>CAOKZL010000132.1:0-1273285 GCA_948472985.1 Iguana delicatissima
TCTTCTGTTCTCCAGCTGTGCAATAGCAGAGGCAGGGCGACAGCTTCGTGAAGTTTTGGGAAGTCTCCTATTTTTTGCAAGGCTGACTAGGGTTGATGGCTGGAGGTGCTGGGCTGAGTGTACCCTCCCAACCCCATGCCCCTTCTCAGTCTTCTCTATAACTTGATTCTCTCACACACACACTGACTTGCTTCTGTCTCACCATTTGGCAGCTGGCGTTCTTGCTGTCTGAGGCAACCTTGCCCCCTGCCCCCAATATCTGCAGCAGAAGTGGTTTTGGCTGCTGTTCTTCCTGGGCTGTGGGAGAGTTGGGAGCCCAGCTTCCCAGAGCAATAAGTAACTCCTCTCATGTGACACTACAGTGGGACCCTTTGCCCAGCACCGGCAAAGAGTGGACAGGTCAGGGTGGGAAGCTCAGTTGCACCTCCACTTGGGCCCTTGCCAGACCTCCTCTCCCCCCGCCCCGCCACCAATGGCCTCCGCTGCCCAGGGCCTGGAGAGCAAACGTGCCTTTCCCCTCGAGAGCCTCAGAGCTGTTCTTGGACCAGTCTGAGCCTGACGGCTTTTTAGCAGAAGCGTCTGCAATGGAAGGAGACGGCAGGTGAGGAAGGTGATGTTGAGGCCTGTCCCGTCTGAAGCCCCTCGCACAGCACCTTAGTCTGGGTGGGCCGCTTGCCAGTGTGCACACACATGTATGTGCAGTGAACGAGGAAGAGCTACCAGGTGCCCTTGCACGCTCACCAGCCACATCTGATGCCAAGCCTTAGGAGTAGCTGCGTGCCCAACCCCGTTTCTCCTGTTATCTGACCTTTAATGAAGCATTACTAGTCTGAGGGGGATAATCTATTTTGTCGTGCTTTTTTTGTATCTGTTTTAAAGAAATCAATTTGTACTGTATATTTGTACTTTGGGTCAGATCCTTTTTCCTGTTTTACCATTTGAAGTCTCTGTACACACAGATTGTATTTTTATTGTTAATGCTCTTAACAAATTCTGCATTTAACTTGTTGACTATGTAAACAGTATATATGCATATATCTATATCTATATAATTATAAACTTATAGCTTTTATTTTGTTGTTTCTGTTTCTTTCTTGTGTCCAGAGCCAGAACATCAGATCCAGGAAGGTGAGAAAGATGCACCTTCCCCACCCTGGCACTGAATGCTCCTCGTCTCTGACAGGAATTGAGCCAAACTGGAGGGCCGTGGGGTGGGGTGGGGTGGGGTGGGGTGATGTTGGAAAGGCATTACAGGCATTACTGACAAGTGCCAAGAAGGGCAGGAAATTTGCCACTGCTGTTCCTACAAGAAGCCTCAGAGCTGGTGGTGGTGTGTGATGCCTTGCCACTGTTCCCCCACCCCCATGGTGTAGGACCTCCAGCTGCAGCACTGCCGCCATCCCTTTGCTGAAGCTGTCCTGCCAAGCCCGTGCTTGGTGGCAGGTGGCCCAAGAAAATAGAAGGAAAGGCTTTTTTTGAGCTGACTTGAGAAAAAAGTGGTGGAGAGCCAGCATACCTAGTTGTGACCACTTCCTTGTGGAGTCATAGCTGCAGAACCCTAGAGCCAGAAAGGGCCTTGTTGGGCATTGATCCAGCTCTGTGTGCTGCAGGATTGCCGGCTAGAGCATCCCCAGCAGCAGGTAGCTGCCCAGTCACTTTCTGAAAGACAGCCAGAGAGAGACCCCACTGCTGCTCTTGGCAATTGGTTCCACTGCCGAATCTCACTGTCAAGAAGTTCCTTGTAATGTTCAGTCAAAATCTACTCTCCTGTAACTTCAGACCATGAGGTCTGATTCTCCCCTCCAGGGCAGCAGAGTGTAGGCCTCCTTCCTCCTTTCCTGTCACCCTTCAGCCTTATCTTCTCCAAGCTGGATATGGCCAGCTACTTCAGCCCTAATGTTTTCTTCCCATCCCTCCTATCATCCTTCTCTGATCTTGTACCAGCTTGTCTATATCCTTAAAATGAGGTGCTCAGAACTGAATGCAGGACCCTGGGTGACAACTGGTCATTGCAAAGTACAGTGTGACTGTTGCTTCCCTTGACTTGGAAAGTATGTTTCTATGAACACAAGCTAAAATAGCATTTGCTTTCTTTGCTGCAGCATCACACTCACGTGCTGAAGAATGTTTGCTGTGTCAGTTGCAATAAAATCCTAGCCCTCTGGGAAAATCAAGGCACTGGTTGACTCAGACAGGAGTTAACACCCACAGCTTCTAACAAACAGAAGTCAGCAGCCATCCCACAAGGACCAAGCTCCTAAGAGATTCAGAAGCTGCTGTGGCTGGCCAAACGGGAGCCCCACCCTGCTTTTCTCAGTGTTAAAGGTGAACACCTGAAAGAGGAGGACAGGCGGCAGCCCTCACTGTCCCCAGCAGTGACAAGGTCTTTCTACTAGAGGGGCGGGGAGAAGCAGGTGAGGCTATCCCACCCCTGAAACTGCAGTGCTTGTCTTGGGTGCTATTTGGCTGCACCCAGTTTGGGTTATAAGGTTTTGTTCTTGAAAAAGTTATTCTCAGCCCCTTTTCGTGTGTATGGGGGGGACTCCTGCTTAGAATCATAGAGTTGGAAAAGACCCCAAGGGCCATCCAGTCCAACTCCCTGCCATGCAGGAGCACCTATCAAAGCACCCCAACAGCTGACCATCCAGCCTCTGCTTAGAAAACCTCCAAAAAACGAAGAGGACTCCATCACACTCTGAGGCAGCATATTCCGCTGCTGGACAGCTCTGACCATCAGGAAGTTCTTCCTGAGATTCAGGTGGAATCTCCTTTCCTGCAGCTTGAATCCATTGCTCCTAGTCTCTGGAGCAGCAGAAAACAAGCCCGCTCCCTTGTGGACAAACTTTGGCCTTCGGGAGTAACTCAGTGTGCTGGTCAGTATCCTCCGGGATCAAAGATCCCATCAAGATGAAATTTTAGAAGTGGATTTCTTCTATTTGTAAGTGATGTACCCATGCTCAAGTTTCACCCAGCTTCCCCAGAAAACGCATGGGCTAGGTGGGCAGTTGCATCCCAGCTTCAGAGGGTGGGCTGCACTCTTGGGAGCCCTTTTCCTTCCTGCCAAGGACCCTGATGCTGCTGGAAAGGGAGATGCAAGAGCGACACTGACAAACGTACGCTCTGCCTCCTTCTGTGGGAGGTCCCAGGCCAGACGCAGCGCCCCTGATGGGCTACTCCCATGGGACGAGCACAAGCTGAAGCCCCTTCTGCTTGACGTTCAAAAACGGGGGAAAGTGGCAAGTAAGGGGGCAACTATGTAGCAGAACAGGGATATTCCTCATTCCTCCCACCTGGCAGCGTACAAAGGTGACCTCCCTCCCTCCCTCCCTCGGGATCTGCCCACCCCTTGTTCCCTTCTCAAGCTGAAGAGCAATTCAGTGAGGCCTTCCCCCCTACTTCTGGCTTGGTCACCCAAGAGAGACTCGGAACAAGTACAATTAATTTATTCTCTCTCCTGCCACCCCAGCTTCACCTGGGCTTTGGGTCTGCCCCCAGCACACACACACACCTTCCTGCCCACTGTCCCATCCTCCCCGGCACAAGGGCACAGCTCCACGACTGAGAGCCACCCACAACAGTCCACGTGGCGTTGGGGCTGGAGATTTCAGTGAAGGGCACTGGCGCTCGGCTCTTCAAAGGCCATCTTGCCCAAGAGCTGGCCATCCAGCTCCATGCTGCCCACGGGCAGCGGGAAGAAGTTCATCTCGGCAGCCAGGGCGGCCATGGCCGAGGGGTCCTGGCCAAACTGAGCACGCAGCATAATGTCCATCTTCTCTAGCCGCCGCTTCAGTCGCTTAGCTTCACGCTCCCGGATGAGCCGGGCCTGCCGCTTCTCGGGGGTCTCGTTGGCACGCTTGAGACGCATGGCCTCGCGGTCCCGCTGCAGGCGACGTGCACGCTGCTCATCCGTCTCCTGCAGGCGCTGCAGACGCTTTGCCTCACGATCCCTCATGCGCCTGACCTCCCGCTCCTCTGGCGTCTCGTTGTCCCGCCGGCTTTTCTTGGCCGTCCGCTCCCGCTCCAGGCGCTGCAGCCGGGCCTCTAGGGGCTCGTTCTGCCGCCGCACGGCCCATTTGCGCACGCCGGGAGCCTGAGCTTCTAGGAGCTTCCGGTAGGCCACACAGCTGTTGCATACCAGGAGGATGCCCGCTGGGTAGACGGCCGGGGTGGCAGGGGCCCCAGCAGGGTTTTTTTCCTGGGCCTCAGAAGAGCCCTCGGGGAGCAGAACAGGCAGGGCATCTCCGCACAGCACTTCTGGCACCTTTTCGCTGCAGAAAGCAAGGGACAGAGAGAAAGGCCTGGCAAAGGCTTCCATGGTTGTCTTTCGGGCAGGCCTGCAGGCTGCACCTATTGCTCTCTCCCCCCCACCCCCAGGGCTCCCCCTCACTGTACGTGGGTGATAGAGGCACAGCTTTTGGAGGGCTGCTTGGCCCAGGACAGCCCACTCCCGCCAAAGCTAAGGACTCCCACTCTCTTGCCCATCTGTGGCTTCTCACCTGTTAAAAGTGGCGTGACTGGTGAAACGGGTCCCACACACTGCGCAATTGGAGAGCTGGTCCTCGGAGTGGATGAGGAGGTGCCGGCCCAGCGAGCCAGGGGAACTCAGTGCCCGTCCACAAACAGGGCACAGGTAGCTCTTGGCACTCACAGCAGCAGCCGTATGCTGCAAATGAGACCAGGCCATGACGGGAAGGTCTTGGTTGCCTTTTCCCTCCTTGCCTCCTCTAGGAGGATTGCTGACCAAACCCCAGTAAGGAAAGAGTAAGGAGAGAACTCCACCTGGGCCTTGCTTGGGATACATTGCAAGCTCACCGGGGTGAGAAGGAGAGGGGAACAGGAGTCTCTTCCCCCACCACCCTGGGACCATCTTTGGATCTGCAGTTCCAGCGGGGGGAGGTTGGAGTGGAAGAAGCAGAGCAGGGGCAGTTTTCATTTCACATGGTAGGGTTTTCCAGAGGCACTCTCCAAGTACCTGATAGACGTGGCTGACCAACTGCTCCCGGCTTCCACATTCCAGCTGGCAAAGGGGGCACCGGGAAAGGCCCAGCAGTGTATCCTGGCTGGCACTGAAACCCACCTGGAAGCAAGAAGCGGGGCTAGCTAAGGGACCACCATCACCACCACCACACAGGTGCCTGGATCCCCACCCCCAACTGGGCAATGCAGGGATTGAAACAACAGTACCATTCATGCTCTCTTCCATTGTAGCCTAGGGGTCCTTGACTCAGGAAATCCACAACTAGCTTCCTACTCTCTGGGAAACCTACAAGCAGCACAAAGGGCACCAGATCTCCCCCGCAGGTGGACACCGACCTCAAGTACTGCAACATTATGAAGTGCTGCCGTGCTTCAGCCGCTGCAGCCGCACTCTCTGTTCGCCATCTTCTGCAGCAACCTGTGTGATGCCCAAGAGGTCCAGGAGGGTGCACCCCGGACGCAGGAGCGAGGGAGGCAAAAAGGCATCCCCAAGCTGCCATCTAGAGAAAGGTGCCTCACTCAGAGTGTCTACAGACCTTCTCCTGAGAAACCCCATCCACAAAGTGATGCAATGTCTTGGGACACACAGAGCGAACGGGTCAAGGAGGCATGCTTTGCTAGCGAGCCCATGTTACCTGCTTGTGGTGCCCCAACTGCTCCATGGGTGCCATCTCCTTTTTCACAGGCACAGCTGCGGCCCCTCCGTCCTCCTCAGAAGCAGGAGATGAGACTTCCTCCGGGGTGGTCTCCTCGTCACCCTCGCTGTCACCTGGAAAAGACAGCCCATGGCTCACCCCTGCCTGGACTCCAACTGGGCCCCCTGGGATGCACACGTGTGCATACGCCTTCAAGCTGCGTGCTGACTTAGGGAGACCCCACAAACTTTGCAGGGTTTTTTGGGCAAAGAACCCTCCAAAGTGGCTTTATCAGTTCTTTTTTCTGAAACAGAGACTACAACACCTGGTATTCCTGATGATGTACCATCCCAGCACTAACCCAGGCTGGCCCTGCTGAGCTGGTACTTTCAAGGCACTCAGGCCCTGACACTGGGTGGCCATAGGAGCCCCCCCTTGGGGGAGACTCACTGCCGCTGGTGGTGGTGGTGCTACTGTTGGAATCCTTCTCGGGGGGCAGTGGGGGCATCAGAGGCTGAACAGGTGGCGTCTGGTTTCCAAGCAGCCCGCGGAAATCCCTCTTCATCATCATGGCTTGCCACGTGTGCTCCTCCAGCCCAGCAAAGACCTGCTCCCCTGGAGAAGAAGCACCAGGAGGCAGGAGCATCAGCACGGTGTTCCCGCTCCAAGCCTAGGACTGCCACCTTCCCCGCCTCAAGCCCTTGCAGCTCCCCTACCGCAGGCAGCGGGGGAGGCACTTCCCAGGACAGCTCCTCTGCCCCTTCTGGCCAAGGACTGTGGCTTCACTGAGGTGTCCTTTCTCCAGCTTTCCCTGAGGGGGCTTCAGTTGCACTGAGTGCGAGGGCAGGAGAGTTCCAGCCCGTCCCTTCCCACTAGCTACGTGCGGACGAGGGGACTCCAAGGAGCCCCAGCACCTCCCAGCCCACCAGGAGGAGGGGTCCCAAGCCCTCTCAGGGTACAGCTGCCCCTGAAGCCACCCGGCTTCTATGCTGAGGCTAAAAAAGACTCCTAGAAGTTCACGCGGGGGGAGGCAAGAAGCCCCTCTAAGTGGGACTTTGTATGCGGGAAGGAGAGTCTCCTGGGAAAGCCCCGCCCCTCCTCCTTTTCACTTTTAGGCAGGGCTGCCCTACTTCAGAGCTTCTCAAGGAATCCGATGGCGCGGACCCTCAACTTCCTTCCCCCGGCGGGCCAGGGACCGGCAGCCTACTCGCGCCACGTTAGACCTGGGCTCGTCGCGCTTCCTGCGAAGGGGCTGTGGGCTGGCGCCGGTCCAGGGGCCACCGGGCGGAGGGGCGCTGCTCTCCCGCCCCCGCTCCATCGACTAGGCGGGGAGACCCTGCCGGCGCCCCCGCATCGCCCGCGGCGGGTCCCCCCTGTTTTCTTCTCCGCTTCGAAACCGGGGGGAGCAAACGGGCGAGGCCGCTCTTCCCACACGTGCTGGGCGGGACGATCGGCCGTGCAACCGGCGGGCCGCGGAGGTCCCCGCCCGGGGCTCGGCCCCGCTCCCGCCCCGCCGCCTGGCGCGCCCCCCGGATAGGGCTCTCGATCTCCCCCCTGCCCCGGGGGCTGGGCTGGAAGCGGCGGCGGCGCTGCCCGGTGGGCTTCCTGGCCCACGAACCAGGCTCCTCTGCCGGGCACTGCTCCGGGGGCCCCTCCGCCTCCGCCCGGACTCCCTTCCCTTCCCCGCCGGGCCCCCGTTACTCACAGTGCACTTTATTGGGGGTGGTCTGTTTCCGCCGGGACATGGCTTCCCCCCGGAGGGGGCGCACCTGCCGGCCGAGCCAAGCAAGGACCCTGCTGCCGCCCCCCGGAGAGGAAGCTGCCGCAGCTCCGCCGGCAGACAAAGACCCACCCGGGCGGGCGGGTGGGCGGACAGACCGACAGACGGGAGGAAAGATGGCGCCGCCGCCGCGGGAGCGCCCTGCTCGTGCACGGCAGGACCGCCGCAGACGGGCGGGTGGGCAGGCAGGCGGACGGGGGACGGGGAGGGAGGGGGGCCGCCAGGAGCAACGCCGGGCGCCTCCCCCGCCTGAAAGCCCCCTCCCAAGGAGCGGCGGAAGGCGGGCTGGCCGGGGACGACGGAGGCGAGCGAGCCCTTCCTCCCGGCGCCCTCAGGGGCCGGGCGCAGCCTCCGGAGTCAGACACGGGCCCCGCGGGCCTCCTAGCCAGTCCGCCGGCCGCCCGGCCACCCCGCCGGCCGCGGGCAGGAGGGCCAGGCGCCGGCGCTACGAGACCCTGCGGGCGGCGGCGACGGGGCGGCGGCGGCCTCCGCCCGAGCGCCTCCAGGCGGGGGAGGGAGGCGCGGTTTGCCGCGAAGCCGCCTTCGCTCTCCTTCCCTCCCCTGCGTCGCACCGAGGCCGGAACCCTCTAGCGGAGGCCACGGGCTGGGGGGACCGCAGTGAGCGCGACACGTCTCCCGGAAGCTACGGTCCCACTTCCGGTTCCTCCGTACACGGAACAGGGCCGCTCCCTCCGCCTGGAAAGTAGTCCCGCACAAAGGGCCATAAGACGCCGCGGGCGGCCCGCTGACTGATCGGCGCGTCCCTGGCGGCCGACGTGGGCGCTCCGCCTCCTCCGCCTCGAGTGGGTGCCGCGCGCGCACTTCCGCCAGCGACGGGCAGGAAGAGGAAGAGGAGCGGGCGACTCACGGGCAGAGCAGTCCGGTCGTCGATCGCGGCAGTGTCTCTCTCCGCTCGACTCCTCCTGCGCCGCCGCCGCCCCCCGGCATCCCCGGTAGGCAGAGCCCTCAGCAGGGGAAGCGGGTCCGCCGGTCCGCTCATCCGGGCCTCTTCCTTCCTCCTTCCGTTTGTTCCGCTCCGCCGGGCGGGGAGGGAGGGAAGGGAGGGGAGGCCCGCCCCGCCCCGCCCCCGCGCGCCCCGTCCCTTTCCAGCCAGGGGCCCCGAGGCCGCCGCCGCCGCCGCCGGGCGGGCGAGATGACGGGGGCCGGGCCTCCTCGGAGGGCCCAAAGAGAGCCTGGGCGCAGCCGCCGCTGGAAGCCGGGCGTCTCGCAGGGCTGTCCCGCGGGGCCCGAGCCGGGAGGAGGGGCGGCGGCAGTTGCGCGCGTTTCGAAGCCAGATCCACGGGGTTTCCGCGCGGGATCCACTCCGAGCCGCTTTCAGCTCCGCGCTTTGTGTCGTGAAAGGCCCTCCCGGGGTGCCAGCGCCAGCCGCGGGGCGCGGGGATCCCTTGGACGGCGCGTGAATGCTGCGCGGGCGCCGTGGGTCTCCCCCACCTCCTCCTCCTTCCCCGGGGGCTGCGGAGTGTGCGGGGCTGCGGTTCCGTCTGCGGGCCCAAGGCGGCTCCTCGCGAGCGTGATTAGGCGCTGGAGCGCCGGGGGCCTCCGCCAGAATCACCGGACTCTGGGGAGATCCCGGGCCTGAGATGGGCCTTCCGGGGCCCTGGTGGGCGGCATCCTACCGGGCCTGGGGATCGGGCCTCTCCTGGCTCCGTTTGCAGACAGGAATTTAGTTTTTGGGTTGCATGTGGTCTGAGGAGAATCAGCCCCATCTCTAAGGATCTGTGCATCAGGTACAGGTTCCTGCCCTATTGGCGCTGTGGTGTGCATGATCCACAGGTTATAGGATTGAGTTTTTGGAGGTGAGCTTGTTGTAGAATCTTAGCTTGGTGTCGGGTGGTCCTCGCGTAAAAACCAGTTGGGTCCATCAGAGTCAATGGCTGAGGGTCATCACAGTGGTCTGGCAGGAGCATGAGGGATGCATGTGTTTTCGGGTTTAGGCTGAGAAAACCAATGCAATACTTGTTTTTTTGTTCGTGTCAGATGAGCAGATGTGATTCTGTGTTAACCATCTATGTTTTTGCACAGTGGAGACCCAACAGCGTGTGCAAACCCTGATTCTGTAGTGAAAATTATTTGAGTCTGCTGGGGTTGGTGCTTTGGATCCGTGGTTTTGAACCATAAGGGCCTCAGGATGCACTGAATTAATGACTCTTTGGGTCCAGAGTGGAGAGAGCACTATGTTGTTGGTTCAGGTGGTGTCCTTTACAAAGCCTTGCTGAAATTAAATGGATCTGTTTTAGCTTTGGAGGGTGTGGTTTTCACCCTGCAGTTTTTCCAGTTGGCTGGAAGAAAGGAGGAGCCACAGACGCTAGGAGAGCAGAGTCCAAGCGGGGAGGGGGAGGCATCTCAGCTGCCCTCTGGAGCTCAGGTGAGGCACCGCCCCCCCACTGCTCAGGTGAGGGACTTCCTCCTCCCTTTCCAGCTGAGGAAACTGGTCGGCTGTAAAACGCGGGGGGAGGAGGAAGGTGCCTTGGAAGAGAAAGAGAGAGAGAAAGCAGGGGGACTGCCCTGACCCTTTGCTCTCCCTTGCAGGAAGTCCCTCAGCATGCTGGGCTCAGGCTTCAAGGCAGAGCGCCTGCGCGTCAACCTCCGCCTGGTCATCAATCGGCTCAAGCTGCTGGAGAAAAAGAAAAGTGAGTGAGGACTCTTGCACACTTGTGAGCGCAGGGGCTGGTTGGTTGGTGGCTCCTTTCTCACCCCTTTCCTTCATGGGGTCCGTCTCGCTGGGGCTGATTCCCCCCACCCCCGCCAGGCATGGTTCCTTGTGGCTGGTCCTGTGAGCATCTCTTGCTTTGCAGCTGAGCTGGCCCAGAAGGCCCGGAAGGAGATTGCAGACTACCTCTCGGCGGGCAAGGATGAGCGAGCTCGGATCCGGGTGGAACACATCATCCGGGAGGACTACCTGGTGGAGGCCATGGAGATCCTGGAACTGTACTGCGACCTCCTCCTTGCCCGTTTTGGCCTCATCCACTCCATGAAGTAAGGGCAGGGGCTAGTCCTCTCTGTTTGCCCCTCAGAAGCTGCCACTTGCCCAGGGGCTGAACCTTGTGCTTCTCTGTCATCCCTGCAGGGAGCTGGACTCTGGCCTGGCAGAAGCCATCTCCACCCTCATCTGGGCAGCCCCCCGGCTCCAGTCTGAAGTGGCAGAGCTGAAGATTGTGAGTGGGCTGGGCTCTGGATGGAGAGCTGGATGGGGGTGGGACAGAGGCTGCTCACAAGAGGCCAGAGGGTGGGTGCCTTTGTTAGCAGAACGGTGAGGATGTTGTCAGCTGGCCTAGAAACTGAGGCTCTTCTCTTGTGCCCAAGTTCTTCTGTCCTGGGGGTGAGGAGGGTGCCATTTCTCTGTCCCCCATCAGTAAAAGGCTTCCAGCCTGAATGGTCTTCTTTGCCTCAGGTGGCTGACCAGCTGTGTGCCAAGTACAGCAAGGAGTACGGGAAGCTCTGCCGCACCAACCAGATTGGCACTGTCAATGAAAGGGTGAGAGGCTGCAGGGGGAGGGGGGATGTCTTGCTTCTCAGAGGTGAGCTTTTGGTATCAGGAGAAAAGGGGGCATTTTGGGACGCTTGTGCATGTGTGATGCTATGATATGTCCCAGGGGCTGCTCTCCTCTTTGGTTCAGGCTGGGCTTAGCAAAGGCTCCCTGACTTCTCAGCTCGGTTGGAGGCATGTGGGACAAGGGAACCAAGGGCTTGTTCTCTCTCACTCACACCGCTTTCCCCTTTTCCAGTTAATGCACAAGCTGAGCGTCGAGGCCCCTCCCAAAATCCTGGTGGAGAGATACCTGATTGAGATTGCAAAAAACTACAACGTGCCTTACGAGCCAGACTCTGTGGTCATGGTGAGCAGTGGGTGGTCCCCCAGCTGCGGGGAGAAAGGGGAGTCTGCCCTTGACACCCTCCCCATGCCTGTGACCTGAGCCTTGTTTCTGCCCCACCTCCAGGCTGAGGCCCCGACAGGTGTAGAGGATGACTTGATCGATGTGGGATTTGTGGATGACCCAAAGAAAGGGGGCCGTGGCAGCGGTGGTGGAGGCGGCTTCACAGCCCCCTTGGTTGGTCCTGACGGAGTTGTGCCCATGCCCATGCCTATGCCCATGCCCTCTCCAGCTCCCCCTTTCTCCTACCCACCCCCAAAGGGATCGGTAAGTGCCTGTGAGCTGCTTTGGCTTTTTAACAGGAGGGGTGGTCCTAAGTGCTGCCTGATGAGCAGCTGGTGTCTGGGGCTCCCCTCCCCAGTGGCCCCTCTTGCTTGTCCTCTGAAGAGGTTTTTCCCATCCAAGCACATGCTTGTTCTGGGCAAGCCTCGTTTGACCTTTTCCCTGCAGGAGAACTACAATGGGCTGCCAGTGGGCACATACCAGCCTTTCATCAGCCTTCATCCTCCTCCTCCGATTCCAGCCACTCCTCCCACCTATGAATCTGTAAGTGGCAGCCTTTGTACAGCTCCGGTTTTGCTGCTGTGGAGGCATTGGACTCCAGCCTCCATTTTCTGCTGAGGCTTACAACAAAACTTCCTTCTCTCCTTACAAATGCCGTTCTTGTTGCTCCTTCTCCTGTGCGCATTTTAACTTTGTCTGACATTTGGGAGTGGGCATTGCTCCCACTCCCAGTCGCAGTGTCATCAGGGCAAAGCCAGGGGTGAGAGGGGACGTACCCCCTGGCTTCAGCTCTGCTCCCCTGCTGTTGGCTTACAGGGCTGTTTGTGGGGGCAGTGATTTGCTGATGGGGTGAGGAGGAAGGCAAGGGAGGACCCCAGGCCTGAACTCCTAGGAGTATGGATTCTTTCTCTTTCAGATTGATGACATTGGTGCCAACAAAGATGTGCCGCCTTCACAGGTGACGGGTAGGTGAAGGGTGGGCAGGAAACGCCATGGAGGATTGGGGCAGAGAGCTGCAGGCTTTGAAGGGAAAGAGAGAGTAGAAGGATGTCAGACCTGGGCATGACCTGCCTGCATTTCCTTGGGTTGGGGGGGCCTTGAGCCCCATTGAGGAACACGTGTCCTGGCTGTAGAAGTATAGCTGGGCCCCGGGGGGTGTTTTCTGGGATGGCTGGGCGAGGGGACTGCAGGGTTCATCAGAGGGGCAACGGGAGTGCGAGACAACCATTCCCTTGCAGCTTGCTCACTTGCTCAAGCCAGGATCTTTTCATTTCCCCAGGCAGGGGATCCCCTTGTTTTACCTTTGGTTCAGCCTCTGTTCTTTCTCCCACAGGTCCCAGCCCCAAGCCAGCCCCCCGAGGGCGGCCACCAGTTCCCACGCCCAGTTCGGGGGATAACTTTGTGCTGCCAGAGTTGCCGTCTGTGCCAGATACTCTGCCTGCTGCTTCAGCCAGCTCGGCCTCTGCCTCTGAAGACATAGACTTCGACGACCTCTCTCGGAGATTTGAGGAGCTGAAAAAAAAGACCTAAGAGGAACCCCGAGGGCGGTTGAGCGGCACAGGCTGGCTCTTCTCTCCTTGGCAAGGCCGGATGTTCTTTCCTTTTGTTCTTCTTTCCTCTTTCTGGCGTTTCCCCTGCAGTTCTTAACAACTGGTGCCTCTGCTCCTGCTCCCACTGCTTTGCTGACGCCCACTGCTCTGCCTCAGGAGGGGAGATGGGCATGGGGAATGGCTTCCCAAGAGGCACAGCCAAGCAGTGCTTGCTGAAAGGGGGGAGTGGGTCAGGGTGGGGGGGGTGAGGGTCTCGCTTGGACAGAGGGTGGTCCCGGCCCACTTGGTGGAGAGGAGGCCTAACCCACCCCACAGGTGTGAGCGTGTGCTATGGAAAGAGGTGGGGAGCTGCCTCAGGGCCCCTGCCACACTCTCAGGGAGCCCTCCGGGGCCTTTAGGACTTTTCTGTGGGGGGGTGATGTGGGGCAGAGGGTCACACCCCGGGAGCTCTTCTGGGGCCAGGGCTCTTTATGCCACTGCTGCTGCTGCTGATGTGTGTAATGTTTGGGAGGCAGGCATGCCTCCCTGTTTTGGAGGGACCCTGGTTCTGCCTTAATGGGGCCCCAGGGAGTCCCTCTCTCTCCAGGGCCCACCCCAGCTCCCTCCCCTTCCCACCCTGTCCCCACCCCAACCCCTGGGCTGGTTTCAAGGCCCTTGCGTGACTCATGTTTCATTCCCTCTCGCCTGGCTTCTACAGATACCCCACTGTGGGGGGAGTGGCAGCAGAGGTGGTCTCTCCTCTTCCTTCCTGTGTAACACACATCTCCATGTGTAACCATTTCACAAGGCTTTTCTGGGACAATTTGGTGGGTTTGTATCTTTCTTGATTCTAAATAAAGTTGAGGAGTCATCTGTGTGGGGTTTGTCTCTCAGGGACTGGCATCTTATCTGTGTTCATTGGTCAGTTGGAGGGGCTGCTTTGGGGATGGGGGATCAAGAAGAAGTGGGGAGGCTCCAGCTCAGCACCATCTCTCCTGGACCCCAATGCAAGGGTTGCCGAGTTGCTGCTTGGCTTGCAAAAGGAAGGAATCAACCAACTGCCTGAAAACGTCCCAAGTCCAGTAGTTGTCAAAGCAGGCTTCCTATTTATTGAGCAAGGAGAAGCGGTCGACTAGGGGTGCTAGACTAACTTTGGAAAGTGTTGAGAAGTAGCTGCTGCTATTTCTCAGGTGCCACAGGGCTAAGTGCGCAAACTGAAAACATCTGAAGCACTGGTGGCTTGACTTGCCCCAAGACCAGCAACACCCCCCCCCAAGAGAACAGGGAGGACGTGCTGTCTTCTGGGCTGGGCCCGATGCATCAGAGCAGCGGGGGGAGGCTGGTGGACCTCCCTTGCCAAGACAGCTTTGCAAGCAAGTCATGTAGGTCTCCCTGCCAGTCCAGCTGGGCTCCAGTTTCCTTATGGAAATGGTTGGGATTTGGGTGCCCGTCCAAGACCAGAGAGGGATCTTCAGATACAGTGTGGGTGAGAGAAGCGGCTGCATCAGTGTTGGGCTTCCTTTGGGGCAGCAGCTGCAGCCAACGGGGCCTGTTTCTTGATGCCAAAGAGGAGTGAGAGCTTGAGGTGAAGCAGTTGCAGCATCGATTCCTCTTTGCTGGCCTGCACAGAAGAGATGCATGTACAGTGAACCCAGGTTGCAGTCTGGGGCTACAGTGCAGAGGAGCACCTCTACAGATGCCTTCATCAGGTCTTGGCTCACTGGTGAAAAACAGTAGGACCAAAGTTTTTGGCCCTCCCCACACAGGGCTGAAATCGCATGGCTCTCGGGGGTGTTTTTGAAGCTTGAGCTCCAGCCCGTAGTTATTTCTTTGGAATGTGAGGAAAGGAAAATGAGATTCTCTACTTCTACAGACCCCAGGAGCAGCACTTCTATAAAACACAGGCTTGCTTGTTCCAGCTGCAGCCCTGCCTTCAGCCATGAGGGAGAAAGGCCTGCAGCAAGTTCTGTCTTTCCTGGGATCGATGGGAGGCTGGCAGGGTCCACAACAAGCCCTGAGAGCATCCATGCTTACCTTGGCAGCCTTCATTTCCCGCCCAAAGACTGTCAGGAGAACCGAGAGAGAGAGATTGAGAATGACAAACACCATGGAGAAGATGCTGGTGGCAATCAGGATGGAGCCCAGCACGGGGTCCAAAGCAATGACCTAACCCAGAGAAAGCAGAGAGCAGAGCTGTGGCACACAGACACTGTCCAGAGCCAGACAAGCCAGGAAAGGCTGGTCATCTGTTGAGCACAGAAGGCACTTTCAGGCTCCTTGGGGATGCTGTGAATTGGGCCTGTCTTCCCTCCCTCCCTTGGAAGGAAGGAACTTTGATGGCAGGGTAGTGCCAGCTCACCAATAGCAGCTTCCTCCTGGCAGCAGGGAGCAGGTGGGCAGGGCAGGGGCTTGCTCACTCACCTCTTCATAATCAAAGATCCCAATCAGGAGACCCACAATGGTCACAGCTGAGTCCAAGAAGGTCTTGTAGTCCAAGACGCTCCAGCCAAACAGAAGGTTGCACTGGTGGCAATCCAGAGAGCACAGGTGGGGAGAGCAAGGACACACCGCTCAGCTTGATGGAGGGGGGAAATGTGCATCCCACTCCTGCAGCAGCCCCCCCTTCCCCCCCTTGGCTTCCCCTCCCGGCCGGGCAGTCAACAGCTTACCACCATGGAGTAACCAGCCAGGAGCACCAGCAGAACTAGAAGGAAACCCAGGAGGTCCTCCCAGGCAGCTTGCAGCGTCTGCGTGATGAGCTGCATCCGGGCATTGAGGTGCAAGAGGTTCCACAGTTTGATGGTGGCCAAGGCCACCAGGAAGGCAATCAGGTACGTGAGAGCGGAGTCCACATCGGCCATCTCATAGAGGCTGATGAATCTGCAGCAGCGCAGGGAGTGAGTCCCTCTGAAGCTCTGATTGGCTTCAGGAGAAACGGGGCCTGGCCCCTCTCCTCTCCTCTCCTGGCAGGGGTCCATCCCTTCAGGAGAAGTGGGGGACTTGCGGGTCACCCAAGGCTCACCGGTGGCGATCTTGGCGGTGCTGCACCAGGATCCGCTGAGCCAGGATGCTCCTCTCGATGTGCAGGCCAAAGGCGGCCAGGCCGAGAAGGAGGATGCTCATGTCCAGGAGATTCCTTTTGCTGCCAAAGTAGTGCCACTTCTGCTGCACCAGCCGACGGCCCTGGCAGGAACCAGGGGAGCTGTGAGCCCTGGGAGGGCTCGGCACTGGTGGCAGCAGCCACAGCCGGGGCATGGCCAATGTGACGGTGGGGGGCAGGTAGATGGTAAAACAGCCCTGCCCCACTACTTGATCAAGGGTGCACCCACAAATGTGGCTGATATTCCTCCCCCACGCCTGCCTGCTGGGAAAGGGACAGCTGTCTTGGCAAGACCTGGAGGGCCACGTGACCTGCTGGGCTTCCCACAAAGGCTATCCCTTCTCTCCTCCCCTCCCTTGGTAGGGGCCCCCTCAACCGAGACTCACCTGCAACAGGGCCTGGCCCAGGAGGAGGAGGAGGAAGACAAACCGGACACAGACCATGTGGACCAATGTGTGGCTGCTGGGGTAGAGGCGCAAGAGGCGCAGTTCTGCTTTGCTCTGCAGGGCCCCTGCCATGGAAGAGAAGCAGGAGAGGAGGAGGAGGAGGAAGAATTGGGGTCTGAGTTGTGCCACTGCTGGGCCATGGGGGAAAGGGTGCCTGCTCACTCAGCCCTCCCCAGGGTGCGGAGGGGGGAAGGCCGTTGGCGCCCCAGGGCCATCCTTGCCTATTCCATCGCTCTCCAGGATCAGCGTGACAGCACAGAAGAGGTTGACGTTGACATTGTAGACCACCAGCTCCACAAAGACAGCGCGCGTCCCCCTGTCCAGCCAGTCATGCTGTTCCAGATGCTTGAGGATCCTAGGGGGTGGGTGCACAGGCCTTTGCTGAGGCCTCTGAGGCTGCTCGTAGGCACTTGCCCCCCTCAGGCCCCCCGAGTGCACAGGGGCCACAGAGCGCAGTAGGAATTGGACCCAAGGGGGCATCCCCCACTCCTCCCCTGGCCTTGAACTGGGGCTTCATCCCTCACATCAGCTGCCTCCCCACAGCTCTGCGAGGCTTCGTGCTGCCCATCGAAAGGAGGAGCCCTCTGTGCCAGACAGCGCTGGGTGGCCAAGGAGTGAGGGAGAGAGACCCCTCTGGAAAGATGTCTGTCAGTTTTCAGAAGGTGCCCTGTATTTGATGTTGGGCCACCTACCTCTTGGCATGACTGGCATTGGAGCCAAGGTTGGCCAGGTAGCCGCTTCCAGGGTAGAGTGCAAACCTGCCCCAGATGGGGTGCTCTTGGAGGGTGCTCTCGCTCTGGTATGCCCAGGCGCCCTCCTCGTGCCCTTTCCCGTCTCTGCCAGGAGGCCCCCAGTGGGGAGTGGCTGGACCTTCTGTCTCTCCCTGGATGGGGAAGGGCCCTCGAGGCCTGGGTGGGCGCTCCTCTGCGCGGATCTGTCTCAGCCTCACGCTGCCCACAAGGCAGGAGTTCCCCTCCATGGCCAAACCTGGGAGGCAACAGCGCATTTGTGCAGATCTGATAATCTGGGAGGTGGTGTAAGAGGAGGAGGATGCCTGTGGGGCGCCATGTGTGCGCCCACGTTTGAGGAGGTAGTTCTGCCAGGAAGGGTTGGCCATTCCCCCCACCCCACTGCCAGCACCTGCCATGGGGTCCCTCCTCTTCCTCTGAGCATCAGCATAGATGGCGGGCAGCAGAGTGCTCCTGGCCCAGGCGAAGAACTGTCTGGGGGCTCGGACATTGTCCAGGTGGGCCGTGAGTCTGCTTTGGAGGGCAGCGTTCAGGTGGAACTCACTGGGGCTCCTCTCAGCGTAGCTGAGAACCATCAGGATGGCCAGGAAAACAAGCTGCCCTGGGGACAGCAAAGGGGCCTTGGCTGAGGGGCACTGGCCAGCCAGAACCAGCACCCCCACATGGAAGAAGAGGCCTCCTCCCTCAAACGCCTTCTGGAAGGGCCCCAGGGCAGCACCTCTCTTGCTGCTGGGAGGCAGGATTCACCAGCTGTTGCAAGGCTGCGATGGCTCATCTCTCTGCTCGAAAGCCTGGCAGTTGGGCAGGGAAAAGGCATGCCCGCCAGAGAGCAAAGGGAGAGCGCCGTCACCCTCTGCCCAGAGGCTGGGTGCTCAGATCCAGACGGACGGCTGTGGGCGAGGGGAGGCTGAAGACAGATGGGAAATGGTGGCCTTGCCCTCTCTCCCTGGTCACCCTCTCCCTTCCCACAACAGGTCTGGGGACATAGGGGGCAGAAGGAAGAGGGAGAGCAAGAGGGGCCCAGAACAAGCATAGGGGGCAGCTTCTCTTTGGGCCCCAAGGAACCTCCAGACCTTGAAATGGGAACTGGAGCTACGACCTGCTGTGGCTGGGAGGCCTTGATGTGCTCTGCAGGGCACCTCCTGTTCTCTGGGCCATGGGGGTAAAGATTCCTCTGTCTTCTTCCCCACATGTATGTGTTGTGGGCATAGGCAGCACGGCACCGCAAAAGGAAGATTTGGGGTGGGGTGAGAAGTGCCTTCCTTCCCTCACTGCTCCTCACCCACAATCTCTCGCAGCAGGGAGTGCAACTTCTTCTCTTTCAGGACCCGCTCCATGGTCCTTGATGTAGGCTTGAGGGCGGGGGGTCTGGGCAGGGGGCTGGCACAGCCCTGGGTGCCTGGGGATTCAGGGCAATGCTGTCTTTCTAGATGATTGGTGACAATGAGCGAGAGAGAAGAAAGGCTAAGTTGCATTAAGAGGAAAAATGTCACCCTCCCTCCCTCCACCCCGCACTGGCCGAGTCTTCCGAAGCCAGCCTTCTCCTAACCCTGGCCCTGGCCCTGGGACAACAGTCTTGGGGTGGGAAGCTTTGGGGTCACAGATCACCTCTGACGAGAGTGCTCAACACCCGGTGGAGCTGCTGCTCCTGTCCCTTGTCTTGCCACAGCTGCTTCCTGCGCATTAGAGAGAAAAGGGCAGTCAGGACCAGCACCTGCGAGGGAAGAAGAGGAGGAGGAGATGAAAGTGAGAAGGAGCAGCTGCAGAGCAACTTCTGGCCAGCAGTGCCAGCCAGCCGTCCATCTGCCAGCCTTCCCTCCTGCTTCACGGGACCTGTGGGCCCTGGCCCACTCAGCAGCAGCAGATGCCCCATGCAGCTAGAGGCCCAGGGCACATGAGAAGCTAGGGGCGGCATGTGGAGTGGGAGGGGTGCCTGCCCACCTTGAGCGGCTGAATGAGAAGGAGGCTCTGAAGCATGGAGAGCAGGATGGAGATGGCCCAGCTGCTGGCCTGCTCCTGACTCATCTTGAGGCTGTAGAGGACCGTGAAGAAGGCTGAGGCCAGGCTGATGGTGCCCACCAGCAGCCAGCAGATGAAGCTGAATCGGCTGGGGAGGTGCTGGCGGGGGCAGCATGGGAAGGGCAGCACTGGCGGCTTCTCCTGAGGGGCATCTTCAGTTGCAGGGCTGCTTTGCCACCCACCAGGGCTGGTGGAGAAGAGACACCACTGTTGCATCCCTTGGCACAAGGGAGAACTGGGCAGCACCCAAGGGCACCAGCATCCCTGCCACCCTCCTGGAGTGAGCCCCGGGCTGGCCATTCCTGACTCCTAAGGCTTGGGGGTCAGAGTTGAGGAAGGAGGACTCGGCCATTCTTGAGGGGAATGGCTGTGCTCTTCCTGGGTTCTTTGGCTCAGGCTTAAGGCTCAGGGGGGAGATGCCAAAGTCTCCCCCATGCCCCACATAATGCCTGCCCAGCTCCATCGTATCCTCCTGCATCGTATCCTCTTAATTGGCCCCTCCTCTAAGGCTTGGCAAAAATCTGCTTGAATTCATGTTTTACACTTTGAATACAATGGCTGAAATTGCTATGTTTTTTTAAAAAAACATACACTCCTTTTGCATAACATCTGTGCAGTTTAAATGAAAGTTTTTGCAGGAGAAGGAATGAGAGCTGGAGCTCCATTTTCAGAATCAGTTCAGTGGAGAGGGACCGCCTGTGGGCAGCTTCTGGCCACCAGCTCAACTCAGCCCCGTCCTGTCCACATTTTTCCTCCTGTTCCTCCCCTGAATTTGATCACGAGCGCCAAGATGTAAATAACAACAGCAACATTTTGTTTGTGGCATTTCTGCAGCAGCCTCCAGGGCTCTTAAGCACGTACGTCTGTGTGCGCGCGTGTGCATGCATGCATGCCTCGAGTGTTCCTCCAGATATCCCTCACCATTAGCTATCCTGGGTAGAGGGCTGTTGGCGGTTGCAGTCCAACAAGCACCAAGAGGGCCACAGTTTGCAACCCCAGCATGAACAATCTTAGACATTATGGGAGTCCTCTGGTGGGAGTGTAGGTCCCTGGGCACTTGTGGTTGTGTGTGTGGGGAACGAATCCCTACACTTCCTCTGGGCAGCAGAGGAAATGCAGAGACTGACCCATCGCCCTCCATCAGTGGATCTCTCCTGCTCATACCTGGACCCCTCAGAGCTGGCAGGGGCCGGCAGGGGCGGGTGTTGCTCCAGGTGCTTCCAGAGCTTGTGCAGCTGTTCTACGGCATGGAGATGGTCGTAGGGCTTGGGGAGGCTGCTCCAGTCCAGGTTACGGAGCTGAGCCTCCAGGTCCTTCATCACGTGGCATAAGTAGCTATGGAGGCTGCGGGATCTTTCTGGGAAGAGGACAGGGACAATGGCATGTAGGCAGGGAGGGGGTCAGGCCTGCCCTCCTGGAACTGGACTCTGGGAAGCTGCCTCCCTGCTCCTGGCTGGGGAATCCCCAGCCTCTTTTGCCCCCCAAAGTATTATGGGTTGCCCGCTTCCCCCACCTACAGGGCTATGCCAGGGCGAGAGGATGCAAATGCCCGCTGTCTGGCTGAGACCTAAAGGGCCGCTCCCTGCCCATTACCCTGAGGGGGGGCTCCTGGGTCTTCTGGGCATTGGAGGTGGGAGTGGACAAGGCCCCAGAGGCCCCCCACCAGCTCGGGCACCTGCTGCAGACCCCCTGGGAAGCCGTCTGCCTCCCTGCGCCGCCAGAGGATGTTTTTGT
The DNA here is from genome assembly GCA_948472985.1 of Iguana delicatissima. Lineage (NCBI taxonomy): Eukaryota > Metazoa > Chordata > Lepidosauria > Squamata > Iguanidae > Iguana > Iguana delicatissima. The sequence goes on from CAOKZL010000132.1 coordinate 20,866, forward strand.
AGAGGAAGCCCAGAGTCTCCATCAGCTCCTGTAAGGGGACCATTTGGTTTCATGTGAGGCGAGTGGAAGAAATGGCAAGCACAGGTAAAAACACAGCAGTCTGTTTCACAGAAGCAGAATTCTGATACTAAAATGCAGTTGAATTACGAACAGTTTGAAAGCGTTGCCACTAAATATACCTCATAACCCTAGGAAACTGCGGGTGCCCATTGGAGAAGGGAGACTTGCTAACATCCACATCCCTGATTTAAAAAAGGTGGTGTCAACACTCAGGACCACGCGGGATCCTTCACCCATTGGGTCTTGGTTGGAGGAATTCCTTCATGGTTCTTCTGCTCAGGTGATTTTTTTGGGGGGGGGCAGATACTTTTGTACAGGAATCAGTGACTTTCACCCCAGATGGACTGGGTGTTGTACCAAAATCGTGTTTTTGTTTTTTGGCAGAGAAAAGAAAACATTTCCTGCCCCCAACACCCTGTGTAACCTTGTATGTTTTTTGTGTGAATCAGCTTCCCCATATGAAGTCCCTAAAAAACACTATACAAAGTTTTGCATTCTCCTCACAGAGCCCGGGCTTGCCACTGGAGGTAGAATAAATGAAGACAGACATCTCTGCATGGGGCCAGCTCGGGAGCACATGGTGGGGGTGATGAGGCTGCTGCTGGTGCTGGGGAGCTTGTTCTTTCTCCCCAGATGTCTTCCTTAGGAGGCAGACAGTCTGGGGTGGGGGCCACATTGCAGATTGGGGGTGGTCTGGGGAAGCTCTGAGGCAAGACACGCTGCAAGGAGCTTGAGGAGCTTTCCACCCTCCTCCAAGCACTCAGAAGGTCCCATGGGAAGAGGGAAGCTTGAGGAAATACTCCATCTGTCCAGCAGGTAGGTAGTTGGCTGTGTGCCTTGTGGCCAAGAGCCTTCCTGGGTTCAGGGGCCCTGTGTGTGTGTGTGTCTTACCTGCTGGAGGTGTGTGATTGGGGCCACCGGTGTGGGGGGCAGTGGAGGGTGCGGGGGCTTGGTGCTGGTAGCAGGCAGCAGTTGCGGGGCCCCAGGGGGAGACCCAACCAGCTGGAAGAGGTGGACAATCAGCAGGTGCGCCGGCACCATGAGGACGGCAGCTTGAACGCTGACCACCAGCTCTCGCCACGTCACCACAAAGGGCCCTGTGGACCAAGGGGGACAGGGAGGAGAGCTCAGCTGGGCGGGTGAGTGTGGGAGAGTCTGGCTCTGGCAGTGGTTCTGCCGCTGCCGCCACACAGGCACAGCAGGGAGGGGGTTAAGAGGCCAAGGGGAAGCTGCCTCTTCTTCCACGTGGCCTCACGTCACCCTGCGGACACCCAGGAAGGGAGGGCTAGGGGTTCTCCCAGGGGTCTGCTCTGAGAGCTCCAGGGCAGCCTGGGGCACGGGCTGGGGGCTCCCAGGTGCTGCCCTGTTCTTGGGGACCACAGCTGAGGGCTGCCCATGGGTCCTCCTCCCCCACTTGCCCTGCAGTGGAGTCCAAGTGGCCCCAGGCCAGCCTGCGGAACCCAACCCGCCTCCCCATTCACTCACCTGCCTTTGAAGGAGGGGGCTGGTTGCCTGTGGCCTCCTTCCAGAACATGATGTTGATGAGCATGGAGCAGAGGAGCAGGGCCAGGCAGCAGGAGAGGCGCTGGACCCGAGTGAAGGGGCTCCAGGCGGAGCAGGTCAGGACCGAGAGCCAGAGGTGCTCCTGCGTCACCTTCCTCACCAGCCCGGCCCAGAAGAGGTGCCTGGGGGGGGCAGGGAAAGAGAGAGAGCATGTGAGAGTGGGGGGAGCCTGGAGAGGGGTACATTGGGGCACCCCTCCTCACTGCAGCTCATTGCTAGGCCACAGTTTGCCTGGAGGCTGGAACACCAGCTTCGCTTGGTGTGGAAGCCATGCTTCCAGTGCCCAGATGTGTGGCCAGAGGCACTCTCAACATGGTGGTCTCACAGTTTCCAGCTTCAGGCATCTGTCTTTCCACAGCTATTACCGTCACCCCCTCTGGCTCCTGAGTTCAAATAAGTTTTATTGCATTTCCTGTAGTGTCCACTTTATATCTCTCGTGTTCACCACAGGGGAACGCCTGCCTGCCAGCCGCGTCCAGCAGGGACTCTCTTCAGCTCTCCACTAGGAACAGGGAGCAGAAATTGCCTGCCTTCCCCCTGCAGGTTCCTTACCGGAAGGACAGGAGCTCTGCCTGCGAGGCAGCCACAAAAACCTTGTCCACTTGCCCATCATCCATGTCTGACGTCAACCAGCAGTTGCACAGGAAGTGCCACCTCTTCCTTGTACTCAGGTCTCGGACAACCAGCCGGCTCACAAACCTGGGTGCAGAAGAATGAGGCTCTGCTCCTGCCTTGCCACGAGGTGCAAAGGTGATGACCCACAAAAGCTATAGAGGAGCCAGCACTCCAGATTTCCAGGGATTTTCCTGAGCTTGGCACCCTTGGCGGGGCAGAGGCTGAGACTGAGGCCACAGCTCCCAACAAACTCAGCTATGCTGACTGAGGCTGATGGGACCCATAGCCCAAATAACCTGGCAGTTGTGGAGGCAAAGTAAGGCTTTGCTGGTGAGCTTCAGGGTTTGGTTTGTGCCCCACACTGGCTTCTTTGCGTCCCTGCAGTGGGACTGCCACTGGGCCACAGACACTGGCCAAGACTGCCGATGCTCTGTGGGCAGCCTCAGGCTGTACGCCCCTTCCAGGGCCCAGCTCAGCTTCAGATATCAGCCCCAGCCACTGCCCCATGTACCAGCTAGGATTTGGCCCGGCCTCATTGTGCCAGAGGCGCACGGCATGGAGGTCTCCTAGGGGCCTCCGAGTGGCCAGGAGGAAGGCATCCATCTCGCCACGCTCAAAGCCTCCGAGGGGCTCCGGGTGCTGCAGCAAGTGGGGGCGACTCCGTCCCTCTGCCCCGTAGAGGGTCAGGACAATCTGATGGAAGAGAAGGGTATCTGGTCAAGCAGGGTGGGGCAGAGGGACAGACAAGTTGGGCTCTGGGTGGCATTCACAGCCTGGAAAGTCTGCCCTTTGGTCCTCCTCAAAGGACAGAGCAAGAGCGGCTTCTGCCTAGCTACGTGCATGCACGGGCACACCTGGAGGAGGGTGGGCGCCCTGAGAGTGCAAAGCAGCCTATGAGGGAGTCAAGCCCCCAGTGGCCCCCCCTTCCTCCGCTCCCCCACCTGAGCAGAGGTTCCTGCCCCTCTCCGATAGCCGGTGAAGACTTGGACCAGGTAGAGGAAGCGAGCACTGCGGTTGTTGTCTGCCAGGATCGTGACTGTCACCTGGAGTGGAAGAGCAACACAGCCCCCCCCGGCATGACACGTGTGCCACAGCCCCCCGCCCCTTTCTGCCTTTGGGGCTGCCCCCTCCAGGAACTGCACTGGGTCTGGGGTGTTTGGCCACCCGCAGTGGCCAGAGGGAGCCCGGGGCCTCTAAGGCCATAATGGCCCAGAGAACCTCTTCCTGACTTGCCTCCACCTCAGCCCCCCTCCACCCCGATGGCCTGTTCTGTGCACACCCATGTGTACTCACTCACGCTTGCCAGCATGGCACCACCCCAGCTCCTTGCTGGCCTCACCTTTCGGGCATCTGCTTTCTGCTTCCTGAGGGCCCAGAGGAGGAAGGCTGCATAGCCCAGCAAGAGGGCACCGAGGAAGGCCACCCCAGCAGGGTTCTGTCCCACCCTGCTCAGGAGGAGACCTGTGTTCTGGAGGTCGATGGCATGTGGCAGGACCAGGAAGAGGCGGCCAAAGAAGCTGAGGTGGCTGCATAGGCACTGGGTGCTGCGCAAGCTGCTCCGTGGGCCCACCTGGAGCAGGGAGAGGAGAGAGGAGGAAGAGGCACCCTGTCTGAAAGAGAGACCCCCACTCCTCTGCTCACAAGAGGCAGCACCTGCCTGCTCCCTCCCCAGCTGGCCCCGCTCCATACCCGGCATCCGTCAGTCCGCCAGGCCTGATCCTGGCTGGCCCAGTAGTAGCACCCGGTGCTGAGGATGCCCATGGAGAGGTTCCAGGTGCCGTTCAAAGTGGGGACAACCTCTCCGGAGATGTAGTAGGTGCCCAGGCCATGGTGCAGGTTCTCTGGGGGGATGACCCACGTGGAAACATCCTCTGGAACAAGAGCTGGGAGTCAGGGTGAAGGATGGCAAGGCAGCAGGCACAGCCCCACAGTCCCTCTTATGTCAATGAGATCGCCTCTGCGGACCCCTCCTGTCCCACTCGCCAGGCTCCTGCACCCATCTGCCCACCCGTCCCTCCTCCTCCTCCTCGTTGCCTGCCTCTTACCAGAGTACCCTCTCCCCTGCCTTTGCCTGCCCTTCCCCTCCCCTCCTCACCTTCTTCCCTCTGGCCCTCAAGGAGGGTGCTGTTGAGAAGGCAGCGGCTGCTGTTGCCAGCAGGTGGGGGGCCCAGGAGGCACAGAGCGATCCGAAGGGGGCAGCTGGGTCTGATGGAGACCAGAAGGGCATCCGCGAGCGAGGTGACGTTCACTGCCAGGCTAAAGCGACCAGGGCCCAACCCAGACATGCTGCTCATGGCAGAGGCCTCTTCGTCACCAGCCTCTCCGCCCAGCTCAATCTGGCATTGGTGAAAAGAGGTGCGCACATGTGGGGGTCAGCCACCAGGTGACACCCCCACCACTGGTTTTCCCTCCCTTGAACAGCAGCCCAGGTTCTCCAGGTGCCAGGCTGACCCATCCAGGTGCCAAGTTGGTGAACTCCCTGCCCAACACGACGGAAGGTTTAATTCAGCTTGAGGAAAAACAAAACAGGTCAGGGACAGAAGAAAAGTTTCACATTTCCCTCTTGCAGGAAACTGTGAAGTCCCCCTCCCAAACCAAAATGGAAGAGGTCCAGCTTGAAAGAGATGAAAGTAGGCCAAAGGCTCACTGGGCTGGCTGCCCGTGTCTCCTCTGGACTTGCTCAGAGAGGCCAATTAACTCTGGATGTGGAAGATGAGTGAGGCCATTTCTGCCCCCCGCTGCCACTGCGTTATTGGAATTGTATTGTGGCTCAATACGGACGGAGGACAGGAGCACAGGGGGGATGGATCCCCTGGGGCCTGGGAGGGGCCCAGGGACACTCCTGAGGCAATGGACGCCCAAAGGCAGGAAGAAGGGGGTCTCTGAGTGAAAAAGAAGCCCCTTGCTACTTGCTGCCTCTGCCCACTCCAGGACAGCTAGGGGGTGGGGCTAGGGTTTGCCCCACATATGCACTTGAGGGTCTCCTGGCCTCTGATGGGGGGGCTCAGGGGAGGAGACAGAAGGCAAGCACACCCATCCCTTGCCAACTGCCCTGGTTCCTGTGCCATGCCAAGGAAGGCTCCCCCACAGCCACCCCCACCATGCCCACCTCAATCTCCTCTGCGAGGCCCCAGACACGGAGGGGCCCCTCGTCGTCCTCTTCGGCTGTGAGAGCCACGCTTGCCACGCTTCCAATTGGCTTCCCATCCAGGTACCTGAAGGGGTTGAGGGCAAAGGAGGCCACCTGGAACGGAGCAAAGAGCAAGAGCAGGCACTGCTGGTGTTTCCCCCCTGCTGTTCACCTTGCTGCCCTCCTCACGGGGCCAGTGAACAAGGCTGGCAGCTGGCAACTGGCAACTGGCAAAAGCTTCCCCCACCTGCTGGGCAATCTCCTGCTCCAACATCCCATAGATGAAAACTGGGACACAGTCATCAGAGTGTCTTAATTGAGAGCTGTGGCCACTTCAATAAAGCGATGATTCCAGAAGGGGGGGGCTGGGAAGGGCCCTCCCCTTGTGGTTGAAGGCAGCCAGTCACAGCTCTGGGAATATTGGGAAGGGGGCCTGCAGGGAAGAAAAGTTACAAAAGCTGAGGCAGGGAGGGAAAAGCTGACACAGAGACAAGGGAGAGATTTCAGAGGGGTAGGGAGAAGTGAAACGGGTGGGCGAGTCGGGCAGAGGAAAGAATTGATTCTGCTTTTGGGAAGCTATGAGCGAATAATGGTTTAAGGGTTAGTGTATTTTCCAGCGTCTTAATAAACGTTCACTTGCTGTTCTTTGTTTGCACTTTTCCTAGCTGTTTCTATCAAGCCTGACATAAAGTCAGGTCATGCTTACGACAATAAGCCCACAAAACAACACAGCCACTGGTCCACAGTAAAGGGGTCACTTTGAGGCCCAAGTACCCCATTAACAGGGGAAAAGGGCAAGAGGGGGTGACAGGAAGCCACGGACAGAATTGCAGAGCCAGCCTGGCAAGGGGAGCCATCACACACATACCAACTGCACAGTTGCCTGGGGAGGGGCACGCTTACCCGGACCTGGACGTGGCTGTTTTGCCCCAGCAGTGGCTCCAGAACTGGGCTGGAGGGGAAGGTGACAGTCAGGGGCCTCGGTTGAGGCAGGTGGAAAGTGCTGTGGGGCAGAGAGGTGGCTGTGCCCCTGGAGGGAGGAGGGAGGAAGGGAGAGTCACCTGGGTGCTCCCTTGCCCCTGCCCTGTTTCCTGGCCTCTCCCCTCCCCCTCCCCTCCTGCTCCCAGCACCTGCTGAGGGTGGTGCTGAGCACCAGAGAGGTCACCACAGTTGTCGTCACTGGGGGGAGTCCAGCAGGAGCCCTCTCTGGATGAGGGGCAGGGAAGCCAACGTCTCTTCTGGGGCCACCTCCCCCTGGAAAGTGGCCGAGGATTAATTGGAAGGACAAACAGACTGCCCATGGAGGGACTGAGAAGGAAGACCAACCCAACAGGGAAGCCTGGTGTGGGGCACAGTTGCTGTCCCACCCTCCAGCCTCCCGTCCCTGCAGGGCTGGGGGAGGACAGTGCACCTCTCCTTGGCCCTCACTGGAGAGATCTGCGGCCTGGAGAAGGTTGCCAAGGGTCTGGAAGAGATCCTGCCATGTATCACTTCGGGGCGTGGCGGCGGTGGCATCAGACGAGGCAGGCGGGTCCCTCTGGCTCCCTCTCAGGAGCTGAGCACTCAGGACCAGGAGAGCATGGCTGGCAGAGGCCTGCAAGGGGAAGGCGGACAGCGGGGCTCTGCTTGCTGGGGGCACGACAGCAGCATGGCAGTGCCAGAGACTCTCTCCTGGGACACCAGGCTGAGGGCCAGGAATGGGGAGGCAGTGATGGGGTAGCCCCCCTGGCCTGCCCCCTCCCTCCCTGCTCAGTGCCCAGGTGGTACCTGGGCCGCTCTGGAGAGCACAGCAGGGAAGCTGGTCAGAGCCTTCAGCCTCCGGGCTTCTCTCTCCAGGTCTGGGCCCCGGAGTGGCTCTGCCAACTGGCTGGATTGGCCCAGCAGCTTCTCCAGGACCTGAGGGGGTGTCAGCATGGGGAGGTCAGCGGGGAGAAGGAGAGGTGGGGGTCCTCCACCATCCCTCCCCGACGCAAGAGCCCAGTCTCAGGAACCAGCCTCCTCCCTGCCTGGAGTGTGCGGGGGGGAGGGAACCCTCCCTCCTGGGGGGACTCCCCACTCCTTTCCCTCCTTCCTTTACAGTACAGAAAGCGAGAAAAGTTGCCGTTCCAACATTTTATAACAAGTTCAAGGAAAAGTTTATTGCTCTAACGTCTAACCAGTAACACCTAATTCCCCCCCACACCCAGAATTACTCGTTAAGGATATTTTAAAGTTATTTCCGAGAGAGACTTTTGCCAGTTCGTTTTTGCCCTCTCCCCGCCGGTCAGTGACGGGTTCTAACCCCTTCCCCAGCCCTCCCAAGGTCGAGGTTTCCCCCGGCGCCCCCTCCTCCCGCAAAGGCCTCTTCTGGGAATCGCGACCGAATCGGGAGAGGAGAGAGGCCGGCCCGGGGCAGAACGGGCGAAGGCAGCCGGGGCACCACGGGGGGCGTCTTCCGCCCTACCTGTGCCTGGCCCTCAGGGGAGAGATCCTGGGGGCCAGAAGGGAAGGGCACGGGGGCCGAGCTCTCCGTCCCCTCCGAGAGGGGCGGTCTGCTGGCTCCTCCGGGCACAAGCTCCCCCGCCGCCGCCACCGGGGGGGCTGTTTCAAAGCCGCGGGTCTGGGGACGGCCAGGCGGCCGGGTGCGGAGCTCAGCCCGCCCGACGGAGGCCGGCCGGGGGGCGTCGGAGGGCTGCCTGGGGGCTTCCTCCCGGGTGGTGCGCAATTCCTGCCCCGTCGTCCCGAGGAGGAGCCCGGCGCTGGCTGGAGCTGCGGTGCTGGGCGTCCGTGGGCGTCCCGAAGTTCCCGGCCGGGGGCCCACAGTCCGGCTGGCGGGATCGGCTGTGGTTCGCCGCGGGGGCCTCCGTCTGCAGCTCAGCCGCCGGCAGGTCGAGCGCTGCGGGGAAGGGGAGGGAGGCGGCGGGGTCACTGGGGCCCCTCCGCCGAGGGGGCCGGTCTCCTGTTGCCGGGCGCTCAGAACGGGGGGGACGTCGCTCCCTTCAGCCCCGCCCATCCCGGGCGCCCGGCTCCGCACCGCCAGCAGGGGCCGCGGCTTTCCCGGACTCACCCTCTCCCGCGGGTCGGCGGCTTCCCCGTGGGTCCTGTCGGGTCCTGGGGCCGGGGGTAGGGGCGGAGAAAAGAAGCGGGGCAGAACTCAGCAGGGCCCCCCTCCGGCGGCGGCGGCGGCGGCGGGGAGGGGGCGGCGTGCCCCACGCGCTGAGGCTCGCTGCTGGCGAGTCCAAGGGCCCCCGCCGCCCTCTGAGTGCCAAAGGGAGGCCTTCGGGGGGACCTTCTACTCCGGGGAGGGGGCGGGCGCAAGGGGGCTCCCCCTCTCCCCCCGACTCACCGCTCTGGCAGATGAAGGAGAGCTTCGTAAAGCAGGCGGCCCCTCTGGCCCAGAACCGGTCCCCGGCCCGGACGAGAGCCTGGCATCCGGTGGGGGCGGCGGCCCGGGCTGTGGGGAGAAGAGACAGTCCAGCTTCCCCCTTTGCCGGACCGGCTCCCCGTTCTCACCCACTCCCGTCCCGCCCGTACCCGGAGCGTCCCGGATCTTGGCCCTCTCCGGTGGAAGGGTCTTGTTCTTTTCAAAAGCCGAAAAGCCGACGAGGGCGGCAGCGGGATGCAGGCAGCTCCCCCCAGGGACGTTTGCGGGAGGGAAACCCTTTGGAGTCGCTGGCAGGGGGCCACGAGGACCTTTCCGGACCCCACCCTTCCGTCTTAGTACAGGACGGGGGGGCTTAACTGTCAAAGGGGGCGGCCGCACGCAGTCCTGGGCGTGCCTGTGTGCGTGAGCGAGAGAGCGGGCAAGGGAGCACCCGGGGACCCTCTCAGCTCTGGGCAGCCCCTGGGGGCTGCGCAGGACACGGTGGGGTGGGGGCGGGAGCTCTTCTCTGGGGGGGGCTTGCCACGGAAAGGGGTTCGGGTTTGGGGGCCTCGGAACAGTGCAGAGGGGGCAGACTAGGGTTTTGGAAACTCCCACCTCCCGCGTTGGATACCCCGGAGCCCCAGGTCCTCGCCCCCTCACCCGGGCGGTGCTGCCCTTGCTCTTGGGGCACCCATGCGCCAGGCCCGATCCAGCTCCACTGCCCATCTTCCAGCTGGCTCCGGAGGGCCTCCGCGGCTCGCTGGTCCCACGAGGAGAGGAGGTGGCTCCCCTGGCGCTGGCACCAGCCCCGGGCAAAGGGGAAGACCAGCGGGTGCCGCACCAGGCGGTAGCAGTTTTCCTCCCCCGCTGGGAGGCAGGGGGACGCTGGAGCCTCCCAGGAGGCCTGCACCCCCACCCAGAGGGCCACCCACATCCCCACAGGGAGCTCCATGGCACCCACTCTCCCCACAGGCAGGCAGGCAGGCAGGCTGCCAGGCAGGTCCTGGGTCAGCCTTTTATGTGTGCCCCTCAACCTCCCTCCACCGGGAAAACGAAGAGGCTAAAAACTCAATAGCTGATGAAAAGCGCCCTGGTCTCCCAATGAGGGTGGGGAGGAGGCACACCCAGGGGTGAACAGGTGCAGGGCCACCCAGGGCGTGCCTCTGTTTGCACACAGGGGAGTGCCACGGTACCCACCCCGGGAAGAAGCGCAGCACCAAGCAGTGCCTGCTGGGCTGGCCGAGGCAGCTGTCTGGATGTCCACAGGCCGGCAGGGTCAGCAGCATTGCGCCCACCTTACTTGCCAGGGCAACCCCCTCCCAGCCTCCAGGCTTGTAAAGGAACTCCTTGTGGGTGAGGTTGGCAGAGCAAATCCTCCTCAAAGGCCCTCTGAGGCTGGGGGAGGTCTGCAGCTAAAGTGGGGGGCAGATACTGCTACCTGGAAGAGTGCGAGGACTCTCCTTTTGCTGGAGAGTTCTTCTTCCTCGTCGGGGTCCCCCATGTGCAGTGGGACACCCCTGGGAGAGCTCTGGTTGCCCATGCCAGTATGTCTGCTCTCATCCTCCCTCCCACTTATGCTGCTCTTCTTGGAGAAGAGGAAGGGGCCTATGAGGGGCCCCTGCGAATGAGCCAGCCCAGTCAGGCTGAGGAAGTGGCCTTGCAGGGCCCTGTGGTCAGAAGACAGGAGGCCAAGTGGCAGCTGTGGAGGATGGGCACGGGCACGATGGGGCAGGAGAGAACGTCTTGCTCACCATGCAGAGTGATTTGTTCATGGGAAACAGAAAGACGAACGTCCTTTGGCAGAGAGATTAGTATTCTTTGCCACGGACTAGATTTGACAATTCAGGCTGAAGAGGTTGAACAGATGTCTCCCCGCCCCCATTTTTTTTCACGCTGGCAGAAGCCTTGCAGCCACAGAGCCATGGTAGGGGCAGCTCCCATGGGGCCAGGAGGAGTTGGGAGCTGGGCAGGGGGTTCTCCTGGGGAGGGTTCGTTTGCAAAAGGCAGGGAGGGGGTTTTGCTCGGCCCCCCTCCGGCCCCAGTGAGGAGCCCCAGGTGAACTGAGCCACAAAGGTAAGCGGGCGCCCTTTATTCAGCTCAGGATGGACAAAGTCACAGGATGGGGGGCATTGTCTTTACTCCCCTCCCCCCCGTTGTGCTGTCCTGTTGATTCTGGGCAGCTTTGGTTGGAGTGGCTCAGAGGGTGCAGGGGGGCAGCAGGAGGAGAGGCTCTGGCAAGGAACTGAGAATGGGTGGGGTTCCCAAGAGGACAGCTGCCCCCTCCCTGTCATTGGAGAGGGCTCAGCCTGGAATCATAAAGAAAGTAGGAGAGTATCAGGGTGGGAGTGGCTTTGTAGCTTGCTCACCAGTCAATCCTGCTGGCCAAATTGGTACTGGACCCCCACCCAGGGTCTCTACCTTCTCCAGAGAGAGGGGTGTGTGTCTCTGCCAGAGTTTTCCAGAGCCTCTTCCCCTCCTTCTCCTTTGGCTACTTCCCTAGACCTGGGCAAGAGACGTACAGACTCCTCCGCCCCTCAGTGCCCTTTGGCTGGCCAGGTGGAAGGCTGCCCCCACACAGAAGCATCAGGAGCAGCCACTCAACTTTTAGAGACATTACAACCTTTCCCCACCCAATTTTCCCAATCCAGAAGCAGACCTACAGCTGCACTTGTTCTCCTGAAGACCTTCTGGGGTGCCTGTGCTGCCCCCCTCTAAGGGGCCTGCTCCAGACGGAAGCTTCCAAGTCAGGGTGGGCTTTCCCCTGGGAGCTTCCATGCAGTCCACCAGCCAGCTTGCTCTTCCGTGGGCCCTCCTCTCCCCTGGGGCACGTGTGTGTTTCCCCCCGCTGTCATCTGGCTGGTCAAGGGACCCCTCCTCAGCAGAGTCTTCATTCTCTGCTTTCTTCAGGACCAGTGCAAAGAAGATGGCAAAGCAGACCACCTGTGACAATGAGACATCGCAGGAGGGGGGCCAGTGGGTGGGACAAGGTATACACTGATCCAAACTAACCATGGAGCACAAGATGGGGCAAACAGCGGTGATAACAGCATCAGTGCAAATGAAAAACTGGTGCCAATCACACTTATACAGCACAAATGTGGTAAGGATGTGATGCACAGTGTTAACAATCGGTTACCATTACAAGTACAGCTGGAACAGTTTTGGAATGGAATAACCTGGTGTAAGAGTATCATATGACAAGGACCCCATTGTCTCTCTCTGAAATCTGACAGGATGTGGTGCTCAGGTCACCTGGCAACCCCTTGTTCTGGCAATGACGAAGCAGCCCCAGCCACCCTGCCTGGCTTTTGGGGCCCGCTCAGGATGGGTCCTGCATTCAGACCAGAGCTTTGAAACATTTGGACTGCAACTCCCAGGATCCCCCAACCAACCTAGCCTAGCCAGTAAGGGATAAGGAACCATAGTCCCAGGAGGTGTGTGTGTTGGGGGAGAGGGATGGAAGCGGTCTGCCCATTTTCTGGAATCCCTTCGGTCCCCTCACAGAAGATGCCCAAGAGAGGAAGGAAAGCCAGCCAATGCTCTCAGGAGCGCCTTCCTATTCTGAGGCTCTCCGTCCCCTCCATTCTGCGGGCCTCCTTCTCCTCTGACCACCCTGCTGCTCTAGAAAAGGCCATGGTGGGCTGGCAGAGAAGGGCAGGGCAAGGGGCAGGTGAGCACCTTGAAGGGCTGGAGCACCAGGAGGCTCTGCTTCGATGAGATGGCAGTGGAGACCAGCCAGCGCTCGGTGCTCTCCTTCCCATAGTGCAAGCCGTACAGCAGGATAAAGAAGGTGGAGGTGGCATTGAGAGAAATGAGGAGGGCCCAGCCCACCAGGACCCCCCACCAGGGGAGGCGCCATGGGCGCCGCCTGCAGAGGGAGAGAGAGGCAGAAGAAGACAGAGGGCAGGATTAGGTCCTCTAGCACCCCTCCCTCCCTCCCTCCTTCCCTCCTTCCCTCCCCTCAGCCATTCAGCCCTCCAGCCCAGCATGGCTAGCTACTCATGGGGGGCATGCTGGCCAGTGGGGAGGTGCGCGGCCAGGGCGCTTGCCATCTCCCGCACCCGCTGCAGGGCCTGGGATTGGCTGCCCAGAGGGGCCCCTGTTTCCAGCAATTCCAGCAGCTCTACAACACACTGCAGTTTCAGGAGGAGGTACCGGCCAAGATAGGCTTCATGCAGTGATGAGACGGTACTGGGCTCTGCCACCCCACAGGATCCTGGGCTGCCCCCCTGCAAAGGGGCAAGCAGAGGCCACAGAGTCATCTCCTGCAGGTGGGGGTGACGGGCAGGCGGGGGCTCTCTCCTGGTCTGGCCGCCCATCCTCACCGTTGGCCAGGACCAAGTGGCCCAGCTGCTGCAGAAGGTCCTCCGAGTCCCGGCCGGAAGGAGTCTGCCGCTAGGGCTCAAGGCATTCCGCGCCTCTGCTCAGAACCTCCACAGCTGCATGCAGGTGCTACAGAGGGAGGAGGAGAAGGTAGGCAGGAGGAGCGGAAGGCACCAGGGCCCCAGAGCCACAAGGCTGGCAGCTGTGCATGCCCCCCACACAGAAAGATGATTGCGCATGAATGCACACATACCTACTGGTGTGGCCAAGGGAGCTCATGCGTTTCTTTCAGCCGGGGAGGGCAGGGAGAGGCGCCCCCCAGCCAGCCCCCATGTGGAGTACCTGTGAGTGGGGGGCTGCCTCAGGGGGTGTGCTGGAGGTGCCCAAAGAATCCTTGCAGCCGGGAGGGCAAGGGGAGAGGTTGTGGGCCCCAGACCCTGCCCCACAGCTCCTCTACCCACCTCTAGCACAGCCTCTTGCAGGCCAGTGGGTCTGGTTGGGGCGCCGGGGATGACGGGGGGAGCCTGGACAGGGCCCTGGCCATGCCTGCGGGGCTTGGTGTGCTGGAAGATGAAGATGATGAGGAAGTTGATGGGGAAGGCGAGGAGGGCGCTCTCTACGCCGATCACAACATCCTTCCAGGAGAGAGAGAAGACACTGCCTGCGTGACCTGGAAGAAAGGGCGGTACTGGATCCCTCCTCCCCCCTGCTTTGGGGGCTTCAGCCTCTGACCCCAGGGGTGCCATGCAGAGGGGCTTCCTCCAGTGGCTGTTTTGTGGGCGCTGGGTGCTCCTCCCCTCCAAGGCTGCTGGGCCCCTCAGGCCCCTCTCTCCTTCTTACCCAGGCACAGGAGGTGGGGTGCGTCATCATCTTGTGGAACCTCCCAGAACATGAGGTGATGAAGGCCGACAGAGGAGGAGGCTCCAGCCGCAGGAAAGGCACTGGGCCCAGATGAACAGGCTGCGGGGGGCGGGTGGAGGACCAGCAGGGCCGTGTGCTCCTCCCAGAGGCCCTGCAGGGCCCTCTGCTGAAAAACAGGCCTGCCACAGGGAAAGGGTGAGGGAGAGCACGGTGCCTGGGGAGGAAGGCCCCTCTCCGCCCCCTCAGCCCAGGGGCCCCTTCACCAGGGCATCTCCACCACGGGCAACCTATGGCCTTCCCCTCGGCTGCTGTGGGTGGGGCTGACAGGAGCTGGAGTCCAATACATCTGAACAGCCGCAAAGCTCCCAGGTCCTCCCAGGTCCAAGGAGAGGGTGACCGTGTGGAGGGCGCACAGGGGTCTCACATCAGCCTACCAGAACGCCTTTTCTGGGGAGGCTGCTGGGAAGCACTGGGAGGAGCTCAGCCCATCTCCTCCTGCAGCAAGCCATGTGTGGCAAGGGAAGCAGAAGCGTTTTCTCTGAGGCAGGTCCCACACGGTGACCTTGGAAAGGTATCCGCGGGGGAGAGAGATTGAGTGCTGGGGCTTGGTTGCCTCCTCCGTAGTGGCTCCGTAGTGGAGTCTGGGGCTACCAGAGGAGGGCAAGAAGCTGCTGGCCGTCTCAGTCACTGGGATGCATAGGCCCTCAGAGGCACAGCAGTGGGCCAAGGCTTATGGGGAAAAGCGGGCTTCCTTGCCTTCTGGCACCCCAAAAGAGGGATGGGGAGGTCTTGTGTTCTGGAGGCAGTATGCCTGCCCAGGTCCCCCAGGCCGTTTGGTCAACTCACACAAGCTGCCACATGGAGGCAGGACAGATCCCTCCTCCTCCCTGACTCTCTGTCCCCCTAGAGTCCCTTCAGTTTTCTGGAGTCAGTGAGACCACGCTTCCCCTGTGTCCAAGCCCTCCCAGAGGGGGTCCGTCCTGGACGCCCCAATGCTAATAGCTGGCAGACAGACAGACAGACAGACAGACAGACAGACAGACAGACAGACCAGGGTGTCTGTGGGGCTCCGGGGCTCTCCTGCCACAGCCAGATGTTCTGCAGCTCCCCCAGTGGGCACAGCTCATGCAGCAGGAAGTTGCCAGTCCCAGTGCCAGGGGAGGGCAGGTGCCTTGATGTGCTGCTGCCGGACGATCCCTGCAGGCTGATGTAGAGCTGGCGAGCAAGGAAAGGTAGGTGGGTGGGTGGGTGAGTGCCCAGTCAAGGAACTGCCCCCCCCATTCTGAGCAAACTCTCACCCCAAGGCTGCCGCTGGGACTCGGGGGCTCCTGCAGGCCAATGCAGAGCAGGTAGCCGTACTGGGCACAGGGTGGCTGGTCAGCTTGTGGGACGGGGAGATGGCAGGAGAGGAGCTCTGCCTAGGCCTGAGCCAGTAAAGACAGGTGGGCTCTCACATGTGTGTGTGTGTGTTCCTGTGTCTCAGTGCTGTGTGCTGGGGGCAGGCAGGATGAAGGAGGCTTCCCCTCCCCACCCACAGATCCCCTCCCCCTTCTTGGCCAGGCTGGGGGTGGCAGTGGGGCTCCCCTCAATCACCTGCCGCCAGTTCCTGGGGACGATGTCTTGCAAGGCCTCCCAGATGGCCGCCATCTCTGCAGGCACAAGGGGAAAGAGGTCAGGGAGGAGCGGGAGCAGGCTCCAACTCTCCCACAGAGTTTCTCCTGACCCACATGCACTACCAAGCTGGCCAGCTCCAAGCTTTCCCTTGAGATGCTCTTGGCTCCACAACCCCCAGCCTCTCCCGTGGACAGATACCCGCAAACCCCAAGAAAGAACCACTGCACTTGTTCTACGCTTCCCGCAGATGGAAGGACCCATTTGTTCCGTGTGGCTGTCATGAGGGCTTCCTCAGGCCTTGCAAGCTGGCATGGGCACCTCCACTGGAAAGTGGCTTAGAAGAACTCTCAACCAGTATGGGCAAGAGCCTGTACTGGAGAGGACGGAGAGCCCCCGCAAGTGCCCCCTCTTCCCTCCCTGTCTCTCTGACCTGTCAGGAATTCCTTCAACAGACAGAAGCCTTGTGGCAGAGAAAGAAAGGGCCAAAAAGCCACTTGGTGGCCAACAGGGGCCCTTTTGCACCACACAGGTATGGTGCCATGGTCCCATCTTAAGTGCTCTGGCTGCATCCTCATAGGGCATCCTGGGATTTGTAGTTTGGAGGGTCACTGGAGCTCTCAGTTGAGGAGGCTAAGGGCCCCTCCCCAAACTGCAAATTCCAGAGTTAATGGCAAGTCAAAATAGAACTGCCTAGAAGTCACAGTGGCAGGGGATTCTGGGAGTCGTCGTCCTTTTCTGTGGGAAGCCAGAAGCAGAGGACAAACCTCCCTTCGCAAACCTCCCCCCCACCTGCCCTGCTGCTCTTCTCCAGACAAGGACCCTGGGTGGTGGCTGTGGCTCCTCCACTTTGCCTCCCACCCCTGGTGCCCTGACCAAGAAGCAGGTGCTCCTCGGCACCCTCTCTTCCCTGGGTCCAGTGCCACCAGAAGAGGAGCAGAACGGCAGTCCCTCCCACCCCACCCCACCCCACCCCACCCCCTCTAGTGGATCTCAAATTGGCTGCTCTTCTCCCTCCCCCTCCCCCATCTCTTCCACCAACCTTGGAGGCAACCTGGCTGATCAGGGACAGCTCCCCGGCCACTGCCCCCTGGTGTGGGCTGAAGGGCCAGTGGGAGGGCTAGGGGGCAGATGGGTGGGAGCCGAGTCTGAAGAGGCCCTGTAGGAGCCAGAGACCCTCCCTCTCCCTCACGACCCCTGAAGGGGGTCTCCTGCTTTGGGTCCCTGGGCCTCACCTGGGAGCTGCCTTTCCCTGTTACTTGAGTGGCGCAGCCACCGCTGCCTCCGTCCCCAAAGGGGCCCTGGAGAAGTCGGATCCTGGAGGGAGACGGAGAAGGGAGGGGAGCAGGGGGGCAAATGGGGGAGCAGGGGAGCCACAGCCCTGCCAAAACGAGCTGGGCAGAGCGACCTCTGTATTAGGGGGCCAGGGGGTGCCGCATCATTAGCAGTCAGCCTGGGCATCATGCCCATCTTCTCTTGCTCCCCCTGTGGAGATTGTTTGCAGGGAAGAGAAGTGGGCAGAAGAGCCCGCAGGCCATTTGGAATCTGAGGGGAGAGAACTGGCAGCACACCTACCCGTAGAGGCTCCTGTGCCTGCCTTGCCCCAGGGCTCCTGTCTCCCCTGGATGGGCACTCAGCCACCTGAACAAGACCTGCAAGAGGGACCAGCGTGAGGACAGGGGTGTCCTGCCTGGGATAAGGAGATCTCCTCTTGAGGGAATGGGGGTCAAGCACACCAAACTCCCTGTCTGCAAAGCTCACACACCAAGGGACCCTCCTCCCCACAGGTGGCCCCACACAGCACTCACACACACACCCCACCGTTGGTGGAGAGGAAAGCACTGGTGGGGACACGCCAGGGACAAATTCCACATTAATGAGGTTGGATCCCTGGGTAAAGACAGGAGAGAGGCCACAATGGACAGCTATGCATGGCAAAGGGGGAGGGCCTGGCCCAACCCAGCTGAGGAATCAGGGAGGGGGCCTCCCACTACCGTTTGCAAATTGTGCAGAAATGATGGAAGATTACTGGTGGCAGAGCAGGCAAATAAACCCAAGGAGCGCAGCGCCCCCACCCCCTGGCACACTTCTCTACTGAAAGCCCTGGCCAGGCTTTGGGCATATCTGGTTAGCAGGAGGAGGGCGAGGGAGAGAAACTGTGAAGCCACCTCCCCTACTATGTACTGTTCCAGGGGTGGGGCAGGGATACTTCCTGAGGACAGAAAAGGAAGAGGCAGTAAGCATCGTATTGCCAACATTTGTTGGCTACTGGTTTGCACCAAAGAATTTCAGCCTGAAAACCAGCCTGTGCATTCTAAACCACAGCAAAGCCTTTGATTGCCTCAATCATGAGAAATTATTGTTCACTCTAAAAGAAATATGCGTGCTACTACATCTGATTTTTCTGATTGTGCTGTCTATTGCCTGAGCACAAGGCTGCTGTCAGGACAGAACGGGGAGAAACGGAACGCTTTCTAATTGGCAAGGGTGGGTCAGACAAGGTTGCATTTTATCACTCTCTTGTTTATCTGCAGAATATATCACATGGAAGGAAGAATTAGACTCACAAGAAGGAGGCATGAAGATTAAGGAAAGAAATATCAGCTTTTGAGGATATCTGACGATACCACATTGCCATCACAAAATAATAAAGACTTGGAACAATTACTGATGAAAGTTAAGGGAAAAAAGGATAAAACCATGGTTATTGTATTAAGAAAACAAAAATAACAACGATAGGAATTTACATAAATTTAAAATGGCTTAACACTTTGGCCATTTCTGCACTGTTATTCCACTTTCAACATCCTATGAAATCCTGGAGTTTGCAGTTTAGAGAGGGGCCGGCCAGCAAACCCCAGAATTCCATAGGATGCTGAAAACAGAATAATAGCACTATAACAGTTTAGTGTGGAAATAGCCATTGAAATAGGCCAGTTTTTCTATACTTTGGCTCAGACATTGATGAAACTGGACACTTTCTCAGTCAATTTTTGGGTAAGAAATCAGAAGAAAGTGAAGACTTGACAGCTATGAAGAAGCTAGATGAGACGGCCACTGTCTCTGGAGAGTTTCTGCACAGAGGAAAAAGTCGTAGCCAGTGGGCACAAATAGGGTACTTGTCCTGAGCACCCTGGGAAAAGGCTGCCAGCCTCCAACATCAAATAGCTTAAGGAGTTATGCCCTCACCAACCAGAAAATCCGTTTAGTAAGCCTGGCAGGAGGGGAACTTCTTTAAGTTGTGTGCCCAGAAGCTGTGTGCCAGGAGTGAGGCGATAGCCCTTCAGCCCTCCTGGAACCAGCTTGAGGGACCCCCCAACCTTGGAAATGCAGCCCCTGGACTCACTGGAGCCTGAGATGTTGCCTCCTCTTCCTTCCAGAGGCCTCTTGGGCACCTCCTGAGTCCCCGTGCCATGGATCCAGCCCAAATGCCTTCTTGCACGCCCACGAGCAGCCCTGGCTCCCCCAGGGGGCAGTCGGGCAACAGGGTAACAGCACGGGGCTCCTGGCCTCCCGGCCACAGTGGGCACACCAACCCAGCTTAGAGCTCCCAGCAGCAGCAGCAGCAGCGGCGAGGTCAGCTTCAGCCGCCCCATCCCAGCCAATGCCCTGGCAGCCCTCTCTGTGTCTTCTAAAAGACAGGCTGGGCAGGTAGGGAAGGGCCTCACCCCCTCACTCAGCTTTGGCTGTTTGCCCAGGGAAAATGGGGCAGCCACCAGCTGAGAAATTTGTCTCAGAGCAGAGGAGGGAGGAGTGGTGGTGGGGGTCTGGCAAGACACCAGCAGGGATGGGTGGGACTCACCCTGCTCTCAGGTGTGGTGGGTGGGCTGAGGGAGGAGGGGCACTGAGCAGTTGCCCTTGTGAGGGGGAGGAGGAGGAGGAGGAGGGAGGAGGGGGAGGAGGAGGAGACAGCAGCCCGTGTGATCTAGAATGAGCTCATCAGCCCCCCACCAGATGTCCTGGTCAAAGACCACGAGGGAGCACATCATCCGCTCCAACTGCCCCAATTTGCAGGGGCAGCCCTGATTGATGCATTCTCTGCTTACTGAGTTGCTTTCAAAACCTCCTCCTGCTCGCACTTGTCCAAGGGGCAGAAATGGTTTGCAGCCCCTTAACTTAGCTGGGGAGAGGAGGGGGCAGAATATCATCTCTCCTGGTAGACTGGGGCAAAAGCAAATTGTTACAGCCACTCCCAGGTTGTCTGTTCTCGCCCGTTAATACATTCTGACCACCGTGTGATGTTGTTTGGCCAACTGTGTCCCGGTTTTCATCTGTGCAACTTGGATGGCATGGGTGTGGTGGCACTGCAGGGGGGTCCTAAATTCTGTAATGGCCTCCTTACTTACTGGCGCTGTTTAACATGCTTTTCTAGCCAGGGAAATAAAATCCTGATGGTCTCACACCACTTCTTGTGCTCCCCGCAGTGTCACTTGCTGCCTGCCCCCACCTTGCCTAAGCCCTCCCTCCTGCCCCCCTTGGTCTTGCTCTCCAGCTTGGGGGGCAGCAGGTCAAGCAAGGGCTAGTGGTGGCCCTGGAGTCCCGGTCACTAGAAGGAGGCCCCAGAGAGAGACTGACCCAGCTGGGGTGCCAGGGATGGAAGCGGGGGCCTCGTGGTTGCAATGCGACCGTACTTCTTCTGCCCTGGGCTTCCCACTCCCACTGCTCCTGTCCCAGCAGGCCTTGCCGGGGTCTCTGGAGGGCTGGTGGACAGCAGGAGGAAGAAGGGGAGGGGAGAAATAAGAATCAAAGACGGGTGCATGATGTACGTGCCCCGTGAGTGCCATGGTTCCAAGAGCACCAAAGGGCCACACAATTTAGCGTTCATTTCAAGCATAGGATCTGTCCCTTGGACGCCAGCTCCCGAACCGCACTTCCAAGCGAATACCCAGGAGCCCTGTTTTTTGCTTAGCAAGGAGGGCGGGAGGGAGGGAGGAGGAAAGAGGGGGCCCTCCGGGGCTGCCCCGCCTTTGCACGGCTTGAGCCGGGCTGCGGACGGCCGGGTGGCCGGGAGGGCTCCTGAGCGCGGGTCGCCTCGAAGGCGGTTGCAGCGAACGCCGGCAGCGGCTTCACCGGCGCCCGCGCTTTCCTCCCGGCGGTGGGGCCGATACGCGCGGCGGGCGGGGAGCCGCCTGGTTGGGGGCGCAGGGCGAGTCGGGGAGCAGAGGATCCGGCCCGGAAAACGGGATTCCGCCCGGCGGCAGGGAGAGCCCCTGCCCCCGGGGAATCCGCGGCTGCCCGGGGCCGCGGGGAGGTCTCCGGCCGAGGCCGGGCGCCTCGGGCCGTGGGGTCCCGCCGGCGAACCCTCGGGGTCTCCTCCGGCTCGGCGCCCCAGCGGCCCCCGCAGGGCCGGGCCGGGCCGCGGCAGACGCCCCGCCCTCGGGCTCAGCCCGCCCCCCGCCGCGGCAGGGGCGGCGCCCTGGCGGCCCTGGCCCTGGCCCGGCCCGGCCCGGCGCGCGGAGGAGGGAAGCGTCCGTCCCCGGAAGCTTCCGCCGGGGACCCGCGCCGCTCGCCCTTCCGCCATGGCCGGCGCCGGGGCCGCGGGGGCCTCGCTGCGGGTGAGCGCGGGGGCCGGGGAGGGCGAGCTGCGCCTCCAGGGCCCGGCGGGGCGCCGGGCCTCGTGCGCGGGTGCGGGCAGCCCCCTCCCGCTCGGCCCTTCGCCCTGGCCGGTCCTCCTCCGCGGGGGCGCTGGCGGGGCGCGGGGCGGACGGGCCGCGGAGAGCCCCCGGGACCCGGCCCGGGCGGGAGGGGGCCGGGCGGGGGCCGGGCGGTCCTGGGGCGCGCGCCCGCACCCCCTCCCTGGCTCCCCCCGCCGGCGCCGATCTCACCCTCTTGTGCCCTCCCCTCTCGCAGCGACGCCTGAGGGAGGCCTCGGGGGTCCTCGGCGGAGGCGGGCTGCTCTTCGCCTCCTACCTGGTGGCCGCCGGAGACGAGGACTTCTACGCCGGGCGGCTGATGCCGGCGCTGCAGCGGGTGCTGGGGCCCGAGACCGCCCACCTGCTGGCCGTGCGCCTGGTGGCGCTGGGAGTCCTGCCCTTGCGCTCCGCGCGGGCCGACGCGGAGGCTTTGGTGGGTGCCTCCGTGCGTGGGGGCCCCAGCCCGGGATGCCCCTTCCTTCCAGGCGCTTGTCCTGCCCGGATGTGCTCCGGGAGGGGAGGGGGCCGGGCGCACCCCCTGGATCTCCGCGGCCACCTCCGCGAGTGTGCTGACAGGGCGGCTTCTTCTCAGGAGGTGAAAGTCTTTGGCCGGCGATTTCGGAACCCCCTGGGCATGGCTGCCGGTTTCGACAAGCACGGGGAAGCAGTGGACGGGCTCTTCCGGATGGGCTTTGGCTTTGTGGAGGTGGGCAGCGTCACCCCGGAGCCCCAGGAGGGCAACGCCCGCCCGCGGGTCTTCCGCCTGCCCGAGGACCAGGCCATCATCAACAGGTAGGCAAGGCCCAGGTGCGCTGGAAGGGAACAGCTCTCTCAGGCTGGGGGAGGCGGTGGCCGGGTGGGTGGGTGGGTGGTCGGTCAGTCTCCCCTTCAACTGCCTGGCTGCCTTCTCAGGTACGGGTTCAATAGCCACGGACATGTGGCAGTGGAGCACCGGCTTCGAGCCCGACAGGAAACTCAGCGTTGCCTCAGTGAAGGTGAGGAGGAGGAGAAGGGTGGTGGCAGAGCCCCATCTCTGGTGGCTGCCCGTGAATCTGGCAGGTTGCCTGTTTACTTGCTGGAGAGGTGCTTTCAAGGACCTAGAAACCTGGTTTTGGGGGGCCTTTGTGGCAAGGGAAGGTTGGGCCTGGTTGAAGAGGCTCAGAAGCAG
The DNA here is from genome assembly GCA_948472985.1 of Iguana delicatissima. NCBI lineage: Eukaryota > Metazoa > Chordata > Lepidosauria > Squamata > Iguanidae > Iguana > Iguana delicatissima. Next base: position 43,173 of record CAOKZL010000132.1, read on the forward strand.
TAGAACTTGGCGGTTTCTTTTTCTGAGCAGCCCTGCTGTTGGAGGTGGCAGAAGCAGCAGCTGCTGCCCATTCTGGGGCCTGGGAGCCTTCTCTGCATTTCCTGGGCTGTTCCTCCGGGCTGGCGTGGGTTGGCGTAGGGCTTGCCATTCTGAGCAGAGGTGCTTTCTTTTTAGCGGGGATGCCTCTTGGAATCAATCTTGGCAAGAACAAGTTTTCAGTGGATGCCTCAGCAGACTATGCCACCGGAGTCCGGGTGCTGGGCCCATTGGCCGATTACCTGGTGGTGAATGTCTCCAGCCCCAACACGGCTGGCCTGCGGACTCTGCAAGGCAAGGCTGAGCTACACCGTCTACTGGCCAAGGCAGGTCTCTTGCGGGGCTGAGGGCGACCTTCCTGAACCAGCTGCCCACTGGCTTCTTCAGATGTTCTCCTCTGGCCTTCTGGCACCAGCCTTGAGTGCTGGAGAAAGGGGCTGTAGGCGCCAACGTGTTTGTACCCCATAAGTCCTGAATAGAGCTGCCGCGTCTTTCGGCTTCCTGCCTTCCAGACTGTGGTGGTGGAGCTCCTGGGGGTGCCTTGCTGGCCTCCCCACCCTCTCTTCCTGGCTGTGGGGGCTGGCAGGGGTGTGTGCTTTGGGAGGCCGTTGGAGCTGATGCCTGAGGAGGCAGTGGAGCCTGTACCGTGCCCCTGGGACCTCCAGCCCTCAGCTTCACTGTGCCCCTCTCCTCTCCAGGTGGTGGCTGAGAGGGACGCCCTGGCTGCAGAGCACAAACCAGCCGTGCTGGTGAAGATTGCACCAGACCTCACGGCCCAAGAGAAGCGGGACATTGCCCACGTGGTCTGTGAGGTGATGGAGTGCTCCTGGACATCCTGAAGTCCCTTGCCACCCACCACTTCCTTTCCCCTCTGGCCACCTCAGAGCCTCGGTGGGCTGGCCTGGAGGTGCCAGCATGGCTCTAGAGCTCTGTTCTCAGACAGGGCCAGGGAAGGGGGCTCTGCAAGGTTGGCTTCCACCCTCCATGAGAGTATGGAATAGAGTGGATCCTTCTAACAATGTCTCTGGTCCCCTTTCCCCAGCTAGGTGTTGACGGACTGGTGGTCACCAACACCACTGTGAGCCGGCCCAGCACCCTGCGTGGGGCACTTCGAGATGAGGCGGGGGGCCTGAGCGGGGCTCCCTTGCGGCCGCTCTCCACCCAGGCAGTCCGTGAGATGTACGCCCTCACCCAAGGTAAGGGGCGGGCAGATGGGGGTGGGATCACCATTGCCAGAGGCATCTCTCCCCTCACATATCTTCTCCTTGCCACCTTCCAGGACGTGTGCCTATCATTGGTGTGGGTGGCATCTGCAGCGGGCGAGATGCCTTGGAAAAGATCCGGGCAGGGGCCTCCTTGGTGCAGCTCTACACGGCCTTCGCATACCGGGGGCCACCTGTGGTGGGGGCTGTGAAGCAGGAGCTGGAGACCCTTTTGAGGTGAGGGGGTGCAGGAGGGGGCTCGCACAGTCATGGGAGGGCCAGACCTTCTTCTCCACCAGCACCTCTGCTGTCCTAGATGCTCTCAGCCCAGCTGTAGCCTAGGGGTACTTTGGGACTTGGCCAGAGGAGGACAGAGGGCATGAGGCTCACAAAGGGCCACAGCAGGAGGAGGAGGAGGGGGCCGGTGGCCAGGGAGCACCACAAAACAGCCCATCCCCATTGAGTGGGTCAGGCTGAGTGGGTGCCTTCATGGCCGTATTCTTTGTAGTTGTTCTCCCCAAGAGGAGAGAAGGAACCTGCTTCTTTTCCCTTCTTTGCTTCAGCCTCTAGTCCTCCCGTCGCATTCTCTGTCTCCCTGACTCTGGCTGCCTACTCAAGGCCAGTCCTTGGCTCACTGCCTGCCTTGGGTTTTCAGCTGACTTCTCTTCCTCTTTCTTCTCCTCCTCCTCCTCTTCCTCCTCTTCTTCTTCCTGACCCCCTTCTGCTGGGGAACAGCTTCCGTCTCCTACTTCCTCCTCCTCAATTCTCTGCTCCCACTTTTCTGTACCCCCGCCTCACAGCCAGCATGCGCATGTGGTGTCCGGTACCCTCTTGGTTCTTCCTGGGGGTGGGGGGGTGGCGGCGGCAGCAGCAGCAGCAGCAGCTCTGGGGGCCAGGCCCTGAATTTACAATCATATCTGTCTTTGGTCCTGACAGGCCAACCGCACTGTGGAATTAAGCTTTATTTTCTCTTGTGTTTACCTGCCTGCCTCTGGTTTTGTGTCTGTCACTTAGCTTCTAAAGAAGCCCCTCAAGGCAAAAAGTGTTGCTGTCTTGCTGCTGCAGCTCAGCCGTGGTTTCCTGCAACTGCCCTGTGGAATTAACCCTTCTGGTTCCCTTCAACAGCCTGTGGGTGGAGAGTGGGGGACGTGGGGCCTGTCACCGGATCCTGTCTGCTGTGGAGTGCTACACAGAGTCAGGGGGCCCTTGGAGGGGAGGCCCTCAGGAGGGAATTGTGCCAAGGATTTCTATGGGGAAAGAGCCCTGTCTGCTCCCAGTCAGTTGATGGTACTGGGCTAGGTGGACCCTCCATGGTCTGGCTTAGTGTGAGCACTGCTTCCTGTGTTCCTGTCCTGATTCTGCCCCCCGTCATGGAACCTGCTGGCTGACCTTGGCCAATTGCACTCTCTCAACTTGGCCTTGTTCACAGGATTGCTGTGTGGGGAGGGAGGGGGCGGGGGAGGCAGCAGCCCTCAAGCGGCTTATGCTCAGTGGGAGAAAGGCAGGGTGCTGATGGAACCAGTGAGAGAGGGGCAGGTCCGTGTTGCTGGGGATGGAGGTTGCTCCCACTTCCTCCAAGAGAAGGGCATGGAGGGCGCAGTCTCTGCTGAGGTGGTCACCCATCACTCAGTCATCATTTCTTCTACTTTGCCCAGGGAGCAGGGATTCAGGAGCGTCCAGGATGCTGTGGGAGCAGACCACCGCTTCTGAGAAGCCTGGCATGGCCTTGGCCTGGACCTGGGGATGCCATTTTGGTCCATACCATGTGAAGCTTGCAGACTCAGCTGGCCACCTGCCTCCAGTTAATGCTCCCACCCTGGCTGGCGCTTCTGTCTGACCATCTGGGCTCAGGGTTGCTGTGGCAAGCCAGGCAGAAGAGTATCATTAGCAGCCCCTCTCCCAAGGTGGCAGCCGTGGCACTTCCACTGCTAAGAGACGTTTGTGACCTGGCACTCCATGTTCATGGCACAGAGCAAGCAAATACTGACACGGGTGAGCTGGCTGGCATCAGTTTCTTTGCTCAGAAGTATCGTGGAGAGGGTAGTCAGCTGCCCTTTATCAGGCGGAAGGGCCAGGGGAATCCTTGCCCCCTCCCTGTGGCTCTGCAGCATGAGGACAGTGGAGCTCAGGAAGCGTGTCTGACAGGAGCCCAGCAGGAGTACGCTCCATCCACCCAGCCCCATAAGTGCCTCCTCCCTCCTTTGCAGCCTTTTGGAGGGGCTGTGGAGCCTTGTAGCTATCATGGACAGAGAGAAGCTGGGGACACGATCCGGGATGTGTGTGAGTGAGTGAGTGGAGCTCAGTCAATTCAACTTGGTGGATGTTTAAATAAAGCTTTTCCCTTTCAGTTTAAACTGTGCATGATACTGCACCCAATAAGCCACATGAGCGTTGAGGCGCCATGCAGGGAACTGTGCGCTGTGTGACTCAGGGGCATGTCAGGAGCACCTCTCCTCGTGATCTCTGGCCCAGCAGCCAGCACAAGGGGTGCCAGTGGAGGGAAGGCCTTGAAGGCGGCGCTTGGTGAAGGAGCTGTGGAACCAGGACAGCGGGGGGGGACAAGCATTTGGGCCTGCAGGCAAAGGCCAGTCCCGTGAGGTGGGCCCAGGCTTTGCAGCAGAGACATTTATCTAATGACACTGAAAAGGACCTCCTGCCGCACCTTCCAGTCTGGCTCCTAAGGAGGTTTGCTTGGCTTTCCCTAAGGCGGCTGGCAGGGTGCTCCAGCGGGAGGGACTGCCCAGGAGGCCCTACACGTGTGCCTCCTGGCTCCCCCCAATACTGCTTGGAACAGGAGGGGGCCAGAAAGAGATCTGGGGAGGGGGTCAATGCCCAGCGCCACCTCAGGGCCCTTTCGGAGGCCTGGCATGGTCTGCCCTGTCAGGGGTGGGTCCTGCTGGTGTGCCTGGGGGGAGGGCCTTCAGACCCCCTGTGCCTGGGGACGGGCGGTGCCCGGAGGCAAGCAGGCACGCAGGCAGGCTGCCGAAGATGTCACTGACTTCTGCCAAGCGGACAGGCGAGGCCCGGGGCGCAAGGGGCCCCTCGCGGTGAGCCCTCGTACCCAGCCTGCCGGGGAGGGTCCAGGCGCTGCTCCTCCGTCCTCCTCCCGCCAGGCAGACCAGCTCTGCAGCGGCCCACAGAAAATGGCAGCGCAGAAACGGCAGAACACACGGGGCAGAAACGCGGCCACTTCCGCAGCAGACTCTGACAGCGCAGCAGCCTACGGAGTCCTCGGGTTTGCAGTTTCCGGCCGGGCCGGCAGGCAGGCAGGCGCGACTCCGCAGGATGTTGAAAGTGGAATAATGGCTCCAGTGCGGAAACGGCCGGGCTCGGGCTTAGCGAACCGGCTTTTCCGGGGCCGGGGATCCCGCTTCTTCGGGCACCCGGGAACGACGTGGCCGGACCTGCCGCGCCGGCCCGTGTCGCTAAGAAAAAGCGGGCAGGCCCGCCGGCCCCGCGACACTCGCGCGCGGCGCTGCCCCGGCGGCCTCCCCTGCAGGGCTGGCGCGAGGGCGACCCCCGCCCCGCCGCCTCCGTGGGGGCGTCTCCCGCGCCAGCCGCCCAATCGCTGCCGAGCGCGAGGCCCCGCTCAGCCACCCGGGCGGGCACGCAGCTCGGAAGTCCCGCCTCCCTGCGGGGCAGCCGGAGGCCGCTCTGGAAAACCAACCGTCAGCGTCTGCGGCTGCGCCGAGGCGCGCGGAGGGCTGGAGCGGCTTCCGTCGCAGGGCATTGTGGGGCGAGCAATGGCGGCGGCCGGCGAGCGGGCAGCCGGGCCTTGAGGCGGCAGCGAGCCCCGGGGACGCCCGAGGCGCGGGCGGGCGACGTCAGGGGCCGAGCGGCCGCCGGAGGGAGCCCTGCGCGGCGCCTCTTCCCCCTGGTCCCAGTTCCTGCGACGGCGCCTCGCCGGAGGGCCTGCTGAGCCTGCCTCCGTCTCCCTCCCGTTGCTGCGCCGCCCTCGCCTGCCCGCCGGCAGGGAGCGGCGGAGATGGGGGACGCGGCGGCGGCGGCGGCGGCGGAGGCCTCTCTGCACCGGCTGGAGGGCCTGGCTCCGGAGGCGCAGGTGGGCGGCCTGCTGATCAAGAAGAAGAGCGCCGCGGAGGAGCAGCACGTCTTCAAGATTCCCGCCCCGCGCACCTCCCTGCTGGGCCTCGACCTGCTGGCCGCGCAGAAGCGCCGCGAGCGCGAGGACCGGGGAGACCAGAGCGAGGACCGGAAGCGCTCGCGGGTCTCCTCCTACAGAGACTGGGCGGAGGGCAAGGACGACGGGGTGGCCGGAGCGGGAGGCGGCGAGGAGGAGGAGGAGGAGGAGGAGGAGGCGGGGGACGCCGCCGGCCGCAGCAGCCGCAAGGACCGGTGAGCGGGAGGTGGGGGGAGGGGGCGGCGTCTGTGCGTCGCGCCCTTTCCGCCTGGCGCCCTCCGGCGTCCGGGTGGGCCTCCCCTGCCTAGGAACCGCTGTGGGTGGTGGGGGAGACTCCCCTCAGAGCCTGTGATCCGGGGGCAGGGAAATTGCAGCCCAGCCTAGCCGGTGGTTGCGAGGGTGGGGACGTGGGTTGGTGCAGTAAGTGTGACTAGGTCAGTCGTCTGGGCTCTGGACATTCTCGGACTGCGGGTGTGCAGTTGGATTACAGGGCAGCACCATGGCTGTGCGCCAGGTCGTGAGAGAGGCAGGAGTGGAGGGGCAGGGAGCAAGGTCTGGGACGCGCTGGGAGGCTGCTGCCTTCACAGCTTTGCTCCTTCTGGCTGTGGGTTGGGGAAACAGGTGTGATGTGGGGAGTCAGCAAGGAGGCCTCTGCCGCTCAAAGGTGAAGATCTCTGTTCCAGGTGGGTTTTTGTTGAGCCTGCCTCTCCGTCTCTCTCTTCTATCTTCCAGGCATTACCGCTCAGCCCGGGTGGAGACGCCATCTCATACTGGGGGAGTCAGCGAGGAGTTCTGGGAGCGCAGCCGGCAACGAGAACGTGAGCGACGTGAGCAAGGCGTTTACGCTTCCTCCAAGGAAGAAAAAGAGCGCAGGAGGGACCATGGCCGCGAGCGGGACCACGATCGGAGACGGGACCGAGGTAGGCTAAGGCCATGACTGCCCGCTCTTCTCCTGTCTTTTCTCTTCCTCATCCCAGGGGTCCTTTCCCTAGGGTTGGACTGGGCTGATTGCACATTGTCTCCATAGAAGAACGGGATCGAAGTCGGCGGAGCAGCAGTGGCCGTTCAAGAGAGAGGGCTCCTCAGAGAGGAGCAGCCCTAGCAGCCGGAAGAATGAGCCAGAGAGCCCTCGCCACCGACCCAAAGGTGTCTATGTGCCTTTTGTGTTTTTTCTGTTAAAACTTGCCTAACTTGGAGTAGAGGCAGTGCTTCTGTGTTGTACCTCTTTTTGATACATGTGAGCAGTCAGGCAAGCTGCTCCTGCTCTGTATGTGGCCGCTGAAAGGATCCAGTGTTTGTTTTTGCTGTTTTGGTAGTTGCAGAAGGGCCCTGGGAGGAGCAGGGGGCGAATGGGTAATGTCTCCTAGTCCTTTCAAAGCTGTGGATTCTCCTTGTGTCCAGATGCAGCTACTCCTTCCCGCTCCAGCTGGGAGGAGGAAGACAGTGGCTACAGCAGTTTGCGCCGCTCCCAGTGGGAGTCTCCCTCCCCCACCCCTTCCTACCGGGACTCTGAGCGCAGCCACCGGGGGTCTGCTTCCCGCGAGAGCGACAGGCGGGACCGCGACCGGTACGGAGGTGCATGCTGGGCATGCACAGGTTGGGTGAGGCCTCTGACGGGGGCATGTCTTCCTGGGACACACTTGGGTGGAACTGGCGGCGGAGGGCCCTGTGTTGTTGGGTCCTTTGTCCTCATGGTCTCTCTCTGCGCTGGTTGCCTCTTGCAGGTCCCTAAGGAGCCGGTACCCGGAGGAAACTCCCCTGCCAACTCCTTCGTACAAGTACAACGACTGGGCCGATAACCAGAGGCACTTGGGTGCCGCCCCCTGGCTCTCCAGAGGCAGAGGTGAGGCCTGATGAGGGGGAGCTGCTGGCTGCAGTCCCTGGTTGAGAGTCGTTCCTCAACGCTGTCTTCTGTTTCTAGGGAAGCATGAAGATGGAGAGGATGGCATCACCTTCGAAACTGAGGAGGAGCGGCAGCAGTGGGAAGAGGACCAGCGGGTGGGTTGGTTACCCTGTTTGTGACCTTGTATCTTGACAAGTGATGCTGCAGGCCAGAGCCCCCATCGTGTTGTTGGCTGCATGGATGTTGAGGTTGGGAGCTGTAGAAGAGCCTCCCCAGGACTCATGCAGGGAACCTGAATGGGTTGGTGTTCTTCAAGCTGCTGGAGGACAGGCCTCTCTGGAGGCAGCTGGCCTGGGCGTCTCACCTGGTTGGCTTTGTGGTGGCTGGATGTTTGGAGTGAGATGTTTGTAGGTCCAGGTGAGCTGAGGCTGGTGACAATGCCTGAGAATAAAGTGAGTTTTCAGAAAATCGCATATGGCAGTGTGTTCAATGTGCGTGTTTAAATTTTCTGTAGTTAAGAGACAGAGTGTTGTTTTTACCCAGAGAATCATAAGATCTTAGAGCTAGAAGGGGCCGCAAGGTGTTCATTGTTTAGTCCTGTTCTGCTGTGCAAAAATGGACAATTACAGCATTCCTAAAAGAGGCCCATCCAGTCTCTGTTTAAAGACCTCCGAGGATGGAGACTCTGCTACTCTCAGAGGGAGTCTGTTACAGTACTGAACAGTTTTTACAGTAGAAAAGCTCTTCTTGATGTTTAGGTGGAATCTGTTTTCTTGTCATTCGAATCCTTTGGTTTGTATTTTAGACTGAGGCAAAAAGGGTGTTAAACAAACAGCTCAGTCTTTTCTCTGTTCCCTGTTGTCATTCACCACTTTCTCTGTGCGTTAGCCCTGTCATTTCCTTGCTCATCTACTTGCTCTGACTATGGCCATCCCTCCATCTTTGTTTTTCATTATTTTTAATCTTGAGCAAGTCTGAGCTCATTCTCAGCTTTGCTTTTTCTGACTTCCTCCCTGCAAGTAACAACTGTTTGTATTCGTCCTTACTGGTTTGCTCCTTTTCTCCATTGCTTACACATGTCTCTTAGCTTATCAGAAAGTTCTTTGTACATCCCTCCTTGTTTCTTTTTTCTCCTTGAGATTGTTTGCAACTGTGCCTTCAGTGTGTCACCTCTAAGAAACACCCATGCATCATGGACTCCCTTTTCTTTGAGCATTTCTGACCATCAGATCTCACTCGGTATTTCCACTGAAGTCGGCTTTCTTGAAAGCCACAGTGTTTGGTTGCTTTCCTAGGAGTGCTTTCTCCTTTTGCTTCCTTTTGCAGCAAGCGGACAGGGACTGGTACATGATGGACGAAGGCTACGATGAGTTCCACAACCCCCTGGCCTCCTCCTCCGAGGAGTACGTGAGGAAACGGGAACAGCACTTGCAGAAGCAGAGGCAGAAGCGCATCTCTGCTCAGCGCAGGCAAATCAATGAGGTGGGAGAGGGCTGTGGAGGCAGCGCTGTGGATCCGCTGGAGGGGGCATCCTGAGGCCGAGCTGGTGCAAAGTATGGGCTCCGGCAGGTTCTTGCACTGCCCTTGAAGCCTTTAGCCTTGCCCGCGGGAGGGGCTCACCCTTACATAAGCAGTCCCGGCTGCCATCACCCCCTGCCCTGAGACCCCAGGGGAGCGGGGACAGGGCTGTTTGTGCCAACACGGCCCTACTTCTCTTCTGCTGGGCAGGACAATGAGCGCTGGGAGACAAACCGCATGCTGACCAGTGGTGTGGTGCAGCGGCTGGAGGTGGACGAGGACTTTGAGGAGGACAGTGCTGCCAAGGTTCACCTTTTGGTCCACAACCTGGTGCCACCCTTCCTGGATGGGCGCATTGTTTTCACCAAGCAGGTAAGTAGGTGGGTGCTTGGGAGGAAAGGGTCCTTCCGCAGTCAGTCACACTCCTCTCGCTCCCTTCCAGCCTGAGCCTGTGATCCCTGTCAAGGACGCCACTTCGGATCTGGCCATCATCGCCCGCAAGGGGAGCCAGCTGGTGCGGAAACACCGGGAGCAGAAAGAACGCAAGAAGGCAGGTCTTCTTATCTGGGCTGTGGTTGGGGAAGTGGGAGCTGAGCAGGGCAGGACTGGCAGTGTGGTGGGGGCTGGTTCCTGGGCAGAAGTCAGCTGGGGGTGGGTGGGTGGATGGGTGCTTCTCCTGTACTGCTGGCAAGAGGAAGGAGAGAAGCTGGGAAGGAGGCAAGTGTTCTTTGTCTGGTGTCCCTTGGAGCCTGAGTGCACGCAGGATGAGCTGGGGCTGCTGCTTTTTCAGGCCCAGCACAAGCACTGGGAGCTGGTGGGCACCAAGCTGGGCAACATCATGGGCCTCAAGAAGGAAGAAGAGGAAGAAGGGACCAAGCAGGTCGTGGCAGAGGACGGCAGCGTGGATTACAGGTTGGGCTTTGAAGGGGTGGGACCGGGGGAGTGGATGGGTGGCTGGAGGGGTGAGGGGCCCTGGGGAGGGCAGGACTGTGACTCCCTCGCCTTCCTTTTCTCAGGACAGAGCAGAAGTTTGCTGACCACATGAAAGAAAAGAGCGAAGCCAGCAGCGAGTTTGCCAAAAAGAAGTCGATTGTGGAGCAGAGGCAGTACCTGCCCATCTTTGCTGTGCAGCAGGAATTGCTGACGGTCATTCGGTCAGTCTGCCAGCCAGCTTTGTTGGCCAGCCCTGGGCTTCTCTTTGCTTGCCCAAGGAGGCCTGGAGGGAGAAGCAGGGGTGGGCTGGTGCATCTAAAATCTTCCACACTCCACCGCATATATTGTAAGGTGATGAGCAGGAAATAGGAATAATTAGCCTTGTGTGTCACAGAAGATTGCTGCTCTTGTGTATCTTCACATGGTTTCCAACTTGTGGAGACCCTAAGGCAGTGGTTCTCAACCTGTGGGTCCCCAGATGTTTGTGGACTTCAGCTCCCAGAAGTCCTGAGCATTGACCATAGTGGCTGGGGCTTCTGGGAGCTGAAATCCACAAACATCTGGGGACCCACAAGTTGAGAACCACTGCCCTAAGGCAACTCCATCCCAGAATTTTCTTGACAAGATTTGTTCAGAAAGTGGCATGGCTGTGCTCTTAGGCTGAGAGTGTGTGATAAGCCCAGTGTCATCTAGTGGGTTTCTGTGGCTGAGTGGTGATTTGCACCTTGGTCTTCTAGTTTTATAACGCCTTGGGTCTCACAGAACATTGAGATACGCAATAAAACTGTATTGTTATGTATTGGTAATGATTCTTTAGAATTGTAGAATCATAGAGTTGGAAGAGATCCCATGGGCCGTTGAGTCCAACCCCTTGCTATGCAGGAACGCCATCAAAGCATTGGCAACAGGTGGTCATCCAGCCTCTGCTTAAACACTTCCAAAGGTTTACAACCTTTGATAGTAAAGGATGTGGAAAAAAATTATTATTTTTCTTAAATGCTGTGGAAAAAAAGAACATGATAATTTGTAATTAAAAGGACTGTAGCATTGGACTGCCTTTGAGACATTGGTGACGGGACTGGTGTCCTTCTCCCTCTTCCCTCCTTCACAGAGACAACAGCATTGTGATTGTTGTAGGGGAGACCGGCAGTGGCAAAACGACACAGCTGACACAGTACCTGCATGAAGACGGGTACACGGACTACGGCATGATTGGCTGCACGCAGCCCCGCCGGGTGGCAGCCATGTCAGTGGCCAAGCGTGTCAGTGAGGAGATGAGCGTGAGCCTGGGGGAAGAGGTTAGTGTCAGAGGGCAGAGATGCAGCCATCCCTCTGCCCATCCTCCTGAGCTGGGTGATGGGGAAAAGGGGTGGATGGGTTGCCAGGGTCCTGACTGGTCTCCCACTTCCACCAGGTGGGCTACGCTATCCGCTTTGAGGACTGCACCTCAGAGAACACCGTGATCAAGTACATGACAGATGGGATCCTGCTACGAGAGTCACTGCGTGAGGCTGACCTCGACCACTACAGTGCGATCATCATGGACGAGGCTCATGAGCGCTCGCTCAACACCGATGTGTTGTTTGGTCTCTTGCGTGAGGTAAAAATTCTCACTTGGTGTGACTTTGGGGGTGGGGTTTTTTTGTGGGATGGTGTCATTTCCTAGCCAGTACCTTTGTCTCCTGAAGTGAACAGAAGAGATGGGTGGAGGTCTGAGCCATGTGAATTTCCAGTGCACCCAGTTGTGTGTCTGCGTGGGGGTATGTAAGGGGGCTTTGATCTCTCTGAAGAGAGTCAGAGAAGGTGATGGTGCCCAGTAGCTGATAGATTGCTTTGTAGCAGGCCAAGGCCCAGCTGAAAATGGTTGTAATGTTGGTTTATGAAATAAGGAGACAAGTAGGTGAGAAGAAGAGAGAAAAGCCACACAGAGACTCGCTTAACTGACAGTTGCATAGAACCTGCTGAAAGCTCTCTGTGGTAGAGGGCTCTTCGATTGTGTTGGTGACCACAGAGGCTCTGGGGGGGGGATTTTGTGTCGCTTGTGGGGAGTACGAATGCCTGGGGTGGGGTCGGGGCTTCCTCCCTGGGAGTTGGCCAGTGAAATAACACCCAGCAGGGGCAACTAATTTTGTGGGGCTCTCTTTGCTCTGAAGGGAGTGTTGATTTCTCTAGGTTTCTTGAGATCTCAGTGGAGTGTGCCAGCATTTACCTTTTATGTGAGACGTGGGAGCAGAACAAGGTTGCCTCCTTATCTTGTTTGAGCTGGGAAAGGGGCAGTGAGAGGATGCAAGTTAATACTGCTACATATCCAAATAGTATCAACAGAAAGTTTACCTTCTAGAATTTGGGAAAATGTGTTGTCAGGGGGAGGAACGAGGCTGCACTTACTAGCCAAGCTTTATTATCTGATTGCTAGATTTAGAATTCATTCAATTTTACTTCAGAGAAAAGGATCTAGGCATTGCTTCTCAGACAGTCTGATTGGGGGACAGCTGTCCCCCCCCCAGACAGGCACAGTATTTGTGCTTGTGGGATACTGCTGTTTTTTTCTTTCCTGGAAATTTCCTGGAGCGTGACTGGGTAGCACTGCTTTATGGGATTATACTGTGAGCGAGTTATAGTCCAGTTTAGTCCTTTGCTTGATAACGGAAAATATATTGGTGCTTCAAAAGAACTGCATGGTTGTCTTAAATATGGACAGGTAACATTTATGGCATTGTGGCTTAAAGTCTCACAGAAAGAGGCCCTTGCGTTCTGTTCCTCTCCTTAGGCAGGGCTCCAAGAATTCCTCTGGTTTGGGCTGAGTTACCCAGATTGGGTACCTGCTCTCTGTTTGCTGTGCTCAGACCTTGTAGTCATTCTCTGTTGACCCATAAAATGGTGAAGCAGAGGCAGCGAGAAGAGTGTGGGAAGTGTCGCTTGGCACACGTGCTGACTTAGGCAAGAGCCACCAGATAAAGCCCACCTGCCCACTGTGCTGCTGGGGCCTTGCTCTGGTGGTGGGTGTGGAAGGAGGAGGCCCCCACCTCCTGGTGACCTGGGTGCCCTCACCCTTCTGTAGGTGGTGGCCCGGCGCTCTGACCTGAAACTGATTGTGACCTCAGCCACCATGGACGCAGAGAAGTTTGCTGCTTTCTTTGGCAACGTGCCCATTTTCCACATCCCTGGCCGCACATTCCCGGTGGATGTCCTCTTTAGCAAGGTAAGGGAGGTGCTGGAGGGCAGGTGTGTCTGTGGTGCTGAGCCTGTGGCCGAGAGTGTGTGCCTCAGTTGCTTCTCCCTTCCTCTCTTCAGACACCACAGGAGGACTACGTGGAGGCGGCAGTGAAGCAGGCCTTGCAAGTGCACCTCTCCAGTGCTCCCGGGGACATCCTCATCTTCATGCCAGGCCAGGAGGACATTGAGGTGAGTTTGGTTGGGGGGCTCTGTCCTCCCCATGAGACATTCTGTGGGGTCTCACCTCTCCACCACCACCCCTTCCTGCCCATTGCAGGTCACCTCAGAGCAGATTGTGGAGCACCTGGAGGAGCTGGCGAATGCCCCTGCCCTGGCCGTGCTGCCCATCTACTCCCAGCTGCCCTCGGACCTGCAGGCCAAGATTTTCCAGAAGGTTAGGGAATGAGAGAGAGAGGGAGAGCCCACACTGGCAGGGAACTGCTTGCCTTGTTTGCTTCACCTGTGGCAAGATGGGGCTGGGAGCTAGTGGGGCTGAAGAGGGTCAGACTGGGGCAGGCAGTGTTGGGACCACAGAGGCAGCTATAAGACTGTCAGAGGGGCCCGTGGGGGGGGGCGTAAGCAGAGGAGGGATTAGAGACAATAAGCTGCTTGGGAGCCAGCTGCAGACAGATGCCCATGGCGAAGGAGACACACAGACGCTGAAGGCCTTGCCTGCAAGCTTCCCCTGAGGGTGGGGGTAGCTGTACTCACCCACTGAGCCCATGGGTGAAGCTAGTTGGCCCCAAAGTAGTTCCTGTCAGCTACGGGGAGGTGCCTCAGAGCTCTGGAAGGAAAATGGAGGATTCCTCAGTTGAGGTATTCTGAGGTGGAAAGCTTTTGGGAGGTGGGAGACCCCAAGTCCTTGACTATTGTCTCTGCTTTGGCAGGCGCCAGATGGAGTCCGGAAGTGCATTGTGGCCACCAACATTGCAGAGACCTCTCTGACAGTGGATGGGATCATGTTTGTGATTGACTCTGGCTACTGCAAGCTGAAAGTGAGTGCGGGGGGCCAGGTGGGGAGGCGTTGGCAGCCTAGCGGGGAGGCTGGTGAGGCTATGGTTCTTCCTGCCTCTTCCTTTACAGGTCTTCAACCCACGGATTGGAATGGATGCCCTGCAGATCTACCCCATCAGCCAGGCCAACGCCAACCAGCGCTCGGGCCGAGCTGGGAGGACGGGACCAGGTCAGTGTTTCAGGTAGGCAGGCACCTCCTCTGTGTGTGTGCGCGTGTGTCCTTGAAACCTGGGGCAGGGCAGGGGAGCTCTTTGTCCTCCTTGTGGGTCCCTTGGCTGAGTCCCTGCTCCTTCTCCTGAGCAGACTGTACACCCAGAGCGCCTACAAGAACGAGCTGCTGACCACCACTGTTCCTGAGATCCAGCGCACCAACCTGGCCAACGTGGTCTTGCTGCTGAAGTCCCTCGGGGTGCAGGACCTGCTGCAGTTCCACTTCATGGATCCTCCTCCGGAGGACAACATGCTCAACTCCATGTATCAGCTGTGGATCCTGGGGGCACTAGACAACACAGGTACAAAGGGAACACGATGAGGCTGGGCTGCCGGGGAAGGGCCGAGGAGCATCTCCCCTGACGGGCACTGCTGCCTTACCTTACCTTGCCTGTAGGTGGGCTGACCTCCACAGGGCGCCTGATGGTGGAGTTCCCCCTGGACCCGGCGCTCTCCAAGATGCTAATTGTTTCCTGCGACATGGGCTGCAGTTCCGAAATCCTCCTGATCGTCTCCATGCTCTCTGTGCCAGCCATTTTCTACCGGCCGAAGGTGTGTCCCAGCCGAAAGCAGAAGAGGCAGGCCAGCAGGGCCCCTTGGTTGCTGACCTCCTTTCCTTCTCACACATTTCTGCTGCTTCCTGACAGGGCCGGGAGGAAGAAAGCGACCAGGTGCGCGAGAAGTTTGCTGTCCCGGAAAGCGACCACTTGACCTACTTGAACGTTTACCTACAGTGGAAGAGCAACAACTACTCCACGCTGTGGTGCAGTGAGCACTTCATCCACGCCAAGGCCATGCGCAAGGTGCCAACAGGGACCGGAGGGGGTTGCAGTGGGAGGGAGGGGCAGGCTGGCTGGCCTGTGCCCCAGGCATGACAGCTCTTGCTCCCCTCCAGGTGCGGGAGGTGCGAGCACAGCTCAAGGACATCATGGTACAGCAGCGCATGAGCCTGGCGTCCTGCGGCACTGACTGGGACGTCGTCCGCAAGTGCATCTGCGCAGCGTACTTCCACCAAGCTGCCAAACTGAAGGTGACCCCAGGGGGAAGGGCTGGGTTGGCTGCACTCTGCAGTTTATGTCAGCTGCCCCCTGCTCCACATAGGGCCTGTCTGTGGGCAGCCTCCCACGTTGTTTCTGGGGCAAGGGTTTTCCAGGGTGTGTGCTGTGCTCTGCGTAGAATTTGACTCTTCAAAGGTTGCGTCAGCATTCTGGCGTTGGGCCGTTGTGCTGGATGGTGGGCCAGCACTTGCCAATCCAGCCCTGTCCCTGGGCCCAGCAGTGGTCCTTCTCCCTTCTGGTGGCCTGGCAAGGGTTCCAAGCACACCTGCTTGTGATGATGAGGCAGGGGAGGGGGAACCCCTGGAGCTTGGGTTTGTTTGGATTCTGCCCATTAAATGTGTGTGGAGGGGAGCCTCCCTTCCTCCTTTGACCCCTGTGGCCCTTTCACGCTCTGTCCATTCCCTGCTTTTCTGGTCGCTTTGTGACCCATTCCTGCCTTCCCCAAGATGGTGGTGGGACAGTATTACTGAACTCTCTGTGTCAACCTGCCCTCTCTCCTCTCCCCCTGCAGGGCATTGGGGAGTATGTCAACATTCGCACAGGGATGCCCTGCCACCTGCACCCCACCAGCTCACTGTTTGGTATGGGCTATACGCCAGACTACATTGTCTACCATGAGCTAGTGATGACCACCAAGGTGAGCGGGTACACTGGGCTGGCTTGCTTTCCCCAATTTCCTTCCCAGTCCCTGAGCACCCTAGATGGGCACAAGCCACCTGTGGCCCTCCTTAACGCTGCCCCC
Source organism: Iguana delicatissima (assembly GCA_948472985.1). NCBI lineage: Eukaryota > Metazoa > Chordata > Lepidosauria > Squamata > Iguanidae > Iguana > Iguana delicatissima. The sequence continues at coordinate 59,083 of CAOKZL010000132.1, forward strand.
CCACCCCCTTGCAGGAATATATGCAGTGTGTCACTGCTGTGGATGGCGAGTGGTTGGCTGAACTGGGCCCCATGTTCTACAGCATCAAACATGCTGGCAAGTCTCGTCAGGTAAGGGGGCTGAGTTGGGGTTTCCCAATAATGGAACCAGTTATCCCATGCCTTTCCAGTAAGAATCCCTCTCCCCGTGGTGGTCTGTCTGCAAAGCTCCCAGGCAGGGTCTTTCCTTGGCAACCACTAAGAAGTGAAGGCATTGTGCTGTGAGCCTTACTTTCTCCCTCTGGGCCCGCAATGCAGGACGTGTCCTCCCTTGGCTGAGGGCAAGTGCTTCCCACAGCTGAAATTGCACTGTGAATGGGGGGGGGGTGGCCTAGTGGTGTTCCAGCCTTATGTCAGCAGTGGGGTTGCCAGTTGGCTCCTTTGCAAAGCAGGGTGGAGCTGGAAGGCTCCCTCAGAAGCACACGGCAGAGGCTGGTTGTGCGGTAGCTATTGTCACATGTCCTCGGCAGTGCTCTTCCACAGATGCCCAGCAGTGGCACTGGGGGTGGTAGTGCGGAAGGCCGTGGGGGGAGAAGGGCTGCTCATGGCTACCCCCCTGCCCTAGGAGAGCCGCCGGCGGGCCAAGGAGGAAGCGTCTGCCATGGAAGAGGAGATGGCGCTGGCAGAGGAGCAGCTGCGTGCCCGGCGGGAGGAGCAAGAGCGGCGCAACCCTGTGAGCAGCGTCAGGTATGCCTTCCACACCCAGAGGAGCAGGGGGCATTGGGCTGGCCTCAGCCACGCAGGGTGTATCACTGGTCCTTCTTCCCTCTGCAGATCCACCAAGATCTACACACCGGGGCGCAAGGAGCAAGGGCAGCCTGCCACCCCACGCCACACGCCGGCTCGCTTTGGTCTGTAGCCCTCCCAGCTCTTGCTTGGGCAGGACCCACCTTGGACAGACGCTGAGAAATAACTTTATTGTTTCTATAAATGTTGCTGCTTCCTGGCCAGACTTTGAGCAGTGCTTCCATTTGGCCTCTTCCTCACCAGCAGGGTGTGTCTTCTTGCTGCGGAGGGGTTCAGCCTTGCCTGCCTTCAGGGGACTGCCTCTGTCAGCCTCCACCTGGAGCCTGCCCAGCACTTACCCCCCCCCCGGACACACAATGCTGCTGCTGCAGTCCCTCTTGCGGGGAGCTAGCTGAGCACTCCCCCATTTATTGGCTTGGTGCTTGCACAAGTCTGTTTCTCTCTTCTGCTTCAATGAAGGCACACAGTTACAGTGGGTCTACCATGCCTGCCCAAATGCCCTCTTGGGCTGGGAATGGCAGGTGCCGGAGCAGGCCCTCAGTGGCTGGTGGCCAAGTGGTGGAGCAAGGTTTGTGGAGAGTTGAGGGGGGCAGGCACCCTCGAGGGGCTAGCTGAAGTCCCACTTTGTTGCCAGCGCTTTACTTCTCCTCTGAACCAACCACACAGAGCTGCAAGAAATAAGGAAGGAAAGGAGAGAGGTGACTTGTGAGGGAACCTCTGTGTTTGTAGGGGACGGGGGTGAGAAGGCGCTGCAAATAAAACGCTGTTGGGTGGCATTCTATAGATTTTGAATACTGCATAGAAGTTCTGCTGGCATTCTCTCGGGTTTTCTCACAAAGGAAAGCAAGCCATTTGGAGCAAGGCCCAGCGGGACCAGGTGTGCAGGATAGAAGGGGGCAAAGTACTTGTCTGGTCATATGGGGCCAGAACTATTTGGGGTCCTGGCGTGCTCAGGGCAGACGCTTGGATTCTGTGCCCAGGGATCCAGCAAGCGGAAGGAAACGCAGGAGGTGCCAGAGCTTCCTGAGAGAAACAGAGGATTTGGTTGCTGGGAGCAGACTGGGCTGGAGCAGGACAACACTTCACATCAAGGTGACTTCAGTGTGCAGGTGCCTCCAGTGGGGGGGGGGCTGTCTGCCTCACGGTCTCACCTCTGCTTCCTCATTTCGAGCCCAAGAAGGAGGCGTGCCTCCCAGCCCCCCACAGGCCCTCAGTCCCTGTTGCACAAGGCGCGTCCACCCCACCACTTTCTGCTTCAAGGACTGGGCAGCCCCTAGCTGGGAGCTGGACCAGTGGAGGGGGAGAGGGCTTCCAGGCCAGGCTCAAGGCTGTGGCTGTCGCCTCTGATGCTGGAAGAGCAGCCGCTGGGTGTCAAGGGTACTCACCTCTTTGCTGGGAGGGTGGACTGTCGCCATGCGGCACCCGAGTCAGAGTCATGGCTGTGCAGAGCCTGTAGGGGAGGGAGAGATGTGGTATAAAGTGGCTGAGTTGTGCCCAGCAGGCAGGCAGAGGGACATACATTTCTTAGGATCTTCTCAAACTGTTTCTAGGGAGCTGCTCTCACATGCATCTGTGACAGCATCTGAGACAACTGCACACAGACTGCCAAAAAGATACTAATAAAAGCCACTCCCCCCCGAAGCCATGCTGCTGCTTGTCTGTTCGCAGCCCCAGTTGTTCTCACCGCCACCAACCTTGATGGGTAGAGCAGCTGTTGCAGCTGGTGGGGGTGAGACATGGGCCGGGGGGCTCTGTACCCTTGCAGGAGGACTGGCAGCCTAGAGTGGCAGGAGCAGAGCCCGAGGGGTGCATCCCCCAAGAATGCCCAGAGTCTCTGGCCTGGCGGGGAGGGTTGGTCCCACAGTGCAGGACGGAGCCTGTCAGCCTGCTGCCCAAGTGGCCCTGGCCCGCAGGGCCCTTTTCCAGCTGGCACATGTACACACCTTGAGGCGCTCACACTCTATACGGCGGTCGTCCACCTCATTTTTCAGTCGCTTGTTTTCTTGCTCAAGCCTCTCTGTCAGACCCTTGAGATGGCTGGGGAGAGAGGAGAAGGCTGTGCTTAATGGAGGGGAGGGAAGAGTGAAGGGGCGGCACACTGGCCATAACACTTTCTGGCTACGGGAAGGAGAAGGTGCCTCTTCCCCGCACTTTCAATTTGTCAAAGTATTTCTTTGCTTTAGGACAACGGTTCATGGAAAAAATTAAGACGAAGGAGCATACACATTAAGAGATCCGTGCTGGCCATATATTGATACAATGTGCCAGTTACACAGCTCATAATGCCCCACACTAAAAAAGATGGAGGCATTAGCTACTGGCAGAGGTGTGTGAAAGAAATGTGCACCACTTCCTCCAAGGGAGCAGGGATGGGTGGGATTGAGGTCCATCCTCCTGGATGGCAGAGGGGTGACTGTGGCCCCAGAGACCCCCCCAGCTCCACTGCCTCAACTCACTCCCTCTCGCCTGTCAGCTGAGCCATTTGCTTGATCTGGTCCCGGATCTTGTGGCCCAGTTTCTCGTTCACCTGCCTGCAACAAGAGCTTTCTGTGAAGAGACCTGGCAAGCGTACCCCTCCCCGCAATGAACAGGGAAGGCAGCCAACAGCCACTGTTGCCTCCAGCCACCCCACTCCCACCTGGCTGACAGCAGTCTTGCCGGAGGTTGCCCGGCTCGGCTACAGGAAACCGCCATGGTCAGCAAAGCTCACTCACTTCTGCTCCTTCACCCACTGGCTGACGTTGGCCATCACCAGTTCGCTCTCATGTTGCAGCCGGTGGCTGTCAGATCGGGCTGCCTCTAAGGAGGTCTGCAGTGATTCCACCTGGTGGGAGGAGGGAGTCCAGAGGTGGGCAATGGCAGTGCCTGCCCCTTTGACCTGGGGTCTTTATGCATGGGGGACCCTCAGGCGATCTAGAAGATTTGCCCAGGTGGGAAAGAACACAGGTCGGCAACAGAGAAGCCAGTAGGGAGCTGGGTTTCTATAGCTCTGCTCCAAGCCTAGTGCCAGCGTCCCACCCTGTCCGAGCGGGGGGACACAAACACGGCAGAGCAGGGGCTCCCTTGGGGTGGCAAAAGAAGGCTGTCAACAGAGCAGCTCCTCCCCAGGCAAGATGTTCCATTCCCCCTTTCCAAGCCCTCCCAGCCAGAGGACAAACTTCCTTGACCCTTTCCTGAAATGGGCCCGTATTGGGAGGAAGACCAACGTGAAAGGCATGGACAAAGTGACTGCTCACTGGTCTCAGCTGTGGCCAGGAGAGACCCTGAGGATTTGCTGAGCCCAAAAAGTTAAAGAGGAAGGACAAAGAGGAGGCTGAGGAGACACAGAAGAAAAAGAAAAGAGCTCACCCTCTGCCTACACTCTGACTACCAGGGAGCCTTCTGAAACTGGGTGGGGACAGAGAGGGGGGCATTTCCTTCTAGGGAAGGGGGACAGCCATTTTGCTTGCACTGAAACCAGAGGCGCTTCTCTCCACATGCCCCCCACCCTGACTGGAAGAGCCCTTTTACACTCTGGGCTCTCCTCAACAAACCTGCAATGTCCTGCTAAGCCTCTGAAGGAGAAAATGGGACAGAGAAGCCGAGGTAGTTCAAGGGGAAGCAGAAAGAGAAAGATGGCCCTTCCTGGACCCAGAGCCCCTGATGTACCCTGCAGAGAGACCCTCTCCTTCTTGAGCAAGCAAAGTGGCCGCCTCTGCCCCCATTTCCCCTGCCCAGCCCCAGAACACTCTCCAGCGTCGAGGACGTCTTGGCAGGGCAGCACCTGCAGGGCAGAATAAAGTTACCAGACCTCCAGGAAGGAGGAAAGAGAGAACAGGAAAAGTGAAAGGAAGCCAAGCAGCAAAAGAGAAGACAGAGCAAATGGCTACGGCTCAAGGCAGGGGGCAAGCTGCACGCCTGGCAGAGTTCCTGGCCAGTGCGGCCCTCAGGCTTGACCGTGCAAATGGGTGGAGGGGCTTGCAAGCGTGGCTGCTCTGCTCCTGGACTGCCAAATGCCTCAAGGGTGCCGGTATACAAACTGACCACCAGCCACGGCCAGGTGTTGCTGTATGGAAAACACCTACCTCCTGGCTGGAGATGACAAATTTCTGCCTGAGAAGGTTGGCCTCGTTCTGCAGCTCTTCTCTCTGCCAAAGAAGATGCCCAGAGAGGGCAGGGGAAAGAGCTGTCAATGGGCAGCCAAGGCCAGGTTTGGCACTTCCCCTGACCCCAATCCCAAGGAGGAAATGGCTCCCCACAGCACCTCCTCGACAATGCTGTGGCATCTGTCCTCTGCAGCTGCCAGCTCCACCTTCGTCACCACCAGCTCCTCGTCCTTCTCCTCCAGGGCCAGCTGGGCGGCCCGGTGCTCCTTCTGCCAGTACTGCACCTGGTTGCTCAGCTCTCTCAGCCGATCCTCCACACCGCAGGCCTGCCAGGAGAGAAGGCATGTCAGCCTGGGCAGCAAAAGGGACTGGGCTGGGGGAACCCCTCCACACCGGTCTGGGAGACTCACCTCTTGCTCTTGGTCCTTCTGGACAACCATCAGCTCTTGCAGCTGCTCTTGAGTGCGGGCAACCTGGTCTTCCAGGTGGGCCACTTTGTGTTGGGCCAGTTGCAGCTCAGCCTGCAGGCAGGAAGCCTCCCGGGCTTTCTCTTCTAGCTGCCAAGAAGGTAAGAGGGTTCTGCCTGGCACCAGGGCCGCCAAAAGCCCCATGAGATCTACACAAGGCAGCCTGCCTTACCTTCTCCAACGCCTCCCTCTGGGTGGCCTGGCAGGAGACTGCCTGGGCCGTGAGGCCCTGAGCTGCCACCAGGGCCTGGTGGTTCTGTCGCTCCCGTTCTTGGGCTGTGTGGAGCTCTGTGCGCAGCTGGGACAGCGTGGCCTCCTGGTGCAGCGCCTGGGGGGGCACAGGGGCACGCTCAGCCTGAGAGCACAGGGGGAGGGGGAGGCTTCTGCCCGTCAGCCCACCAGCTCACCTCTGCCGTCTGCTGCTGCAGCTGCAGCTGGGCCCCTTCCAGGCTGCCACGGACCGCCTCCAGCTCCAGGGCCTGCTGCCTGAGCTGCTCCTGCAGGGCCCGGGTCTCGGCCTCCCGCTCAGTCATGCACAACTGCAGCCCCTGGTTCTTCCACTCCTCCTCCTGCAGCTGCAGCCAGGAATTGGTGGGATGTCAACAGCTGTGCCGGACCCCAAGGGTGTCTGGGCCTGAGGTGGCGGTGGCACCCTCGTTCCCCTGGCACGGCCAACCTGAGGGACCCACCTGGCACTGGCTGTTCTGGAGCTGCCGCTGCAGGTCCTTAAGGCTGCGGGCCAGCTGGCTCTCCCACTCCTGGGCCTCCTGCAGCTGCCTCCGCAGCTCATCCTCCCGCTGCCTCTGCCAGCTCAGCTCCGCACGCAGCCCCTCCAGGACAGATTCATGCTCCTGGACCTGCGAAGAAAGGTGGCCGTCCACCTCGAGCCAAGGAAGCTACCGCTGCCCTGCATAGTCCCCCACCCCCACTACCACCCCCTAACCTGTTGCTGGAGGCCCCTCAGCCCCTCGCGGCTGCTCTCCAGCTTCCGCTTGAGCCGTGCTACCTCCTGGCGCTGCTGCTGGGCCTCCTGGGCCGCTGCCTGGTGCTGCTGCCGTGACTGGTTCAGCTCCTCTGTCAGACGCTCCAAGAGATCCCTGGCGGAAGGGAGAAGAAGGCAGCCGCCATCTCTTGATGGGAGAAAGCAGGCCGTCCCCTGCCCAGCCCTTCCTCGCAGGTTCACAACTGGGTGCCTGGAGAGGCTGGGTGGCCCCAACCCCAGGATGCGGGGTAGCCTCTCAGCTACCTTTTCTGCTCGAGCTCCTCTTCAGCTCTGGCTGCCCGCTCGCTCAGGACCTGAACCTCAGCCTCCAACCGGTGGGCAGCCTGGGTGTGGAGCACCACCTCCGCAACACGCTCCTCCAGCTGCTCCTGGGCTGTGCGGAGGCTGTTCTGGGCCAGCATCAGCTGCTCCTCCTGCCGGGCCAGTTCCTGGGCTAGGGAAGGGAGCGGCTCACGGTGGTCCCAGGACTTGCAGGAAGAGCTTTGGGAGTTGGCCTGGCCTGTCGGGGGTGGGATGGCCTTTTCCTTCCCTCCTCCTTCCTTTCTGGGCCACTACACCTGAACCCATGGATGTGTGAGGGTCTGCTTGTGTGGGGCAGCAGGAAAAAAAAGGCAGAATGAGCTCCGCAACCTCCGCTGGGTGCCTGGGACTGCCATAGTGCAGCTGGGTGAAAGGAAACGGGCAGGATCCGAGGCAGGAGCGCCTGGCCTGCTGGCTGCTCAGAGGGCCTGGTGGAATGGGGCTGGAACCCCCCAGCAGGCCCCCCATCACCGCCTGGGTTCAAAGAGTGGCCCTGGGAGAGCCCCCTCTTCCTCCCACACTCCCTCACCGGCTTGCTGGTGCTGCTCCTGGCTCTCACGCAGGCTCTGCCGCAGCGCCTGGGCCTCGGTGAGCAGTGTGGCACCCTCTGTTTGGTTGTCCTCCAGGGCTCGCTGGGCCTCCCACAGGGCTGCCTCCAGGCGTTGGGCTCGGGCCCGCTGCTGCTCCAGCTCCTGGCCCTTATCCTGCAGGGTGCTGCGGGCGCGCAACATTTCAGTCTGGGACTTGTGCAGGAGCTCATCCCGCTTCCGGAGGGCCTGAGGAGGGAAGAGGGGATTTAGAAGCTGGTTCACTGCTCTGTGGGGGGGTACCCCTTCCCGCCCCATGTGGTCTGGGCACTCACCTGCTCCTGCCGGGCACACAACTGGTGGCTCTGCCCAAGCTCTACCTCCAGCTGCTGGACCCGTTGCTGAAGCACATCCGCCTCTGCCTCCCGCCGCTCCCTCTCAGTGGTTGCTTCTTGCCGCAGGCTCTCTGCCGTCAGCTCCAGGTGCGCCAGGCCTGGAAAGGGCATTTGTCTCACAGGCTGTTTCCAGCCTGAGCAACTGTTGTGTCGCACCAAGGACACTCCAAGGGTGGGCTGGATGGGTGCCCACTCCCTGCCTCCCTCATGCCACCCACACCTTTCAGGGCACTGCTCTTCTGCTCTGCGACTCGAACCAGCTCCAGCTTCAAGTCCTGCACCAAGTCCTGGTATTCCTCGGCCTTCCGCTCACGCTCCGTGCTGTCTGCCTCGGCTTCCTGCAGCTTCTGGGCAGGCCAAGGGGAGCCACCACTCAGCTGGGCACAGCAGAATCCCCCACGGCCTCCAAGCGGTCCACTGCCCACACTGCCAGGGCAGCCGACCCCCAGTGCCCTGCCTACCTGCTGGAGAGCCTCTATGCGGAGGGCCTGGCTTTCGTAACTGCTGTTGGAGCAGCTGTGAGTTGCCTTGTAGGAGGCAAAGTCCCCACGCAGAGCTGCCAATGCCTCTTCCTGCTTGAGGAGCTGGAAAGCAAGTGCTAGCCAGTCAGAAAGGGGGAGGAGGAAGAGGATGATCTCCCCACTCAGCTCCCTGGGGCTGGCACCCACCTTGGCATGGCTGTGTGACAACTCCTCCTGCAGCTCCTGGACAGTCTCCTCAAACCGGCAGGCCAGATGCCGGCCCTGGCTCACCTCCTGCTGGGCACCATGCAACTCCTGCACCAACCGCTCCAAGGCCTCCTCAGCGTGGCCAGCTTGGTGGCATTTTCTCTCGAGCTCCTCCTGCCAAACAAGCTGCTCTGCCTGAAGCTTCAAGAGAGCTGCCTCCCTTGCCTGGGCCTGCAGCACGGAAGTAAAGTTGACATGGGATGAGGGGCCAGAGGTGGGTACCCAAGCTACACCATTGGTACTCCTGCCACCACTGTAAGATCCTGTCAATAAGATCCTGTCTCTGGACCCCACCTGGCTGGTCAGCTCCTCCTCCAGGCGCTGCAAGCGGCTCTCCAGCAACCCGGCTCTGGCCAGTGAGGCCTGGTACTTCTGCTTGTAGAGGGCCAGGTTCTCCTCCAAGAGGGTGGTGCTGCCTTCGGCCTGGCCCAGCTGCTCCTGAAGTTGCCGCTCCCGCTTGTGCTGGTGGGCAATGGCCAGCTCCTGCTTCTGGGCCACATCCTCGTAGTAGAAGAGCTGGGGGAAGGCCAGGAGGAGGGGCAGAAAAGTGAGCGGGCAGAGGGAGGGAGTGAGGACTGTCCACCCACCTGCCCGCCGGGCTTCCTGCCCTCACCTGGTCCTTGAGGGCCTGGCACTGCTGGAGGAGGAGGTCCAGGTCCTGCTTCTCCATGGCACACTCACGGGCCTGCAGCTTGCTGAGGTTCTCTTGGTTGCAGCCCTTGCAGACGTCCAGCTCCTGCTGCAGGCGCTGCAGCTTCCCTTGCAGCTCCTCCATCTCAGGCTGGTGGGCCGACCGGAGGGAACCTCGCCCACCGTCCTGCAGCAGTTCTCGGAGGGCTGCTGAGCTTGAGCTCTGCATGCAATGCCAGCCAGCCCTGGGTGTGAGGGGACACCTTTCTTTCCAACGAGGAGAAGACCCTTCACCCAAGGGATCTCACCCAGAGACTGGCATGGACCACTCCTGCCTTGCCTGCGGCCCTCCTCGCAGGCATTTGAGGGTTTCCCAGGGACCCCACTGGAGCCACATTTGGGTAAGGCTCGCAGAGGGGGATGGAGGGCTAATTGGAGACCTGAGGAGAGAGGGAGGGAGCTCTGACCTGCCTGAAGAGGTCTTCCTTTTTGTGTGGGAGCTGATGGATGACCTGCGTCTGTTCCACCGTCTTTGGTTCCTGCAGGCCCTGTGATTCCTCCTGCAGGCGGCAGAGTCTTGCCCGGAGGCTGCCCACTTCCACCTCCTTCCCAGCAAGCTGGCACCCGGGGCACAAAACAAAAGGGCATTTCACAAGGCTGTGGGGCAGCCCATGCCCTCGGGTCCCTGCCACTGCTCTTGTGGGGCTGTCCTTCTCCGCACTGGAGAAGGTGGGCCCCCACTGGCGCTCAGCCTGGATTTAGCTGAGACGGATCTTTAGCTGCCTGCTCGCTCACTCCTCCTGAGCCACGGGCGGTGCCGAGAGCCCAGGGCGTCCCCCCTTGTGCACTCTGTGTGCAGCCTCCAATCTCCGTAACCCACACCAAGGCAGGCAGGCAGGCAGGTAGGCTGGCTGTTGCAAAGGAGCAGCCCAACCAACTCCAGGAGCAACATGTGCAGGAGGGTCCCTCAGCTCCAGGGAGATCCTTCTGGGGCCCAAGCAAAGTCCCGCATACTCCCGAAGGAGGTGGGTGGTGGGTGGGCTCGGGTGCTGCACTCTCTGTGAGAAAACTGCCCCTGCAGCCACCCTACCATGCTAAGCCCTGCCCTGCCTTGCCCTAGGGAGGACTATGCCCCTGCCCCACTCCATCCAGGATGGCCCTCCCTTTGTGGGCACAGAGGAAAAAGGTATAGCCCAAGTCACCCTCTGTGGACTGCCTGTGCAGAACCACGTCAGAGGCTCTCTGCCCTCAAAGGCCATCTCGTCCTTTGCTCGCGCCCACTTTCCCTCAAGAGTGTCCAGGCTCCCCCGGAGCCTCGTGATGGTCTGATCACAGGGACCCACCCGGTCGCAGGAAAGGCCTCTGTCAAGAGACCAGCTGGGATACACTGGCTGAGTGGCAGCTGCTGTGGGGGTTCTAGAGATAATGCCTAGAACTTGGAAGTCCTCGGCTGCTGCGTTCTCTCCCTCAGCAGAGGGAGGAAGGAAGCCCACATGGAGCCCCCTCCCATAGGGGCAGCTGGTGTTGGGTGAAGGGAAGTGCCACTGCCCCCCACCCCCCTACCGTCTCCTGGAAGGCCTCCATACCGCCCCATCCCAGGCCAGCCACTGGTGCTGAGCCTGTGCTTCCAACAGCTGTTCCTGGCACCGAGCAAGTTGGTCTCTAGTGGCCTGGACCTCAGCCTGCTGCTGCTCTGCCTGCTCCCAAAACCAAAGACACCCCTGTCAGAGGAGACGGAGGAGAGGGACTGCGGGCCAGGGTCCCCCTGGCTCTTTGCCAGTGATGCCTGGAAAAGGAGAGAGGAGAACGGCGCCTCACCTGGCCCTGGCAAATGGGGAGGGAGCTGCTCTCCACCTGTCGGCTGAGAATGGAAAGAGAAGGCCAGGGAAGCCGGGGGTGGCCAGACGCCCCTCCAAGCCACCTCACCTGCTCCTTGGTCTTCTGCAGAGCCTCCCGCAGGGTGCTAAGCTCCCGGTCTCTCTCCTGCAGCTGCTCCTTCAGGGCTTCGGACTTGCGCTGCTCTGCACTCAGCAGCTCCCTCTGCTGACCCACCTGGAGAAGCAGACAGGGGAGACGGCGACCTCAGGTCCAGGCAGCCCACCTTCAGACGGCGAGAGCCAGAAAGCCCCCTGAAGGAACTAGTGCCACGGGGGGAGCGCCAGATCCCCCTGTCGGCCATCCCTCACCCCTCAGCTCCTTCAGCCGCTGGCATATTGAGCAGCCTTCCCTCTGCAGTGCTTCGATTGCTACTTCCTGGGTGTAGGCCCTGGACTCTGCTGCTTCCTGGGAGGCCTGAGAGGCTGCCCGGGTGCCCTGCAGCTGCTGGATGGTGTCCTCGCGCTGCTGCATCTGAGGCGGCCTCAGTATTTCAGAGAGGGACAGGGGCTTTGCTGCTGGGGCCCCTCTCCTTCTCTCTGGCTGAGCTGTCTCCAGGTGACTGTGGGGCAGGATCAGGTGCCCTTGGGAAGTGGGGGAGGCACTGAGCTGCCTCCCCAGCTGGCAAAGGTTTTTAGGCCCTGGGGGTGGGGAGGCCGACTGCACACCTGCCACCCAGCAACCTTCACCACCCCTTGGCTGGGAAGTGGGAGAAGGGCGCGAGGGGCACCCGGCTCCCCGTACCTCCTCTTGTGCCCTCTGCAGGTTCGCCAGCTGCTCCTGTGTTTGGATCTCCAGCTGCTGAAGAAGGGCCTCCCGCTCCACCATGCGCCGCTGCAGGATGCTGTGGCTCTCCTGGAGGCTGCACAAGGCCTGGCTCCTCTGCACGGCCTGGAAGGCAAGAGGAAGGAGAGCAGGTGGCCAGGGGGCTGCCTGGGACTCCCAGCCTCAACCCTCAGCCCACCTGGAGAGGCCTTCTCAGAACAAGATGTTGGTGGGGAGGTTTTCGTCCTTCCCTGAGGATCAATAACATTCAGCCAGCCAAGGAGAGCCCTTCCTCTCTTGCCAGACCATCTGATCAATAACCACCCCCATGGCTGCCGGCTCCTCTCTACCAGCTCCAGACAACAGCCACAGGGCCAGTGGCCACATTCAGGCTACAAGGTACTCCCAGTGGGTTGGCTCCTGGAGGACCCCGGAAAGGAGAGGGGACCCTGCAGGGCTGCTCATCTGGGGAGATGATGAGATGGGACCCACTACGCCCAGCCTCCTGCCAGCCCCCAGGGGCAGCACGATCTTCCCTGGCCTGTGAGCCTGTCCCTGCCCTCCCTCCATGTCAGGCCATCTCCCCTTTTTCTCCATCCTCATGGGCCATGGGAGGGGGCTGCCCCGGCGGCCATTCAACCAAGCCTGGGATCCTCAGGTGGAACTGTTGGTCACAGACTTGCCTCAGCTCATGAGGAGAAAATTGGGCTGAGGCCCCTTCTCCTGGAAGGGAGAGCCCCTCTTCCAACTTGCCGCCTGCCTGTTGCCCCAAAGCGCTGGGGGTCTCCTGCTTGCCTTGCCCCTTCACACCCTCCTTTTGCAGGGCTGCATTAAATGGAATTAAGCAGCTGCCACATACTGGCTGGGACAGAAGACGTTCCTTCGCTGCTCCCTCTGCCACTTAACAGACTGATGTGCTGCGAGAAAACAACAGTCCCTCAAATGCCACCTTCCTCAGCACCCAGGCAGAAGTCTGGAGGGGGGGCAGAGGAAGGATCCAGGCAGGCAGCTACCTGATTCAGCCTTCACCCCGCCTTCTTCCTCCCATCCACCTGCAAGCACCCTGCCCCCCAAACTCCACGGGGCCCTGGCACTCTCCAGGTCTTATGCAACTGGCAGGGCTGCGCTGCTGGGGGCATCAGAGACCTCCCTTGCCCCACTGGTCCCTGCTGAGGCTTGAGGGGATCCTGCCTTCTCTTGGCAGAGGCTGGACCAGAGCGAGGACCTCCAAGGTCCCTTCTGACTTGGGAGCCTCCCCTCTTGGGTCTGGACTGGCTTGCTGGTGATGGGGGGCGGAGTGTGAGATGACACCAAGCCATCCTCTCTCCTGGCTGCTTGCCCCTGCCGCCCTTGCTTATGTGGGAGGCCCTCTGGCCCAAAACGCAGGCACAGTGGCCCACTTGCCTGCTGGCTTCCTGGCCCATGTGTGCCACGGGGGGGTGGGGAAAGAGGGTCCAGGTGGCCTCCAGGCCCAGAAAAAGGGCCAGGCAAGGGCAGAACCTCGGTGAGCCCGTGCACCCCCTCCCCGCTCTGCAAAGAGGACCCCCAGCCTCCTGCCAAGTGGTGCCTCTTGCTCAGCCCTCATTAACACCTGCCTCCAGCATCATTAAGATGTTTCCAAGAAAATTAATTGAGAGACTCATTAAAAATAAATTAAGAAAAATGTGTTGCAGAGTACTTGCTCTGAGCTCGTAAATCACAGCTCACGGCTCCAGGCTGCTGTGCAGACAATTAATGCTGGCCAATTTGTTTTATCCCGACCACAAAAATTAGAAAGCAGACGTGGAGATTAGATTAGGGGGGTCTGTTGAGCTGAACTCAGAGCGCATATTTTAGGACACAAAATGGAAATCAGGAACACAACAAAGGCCAGTGAGAGCTGTGTCAAGGCCCCAAAGAAACAAGACAGGCTGCCTTCATCCCAGCTGGGGAGGAGTGTGGGCTGGGAAGCAGAGACCCCGGGGCCACAGGGCCCAACCCACTCACTTCTGGGACCGTGAGAAGTGTTCAGTGTGCAAGCAAGAGCCCAAAAGAGCAGCAGCACTGGGGCTGCCTCTGCCTGGAATGGGAAATGGTGGCTGACGGGAGTGTGGCGAGGAGAGCCATCAGCAGAGATCTCAGGAGCAGCTGTGGCATCAGGGTCCTCTTGGCCTTCGTGCCAGACCCACACAAACCTGAGGGCCCCCCAACCCCACCTCCTTAGCAAGATGCTTAGTGTGCAGGCCAAAAGAGACTACTTGCCAGGGGACATGGGCTAACAGAGGGTACCCTCACCCTTGCCCTCTGGGGCAGCAGAGCTTGTGGAGGGCCAGTGGGAGCTGCCCAGAGCTGAGATAGCAGCAGTGATAGTCCCACCAACCCTGGCCCCCCTGCCGCCAGCACCCCCAGGAAGGGTGGATGGGCAGCCTGTCACAGGCAAAGAGGAAGGCAGCCTTGCTTCGCCTACCCAGCCCAAGCCCCACGGCAAGAGGCAAGGTGGAGACACTCTCAGGAGAGAGAGGGAAATGAAGAAGAAACCTGTGAACCCCCAAGGGCTGGACAGCAGCTGAGAGGCAGAAGACAGGTTCTGGACCGGCCAAGGGTGTTGACGGAGCCCCCTCTGCTCATGAGCTGGCAAGACAGACACACCCGTGGGGGGAGGACAACTGAAGAGCAAACACAGATGAGCCCCCTCAAGCCCCCCAGTAAAAGGAACAGACCTTGCAATGGGGGAGGACAGGAAGGCACCTGTACATTACGCCCATTTTCAGAAAAGGAGAGCGGGGAGGGATCTTCTGTCCTGGGAGAAACTGCAGAAAACCAGCACTGAGGCCACAGAGACAATTCTTCCTCACAGAATGCCTGTGAGGTTTCTGTAAGAGTCTGTCTCTGCCTCCACTCCTGAAAGAGTGCCGGGGGCAAAATCCCTCCAATGAAAAGAACCCCTTTGAGAGCAAAGAAACACCAGGACCCTGGGAACCCCCTCCTGGCTTCACAGCTGAAGGTGATGGCAGGTGGCAAGGGACAGCTTGGCTCTGCCAGCGAGGGCTGGAGACTCTGGCCAGAGCAGAGGTGTGGGTTTTGGGGGTGGGGGAGAACATATGCAACATCAGTGCAAAGGTGTTGTAATCACTGGGGTATCTCTCTCCCCCAGCATCCTGATGCCTTTGGGACTCTGGCCTCTTGCCTCCCTGGGGAGTGTTTGGTGGAGGGCGGGGTGGCGGATTCAGGGCACAGCTGATGCCAATGGCAGGCAGGGAGGCAGTCAACTGAGAGCACCCTCTGGAGCAAAACCTTTTCTCCCCGATGCAGACATCCCCCCTCATGCCTCCTTGAGGGAGTGGGAGGCTGGGGGACCCAGCTCTCTCTCTCTTACTTTTTCCAGGGGAATCTGACTCCACACCCATCATCCTCCCGCTTGGTGCATGGCAAGCTGCAGGGGTGGCTGCTCAGCCCTGCAGTTCCAGAAGGGGACAGCAGGGGGAGCCCTCAGCTCTTGCATGTGTGGGCTCTCCCTCTCCCTCCCCCTCCCCTCCCCCTCCCCATAATTCCAAAATGGCAGCTTTTTGAAAATTCACCTTGATTATCAGACATTAGAAGTGACTCATCCCGCAGTGACTGTCTGGCAGCGGGATGGGATCAGACAGCAGACAATGAGTGATGGGAGGCATTAACAGTCTCCCTCCCAGAGCCCTCAGAAATACCTTTGTTCTGCCAAAGATCCCAGCGTTGGCTGGTTGTGCTCCTCTGCAAGGAAGGCGCTGCGCACGCACACAGACAGCCAGGTGCCGCTGGCACTTCCAGGGGGACGCGGAGGGGAGGGACGGCCATTGCTGCAGTCGCCACCTCCCCACACCTGAGGGGCCTTGGAAGCCACCCAGCGGCTCATGGGGAACCCATCAGCTGGCAGGGGCTCCCCCTGTATTTGGGGCACCAGCATGGGGAGAGGGTAAGATGGGTCTCTGTTTGTCCTTTGGCCCATTCCTCTCCTCTGGGAGGAACAGCCCCATCCTTTGGCTGCCCCACTGCTCCCTGCAGGATCGCCGGAGAGACAGGGGGCCCCCAACGAGTTTGGGGCCCTCCAGCCAAACTCTCCTCCCTCTCCTGGCTGTTTCACCACAGCTGCCTTGGTTTGGTCCCCTGGCAAATGAATGGGGGGAGGGGGACCATAGAGTTACGGAGATCCGGAAATGGCCAGGGATGCCTGAGACTTGCCATTTGGACTCTCTGTGCCAAACCCAGCCAGGTTTGTGGCACACAGCCAGGGTGGAGGCAAGGGAAGCGGGGCTGTCCCAGTGGCCCCCTTCCCCACCTAAGCCTGGGCAGTGCCCCTCACTGGCCTGCCCCAAGCGGATACCCCCTCCGTTGTAGGGGGCTTGGGCTGGGAGCCAACCCACGCCCAGCTGGGAACTCTCCCTACTGGTCCTCAGGTGCAGGGGTGGAAAGGGGTCGCCCAGAAACCCCCCAGGCTCTAGGAAAGAGAAACAGGAGGAGGGGGGCTGCAAAGCGGCAGCAGCGGGGTGGGCACTCTGCCTTCCTTGCTTCCAGCCTTCCGGTAACAGAACCTTCCCACCGCATCTCCCAAGGAAGGGGTCCACAGGCTGGCCCTGAGAGCTGGAGAAAGGCCCTCTGAGGGAAGAGAAGGCACCAAAATTGGGGTTGGAGGAGCTCCCCAACAGCCCCGTTGCTATGCTTTTGTTTCCACAGTACCTCCTCCAGGGCCAATCTGTACTTGCCCCTCAGGGCAGCCGCCTCTGTCTCTGCCACAGCCAGCTGAGCCGTCGCTCCTTCAGCCTGAAAGACAACAAGAGGGCCGGCTTTTGGGAAAGGGGCTGCCAGGCCTCTGGGAGAAAAAGCCGGAAAGAGAGAGGGAAGGGGGGCAGGCTGAAGGACAAGGACACCTTCAGCCCTTCCTGACACCCGACCTCCTCTCTTTGCCTGACCCCATGTGCTCTAGGCTTTTATCCATTTCCTCTCCTTCCACTATGTGAAAGGAAAGTGCTCAAAGCCCTGGCTTTGCCACAGAAAAAAGGGGGAAAGTGGTGTGTTCAGCAGCTGTGCACCACCGGCAGCAAAGGGTTCACTGAATGTGGCCCCCTGATTAGTGGCCCCCAGGCCAAAGCATGTGTTTTTTAAAAAGGGATTTTGGAACGTACAGAGCTGTCAGCCTATTGCTTGTCCCACCAGGTGAAATGACAGAAAACACTCGAAGGCCGACGTTATGAAAGAACAAGCCTTGCGGAGAAGAAGCATGGCTTCTGTGGCAGGTTTCCTGGTCCTGCCAACCTCTTAAGAGTACAGGCAGGGACTGACTGGACCCACTGATTGCACGCTATTGTGTTCTTTGTTTTTCAAAGTGCCATTGACCGAGAGCTCACCAGAGAGCAGAGGTGGAGAACAGTTAGAGCCAGATGAAGCAGGAGCTAATTAGAACAAAGCAAAACTGGAGCACTGAGAAAGAATAAACGCATTTTTCAAAAGGAAGTGATGGAAGCTGCAGTTTCTCAGGGGCTTGAACTGGGACTGCAGTTGCCCCGCCTTCCTGAACCCTCTGGAGTCAGCGATGAGGAGTGAGGCACGCATGTCTGTACTGGGGACCAAATTATACAGGATCCCATAAGACCAAACAGACTGGGAGAGGCACAGAAATGATCTCCCCAGCCAATGAGGGAAAGGAGGAGGTGGACGTACAGTGATCCCCAACTGGGGAATGGGAAATTACCCCCCCCAGCCATGCTGGTGGGTCTGAACTGCCACCTCAACTCTGGTCCAAAAGAAAGAGACCTCCTGAATCTGCTGATCTAGTCCCTGCCAGGCACAATTAGCCAAGAGAGGGCAAGGAAAGTCCCCTGGCATTAAAGGCTGCATTCCTTCCGCAGAGCTGGCTGTGTGTGGAACACGGGGTGCCCCTGGTCACTTCCTCTCCAGACAGTGTAGAAAAGGGCAACAAAAATTGACCCCTGGGGTGGTGGTGGTGGAGAAGTAACTTCTGCATGCAGGAAGTTAAAACTTTGGGAACTTTTTGCTTGATAGGGGGTGGGAGGAGAAAGGTGCAGGCAGCATTAGTAAGTGATGAATGATGCAGAGAACAGAGAAGAAGGACCTTCTCTTCTGAAAGGTTGGTGTGTGACTTGCAATGAAGCAGCAGGCGAGTTCTGGGAGCCTACAGGCCTCTTCTCTGCTCACAGGACCCAGCGCTGGCTGAGCCACTCTCAGAAATCATAGAATCATAGAAATGTAGAGTTGGAAGAGACCATAAGGGCCATCCAGTCCAACCCCCTGCCATGCAGGAAAACCCTCAAAGCACTCCCGACAAGTGGCCATCCAGCCTCCGCTTAAAAACCTCCAACGAAGGAGACACCACCACACTCTGTGGCAGCACATTCCACTGCCTGACAGCCCTGACCGTTAGGAAATTCCTCCTGAGGTTCAGGCGGAATCGCCCCTCCTGCAGCTTGCATCCATTGCTCCTTGTCCTGGTCTCAAGAGCAGGAGAAAACAAGCCCACTCTCTCCTCGACATGACATCCCTTCAAATATTTAAACATGGCTATCATGTCCCCTCTCAACCTTCTCTTCTGCAGACTAAACATCCCCAGCTCTCTAAGTCTGTCCTCATAGGGCATGGCTTCCAGGCCCCTCACCATTTTGGTTGCCCTCCTCTGGACCTGCTCCAGCTTATCCATATCCTTCTTGAATTGGGGTGCCCAGAATTGGACGCAGTATTCAAGATGAGGTCTAACCAATGCAGAATAAAGTGGTACCAATACCTCCCTCGATCTAGACACCATACTCCTATTGATGCAACCAAGAATTGCGTTGGCTTTCTTGGCTGCCGCATCACACTGCTGACTCATGTTCAGCTTGTAGTCTATTAAGACTCCTAGATCCCTTTCACACGTACTGTTAGCCAGCCACGTGTCCCCCATCCTATATTTCTGCATACCATTTTTTCTGCCTAAGTGTAGGACCTTACATTTCTCTCTGTTGAAATTCATTTTGTTAGCCTTGGCCCAGCTCTCCAATCTGTCCAGGTCCTTTTGAATTTTGATCCTGTCATCAGGCGTATTAGCAACCCCTCCCAATTTAGTGTCATCTGCAAATTTGATCAGCGTGTCCTCTATTCCTTCATCCAAGTCATTAATGAAGATATTGAACAGCACCGGGCCCAGGACAGAACCCTGTGGCACCCCGCTAGTCACTTCTCTCCAGGATGAGAATCTGCCATTGGCGACCACCCTTTGGGTACGGTCAGCCAACCAGTTACAAATCCACCTGACAGTAGCCCTGTCCGGTCCACATCTTACTAGCTTCTTTGCAAGAATGTCATGGGGAACTTTGTCAAAGGCCTTACTGAAATCAAGATATACTACCCCCTCCCAGTTTCATTCTTCCACAGGTGGGGAATTATATCTAACCCAGTACCCCCCTCCCATCCTATTCTTCATCTGGGAGACACATCCCAGGCAGAGCCCCCTGCCTGTCCTTGCAGGCCCTGTGCCTCGGGGCTCTTCCTAGGGCCACCCAGTGCCAGTGGGCACCTCCCTTACCAGAAGGTGGGTGTCGTGGAGCTCTGCCCAGAGAGCCTCCACCTCTGCCTGGGTGCTCGCCAGCTTCCCACACAGCCTCGCCAGCTCTCTTTCTTCTCCCCACAGAGGGACTGCCTGTATTTCCACACAGGGGCTTCCCCAGTCCTGCTTCTGGCTGGGCGCCCAGCTCTCTCTCTAAAGTGGAAAAGATGGGCCTCTTAGAGGAACTCTCTGCCTGCATTCCTGTCTGAGCCCTCTGAGGAACAGGCAGGGGCTCGCTGCCGGGGGAAGCAGCTGAGAAGGAAGGCTCCTTCCATCACTTCCATCCCCTTATCTCTCAGCTGTGCTCTAGCTGGGTTGGGGGCAGATGGGAAAGGGTCCGGCTGAGGTCAGGCTGTTCACCCACTGGCATCCACACCTTCCCCGCTTACCTTTGTCTGCTGCTCCCATCTGCAGCCTCTCTGCACCACCTTCTTGCCTTCTGACTGAGCATGCTTTCTATAACGGTCTGTGAACTGCTAGAGCAAAGGGAGACAGCCAAGGTCACGAGCAGGACTGTTTCCACTCAAAGGCCAGGGAAGATGGCAGGGCAGGGAGTCCCAGCCTCGCTTGCTGGACCTCCTCACCTCTTCCCACCAGGGCCAAATCCACCTCCCTCCAGCAGCACCCACATTTGTGGCACCCACGGTGGGGCCCAGGCGGGTGTACTCTCCCTGGCCTCAGCTGTCTTTTCAAACTGATATCTCTGTGACTCTTAAAAACAAGCATGCACTCAGTGGGCTTCCAGCAACCCCCTTTTCCAGGCAGCTGATCTGCCAACCTAGTTTCTGCCACATAAAAGCGCTTGGTGTTTTGAGGGGATTCCCCGAGCATGGCCTTCACCTGTATTTGGTGTGGGCCCTTTCCTGGGAAGCTGCCCTGTCCACGCCCCCAGGCAGTGTGAGCTGTCCACAGAAGGTGTAACTGGTGTAACACCAGCAACTGGTGTAAGGAGGCCTCTGGCAGTGGGGGCCATAAAGGCAGCCATTGTGATTTAGAGCCAAGGAGAGCCAGATCCACCATTAAATTTTCCAGCTGCCCAGGCTTTAAAAGCCATTTAGTGTCAGCATCCGTAGCTGTCTCTTGTGGCAATGAGGCCCACAGTTTAGCTCTGCACTGTGTGAGGAAGCTCTGCCTTTCACCCGTCCTGACTCACCCAACTTTCAGATGCAATCTGTTGGACTGTAGACTTCTGAAGGAGGAGGCAGAAAATCCCCCCTCAAAGAGCTTAAGGTAACCACCCTACACTGTCTCCCTCTTTTTCACACAGGGCTCCCATTCTCCCACTGCAGGAACTGGCCATTTTCTCCATGCCAGGAACCTCTGGTGAGCAGCTCTTGCTCAGAAGGCTTTTGGGAGCTAACACTGATGAGGCCAGCCATCTACACACCTGATGACAGCCCTAAAATTAGTGAGGCAGGGCTTTACTTTTGCAGAAGGCCAGCTGATGCCTTTCCAGCAAGCTGGATCCTTCTAATTCACCTTTAGTAGAATTTGATCCCAGGCATTACAGGTAAATTTTCCTTTTTTCCACCAAATTTATCCCAAAGCAGATGTTAAGTTAAAGAGCCTGTAATTTCACGGGTCCCTTTTTAAAAACTGCTGTACTGTTGACTGCTTCCCAGTCCCTGGAAGACAGGCTGATCTTAAACCCCACTGCATATTCTAGTTCCAAGACCAGCGATGGTGCTCTCACTCTTACGTGAGGGATGTACAAAGAGTCCTCAGTAAGGAGGGAAAGCCACACAACAGGTGGAAAATTTGTTAGTTCTGTGTTCCCAGGACAAAAATGGCACCACAGAGGGAGTGCAAGGGACTGCTGCCAACCGCAGAGCCCTTCAGGTTGAACGTCCTGCCCCACATCTCTTTTCCAGCCTTCTAGCCAGAGGTGGTGAGCAGAAAGCACACACCCAGGAGGGACACAACTTTGCCCCCTCTCCTTTGCTTCATGCGTGCATGCTGTTTTGGCTGGAAGAGGCAGGAGGGGCACCGGCCTTGCTTGGCTGCAGCCACGAGCAGACCCAAAGCAAGAGTGGCCAGCTGCAGCCCCTGGAGCCCAATCACCCGTCCTCAGCCTGAGCTTCTGCCATGCCGGCCAAGGCTGGGCCTAGGAGCAGCACCTAAACTGAGCACCCCACACACAGCCCCCTGGGTCAGCGAGAGGAGCCAGAGTCAGCGTGAGGAGAGACATGGTTGGGGCAGAAGCTGCCTCTTGGCAACCCCCACCAAACTCCAAACTGCCAGAGCAGCCAGCGCAGAGGCACAGCCCTTGGGGGGCCCACAGGGACAGTGGCTTCTCCAGAAGCACCTCTCTTCCCACTGCCACTGGCGGTATGGACAGCGGCACCTGGGAGGAAATGGAAGGTGCCGGCAGAGTGGGCATCAGGGAGACCCTGGCAGAGCTGCCCACCCACGCTCTCTCCCTCCCCCAACAAGAGCCACACCTCTGGAAGCACGAAGAATATGCAATCAATACGCAAAACATCTGCTCTGCTCTGTCTGGACCCGGAGTAGAGTGGACTAGTTGCTGCCCCTGCTCCCCCTTTCTGGTGGGATCCCCAGTTCTTCCTGCTCGGCCAACCCATACCTGCTGATAGGGCTCCTCCTGGTGCCTCTGGCCAGCCTCTGGCTCATCCCCCAGCCGCTGGGCTTGGTGCTTCCTTTGTTCCAGCCCTGTCTGTGCCTCCTTCTGCCAGCTCTCCTGCTCACAGATCCTCTGCTCCTGAGCAGGCAGCTATTGACCCGCCCAGGAAAAGGAAGGAAAGAAGGGAGGAAGGAAGGAAGGAAACGACAGGGGTGGGAAGAGGAGGGAATCAATGACTACTGGAGGGGCTTAGCAGAACACACAGACCGGCAGTGGCTACTGCTGCTCCCCCAGGGAGGACAGGAAGGCAATGAGGTGAAGTGGGGTGGAGAACACAGGGAAAAGGCAGTCGCCCACTAGGAGTTTGGCCAAGATCCTTCTCCTCTTGCCAGGGTGCCCCTCTCATTTTGCCCAAGCAGGAGCTGGTGCTGTTCCAGCTGGAATAGGGAGGGCAAGGGAACAAGGGGTCTTAAATGTCAGCCACTAAGCGGGAGAGGACACAGGGACTCAAGATACTGACCTGTCATGGAGGGGAGCCAAGCAGCCCAGCCCAGCCCAGCCTCTGGGGCTTCCAATGCCATTGTGGCCTGAGTGTCACCTCTGGAGGAAGTGGGAGGAGGAGGCCGGGCAGAGGAATAGGCACTTCATTGGCCTCCGGCATGCAAGGCTCCCGGCAACAGCCCAGGGATGCTCAAAACCACACACATACAGACACCCCCGTCCCCTGGAACTTCAGGCGGCCTGGTCAAAGGCCCTTACCTCCCTCTCAGGGAACTCTCTGGACCCATGGGAGGAGAGGGGCTCTTGTGGGGGATGGATCCTGCTGCTGCTGCTGCTTCCCCTCCGCCCTGGAACGAGGACAGAAGAAAGGTTAGCAGGTGAGGCAAGGGGGGTCCGTGGGAAAGGGTTCCCTGCCCCCAGACGCGGGCAGAGACCGCCCCAGCTAGGGTGGCAGTGCGAAGGAGAGGAGAAGGAGGGCCGGTGGGGGACTCTGAAGAGCCGTGTGGCCCCAAGAACCAGATGGGGGGTTTCCCAGAGGCCTCGTGCTGGATCATGCTTCCTGTCGGCCTCACCCATTCCTGTGCTGGCTGGAATTGATGGGAGCCGCAGTCCAACACTTTCCTGGGGGCTCCCCATACTCATTCCCCCAGACTAGCAGCGGGAGAGCCCCAGGGAGGTGGTGGTGGGCAGGGCAGAGGGCAGCTATGAGCCCTGCTGCTCTCTGCCTACCACCAAGGAGCTGCATGTCGGCCTGCTATGGGCTGGAGTGGGCCAACAGCCACTTCTCCCTGGGGACGCTGTCAGCCCGGACATCCCCGGCGCCTCTCCCTCTTTCACAGAGATGGGGAGGGGGACCAGCTGAGCCCGGGGCACTCCTTCCTCCAGCCAGCAGCTGCCACCTGGCCGGAGACCCCAACCTGCTTGCTCCCTTCTCTGCGCAAGCCCACTCCCCTGCCGCCAAAAGAAGGTTGGGTGCGTGTTTTCCTGCAGGGTGCCCCCCGACACCCACTCAGTGCTGCAATTTCTCTTTTTTCCTTGCAGAGGCAATTACTTTCATGTCATCATTTCTGGAGACACTTGCAGGGAGAGCAAGAGCCGGATTATCCGCGCTGACCGAGGGGCTTCTGCAGTGGAGGTGAAGGATTAAAATAACTGAGGTGCATTGGAAGAAGCATCGGCATCTGCCATCTCAGGTGAGAATGCTCTGCACCTCTATGCAAATGGATGTATTAAGACCCCTGATGTCAACTTGCAAGACGCCTTGTGTGTGCTGGATAATCAAAGCTGACCACTGAGGCAATTATGGCAAAGTAAAGACCGCTGCCCACCCCCGTCCTCAGAGGGTTTAATTGTCAAGCAGAGCTGAGCCTGCAGCTCTGCCTCCCTTCCGCCCTCCCACTCCCTCCGGCACGCAAGCGTGCGCCCCCGCCCCCAGCAAAGACCCGGGCAGGGCCCAGGAAGAGGGGCAGCACACTGGCCCCCAAAGCACCTGTAAGCTCAAGAGAACAGAGCTGGACCCCTTCAGAGGCTGGTGCCCTGCAGACCCAGTGAGACCACGCAGCACCATCCCCTGCCCTGGAGGACAGTGCCCAGCCTGTGAGGCCAGGGGTGCCCTCGCTCGCCAAGGCTCCCTCTGCTGATCTGCCTGCTGCCCCTGCCTCCGCCTGCTTCCCCAGCCTGTTTGCAGCTGCAGAGGCTTCCCCACAGCCAACAGGGAGCTCCTGCCTCCAGGGGCCAGCCCACATGCACATTGCAAGACCTTCCCAAATGCCAGGAAGTACTGGGGGG
Organism: Iguana delicatissima; assembly: GCA_948472985.1. Lineage (NCBI taxonomy): Eukaryota > Metazoa > Chordata > Lepidosauria > Squamata > Iguanidae > Iguana > Iguana delicatissima. Next base: position 83,062 of record CAOKZL010000132.1, read on the forward strand.
GATTTACAGGTTGAGTAGAGGGAGCTGAGAGGCTGGCGGAGGCCCCAGGGTTACAGCTTGGGATGGGCTGGCAAGTGACACCCAGACTGGCCACTGCAGCCATTCCCTCTTGGCTCCCCTGCAGACGGAGGGAGGAGAGGGGGCATGTGGTGGGGGAACCCGGCATTTTTGTCTGCTGCCCCCAAGCATTGCCTCTAAAAACAAAATGGCTAGTGTGTGGCTGCTGCTGACGCTGCGTCATGAGGAAGCCATGTTGGGTAAGCAGCCGCCTTCCCCCCTCCCCTCCCCCCAGCCCCCCTTTCTTAGAGGCTCCATTTGCAGCTTGGCTCAGCCTTAGAGTCCTTTGTTCAGGAAGCAGCTCGCCCTCTGAAGAGCACTTAATTTTCTCCCGTTTGGTGTTTGCCAATGGCTGGCATGCCCTCTTCCCATGAAGCTTTGACTGAGCTTCCTAAATTCTGGGGCCGAACTTTTCCTTGAAGCCAATGAGGCCTGACCCGGGAGCAACCTGACCTCTCTCCACCAAATATGAGCTGGCAGGTGAAGTTCTGAGTCCCATCTCACATGGTAACTAGTTACTTTTATAGTTATAACTTTCCCATTTCTCGTAAGTGACTGAAACAATTATTTTGGGTGACTTTGAAAAGCAGCTGAATGAGACAAGAGACTGGGACACGCACTCATCCACACCACGCTGAAGGCAACGAACTGGACCTGGTTGGTCACTGGATGTTAGTCACCCCTGGGGCAGTAACATCCACGGGTCTCTCCAGGGAGGGCTGAGAGAAGAACCCCTGGAGTGCCACGGCTGATCTGCTGCCAGTCAGAGCTGACCATACAGGGCTTAGATGGGGAGGCAAAGGTTTGGCTCAAACTGCCATGAGCTGAGCCAGAGGCCTGCAACACAGCAACTCAGCCTAGGCAGAGTGAGGCCAGACTCCCACCACTTTAAGAGTAACTGAAACCAATACAGTTTGCCTGCTACCAGAGTGAAGTTATTCTGCTCTGCCCAAGTTACAACTGCAATGTGACTCAGACACGCCTTTGCCATGGAAGAAAGGATGCATTACAAGCACGTTCTACCCAGAAGGGAAGGCCGCCCTGCGCCTCCCCCCTATTGTGTGGCACTGTGAGGATCACGGGTTAGTGGCCCAGGACAGGCTGCAAGGGGGGCCGGCCCCTCCCTCCCTCCATCTGGTTGGTGCTGTGGGCCATGGCAGGGGCCCACTGAGGCAGGCCCTGTTCAGTGCAAGCTACTGACTCAGGCTCCAGCCTCCCGGGACAGCCGCTAGTTGGCAGCCTCTGCTTCAGGCAACATCCTAAGATGACGAAGCCTGACAAAGCAAAGGGGCCAGATCCTAATCACGCACAGAACGGCCCTTCCTTACCACTCCCAGCTCCCGCTGCTGCTCCTGCCGCCACTGGAAGGAATGCTGTTGGGTCTCTAGGCGGCTCTTGTCCCACAGCCAGCTCACCGCCTCCCAGTCCATCTGGCAGATTTCATGGTGAAGCTCAGTGATGGTGTCTCGCACCTCCTGAATTTTAGCTTCCTTTTCCAAAACCTGCAGACCAAGGAAAAAGCACAGGTCCTTCTGCATCCAGGAGGCCTTGCCGTCTAGGCCCAGCCAAACACTCTGGAAGCTGGTTCTCTCAGGGCCTCGGACAAGGGGGACAGGAAGGGGAGCTACTGTCAGCCTGGGGGGGTGCCTCTGGGTACGGGATCTGAGCTGGACGTGGGCAAGAGATGTGGGGGGGCGGCGGCAGAAGAGGCCATGGCAGGGGTTGGCCGAAGCCTCCCACTTGGCCACCTCCCCCCGTAAGGAGCAGGCTCCGTAAATGCCTGCGCCTTGCCACCCGCTTGGGATTCTGCCCCTTTCCTTCTCTTGTGTAACTGGCGGAATCTACATCACTTCTCAGGGGCCAACTAGCATTTCCAGGGAGGCTCAGAAAACAGACAGGTTTTGCCTTTAAGGACCACAGATGGCAAAGACAGGAAGTCACCACAAAGTCCCCACCCACTTGCCAGGCTTTGTTGACCACCCAACTGCTTTCCCTCCGGGCGTGAGAAGTCTGGGGAGATGTCCCACTCTACATCCACCAGGCAGCAGCTCCTCCTCGCCTGCAGCTCTTCAGCTTGGAATGGGGCATTTGCATGCAAATACCACCCCATGAAGAAGGGGAAGCAAGCTGGGGCTGGGGGCTTCCTACCCTAAAGAGTAACCTGCTGGGACCCAACAACAACAGCAGACAAACAGACTTATGTCCCCTTTCACCATCTGGATGAATCACAGTAGATGCATTTTAAGCCGTTGGGCTTGCCATCTAAGTTGTGTTGCTCGTTTCACCTCAAAAGTGGGAGCTGCCCAAACTCAGCGCAATTTTTAACAAAGGAAACAGGAGGGCTTTCTGAGGCACTGCTACTAAGATTTCTTTATTAAATAAAAGGGAGAGCAGCAGGACCACTGGAGAGGCCCTGCCAATAGCTTTGCCACATGTGGTACAGACCCAGGGTGCGCCGGCTGCACTTCAGCTCACCCGCAAGGATAAGAGACTGTCCTCATGCAGGCAGCCAAACCGCATCAGGACATCACGCTACAGGGAGGGTTTTTGGTTGTTATTCCAGTTGCAGTGCAGGGTTCCTGTCAGGACAAGGAAGGGGGAGTCCCCTGAAGGGAAAAGGGTGGGGGCAGCCATAACTCATCAGGAAATTGTGTCGGATGCCTCAAATTTCTGTCTGAGTGTTTTAGGACAATGTTCTGGTTGGAGTGACCAGTTTCCTTTCAAGCAGTTGAAATTCTAAACCATTCCAAATTGGAATTCCCCGCAAGTAGTATCTAAGTCTAGTGTAAACTCACTTGTCAACCTGGGAGGGCCCCAGTTCTGGGGAGCAGTTCCAGCCTGCGAATGGAAACCACAGGCTGTAAGGAGCCAGGCCAGTGGCACAGGAGAGAAGGTCCACAGGCGTGGCACATGCAGGGCATTAACGTGGTTACGTCTGCCCTCTCCTCTGGTCTGCTGGCTTTGCCAGCAACCACCTCTGCCCACAGCAGGCAACCCCCTTCCCTCCCTCCCTCCCTCCCGCCCTGGGCCAGACTTCCTGCAGGCTTTTGCTATGGCTGCCTCCTCTCCCTCCCCATTCCCAGGGACTGACAAGGCAGGCCTACCTCTGCTTTGGCTGCTTCCTGCCGCCGAGCAGCCTCTTGCAGTTGGAGGCTAAGTTTGAAAAGGAAGTGCTCCTCCAGCAACACCACAGACTTCTGCTCACCTGGACTCCTCTGCTGCCCTGCCAGAGGAGATCTAGGAAGGAAGGAAGGTCCAGTCAGAAAAGGCCCAAGGACACTGGGGTGGAGGGAAGGGACAAGTGGCCCGAGGGACACTCCTGCCACTTTGGAGCAGAGCGGCCACGGCCTTGTGGAAAGGTCCCCAGCCCAAGGCTCAGCAGTCACCAGTGATGGTGGCAAAAATCTCCTGCTCCTCCCCACAGAGGCTCCGGAGAGCTACTGAGTGCCAGAGGAACAGAAAACTCTGTCTGAGCGAGACAAACAGCCCGACCTCATGTAAGACAGCCTCTGGGCTCAGAGGCAGAGGGGCACGACGTATGAGATGACCCACAGGTAGATCTCTGGGTGGCCTGAGCAGATCTCCAAGGGGCTTTGATGAGAAGGGGGGGATTCACAGCAAGCACCCCTGCACCTCAGGGCTGGCTGTGGGCAATAGCTGTTCCTCTGCCTCGGCATTGCCCGCAGCATTGCTCCTGACCAGGCCTTGGCTCGGACCTGCCGACCGAGTGAGAGTGAATCCATGTATGGCTCTCAGCACTGGTGTGAAAACCAAAATGGCTCCTGGCACAGACAGGCCTGCCTCTCCTTCTGCCACCACTTCCCCCCCAGCCCCAGTCTCAGCCCCACTCTGGACAGCGTGGCCCCACTGCTGGACCTGCTGCAGGTGTCGGGGGGAGAGGCTTCTACTGGCTTCCCAAGCAAGGTGAGGGGAAGGTGGGTCAGGGAGAAGCAGGGGGGCACAAAGGGGCTTCTCCTCTGTCCTCCGACTGTCCAGGGTCCACAACTTTCTCACAGAGTTGCACACCAGCTGCTTTTCAGCAACCCGTTGCCCGAGGCCACTTGGTTGCCCTTTTTGCATCCTGCATGCAAGGGCTTCAAAAGAAGTCCTTAATGAACATTAAGGTTTTTTTTTTTAAAAGCCCTCTCATGCAAGATGCAAAAGATTTTCTCCAAGTTAGTCACACATACTTCACTTGCCACCTCTGGAAGTCCCCAGGAGAAGGAGAAAAGGCTCCCGAGGAGGCAAGTTCAGGAAGTTGCCTCCAACCCCCTTGGAAAGGGGGCCTGTCTGCAAGCAGAGCTGCTTTGGGTGAACTGGGGAGAGGAGCACTTGAGGGGAGATGGGCGGAGAGCTGTCCCCTTGAAATCTTCTCTGTTCAGAAGCCAGTGTGCTCCCTTCCTCTCATGTGCATGTGCAGAAGCAGCACAGCCAAGCCCGTAGATAAGCGTACAGAAGGCTGCTCTGTCCATGGGGGCCCTCACCCTCATGCTAACCTTAAAGCCAGATTAACCTACTTATGCCCTCCCCAGGCAAAGGAGAGGGGCAGGGAGGTCTTTGTGGGAGGGGGAGAAGAGGAGGAGGAATGCAGCATTTAGCCCTGCCTTGCGCTCACCTGCGGAAGGAGAGCCAAGATCTGACCGATGGTGCAAAGAAGGTGCTCCTCCAGCAGTCAAAAAAGAGGCATTTTAATTGCCTCCATGCAAGCCACCAGTGCCCCCTGCCAATTTGGGCATTTTGCACTGGCAAGCAGGCTTGGCACAGGCGGGAGAGAGATAGGCAGAGAGGACGGAATGCCATTCCACAGCAAATGTGGGAATGGCTTCCCATGGCCACAGCAGCCCATGGTCATGTAAGCGTTGTGCCTGTGCCTGGGCTCTGCCAGTGGCAGGAGCTTCTTCCTTAGGAAAATGGAAGGGGAAGACAGCTGGTGGCAGGCCATGGAGCGGGCAGTGGAGGCAGCGGGAGGTCTCAGGAGAGGCTGGGGAGAGTGGACAGAGATGCAGGATCCCATGTAAGAGGAGGAGGAGGAGGAGGGAGACCCAAGAAAAGCCTCCTGCTTACTCTGCTCCTTCCTCCAGCAGTGGTCAGCCCCAAGACAGCCTCCCAGGCCACTGTGGGCTCTCCAGAGGCATGTGGCCACCCGGCTGGAGGCAAAGGGCAGGAGGCGGAGCCCAGGCTCAGAGAGGCTCAATCTACCTTTTCCTGAAAGCAACCGTACAGCATATCTAAATATCCAAAGGAGAGGACAATCAAGGCAAATCCAGAGCAGCTGAAGCAACTGGTGGTGAATACTTTTCCCCAAAGGAGTAGAAGACCCCAGGCGGGGTTCCGCAGGGACGAGCCCTGGAGTGGACAAGGGGCAGCAGGAGGACAGGAGCTGTCTAAGACAGCCAAGTGATTCTCCTCTGTGGGAGAAAACTGAGAAGTAAAGAGAAATATAAAGCTTTCAAACACAGACTGGGAAAACATGAAACTCAGGAGAACAAGACAGGAGAGCAGGCAGGCTGGGGGCAAGGAAAGTCCCAAGGCAAGAAGAGGGTATCCCTGGGCATCTGGAATGGAGTGACTCTCAGAAAGGGCCTAGGCCACCAGTGTTGCCCCTTCCAAACCTCTTTTCCAAGCAGGAGAAGAGCTGCTCTAGGTGCTGGAGACTCTAGACTTCTCCAGCACAACCAAAGCCACCACATAATGCCTTGCAAATAATTTAAAGCAAAAATAATGGATTAAATTCAACCTCACCACTGGATTTAAAATGAAAGCACAGAAAGACACAATATGCAGACAAAGTAAGCTCATTTGTGACCATTCTATTGATCTGCCCAATTCTTTTGGTCAACAGGCTTGAAGATTTGATGCTAACAACTGGATTTTCCAGGCATAGAATCTTCCTGTGCTTTGACGTAAGAAAAATGTGCCAACGGCAACCGTTCCTTACAAGCTCTTTTTCCATTCACAAAGTTGCAGCCAGCACTGTCCTGGGCACTGCGTGGGAAGCGTCAGCAGGAGACCCTCGCCAACAAAAGAGATGGACGTGACTGGGGGACCTCTGGACTGAGAGCTCCACCTGAGGGAGGCCACCCTATGCCAGCCTCTGAACAGCTGGCGCGCACACACTCACAGACTGACCAAGGGGCAGGAGCTTCTGGGTTCTCTTTGCCCCCCAGCTACTCAGTTCCAGGAGCACACAGCTCAAAGGCTGGCTGGCCAGGGGCTATTTTCTGAGCAAGAGGGCCTGTGCTGCTAGCCAGAGCAGTTTGCCCCCACTGGCCTGCAAGGAATGGAGCAAAGGCCTTCTGCTAAAAGTAAACCAAGAGACTGATCCACTCAGCCAGGATTATTAAAGAGAGTCGACAAAGATTTGCCAGGAAAGGCTCTGGAAGGCCGTCATGGCAAGGGTCTCACCCCAGAGGCCTGCCTGGGCCCTCAGCACCAGGCTCACCACCAGCTCACTGAAGTCCACTGGGTCAAACAGTCGGCTCCAAATGGTGCTGATTTGCAGATCTTCCTTCTTTTTGCCAGAGAGCCATTGCCTACTCCTCCTCCACGGCCTGCAAACAGCTGGAGAGTGGCAAGGAGCAGGGCCTGGAGCACCCAGCATGTTCCGCACATGAGGCAGGGAAGCAAAGCTCAAGGACTCCGCAACCCTCTCGGGCCTGCTCCTCCTCAGCCCCAGGTCTCCAGAGCCCTCCCATAGAAAGCTCCAATGAAGGCTTTGGCCAACCTCCGGAGGAGGATGCCACAGGACCCAGCGCAAGCAGGATGCCACAAAACCACGCGGCAAAATAGAGCTTTGTCCTCCACTGTCCACGCCACTGCAGCCCAGATAGAGCCCCAAAAGCTGAGCTCTTGAGGAGACCATCTGGGCCCAACCCAGTCTTCCTGGGGATTCTCCGTGGCACAGGGCGGCGGGGGCTCGAACTCAGCCCCACTGCACTCTCCCCTCCGCTCCCTGTGGCCCTCCAGTTCTGCTGCCTTCATCAGCGGCGCCTCTTTTGGGCTGGAAAGATGCAAGGGTGCCCGGCCCATCCTGGGGGCGGCTGCTGAGCGAGGGGAGGGAGCCGGATGCACCCAGGTTCCAGGGATGTTTGTAGAGCAAGACTCTGAACAGGACACATTCACAGTCAGAGAGCAGCACTCATAAATTATGCAGGTTGTTTGCATATTCCAGTCATGAGACATTATGCAAATACCACCTGATTTGCATAATGCATTCCACTCACTGCTTCAGTAGCTCTGTGCCTTTGAAAAACAAAATGAAATCAAATGGAAGCATGAAGAGCTGAAGGGCGGCTCCATCTGCTACCCAACGCCTGTCTGCCCCCTTTTGCTTCTTGGGGCTCTGTGGCTGTGGAGAGAATTGGGGGGGTCACCCATGCCTGGCACGGGAAATCTTTGCCACTGTCTACTCTGCACCCAGATGAGAGCCCTCACCAGAAGCCAGACATCCAAGCAGCCAATTAAGGAGGAAGGGAGGGAGGGGTGGGCTGGCGTGAGAAAGCGGGATGCCAGGAGGCCCACCCTGGAGAGGACACAAGATTTGGCCCTTCCCTCTCTCGCTGGCATGGTTGGCATGCGAGGGGGGCAGAGGGGAGAGGGAAACCTTTCCTTTCATAACTCCTTAATTAAATACAGCAAACGCACACACACAGAGATATAAGTAAATACAGTGTGTGTGTATGTGTGTGTGTGTGTATATATATATATATACGATTAAGGTGCTAATAAGGCACGTTTCGGGGTGGGTGGGAAGAACTTCTTGTCACTGCCTCCTCCTCCTTGCTGCCTTCATTTCCTGCCTTTTAACAGGGGGGAGTGTTCTGGAGGAGGGGCCACTTTGATTATTTATAGCAAACTGCACTGGTAGCCTCTTCCAAAGGATGGGAGGGGAGGGTGCATGCGGGTGTGTTGCCATCTATCAGCTGGTCGCCCACCTCTCTCTTTCCTGCAGAGGCTGCCGTGGCGTGGCATGGCGTGGCATGGTTGTGGGCACTTCCCTACCCCCTGTGAACAACAGGATTGTGCCAAGTGGCTGGTGGCGCCTGCACCCTGTGGGAAAAGTTGATTGTAATTCTTCAGCTTTTAAAATCAATTAATCCACGTGTTAATTAACACCAAGCTGACGGAAGGAGGAGGGGAAAGCCAGCGAAAGGGGGAGGGAGGGGGAAGAGGGAGGGGAGAGAGGAAAAGAGCTGCAAGGGCGGATGGATGGCAGACGTGTTGGCACGGTGCCATCCATTCAGTGACAACGCCACCCTTCCGTGCGATAACAGCGGCGGGCATATGTTTTGGGGGTCCTGAGCAGAGGCCGGGCAGTGCGGAAGAGCAGAGAGAGATTAGCCAGAGCCCCAGAGCAGTCGGCAAGTGGCGCCAGCTCAGAACACAGGTGCCAGGAGGAGAGGAGAGGCAAGCCATTCGCTGGGATGCCAGAGATCCAGGGGCTCCCTCCCTGCCAGGCAGGGTGCCAACTGGATTGCTGGCACCAGTCCCCCTCCCCAATTCACTGCCTGCTGCTGCAGTGGAGCCAGCGCAAGGGAAGACAAAGGCTGCCATTTCTGCCACAACGCCACTTCCACGCCCAGCCTGGCACGCCGGAGCCTTTAAAAGACAAGGAGGGCAGGAGGAAGAGGAGAGGACACCAGGAGCCAAAGGGAAAGAAAGCAACGCCCTTGCTGGCCCACCTGCCTCTCCCAGCACCTGGGTATCTGTCGCAGCAGCAGAAGGTACACTGGTGGGCAGCTCTGCCAGAGTGTCTTGTTGACGGCTGGCACCATAAAGAAGAAGGTGCCAAAGTGTGGGAAGCTCCTGGCAAACTAGCAGTACTTAACAGGGAGACAGTGCCTTTGAGGAAGTAACACCACAGGAACCCTCGAGAATGAGGGCCAGTTGCCAGTCGCCAGCTGGGAGAGCAAAGTGAGCGATGCCAAGTCTGCAGAGAGCAAGCAGGGAGCGAGCAGCTGGAAGGTCTCCCGTGAGACCGTGGAAGGCAGGCAAGAGGCGCTAGGCGTCCAGATCCGGAGAAGGAACATTCTGCGCCGCCGCCTCTCTAAAAGAAGCGGGTAGTGGAGGCACCCGGGCACTGGCACACACACACAACTCCTGGTACGTACCGGACAGATGTGCCTTTGCATGCGCTCAGTCATATGTGCACACATGCATGTACCTACCTATATGCTCGTGTACACACGTGAGTGAGTGAAAAAATACAAGGGGAAACGTGAAAAAGAGAGAGGAGAAAAAGTGAGAGGAATGCCCGCCCGCTCGCCACTTCTGACTCAGGAGCACAAAGAAGACCACCCTCCAGGACCCCACCAGCACCAACAGGAGTGGATCACTCGCCCAGCTACCACTTGCTTTCACCCAGGAGCCAGAGGGGAATGATTGTGGGGAGCCCCCCACCATCACAAGATCCACCGTGGAACGTTTCTGTGTGTTGCACAGGGAGGGATGCCATTCAAACCTGCACCACCGTGGGGAAGAGGGAGATGATGGAGGAGGCAGCAGAGCAAGCAGCCAAGCGGAAAAGGGCTCCCTTGACGCCCAGGTGGCATGTGCCAGACAGGCCAGGAGGGGCAGCCCTGTAGCCCCCTCCTTCTCCTCCTTAGGCTGCTTCTTTCCCTCTTTCCTTCCTCCCCGTCCCTCCAAGAGGCTCAGCTGCTGACTTACACAGGTGGCGCGGCTGCCGGAGATCTCGGAAGGTGCTCGGCTGGCATCGGGCTGTGAGCCAGGGATGGTTGCTGGAGACAAAGGGAAGACACAAAAATAAAGTCATGCCACGGGAATATTAATGGGCTTCTTGCTTAAGAGGGATTTACAAAACACGCTAACTGAGGAGTTGTTTTCCCTCCTCATGCAAAGCGAAACCATTTCAAGTCCGCCCAGAAGAGAAAATGGGGTATCGGCACATGTTCTTTCTGCATGGAAAATACTAGCGTGGGATTTACTGCCAGGCGAAGAGTTCAGGATTAACAGCTGGCATCTTTGGGGCATCTTTTTTCTTCAAACGGACAAGCTTTTGTGGCTGAGGAATTATCGTTTTGCTAATGAGCCCTGAAATATTAAGAGAGAAGGTCTCTGTGTGCACGTTCCGTTAATCACCCTGGCACTGCGGCACGGCTGGATTACAAAAGGAAGAGCAGGAGGGGAGCAAGACAAAGGGGGCGGGGGCGCCATCCGGAAGGGGAGCAGAACAGAGATGGGTGCTGGGTCCCCGCACGGCCCGCCCTCTGGCTCTTCCGGTCTAGGGGCCAGCTGCATGGCCTCCCCAAACTCCGTGAAATAGATGTTTAAGGAAGACCACCATGGGGTAAAAAAATGGGCACCGCTGCCTACTGCAGCAGAATGGTTTTATGCATATTTCATTTGCATATTGTTAAGGCACGCAAGCAAAGGATGGTGAGCCAAGAGAGGGACAATGCTGAGGGGGCCAGGGAGCCTGGTCTGGGGATACGCCCATGGAATTGGGATATAAGCCAGGCAGAGCCATTTCAGCAGGATGGAAGGAGCAGGACCACCCCTGGGGTTTGTATGCAGAACGGAGCCTGCAGGAAGACACAAGAAAAGACAGTGGCAAAGAAGGAGACAATGAAGAAGGGCACGGGCTCCCTCCCTCCGCCCCTCCCACCCCACTTAGCAAACAGTAGGTTCCTCTGTTTCCCTCTTTTGCTCCCTTTTTCCTCCCTTTGCTCCTGCTCGAGCAATGCATCAGGCACAGGCAGGCTGGCTGCGGTTGTCCTCCCTGGCACTGACCAGGAAAGGGCATCAGCCATGTGTGTGCGTGCATGCGGTGGGGGTGCTCACCAGAGGAGCTCTTTGCCGCCCCCATTCAACATGCCCACCCTCTCCTCAGATGTGCACAGTGCCACACAGACAGAGCCGGGCTCCTCTGGTGCAACTCCTGGCCTGCTGGGGGAGTGGCTGCTGCTGGGCCGCCACCCTTGGGTGCCAGGGGCTTGGGTGGGAGTGCGCCTTCCATGGAGGATTTTGTAGAGCAGCTGCCCTCTCCGCTGGCTCCAGACCTTGGGCAATGATGAATATTCGGCAGGGCTGGGCTGGGGAAGTGGTGGTGGCAGCTACGCCAGAGGGAACGAGGGGCTCTCCTCCGCTGGAGCGCCTGTGTTGCATTTCCTGCCTGCCCTCCCTCCCTGCGTCCGTGGCGCTGCGGCACATGCAGATGTCGCTGTTGTCCTGCGTATGGCCCTATGCAAAGGCAAAATGGCCACACTCAAATAACTGTCTCGGGGGTGGGGAGAGGGCCCGGCAGACGGAAGGTCCCTGTGAAGAAGGATCTCTATGGAAACAAGGTGGAGGGGAGATGAGACCAGACCCCCAGAGCCTCTGAACGGGGAGGAGGGGAGGATAACGGGTCCCCTCCCTGATGCCTGGGCTTGTCTGAAGGGGAAGGAGCCAATGGGCTGTGGTTGGAAGCCAGTGAGGGCCACTCAGGCCACTCCGCCAGCCATGGCCCTGAAGGAGCTGCTGTAGCTGGTGCTCCGGAGGGGATACAGGGGACCCCATGTTTACCTCGTCTCCAGAGAGGGGGCCTGGTGGGGGAGGTGGTGGTGGCAGCAGACAGCACAGCCCTCCCAAGGAAGCCTGGCACAAAAATGACCATCCTGTAAGTGGAGGCTGCCAAGCAGTGGGCACATCTGAGGAGAAGCCAAGGGGGGAGAGAAAAACAAGCCAGGATGGCAAGTGCAATGCAGCCCTTCTCCCCCAATGCTGGCAAACTTCTTCGGTCACCTACTGGCCACCTAATCTGCATCTTAACACTGCGCTGATGGGGAAAATGGAAGAAGCTAAGAATTCCAAAATGCTGAGAGGGTGAACAGTTGTGCAGAACAACCCAAAGGGCTGCTTTTATGCAAGTGGCCAAACCCACTGAGATCTCCCATAAAAACTAAAATAAGTAAAAAGTGCCAAAGGAAGATCCAGGAGTCAGTCAAAGCCCCAAAGGGGAGAGGCAGCATGAGTGGAGGGAGGAGGGCTTCTGGGGCTTGGGGAGAGGAGGCTGATTAGGTCTCTGCCCACATACACCATACTCACAAAGGTCTGAGAAGCTTACAATGGAATAAGGCAGAGCAGAATGGAAACCCAAGCAACCCTGCATAAACCCATGCTGCCAGCTGGGGAGGAAGAGCAGACTGGGCTGGCTCGGGGTCAAAGCCCTGTTCTGGCAGGGAGATTCCTGGTGGGGGACCCTGTGCCAGATGCCAACCCGGCTAACAGGTCTCCTCTGAGGACAGCATCAGAGACCACCTACCCCACAGCCAGCCCCCACTCTCAGCTATGGCTCCCCCCAAGTTGGGCCATGGGCCAATCCGGCATCCGGCAGGGCTGATCCCCCCCTTGCTGCACACTCCCCCTATTCTCCCAGCTGAGAAGCCACCTCCAGAACTCAGGCCTCTGTGCAGCACAGCAGTCAGGTGCAAACAGAGCAGGGAGGGGCAGGTGGGCAAGGTGCCTGTGCTTCTTGTGGGGGAGCAAGCTGGGCCTGCCCGGGTCTTTGGCAGTGGGGGTGCCAGCAGCAGGGTGGCCTGAAAAGGCAGAGAAAGCATCCTCCTTGCTTTGTCCGTTTGCGCCTGCTGCGCGCTATCTTAAAATGTCCCCTGGGGTCATAGGCTCAAAGACATCAACCACCGTAGGAGAGCTTGGACACAACCGTGTCTGCTCCAAGATCAAACGGAGAAGGGGGGGAGAGACCAGGAGTGGCTGGAACCCCCAACGGTACGTTGTGTGGCAGGGCTCCTCCCCCCAGAGCCATCCTGAGCCGGTGGCCCTGGCCACCTCTTGTGGGAGCCAATCCCACACGTTATCTCGCTCGGCAGAGAGGATGTGAAAAGTGGGGCAGAGGGGTTGTGTGACGAGCGTTGCCATGCTCAGCCGAGGTCTTCATGTGGGGAGAGATGCCCAAGAGCCCACCCAATACGCCTTTCCATGAGAAGAAGGTGTCGGTGACAGGATCCACCTAAACTGCATAGCAAAGATTTGGGGGAACAGTGCTCAGCAAAGACTCCAAATTTGATAGGTGGGGCTGCCTCAGGGCAAGGCCCCACATTCCGCTTCCACCATGGCCAACCAGATGCATCCTCTCCCCAACATGAGAAACCCCCCAATAGTAGCTTGGGCTGCTATTCCTGTTTCTTCCTCATACCTACATTTCCACACACACAAACACGCAAGGCAGCTGGGACACCAAGAGCCATTCCTTTAAACATGAAGGTAGCCTCACAAAGCCCCACTGCCAGCCAGCCTTCTCCTTCATGAACTTGCCCGCTGACCACTTTAGGTCTTTGCTTTTGTCTATCTGGAATCTCCCACCATTCAACTTCAGGGGATGTAAATCTGTGCGCGCACAGACATAGCAGCAGCAATTGGGAACGAAGGAAAACACTCCCTGACCATATTGGCCACAACAGTGCTTCTTAAGCTACATAATGTGGGGATTTCCCCCACATTTGTGCTAACTGGCTATAGCTGTTTCTTTCATTCCTGGAAACCTGGTGTACATCAGCAGCCAACAGCTCATGGACTGGCACCAATCCAGGGGTGATCACTGCGACATTAGTCTATTATCACCCATCATTTCTGTAACTCTACAGAGAAAAGGCTCTACAAACCCACCATCCTTTCTTCCAAACCTAACTTTGTTACCCTTCCTCTTAAGGGGGTGACTCCAGTACCACACCCATCTTGGCTGTCTTTTTCTTTGCAACCTTTTACCTCCATAATGGCATCCCTGGGGTGCAATGACCACAAAGCTCCACAATATTCCAAATGGGGCCACCCCATGAATCTGTGTAAGATAGGGGCAGGTGAGAAGGCAGGTGATGGAGGACTCCTGCCGCATTCAGCAGCAGTGAGTGACCCATTTAAATTTGGCACTGGATCACAAGGCTGACTTAGGAGCATGCAGGGAAGAGGCCAACCCTGGCTTCTCACAGCACAGAAGGAAACGGGAGTCACCCAGTTTCGTGCCCTGGCACAGTCTGATGACACACACATTTGGTCACTTGGGGCAGGGAGGAGGACTACATCCCTGACAAGTGCTGTTGCCTCTCCTTGTTCCATCTTGATTGCAGGCAGTGCCTCGCTGCTCACCCGCAATCCAGTTATTCCAGCTGATTTTCTCCCCAGCAGCCTTCCTCTGCGGCGGTGCCAAGAGAAGTACCTCACCCCACTTCCTTCTCTCTTAACCAGGGCAAAAAAGTGGACTTCCGAGGCACTCTACCCTTTCGTCTCCTGCTCCCGCTCAGATCTGCTTACAGGTCTCAGTGGGTAAAGGTGTGTGTGCCTGCCCACCACCTCTGTTTCACAACCACGCAGTGCCACTCTGATTTGAACACTGCTGTGAGGCCGGCAGAGCTGTGGAGTTGCTGGCGCTCTCCCCCTCACCCCTTTAAAAGCAATGAGCTATTTATTCTCTAACAATTCTGCTTGAGAGCTGGTTTAGCATTTTTATTGGAATGTGAAAGCTCTTAAAAGAAGGGAGAAAAAATCTAATCAGGCAGAAGAGATAGAAAACTTGCTGAATTTTTTGCTGCCCCCCCACACCCCCTCAATCCTATCAAAAGCACATCTTCCATTCATTGCTTCCCGATGTCATTATGACAAGCGGCTACAAATCAATAGCAGGAGGGAAGGCCGGGCCAGTCAGCATCACCCAGTGATAAAGACTCCCTCTCAGCCCTGCTTTGCTAATAGCACATAATAGCAGCCATTGGTGCCCCCACATTAAATCATACATTTCACTCGGCGTTTATTATGGGATTTTTAAAACTCCTCACCAAATTGGATTTCCTCGATGGTCTCTAATTTCAACATTTGTCATTTAAAATTAAACTCTGTTGTGGGGACGAGGAATGAAAATGGGAGGGGCAAGACACAGCAAGAGAAAGAGGAGGGTTGGGGGGAAGTTTTGTATCTCTCTTCTTTTTTGAAATGAAAGCCCATAAACAATATCCAAAGAACACAAGTTCTAAAATTTTTTGTTTCAGAAATGTGGGAAGTTGGTCCAGAGTAGCTTTGGGAGTTTTGCCACAAACTCAGTTCAAAAGGAAGTGGGGCCGCTTCCCACACCACTTGGCTCTAGTGTTGAGGGGCTCAGAGGCAGCTCTGGGTCTTCCAGGAAACCCCCGTCCGGAGCTTTCACCAGGGAGGGCGGAAGGCAAGCGGCCTCGAGCAGAGTCCCTCCTGACGTGGGAGCAGAAGCATGCAGGTTTAAGTAGTTGTTCACGGACAGGAGGAGAGAGGTGGGGAGGGGACAATGATGGGGCAGGAAGCAAAGGCGCACATCCATAGCTGGCCCGGATGGCATCACCCAACCGGGAGCCCGGGGCAGGTGGCACCATGATGAGTGAGAGTAAGCAGCTGAAGAGGGGCCGTGCCAGAGCAAGGTGCAGGGAAGCAGAGAATAGGGGCCATCACAAGCATCCTCCCGCAAATTTGGCATGCCCACCCCAGGAAGCCAACAGCCACAGGGGCTGTTTCCCCTCTATGACAGAGATCCAAACTCACCAAGGGCTCCAAAGCAGGGCTTCTTTAGCTGCATGTAAGTACTGGTCAGTGCTGGTGACTTGGAAATTAGTAGAAACTAATACCAATATTGGGAGGAGCTGGTGGAGGACAGTCACAGGACCGAAGCAAAGCGCAAGAGGGGGAGAGGGAGTGTGTATATGCGCCCATAAGTCTTCTGGCCATTGCTCGAGCAGGTAGGGGGGAGGCCAGCCACCGGGACTCCGGCTGCACGCCCATCTGAGCAGCACAGGGGAATCTGGGGAGGGAGGAAGGCCATGAGTGCCTTCTCTGGCCTGCAACTCACCGGTGAAGTGGTCCAGAGCACATGGGCACTGGCCTGCAGAAAGGCATTGCCTGGTTTCAGCCTGGCTGGGTCCAACCTCCTCCCTCCATTGCCACAGAAGGGAGCTAAGTGGCTGAGCTGTGTTTGGCACTGCCTCCCAGGAGAGGCCTTTCCGTTGCAGCACAGCTCATTTGGAACGGCTTGAAGCAGCTGAACAAAGAGAAAGCATTCACACACCCTGATGCCATTGACCAGCCATTCTCACCGGGCTTCCACAGGTAATTGTTCCAACTCCTGGTGTGTGTCAATCCTGACAACCACACCTCGCAATTGATGAGAATTGCTCAGTCCTCCCCAATACAAAGCACGCGCAAGATACCATGGACGGCAGCCAGCTTCCCGAAATTAAACAGCAGGCAGGCAGGGAGGAGGATCTCCAGCAATATGGCCTTCCTCTGGTGGGATCCCACCGCATGGCATCTCCTCAAGGGAGGTATTAGAAGCTGGGCCAGCGGACACTGGACCTCTCCCTGAGGACGAACAGGTGAATGCCGCCCTCCAGCTGAGAGGAACAAGCAGCCAGAGGCAAGGCAGGCGCATATGCTCATGTGGTTAGTGCATGGACCAGTGGCGCTGTCCACTGCGAGGGGTGGATGAAGAAAAGGGACGCCCATGTAGCCCTTCCAGCGGGAGCATGAGATGCCCTGCCCACCGTCCCTTTGCTCTATGGTTCCATGGGAGCCAAGTTCAGTGCTCAGCAGGGGAGGGAAGTCAGAGCTCAGCCGCTGTGGGCAGTCAGGAAGAGTCTGAGGAAAAGTGGGGCTGGGAAACACCACCCGTGCCAAGAGCAAAAGCAAGAGAGGCCCCAATCCACCAGCTGCTCCCTTCCAAGAGATCTCTCTGTGGCACAGTGAGCTGCCCACCCTGAGTCCAAGAAGACCTGGCTGCCCAGGTGAAGCAAGCTCACGCCCCTCCGGTTTGCCTTGCCCCGCTCCCTAAGCCCGGCATTTGCAGAGTCAAGGTGAGGTGGGGGGCGGCCCCAGTCACTGGCAAAGGTGGGTGGAAGACTCAGAGTGCCTGCAGAGGCCCTCCTGTCAGCTTGGAAGACAGACTGCCAGAGAGGCAGGGGCTTGGCAGCTCCAGGAAGTGACTGCCTTTAATGTTTTTAAATCAGCCAATTTCCCAGATCGGCCAATCAAGCTGCCTGAGTCTGCTATTGGGGGGTAGGGAGAGTGTGGGAAGGTGGCAAGGGCAAATGTTGCTTTTCTGGCAAGAGAGTGGAATCCATCAGAGACAGCGCCCGGGAAAGAGGCCACCCCTTTGCCCAGCGCCCAGCACCGGGGCCCCATTATTCTCCCAACTGTGATTCAATTTGCCCCTCCCAGAGACCCTGCCCCCACGCAGCTCCAAATATGCACTAGCCCATAATTTGCAATTAATGCAATCCAGTCCTGACTTCTCCCTGACCCCCTCCTACAATCCCCTGGTCAGGCCAAGGGAGCGAGAAGCTACCCCAGAAGGTAAGGGGGCCGGTGAGTGACTGAGCACACACTACACCCCCTCAACACAAACACACACAGAAGGATGCTTCTGCCACCAGGGCCAGGACAGGAGACGTAAATAAAGGAGAGGGAAAGGGACCCTTCCAGAGATTATGAAATCAGCACATGAAAAATATGCACGAGGCTGAGGAAGTGCAGGGCTGGGGGGCTGGGAGAGAGAAGCCGGCTGCGAATCTCTTTCTGCCGATTTGCCTTTGAGATCGGCAAGGTGCCGTCTGGCTGCTTACATTCTGTTTCCCTGGTAACACACTCCTGTAAAAGAAAGATTATTAAAGCGCATATGATTACTTGGCTGCCGAGAGAACGAGGCCGTGGCGGAGGCAGGGCGGGTGGCGGAGGCAGCTTCTGAATTCCTTATCAGGGGAATTCAATTTCAGGCCAAATTATGTTCTTGCCCCCCGCCTCCCGAAAGGTTGCCTGCCTGGCTGGCAGAGCCCCTCCTACGCTTCCCAGTCCAGACCAGCAAGTGGGACTGGTAGCAACCCTTCTCCATGCCATCTCAGCCTGGGGAGGGGGCGTGGGGGGATTGTCTCCCTGGGAAGGAGGGAATTTCAGCTTCCTCCCTTCCAGATTCAGAGCTGGCAAAGGCACTGTCTGACTGCAGGCCTGGAACGGAGAGCAGAGCAAGGCCTGTTTTGCGCTCTAGGAGCCTCTGGTAAGCCTTGGCAACTTCTGCAGTCGTGGGGGGCAACCAGAGCCAGGCTCAAAGCTGTGACTGACCACAGAGGTTGGAAGAGCAGCCAGGCAGGCAGCTTGCCGGGGCTACTGGCTACTACTCCCAGCAGTGCCCAGCAGGGGGCTCCATTGGCCCTTCTAATCTAAGCTAAAGCGGGGAGGGGGACGCAAGTCGGAGGGGAAGAGCATTCCCTGCACTTGGCTGCCTGAGGAGGAGAGAGTGGGTGAAGACTCTGTGTAGGGCCGGCAGGAGAGCGATGAGGAAGTTGGGCCCAAATGTCTGACGACCTGCGGCCATCGCTGTCGGGGCCACATCCCTCAGGCTGTGCCCAGGCGGCAAGAGGAGCGATGCCCCAGAGCTGAATTCAAAAGCTATGAGCCACCTGAATTGCCCTTGCCTTTCAGAGAAGGAGGCAGTCACGTCATCCTGAGCAAGGAGAGAATTCAAGGAGAAAAATGCAGGAAAGCCAAGTCCCCTCTTTGCTCCGATTCTCCAGCCAGGAGGAGCGCTGCTGCTTCAGGCCAAATGCAAAACTGCGTTGAGGAGAAGCAAAGAAGGAATGGAAGCACCCAAAGAGCACCATTCAGGAGGAGGAAGGGGAGCTCTCCCCTCCCAAATGACCCTCCTGAAGCCACTGGCTGGCTTCATTGCCAAGGCCCTAGCTTTGTGCCTCTGTGTACACGTGTTGTGGGGAGAAGGAGTGTGAGCAAATCCTAGGCAGAGAGACTGATCCCTGCCAACGTCCACCCCAGTTTCCTGAGCCCCTCCTCCCCTCCACAGCTGGAGAGTCAGAGAGACAGGAGAGGTTCCAAGAGACTGTGAAGACCACCTTCATGGGGGTAATGGAGGCAAAGCCCCGCAGGGCAAGGCTCTCCACTTTCATCTACCCCCTGCCCCCTCCCACAAGGCTCAGGCACCACTCCATGCGGCCCCCAAGAGCAGGAGAGCTGGCCCTGGGGTTGCAGAATCCTCAGGGTAGAGATGGGGAGAACCTTTATCCAGCAGGCTCAGCTGCCTCTGGCGGTCTCCCTTCGTTCCTTCTTCATAAGCCAGTAAATGCAGACAGCGCGAGACCGGTAGATCCATGGGCGTGTGCCTGAGAGAAGGGGGTTCCTGAGAGTCAGTCAATACCGTCAACCTGACCGTGCTCTCAAGCGGGGCAGGCTGCCAGGGCAACCCCAAAGTGGGGGCTGAGGGCTGTACCAAGGGGGGCACAGAAGAGCATCCTGCACGTGGCTGCCCCGCACAGGATCTGCGGGTGGCTGGGCCAGGACAGCCGGCTCGGTTATGCAAAGGCACAGCTGGCAGCAGGGGGAGCGCCCGCGCCTGTCCCCAGGGGTATCTGCTGGCCTCCTGGACCACCTACTTGTGGCACCTGCTCTGAAGGGAGCACCCACAGCCCAGAGGAACGCCAGCAGCAGCAGGCCCAGTTGGCCATGCTCAGTCGTGGGCCTCCACTTAGCAAGCGGCACTCGTCCAGCACAGCTAGCGCAGCGTAAGCCTGCCTGCCTGCTGGGAGAGGATGGCAATGGACTCCTGCCACTGATACACTTCTGAAAAGAGAGCTGAGAGACCACAAGCCTGGATGAGGCTAGGAAGGAACGCCCAAAGGCAAAATGAAAGAGGAAACCAAAGCAAGCAAGTTGGAATGCCAGCAAGGTGAAAGAGAAGGAAAATAAGGTGTCACTGATCAGTGCAAGTAGAAAAGACAGGTGGATTGACTGGTTTGATGTGCTCAGGACGAAAGAGGCCAAGGCGGTTGCCTCCAGTCGCTTCCACCCGTGAAAGCTCTGAAGTGGGCGCACAGCTCCAGCTGCTGTGGCTAACTGGTGCAGACGGAGCTCAACCCCAGCACTGTGTGCCAAGGCCTATGCTTGGTGTCTCATGGCAGCGACTGCCACCTACGCAGATGCTGTCACCTCTCAAGCATGATGAGAAAAGCAGGGCCCTCCCTGAAAAACCCACATTGACCATTCCTTTGCAAGGCCTGTCCTTCTCTATTCTTATTTATATGCTTATCGGTTCAGGTTTTAGTCACACTCCCCAACCCCCACGCGGACGCCCTGGGCAGAAGAGCCTCTCATCACCAGGCTGATCCCTGCCCCCCTCTAGAGAAACAGCATCATGCTCTTGTCCTCTACTAAGCAGGAGGATTTGAGACCCCTTGAGCCCCTTGCTTGCTAGAACAAGGGCTCCTGGCATGGACTGTGGACACAGACAATGTGGGGGAGAAGACCTGGCCTGGCAACAGAGAGACTGGGAAGGCATGCAGAGCCCGCCTTCCCAGATCCTAACCCAGAACAAGTTAAAATGCGAGATAAACAGTATTTTGTGGCCACTGCAGCTGCATTTGCACTTTCACCCATGCACCCTGGGCTGCGTGCTCTCACCTGAACTTCCTCCTCCGTGGCTGCCATTCTCAAGAAGCCCATGGACTGGTTTTCCAGCTCTACCATTGTGGGAACCAGGACGCTGCTCTGGTCACTTGGAGCTCTGACACAGGTGGCCTGAAGAAGCTTTGCCTTCATCTGCAAAAGGAGGAGAGCAGTCCCTTAGATAGAGGCGCAGGAGCCCCCCCAACCATGCCCTGCCCCCCCAAAAGAAAGCAGGCCCAACTCCGGGCAAAAAGGAGACCCCCCCCACCAAAGCAGTCCACCTTGGAAAGCAGAAAAGGTCCCAAACTTTCCTCTGGGACTGGCAGTCATAGGCAGCCACCAGGCCCCCTTCCCCCAAGAGCGCATCTTCACTAATTTGCCTGATCTCCCCATTAAGACCATCCAAGCCAACAGCTGCCTCAGGAAGGGCTTCCACTACTGAGCAGTTCCAAGTGCCAGAGGAAGAGGGAGACCAATGCCTGCCTCTGCACCTTCCTCACACCACACGTCACCTCATGTCCCATGCACTGGGGCCTCTCCTCACAAGGCCCTGCCTATCCCTTCTCCAGCTCAACCAGATTATTTGAGAGCTACCAGAACTTCACCGGCTCCTGGGTCCAGCACCAGAGCAGGGGAAGTGGCACCAAGGCCTCTCCAGTACCTTCTGAAATGCAGAGACCTTCATTGACTCATTATCGCTTTCCCAGAGCTTGCCAATAGTCCTGTTATAGAGTAACGAGCCACAGTTCTGGCTCCAAGATCCTTCACCTCCCAATTAACAGCAATTACATTGTTTAAGGAAGTAAACTCTTCACCTTCTCATTCCTCAAATGCAATTAAAACAATGCACTGTCTGGCTACTTCATAACCTAGGCGCCAGTGCTGCAAACTGTTGGCCAAGGTGTGACACACACTCTTCTCACACCCTGCCCAGTCGCAGCACCTGAACCAGGAGACAATCCTCCTCCAGCACCGGGTGAGGCCAGATGCTGCCCACTGCAGAAGCCAAGTACAGGCACTATACAGTTACACTGCAAAAGGCGTGAAGGCATTATGAGAGTCAATCACCAAAGGAGAATGGTCGAGCAAAGAAGCAAGCAGGGACGTGCGGAGGGAACGCCTGCGGGGAAAACAGGTTGAAGGGAAGAAAGGCAAGAAGTGCCAGAGAAAAAAGGTGTCAGTGTGTCGCACCCGCTGCCCCTGCCAGAAGCCCACCACCACACACCCAATGGCACATCCCTGGCCTGGGCCTTTGGCAGGGGCTGCCCTGGGCCAGACTGGGGAGGCAGCTGCCCCTAGGCCCTGCAGCCACGGCGTCTGACCTTTTTTTTCTCCCAGGGAGTGGCTTGCAGGTATGTGAAATGCAAAGGGGTTTCCTCTCTCCCCACCTCCACCAACTTTGGTTGTACCCCAAAAGCTATGCTGGTTAGACCCAGAGCCAACCTGTCCACCACAAAGAGGGCGCATGCCTGTGGGTGGGCAGGTGGAGCCTGGCCTGCTCACCCCTTTTCCCGCCAAAGCCACCTTGGAGCAAAAGGCAGCGGCTGCGGGGAGAAGGGCCAGCCCAGGACCAGCGGGCCCCATGGCCTCTGTGGCCAAAATACCCCCACCCCTCCCCAGACCCACTGGGAACTCAGCAAAGGTCTCTGGGAAGCAGGGAGGGCTCAGCAGGCAGGCACCCCACACCCAGAGCAGTTCCTTTGGGGTCAAATACAATGATTACCTTATTAAGTAGGAAAGCTTGGCTTTTAATAAGCAAAAGTGACTGAAAATTCTCTCCCACATCCTGATAATTTCAGCATTTCTAATTCATTATTAGAGCCCAGATGCATTAACTATTCAGTTTATAGATATTAATCCTCAAGAAGCAGGCATCACCTGCCAAAGCGGGAAGAGAAATGGTTTCAATTAGCTGTCATGGAGCAGGGATCCTCCCAATGGGGTGTTTTTAGACAGGGGAGGCAAACACATTTCTGGGCAAAGTGACAGCCCAGCCAGGACCTGCATGGAAGGTCACTTCTGCAAAGCCCCCAGGCAAAGGGCCAGCCTGTATGGGGGTGACCAGGAAGGAGACCAACACCTGGAAATCGAGGGCGACACAGAATGCCATTCTGGCAAGTCTCACACAGGGCAATGCTTGAAAACCACAAGGGAGAGGCAAGGCGCCCTCTCCAGCGCCAGGAGCAACAACCAGGTTGGGCAGAGGGGTGGGCATGCCTTGGCGCTCCAGAAGCCATTTCACTCCAACTGCCTGGGACCTACTTTGGCTGGATGGGAACTCTTGCCTGGCTCCAGGTCTCCTCCAGCCAACAAGGACTTACAAAAGCATGTGCATGTGCACACATGTGCCAGTCTCCACTTGCCTACCAAGTAGGAGTCCCTCTGCAGCATCACGTGTGCCCACATGGTGAGCCAACAAGGGGGGTCCCCATGGAGTTTTCGACAGAATCCTTGAAAAAAGGCAGATGGGGGACCCCCCTGGAGCCACCGCAGAGGGTAGCTGGGCCACAGCTGTGAAAAGTGGGAAAACAGTTGCACATGGAGGGCCTGCAGTGGGGAAGCGCGCCATCTTATTAGGTGTCCAAAGTACAACTGCCTTGCTTCACTCATTTTGGGTTTCCGGGGAGAGTGTCAACCTGATCTGCTCACCTACCCATTTACTTGTATTTCCAAGCAGTCCCTGCACACATTCACCGTGAAGGCCATCTTGACTAGATGCGCTGTGTATTTCAACAGCCTTTACCCAAAAGGGCAAAGAAAGGAACACAGAACTGCTACAGTTAATCAACCACAAGATGTGGTGACGGGACAGGTGCTCAAGATTCCAGGCTCAGCGCTCCCAGCCAAGACACCCCACTGCTCAAGGGCTAGGCCCAAAAAGCTGTTAGTGAACTGGGCAGATCCCATGCCATACAAATAAAATTCTTCAGACTGAGTCTGAAGAAAGAAAGGAAGGAAGGAAGCAAGCAAGAAAGAAAAGCAACAAAGAAATTTGTTTTTTAGGGCATGTGCTGAAGGAGTTTTTCTGCCTCGCCTCTCAGAGAGCAATGAAGCACACCCACCCACCCTCCTTCCAACAATAAACAGGAGCTTTGCATCTGGGCGACACCAAGGAGCACTTCAGAGCAACCTCACACCAAAACAGCAAATTTCTCAGGGATGCAAAGCTATTCAATAAAAAGCTTTTAAAGGCGTATTTTTAAACTTGCAGCAGGAAAGCTTTTCTGTGTCAAGACAGTAATTCTTATAACAGCATTGATCAAAATGTCATTCTTTTATGAGTGTACAATACCTTTTAATGGCATACAACAAGCCATTAGGGTTATACACCTCCGTAGAGCAGACATCTTACTGGAAGGAGGGAGCCTTGGCCAAGAGGACACAAGCCAAGCGTGGCTCTTCCCCACACCTCCCCAAATCTCACCCCAGAGCCGTCCTCCAGCAGAGGGAATATGCAAGGCGCACGTTATTGCGTGGGGTGGTGGGGGTCCCCCCAAGTCCCATCCAGGGCCAAAAACGGCAATGTTCTCACTTCTGCTCTGGGGCAGGCCCACTTCCACCCTGCCTCCCTCTCCCCAGTCCCAGGTGACCTCCCTGTCTCCATCTGCTCATCTTTCCCCCCACCCACAAGGGATAAAAGGCCAGTCAGCCGCTCTGTTCCAGGCTTTCAGTTTCCAAAGATAGAAATGGAGCACCTAATGAACCAGGGCCTCTGTTCTGCTGCTCATCCGAAGCCCTCCAGTGCTCTGGCTCTTCCGAGGTTTCAGAGCAGTATTGGAGACTGCATTTACTCTGCCTGAATGAAGGGTCAGCAGGGACCCTGGACAAGCTTGCACCGGCACTTTGCAATCTCTGCTCCAGCTAAGAATATCAGCGGGAGGGGAGTCTGGCCCTCCGCCCCCAGGACCTTGTGCTTCACACGTGCCGGTTGCAGAGCTCAGAACAGGCCTACAGCTGCCCCGCAGGCACAGTACAAAACTTTCAACATTCTGCACCCTCAGATAGCCAGAGCCAACAAAACCGTGGTTCACGAGACCCCCTCACAAGGCCAGCTCTGCCTAGGCTGTTCCTCTCCAGGAATAAGGCTATGTAGAGACACAGACCGAAGGAAGAAAGGAAGGGATTCACGCTTTATAAACAGAGAGGGAAAGAGACAGTGCACCCAGGGGGCAGATACAGGCGCCAAAGGATCCCCTGCCTTCAGGTGCAACCTCCTCAGGCCTCCTGGAGCCACCTGTAGCCAGGAAGCCCCTCTGTCTCACTGGCAGCTCATGATCACAATGTCCGACCAAGACAAAGGCTTCCACAGGCTCCATTTTGAAGTTTCAGAGCACAAAGCCAACGAAACAAGGGTTGTGCCAACTGCCACCTCCAAGGGGAGCCACTTACACCTTGAATGCAAGGCTGTGCTCTCATGCCAAGTCTTGCCAGATCCCAGCTGATCTTCTGTACTTGCCACCATTCCCGCTGCTACCAGGAGAAAACTCAGCCTGCTATCAGAGTTCTCTCCAAATCTTTGTGTCACTGACTGGGAGAGGGGAGTGGTGGGGGAGGGTGACTGTCTATCTTAGCAGGTTTTTAACAATAACAGTCCCCCCTGCCAGAAAAAATTAACTGATAATGCCACTATCAGTCAAGCTGGACCCTCTAAACTCAGGCACATCCCACTGGGGAACTCTAAGCCTTTTTCCCAAGGGCACCTCAATCCTGCTCCAGAGAAAAGAAAGAAAAAAAGTTGTTATTGATTTTCTTGACCAAATGCCAGAAACACAGAACTGTACATTACTCTTTAGATTACTGTAAATGTAAATGAGCGTATTTGACCCAGTTGACCTGGAGCCCAGTCTTTGATTTCAAGTGGCAAGTTGAGTCCACTGCAGAGACAGAACTCACCCTCTGCCTCCTCACTCTTTGGACACCCAACAAGAGCAAGCAAACACTCTCTGTGGGAATCAGAGCTCGGTGATAAGCCACCCCTTAACGGAGACGGCTTAACGAGTAATGAGACACCCTCTATTTCTCTTCATGTACATCAGTAGTGCGACGTGGACAGCGTCAGCTAATGGTTTCAGTGTTGGACTATGATTCTGGAGACCAGGGTTGAAATCCCTGCTCAGTCACAGAAACCCACCACGTGGCTTGGGAGACTCATATTCCCTCAGCCTCTGAACAAATCTTGCCAAGAAAACCCCATGATGGGTTGCCATAGTCAGAAATGACTTGAAGAAAAAGATGAAGTAGTAGTAGTAGTAGTATTTTAATTTCTCACCCGCCTGTCCCTGAGTCTCGAGATGCGGTGTGGCATACATTAAAATATAACTGAAAACACAAGAAACCATTATAGAATTCATAGATTAGAACTGACCGGGTGGGCCTGCCAGAAGAGATGGGTCTTTGGTACCTTCTAAAACCCAGGCTGTATGTTTAGCTGTCCCTCTCTTTCGGCAGGCCACTCCTCAGCCCGGGGGCAGCTGCGAGAAGGCCCTCCCGGCTGGCCCAAGCAAAAGGCCCCAGAGGACGGGCGGACGGCACGGGAGGAGGCGATCCTGCAGGGAACGCCGACCCAAACCGAGCGAGGGCAAAGCGAACCAACTGTCGGCAGCACCGGTGGGATCTGCTCGCCCCCGACGCCCCTGCGAACACCCCGGCCGCCGTGTTTCGGGCCACGTTCCCAACGGGGCTCAAAGGCGGCCCACACGCAGCCCGCCGCAGGAGGCCTTCCGGCTGCGGGAAGGGGCGCAGGCGGCGCACGACAGCGACGACACGCGCTGTGCCCGGGCGACCTTCCGCACGAGGTCCCCCGGCAGACCCTTCGGAAGAGGCCGCCGCCCCCCGCTCCGCCCCGGGGGCACAGGGGCGACCCGCCGCCGGCAAGGGGCCGCTCCGGAGGGCTCCGCCGCTGCCCGAGCTGCGCCCGCCCGCCCGCCCGCCGGAGGAACCGCAACGACAGTGAACACCCCCCCCCGGAAGGTCTCCTCGGAGCGCCCCCGGGCCCGGCCAGCCCCTCCGCGCGCCTTCCCGCACGACTCCAGGCGGAGTCGGAGGCCCTCGGGCCCCCTGCTCGGGGCAGCGGGCGCGGCCGGCCACTCTCAGGCGGCCTCCGGTCCCCGCCGCGCCTCGGCAGCCCTGGGAGCCCGCCTCCCACCCCCGCGCGTGAGGGGGCCGCGGGCGCTCCCCCCGAACCGCAAAGCCGGGAGCCCGCGCGACGCCCCCGCGGTGGCCGAGGCGGGACAGCGCCCGCTCCGGACGGCAGGCCCCTCCTCGGGGCCCGTGGAGGTCCCCACCGGCCCCGTTCGCGAGGAGGGCAAGCCCCGGCTTCCTCGAGGGGTCCCGAGCGAGGGAGGCCCCCACCCGCGCTCACCGGGGGCGAACTGGGCGACCAACTCCTGAACCGCCGCCGCGCCCGCCTCTCGCTTCAAACGAGGCCGCCGCCGCCGCTCTCCCGTGACGGACGCGGGCCTGAGCCAGCCGCGGTGCACGCCCCGGCCCCGAGCCCGCCTCCGGTCGGGCTGCGGGCCAATGAGCGCGGGCCCCGGAAGAGGGGAGACGCGCAGTGGCCCCTCCGGCTGGGAAGCCGCTCTACCCTGCTAGCCACCCGAGGCGGCGATTGGGCGCCCTCCCCCCGCTGCACCAATAAGCAGCAGGGCTCGGCCGGAGGCACCGCCTCCCAGGCAAGCTCGGCGGCGGCGAGCGCGGCCTGCCGTCGCCATGGCGACGGCCCCGCAGGGAGTCGGGCGGGAGGGGCGGCGGCGGCGGCGGCGGCGGCCCTCCTGCGGCGGGGCAGGGGGGCGAGTCTTCGGCGAGTCCCCGGGAGCGGGGTGCCGGGGGCCGCTCGGCGGGACGCGGGTCTTTGAGAAGCGGGGCGGGAGGCTGGCGGGGCGGCCCCGGGAGGGCCGGGGATGGGGCCCTCCCTTGATTTCGGCCCCCGCCCTGCCTGGGACTCGGGGCGGCCCCGCCAGTTTCGCGGGCTTCGCCCGTTGCTTCCTCCGAAGCGCCTCCGCAGCAGCGGCGCCCGGTGTTTGCCGGCGGTCTCCCACCCGAGCACCAACCAGGGCCGCAGGGCCGAGCAGCACCTGAACGGGCGCTTTGCGGTCGGCAGCGCAAGGAGGGCGCCTCGGGGTCAGCGCGGGCGGGGCGTGTGCCCGGCCGGCCGCTGCTCCCGGCTGCGCCGCCCTTCCTCTCTGTCCTCCGGGCACCCGCGCTCTCCAGAGCCCGTCGCGCGCGGAGCTGCCGACTAGCCTTCGGGCGGGGCGGGGCGGGGCGCGGCGCGGGCGGCGGGGAGGCGGCGCCACGCAGGGCCCCGCGCTGGATCCGCGCTCCCAAAACCCGCAGAGCGAGCTGGACGGTCGTGGGCCCTGTTGTCGGAACGGGCACCTTTGGCTTCTTTGGAATCCTGGCTGTAGGCAGCTTGATATTTAGAGTTTGGTTGGCATCTTGCCGCTTTGCAGCCAACAAGCAAACCTCAGCTTTTCTCAGAAAACTACCGGCTTTGATCCATTTCCCATAGAACGTGGTGTGAAATAAATTTCAAGAACTGTCATGGGCTACCAGGCAGTTTCATTTAAACCCCCAGCAGATTGTGGATGAGTTAAAAGGACTCAAATCTGTGGCCAAGGCCACTTTTCTGTTACACAAAGTTCATCTGCTCTCCTTCCTTTTTTTTTGTAAGCAGTTTCCATCTCTCTTGTCCTGTGGCTGTTGAAGAGTCTCGGGTGAAGACCTTTTGTCAAAATCCCACTGAAAATCCTAGTAACCCCTGCCCTGGTTTGCGGGGTGGTGGTGGTGGTGTACAAATAAAGAGGAGGAGGTCCTTTCCTGAGAAGGAAAGTCATGCTCCCAGAAACACAGTTCGGCCTCTAGAACTGCATTCCTGTGGCCCTTGCTCTAAGGTGGAAGTGAGTGAGGGTCTACTTCTGTTGCCCTGCCAAATTTCAGCACGGTTAGTCAGTCGTGTGCCGCCTGCGTGGAATAGCCCCCCAGGCTGTTGGGGTTGCCTCGCCTGTTCTTGGTGGATCTCGCTGCTTTTCCGTGGGCCAGCCACAAGGGTCTTCAGTCCGACCTCCCATCCACTCTGGCTGCCAAGGACCCCAGACCCCCAGATCCAGCCTCAGTGGTGCCATCGAAGCCAAAGAGCTGCCCGCGCGCTCTGCCTTGTGCCCTGCTCTTCCTGGGGCGCCTGCCAGGTTCCAGAGGCAGGCTGGGGAGAGGCCCGGTCTGGACCTTCCCTGCCTGGCAGCCGCTGAGGTCTGCGTGCCTGGGCACGGGCAGTACTGTGGCAAGGGCATTGTGAGGCATTGTGAGGTGGTGGCGGCTAGAGGCATCTTGGCGTCTCCATGCTCGAGGGATTATGAGCAGGCACCTGAGACTTCCTGGCCTAACTGTCGAGTCAGCCATCATTCAATGTAAACGGTGAGGAGGGGACATGAATGTAACAACCCTCGGCTGTGCACTGTGCACACGGGGACATTTTAATTTAAAATAAGCTGCAAGATGGGAACTGAGCCTACCGGGTTGAGAGAAATTCAGATGTTAATGCCCAGCATCCTAGAGTTCAAGGGTCAACACAGTAGATTGCAAGAAGGGTAGAGGGTAGCCAGGCCTCAATGTTTTATCATAATAAACAAGATGTGAACAAAGCATCAGTTTGTAGCTCATAAATCTATTACAGTGAACTGTCAATGTCCCCCATACCAGAGTAATTTGTTAATTCAGAGCTGGGTCTCTTTTTCTAGCAGACCTTGTAAACTCTTTTCTGAAACATCAATAAACCATCTACTTTGACTAGTTAATCAAATGACTTTATTCAGTCCAAAGCCATTTTTTCCTAATAAAAACAGAGTATTTATCTCCCTGGCTATAAAAGAGGATTGTTTTCAACTGTTCACTTACAGTTAAGAAGCGCATTTAGTCTAGATTGATTTCCAATGCCTTGGTCATATCCTGTCACTTTCCATTTCTTATACACAGCATCTCCGTTTAGCTGCTTAGCAAGAAACAACCTGACTTGGGCCTGGGGACCTGTGGGGGGGGGTGCAGCAGTGGTGGTGGTGGTAGCTGCAAACCCATCCTCAGTCCTGCCAGCCAATGGCACAGCCAGGCTCTCCTCTGGGCCCCGGGCCCTTTTGCACCCGGAGGACTTCTGTCTGTGGATGACTGGCCCCCAGACCTGCCTGTGTTCCGCTCCCCGCTGAGTGCCCGTAGCCTCATCCTCCCTGTCCTCCACAACTGTGTTCAGCAATCTGGATCCATCAAGGCAGACCGGTGTGGAGGGGTGGGGCCATTTTGCTTGTCTGTTTGCCTAGCCGTGAAAATACTGACCAAGTGGAGTTGCTCTACCTTGAATTTTCAAATGGCTGGACAGAAATGGCCAAAAGCAGCTTCTGGGGGGGGGAGAGGAGGAGGAGGAGGAGGAGCAGGCAGCAGGCAAGCCCCGCAGGGGAGGAGGCTCCTCCACCTCCTCAACCCCCCCTGTGAAAAAGCAGCCGCCCAGCTTGCCCCAGAGAATGCCAGCCCAGCACGCTGCCTGTGGGCTTCTGGAGAAATGCAGCTCCCTGGCCGCTCTCTGGGATGTGAAAACCTGCGTGAAAGCGTCTTCCCTCTGAACACATGGGGAGTTGGAGCCATGACACCACTGCTGGCTCAGAGGTCGCAGCAGAGTAGAGTGGGGCAATGGGCAACCTTACAAGTTCAGCTGCCATGGGCTGGTCAGCTGTCCAGCGGGGAGTTGTGGGGGTGGGCAAGGTGACCCGGGTCGCCCTCCCAACAGCCACAACGGGGTTGGAGCATGAGCTCCTTGGGAGCTGGGGCCCCACCCTGCTCTCCGCCTGCTTGGAGTCTTCCTGGAGGTGCTGGCCGGGCAGCTGGCTGGCTCCTGGGGGGAGCTCAATGTTGGGCTCCTGTGGCCCTGGTGGCAAAGCAGGGCCCCTCAGCAATGGGTTCGAGGAAACTGGCCCCTGCTAATGTGCAGGGATAGCCTTTGCTGAGGACCACAAAGGTGGTTCAGGTTCCAAGGGCCCAAACAGAGGAGACTGAGGAGGTTTGGGGTTCCACTAACACTGGCCCCCTGCTCTTTAAAAAACAAAAGAAGCCTTTATGGCCACTTTCCACTTCCCTTCCCATCTGCTTTTCATAATGTCTTGTGTGAAGAGACTTGGAGAGGGTGAACAGTTGCACTCTTTTCTGTGTCCCTTTGGCTGTCTGGTTAGAGTGTGGCGTCCTCTCCTTTAATGCTCAGTAAAACTGTACACTCCGAACAATGGAGGAAAGGGGTGAAATGAAAGGAGGGCTGGTGTGGCGGCAGCAGCATGGGCGAAGGTTCGAAGGGTCGTCTTTAGGCCTGATCTGGAATGGAGGGAAGGGCCCATCTCATTCTAAGGGGGAGGTGGGGAAGAAGGAGGGGGCCCCAGGAGTCCCGTTGAAGAGGCTCTGCTTCAAGAGGGGGCAGGAAGCTCAAGGGCTGTCTTGCCCCAAAGGCCAGGAGCTGGTCATATTCAGGGAAGTTTGGGATTGGAAAGCCAAGGTGCCTGGGAAAAGGAGCTCAGTGGCAGGGGAGGCAAGGTGAAGAAACCGGCAACTGGGCTGGAAAAAGTCTCTTTGTTCAGATGATGAACATTAAAGGAGAACATGGAAGAAAGAAGGGGACGCGTTCAAGGAACCCCACCATTGGGGAGGCCAAATCGGAAAGGCAAAGGCAGAACCGGAGTTCTCTGTGGCTTGTGCTGCTCTTCCCCAACAAGTATGAAGCCAGAGGCCATTGCGAGGGCCCGAGGCCCAGCTGGCAACTGGCAAAGAAGCCAACTGGCAAAGAACAGCCTGCCTTCTCTGTGGAGGAAACTGAGGTGCCTGGAAGGAAGAGGCAGCCGTGGCAGCAGCCTTGCTTCACCAGCTCTGGGGAGCAGATCAGCCCCACTGCCTCTCTCCCATGTGTCCAGGACGTGCTGAACCATGCCATCATGGATTTGTTGGGCTCTTTTGGGTCCACGCTGGTGACCCACACCCAGCTTTCCTTCAGCTGCAAGAAAGGGGAGCAAACTCCCAGGAACTCCCCTCACCCTTCTGGCTCCTATGCTCTTTGCTCTCCAGGCCCAGCGACCCCGTGGGGCAAAGAAAGGGCCCCCAGTTGCCCCATCTTGCTCTAAGGGGGCCCCGTCCCAGGTACTTCTGCCAAAGGCCTGGAGGAGCCCCTGGCTAGGACTTTTGTGGGCCTGTTTTGGCCAGCGCCTTGCCTGCCTTGTGCTTTTTATTACCAGCCAAGCAAGTTCTCCCATCTCTGCAATGCACCATAGAAGGTTGGGGATGGGGGGAGTCTGTGCTAGAGAGCACAGACGAAGGAGGGAAAGGCACCGGAAGGGAGGGGGCAGCAATTCTTCTGTTCCTCCTATATGGCAAGGGGTCTGTCTCCCCTATGATTGGTGTATTTAGCAGTCCTGCCCCACAACAAACTTGGCAGACGGGGAGCACTTGTTCCAAGTTAGATGCAGAGCAAGAAGGCGGTGACATTTTGCACTGTTCACAGCACAGCCAGGCAGGTAATGGTTTCTTGGCAGGCAACCCCCCTGCCGCTTTTTCTGCCCATTTACAAACACTGCTTAAATGCAAAGTGGGGAATGAGGGATCAGTCCTGCTTTTCTCTGGCGATCCAGACCCAGGCCACACAGACAGCAAGGCAGCTTTGTTCCTCTGCTCCCAGTAAGGCCCACCTGCAAGGGACCTTGTGGGACAAAGAAAGGGCCTCTGGCTGCCCCATCTTGCTCCGAGGGGGCTCTGTCCCAGCTAGTTCTGCTTTAGTGCTGGGGGCGAAAGACTCCAAAGGATGCTGAAGAAGTCACAGGAAGACATTGGCCACCAATCTGCCTGCTCAAGAGGATGCCCCATTCCAAAGAGGGATATTTCACACCCCGCCGGGCCCTGGCTTGGCAGATGGATCTTTGGGCTCCCGCTTTTTGCAACCCCTTCCCTCTCCAGGGGACTCTTCGGTTCTTGTATGCTGGTTTTGGACGGGGGGAGGAAATCACCAAAGTTGCCCCACGGACAACTTTTATTTCGTGGCTCCCTTTTTCAAGTAAACCTAGCTAGGCCCAGGACTGGGCAACCTCTTGGTTTTGTTTCTCCCCTGCATTCCGCTCTTCCTCAGCTCCTCCTTTTCCCGTTCAGGAGTGGGGTGTTTCCACGTTTGGCAAGAGGCAGTGAGAGTCCTCCTCCCCAGCCTCCTATGAGACTCCCAGAGAGCAGGCTGTCCTAGGCTTCTCCCAAGCTGCCCCCATGGCCTCTGGGGCAATTGTGCAAGACTCACCCCAGCCACGTCCAGGAGCCACTTGGGTAGCAAACTGGCCACCTGCTTCTTTGTGGATTATGGTGTAGCCCCCCGCCAGCCAGGCCCCCAGCTCACCCGCCAGCTCCACTCCCTTCCTGCTTCCTGTCTGTCCAGCAGAGTCCAACCTGGAGGTGACACACTTCTGAAATGCACAAACCAGAGCTCATTCCCCTCCTCCCGTCCCCAGGCCTGGTTGAACAGGACTCCCTCCTCCGGAGACTCTGGCTGGACTCCTTTCCCCGGAAAACAGCAACGTGTCTGGGCGCCAGGTGGGCGCTGCCCGGCTCACCCACGGGTGTGTTGCTGCTGCCGCCGCCACATGGCTGGGCCTCCTGTCCCTTGGTCTCACTCCCTCTTGACACACACCATGGTGCTCCTCCTTCCAGCGGGCGGGTGGGCAGAGGCCTGCATTCATACATGCCTGGGGACAGCCGAGACAAAGAGCTTTTGCTCATTTTTTTTAATGTATCACAATGAGCAGGAAACATACTTGATGAAATATTTTCAAAGGAGTATATTCAATTACCATCTACAATCAACTTAACTATGACAACAAAGTGTTTTGTGACAAAAAATTTTCTTGTTGTTTAGAGTTCCGTGTGGTTTCTGGTTTTGTCCGTCTCCAAGTATTTTGGTACAGTTCGAAATCAGCATTGTTACAGTAACAAAAAAGCTAACAAGACTACATTATAGAAAAACACCAAGAACATCATTTTTGGTTTCACTTGCTCTAGTTTTTGTACATTGCAAAGGCTGTTCATTATACCTCTTCACCTCATTTATGCTTTTGGTTTTATCCAGACTTGCCAATCACCCCCCCCAGTTGCCTCCCCACAACATTGAGCGGATGAAAAATAGTCAAAAGTGTTTGTGTCTCACCATGGGCGGGATGGTCAGTGCCGTCCAACTGACTGGCCATCAGCAGTTCTGTTTCTGCGTTAAGAGATCCCCAACCCTCTGCCAACTATGCCAGTCCGCCTGGGGACCCCGCCCCCGGGCCCTGCCGACTGCTGACTCGGTCTGGGCCACAGCTGGCACTCTTCCCTGCTGTAGACCTCCCTGCACCCCCTGACCAGAGATGCACGGATCCCCTCTCTCCCACTCGGCCTGGAGTCCGGCTGCAAAGGAGACGGAGTCTGCAGGCAGGCTGAGATGGCGGGCAGGGACTCAGAAAGAGACTGGAGCGGGGGGACGGAGGCCCCCTCCTGCGCCTCAGGGAACCCGGCCCAAAATGGAGGGAGACACAACCCTGCCTTGGCTCCGGATGGGGTGCCACAGATTCTCACAGACTCCAGGAGAGGGCAGGGGCGGGGGGCAGATGGGAGGCCGCCTGCTGGCCACTCTTGGGCCCTTCCAGGACAGAGGCCTCTCTCTTGGCACTGGGGGAGTCTCTACACCCCCACCCCATGCCCTGAGGAATATCGGGGAATGCACTGCAACACCCTTGGGAGGGAGGGAGGGGGGAGATGGTGCGCATAATTAACAGATGCAGGAGGGTTGGAAACAGAATGGTTTCAAAGCAGACCACCAAGCCTGTCAGGTAAAGCTAATGTTAAACTGGCAACTGATACCACACAGGGAACCAAAAACAAAACAAAACAAAACAAAACTTCTATATGATACAGAGTAACATACAACAGTTAAATGGCAAAAAATATATATATATCTATATATTTTTTCATAGAATTACAAACAAGTTAAAATAATGGAAACCAAAACTGTACAACTTTGACATTTAAAAAATGTTCATCTCAAGCAAGGGAGAAATACAAGGATCTTTGTTAGAGGGAGGCGGCCACTTCTTGCCCGCCTGTGCCTGCTTCTGACAACTTTTGCTACAACGAGATCCTGGCAGCCACGTTCCTGGCAGCCACGTGTGGAGGAAAGAGAGGGAGGGAGGGTGGGCAGGCGGGCGGGCGGGCACTGCGCATCATGAGGCTGGCCGGACACATCCACCACAGCCCAAGGCCGAGTCTTCTACCAAATTCAAGACAAAAAGGGATGGAAGGAAAAGCCCTGGCTGGGAAGGGGGCGGGGGGAGCAGCCAGGGAGGAAGGAGAAGAAGGAAAAGAAGGGGCTGCTTCCCTCCCCACCCTGGGATGCCAGCCTCCTTCCTCCTGGCCAGGGGGCTGGGGGGGCACCGGCCTGGGAGAAAGGGGCAAAGAGCCAGAAGGGGCAGCCCCCTCCCCGCATTCACAGTCTATGTTCCCTTTTGAAGCGCGCAAAGAAAGAGTGGGGTGGGGGGCAAGGAGGGGCGTTCTCATGGGGAGGGGCAGGAAGCAGGGCCCATTGGCCTGTAGCCAGGGAGTGACCAGGCGGCCCCTGCTTCCCTCCCAAACTACACGGCAGCAGCACAAAGTTTTCCTTCCAGCATCTGGACAGAAGATGTCACAAAAGGGGGAGCATATGGGGGAGGGGAGAGAGAAAGTTTCACAACAGACATGCCCCCTCCTGCAATGCTTTTTGCTCTCTCCTCGCTCTACGCACCACCTCAGGGTCCCACGCGCACCACTTGCACCGCCTAGCACAGACAAGGTGCATCTTTTGGTTTGTGGGGTGCAGGCTGACAGAACTGCCCGCACTTTTTATTCTTTAAACTGAGTCTTGCGCTGAAATCAGAAAGAAATCCTCAAGTCAAAAGAATCCTTTTTGCTCATTCTGCACCAGTGGTGAAAAGGGTTGTCTTTGGATTTTATTTAAAGCATGAGTTTCTTTTGAGGAAAGAAAAACAAAATAAAACAGGAAAGCACAAAGTCCCGAAGTGTGTGCACACACATGGGGATACATAACAAAAAAAAAATCCTTGGAAAAGGAACAAGTGCACCCTAATTATCCAAACAAAGGCCAACACTTCCAAAACGGAGTCTTTGAAGCATTTACAAAATGAGGAAAGGAAACCAAAACAGAAAAACAAGAAGAGAGAGGAGGAGGAGACAGAGTTAAGTGCACAAGGGTAACAGACATGTATACACCTTAAAAAGTTTTGAACCCCCAACAAAAATATTCAGCAAGGGATCCTACTGACCCCTTGGAAACCCTTTAATTTTTTTTTCTTTAGTTTTTATAAAATAATTCTGCAACCACCCTCCAAGAAACGAAGGCGGTGACCGTTAAGTGGAAGAGTACAGGATGGCGAAGGGAGTCAAGGTACAAAGGGGGGAAAAGCTTCGGCGCGTCGGTGGGTCGGAACCTACCTGGCTAGGAATGAACAAGACAACATCAAATGAGAAGCCGTCAGCTGGACCATACAAAAGCTAAATGTACACAAAAGGGTTTTTTTTCTCTTAAATCTACCATACTGTTTCAGTTCATTTCCAATGCAACAATCTACTCAACACCAAAAATGGTCATATCTATCATAAATACAGAAAGTCAGTTGTTTTTAAAACTTATTTTTAAGCTCCAAGTCCATAACACTCTTTGTATTGTTGTTGTTGTTGTTGTTTCCTTTTCTGAAAAGTGGGAGTCCTGAACTTTTCCCCCTGAAATTGGCTTCAGCAGAAAAGCTACCCTCAAAAATCCTCAGAAAGCTAACACAGTTCACATTGTTTCTCTCATGAATACTTTCTGCCCATTTTTAAATTAACCAAAAAAACCCCAAAAACTTTTCTTTTTGGGAAAAAAATCAAAACCAAAAAAGAAATATTTATTTTTATTTATTTATTTTTTTATATATATATATATATATATATATATATATATATAAATATATATATATATAACAACGATTCTGAAAACCGAACAAAGTGTGAGCGATTGACCTGAGAATAAAAAGACGTTACATTTCTTTCTCTCTTTTTTTTCCTTTTAGCAAGCCATTGGTTTCTGAATGCTAAGACAGCAAGAAATTTAAAACTGTAACGAGTGGTGTGGTTTCCCATACAGTTATGCCGGCCTCTGCTGTGCTCTCGGGGTGGGTGGGGGGCGGGTGGGGGCATTATTATTAAAAGGGAGGCCTGGAGCTCCATGGACAGACGGACAGACAGACAGAGAGACAGACAGACGGACAGACGGACAGACAGGCAGGCAGGCTCTGGAGAGGCCAGAGGGGCCGTGCCTTTGAGACCAATCCAATGTACCTCTCAACAGCCAAAATGCAAAAAGAAAGCCATCGAAAAATCTGCCGGCATCGGTATATGGGAAAACAACCCACACTCCGCTCTTCTTTTTTCTTTTTCTTTTTTGGTTAGAAGCTTTGGAATTGCAGTTAGTCTATTTTTGAAATTGGTTTGTTAATATTTTTTAAAATTCATTTCTTTAAATTGTTCATCTTCAAAGCTTACAATCTAAAGGTGTCCATTTCTACGCCAGTGAGACCACTGTCCTTGGGGCAGTTTGGCTCCTCAGGCCTCTCCGCTGTCGGGCTAGCCGGTCTGTCCAACTTTTGGCTAAGGTCCGAGTCGGACTCCTCCAAATAGTCATCTGTTGGCATCGAGGGCTGAACCCCTGAGGTGCTGCATGAACTTGAGGTAACCGTTGAAGATGAGGAGAGAAGAGGAGGAGGAGGAGGCGGCAGCGGCGGTGGAGGAGGGGGCTTCCCCAGGGTGGCCCCCCGGGCAGCCGCTTGAGGCCAAGACTTTCTGGAGGCGTGGGGGGAAGAAGCTGCTGTGGAGGGGGGCGAGGGGCTGTCGTTTGGGTGAGCGGCAGGCTGCGAGGTAGATGCGGTGCTAGGATCAGGGAGGCAGGCGGAGTGAGGTAATAGACTGGGGTGCTCTTTGGCGTTTCTTGCTGCTCTTGGGATTGTTCGATGTTTGTGCAGGGCAGACTCCAGGTGCTGCCGGAGGGCTTCTTCCCCGCACACCGTGCTCTCGCACGCCACGCACTGGTACGAGCTGCTGCTGCTGCCGCTGCCGCTGCCAGCGGGCACATGAAGCACCATCTCTTGCAGATTCACCACTGACTGGCCGAAGAAGCAGAGGGACTTCAGGTGGTCGCTGGCCGCCTCCTGGCTGCCGAAGCCTGCCTGGCACTTCCGGCAGACCAGCCGATACTGCACCTTTGGGACAATGAAGGGGTCGCAGAGGGAGTCCGCGGCACCGTTGCTCTCTGCCTCAGGCTCTTCCAGGGGCTTGGGCAGGTGGGGAGACACCTCGGGGGGTGCGTTTTTCTGCTCTTCCTGTTTGGGGGATTCTTTGGCAGGATCTTTTTCTGGGGTAGCAGCCCCTGAGGGGACTGGGGTTTGGCTTCCTTTGGGTTGTGACAGCGGCGGTGGCGGCTGCTGCTGCTGCTGAAGCAATTTCTGCTGCTGCTGCTGCACTTCTCTCTGCTGCTGCTGCAACGCTTCCTGCAGGCTCTGCTGATATTGCTGGTACTGCTGCAAGAGGGAGCCTGGGGACAAGCCAAGCAGGGCCTGTGACAGCGCTGGGCTGTAGGGGAACAGCCCTTCCATGCCATACATGGGCTGAAGGTAGCCGCTCTGCAAAGCCCCCGGGATCTGAGGGGCATAGTAGGGGGAAAAGCCAGGGACAAAGTAGGGGAGGAACTGGCTTGTCAGCAAAGCCGCGGGGTCCGAATTCAGGGCCGCCTGCAGAGCCTGGAGCTGGCTGGGCTCCACCGAGTACTCCACAGCAGGCAGGGTGCCGGCAGAGAGGGTGGGAGGTGGGGCAGAAGCCTCCGCTTTGTCCTTCCTGGGGGCTGGTAGGGGTTCCCCCTTGCCCTTGGAGGCTTTGTCCTTCTCCTTCCCCTTCTCACTCTCCTTGTCCTTTCGGAGGGCTGGCTGGGACTGGGGGGCCGCCGCTGCCGCCACCGGGGCTTGTGCTGGGGTGTGGGTGCTCAGTGCGGCTGAGGGCTGCTTATTTGGTAATCCAGAGGTGGGAAGCCCAGGCGAGGGGACGCTTGTGCCAGGGAGGGCCATCAGGCTGGGCTTGGGAGAAGTTAAAGCTAGAAAGTCAGGAGAGAAAAGGAGAGTAGTCAGGTGAGGAGAGCCCACTCTTCAGCCCGGGAGCCCTGGAGTTGCAGTGGACCATGGGGAGGAGGGGCAGAGCCCCAGGGACTGGCCAGGATGCAGGAATGAGGGGGAAGGAAGCCACCCACCTTCCCTTGGGGAGATGTAGGCCCTTTCACTTGGAGTGGACGGGGAAAGGGGCTGCCCTTTGCTGGCTATTGCCCCCTTCAGCTCACCAGAAGGCTCCAGGGTGAGCGGGGAGGGAGAAGCACACCCACTGCCAGGACAAAGAGGAGAGAAGAGAGTTGGGCAAACCAGCTGGAGCAGAAGAGAAGAGAAGCAGACTTCATCCCAGCCCCCTCAAGCCAAAGGGAGCCTTTTCTCGAAGGTGAGTCTCCTTGCAAAAAACTGGGTGGATAGGGGTCACTCTTCACTGGGAAAGCACTTGCTCTACCTGAGGTTCCTCCAGCCTCCATTCCTGGGAAAAGTTCCCTCAGTTTCCCCTTGCCCAGGAAAGACAGAAACCCACCCACTGACCCAGAGAGGGGCCCAGCCGCCCAGAGTGGAAAGGTAGATAGGACCAGAGGAACTTGCGGCCACAGGACAAAGGGAGGCAGAGGTCCTTTCTCCAACCAGTCTCAACCCAACAAAAAACCTTCAGGTAGGTGCCAAGAAAGAATGGCTCCATGCTGGCCTCTTCAAATTCCAAGCACACCGTCCCCTGTGTGGAGTGCGGAGCTAAGACCAGGAGAACCGCTTGCCTGCCACGGATCTGCAGGACTCTGTTTCGGAGATTAAGGAGTGGCTGGCTGGCTGGCTGGCTAGGGACTAGAGGCCCGCTGGAAGGGAGAGCCCTGGTGGGAGGGCTGGGTGCTCCTTCATCTCCTGGCCTTCCCCACACCAGCTTGGACTTGCTCCCTCCCAAAGGACATAAGCAAGAAGCCCCTGTCTCTCATTTTGACACTTCCTCATCCTTCCTGGAGCCTCTAGTTTTGCTCAAGCAAAAGAGCCGCTCTTCAAACCAAAAGGGAAGCCAACAGGTACCAACTGCTCTCCCCATTCTCCTGTCCCCACTGCCTGACTCCCAACAGGGGTCAGCCTTCCCTTTCTGCCCCAGGCAACCCAGAGGGAAGGGGAGCAACTCACCTGTGTTTGAAGGAGTGAAGCCCGGCAGAGAGGGACTGCTGAGGCCAGGCAAAAGGACAGGTGGGACGCCCTGAAGTGCTGCGGGATAGGCGGCGGGGAGGTTCAGTGTCTGCAGAGGGGGGCTGTCAAACATGCCTTGCTGCTGGGTCACCAGGCCAAGGACCTCGTTGGCCTTCTTGATTCGGTCCAGCTCCTGCTGTGCCATCAGCTGCCGGACGGTGGCCGGGTCAAAGTACTCCTTCTCTTTGTCCAGCTGGCTGCCGATGGTGTCCTTCACCTTGGAGATGTGCTGCTGAGAGAAGATGTGGTCCCGCACGGACAGGCGGGCGCTGTACTTGATGCCACACAAAGTGCATTCTGTTTTGGGTCCCTCGTAGCTGGCCTGGTTGATGCCAAAGTGCTTGGCCATGCTGAGTTTGGACTTCTTCTCCTTGGCACGTGCGTTTTGGAACCAGACCTGAACGACTCTCTTGGGCAGCCCAATGTCGTTGCCCAGGACCTCGCACTCCAGCATTGTGGGCGTCCGATAGTCGTTAAAGCAAGACTTCAGCACCTTCAGCTGGAGGTTGGTCATTTGTGTGCGGAAGCGCTTCTGTCCCGGCCGGTCCCCGCTCTCTCCAGATTTGCTGGCTGAACCGCTTGTCCCAGGGCTGGGTGAGCAAGGGTCAGCCAGGCTGGAGGTCTCGCTGTAGTCCACAGTCCCTTCGTTATCATATTCCTTGCTGTAGTAGCTGGGTGCTGGGCTGACCAGGCCAGACGACAGCCTGTCGTCGTACTCTGACATGGCAATCATGGCAGCCTTGGTCAGACCCTCACTTGGCCCCGACACGCATTTGGCGTCTGTGGCGATCCCAGTGGTGCTGTCATTGTCTGCATTGCCCTCATCACCTGTGGTGGTATCTGTGATGGCCGTGTTGACGGAGGAGCAGTCGTCATTGTCCAGCTTGCCTGGGTCGAAGCTCAGGTGGACGGAGGACATGGAGTGGCTCTCAAAGTCCTCCATCCCCTCCACCTTAATGGAAGAAGGGCTCAGCAGGGCCCGAGGAGAGAGCTCCAGGGACTTGCTCACAGGGGAGAGAGGGATGCCCTGGCCGTCACTGCTGCTGCCACTTGGGGCAGGTAGCTGAGAAAAGCCGGCCCCATCAAAGAGGTCTCCCTTCACCTGGAGCCCTCCATCGCAATCTAAGAGCATGGCAGACAAGGTCAAGTTGTACCCGGCCCGCTTGGCTTCATGCCAGTGCCGGGAGCGGATGTGTGCTTCCAGGGCTGTTTTGGCTTTGAAGAGTGCTCGGCAGAAGGGGCACCGCCGGTGAGCTTGGGCAGGGCCCACCGCCCTGAACTGTCCTTTCCGCTCCCGGGCCCGAGTGTTCTGGAACCAAACCTGCACCACTCGTTTCTTCAAGCCCACTTCATGGGCTATGTGGTCCAGCATCTTCCGAGTAGGGTTGGAGTCAAGCAGGTATTTCTGGTACAGGACTTCCAGCTGCTCTGGGGTGATGGTGGTCCGGAGGCGCTTGTCCCTCTGTGGCTCCTCGCCACCGGTACCGCTGTCGTTCTCCCCAGGGCTGGCGGTGGCCTTTTCCTCCAGCTTTCTCTTCAGGGTGCTGACAGTGGAGGTGGGGGTGGAGGGTGAAGTAGCTGAGCTCATTGGCAGCTGGGGGAGGGTCCCGGTGAGCAGCTGACTGGCCAGGAGAGGGTTGCTGGGGTCAAAGAGCATGAAAGGCACCTCGAGTGTCCTGTCCAGGAACTGAGGGTGGATGAACTGGTTCTGGGCACTCAGGAAATGAAGCTGCTGATGCTCTTGCCAGTGCTCAAAGGAGGGAAAGGCCAGCTTGCACTGGTCACATTGATAAGGGATGAGCTGAGGAGGCAAGTTGGCTAGCTGTTGAGGAGTAGATGTATGAAGAGGCTTGAGGGGCAGGTGAGAAAGCTGGGAAGGGGCAGGACTGGACTGGGGCAGGACACACTGGGGAGGCTGGACTGGCTGTTGCAGGGTGGGTGGGGAGGCCTTTGGGTGCACTGAGCCAGCCTTGGGTTCTCCTTGCTCTTGCTGCTGCTGCGCCTCCTGCTTTGGTTGTATTTGCTTTTCTGGAGTTTGGTTTTGCTGTGTAATTGGAGGTTCAGGTTGCTTTGGTTTCTCATCTGTTGCTTCTGCTTTAGAACCGTAGGTGGCGGAATCTTCATCAGCCTCAGGGACAACTTGGGGGAGGAAGGCTGAGCAGGAGGAGGAGGAGGAAGAGGAGGAAGAGGAGGAGGAGGAACAAG
The DNA here is from genome assembly GCA_948472985.1 of Iguana delicatissima. Lineage (NCBI taxonomy): Eukaryota > Metazoa > Chordata > Lepidosauria > Squamata > Iguanidae > Iguana > Iguana delicatissima. Next base: position 125,139 of record CAOKZL010000132.1, read on the forward strand.
CAGCGTTTGCAGAAGGCGTGGGGGTGCTGTAGGCTTGGGAAGGCATCGGGGTGCTGCACGAAGAGCTGGTGGGGGTCAGGAGTTCTGCGGCGTCCATGGAATCCTCGTTCTGGCTCTCTTCCTGGCCGTCTTCATCCTCGTCCTTGTAGCAGAGTTTCTTCTGATGCTTGATGAGGTCAAAGATGCGCTGGAAGACGAGGCTGCACTTCTTGCACTGGTAATTCAGGTTGCTTGTTCGGATGTACCGGTCATTGGTCAACTCCCGCCTCTCCCCATCTTTCCCATCTCCTTGATTCTCATAGTTCTTCCGGGCCTTCTGCCGCGCATTCTGGAACCACACCACAATCACCCGGGTAGGGAGGTTGAGCAGGTTAGAGAGCTGTTCAAATTCATCGTCCTTTGGATAGGCATTGGCATCAAAGAAGTCCTGCAGGACCCGAAGCTGGTAGTCCGTGAAACGGGTCCGGGAGGACCTCTTGCTGCCCCAGTACTCTTGCTTTTGGGGCTCTGGGGAGGGAGGTCGAGAATCTACCTTCAGGTCCTCCAAGCTTGTAATGGGGGGGTTGCTGAAGTTATAGGGAGAGTCCTTGTTGCGCTGGCGCTCTTTGAACAGGGTGTTCCGAAACCAGTGCTTGATCACCTTCTGGGGCAGGCCAGACTTGTCCGCCATCTCCTTGATTTGCTCCTCACTTGGAGAATTGTTAATGTCGAAGTACTGCCTCAGGACCCGGAGCTGGTCATCAGTGATCCGCGTGCGAGGCCTCTTGTTCTGCTGCTGCTGCTGCTGCTGCTGCTGCAGAAGGGCTGGGTTGAGCTGGTGCTGGTACAGCTGGGCCAAGTCTGCGGGCAGAGGGTCAACAGGGCCCAGCTGGGGTGGCAACTGGGCAGGCAGGGTCTGCAGAGGCATGGTCTGCATCATCAGTGGGGAGAAGATGGGCAGCTCCATGGGCATGGAAAGCTGAGTAAGGGGCAGAGACGGTTGGGCTGGTGCAAGAGTGGGAGAGGTGATGGGTGGAGCTGAAACCGGGATGGTGGGTGTGGGTGGCTGCTGGGGGGGTGCGGTGGGCAAGGGAGGGGGTGGTGGTGGCGGCGGTGGCGGCAGAGGGGGTGGCGGCGGTGGCTCTGGCGTCTGGGGCCGCAGGGGGTAGAGCTGGTCATAGTGCTCCCGGTACTGCTTGGCAAACCTCTCCAGCTGTTTGAAGGGGAAGTAATGTTGGTGGACGTGCTCTTGGTGACTCTTCAGGATGAGGATGTTGGAGAAGAACTTGCCACAGGAGTCACACTCCAGCTTCTCCAAGCCGTCTCCCTGGTCTGCCTTCCCAGCTTTCTTCTGCACCTTCTGCTTATTCTCGTTGTACTGGATGACCAGCTCGAACCCAAAGTTTTCCAGCAGGGCTTTTGTGGCATTCCCGCGGGCATCTGATGCGATGCGGGGAGGAAGCAGGGAAGGTTCCGAAGGGCTTGCTGCTGCCGCCGCCACGGCCACTGCCTCCGGCTTGTCTTTGGGCTTCAGGCAGGGGTCAAGAGGGGGCTCCTTCATGACGGAACCACTCTCCCCCTTATCCCCGCTCTCCCTCTGGCCCTCCCTCTCCTTCCCGGGGACTCTGCTCTTCTTGTCCAGGTGTGTACTTTGTTGGAGGAGGACGCAGTGAGGCTGTGGGGGGAGCTGCCCCGGAGGAAGTGGCGGGGCATGTGGGGGATGCTGCGGCTGCTGAGGCTGCTGCGGCGGCTGCTGCAACACCTGCGGGTGGCTGGGTGGGGGGAGCTGCACCTTCAAGTCGTCCAGCAGGCTGGGCCCCGTCCCTGTCAGGGTGAGGGTGCCACTGGTCACAGGCAAGCTCACGTCCGGGTTGAGCTGGAACTCTGTGCTGGGAATGTAGAAGGGGAAGAGGAGGTGATGCTGCTGTTGCTGCTGCTGCTGCTGGAGCTGAAGCAGGGTTTCAGTGGTCATGGGGAAGTGGGGCAAGAGAGCTGGGTTGAAGAGCTGGGACTGTAGGAGGGCAGCTTGCTGCTGCAGCTCCTGCTGAAGCTGTGCCTGAACTTGAGCCTGGGCCTGCGCCAAGGTGTGTGCTTGTTGCTGCTGCTGCTGCTGCTGCTGCTGCTGCCGGGAGGCGATCATGTCAGCCAGCTTCTTCCGGTTGACCTCTTTGGGCTCCACCGATGAGCCAGGGGTACCTGCAGGGGCGGTGCTGGCACTGAGAGGGGTGCTGAGCGGGGGGATCCCCGTGCTGTCGCAGGAGACCTGGCTGAGGAGACTGGGGACGGGGACTGTGCTGGCGCTGCTTGTGCGGGTTGTGGCAAAGGAAGCCGGGGCGACGGCTGGGGCGGTGGCGGCGGAGTTTGTGCTCCCAGGGCTGGGGGTGGAGGAGCCCAGGGAGACACTGCTACTGCTGCTGCCGCTGCTGCTGCCGCCACCACCACCCCCAGCTCCTCCTGTGCCGCCTCCTCCTACCGCCTCCAGCTTGGCTGCTCGGGCTTTGGTCTGGTGGAGGACGGAGCGCATGTGGATCTCCAAGGTGGAGCTCTGGCTGTAGGCCACACTGCAGGTGCTGCACTTGAAAGGCTTGTTGTCAGGGCTGCTGGTGGGCTCTGGCTGGCCACTGCTGGACTCCTGGAGGGCCCGCTTCAGCTTGTGCAGGTGGGAGACAGAATTGTAGTGGACCAGAAGGATGTTTTTCTGTGTAAAGGATTCTTTGCAGACGGTACACTTGTATGGGCGGGAGGGGTCCAAGAACTTCTCCATGGTGAAATTTGGGCCTTTCCGGAAGGGGAGCGCCCGTTTGGGTTCCAAGCCAGAGTCTTCCTGCACGGAGCCAGAGTCACTCCCTGTGGGGCTCTGCTTGTCCTCTGGGTCGCTCTCCTCCTCTCTGTCTTCCTCAGCAAGGAGGGTGTGTTCTTCAGCCAGCGACGGGTCGCCCATGGCCAAGAGATCTCCGTTGACCAGGAGCCCACTGTACAGCTGCTGGATGTCTGCTTCACTCAGCTCCAGGTGGCTGGTCTCCAGGTGCTTCTTGAGGGCCTGGAAAGTGCGGAAGCTGCGCTGGCAAAGGCAGCACATGGTGGCTGCGCGGATGACGTGGTACTGGGAGTGCAGCTGGAGCTTCTCAATGGTCTTGAAGGCCAGGCTGCACTGGTTGCAGCGGTACTTATAGACGTGCCGGTCAGAGACAGGCAGCTGGGGCCGCTTGGTGTGCACTTCGTTGAAATGGGCCTGGAGGGAGGTGGAACTTTTGAAGGCCTGGCTACAGCCCTTCTTCCAGCAGAGAAACCCTGCATCCTCTCTGGCCACAGCCTGTTCTGGGGGCTTTGGTTCTCCCCCGCGTGCTGGCTGCTCAGAAGGTGGTGGTGGCAGCAACAGGCCTTTGCCCAGGTCATCCATGGATGTCTCTGTGGAGAGGCAACCAGAGAAGAGACAGTGAGACACCCACAGTAACCTTCATTAAGAACTTATTAGCTGCCTCTATCTTTTGGAATGAGCTTTTCATCAGGCAAGGGACCCTCCCCAGCCTTTTCTCAAATGCACCACTGACAAACCTCTGGCCACCCCACCTGCCTCTCACCAGAAGGAAGGATGCTCTGCTTCTTCCCGCTTGGGCACTCAACGCTTACAGCTTCCCAATCTGAGGAACAGAGTTTCTGAATTTCCACCTTCTATCGACAAGGGCCCAGAACCAATACAATGCTGAATCTTGAGGCCTGTCAGCCATGTTGCTATTTGGTTTGAAGACAGATGGGGGGGGTGCAGGACTAGGGATGCAGAGTAGGGCTGTTTTGTCTCACACATGGGTATTAATAATTTTATTAGTTTTCTCCTCATTGTGAGACAAATAAACATTTTTGTGCAGTTTTCACATGGCATTTGCTTAACTTGAAGTTTTTGGGGAAGCTATTTTGTGCAAAAATGCATGTGGAGATTTTACGGAAAATATGGTGGGGATTTTATGCAAAAACCACAAGTCTCCCCTACCCAACCAAAATACCTGTGTTCCAGAAACATAATTGATTTTTTTTGTAATTTTGCACAAAAGAACACGTATTTCTGTGGAAAATGTGTGTGCAGAAGAATGTGGGTTTTGCACAAATCCCCCACATGTATTTCTGTGCAGAATAATTTCCTGAAAGCTTGCAGGATGTGTGTATCCTGGGTGAAAACTACAGAATTTTGTCTCTAGGTTATTCTTCCCATTTTTCTGCTGGAAAACAAATAACAACGAATATTCTTTCCATCCCTTGAGAGGAGGGTTGTGGGAGAGCAGCTGGGGGGTCTGGAAACACAGACATGGAAGCTTTGCTCTCCAGCCCTGGGAACCGAATGCTGAAACTGTCCCCAGGCAACGAATAGGTTTGCTAAAAGAAAAGGCATGCCTTTTAGCTTATTCTTCCACATAAAGCCTGGACACCAAAGCAGGAAGACCACCATTTTGCAGGCCAAGGCACCTGCTATGGCTCAGCAGCAATGGTTCTTGAGCCACAAGGTCAGAGGCCAGCTGGGGCCCCTCTACGCAACCACAGTGGTTGCTGTGGGGATGTGCCTTCAGGCTGACCCTGACTTATGGCACTCCTCTCCTAGGGCTTCCTCCTAGGGCTTCTCCTCCATTTCTTCAGAGGAGGCTTGCCACTGACCTACTAAGACTGAGAGAGTGTGACTTGCCCAAGGGCACCCCATGGGTTTCCAGTGCTCCCAAAGCCCTAGTCTCACACTCAAAGCAAACAGAGGCACCGGCTGTGTCTCGTGGGCTCTGAGGTTAAGTACGCCTCCTCCTCCCCCGTCACCCCCACTATGAAGCCTAAAAGGCTGCACTGATGAGCTCCGACATGCCAAGAGACCCCTCTGGGATGGCTGTGGGGCATCCAAGTATCCTGAAGGAAATTTGCCTCCACGACCACTCTTCAAGTGACTGACCAGACAGCTTGGTTGGCTCATCAGTGCTGGCATTCCCATCTCGATCTGGTGTGGTGGCTGGGATAAACATGCTGCTGGGCATCATGACTTCTGGAGTTGTCACCTGTGGATGCCCAGAAAGAGACAGACAAAAGTGCCCTTAATAACCTTAGCCACGGAGACTTTTTAGCACCACCAAGCTTTGACCTCTTTCACAGATCGTCATTTCTTAGACAAAGCTCACATCTGTCAAGGATGATCCTGCTATTAGGTTCTGGACATAATTAGCGGCACATACTCTAAGAGAAACATCCACGTTTTCTCTTTATGCTCATTGGAGGCTTTTGATCTTTGGCCATGTTTTGTCATGGCTGAGAAGGCTCTTGTGCAACCAATTAGGCATCTAAGCTGAAAGGCCCACCTTAAGCAGCAGGGACCACAAGGAAGGCTGTGTTCAAACAGGATCTCAGAAGGAACACTGTGGTCTTGAGCTGTGGAAGGCAGAGCATTCTTTCAAAGTGCCTTGCTAGCCTGAAGAAGGGGCCAAAGGAGCAAAGGGAGGGGAGAAAAGAAAAGGGCTGACATTCTTCCTTAGACTGGCAGGCATGCGGCAAGCACCCATTCTGTGATCTAGTGGGAAATGCAGGGGCAGTGGCCTGTGCACACCCAGGTACATGCCCACCCACTCATTTTCACCCCCAGGCCCCAAGAATAAGTTGTGTCCTTTGACAGCAAATACCAGAAGAGCACGGAGGCTCCAACGTTTGTTATGGTGAAAAACAATAAAAGGAACCACCCAGGGAAATGCCGTGGATGATAAAAGTTCGCTGAGAGAGCCAGAAATGTGGGGGCCTGAACAGGTACACGGAGGGCGGCAAGCGGCCTTCAAACATGACAGAAACACACACGCTCGCACGCACGCACGCTCGCACACAGGGCCTCCCAGCAGGAAGAGCCATGGCTGCTTTAGTCATGGCATCTGTCTCCAGCCACAGAGCCCCAACTGTGCAACAGGGCCTCAGCAGACAGTCCCTGGCAGCATCATTCAGCCTCTGCTTGCCATGAGCTAAAGGACCCGTGGACATACATACACACATATGCACAGGTCCTCTAGAGCAAGCAGCTATGTTGCATACGCCACACAAGTGGCCATTTTGCTGTAAGTGGAAAGCTCACTAAAACCAGATCTCAGTTTGCTAAAGTGAAAAAGGAAATTAGCTTTCAGGAATTATTAGGAAAGGTGTCTAGAAGAAAGAGAGAGAGAGAGAAAGAGAGAGGGAGAGAGGAAGAAGAAGAATCCGAATGCTGCTGTTGCCACAGTTTAAAGTAGCTGTAAGGATCTGGCAGCCCCAAAAGGATCTTGTAAAACTAGAAAAGGACAATTCAGGGCCCCTGTGAGGAAAGAAGGGCTTGGCACAGCATTTCAGTTTGGGAGGGGAATGACTAAATGGCTGAACTGACAAGAGGTGTGGGTATGTGATTACGAAAGTGGAAGAAGTGGGGCAGGGGGACAGGCAAAGAGAGAGTGTGTATTTCTTAAAAGGCTAGAAATCTAGGTCATCCACTAAAATTGATTGCCAATAGGTTACAGAACCGTCAGAAAAAGAAAGTATTTCTTTTAAGAATGCACACTAAGCTGATGGGAATTCAATGTTGCAAGAGGTTGTAATGGCCTGAAGTTTACAGGACATTTTTAGAAGTTTTAAACAAATACATGGAAGGTGTGTGTCTATTGAGGGTTATTAGCCATGGTGCCTTAAGGGAGCTCCTCATTCATATCACAGGCAACGTCCCGATGGAAACCAGAGGGGTCTTGATGAACAGGTTGCTTACCTGTAACTGTGGTTCTTCGAGTGGTCATCTGTGCCCTCACACACTAGGAGCTTTCACGCGTGCGCGGTAGCGTTTGGAAGATTCTAGAGCTTAGTAGCTTGGCGGGAACCCCTCCCCCATGCCTCTACTGAGCATGCTCAGCCCGCCGAGCAACGGTCGCTCCTCAGTTCTGTAGTCCGCCAATAAGGGACCTGAGAAAGAGGGGACGGCTGGGCGGGTGTGATCAGGGCACAGATGACCACTCGAAGAACCACAGTTACAGGTAAGCAACCTGTTCTTCTTCGTGGTCTCTGTGCCTCACACACTAGGAGACTGTGTAGCTTACCGGTAGGATGGTGGGTCAGGTCCTAGAGAACGGAAGCCAGCACAGCACGTCCAAAACGGGCATCTCTGCGGGACCCGCAGTCCAGTCTGTAGTGGCGCACGAAGGTCAATGGTTGGGACCAGGTCACCACACGGCAGAGTTCCTGCAGGTCAACTCCTCGCAGGAGGGCTGCAGATGTTGCCATGGCTCCGGTGGAATGAGCCCGGAGGAAAACTGGCAGAGGCTTCTTGGTGAGCTCATACGCCAGCTGGATAGTCTGGGCCACCCATTTCAAGAAATGTTGGGTGGATACCTTGTGGCCTCTCCGACGCCTGCCATAGCACACAAAGAGGTGTGGGATCTGTCGGAAAGAGGCAGTCCTGTCCGTGTAGAAGACCAGGGCCCGACGAACATCCAGGGAGTGAAGGGATCACTCCAAAGGTGTAGTCGGGTCAGGATAAAAGGTTGGCAAGATGATGTCTTGACTGAGGTGGAAGTTAGACACCACCTTCAGCAGGAATGAGATGTCAAGCTGAAGGACCACTTTGTCCCTATGGAAAACAAGGTAAGGCTCGTCAGACCGTAGGGCTGTCAGCTCTCCCGCCCGCTTGGCGGAGGTGACAGCCACCAAGAAGGCAGTTTTCATGGTGAGCAGCCTGTCATCTGCAGTCGCCATGGGCTCAAAGGGCGGTCTCATCAGCTGCGACAGCACCAGGGAAAGTGACCATGGCGGTAGCTGCGGCGATACTGGTGGATAAAGGTGCTTCAGGCCCTTCAGAAACTGCTTCACAGTACTGTGACGGAAGAGAGCCGCCGATAGAGATCGTGGAGGTTGGTATGCCACGATAGCAGTGAGGTAGACCTTCAGCGAAGGGAACGCCAAGCCCTGCTGTCGAAGGTGTAGGAGGAAGTGGAACACGGTAGGCAGGCTGACAGGTGATACTGGCTCCCGTCATTCCTCAGCAAAGGCGACGAAGCGTTGCCACTTGTAGTGATAGTTGCGGCATGTCGACTCCTTCCTGGCCGCGATCAAGACGTTACCAATGGCGGGGTTGTCTAGGGCGATATCCTCCAGGCATGGAGGGCCAGGAGCGGCAGGTCTGGGTGGAGGACGAGCCTGTTGGAGTGCGACAGGAGGTCCGGTGTCATGGGAAATGGAGGATTGGACCGCGAGCAGCCTCGAACAGGGGGCCGAACCAGCGCTGCCTCGGCCAGTACGGGGCTACGAGGATGATGTTGGCTCAGTCCGCGAGGATCTTCGATATTGCTCGGCTAAGGATGGGGAATGGAGGGAACGCGTAGAGGAATCCCTCGCTCCACCGGAACTGGAAGGCATCACTGATGGAATGGCGATCCCGGCCAGCCCTCGAACAGTACCGGCAGCACTTTGCGTTCTGACCAGTGGCAAAAAGGTCAATCGTTGGCTCGCCCCACCGATCTCGAATCATCTGGAACGCCTCGGTCAAGAGGGACCACTCGTGGTGGGTAGTGGTGTCCCTGCTGAGGGCGTCCGTTGTGGTGTTCTCCTGCCCGGCCAGGTGAACCGCCACCAGATGGATTTGGAGCGAGACGCACCAGTCCCAGAGATCGGGGGCAATGTTGAGGAGGGTGGTCGAATGAGTCTCTCCTTGCCTGTTGACGTAGCAGACTGCCGTTGTGTTGTCCGTCAGGATCAACACCGTGCAGCCTGTGACGAGGTGGTGAGAGGCCCTCAGAGCTTTCCAGATGGCGAGCAGCTCAAGGGCGTTGATGTGGAGGACGGTCTCATCGTCGATCCACTGGCCCCAGACTCTGAGGTCACCACAGTGAGCTCCCCATCCGAAGAGGGAGGCATCCGTGGTCACAGTGACGTGTGGATTCAGCTCCCAAAAGGGCATGCCGGAGAGTAGGTTGGGGTAGGACTGCCACCAGGTCAGGGAGCGCTGCACCTGCGGGGGCAGTTGAAGGAGACGTCTCTGGTCGTCTAGGAGTGGGTCAAAGACTCAGACGAACCAGTGCTGAAGAGGCTATGCACGGAGCCTGGACAGGTAGGTCATGGCGGTAGTCGAGGCCATGTACCTGAGGAGCTGCTGGATTCTCCTCGCCGAAAACGTCGGGGCGTTGGAGACAGTGGACGCAGCCCGACGAAGCGTCCGTGCACGGTCCATTGGTAAGTAGGCCTTGGCCGATACTGAGTCCAGGTTGCCCCGATGAAGTCGAGAACTCTCGCGGGCTCAAGATGGGACTTCTTCGGGTTGACCTGGAGACAGAGCGGGTCAGAAGGGTAAGTGTCTTGTGAATGTCCGTGAAGAGTTTGCGTCCGCAGGATGCCACCAACAGCCAATCATCCAGATAGGGATAGATGGAGACGCCCTTTGTCCGCAGGAACGACACCATGGGGGCCATGTACTTCGTGAAGACCCGTGGCGTTATCGAGAGGCCAAATGGTAGTACCCAGTACTGGTAACAGGAACCGTCGACCGTGAACCGGAGGTATCGTCTGTGCTGTGGGCGAATGGCGATGTGAAAATAGGCATTCCGAAGATTGATGGATGCGAACCAGTCCCCTCGGCGAAGGAAAGGAAGGATCGACGACAGCGTGACCATCTTGAACCTCTTGGGGCGGATGTATTCGTTCGCCCCTCTGAGGTCCAGAATGGTTCGCAGGGTCCCGTCTGACTTTGGTACTGCGAAGTACCGGGAGAAGAAGCCGGTGGTAGAGGCCGAGGGCGAGAGTTGTTCGATCGCTCCCTTTTGCAGGAGGGACTGGATCTCTTCCAGCAGGGCCGGGCTGGCCAGGGTGGAATAACAGACGCCTCACAGAGGAATACTTCCAAACTCTATGGCGTAGCCAAGACGGATGATGGAGAGGACCCAAGAGGCCGTAGTGATGTGACGCCACTCCGTGAGGTGCTTGGCCAGGCTCGGTTGATCTTCTAGGGCTGCTGGCAGGCTGAAGGATGGTAGTGGTGGCGACCTGCAAATCAGGTCAAAACTGAGACTTCGTCCCGGAGGAGGACTTCTTTGAGGATGAAGATGGGCGCCTTCGAAGAGGTCTCCGCATCGAGGATGAGATGGACGGACGAGATGGGCCCAAGCGAAGTGAGCGAGGCTTGAAGGTGAAGGATGAAGATCTGCGCCAGGACAGCCAGGAACCGAAGCTACGCCGAGGCTGTTGGGGCTGATTGATGCCCATATTCTTGGTCGTCAGGTGTGCCTTGGCGAGGTGGTCCATGGTGCCATCGGTTGTCACGTGGAACAGCCCTGCTGTCGAAGAAGAGATTTTCAATCCTCCTCCTGCTGTCCTCTTGAAGGCTTGATGATCAGAGCCAGGTGTAGCGGCTCAAGGCCACAGACCCAATGAGGACCCGGGCGGTGACCTCCACGGCGTGCCTCGCGGAGATGATTTGCTGGTTTGTGAGGGCCACCTTTTCACTGAAGAGCTGGAGGGCATTTGCTCAATGCTCCTCCAGCAGATTGGAAAGAAGAGGTCCAAACCTGTCGAGGAGGTTCCTTGCATAGGCTGCCATGCACGCCTGTGTGTTAGACGCTCTGGCAATAAGGGAGGCGGCGGTGTAAAAGTGCCTGCCAAAAGTGTCTGACATCCCTCACGGTCGGGTAGTGTAGATGAGCCCGATTTCCACCTTTAGTTTGGGCAGACTCCACCATGATAGAGTTAGGCACTGGGTGTGTAAACAGGAAGTCCACCTCATCCTTCTGCGTACAATAAAGATGTTCGAGCCGGTGTGGGATTGGCTGTGCGGACGCAGGCTTGGCCCAAGAATGCTTCAGGGCCTCGGTCAAGGCTGGCAGGAAGGGTAGCGGTGCGGTGAATGGTGGGCGGGTGTCGATGTATTGGTACACCGGATCCTGTACTGCCGGAGCCTGGTCAGCAACCTTGAGTCCTAGCGCCATGGCCATACGCAGAAGGATGGTGGAGAACTGTTTTACGTCCTCCGGTGCTGATCTGGTCCTGGTTCCCTGAATGTCAAGGGGCAAGACTCATGGGACGTCACCGTTGACTTGTCCGAAGCCGAGTCCGTCTCGTAGGATCGGGAAGATGGAGACAGGGGCGTCTCAACGGACTTCTCCCTGGATGATGGAATCTGCAGGGTAACCACCGGCGTCATTGTTTGTAGCAATGGTATCGCGGCAGGTACTGTAGCCTCCGGCAATGTCATCGTAATAGCCGTCGTCCGGGTTACCGAAGATGTTGAGATCGGTACCGTCGTGGGCCTCGGGCGTTGTATCGCCTGCGTGACGACAGTGGTCAGAACAGTCGTCCTTGCCGGGGCTGAGTCCGAGGTTGGGGGGGTGGCGGTCGAAGTTTCCCTCGGGGGTGGAGACACGGCCCTATAGTGAGGAGTAGATTCCATGGATCTCCTGTAGCGTGGAGACTGGGATGCCAACCGACTTGGCGACCGTCGATGCCGGGAGTGATACTGCTTGCAGGATGGTGTGCGAGACCGGCGGTAGGGAGAGCAGTACCTGGCGTCCGGATGGTACCTGTCCTGATACGATGGTGAGTAGGACAGGTACGAGGGTGGATATTCTTACCAGGCGTATTCTCAGCCGTACCTCACTGCATGGGAAGCGGAGGTGTGGGGCGAGTCGGTCGAAGGGCGAGATGTGGCCCTCTCGACATAGGTCTCCCAACGGCGTGGAGATGGATGCCTCACCCGTCGTTCTGGAGAGCGTGATCTGCTTCTGCCCGAGTCTTCCCGATGCTTGGCCAAGGCATGTTGTAGGGCAGGTATTTCCTCTGGGCAATCCACCCTCTCAGGATGACCGAGCAGGGTTACTGCAGCCGTTAGAACGGGCGGTTCCGAGGGCAAGTCCGTAGTCATGGGCTGCTCCTCATTGGACACCTCAAAGACCTGTTGCGGGTCTGACTCCTCAACTGGGTCCTCAGTGAGTTGAGTCAGAAGAGGTGTTAAGGGGCGAGTCACCTTGGAAGGTGAGCGCCGCTTCTCCTTCCTCCTCCTCTCCTTCTCCTTCTCCTTCTCCTTCTCCTTCTCCTTCTCCTTCTCCTTCTCCTTCTCCCTCATTGTCTCTTGAGGGGCAGGACACTTCCGCTGGGCAGCAGTCAGCGTTTTCGATGGTTTTGCTGCCTGCGAGCCCGCAGGAGCCTCTCAAGATTCAACGCAGCCGACGGTAGCTTCGGGATCCGCGGTAGCGATGATATCGGTGTCTGGGAGGACGGTACCAGGTCCGAAGCCATCGACGCGAGTGGTACGGCAGCCGCCAAAACCGCTGAGGCGGTGGTGGTTGGACGCCCAGAAGTCGATGCCGACATAGTCGGGATTTCTGGCTGGTCTCGTGCTCAAAGGGACTCCTCCCAGCAGTGGGATTTCAGTCTCGAAGGACAGTTCCGAAGTGTTTGCGCAGTGAATTCCCAGCAAATAGCGCAGGCCTTAACGTTATGGGTTTCCCCCAAACAGAAAAGGCAATCCCGATGCCTGTCGGTCAGGGCGACTTTACGGCCACAGGTGGAACAGTGCTTGAAGAGGGCCGACATACAATGAGGTTAAGATGCCGAGAGAAGACGGAGACGGAGAAGAGTAGAGACGAAGACGAAGATGAGAAGAGGAGGTGGGGGGATCCAAATACCAAAATCCAAGTCCGTAATCCAAATACCAAGAACAAAGCTGAAATCCGAAGTCAAAAGCCAAAAAGTATTTGAAAGCAAGCCAAGAACTGCTACGAGAAAGAACCTTCTGTTCGCAACGGCGGACAAGAAAACTGAGGAGCGACCGTTGCTCGGCGGGCTGAGCAGGCTCAGTAGAGGCATGGGGGAGGGGTTCCCCCAAGCTACTAAGCTCTAGAATCTTCCGAACGCTACTGCGCACGCGCGAAAGCTCCTAGTGTGTGAGGCACAGAGACCACGAAGAAGAACCACAATTGCTTGTGAGTTTCTACAGGCAACTAACTGGCAGCAGGGGTTGCTACTGCTGCTGCTGAAAGCAAACCATGGGCCAAGGAGATGGGCAGCACTCTGAACGCAAAAGCCCATCTCTGTGTGGCATCCTGGACAGGGTGCATGGAAGCTCATGTCCACTGTGGCATGCCCAAACCCGCAAGAACGAGAACCAATGGGAACAGAAAGCTTCCTATTTGCCAATAGTGGTAATAGGGGACCTGCATCCAATCCTCCCAGTGACATTTCCACTCAAGGATTGCTTATATCCTGCCTCTCTTCCCAGACTGGGATGCAAGGTGGCTTGCAACATAATTGTAAAAAGGTTCCAAGGAAGACACGAGACATCTGTTTAGCACTGTTTTCTGGACATGTAATGACAACTGAGTGGTTACAGGGAAAGAGCTGAGTCGGGAACAGGACTAAACCGTGCAACTCCTGATGAAATAGCTTGAAGGGTGAGAGAGTCCCCAGAGACCAAAAGACCAATGGTGACCACACTACACAGGCATCCCCCTGCACCGCCTGCTGTGTTTGTCGCTCCAGAGAAGCTGGAAAACACTTTCCCAAGTCCCATCCCATGGGGGTGGCCCAGAAGGACATCAAAGATGACTATATCAAGAGTTCTTGAGAGGTCCCCCAGTCCGCCTTTCCACATCTTGGCGAAGGCGGTCTGCAAAGGTGACCATGCTTTCTCTGTTCTTTTGCCATGCCTCAAGCCAGATGGAAAGGACTTTGGATAATCCATCTACTCCCTAAGCATGCCTCCTCCACTCCCCAGGCAGCCCCCCACTACTCCCAGTTTCTGTACTTGTCCTCTTGCAAATGTTCTGCCACAAGGTAACTGAAGCCTACTAAGGGACCCACCAGCACTCCAGGGAGGGGGACCTGGCCAGAAGCACCTGCGGGCACTCGGCACAGGCCAGCGCCCAACTAAGCCCAGGGGCCTGCCAAAGTCTTTTACAGGTGGCTGGGCTCACACCCTGCAGAGGACATCCAGACAAGAGAAAGCCCGACCACTCTCTGGGTGGAGGCGGGACAGAGGGGCCTCCCCAGCTCTCTGCCCTCCTTGTTGGTTCTCATGGCAGGGCTGCACTTCTCCCCTGCACAGAGAGGGACGGAGTGCCAGGCTGGCTCTGGGTGCAAGGGGGAGGGAGCGGGAAGGGGAAAGAAGTCAAGAAGAGAGACAGACAGATAGGGAGGGATAAACCTCAGTGACACTCCTGGTACTATCAACAGAAGAAGCTCTTTCTCAAAAAATAGTGAAAATAATTCCAGCGAAAGTAAAAGAGAGAGGTGAGAGAGAGAGGCCAGGATAGCAGGAGAAAAAATTTTATCCAATCTTAAGTTGCACGTTATTAGAGCAAAGCCCAGTCTTTCTGCAGGAATCTAGTAAGGTAGCCCTCCAAACTAAGAGACTCAGTAGGATGGATCAGTAATTGTTTTCATACACTTTAATTAGAAAAATTCAGATGGCTACGAATAATAATGGAAAGAGAGGCTTTTGCACTTGAAAGGTTGAAGTCAATCAAGTGTGAATGACGGCAAACCTAAAGAGAGAGAGAGAGAGAGAGAGAGCAATTCATCAGGCGTCTGTTGTCTTGCCGCGTCTTTAATCATAATTCCTGATTGGGATTCAAGAAGGCAGTAAGCAGCGATTCTTTGTCTGCCTTCACCTTCCGTCAATTAACTCTCCCTGAAATATAATCATCAACCTCACGTGCTTCTCTGCATCTCAATCTACTGCTCCCAGCCATCCAGTCCTCCTCTCTCACTCGCACATCCGAGGCGAAGCGGGAGAGCTGAAGCAGCACCAGGGGCACAGGGAGAATCCAGAGAGGCCATGCTGAACAAGCCCCTCTCTCCCTCCCTCGCTCCCTGGAAGGGCCCAGGGCCCCCCCATTGCTGCTCCCCAAGAGCCCACTCCCAGCAAGAGGCTGGGGCCATGAGGGAGAGAGGCCACATTGATTTTTTAAAGTGGGAGAAAGGGATCCACACCTGAGGAAGGGTTGCTGGAGCAAGTGATCCAAGCTGCTGCCACCACACCAGCAGAAGTGCTGCTTCCTGTCCATTTGGGCAGCAGAGGGGGGCCCATAGCCCCCTCCCCTCAACAGTGGCCTGTGGAGGTTAAGCCCCCGGGGCTGCTCTAGAGCTCTTGCTGATTCCCCTCCCCACCAAGTTCTGGGGTGAGAGAGCTCTGAAGAGATGGCACCCCTCTCCCCCTCCTCACGCTCACACCCCCAATGTCCAACCCCCCTCTCTCCTGGGTTTCTTTCTTGCCCCAGCCCCCTTTGTTGGTTTCAGGCAGCACTTTGCTCCTCACGCCCCTGCCCCCTCCCTCTGCGGTTGAAGTCTAATTGGCCCAAAATGAAATTGGCCGCCAGAGTCTGAGGAGAGACATTAACATCTCGGCTGGCTGTCCGTGGTGCTGGGAGTGGGGGCGGCGGAGGGGGAGTCTTGCAAGATGAGGTTCCAGAGCCAGACAAAGGAGGCAATTTCCATTACAAAGAACGAGAAGGAGAGCAGCAGGCGAGCTGGAGAGGAGAGTGTGTGTGTCGGGCTGGAGAGAAAAGCTTCATTAGGCTCAGAGAGGCAAAGCGATGGCACTATACCAAGGTCACTTCTAATTTGGACCACCTAATTGGCAAACATGGCTCCAAATGGCTATCATCTCACAGGGCTCAGAATTAATGAAGGCCGATTATTTTCATTACCTTCATCCGAGATGGGGAATGAGACTGGGTGGGTAGCGGGGGGGGGCGAGGGAGAAAAGAGAGCAGCTGAATGACAGGAGGAGGTGGTGGGGAGGGGTGGGGGGAGGTGCAGGGGCTCCGGGGAATGAGCACCCAACCTGCCACCGAGGAGCCAGGAAGAGAGGAAGGAGGGAAGGAAGGAAGGAAGGAAGGAAGGAAGGAAGGAAGGAAGGAAGGAAGGAAGGAAGGAAGGAAGGAAGGAAGGATGGAGAGAAGAGAACCCCACCGAAAGGGATGGAAGGGGCCAGAGCACCCTCCTGGACGGGGCTGCTGCTTCTCCGCCAGCTTTAGGCTGCAAAGGGATCTGCCAAAACAAAGCCACTCTCCTGGCAGCAAACAGACCAGAAGGCCAAAAGCCTGGAGCTCTGCCAGCGGTGGGCCTCTGCGGCCCTGTTTGCTCAGCGCCAGTTGGAGCTCAAGCGGGAGCCTTTGGTCCACACCCTCCTTGCCCCTGCAGGCCTGAAAAGCACCAAAGTGCCCAACCAGCAGCAAGCCCACCCCTCCCGCGGCTAGCCAGCGACGGTTGGGGTGGATCCATCTCGCTTGCAACCCAGGGGCACAACGCCCCAGGGATCCTGGCCCCTGTTGAGAAGGGAAGGGAATGGGGCTGTGGAAGACACAGTAAGGAGATGCTCAGGACAAGCAGGCAGCCGCTGCTATGACAACAGTCATATTAACCGTGGCTGGCTCCTGAAAGGCCCAGAGTGAAGAGGCACCTCCTTCCTTCCCCACCCTTCCAGTGGGAAGAGACGGCCTCAGGAGGCCTTGCAAGAGCTCAGACAGGAACTCTGCCTGCTGGCCTCTGCCTGTCAAAGGCAAGCTCCTTCCATTGGCATGTGGGGAATGGAAGCAGAAGCACTCCCTGGGAAGCCTCCTTGCAATCATGGGAGTGGCCTTGGAGCAGCCCTGGATATAAGAACTTTGCTGGTGCTGAAGCAGAGGTGCTGCAGGCCAAGCAGAGCTGGGACAGACACCTCTCCTCCCTTCCTCTCCTGCAGCACCACCCTCCTGCCCAGAGGGCCCAACCATTCCCTGCCATATGACATGGCCATAGCTGCTGCTCCCTTGGGTGGCTTTTCAGAAGGGAAGAGGCAACTGCTGGAGGGAGGAGTCTTCTATCCACAGCAGCTGCCAGGTAGGCCAGCTCCCAGGCTTGCCTCACATGCCAGAGCTGCAGGTGGACTGGAAGTGAGCCCCCTTTCAGGAGCCACCTGGCTGGGCAGAGGGAGAGGCAGCAATGGGCTTGAGGGGTGGCCACCAGGACCACCAGGTGGGTGGCCCAGCCATGCCATGGGCAGCTTTGCCCTTGCCTTTCTCCTGCCTGACCTCCACCTGTGGTTGCTACTGAGCAAGGGAGGCCCATGGCTCAGTACCCCCCAGGCCAGGGAGCCACACAAGCAGCTGTCGGTTGCCACTTGCCTCCAGGGAATTGTGCTGGATGTGGGCAAGGGCAACATCTCCAAGTGTGGCAATAGATCCCTGCCCCCCGCCGCAACTGGATGCAGTCTGGGCTCTCACCGTTAAAATGAGCTTCTCGACGCAGTCAGGGGAGACGCTGTGCAGGTGGGTGAGATGCAGCTGCAGGTGGATTTTGTTGCTGAGCATGTCCTGGCAGAGGGGGCACCGGAGCATGGGCTGGACTGAGTGCTGCGTCATGGCGTGCACCCGCAGCCGGTTCACGTCGGTGTTGCAGTACTTGCAGTAGGGGCACTGGTACATCTGGGGGGCAAAAAGAGATAGTGGGCTTAGGTGGCTTAAGGCCTCGAGACACACAGACGGCCTAAGGCGGTCAGTCCAACAACCCCACCTGCTCAGCTCCCCCTTTCAGCCCTCAGGCAGCCTTGACGCCATTTGGCTGCCAGCGGTCTTGAGAGCTCCGGCTGACCCAAAAGCAGGGAGTGCATTTTCTAAAGTGGGAGGCAGACACGGGTTTCCAAGAGCAACCACTGGTCACTCCAGCGTCTCACCTGCTCTAGCTTTGTCTCATCTGATGTTTTGGGCCATTTGGTGACAGGGGACTCAGAGCTTCTTGGATACGGAATATGTTTGGAAGATGCCTCCATCAGCTCCTTCTCAGCCTGGGTAGCTTGTGCTGCAGAAAGGACAAAAAGACAGTGATGTGAATTGTCTTTGAAACAGACCGGTTCTGGAAGGGCTTGTGGGGAAGACAGATATTCTCAGATTCACTCGAACCTCACACCCAAAGCTCTATTGAGCCCTCTCTCTGAGCTGGCTTTCTTTACTCAAACCTGACTGGCTGTATAACATCAAGGTTAGGCAACGAGGGAGAGAGAAGGAGGGCATTCTGAGAAGGGAAAATGGTGTGGAAGCATCATGTAGTGAGGACGCAAGAAGTGGGTTGAAAGGAGTCCAAATAAGTGGAGGTTGTTGCCCTGTCTTTAGAGCCCTCCTGCAAGAAGAAACACTCTGTTCCCTGCTGCTCCACCCAAAAGGCAGTCCTTCCTAACGGGATGAGAGGAATTTCACAAAGCACCATTTGGCCCCAGTTTATCCCAGTCCAAGGAACCATCTTCTTCCCATGAAAAAGTACACCCAGCCTTCTTAAACAATAGGGTCTACCATTTAGGGCCCAAGCAGAGGAGCAGACACAGTGCAGCCGTACTCTCAGGACAGCCCTGCAGACTCAACCAAATCAGCCTCCAACTCCCTTCAGGTCTGATTCTGGGATAAGGTCGAGGCCTGTCGGTGCTTCTGGGGTCATTCTAGAGAAGGAACTCAGGCGGAGAACAGGTCAAACCTGAAAGACTACATGGATTTCCAGTTCAATCCAGCCCAACAAATGGAAGAACATGGCAGACCTCTCTCTCTCTCTGTTCTGAACCCTTGCAAGTCATTTCTTCTCACTGCCCACCCCACAGACAGTCACAGCTCGTGTTGCACTGGGGCTCCCATTGCGATTTCAAGGTTATCACTGATGCTAGGAGACAAGCATATGAATGCTCTCTCCCTCTCCCTCTCTCTCTCTCTTTCTCTCACAGGCACATGTGAATGCTTGACCAGAATGGTCATCCTAACCCACAGACACCCAAACAAGGCAGAACAAACTGCAGAGCACGTTCCAGGAAGTTGATACTCTTCCCAGAATGCCCACCACATGACCTCTGAACTATGTACCCTGGAGCACATAAATTTGCAGGGCATCTATTATTTAAAAACTACAAGGACAAGCCTATTACACACAGCCCCCACAAATGCACACATTCAGAACAGTACTTTAATCTGCCTCCAATCGACTTCAAACCCATTTCACCCTTAATGGGAGTTATTCATTTTCACTTGAAAGGTAATATATGACAGCTGGATATTTAACATGATGGATTGGCTGCCGATTAACTAGGCGGTTTAACGCTCCTGGCGGGCTCCCACCCACCTCTGCTCACTCCCCCTGAAAAATGCAAAGTAGGTTCAGAAAGGGAAGTTGGTGGAAAAATCACAAAAGGGGATGGGAAGAGTAGCTCAGCCTGAGACAGAGGCCGCCCTGGAGGTGCCACCACCAGTCCTTCCCTCCCTCCCTCCTGTCCATCCGCCCCTCTGTCCGCCCGTCCATCTGTGTGCTGCCAGCCAGCCAACTGCTTATGCGCTTCAACCATTCCACAGGCGTCCTATCCCATTCCCCATAAATAGACAAATTAAAAATAAGACTAAGGATCCCTGAAGGGGGAGACAAATTCTTGAGTGGAAAGGTATTGGCAGAGGCAGGCAGGACCATGCCTTCCCAGGGCGCCAAGAAGCACAGAGGGTTCCCAGAACAGGCATCGAGAAGAGAGATGGATGCAAAGAGGAGGAGGGGATGAAAGTGTGGATTTTGGCAGTGCTTTTGCTCTCCTCAGAGGAGGTACTTGACTGTATGATTGCTTGGAGAGAATGGGCTTGTGTCCCATATGGGGGTGGGATAAGAAAGGAAGAAAGGCAGGACAAAGTCTCATAAATAAAAACAAAACAAAAACTGTTTTTGGGAGAGTGGGACATGCAGATCAAGAACGAACAAGTCAAGATAAGGAAGAATCTTATAGTTATGTGTGGTAGACTTGCAAGGAAACAAAGGGGTTTTGGTCTGACACTTATATGGTAACTGAAAGGATTTTAAAGGTTGATTTTGCAATGTCACCAGAAATGGTTTTGTTGGGAATTACTGAAAGAGAATAGTAAATATGGACTATTTCTTCAGTACATAACAGCTGGAAGAATGTTGTCTGCCCAAACCTGGAAATGGATGAAGGATCTCACCCAAGTTGCAAAACTGATGTGGGTTTTAAAAGATAGACTAGTAGAACATTATTTTTTTAGAAAGACTGGAAATCATCTATGGATTTTTTGAGCAATAAGAAATCTAATGATGTAATAATTTGTGGTTATGATCATTAGTAATTCTAGTAAGCTGAATATACATAGATCTGAAGACATGGGATATTAATTGATTTTTCTTTTTCATTACAGTTTGTAGGGAGGGTCAGAGTTCTTTTGTGTTTTAATTAGCACAGTTAGGGTATGTTTAGTGTAGCAGTTGAGCCTTTTAGGAATGGTTTTTGTTATTATGTCTTAGTTTTAGTTTAGTTCAGTTTAATTTAGTTTAGTTTTAGTTATACATGTTATCTTGTTTATGTATAGTTTGGGTTTTTTGTTCCTTTTTCTCTCTGTGGAGTTGAGAATAAGTTTGTTTGTATCTCTGTACTAACATTAATAAATATTGAATCTTTAAAAAAAAAACACCTAACCAGAGGCATGACTGGAAGCAACCGAGGAGCGGAGAAGAACAGAACAGGGGAAGGCGGAGGGGGGCCACGTGATGGGAAGGGAAGCGACCATGGCCACAGGGACGGAGCCATGCCTCAGAGACGGCAGAGGCAGAAATGGCAGGTGCATTTGGTCCCGTCCCCACCCAGTGGCAGCATTTTGTTCAGGTCTGATCTTCCTCAAGTGGAAGCCACCTGCTTTGGCTCCAGCATCATGGTTAGAAAGCAAAATGTGTCTTAAGAGCCTGACAGACCACAAAGATAGGTCCAGAAACCGTAAGTGTTGCAATAAGAGAGAGTAAGCAAGCACGCATGCATGCCAAAGTGGCAAGGAGCTCTGGCGCATTGCTCCAGCAAAGGGGAACTTCCATTGGGACCGGATCCTTTGACTTTCATCTTCAGGAAGTGAGTAGAAGAGTGCAGAACGATCCATTTCTCAGCCTCTAGAAGAAAAGAAAGGCAGCCTGCCACATCCTTGTTAGCTCCCCACTTGGGAATGGAAGCCACTCAGAACAAAAGACCCCAAACATCCAAAATGCGCTCCAGACTGAGGGTGTCTCACCAATGATGCTGGGAGGTCCAGCTGCCTCCGCAAAACTGCTCACTTGGGGCACGAGCAGGCTATGGTACCTTCGCTCAAAACACAACACTGTCAACTGCCAGCTGGGGAGGACCAGAGCCCCATCTGGTAAGTCAAGAGAGAGAGGAGGTCTAGATGTTTCCCTTACGAAAGTGGACACCCTTGCAGCAGGACAGAGCATTGGCCCTGAAGAGTTGTTTTGTGCTCAGTAACCTTTGTCCACACCTTGGTCACTTTCCACTGCTTCCTTCAAAGGTCACTGCAGACAAAAAAACCCTCTACCTAACAGTTCTCCAATGGTCTTCACCTTTAAACACCACATTCTCCTTCTGTCCAAGGGTTAAAGCACTGAGGTGAAACTCAAGCAGTCCAGGGGCTTCAGCGGCAGTCTGTGCAGGGGGTGGTAGATCTCCCTGACCAAAGACACCTCCCCCTCCCCAGCCATCAGCTTCTTTTAGCTCAAGCACCACTGACAGCCCCTTCATCTAAACTTCCATCTACTACCCAGCAGCATAATGGAGAAGCCAATTAAATGATTATTAATTCATGCTGCTTTCCGTAAGCTAGGGGTCTCATTTCTCTGCATTCCGTAAACCAACTTGCCACTGGCCCCAGAAATTTACAGCAGGGATCTGTGACGTTGGCCCACCCCTGCTCAAGACTCTAGCTGCTCTGGAGGTACAGCCCTCTTCCATTCCACTGAAAGGTAAAGCTGCAGGTCGGGAACCTGGCAGCCCGTGCAGAGGGGGCAAAGGGCTCAGGCAAAATACTGAGCCCTGCCAAGCTTTGGGTGGTCCTTTCCTGTCTACCCCACTCTCTGCCTGAATTTTCCTTTCACCCCAGTTTTCCAGCCCCACAGAATCAGTCTGGACATTTAGCCCACTTCTATTTGCTTCCTTGTACCTGTGGTAAACTAGTAATCCACTGCCCATGTTACTGGTGAGGACAGCTGAGCCCAGGTGGGAACCTCCTCGTCTCTTTCCAGTGTGATGCCTCCAGACAAGCTGAAACTCCGTGCCACAAGTGCAGCCAGCAATGAAGAACAGAGGCAACTTTACATTTACAATGGGGGAAGTTACAGCAAGTCCTTATTCATTTGTGTGTGGGTGTTCCCCTTTTTAACGTGAGTGTCTCTGCCACTCGGTCTCTTTGTTGTGGCATAGGGGCCAGTCACTGCTCCTCTGATGGGCAAGCCTTTGGTTTCACCTCTTCAGGAGGAAGGACTGTCTATCCTTGTCCTGTTTTTTTTTTTAAACAAATGTTATCCAAACAGCGCTTCTCTTTGGTCATGTAAGTACATGCCTGCTCTGAATTGGTTCCCAGGGCCATCCTGTTGATGATTTTGGGCTAGATCTCTGCCAGCCCAGGGGTGTGTGTGGGTGTGTATATGTGTGCACATGCATGTGTGTGAGCCTTAGTTTGTCTGTGTTTTCAACAGGACCCCAGAACCATTTTTTGAGTGGGGAGAGGCTCAAGACTGGCAGGTAGGTCATTATGAATTTTGTGTACAAAACAGTTGAAACACAACTGAAACACATAATACACTGGATGATGATGATGATGATGATGATGCTGTCAATGAAGGCAGTTAACAGTGTGACTGTCAAGAGGACAATGACAAAATAATAAAAGAAATTTTATAGAAATTGTTATAATTATACTTGGGAAAGAGAAAAATGGACAAGACTCTATCAGATCAAAGGCAAAAATGGATCTAAACTTGAGCACTTGTGATTGGTAGCACCTCAGGGGGATCAAGCACACAAGAGCCTTGGTGGTCCTGATCCTTATTGCCAGATCATATTTGGGGGTGGGGCTCAGCCACCCCAGCTTATTCTCAGCCTGTCTCCCTCTCACGGTCTTCAGCTCTTGTCTGCCTGGGTCCTAGCAAGGGTGTGTGTACACGTGTGAGCATGCTTTCAAGTTGCCTGTCATCTTATGGTGGCCCCATGAATTTCATAGAGTTTTCTTAGGCCAAGATTCCCTAGAGGTGTTTTTGCCAGTTCCTTGCTCTGAAACAGACCCTACAGCACACAGTACTCATTGGCAGTCTCCCATTCAAGTCCTAATCAGGGCTGACCCTACTTAGCTCCCAAGATCAGAGGGGATCTGGTGCCACTAAGGTATTTAGACCCAGCAAGGAAGGTAAGGATAAGTAGATCAGAAAGCATTCTGCAAGGAGAAGACTCTAAACAGATGTCGGAAAAGATAGTAAGTGAGTAGGTAGGTGCTAGACACAGCTCTGCCAGGAGTGCTGAAGCTTAGTCATCTGCAGCCCCACTGAGCCTCTCCCACCCTGGTGCAATGGGGTGGAGGGAAGAAGAGATGACCCTAAATTGTGCATTCAGCCTGCAAGTTCACAGAACTTCACATCAATGAAGATTTTAGGCAACGTGGATCCTTTTGGCATAAAGTACCAAAATGTGCTTTGTATCGATGACAGAGGATGTCCGTTTAGGAAAGCAGGTACTGCACAGACTGCAGGCAGCCCCCAGATGAGAATTTCAACACACTATGGGCTCGGCTCCACTCCACTCCACTCCACTCATGTTTCAGCGCCCCCATCCTCCAGGCACCATCCTCTGCTGTGGGCCTCTCTTGCCCCCTCGCACCAGTGGCAGGAAAAGCTCAGAGGAGCTGGGCTGCACAGGACAGCAGGAGGACATGGCAGGAAAAGAGGCACATTGGGATGGAGCTACTCTGGTTGGGGGTGTGCTGAACCCCCCTTCCCTATTTCTGTAATTAGAAATATAGTGGGCCTGTAGGAATTATTCATAAAGGGCAAGAGCTGTGCAGCAGCCATTTATGTTAAACATGTCAAACCCGATTGCAATCATGCCTGCCAGCTCCGTACTCCATAAACACAACTTTTTCCACAACAATTTCCCAGCCCTTGGCAGCCCATTAATACCTCCCTTAATAGCAGTCTGCCATGGGTGCAAATTACAGATGCTCTGCTGCACTGATTGCTGCATTAGGGGAGCCCCACCAATCTCTAAAAATGGGGAGAATTTAAAAGCTCTCTGGGCTGTTCTGCTGCATCCACAGCTTTGTTAATTTGTGATCCTGTATGACTGCAACGCTCAAGGTGAGTTCTAGCACATCCAAACACACAAAACACTTCTGTACCAAACTGGCCTTTTTTAAAAAAATGACTCAGCAACTTTGCGACTTACAGCCATATTCTAGTCACAAATACTTTAACTAAATTTTTCTACTATTTCAGTCATGAAGACTTTAACTCAATTTTAGTACTCCTTCCCTTCTCCTACCAAACAAGAGAATCCACACTGCAACCTGTTTCCAATGGCGGAAGCATCACTTTACAGTTTGCTATCTCCTCATTAAAGGACAAGCATATTTCCTTCTTTTTTTTTTTTTTGATGTAGAAAGGAGGTCAGACTGGTCCTTCCATACATGCTGGGTTTCAGAGGAACCCAGAACTGCTCGGCATCAACTCCCATACTTCGCTGGATTACGGGCTGAGAACACGGGGCAGCGGACAGGGGGAGCCATGACACTCAGACATCTCTCCTGGTGTCAGAAGCCGGTTGGCTCTCCTGTCAGCTGCTGGGGAGCACAAGCAGGCACGGGCCTGCTGCACACTCACATCCTGCTGCCTGAACTTGGGGCATCTGGCTGGCCAGGGTGGGAAAAGCATGCAGGATGAGGTGGGCCTTCGGTCCAGACCCAGCAGCCTCCGGCTCTCCTGCGGTCAGATCCCATAGGCCAGCCTCACCCCTCTGCCTCCCTTCCTCGCGCTGCACTGGCACCCACTCCCCTCCTTCCTGGCTGCTCCTGCCAGCTCCTAGTTAGGTGAGTGCTTGCCTGAAGTCTACACAAACATTCACGCAAGGCTGGCTTAAGAATTCCCTCTGGGCTGTGTACTTTTTCACAAAATCCATTTGGCTGAAACCATTAAAAAAAAAAATTACCCACAAACCTTACATTCACTTTACTTGCCACCTACTTATTTCCTAGGCTGCTGTCAAACCTGAGACTGGTGAGGAAACACAAAAGCAGAGTAAACGGAAATCCTCCTGAGTGAGCTCAGCCTCTGGGCCTTCTTCTCCCACTCACCTGTCCATTTAACCTGGTCCTTGTCCATTGCACTCTCTGGGTCTTTAGCAGGCTCTTCGGGGTCCGCAGCGGCCTCTCCAGGTCCTTCAGCATCTTCAGTTAACTCTTCTGAAAGGTAAGAGGACAACGATAAAAGGAGGCTGGACTCAAATTCCAAAGCCTGGTCCAAGTCAGGTGGCCAGAAGGAAGCCCCAGGAGATCCTCCAGCCAGGCAGAACCTCAACCAGGTATCCACAGGCAGGAGGCCTTTCCTTTCTTCTCCCTTGCCCCCTCCTAGACTCTTGCAAGCCAGCTGGATGACAATGCCCTGATCCTTCCTGGCAAGTAATGTGGCGTGGCGCCTCTCCTTTCACAGTCTGCTCTGAAGCGCTCACTCTCTTTTTGGCTTCCTACCTTAGAACCAAACCAGGTATGCAACAGAGAAAGGGACATTCTTTGCCAGGAGCAACACATGTTATGAGTCAACTAGTCAGGTCCTCAGCATCTAGAAGGAGGCAAGAAGACCCTCAAACCAGGTAATGTGGACCTCCCCCGTCTGCTTGCTCTGCCTAGCCAACACAAGCCCCAAGGGGCTGCCACTGGTGCCACCTGGTGTACAAACTCACCAGCCCCAAGGCCAGGCTTGTTTCCTGGTCCTGGGAAGAGAGCACTGATTCCACACCAATTCCTCAGGTCTAGATTAGGGTAAACCCTCAGAAACCTTGTCTGTTGACAAATAAAAGGCTGCTTGATCTTGAGGGGTGTGAATTGAGGTTTGGATGGCGGGGTATGTGTGGTATGATAAAATCAATGTGAATGTGGGTTTTAACAAATACTATATAAGAAAAGCTCTCCTAAGAATACAGAATAGGTACAAAACAAGATTATGCCCTAAAACACCATTGTGGGAGTCTTTGCAAGAAGCCTTTTATAGGAAAGAGATAACAGTAAAAGAAAAATGGGCAACCTCTATAGAGCAATTTTGGAAATTGAACAGGATAGAAGATAGAATTAAGACAGAATTAAACCAATTAAAAAGTAGTATCAGAAGAGTTCAGTTTCCAGTGGTTCTCATACAGATCAATAGTGGAAAAACATAAGACAGACCAAAAAAATACATGATTTTGAACTGACTGAAACTGAATTGGAGAAACAGCTGTGTTCAGATGATGAGCAATTGATGGGGAAGATGCATAAACTTTTGTTAAAACTAGAAATAGAAGAAGAGGTAGTAAAAGAATGTATGATAAAATGGGCATAAAATGTTGGGCATAATATAATGTTGGAACAACGGCAGAGAATGTGATCGGAAGGAATTTACATTGTGTTATGATTTAAAGGGGATTTTCTATAAGATGATGTATTGACGGTATTTGACACCAGAAGCGTTGGCCAAAATGCAAAAAGAGCTAATAGCTGTTGGCAATGTGGACAGCCTGTGGGATCTTTTTAGTACATGTGACGGGCAGGTGATAAAGCCAAAACATTCTGGAATCAAGCACATCTCATGAAAAAAACTGAAAGTTGATGTTCAGATGAAATCAGAATTGTATCTGTTGATGAGTCATTAGCGAGGATATTTGGCAAGATTCTGCGGTTGTTATATGCTCAGAAGTGGAAGAGTATTGAGATTCCAAGAAAAGAGGACTGGTTAGCTAAGTGACTTTATTTAGCAGAGATGGACAAACTAGCAACAAAGATAAGAGAAAAAACTGTGGAGACGTTCATGAAAGACTAGGATCTATTAATATGCTTCCTGCAAGTGTAAGAGAATAACATGCCAATTGTAGGATTTAATAGCATTTTGGGAAAAGTAGCAGCTGAAGTATTGGCATGAAATTTGTATTTAGAGAAGCTTTTATCTTATACGTTACCAAGAGCGTACGGTGGGAAAGGTGGAAACTACCTTTTAAAACATTTGTAGGGTTTGTGTTGTTTTTTCATTTGCTAGGTACCATAGTGTTTTGTAGATGTTCTTTGGTGTTGTTTGTTTACTTGTGCCTTTATGTTTTGTGTGAAATTAGTTGTTATAATTGCTAATTTTTGTTTAGTTTTGTAGTTGTGTAGCTTAAATTTTATCTTTCTTAAAGAAAGTATGGAAAAAAAACAGAAGAGAAACTAGTCTGTGGAGGCATACCCCGTGCCTCGCATGCAGTGGGGGACCACACTCCTTGGCGCTGAGGATCCCACCACACATTTGGCAGGGGCGGGGCCCCCTGGAACTGCCCCAACCAAGCAAGCCCAGGTTCATCTCTCCAGTTGAGCAGCCACTGTCCTCCCCTCCCAAAGGGGTCGGACTCCCCCCGCAGGAGCCCCTGGACTGGGGTACAGGAGGCAGAATGTGGGTCCCCTTCGCATGGCAAAATGCAGGGAAGGTGCCGTGGGCTCAGCTCCTGGAGGAAGCCCATTCTTCCCCCACCAACTGGCTGACTGGCATAAAGAACCTGTGGGTCTGTATCTCCTAAGGACAGAGGAGGAGAACACCAAGCACTTTTATCATCCCTGAGAGCATTCAGAGTGCCTCGTGAACCTATGAGAGAGGGAGTGAGTAGCAACTCTCCCTGGCAGTCCAAGGCTTCGGAAGGAGTTAGGATGGGCATGAAGACACTTCCTTCAAACGGGGATTAAAACTGTTTGGATATTTACTGATTACTAGTTTCAACAGATTCTTGCTTAATTTGTTTCAAGCAGTGATGCCAGCTGCCTTGAACACTGTTTTTAAAGATGAATCAGATTAAAAATGTAATAAAAAGCAACAAGATAAATAATTAGATTTTTTGCTTGTCCTTCTGTACTTCAGAGAATTCAGGTCAGCACATATTGCCTGCTCATTTTGCCTCACAACAACCTTACGAGGCAGGCCAGGCTAAGTGACCACAATCTGCACTAGAGATGCTTCTCCGTCGCTCCAAGGAGCCTGCAGAGAATCGGTGGGCAGGAACAGCGGGGCCTCACGCTTTGGCTGGAGCTGAGGAGAAGCTGCTTTGTGGCTGGAGCTGT
Source organism: Iguana delicatissima (assembly GCA_948472985.1). NCBI lineage: Eukaryota > Metazoa > Chordata > Lepidosauria > Squamata > Iguanidae > Iguana > Iguana delicatissima. The sequence goes on from CAOKZL010000132.1 coordinate 153,200, forward strand.
TTGGAACAAGCTACCTTGGGCAGTGCTGGGAGCCATACGGGATGTTTAAGCTGATGCTGGAGAGCCATGCAGGAGGGCGCTGTGGCTGCCCCCTTGCCTGCAAGTCCTGCATTAAGCTGGACCAGATGACCCCCCAAGATACATCCTTCTTGGACTGGGAAACCATGTGCCGTAGCTGAGGGACAAAGCGTGTGAAGGCAGAGCTCTTGGGACCCCTGGAGCCCACGGCTGGCTGCCCCTGCCACTGCTGGACACCCTCCTCAGAGACATGGATTTCCTCCAGGAGGAGCCGAAAAAGGCCCTCTCGCTCTTCAGGAGTGGGGAAGGCTGCTGTGAGGACCGAGACCTTTGGGTCCACCTGGGAAGGAGGCCCCTAAAGTCCCAGCAGCTGCCTGGAGATGGCGCTCTCTGCACAGCCAGGACAAGGTGGCCACAGGCAGGCTGGCCAGCTGGCTGGAGGCAGAGGAGGCTGCTGACTGGGCTGTCTGGGCTCTCCTCTGAAGCATGTGGAAATAATATACTGTCTTGTAGCAAACTGTCTGGGTCAGAGGAAATAAAACAGGACATTCATAGCCAGTTACACCATCTGTCTTTATACCACCACCACCACCACCACCATCAACAACAACAGAGAGAAAAATAGTCCTTTCAACGGATGAAAGGCCCAACTGGCAGCAACCAGGAAAATGTGAAGCACAGAGACCGAGGAGGGGGGTGGGCGGGGGTAGACGGCACCCTCCAGTTTCACCCAGAAGGCCGTCCCCTAGGAGGGCAGGGGCTTCTCCTGGCTGAAGAAAGGCCAGGGCATCCCCCCGCCTCCCCCCTCCCCACCCCACGCTGCCCGGCCTGCTGCAGGGCACAGCGGAGGGACACTGCCAGCCTTGGGGGTCTGGAGTAGGGAAGTCCTTGTTCTCCAGACCAGGCAGCCCCCCACCCTCTTCTGGTTGGGTGTCTCTCTGCAAAGCACAAGCTGTGTGTGTTGGGGGGCAATTAGCACAGCAAAAGAGAGGGGCACCTTCTGCCTGGCAACCCCCATGTCTGGCCTCCACCCCGGCGGCTGCCAAGAAGAACGGGCAAAGGGCCTCAGGCAGGGGACCAGTTGCCAACCCCCTCCCCAACTGGAATCTGGCCCCTAGCTAGGGGTGGACAGCCTAGGAACTTCTCAGGATGCTGTCCTTGCCCACTGACAGTCCCAGAAAGAGAGAAGAGGCCGAGCCGTCGGTACTCCAGGTAGAGTGAGCTGCGGGGCCAAACCCCCTTCCCTCAAAGAGGCCGAGGAGGCGGCAGGGGCATCTCTTCCGGGCCTTGGGTGGAGTGGGCAGGACTGATCCAGGCTCAGCCAAGGAAAAGTGCCCAGGTGCCCCCCCCAGCTCCGAGGGGGAGCTCCGAGGTGGGGCGGGGGCAATCCTCCTCCCACTGGGAAAACTGCCAGGTGAGCAGCTTCTCCTCAGTTCTCCCCCCTCACCCTGTGCTGCTGCCCCATTATCCCTTTACAAAATGACAGCCCTCAAGCAAATCCTTCTTTAAAGGTTTACGGGAGTTGGGGGAGGAAAGGACAGGGGGAGAGGAGGGATGTGGAGGATGTTTCCTTCTAAGCCCTCCCCCCATTCCAGTAGACTCAAGAGTGGAGAAACATTAGCTGTCACAAACCACCATCAAATCGGGTTTGAAATATTTAGCACTGGCTTGGAAAATGCGACGGTGCAGCTCTGACAGGTGAGATGGGCACAGACACCCATTTTCCATTATAATGGAAATATCCAGCCTGTTCTGAATATGTATAACCCAGAAAAATGTATTGATTTTTCATTCGGCATTTAAAAAAATTGAAATACCCTGCAGCTGTCAAAAGCCTTTTGTTAAAAGCTCATCTTCCTGGAATGGGGTTTACCAGAAACAAGTTTTAATTGTACACAGGCTGCTTCTTTGAAACACAGGAGGATTCCCCACCCCCAGCTAGCCAGATATACCCCTCCTCTGACCTCGCCCCCTCCCCGGCACGCCCCCAGGGGCTGTTTCTTTTGGCGGGCGGCTCGGTGCGGTGCGGCGTTAAGAGGCAGGCTGCAGCCCTGGGAGAGAAGGCCAAAGCCCACGGGGAAGCCTGGCTGGCCAGGACTGTGGCGGGCAGAGTGGCAAAGCCACGGGGTGTGGGTGTGGGTGGTCAGCACAGCAGCCCAAATGTGCCCCCAGACAAGCCCTACTTCCCAGCCCTCCCTGTGAAGGAGAGGAGGAAAGAAGCAGAATGCAAGGCAGCAGAACCAACACAGAGCTCCCTTAAGGGCGATGTGGGATGGTCCTCCTCCCCAACTCTGTTCTCCTTCTGAATCCACGCGACGGATGGACCGACCGGGCTCTTTCTTTGAAAATGGCCTCCCTGCCCTCAGCTCCTCCTTCCCTTTCTCCTGAACTGAGCGTTAGCAGGCAAGGACAATGAGAGAGGGAGGAAGTAACTCTTGCACCTTTCCACCTTTTCCATGCCATGCTTACAGTTTTATTCAACCCTGTCATGCCCCCTTTACTTCCGCTTCTCTGTGCTGAGAAACCCCAGGGAACCGTCTGCTGTGGCCCCTGGACCACCGGGGTCACCCCTTTTCCAGATCCACAAGAGGCTTTTCAAGCTCAGTAGCCACTGCGGGACGCACGCTCGTCCCCCAACGGTTGCACCACAGGTTTTTATAAATATCTTACGATAAGCAGCAGGCCCACCTCCCCCAGGCCCCGACGCAGAGGAGAGGACGCTCTCCACCCAGCCGCCCCTGCCCTGGCCAGGGAGGGAGAGCAGAAGGGGCGGCACCCACGCCCTGTGAAGGCCTCGGGGCAGGGAGCGGTTTGGTTGCTCTTTTACTTGCAAAGCCCCACCTACAGCGATGGAGCTAGACAGATGGGGATGAGGATGAGGACGAGGATGATGGGTGACGACAGCAGCAGCAGCAGCAGCTTTTTCTCCTCTTGCGCACTATTTGCCTCCTTCCCTATCTTCCCAGGCAGCCAAACACAGCTCCAACACTGCTCCCTTGGTTGGAGCAGGAACAGCAACACCCACACCCACACCCACACCCACACCCACCCAGACACAGACACACACAGACACACACTCTTTAGCAGAGAGAGCTGTTTAGAATCCCCCTTCATTCACCCCACTGGCAGGGCTCGAATCGCAACGAGAGGGCTGGGAGTGGGAAACGGGCGCTCTTGCCAGTCAGCAGGGGCAGCCGGGGGAAACCACCCGTCACCCCTCGGGAAGATGGCGAGGCGGCAGGGCAGGGCAGGGCAGGGCAGGGCAGGACCTCCCTGCAGAGAAGCAAGTGGTCAGCACCCTCCCGCCCCCAGAAAGGAGCAGCTCAATCTTCACCACCCCAGGTGTCGTGTTTCTGGGAATTCTGAGGCCACCTGCGTAGAAAAGTCTCCCCTGCCACCCCAGAAAAATCACAAAAACCTTGGAGGAAAAATTGAAATAGGTGCAGTGCTTACATTCCTGGCCATCCAAAACTTATTCTCTTGCTTTAACAGCCTAAAACACATTTATAACTTAGCTAACCTACAAAATTTTACTGTTTGGCATATTTAGGAGATTTACAGAGCAGTAACAGCTATGCACTTATTCAAACACGCTTTCTAGGCAAATGTTTTTGGGGGGAGTCTTCACAAGGTGGCTTACGTAAAACACACCTTTTATTCTTTTTGATGCACTTTTCTCCCAGCTAAGCCCACGAAGCCTGCAGCTTCAAAAGTATAAATGTCTGGCAGAAGTAAACCCTTTTGAGTTCAGAGAGGTTTCCTTCCAGCAAAGCGATTCTCTGAAACCGCAACCCTAGTTCTGTACAAGCAAAACTGTGAATACAGGTTTACCTCAGTTGGCGAAGCAGGCATGTTCCTGAGAGGTACTTATTTAACAAAAAATTTGGTACCACAGGCAGGAGTAACATGGAAAGAATGGAGATAGGATCCTACACTACAAAAAAGAGTAGCAGTTCAATATGCTTTAGCAAAGTTTTAAATTCAGAATTAACAACATGCATGCAGGAACTCAAACAACCAGGCTAGGCAAACCTTGCATTCATTTTAAACCAACCAGCCAACCAACCAACCAACCAACCAACCAACCAACCATGTTGAATCTTCTGGAGACCACTTGAAGCCTCTTCTAAAATGCATCCAGGATGACTTTTTCTTTTACTGGCCTCCACTTTTCTTACCATTTCCACTTTAGTGGCCAAATTTACTGATCTATCCTTTTTGAATGTGCTTGGGGAGGAAGCGGGGCAGGCTTATTTAGTCTCCTCATTCCTCTCTGGTTTGTGGTCCCCATAGGCTCAGCAAGGGATTCCGGAGGCAGCTCTCTCGACTGTGCCTGTTCTCTGCACGCACACTTGGCTACAACAGGATCAGCTACGGCAGAATCCCATTCTTTCCCAGCTCAAGGTTTATCACATTGTTTACGCTGTGGCAGCTGACACCAAAAGTCTGACACAAAAAGTCTGCAGCCTTCCTCCACCCCATCCCTGCCAGTGCTAATGCTGCTACAAAACTGCCAGCTAGGGCTGGGGACAAGGATGAATAGCAGAGATTAGATGGGTGCAAAAAGACTGTAAAAAGGAGCTCGTCAGAGCTATACCCACATACCTGGTATTGTTTTGGAGTGGGTGGGGGCTTTTCACATCTTTTGCTACTTAAGCTCAACTCTACATGAGGCACGGGAATTATTATCCTCTAATACTGAATTAGATCATCTTTCATTAAATTCTCTACAAGACATATTTTGAGCAAGTAAAACTTTGTCTTGAAAATAATTTCCCAGATTCCGAAAAAAAAAAGAATTTTTTTCCTAAGTTTACACATGCACATGCGTACATTTCGCCCAAATCTCCCAATGTTTCTACAAACCTATTTTATCCAGCCTTCCACGTCTGTCTTTGCCCTGCCTCAGGCACCAAGTTAAATATAAGCCCATGAGACAACCACAGGAACTCTTGCAACAAGCTTAGATCACACCGTCCCCTTGCTTTCTAACAATGAAAAGCGGTCAGGAGTTAAGAGTCTCCAGGCTCTGGCCTGGACGAAGCAAATGTTATTGTAAAGCAAGTCGCTCATTCTAATCAGCCACAGCGGCAGGGCAGCCACCTGCCAGGGGCCACCTGCTGCACTGCAGATCCTGCCCCATGTGGCCCCCACACTCTCCTGGTAGCCACCGGACTGTTCAAACCTCAGAGTCCTCCGCGGGTCAGCTCTATGGGACTTCTGGAGCAGGCCTCTCAAGAACGATGGACGAGGGCAGGTTTAATCCCCTGCTTGCTCCTGCAGGCATGCAGAATAATATTTCTATATTTTTATTTATTAGAAGATGGATATGCTGCTCTATCTTCAAGGATTTCAGGGTGGCATACAATGAAACCAAGGGACAATAAGGGCATCCACTCCATCTGAGAAGGAATCCATGGTTAAAGCCCTCCTGAGAGTAGGTTTCTGCCCATGAGCTTAAACTTGAACAGTTTAAAACAATTTAAAACCAACAATAAGAACTTACACATATTAAAATCATACTAAACAATCTGATACTTAAAACCAGTCAAAAGTGGTTAAAACTGTTTCAGACAATTTAAAACTTAACACATGTAGTGTAAAACTGCATATAAGTGCAGATTTGAACAGAACTGATTAGATCCCAAATCTACAACCGGAAAATGCAAAGGCTGCATCTGCCACTAAGCCTAAGGCCCTGGGAGGGAAGGGGAAGATGGGGACGGGGATGTTCTCCTGCATCCCACACAGCTCCACATCCCTCCCTCGCAAGAGCCCAAAAGATACGGAACGGACCCTGAGATGCTCCCTCGTGCTTTGAAAAATGCAGTCCCGGCAAGGCTCTCTCACTGCAGAAGGCCTGGGCCTTGATTGACATAGACTGACAGATCTCTACCCTGCCTTTCACTCAAATTCCCAGTGCAGCTTAGAAAATTTTAAAAGCACAATAATTAAAAATTGTCGATTCCTCCTGATAATAGTAGAGGCCCTGGCTGCTGGCGATATTGCCGACCCCCCGGCCAGCCAGCCCAGGGTACGCAGGCAGCTGCCGCTCTGTCCTTCTGAGACTGGGCCTCTGAGCCCTTCTCCTCTCGAGGGCGGCGGCCCAGTTGTCTTCAGCCGCTGGATCTCCACCGTGTGCCCAAGTGGGTCCCCTTCCCCGTTGTGCTGACGGCACCCCCCCCCCGTCCTCAGTGGTGGCTGCACAGACCAAGATGAAGGGAAGCACTCCCGCTGCAGACGGCAGAGAGCCCTATTGATCCGACACACACTTGGTGCCTTCAAAGTTGTTTATGATCAATATGCAAATTGCTCATGGCATTGATCTAGTATTAATTTTCAATTAGGGAATCCACAAGGGGTCTTCCAGGGTCAATACCTAACAATGCAAAGGAAATGCCGCAATGAAGTTATCAGCCTTGGCGTTCGGAGGCCCAGCTACAGCTTTCTACACGTCCACTTCCAGCAGCAGCTACACTCCCGGGCCTTCTCATTGCCACACACAGAGCGGCCTCCTCCTCTCGAACCCAGAAGCTGTCACCTTGGCCTGTTCCGCTGAGGTCTCACAGCTCTCTTTCTCGGGATGGTGCCTCAAGGGGGCTGCCCTGGAGGGGGTCTTGTTCCCTGCAAGCAGGAGGAGAGCACAGGCTGCAGGCAGAGCCTATTTCATCCGGACAGAGTCCAGCAGGGCTCCATCTTCTCACCTCCTCCTTGATCTCTCACAAGATGCTCTGGAGTTCAGCCTCATCACCAGAAAGATACTGCTAAGCCTCCCAGTATCTCCACCTGCCAAAATGGACATGGACAAATGAGCCAAAGGGGAGTTCAAATAAGACAATGGAGGTAGCGGGGCCACTCCAGTCTTGTGAACTGGATTGGGGTGTGTTCTTCAGGTTGCCCTGGCCTCTCTGGTTCACCAGTCTGGAGTGCTCCTGCATCTCAAGCTGTGCCTGGAGCCTAGGAAGCAGAAGTGATGATACTTGCCCTTTGCTGCTTCTACAGTTGGAGAACTGGGAGGGCTTCCAAATGCTCCAGATGTGCAAACAGACATGCCCACCAGAGACACTACCAGGGCTAGGCCACTACATGGTGCTCCAGGAGGGAGAGGTAGAATGGGGGCAGTTCCTGACAGCCTATCTGGCACAAAAGATGGTGGCCTAGCTCCTGAAAGGACAGCCAGGGGTACTCCTGTTCCATGCCATGACCCTGTTCAGGTGGCACGAGCCACCCTTTCACACACCCAACAGGGGGTTCTCCCTTACATTCTACCCCAAGGGCTATGGACACAGAGAGGCAAGAACCTAGTAGCTACTCCACAACAGGGGAAGAGAATCCTTTTCAGACCTTGCTACCTGATTTTAAGTAGATTTCCCTTTCTATTTTGGAATAACTTGTTAGGTCCCTTGAGGCCAAATAATGGTGCAGAACAGAAATAGGATGAATTTGCCTTGGCGCTCCCTGAAAGAGGAAGAAGGGCCCTTTGCCATGTGCAGCAATGCCATGGAGGGATAGAAGCCCACTTCAGAGTTTCCACACCGTGTTGGCTGCATTCCCCAGGCAGTCGACCCTCACGCCTCTCAGTGGGGGGCACAGACGGCCTTTTGTGGTTGATGTCCTTCTCCCCACACGGACCACTAGCTGCCATTCACTGTGGTAACCAGTACACTGGCTACCCTGGCTAATTGGTTTATGGATAACATTAATTACCATGTTGCTCATTAATGGATGAAATCTTTATTGGTTTCATTGATCAGCAGGCTTGTTAGCGGACCTAACCAATGGCAGATGTAACAAGCTCTCTTATCGGCATATCAATTAATGTAATCAATCTCTGGCCAGAGGCTGCCATTCGCTTCCCTGCTTGTTTGAAGGCAGGAGTCGAGAGCCAAAGCAAGGAAGAATTTACTTGAAGAGTTCCTCTGTTTTCTTGGGCGGGTGACCTCACAGACCCTCCTCCTACTGCTCGTGGGTCCCTCGGCCAAACGCCCTCCCCTGGTCCACACAATTTAGCAGTCCAGGCGTCCACAACAATGCAAGACTTGTCCTCCATGGGAGCTGCGGACCACCCCTCCTGTGGGTCAAACACACTTGAGCATCTTGTGGCTCCTCCAGACTACTGAAGGCGGAAGTATATTGACACGGGGAAGCCTGTTCAGAAATGTAGGGGAAGGGCAGCACAAGGCTCCCCTGATTTGTCTACAGCCCATCCAGGGCAACCTGGACTCTAAAGGTGGCTCTTCTTTTGAAGGGCATAGCCAGCTGTCATTTCCAAAATGAGCTGCTTTGGCCTCCTGGGCACTACCATTCTTTCACAGGGATTTGCCTAACTGGTTTGTAACCTGTATTTGGCCTCTTTGAGGGAAGAATTTGACCAGCTGCTGAACATGCAGGAGAAGATGCTCCCAAGGAGCTCTGGGACCCGACTGGCCGTTCCCATCACCCACATAGGCTTGGTCTCCCACGAGGAGAACAAGAGATGGTGGCAGCTGCTGGCTGCTCTGTCTCCTGGCCAAAATAGAGAGTCATAGAATCACAGAATCATTGGGCTGGAAGAGACCCCAGGGAGCCAGTTCAAGCCCCTGCTATGCAGGAACACCCATCAGAGCCCTCCTTTTGGCGGGTGGCCATCCAGCCTCTGCTTAAAAACCTCCAAGGGAGGAGGAGACTCCATCACACTCTGAGGCAAGATATTCCACTGCCAGATAGCTCTGACCATCAGGAAGTTCTTCCTGAGGTTCAGGTGGAATCTCCTTTCCTGCAGCTTGAATTCATTGCTCCTTGTCCTAGTTTCTGGAGCAGTGGAAAACAAGCTTGCTCTCCCCTTGACATGACATCCCTTCAAATATTTAAACATGGCTATCACGTCTTCTCTTAACCTTCTCTTCTGCAGACTAAACATACCCAGCTCCCTAAGCTGCTCCTCAGAGAGCTTCATGGCTTCCAGACCCTTCACCATTTTGGTTGCTCTCCTCTGGATACACTCCAGCTTGTCGATATCCTTATTGAACTGAAGTGCCCAGAACTGGACACAGTATTCCAAATGAGATTTAACCAAAGCAGAATAGAGTGGTACCATTACCTCCCTTGATCTAGACACCATATTCCTATTGATGCAACCAAGAATCGCGTTGGTTTTCTTGGCTGCCGCATCACACTGCTGACTCATGTTCAGCTTGTGATCTACCAAGACTCCTAGATCCCTTTCACATGTACTGCTATCCAGCCACATGTCCCCCATCCTATATTTGTGAATTCCATTTTTTCTGCCTATGCGTAGGACCTTACATTTCTCCCTGTTGAAATTCATTTAGTTAGCTTTGGCCCAGCTCTCCAATCTGTCAACCTCATTTTGAATTTTGATCCTGTCCTCTGGTGTATTAGGACCCCCTCCCCTCAATCTGGTATCACCTGCAAATTTGATCAGCATGCCCTCTAGATCATGGTGGAACCTGGACCTTGGCATGGAGGCCAGCCACCTGGCTGCCAAGGACTGGGGCTGTCTCTGGAGACATGCCTCAACCATTTCCATCCCCAAAAGAACAACTGAATGAAGGAAGGGTTTTCCCCAATTCTTCCGTGAATGGAAATGTGATGCTGAGACTTTTGTCCCCTGAACCACAGAAACAGACCCTGCAAAACCATGGAACGCAGCAGAGGGTACTGGAGGCCATGGTGCCGGGCTCTCCCTTGCTGGACAGGGACCAGCAAGAGATCTCCTGTCTTCCAGCCCATTAACAAATGAAATCTTCTCAGGACTAAACTATAAAGCTGAGAAGACTGCAGTCATTTCAAGTCAGGGAATAACACCACAAAAGTACTTTTTAAACTAATTACTCAGTTTCCAAATTGCTGCCCTTAATGAGCCTTCTTTCTGCCCAGAACTTATGAGAGAAAAAGCTACCTTAGGAGCACAGTAATTACTGCTTTCCCTTTCAAACTTCTAACTGGAGATCAATGCTGCATTTTAAGACTCATTGATTTACAATTAGCCTGGCTTTCCTGCTAAAGTGTTTTCAAGCAGAGTTTACTTTTATTTTATTCTGAAATCTCAGAGATTTGGTTCTTGGATTTCACGTCCTCCTGAGACACATGCTAGAAACTTGAACAGGAAGAAACACATCAGAGAAAGGGAGGAGTGGAACAAGGGGCTGGGCCATGTTGAGATCCGTGGTGGTGGTGGTGGTGCTGGGCAATGGTGAAGCAGCCCTGAAGCTGAGCACAGCTGGGAGAGGAGGAACAAGGGCCAGTCCAGCCACGAAGAGCAGCCACAGACACCTGGAGAAGGCGGGAGCTGAAGCCTGGAGGCAAGGAACTCTCAGGAAGCTCTTTTCGTCTGCTCTTCAGTTGCATCCAGTGGAGGGATGCTTTACCCATCTTGCAAAAGTTAAAAATAGTGCAGAGGGTAGGGCCACAAGCGCCACGGCTCCTGCATTTGTGCCATCCCACAAGGAGAAGGGAAGCAAGCAAAGCAATTAAGAATTTCATCCTGATTGCTTCAAGCATTTTCCTCTCTGTCATAAAAGTTACAGCACAGAGGAGAGCCTCTCCTCTCTCCAACAGAAATCTGCCTCTCCATACAGATGGGGGATCAACTGAGATACAGATCCCTGCGCTTGGCCCCTTTCCATGGCATTTGCTAGGGTTGTGAAAACTCCTGCTTCTGTGGTGTAATTCTCCACACAGAAACAGCATGAAGTGGCACAACACACAAATCAGTCCACCCTCAGCTGCACAAAAGCTAGTGGGCCAGCAGGTAGGCAAGCAAGCAAACTCTGATATTCGGGTGAATCCAAAACTGCCCTCCTCTTCAGAGACTACAAGCTCTCATATAAAGCCACATTAAGTCTAGTAGCCTTTAGTCTCTGGAGATGAATCCAAATAGCAGGCAAGAAGATGTCAGCAAAAAGCTCCAGGTCCTCAATCAGTGAAGACCGGGCAAGATCATTTGTGTCCCTATCCTGGGGGTGCCAACTTGACTTCCAGGTTCTCTCTCTCTCTCTCCCTCTCCCTCTCTCTCCCTTTCTCACACACATGCACAGAGCCTTCCAATCACTTATCTTAGGCCCTGCCCCTCCTAAAAATCCAAATATACTTTGGAAAGATGTAAACAGTGAGTTTGAAATAAAGTATTTGCACAGAAAAAAATTGCAAAATATCTACCATGTGTACTGATTTGAATGAATTAATTCTGAATACAGAGCCTGATCTCTTTGGCACAAAATATTCTGTCTCAATGCAAAAAATCAAAAGGTATTTGTGGCACTGTAATATAAACAAATCTCTCTCGGTGGAGGGAGGGAGGGAGGTGCACACACACGTGTCCATATGGACAACTATTTCTTTACTTTAAGGGCCATCCTTTCTCACTGCAATGTTGTGCCTTAGCACCACCAGCCCATTAATTGTGTATTTCTGATAGTACACACTATCAGAAATACTGCAGTAAACTGTGCAGTTTGGTATTAGCAGGACTAATGTTATCCCCTTAGCAGCCCTTTGGCCCAGCTACTTACTGCTCTGGTGATTTCTTTTAGGGGAAGGGAAGAAGCTTTCCCCCGCTACGCACACACACCATGGGCACAGTAGCCAGAAGAGAGCATGGAGGACAGATCCCAACCACTAAGAGAAGCCACGAAGACTGCTTAGCACCTAGACATTAAATCCTTAGGAAGTGAGGGCTGTCTGCAAGACCATTTGCTTCAGTCTCCCTGGAAACCTTTTTTAACACACAGCAGCATACCACCTTAGCCTGTTTGCCTTATTTACAGGAATTCACTATTTGAAGGAAAACAAGACTATCCACTGCCTTCAGCAAAAGCGCAAAGTGTGTGCACACATGAGGGAGACAGAGTGATGTTATGAGAGGTGCTGTTTGCTGATCTGACTCATCCCCGCACCACCTCCTCTCAGTTAGCAACAGCCATTTTCTCTCTTATGCTTCTCTTTCCTCCTTTCAACAGGAAAACGGACCTCTGTAGACCGGCTGCCACACACGTCCCTGAAAGCCAGAATGCCAGAGAATAAATACAAAGCTGCTTTCCCCGCCATCCAGCCCCTCAATCTGTGGGCAGACGCAGGAGCACCGTGCCCAGCCAGAAGGTCCTGGCAAAGAGGCCACCGAGTTCTTGAGCCGCTATGGAAAAGGCGGCAGCAGTGGGAGAGAGCCATGAGCTGAGGTCAGGCAAAATCTGTGCTGCAGAAAGGAAGGGAAGACTCAGCAGGCTCAAGGCCAAGCATCCAGTCCTCACTGCCCCCCAATTTTCAAGCTCCTTTTCTTGTAGAAGGAAGTGAAGACCACGAGGAGTGTGGGGAGGAGCTTCAGAGCATGCTGTTGTACCGCTTTGCTCTGAGAAGCACGAAATCAGCAGCAGCCCCGGAAGGCACACTGTGGGCCAAACCTGCTTCTGGCTCTGAGGCAGAGGTACAGCAGACACCATGAGAACCTGCCGTATAACCACATTGCATAAACCTCCTCCAGGGAAGCCAAGCTCCGCCATGCCCAGGGAACTCCCACCTCCTAAGAGAAGGCTCACCTGGTGGCTGCAGAGGCCACCCAGAGGATTCACAGGTCTCCATTCTCTGCTGCCTCTGAGAAGCCCTTCTGTGCCCGTTTGGCCACTCTCCATCCCCACCTCCCTCCCTCCCTTGGCACAGCACTGTGAAAGAGCTCAACACTCTGCGGGGAGAAGCCAGGCAATCACCCGGGACTCCCCTCTGCATGGAAACAAAGCCCCCAACCACCAGCAAAGAAGACCCAGGCAGGCCTACAGAAGGCTCAGGTCCTTGAAGAGATCTGGTGTTCTAGTGTGCAAGCGGAGAGAGAAAGAATTTGCCCAAGGTGAGGGCAGAAGAAGCCATTCCACGCCAGGCAGTGGCTGGGAGGGGGCCATGCCTTTTGTAGCAATTAACAACAGAGGCAATGCCTCCCTTGCAACCCGTTCCGAGATGAGAGAGTCAGAGCTAATTGTATGTCTTAGTTCATCTTTGATGAACAGAAGGGTTAATGCAAGAACCACTTCTTTGCAAGGGTAACTCAAGCGACACTGATGTGAATCAATGTTCCTTTTGTGAACGCATTACTTGGCAGAAACTGGCTTTTTGTATCCCCCTTAAACGAAGCCAGCAAAACAAAAAAAAAGCGGGGGCAGAACGTCCTTCAAACAAAGGGATGAGGTGAAAATAAAGAGAGACTCGCCTGCACTTTATTCTCTTTCATAGAAGCAAATGCATTTGGTGCTTTTTATACATTAATCAATCAATATCACTGACTGTACATCAGCAGTGCAGCCAAGTTATGAATGACCTTTCTGGCAAAGAGGACACTTTTAATGCTCACAAGACTGCTCTGAGCTTTGCAACTTTCTGAATTTATGCCTGTATGATTACCCCATCAGGGCAGCTGCAGCCGCAGCCACAGCCGGACCATCAGATTAGACCTCGCCCATCTGCACAAGCTGGGAAGGGGTCTCCTGGGAGAGGTGCGTCGGACACCCCCAAACCACTGCCCATCCGGCCTGGGATGGCAGCCCCTGCCTGATTCCAGGACACCTCCGTGTACCAACCAAGGGACACGCGGCACGAGGAGGCACCAGCCAGGCGCGCCCTGGCTCCCAAGCCTTTCCTCGCAGAGGACGGTTGAGCCACAGCATGGGCAACCTGGCAGCCCAGTACTGAGCAGCATTATAAGCCACTCTGATTTGTCTCCATGGCACAAAGGGGAGAAGGGCCGCCTTTCAGATCACTGAAAATTGGCGTGCAAACCTCCTCTTTGTTCATCGGCCACAAGGCCGTTTACACAACCCACAGAGATTGCTGTCAGGATCTGCAAATATTATACACAACCCAAAACAAGAACAAAACAAAAGGAGAGGACAAAATTCAAAGCAGAACTACTTGTATGAAGATAATCTGTTCAGGATTTATATATGAAAAAGATAATACGGAAGGAACACTTCTGCTATTCCTTCAAAGAACACTCCTTTGACATTTTCAAAAGGTAGACAGAAAGGGTTTTCTTTTTTAAAAAATACTGTACAGTGATGTGGAGTTTAGGAAACAAAATTCATCAGAGCTTTCCCCTGAAAAAATGACAGCATTCTAAATTGACTGGAATGATTCTATTCAGCAAACCAAAAAAGCATGTCCTCTTAATTTTACATGCTGTAGAGAGCCAGCATGGTATAGTGGAATAGTAAGTGCTGGACTACGGCCCCAGAGGCCAGGGTTCAATTTCCTGCTTGGCCATGGAAACCCACTGGGAGACCCTGAGCATGTCACACACTCTCAGCCCCAGAAAACCCTGTGAAAAGTTTGCCTTAGGGTCATCATAAGTCAGACATGACTTGAAGGCACACGATAACAAATATTTCAAAACAGTTTTTCTCAACAGCTAACACAGAAGAACAATTTAAATTGAATTACTTGTTTAGGCATAAGTCAACAAAGTAAACTTGGCACAATGAGGTGCTAGCTCTGCTGAAATGGGTGACTCTTAAGCTGAACATCTCATTTAAACATATTTTAAAAAATCCAAAGCTTTACCTAGCAATTATTCTGACTGGAATACTTGAAAATACTTTTAGACATGTAATTCCTGCCCATGACATGTGTGTGTTCTAAGGGGGGAAAATTCGAGTGCTGAGAACCGTTATAGGCAAACTGGAAGATGACAGAGGCAGGCTTCCTTCCCTCCCTCCTGTCGAGGCACACACCCTCTGCTCCCACTCTAGGCCCCTGGAGAGGAGGAGGAACAGGATTATACCCACTGGCGCTGCCACTCATCCCCATGGTGAACAGAATCAGCTCTCTATCCCTGCAGTTCAGTGGGGGCAGTGGTGGGGAGACCAGGGCCCAGGGCCCCAGCCCTGCTCCTGCTGCTCTGTACAAAGATTGAAGGTGTGGGCAGACCGTGAGAAGGAAGCTAGAGGCACTGGGGACATCAGGCTTTGAAGCTGCTCAGCTGGGCTGCTGCCTTCTCCATTCATTCTCTCACTATTCCATTTCACTCAAAAATGCATTCTTAGAAATGGATTTGGCGAGGTGGGAAGGGGGCCAGAAAAATGTAGCAGTGAAGTATTTCCCCACCCAATGCCTTCATGCCACTGAGGGTCTGCAATGCAGCCTGGGGTGATGCTGGGGGCTTCTTGTCCCAGTTTGCTTAGAAAGGAAGATGAGTCCTACCCCACGCAAAGGCACTGGTCAAGGCCCCAAATCAGCCCTTAGGCATTTTAAGGTCTGGTGATGGTGAGTTTGCCTCCTCTTCTACAGCCGTGGCAGGCAGTGTCGGGGGGGATTTCAGAGGAACCCACTGGGTGGCCTCCTCTGAACGCTCATCATCCTGACAAAAGCTCTCCTTTCGTTTGTGTTGGAAGTCTAAAGCTACCTTAGTGCACATTTAAGTGGGGGCGGGGAGAGGGGGCAGCTGAATGACACCCCTCCTTATTTACAGTCCTGCTGGTCTTGGGTGCTAGGTGAGAATTTGTAGCCCCGGTGGCCTCCACTTTAACTAGGGCCTCCCCTCCCTTGTAGCTCCCCTCTCCATCACCCTGTGCCCCCTGCCCGGCTCACTCTGTCCGGTTAGAAGACCACTACAAGAGCCACAGTGGCAGCAGAGAGGGGGGCTCCAATTCACCAACACTCCTGTGCCCTCCCCTCCCCTCCCCCCAGGCACAGTGGGTCTGAGCGATGACGACCTTTCTCCTTCCTCAGAATCCTTGCACCAGAGCCAAAGAGCGAGAGCGAGAGAGGAGAGAGCCCCTGGGAGCTGGCCTGGAAAGAAAAGGCTGCGGCACCACTGGAGTGGAACAGCGCTGCCCTGCCTGTGCTGGAATTAATGCTATTGTCCTGCCACAAAGGCAGCAGCAAAGCAAGCAACCGGCCAGCAGCAGCGGAGGACAAGCCCAGCCCGGCCGCTCTGAGGGACAGGGACTGTAAGCCCTCCCCTGGAATTCCCAGTCACAAGGCTGAACCAGAGCCGGGAGGAGAGCGCACGCCACTGGTGTAGGCAAAAAGGGACACCTTGGCCTCTCCTCCTCAGCCACCGTCTCCTCACCTCCCTATGGCCCCTCAGGCATGATGACTGGCATTCAAGGAAACCGCCTGCTGGTGCCAAGAGTGCCATGGTGCAGCTTCCTTTGGACCTGCTGATGTGCCCTCAAAGTGACAGTGAAGGAGGTTTGTGAGACGGAGTATCAGCTGTCAAACCATCCCAGATGCAAATGTGATGCTGTGCACGCGGCATTTGAGCACCCTTACCCAGGGAATGAATCAGGAGCCTTCCGGGAGCAAAGCAGGGCCTCTGTCCAAAAGGACAGAGAACAGGCAGGCAGGCAGGCACGGAGCTGAAGGGAACGGTGGCTCTAATCCCCTCTGGAGAAGATGAGAGACCAAGCAAGGCATTCAAACTCTTGTGCCCACCGTGCAAAGCTGCCGGTGGTTTCCAGCTTGCATTGCAAGATGCTGCCCGGCCTGCTGTCTTTCTTGGGCAAGTCAGATGGCATTGATCTAAGCCCAAAGGGCAGAGAAGAACCTTTGGAGAGGAGGCAGAGCCACCAGAGACAGACGGTCAGGCTAGGCTGGGCCAGGCCCGTTCTATGGTAGGCCTGAGCACCAGAGTATTTGCAGCGGGAATAGCTAGATCCCGGCGCCTGGAGGAGGAACATGTTTCATGCCAAGAAGCAGCCAGCAGAGGGACCCCAAATCACTGCCAAGAGTCCTGGCGGTTCAGCAGTCTGGCAGCTGGCGGTTCCTCCGGGGCTTAGGAGGCAGCCGAACAAGGAAAACATTCTGGAACAAGTCAGCAGCTGGAGCTTCCTCTCTTGTTGCTTAATGAAAGCCATGAGCCGCTGCTGATGACAAGTGTCTTGTGGAGGGAGCAAGCAGAGGGTTTATGAGATTCCCACCACGTTTCAGGGCGACTGCAGCACGCCTTTGCTCTGCCTGCCACAATCCTGCTAACCACATCCTTCCCGCTGGGCGTTCCTAGGAGGGGCTGTCACTAAACCAAAGCTGTTGGAAGCAGGTGCGGTGGCTGTGGATGCTTCTTTTGCCCCCTTCCCTCTCTTGCTTCCTTAGAGGCGCAGAAGAAAGGGAGGACATGAATTTTAAGCAAAAGACAATGAAAACAACCCAGCTTTTCCTAATCTGCCCCACTGGAAATTGCTCTGAAAAGAGCCAGGCATGGCTGCCCCCTCACTGCCCCACTGTGGCCAGAGCGTATAGGACTGACCAATCCTAGCTGGTAAGGGCTCCTTCTGGTAGATAAGGGACACACTCCCAAGAGCCCGGCCTCTTTCCCTAGAGAGCAAGACAAAGAGTTGTTACACCTCAGCACACACCCGCAGCCACAAACACAAACGGGGCCACAACACTGCCCAGGCCAAACTCAGCAGAAGGAAAACTAACCACCGGGGCAGAGAGAAGCTGGCAAATCCTCATTCTGCACTCAGGCATTTCATGTTTGGCCGCAAAGGAAGGCCACCTTGTGCAGGCAGAAGATGGCCAAGGCCAGCGGGAGGCTCAGACTCCTTACTTTCTGGGCAGCACCGTGCCAGCAGTGAAGGGACCTGCCTTGGAAAGAGTGAGATTCCCTTGCCTTCCTGTAGGTACCCCCAAATTTCTCATCACCCTTGGCACCCTCTCCCTCCCCTTCCTCTCCATGTAGAATATAGCCCAGTATGACTTCCCAGGGACTTGCTGGGAACAGAGCTGCAGCACAAGCTGCCCCCACTACAGGGACCCCATCCATCCATCCATCCATCCATCCATCCATCCATCCATCCATCCATCCATCCATCCATCCTTTCTTGACTGAATATCCTGCCTTCCTCCTTCTGGCACAGGACCCAAGGCACCGTATGACATAGATTAAAACAACATGTTACTAAAAACTTTTTCATATAAATGTTTAAAAACTCTTAAATAAGCAATCTTATTAAAAACTTTAAGCTAAAACACAGTGAACAGATGAAAGGAGATCCCCTCCCGCATTAAAAGACCCCTCCACCACAACCAGTTAAGTGTCAAAGCTCAGTCTAAATTGAAAGGTCTGTGCCTACCAGGAGAAACAGACCAGGCAGGGCCTCAATGGGTGGTCTGGGCAATGCCACTCAGCTCTCAGAAAGCCTGCCCTGCCCTGGACCTTCGTCCCCCAAACGACAGGCTCCAACAGCTGCCCAAGAATGAAATACTGGGGATCAGTATCAACATCAGTCAAAGACCCATCTCCTTCTGCTCCTCCAAAAAGCACATTTCAGTGTTAAGATAGCACACTGAGAAAAGCTTAAAGTGCCAAGTAAAGGTGAGTCTGAGGAAACACGGAAATGGAGGGATTGAGGGGAAACAACCTCAAGCTAAGGTAGGTAGTCTGCCTTAACATGGGGGTGGGGGGCATGGCGGAGTGAATTCAACCCCAGGCTGAAACTGCTCGTGAGCCAGCTGAGCAGCTCCTTGGCGGCCCTGGTGTTCCCCTCAGGCTCTGGGAGAACTGCTGCTGCTGGGCCCCGAATGCACTGGGCAAAAGCAGAAGCAGAGAAGAGCGGGTGGGCAGCTCTGATCCCAAGGCCTCTCCCACGGGGGCTTCTGGTCAGAAGAGCCAGGCCCATCACCTGCTGCACCTTGTCTCCTGGATGCCCAAGGCTAAAGGGCCCTGCTACTCTGGGGGCGGGGGTGGTGGTGAAGGGCTAACCACGCAGGAAGGTCTTGAGTGGAACTGCCGCCCAGGGTATGGCTGGGAGAAGCCTGGGCGGCAGGCCAGCCACAGGCCATTCTCCACAAGGGCAGAGAATCCCAAAGGGACTCCGGGCCCCCAGTCCTGGGCTTGCCGGACAAAGGCAGCACTGGGCCTACCCTCCACTCTGGGGAGGCAGTGCTTTATCCAAGGCCAGTCCAAGGGAACTGACCGCTAAGGACTGGACTGGGAAGGAAAAAGCCCACCCCAGAGGATTTCCATTTGCAGGAGAAGGGAGAAGCTGACACCAGGTTCTCAAGAAAAGAGAACTTCCCCCGCAGGCTGACACCACCTGCCTTGGGACTCACCACCAGGAGGACTGACCAGTGAGGGCAGCTTGCTCCGGCTTGCTTTCTGTGGGCCCTCTTTGCCCGGATTCACCAGTCCTGGCCAGAGGGACCTGGCCACTCTGTCCTGCCAGCCCAACATGATCCAGCTCTTTTCCTCCCAGTCCAGGCTGCTTAATGGGACCAGGGAAGAAGGATGGGAAAGCAACAGTCCAAGGACAAAGGGGGTCAGGGGGGCTTTTCAGAAAGAGGCCTATGGGGCTCTCCTTAATTTGGGTCAGGGCGCCAGGAATTTTCCAAAGTCTGTTTTCCTTCTCCCTCAGCTGGTTGGACTGGTTGATTCTTTGGATTCATTTCTTTTGGAAAGTGGTCAGAAGCCGGAGAACCCCAAGTGGTCAGAAGGAGGAGAACCCCAAAGAGAAAAGGCCAGGCTCCCAGTCTCTCCCACACTTCCTGCTTTTGACAGCAGCACAGGGGTTCAGACAGCGGGGCTGGAGTCTCTTGTTCCTGACCTCTGCACAAAGCCCAGTGCAGCCAAGTTAATCTTCCTCGGCCAAGCTGGGCAAAACCAGGTGGCGTGTGGTGAGTGTATTGTCTCTGCTGACATGGCTCCCAGGAAGTACCTAGAAGGCTGCCTGGGGATCCAGCCACAATTCCAGGCCCCGCAATTCTGGGGCAGGCGCCATCTCCGAGCCAGTGAGGTGCAGCGGGGACATTAGGGAGTGGGCTTTGGCCAATTCAGGTTTGAGTCCCCACTCAGCCACGAACTCACCATCTGATCTGGGGCCACTCTCTCAGCCTGTTGTACCTAGCAGGGATGTTGTGAGAATAAAGTTGGGGGAGGAGGAGGAGGAGGAGAGCCATGTGCATCATACTGAGCTTGCCAAGGAGGAAAGGCCGGATATACCATGAATAATGACTAGCTGCTCATCTTCTGAAACGGACTGGCAGCACATACACACACACACTCTTGTGCAAGTGGCAGAGAGAAACCCCTCTGTAAGGTGAGGGAGGGGAGCCCCCCTCAGGCCCCAGGGCCACTCACCAGCCTCAGGGGCAGGGCACTTCTGGATGGTGAAGATCTGTCCCAAGTCTTCCTCTTCCTCCGGGAGGCCCTTCTGGAGGCGCTGCAGCTTCCGTAGGCTCTCGCTGCGCTGGTGTTTCATGGAGCGCACGTGCTGGATGAGGTTCAGCTTGGCCTTGGTGGAGTAATTGCAGAGGACGCAGTGGTAGTAGCAGCTTTCCCCCTCGACGCCACTCTCATGGTGCTGGAGGTGCTGCAGAGGGCAGAGCAGAAGGTGAGCAGTGGGGCCCAACGGGGCAGAGCCCTCGCTCGGGGGCTTCCACAGGCCAAAGCCAAAGGTGGCCGGGCTGCCAGGTGGCCGTGTGGCCAGACGAGGAAGCTGCAGGGGGAAAACGAACTGACTTGCAGGGGCCTTTTTCTAAAACCATTTCTATGTTAGGCTGCCCCTCTGCTGAATTTTAAGAGGAAACATGGAGTCCTGGGGCAATTACTTTCAAGACAACAAGAAGTAATCTTTCAAGATCCCACAGGATCCTGTTCCCACTGACTCTCCAGAATGTTTATGTTGATTGCTGTGTTGTTAAAGGAAACATTTTCTCTCTCCCTCCCTCTCTCATTCTGAATGAAACAGCTAGTAAGGCAATCCTGAAGGATAACCACCCCAGCCCTGCTGCAACACACACAAAGAGTATTTTGGTACATTACAGGCTGCCTGACTGTGGCAGATGTTTACCTCAAACTGAGTTCATTTTGTGCATCTGGAGAAGAAGACAGTCATTTACACGTACCTTGGTTTGGGAACTTGGACATGCCAGTAGGAAACCTAGTTGAAATCAGTCCACTGGCTGAGCTGTCCCTTCCCCTTTGAGACAAGTAGCGTCTGCCCACCAGGTCACACCAGCTGAATGGCCAGCTCCAGGCTCTCCCTTGGGGTCCAAGGGGGTGTGAAAAGACCATGGAAGCAGGCCCCAGGGCCTAAAACAGGGAGGTAGCACAGAGGGAAAAGGAAAGGCTGCTACTCAATGGCCCCTGTTGTTCTTAGCCCCCAGGGGTGCTGCAGCTGCCTTCGTGGGGCACGCCTGCCTGGCCCTCTGGCATGGTCTGTACATGTACAGCACAGCCTCCCAGAGAGGCGGGTGAAGGGCCCCCTGGGCTCGTCTGTGGCCAGCAGTCTTAGTGACCCGCTCCCCTATCACAGCCTGCACCTCAAATCATTCATCCTGCGCGGCAAGGAACAGGTCTCTGGTCACCAAATGCTAGTTCTGCAAGTTTCTGTGTCCATGCTGCCACGCATGCATGCATGCATACACACGTGCACACGCACACACGCACACACCACATGCAATTGAATGTGGTGCAGAAAAGCTGGCCCAGAGAAGAAATACTCTGCTCTCAGCTGGCACATTAAGAAGACAGACCACTCCTCAAAAACTCTTCTCCCAGCTCAGCTGGACAAAAGAATGCTAAAACAAAAACACAAGGCAATAAATCCCATTAAAGAAGAATAGATGATTTTTTTTTCCTGGTTACTTTTCTTAGCTAACAAACTTCTGATGGGGCACATTGATTTGTTCCATAAATCTAGAATGGCATGACATCTCTACTTGCCCCTGCCCGAGCCACCAACAGTAAGAAGCTTCTTACATCTGGTTCCTCACGCATGGAATGCAAAATATTGATTGTGGTTAGGCAAAGCTTCACTTTTAAAGCAGAGATACAGAGAGAGGAATACTTTGATAGAAACCTCACTCAGGGATCCTTCCAGGCAATCAGTGCTTGCCCAGCCAAGACCACTGTTGAGAGAAACCGGCTGCTTTGGAGAGGGTCTCAGCCCGAGGAGGGAAGAAGACAGACTCTGCCTGGCTGCCCCACCCAGACTGTCCTTCTCACCACAAAGAAGAGCAGCAACATGCCTTTCAGAAGGGCCACTAGAAAATCTGCAAAGAGCCCTCACGCTGTCTAGAAATCTGAGCTGGTATCAGAAGACCTTCTGAGCAGACGGTGGAGAGTGGGGTCCCAGAGCCAGGGAAAATTCCCACTGTGTGCAACTGATGAAGCCACAGGGCAGAGGCAGAGGTGGGACTGAGCTGTGGAAAGTGGAGCTTCTCACACCAAATGGTTGGTTAGCAGGGCTGCATGTTGGGTAGAGCAGGAGAAATGAATAGTTAAGGACTAATGCCTCAGAAGGAAGAACCTTGGAGAAAGTCATGCGGAAAGGGAGCTTGAGGAGAGGCTGGAGAAGAAAGGTCCCAACCCCAGGAAGGGGCCAACCTTCCAAGTAAATGTCACTGCTGGAGAGGAGACAAGAGGGGAGGAGAGCGTGAGAGAGGAAGGCTGAGAGAGGGTGGTCCAGAGACAGAAGGCAGGACAAAAGAGGCACCTGAGGCAAGAAGTGGTGGCAAGGGCATCAGATCACAGAGTGGCCCTGGCACTGGGCAGAGCGAAGTGGCCTCTTCTGGCAACTTAGCCTTGGTCTCATAAGAGTTCAGCAAATCCTTGGCTATTCAGTGTATCCAGGGAACAAAGGCAACTCAAACGGGGTTTTAGACTTCCAAAGGAGTAAGTTCCTTAGCTGGGCCCAAATATCCTACCTCGATCTTGGAAAGTAAGCAGGATCAGTCCTGTTAGCACCCAGATGGGAGACTGTGAATGAATACCAGGGCTGCAGGAACTGGCAAAACCATCTCTGAGTATTCTTGCCTAAGAAAATCCTGTGAAATTCATGGGGTTGCTGTAAGTCAATGGGTGACTTGAAGGCTCATACACACACACACACACACACACACACACACAAAATGTTCCCTAGAACCACTGGCAAAAACTGTGTGTTTCTGAAGGCCATAATTAAGATACACAAAAACCATTGCTTAAAAACAAACCACTTCCTTTGTAGCTGCGCAGATTCTAGTGAAGGTAAGCATACGTCCCTTGTCTGCATAATGGATACAGCAGACTCTGATCTGTTTTGAAAAGGTCCAGGCTGCCTTTTGTACCTGGTGCAACACTTCAGCTGTGGCAGGAACCACTGGGGCCAAACCCATCTCAAACCCAAAGGACTATGACTGTACCTGCCTGCTGCTCCTGAGGGCGCTTCTGAGTCCTCCCCAAGAACTAGAAAGCAGAGCTCTTGTAAATCCATACTGAACACCCTTCGTTCCTTCCTTCCTTCCTTCCTTCCTTCCCTCCCTCCCTCCCTCCTTCCTTTTTCATCTCACCCAGCCCCCTTGGCACAACAGAAAGGGCCAATCAGCCCAGAAGTGGCTCCACCTTCAACAATTGACTGGCCACGGACCACTCTATTCCCGTGGGCTGCTCCAGATCTCTTTAAGATTTCCCCATAAATAACACTTTTTTAAAAAAAAGATACCATCCAGACGGCAGGTAGTTTCTGCTCCACCCTTGAAGCCTCATTAAAAGCCAATATTGCTCATCCTAAAGATGGAAAGCTCAGCATAGATTTTACTGAACGTTAAATCAACCAGCAAGCACAGCCAGCAAACTCTGTGGCACTTTAACTTTAAATAATGCAATAATTATTG
The DNA here is from genome assembly GCA_948472985.1 of Iguana delicatissima. Lineage (NCBI taxonomy): Eukaryota > Metazoa > Chordata > Lepidosauria > Squamata > Iguanidae > Iguana > Iguana delicatissima. The sequence goes on from CAOKZL010000132.1 coordinate 176,795, forward strand.
AATTTCCTTTTTATAACTGAAGTGCTGGAATGTAAACAATGGGGCTGTAATTGCAGGAAGGGGGGATCAATAGAGGCAATCGTTTTCAGCCATGTTAATTGTAAATACAATTGCTCCAAGATGTCAGGCTTGTTCCTCTCGCTCCCAGAATCACCCTAACAGATGACAGAGTCCAACTTTCCCATTACAGCTGTTCGTTCCTTTAAGAGGTTCTCAATCAGGTCTGATCAATCTGTCAAGATAATGCATGGAGTAAGTAAGACTCTTCCAAACACAAATGCCCAATCAATAGCCCCAACCAGCTTAATGAGGAGGGGCTAAAGCCCAAAGGAAGGCAAGAACCCAGCTTCAGCAGGCCAGCTAAACGGATCAGTCCTTAACGAGGAGGCTTCTCTCGGCCAGCTTCGGAGAGCGGAACAGCCACCTCCCTGGAGACAGGCGGATACGTAGGAGTGAGGGGTCCAAGTGAAGCAGCTCCCCCTCCCACACAGCAGGACTGAGCAGCACAACCATCCATCATGCAGCAGGGGCCGCACCAGGCCTCCTCCACCTGCAGCCCCCCTTGTGGCACACTCAAGGAGAGGGTCCCTGCAGCCGCCAGGGAGCTCAGAAGCTCTGACTAGTGTGCTCCCAGTGTGCGTGTATGTATGCGCGCATGTGCTTGCATGTGCATGCAGGATGCCTGCTTTGATGCAGCCTGCCTGGCTGTCTTCTTTATTGAGCGGAGCAAGGACCAAGCCTGCTGGCAGTCTGGGAAAAGATCCTTGATCCAGAGAATCTACTCCAGCATACTTGGGTCTCAATGGGAAAGAGCAGGAAAAGAGACTTTTGGATTGCTCCCTTCAGCCTCTCCTGAGCATCAGAAACCACTGATAAATCCAAAAAACGGCCCCAGAGACATGCTTCGAATAAAACCTCTCTGAGAAAACCAACCCGGATCCTGGTCCTTTGCCCCATGAGGCGGGTAGGCCTTGTTTGCATTTGGGTGGGAAGGGAAGGCCTGCGACTGCCAGGGAGGGCTGGAGAGGAACTGTGCCTGAAGTCTTGGAGAAGACCAGAACTGCCAATCAGGGCAATGCACTAAAGGGTTGAAAAGCAGAAGCCATGTCCTGTCCTGGGGAGAGCAAGAAGGGCTCATGGAGGCTCACTTGGGACTGACTGCATGAGTGCTGCTTGCAAAGTCTCTCAGCCAGCTTGGCGCCTCCCTCCCCAGCTCACTTTGCAAGCAGTGCATGTGTGTGAGCGCTCCCAAGTGAGCCCCCTTAGGCAAAAAGAATGGAACCTCTGTCGAATTAATGAAACTCACTCTTTTAACCTGGAAGAAGCAAAGAGCGTTTCGTCAGATAACAGGGCACAGAAAGACAGGGTCTCCCTGTATGCAATCCCTGCCTGCCTAGGATTGCCTCAGAAGGAAAACTTGGCTTCTTCATGGTTACAAAATCTGCAGATTGGGGAAGGAAGGAATGAGCAGATAACACTCCAGCTGCACTCTGTGTCAAAAAGGTTTGGTAGGGTGCAGGTAAGAAAACTCAAGTCAATCATTTTGTGTGTATGGGCTTTCAAGTCACCTGTTGACCAACGGCAACCCCATGCATTTCATAGTTTTCTTCCTTAGGCAAGGAATCCTCAGAAGTGGCTTTGTCAGTTTCTTCCTCTGAAATACAGCCTATATTTTAGCTGGTGGGAATTCAGCAATGTCTTGTTTTTCAACTTCTTGAACCAGTACAACAGAAGTGAGTGGAAGTTACCACTTCTTGCCGAATGCTACTCTCCTTTCCTGGATGCTAGCTTTGTGGCTTCTGAGGTCCATCCTGTAATTTAGCAACTACATGCTATATCTGTACCATATTTGTGGGCAAAGTTCTTTGCCTTGCCTCTGGGAACCAGGGGGAAGGAGGCAGCTCACTTCCTGCTCCATGGAAGAGTCCAGCTGCCTGCCCAGTGGCTTCCAAAGCACAGACCCTTTATCCCTTTAGTGGCCTGCCTCAAAATTCCTCCGCTGCTTGTCTTGTTGCCAGTTGACAATCTACATTTGCACCTCTAGCGTGTTATTCTAGCTGGACAAGTTTCCTGCTTCTTAAAGGAAGCCCCCTTCCTTTTTCTCTCTTCACTGTTAACACGGGGACCTTGGGGAAGCTGTCTGAGCCTGTTCTAAACGATGACAGACATTTTATCCCCTTAGGAAAAACACCCTCCAGGCTTTCTGGAAGTTTGCTCACTATTTTCTTTAAAATCTTACTTTTTAATTTTTTAAAAATTATTTTATTTTATTTATTTTCAGAACTTTCCTCTTTTGAAAAGTGGTTCACAGAGCTGGCAATCAGTATACAGTATATGTGCATATTACATATGGCCACAGCGTCACCGAGGTCATTGCTTCCAAATGATTTTTACAAGGCTCACGTCTTGCATCATCACATCTAGGGCATTACAGGGAGTCAAATAAAGAGTCATTTCTTCTCTTGTGAATTCAATGCTTGTCAGCAACATAGCCCTCACCTACCCCATCCAGATATTCTCCCACAGCGTCATTTTGCTGGTCAGTGTGAAGGTACCAGAAGTCACCCGTGAAGATTTCTGGTCTGGATGCCCTCCCAACCTCCTTTGGCATCACAGTGTGGTTTGCAGAGGGGGTCGTGTTGAAAGGCAGGACTTGCCTTGTGGTTGTGGCTGTGGCAAGAAATATGAGACCAAAATAGTGGTTGCCAAGGTGGGCAGGAGTTTTTCTCAGGAGAAACATCGCTGCGCTGCTTGCTGGGGCCCTTTCAGAAAGAGCATGAGTAAAATCGCAGAATCCTAGAGCTGGACGGGGCCCCGCAGGCCCCTGGGTTCAACCCCCTGCTCAGTGTACAGCACCCCCAGCAGAGCCACCCAGACTCTTTTTGAGGGGGTCCAGAGAAGGAGACCCCACCACCTCACTAGGCAACTGGTTCCACGGCTGAACCACTCTTACTGTCAAGAAGTGCCTGGTAAGGTTCAATGAAAATCTACTCTCTTGTAACCTCAGACCATGAGGCCTGGTCTCACTCTCTGGGGGAGCACAGAACAGGCCTGCCCCTTCCCCTCTGTCAGAGCCCATGAGGTATTTGAAGAGTGCGATTCGGTCTTCTCTTCACCAAGCTGAACAGGCCCGGCTTCTTCTACCTCTCCTTGTATGCGTTGTTCTCCATGCCTCTTAGCATCTTTGTTGCAGCCCTCACAACCTGCTTCAACATGTCTGTATCCTTCTTAAAAAGAGGGTCTTAGAACTGAACACAGTACTCCAGAAGAGGCCTGACCAGATCAGAATATACAGGGACTACCACTTCCCTCAGCTTGGAAATTATGCTTCTATTAACACAGGCTAAAATAGCATTTACTTCTTTGCTGCAATATTACACTGCTGGCTCACGCTCAACTTGAGACAAACAATAACACCAAGGTTCAAAGTTCATATGTATTATTGCAAGTTAAGTATCCCTAATCCTATACCTGTCCATTTGTTTTTTGTGGGCGAAATACAGAATTTTGTATTTGTCTCTGTTGAATGTCATTCTATTAGTTTCAGCCCAATTTTCTAGCCAGTAATGTCCTCCTAAATCCTGTTCCTATCTTCCAACGTGTGCTAACTTCCTCACTCCAGCCTCTTCAGGCCTTACCGTAAGCAAGTCTTCATCAAGAAAGGTGTCCATCTGAAAATCGAACCACTGCACAGATTCAGCTACATAAACAGGTAAATCCAATTTTGTGCCAGCACTGGACACCAGCAATGTGTGGTTTTTCCAGACAATTTGGAATTAGAAAAATTCCACTGTCCTAAATCAACAGAGATTGCACTTAGAATGTTCATTTAACTTACATACAGTAAGCGACACTTGAAAAAGCCTATGTGAAATTTACATGCTGTATGAACAACTGAAACATAGTTCAACAACCTAATGTAGCTGAACTGAAATATTTGATTATAAACATAAATACTGACACTCTGTTTGGCACACAACAGGAACACACAGCAAATCACACCAAGTCTGGAGTAGCAGACAGCCTCTTTGCTGGTCCGAAACACATGGCTTAGAAGGAAGCCACTCCTTCTGCCAAAACAGCTGGATGGGCATGATCAGAAAAGGGTCTGAATCAAAACGTGCCAAGGGCGTGCCGGAACCCAGCAGCTGCCATTCCACAAGGGCTGTGCTGAATCCGGTGATCTTCAGCTTGTTCATTAATAACTTGAATGAAGCAGATGATGGATAAGAGAGAGATCAGGCAGAGATGGGAGAAGGAAAACACAAGGCAGAAGGGGGAGGTTCCAGGCTTCTGGTCAAACAAGCCAGCTTGGGTTAGCAGAATGAACAGATATAAAGTCTTGTATCAGAAAATCAATCCAGCATAATAGGAGGAAAAGTTGCATCGCACTTTTTTAAAATGCCCATGGCTGTGGAATCTCCATTCTACTTTCAGGAACAAAACTGCAGGCTGGAAATCACAACAGGAATAATATATCCAACGTGAGGTTTCCTTATAAAGCCCTTCTTAAGTGAAACAGTGGTCCATCTTGCCTTCATCTCTGTTCCATTCGCTCATTTAAAAAAAAACCCCAGCCACATTCTAGTTACCCCTTTTGTTCTTCAACTCGCACATAAAAGAAATGGTCAGCACTCTGTGGGAGGGCTCAGGCCCAGGACGCTCCGGCTCTGCTCTGGAGCCGCCGGGTAGGGGAATCCACCTGGTTTCCTCAGAAGGCCTATTGCTGCTAAACTGGCACGCGCAGCGCTTCCGCAGGCAAAGCTCCCCCTCTGCTTCAAACACTGCCTCTCACACAGACAGACGTCGCCTTGCCGGAACCTTGCAAAACTCTGCCTAGATACCTTCTGGTAATAAGTAAGTTGCACAGGCTAATTATAGACGATGAGAACAAGCTTGTCTCTATAGCAATTTGGACGTTGTGCTTGAAGAGGAAGGTGTGGTGTGGATTGTGGCTCGGCTGTTTGCTCAGCATCTCTCTCCCGCTCCCTTGGCAAAGGAGTCCTTCTTGTGGCCTCGGCCACCTTCACCACCCTACAGCGAGCTGCGCTGCGCTGTTGATTTTTAAAACTGCCTTTTAATGACTGTAAATTATTTTTAAGCCTACAGATTGTTTGCTTTTAAAATAACACGTGCGTATGCACACATATATTACTCATGTTTTTGTACAGTATTTGATTGGTACTGGCTTTTAATAAACTGTTAGGCTGCTTTGAGTCCCAATATTGGGGGAAAAGGTGGGATATAAATTGCTGTTGATGTTGTTAATAATTCTTTGGGTTAGAAGCCAGTTAAATGCCCCAATCCCTTGACCTCACAGGAAGCACTGTGCCTCAGAAGCAGACCCGCTTGTGCCCAAACACTGAACCTCCTTTCACGGAGGCTTCCACTGGAAGCACAAAGTGGAAGCACTCCACAATAGAACTGGGAGTGGCTTCAGAGCATCCTGTAGGCCACGGAGGGAACATGGGGAAGGCCCAGGAACCTTGGGCTGCTCCCGGTGCCCCCAACAGACAAAGGCAGCTCTGCTCGACACTGAGCGAGGCTGGGCCCTTCTGCCCAGGAGTCAGGAAAGCCAGGCAACGGAGGCCCGGCGGGCATGGGCGTCAATCCTTTATGGAAAAGCAAGGAGGCTCAATGCTAGGGAGACAGTAGTTCATGCAAGGTCATGATGAATGGAGTTGGGGGCACCAAACAATGCTACAGTGCTGCAATCCCCATCAAGGGAACATGAACCGGGTGAGCTGCCATCACTTCACCTTTCACGGGACTTGACTGTGGACTTGCACGGCAGGGGGCTGGACTCGAGGGCCCTCGTGGTCTCTTCCAGCTCTATGATTTTGTGATTCTAAGACTCACTTCCCATGAGTGGAAACAATCCTCCCTGCCTCCCCCTGTGCCTCCTGCAAAGGCGGTGTGGAACTGATGCCAGGATGTCCTGGCACCCACATCTAGCATCCATCCTCCAGAGGCTCCATGGCCATCCCACGAAAATCAGACACAACACATCACTTTGCAAAGACCTGGCTTCTGGAGAACAAAAGGGGATCCTGGGGACTACAGAGGCCTTGGCTTGGATCCAGGACCCTAAGCTGAAAATAAGACATTCTGGCTCCCCTGGCTCCTGGTATGAAGAGTCTGAGGGGGGCTGTAGAAAGATGAGTGTCTCTTTCCTGACAGCATCATGCCAAGAGGAAAATGCAGGCAACTTCCACACAAAAAACCCTGCTGATTTGTTCCCATCCAGCCTACAGGGGAGGGGAGGGCAACATGCAACCCACATGCTGTGGCCACCCACAGCATGTGGCTTTTGTGGACCCCAACCACCCCCAGCAGAGGTGGGAGCCAAAAAAACAGTCTCTGATTTGGATGTCATTTTACGGAGGCTCTGGGAGTGCTAATCTTCCTACAAAGGGCCTACTTCCCACAAACTTTGTTCAGTGGCAAATCAGGGTCGCTGTTGTGCTCACCACCACGCACGCACAACCGCAGCAGCACGGATCTGCCTTGGCAGTGCCATTTCTGGAGAAGCCTCAAGGAAGCCGGCGACCGCAGAACAGCACCATGGGAGCCCCGCCAAGAGTCCACACCTCCTCACGTCACATGCCGAGCCGCTGCAAGCGCTTCCCGGCCAGGCACTCGGCCGCCTGCAGAAAGAGGAAAGCCTTCCGCAAGCTCCCCAGCCAGCACCCCAAGGCTAACCACAATCCTTTCAAAGGCTCATGTATTCACAAACGGATGCATGTCAAAATCAAAGGGGATCACATGTGACATAATTCACATTAAACACAAGCAGGCAGACAATTTATAGCATCAATTCACCGGAGGTGGAGAGAGCTAAGGCTTGGTAATTATTTAATTCCTGCTTAAACCAACAGCAGCTTTGCCTTCAGGAGCGCTGAAACAGGCAGGGTTTGGAGGTGGCGGTGGCGGCGGCTGTGCTGGCAGCCAGCTGATGCCAAGGCCTGGCACACAGCCAGGGCTTAGATAACAGACAGCTTAACTATTTATAGACACTTCACGCCAGAATGTTAAACAGAGGAGGGGGTGTCCCTTCCACCTGCACTCCGCTGCCATTCAAGAAAAGGAAGGCTGAGCAGGAGCAGGGCCACCAGAAGGCCACGTGGCCAAAGGAGACATGGAAAGGGCAGTTCCTGGCTCTGGAACAACAGTTCTGCTCCCATCCCACAATGCAGAGCCACAGACCAGCAGTACCAGCAATTCCTCCTCCTGCCATGATAAACCACACTGGCCTGGGTGTGGGAACCTGGAGCTCCCCCAAACTCTTTAACACACATGGCTGGTCAGAAGTGAAGGTAGAGACCCTCGGGTACTCCAAACCTTTCAGCCTCCTCCCAGCCAATCTGGGCATCTCACAACTGCATGGAGGTGGGTTTGCCCGGGAACCCAGGCAGACAGCAGCCCAAAGCAAGGGCCTCTGCAGTGCCCAGGAGCAGCTGCACCTGTGCCAGTGGAGCCTCAACACCAACTCTGGCTGCAGACAACTGGTAACACCTCGCCAGCTCTTCTACCTCATTAACTGAAACACATTAAAACAAGGGGGCACTGGGAATCGAAAATGAGACTGTTAAACCAAGCTGATATAATCCTCATCAGCTGTGGGCAATGACGCCACATCAGTTATGCCAAATCAAACGCAGTAACCATGATTTACAGGGGGGGCACCAGGACCCCAAGCAGTACCCAAGTGCCTTGGGCCACATTTCTCTCTCCAAGCTCCTCCCTAACTCCCCCCTTCACCGATCCTGCCCACTCCCTTGGTGGCTTTCACCTCCTCATACATGATTTTTCTGAAGCAAGAGTTCTGACAGAAACCACATCCCTCCAGACTCCTGAACATGTGTGCGTGGGGGGCGGGGGGTACTGCACATGTTCTTGGTCCTGAGGGGCTGCAAGGACACCCCCCTCCTCCTCCCTCTCCTGTGTCTGCCTGAAAGCAGGTCCTGCTGCTCCTGGGCAGGCAGTGGGGAGGTGTGTGTGCCACGAGGCTCCCCCTCCCTGGGGATGGCCTGGCCCTTTTGCTGCCTTCAAGGACAGACAGAAGGCACAGCAACAACAATGCACAGGAAGCCCCCAAGCCCCCATTTCCTCTCTTCCTGGGCAGCTCTTCCCTCAGGCTACCACTTACCAATGCCCCCGCAGTCCTGAGTCAGACCAAAGGCCCATTGAGTCCAGCATTCCATTCTCACCGCAACCACCAGGACGCCTGCAAGAAGCTTACAGGTGGAGAGCAGCACCCTTCACAAGAACTTGGGGCATTAATGTCACCACCAGACAGCACACTCTTTCCCTGCTGGAAGAAGAATTTCACCTTCGACCATCTGGCTCTCCTCCCCTCCCACCTCCTTCAGCTCCAGCAAATGGACCCCACCAGGTTCCAGCGTTAGGAGAGAAGGAGAAAGGCTTCCCTACCCATTTTCTCCACACTTTGTTTTTGTTTTTTTCTCTTACGACAAAAAGTCCCAAAGTCTGTAACTTCTCCTCAACTGGCAACTGTTCCAGCGCCTGCCCCATTTAGAGTCCCCTTTTCTGTACCTTTTCCAGCTCTATGGCACTCTTTTGGGGACGCAGCATCTAGTATTCCAGTTACAGTCACATTACAGGTTTATAGGAAAGCACTATACTCTCAACAGTTTTACTTTTCAAAGTTCTTGGAGAAGTGGGCCACAAGTGGCCAGGCGTGGCTCCATCATGTCTTGGTGCAAGCACCTGGTGTTCCGACTGCCACCGCCCTGGCCTCTGAGGGAGAGAAGGACAACACCCAGCCCCTGCCGGGCACAACTGCCTCCCCCACAGCCACCCCCTTTGCCTTGGGTGTCCTGTCCTGCTTAGATTTTGAGGTGGAGGGAGGGCAGAGGATTCTCAATTTGTAAGCTACTTTGGGAGATTTTTTTGACTGAGGGGCAAGGAATAAATAATAATATATTCATATACATGTACATATGCCTCTGTTCTGCCCCTCTTGACTTATGCAAGCGGCCAGGAGGGCTGGTCGGGTGGGGACAGGAAGACGGCAGCTGGCTCCCTATGTGACTGGCTGGACCTCAACAAACAAGCGAACAGTGGGAAAGCCATTACTGAAAAAACTCCTCCAGAACCCCAGCATACTGGGTGATTTCCAGTCAGCCCATGACGTTCCATTTTGGGGGCACAGCACTCACAGTTGCAGTGGCCCTCCAGGTTTGGGCTTCATTTTGACCCACCTTCAGATCTCAGTCACCTTGGTGGGTAACATGCGTGAGGAACCTCACAGATGTGCCCACCCTTGCTGGTGCTGATGGATTATCCCGTGGCTTTCAGTAGCATCAGCTGTCATATCTTTCCAGACTGGCACAATGCAATGGGGCCTGGGACTCCACCTATGGTGGCTGAGGTTCCACTTGGAGGGTAGATGGCGGAGCTAGAGAACACCAGCTCGGCCCCTTGCCTGTAACCTGGACCCAAGGGTTCTGTCCTGCCCCATATTGTACAACAGCTACATGGAGCCACTGGAGGAGGACACACAGGGATTGGGATGTAGTGCTGGCAGTGCCATACAGACATCCAATTCATCCTCTCCTTTGCCCCTGCCATCCCATTTCAAGAAAGCCACTGAGGTTAAGGGACTAAATGAAGATGAACAAACTGAAAAAGACTGGAGGTCAGGAACAGCAATGCCATCTGTTTTAGAGCTCGTAGAATTCTCCTTGAAAAAACACGGTTACAGTTTGGGAGGACTCCTGAGTTTGGCCTCAGGCTTGGAAAAACAGCTGATGGCACTGTATCTGCACAGATTTGGCCTTTTTGTGCGACATCAGGTTTGCCCAGATGACACATACCCTATGTACTTCTTGTATGAAGGGCAGCAACAAGCACTGTTGCAGAACTGCCTTTAAAAGAGATTTTGAAGTTGGTCCAAAATACAGACACCGATTGCCCGTGCAAGAAAGCCAAGGGAAGAGCACTGGGAGGCGATGAGGGCCTGTTGATTTCCAGCTCTGGCATCGGGCAGAGAGAGAGAGGGAGAGAGAGAGACAGAAAGAGAGAGGGAAGGCCCTGTGGGGATGATTCTGAACCAGCCAACTGATGTGGACAGCCAAATTCTTTGGAAGAAGGAAAACTACAGAGAAAGCCAAAAGCTCAATGATTGCCCAAATACAAGAAGAAGAAAGTAACAAATGAAAAGTGTGAACAAAGTGATTGCTGCAACTGAGGAAAGTGCCACACTGAGAAATTACTGTATATACTTGACTATAAGTCTAGAAATTTAAGTATAAAAATTTACCCTGGAGACTCATCCATGAATCAACACTGGTTTCCATAGGAGTTGAGGCTGGTCCACCCAGCTCAGGGGAGAAGGAAGGAGGAAAATGAGGACGATGAAAAGACCCCAGAGCCTGCCTCAAGCCAAAGAACTTAAAAATCCCAACATGTATAACTGTTCATGTTCACCCTAAAGGCTGACAGAGGAGGAAGGAACTAAATTGTGGATGTGTGATGTGTGGGGTAGACAACCAGGTGCAGGACTAAGAACACACCTGTGGCTCTTAGTGTGGAATATGTTTTACCCTTGACTTATCCAAGGGTCATAGCAAATTATGTAATCTTGGGCCCAAAATGTGTCCTCTATTTATCCATGACATCGACTTATAGTCAAGAATATATAGTACATATGTGAAGCAGAAGGGGACAGCATTCCCACCAAAAAGGAGATTACTTTGCTCTAGAAGGTTCCGAATGTCGCACTGCACAGGCACAGCTAGTCCCATTTGTGTGTGTCACAGAGATCACAAAGAAGATCTGGTTTCCACTCTGCCCGGTTCAAACTCTCGACATGTGCCTGCTGACTAGCACCACTCCTGCCGTTCTCTGAAAAGGAGCCTGTCTGGATGTCATGGTCCCAGCCCAGAAGGCTTAGTGCCTCAGTTAGATGGAGAAAGGCAAGTACGGGGAACCATCACAGGCCCACCTGCCCTCTTGTCCCCAGTTCGACAGGCCAAAACCTCAAAGGGTGCCCCAGGTATTCCTGCCATTAAAACGAAAAACACAAGATGCAAGCTGAGGCATCCTGTGGAATAGAGAGCAGGAAGCCCACTTAACCAGTGTGATCTGTACCAACAAAGAGCAACATCTGTTGGATTAATTATCTGTGTAATTGGCATCTCCTTCTCAAGAGGATTTGCTTTTTTGCTTAATGAAACATTTCCAGCTGTTTTTTGGGGGAGAGGAGTAATCATCTTATTTATGCATGCCAGACAAGGCCAAAGTACCTTTGGAGCATCATCTTGAGCACTGCATCATCCAATGGGACAAAAGATAAAAGGGAGTCCCTGAGTCCAAGTCCCTGCACATCATGAGATCACCAGAAAAGCAACAGTTTCTAGTAAGACGGAAGAAATATCCAAACGCAACCCCAAAACTGGGTAGCAGCTCAAACATATCCGCTCTGGAGTGATGTGAAGTCTAACCCAACCTTACTTTTCCCTGAGATAAAAACCCAGGGCACTGGAGGAAGACTCCAGAGAACAGTGTGGCTGCTTGGGACCAGGACTTCAGTGGATGCACCAACTCACCAACAAAGCCAGGGCAAACTGGTTTAGAGAAGAACCAGTGCTGACCCAGCCTTCTTGGAGAAAAGCCAAGAATATTCATTTTAGCTTTGGGGAGAAAACAAAACCACACAGACAGCAGTGGACTGTCTGAAGAGGGTAATATGGGAAGGAAAGCCAGCTTCTTAGCAACCAAGATTGGAAAACCAGATCAGCAGAAAGACAGCTCAAGTGAGAAACATGCACAGAGAGCTCTGATGTCACTATAGTTCCCGCTCTCCCTGCTGGAAAGCTCCATACAGACAACCTAATGGAAGGCATGAGAGAGCATCAAGCAATTGCTTCCTTCTGCCTGGACAAAGGCACCCAACCATTAGTGCAGAAAAGGAAGAAACACGTTGTGCCGGAAGAGCCGCTGCCCTCCCGCCTGGAGTCCCAGCATCCAACAGGCAGTCAGCAGTGGCAGTTTGAACTCCAAGCAGGCTGCAACTCGTGTCATCAGCAGATCCAGCAAACTAACGCAGCGTCCTGTATTCTATATCCCACCGTACCCAAAAGCCACTCTAGTAAATGATACAGGGTTTTGTTCTGAGAGCTATGGGCGGCGCAGCCTCAAGAGGCATGAAGTTCTGAAAAATGCTTTAGGAAAGTGTTAATAAATTAACGAACCACTCGGGAGGCCAAAGAACAGGCAGGAACCAGGTGACTCCTTGTATTCACACCATCCTCCAAAGCTACATTGAGGAACACCCATCCAAGATCCAGCCACTGTGGTGTGGCGTGATGTGGCATGGCATACTCCAACATCACTTGAACTCCAGCAGGTATGCTGTACTTATGGAAATTTGTACCTGATTGCGTGGCTGCTGGACAGTCTCCCTCATGCGCTTCTGGCACGTAGCAACAGACTGCACTGTGCATAGAAGCCAAGGGGTGGCAACTTGAGAGGAAAATGGCAAAAAGGCAGAGCAAGGAGGATTGCAAGCCTGATAAGCCTCAGGCTCTTTCACCCAGGCAGCATCTGGACAGGATTTTCTCCAGCAGAGGCAAGAACTCGATTACATCCAGTTAACTGCACTCTAAACTGATTATGCATGTGCCAGGCTAATGGATTACATTAACAAGAGGAAAAACAACACCCCGCCAATATACCACACAAGGTCCTGAGAGAAGAGAAGTAGATCCAGGACTGCTCCTAGGTAGAGAGGTCTGAGCACAGAGGAAAGAGGGGGAATCTGGACTTGGGACAAGCTGCCCCCCTCCTCCTAGGTTCATATAGGCGTACCGTCAACATACGCCATCACTTCCACCAATCAGCACCTCCAGTCAGGCTGAAACACTGCCCAGTGCTGGAGCCAAGCTGAGGTGGGTAAGCCTGCAAGCTGGACATTTTGGCTACCATTTCAATGGAACAAGGAACTTGCTTTCAGACATTTATATATGTGGAGAACTCAGGGATGGTATTTTATACTTGCAGGGAGAGGTGGGCAAATGACGAGCAAGGCTGAAGATACCTTGCTACCACCTCTATCAGCACTAGCAGCAGCCATTCATTGGAAGACCACCTTGTGGTGTGCTGCTCATCTGGCCTGTTCACAGATGCTACGTCCCTCAGCACAAGCTCCTCCAGCAGTTCCTAGCCATGTTCATCTCCAGGGCCAGAGCCTGTTTGGCAAGTTCAGAAGACCTCACTGAGAGAACCTGGGGTCGCATCAGCACATACAACCAAGCTGCGCCAGACCAGATACTTGGCAAGGATTTATTGCCTTCTGCAGAACTTCAGCAGTGGGCACCACAGCAGCCCAACTGGGACAGACACTAAAGAAGTTTTTGGTGGAAGGGAAAAAAAAGTGTACCCATCACTGATGCCTGTAAGCAAGTTCCTGCTGGAACAGAAGTAGGAGGGCAGGAGGAAGACCAATGTATAGAATGGAAAACTAAAAAAAAAGAAAGAAAACAGAGGTTGAAAGCAAGACAGACAGCAGGCGTAAGTGAATGGAAGGTACATGAAGTGAAGCTGCTTAGATTTATGGCAATTTGTACCTGATTGTTCATACTAAAGCCATTATGGGATGATTAGAAAAAAAGGTGAAGCTTTAAGTCCAGGGAAAATCAATAGAAATGTCTGGAGCAATTCTGCCGTGCAAGTGAAAGGACTATTTACTGTATGCAGAGCTTCTTGTTCCCAGCCTACATGGATGCAGTAAGGCGGGGGCGGGGGGGGGGTGGCGAGCAGAAGCCTGCAGCCAGAAGACATGGACAGAGGAAGAAGCGCTCAGGATCTTGCCACCCCAGCCCCAAGGGACCTGGGCAGCCAAATCCCTGCGCAGTCACTGCATCACCCTCTGCCTCCTTGTCACAGGTAGACCAGAATCACACAGTGGTGCACAGATGGGGGATGAATGGCAGGTACAGTGCACAAAGAGCTCTGCACCTTGGAGCCCCACCTGGAACACAGCAAGAGCCTAAGACCCGGCCTGCCAGATGCCTACGGGAAGCCCAGAAGGACACGAGTGCAATAGCAGCAGCAGGAGCAGCAGCAGCAGCAGCAGCATCCCCAAAGCTTTCCTCTCCTTCGGGAACTGCTCCAAAACTCCAAGATGCTCCAGCCCTTGACCACGGGGGCTACCCTCTTTTGCACCTCTTCCAGCGCTGCAGTATCCTTTTCCTAGGTGTGGTAATCAGAACTCCATCAGGACTCCATGTGTGACTGCCCCATAAATTTACAAAAACACAGGGTAAGGCTGGTAGTTTTATTTTCAATTCGTTTCCTAATTACATCTGCTATGAACCCACCTTTTCACAGCAGCCACACACTGTCACTGAGCTGCAGACCACGTTCTTTGTCAGTGATTATGAGCTCAGAGCCGTAAGCCGAAATGTGAAGCTGAGGCATTTTGCCTCAAGGCGGATTACCCTGCTTACACAGAATCCTTGCTGCCATTTAACTGCCCGTAGTCTGAAAGGTTCCCCTTGGAGCCTTCTTTTTTATTAACCACCTTGAATATTTTAATGTTGTAAGCAAACCTGGCTGCCTCATTGCTCACCCTGAACTTCAAGCAATTGATGAACAAACTAAAAAGCTCTGGACCCAAGGCAGAGCCCTGCAGGACTCCACTGCAAGAAATGGCCATTTATTCCTAGTGTCTCATTTCAAATCACCAACCATCAATCACTGTCATATATTCATTCATATCTTTCCCCAACTCTGGGACTCAGAGTGGCTTACAAAAATTAGAACACATTTATGAGGACTTCTCCTCTTATTCTGTGACTGTGAAATTGGCTCAGAAGTCTTGGCAAGGGACTTTGTTAAAAATCCAAGTAACAAATTCTGGATGGTGATACATCATTTGATGGAGGACATTCTCAAGACTAAAAGTCAGGTAAAAACCTGAACTGTTTTTGTTGGCACTGACAGGCGAGCAGATAAATAATAACTGTCAGAATTATACAACATATAACAACAGTGGCAAGGATATTGTATGCGCAAAAGTGGAAAGATCCCACGATATCTTCTCAAGACAATTGGATGATAAAGTAAATTTAGATAATTAAAATATTAGACAGATAAGATGAACATTGAAGTATGGCATTAAAATTTTGAGGAAGTACAATGAGCTGCAATCAGTCCCCGTTCTCTAAGGAGTCAGAAGTCAAGGGTGTGGCCGATTGATCCCCTTTTGAACTGTTGAACCTGCTGTAGTTAGTGTGTTACTTTAGTTAGTTGTTTGTTGTTTAAATCAGTTAGTAGATACATAATTGTCTTGTTGTGTCTGTTACCTTAATGTTGTTGTATGTTAGATGAATGCAAAGTTAATAAAAACATTTTCTAAAAAAAGGAAGTCCAAGTAACTGTGTCTACTGAGTTGTTCCTCTCCGCGTCCCTACCGACAGTTCCAAAGAACTCGAAAAAGTGTTTAAGGAAGGAATTTAAGGAGGTTGCTTGCCTGTAACTGTGGTTCTTTGAGTGGTCATCTGTTTCCTACAGCAAAATAACCCACGTCAGCCAGGAAGTCCCTACAGAAAGCTTAGCTGTTTCATATGGCACTGCTCTGAGATATCTCAAATGAAGGATACACAGAAAAAGAAGTCGTGTCCTGCAACAGACAGGAAGAAAGAGCCCACCCTCTTTCCTAGATCCCCGCCCACCCTCTCCACCCTATCTTCACTCCCTCCTCAACTGCCTGCCTTCCTCATGGAAGAGATGCCACTGCAGGGTGGAAGAGAAAGCAGTCATCTCTGCCCCCTTCCCAATATGAACTACCAACAGCAAAAGTTAACACTAAAGAGGAACACTAAACCAACCATCATGCTGAAATACAACCTAAAGAACATTCCCACAGAATCTAAAGAAAATGTGAAAAACAGATTTGCATTATTAAGTCTAATTGACCAGGAGCTGGATGAATTCTGGACTGAAGCCGGGGACACTGTAAGGAAGGACTGCAAAAAGACACTGTCTGGAGCCAAAAAGAAAGAGAAGTCTCCATGGATAACAGGTGAAACTCTTCAAGCAGTCATGGACAGACAAGAAGCAAAAGTAAAAGGGGACAGAAATCAAGTCAGAGGCCTGAATGCAACTGTTCAAAAACTTGTGCACAGAGACAAGGAGACTTTCAGAGAAATAGAAATGACAAGTAAAAAGGAAGAACAAGAGACTTCTTTTACATGATCCAAAAAATCAAAGGGAAATTTAAACCAAGAGTGGTGATGTCCTATGACCAGCAGGAGAACACATTACGTGACCAAGGAGAAATAAAAAGATGATGGAAACACTCCAAAGAAGAACTGTACAAAAGAAATGAAAGGTTGATAGATCCGTTCAAGGAAGAACCATATGAAGATGAGCCTCCAGTTTTAGAAAGTGAAGTGAAAGCTGAACTCAGAGCCCTTGGGTGAACTAAATCACCAGGAACAGATGGCATACCAATGCAGCTGCTTCAGCCTACAGAGACTGAAGCAGCTGTATTGGTACAGACACTACTCTAGTCTAACTACTCTACTCTAGTTCTAACTACTAGAGACTACTCTAGTTCTAACTAAAATTTGTCAACAAATATGGAAAACAAAAGAATGGCTCACAGATTGGAAACACTCAATATACATTCCAGTTCCCCGGAAGAGGATGCTGCGATTGCAGCAACTACAGGACTATCGCGTTAGTTTCCCACACAAGCACAGTCATGCTCAAATTTCCGCAACAAAGACTTCTACCACATCTGGAGTGAGAAATGCCAGATGTCGAGGCTGGCTTCAGGAAAGGAGGAGATACTAGGGACCATATTGAAAACCTATGTTGGGTAATGTTGCTCACCAAACAATTTCAACAGAAAATCAGTCTGTGCTTCATACATTATAGCAAACCCTGAACCCTCTCTAGAAGCCAAGATGACTAAAGTCAGGCTGTCTGGACTTTGGTCATATCGCAAGAAGACATGGCTCATTAGAAAAGACTGTAACATTGACAAGGTGGGAGGCAGCAGGAAAGAGGAAAAGTGCATTACAGATGGAAGGATTCAATCAAGGCAGACACATTCCTGAATCCGCAAGACCTGAGCTGGGCGGCTGATGATAGCAGGACCTGGAGATCTCTCACTTTTAGCATTATCATAGGTCCAGGTCGACTTGAGGGCAGCTAACAACAGCAGCAGCAGCAACAGGAGGGTGGGGACATCTTCCTGTTATGGGGCTTCGATTAGATGATCCTTATGGCCCCTCCCAACCATAGGTGTCTATGATTCTCCGCATTCTAGCCCAATACCAATGTCCTAATCAACAGATTAATTAAGAATAACAGATCAGATAAAATAATAGTCAATGTTGATGTTAGCCCCCCACCCCATTTCAAACTCAGGGAGGGTTGTATTAGTTGCTTCCTGCAAGCAACCAGTCCTAGAATTTCCCCTGGCAGAGCTATTCTGAAGCTGTAGTGGAGTTTGGGGGAAAGACAACAGTTCATTTCTACCTGGGACCCACTCACCCACCCCACAGCACCCATGCGGAACAAAAGAGGTCTCCCTTACCTTGTAGAGCTTCAAGCTGGCCTCATGCCTGGAGTTCACTGTGTGCAGCCGCAGCTTCTCCAGACTGTTGGTGTAATAGTCACAGGCGTTGCACTTCAAATGCACTGGGTTCCCGATGGCCACACATTTGAGCCTCCATTCATTGGCTTTGCCCCCCTCCTTGATGTGGGCCACCAGCTGAAACTTCTGCACGTGCTTGTCCGTCTTGCAGTGGAGCTGGAAGTTGGCCTTGAGCTGCGTGTTGTAGCGGCACAACTTGCACTGGTAAGAATCGCCCATCACAGCCTTCCACTCCTCCTCAGGGAGGCTGCGCTCCATGTTCATGTGCAGCCCCAGCAGGTCCAAATTGTCTGTGGTGAACTTGTTGCACACGGCACACTGGAAGAGCTTCAGGGAGGGGTCATTGGTCTGCGTGAAGGTCTCCCCCAGGTTCATTAGCTCCTCAGACACCAGCTGCCCACCCCCAAGCCGCATGTCCAGAGGGATCTCTCCACCCACTGCACAGAAAAAGAAGACAGTCAGTCAGAAAAGCTCTGCAGAAACACAGCCGGGCAGAGGGTGGCCGCTCAGTGATGCTTGGGGACCGGCAAGGTGCCTTAGAGAGACTGGGCCAAATACGGTCCCAAGGGACTTCAGGACATGCAGGCTTGGGCCACAAATGGGAGTGTGGTGGAGGAGGAAAACACAGCCCCCCTCCCGGCCCGCTTCTCTGTCATTGCGAGGCCTGAAACGGATACATGGAAAATCTGGAGAAAAATGGAAAAGAAATTCTCTTCCTACCAATCATTGAAATGTACTATAAAAAGAAGATGGTTTTCAAAAGTTATTCCCAGGTCATACTGTCAAAGTTACTCTTAGATCTAAGAGAGCAATATGAGCAATAAACACCAGAATACTAAACACAAAAAAACGTTCTCAATACAATGCTGGAAAAGTGCTTTCAAAAGTACTGCAGAAACATAAAAACAATCTTTAGGCATTTGTTCTAATCTGGAAGCCTTGCCAGGGATATTACCCTAGCCAAACAGCCGCCAAGGCCTTTGTATCCAGCACTCTCCACCTTCTCCTTCCACTTGCCTCAGACCTCTCCACGTGCTACCTCAAGTTAACTTAAACTGACAGAATGCTTGAACACACACACACACACACACACACACACACATATATCAAGGAAGAAAGCATACAGAAAGCCCCAAAAGCTTGTTTCAATCCACATGTTTCTGGAAAAACCATGAAGCTCAAACAGAAAGTCTGGGAACAAAAGCAATCAATCTTTTAGACATTCACTTTGGTTAAGATGAACAAGCAAGCTACACCAACACTTTGCAAAAACCTATTCACTTAGAGTGGGGTATAAATTTAACAAATCCAAGGCAGTTAATTTTGTCTACAGTTACTATGACACTAAGGCTTGTGTTCTGAGGAGAAAGGCTCACCGAGTTCAACGGCAGCTTCCTCCCACAGCACTGTGGATACGACTGTCTGCTCTACCGTGACAGTTCAGGGTAATTGTAAAGATGAGCGAAGCAGCCAGAGTTATTGTTATTCCTGAGTTATACTAAACGCCTATTACTTTCTCAATGCTTGTTCAAATTTTTAGAGTTTTCTTACGCATCCATGTGACCATACCGTGTTCCATATACCATTTCTGAGCACAGTTAATATAATCTTCTTTGTGTTTACTATAACATTAATGGTTTCTATTTTCAGCTTTATCTTATTCCTGTTCTCTCACCTTGCAAAATGTAAGATCCATTTAGTACATTACAAATCAGCAGTTTGCAGTTCCACCTCTGACCTTGTGCATATTTGTCATTTTTGTACAAATGAAAATCAAGGCATTTCCACTTTTACATTTAACATACCAAGCTACCATTTTATGAACTAAGTTAATACATAAAATTGGAAAGTATGCCTAGAAAACAAACATTGCATATATTTCAGTTTTCCCTTCAAGTCTTCTGAAACACACAGTTTTCTGAGGACCCCCAAGTCCTCTGGTTTGAAAGTGCTGCAAGCTGAGATGAAGAGCTCATAGCGGACCAGAAACAAATCATTGCAAATCAGACATCAGTCCAAACCATGGTTTAGGAAGCTTAATGATGATTGGGTGTGATGTGCTCATCCACAAACCAGATACACCCCTTGCCCTGCCTCCAGAGGCTGCTGCATGGTGGAGATGGCAGCAAAGCAGAAAGAAGCAAAGTGGAAGGGAAACAGAAACAATTTTGTGTCATGATCTGCCGGCAGGACAGCTGGATGCGCCCTCTACAGCTCAGGTGCTAAGCTATGATTCACACAAACCATGTTGTGTGTGTGTGTGTGTGTGTGTGTGTGTGTTGCTGTGCTCTTCCAAGCCAGGGGACCGGATGGGAGCAGGCAAGAGAGGCAAGTCTATAGGTGCCCACTTCAGCCAGCCCAGAAAGCCCTCGCGGGGAAGGAGGGCAAGCGGAAAAGAGCTGACTGTGTTCCAAGCACCTGGGGCTGCCAGCCGAGAGCCCAAGGGCCTGCCCTGGGATCCCATCCTTGTCCATCTGTAAGCCAGCCTCCACCTCAGCTTCTCCTCTTTGAATTGGAGATGAGCAGCCCTCCCTCACAGCAGTATGAAACATGGCTTGTCCAGTATGTTAAAAGGGCAGGAGAATACAAAGGAGGAGCAATAAGTGAGAATTCGGTGGGACAAATATGCCAAGGAAAATGTTTCCTTAGACCTACATTTCTCAAACTTTTTATCCTGCAAAAATCTTGAAATAATTAGTTTTCAGAGAACCCATGCATAAAAATTATTATATTGACGGCTCCAAAAAGAGTGTTTATCTTTTTTTATCTTTTTCCAAAACCTGAGAGTTCCAGGGAATCCTGGCTGAGAAACTCTGGCTCTGACTACTGACCATCAGGACTGTTGTCAAGGCAATCTTCGGGCTCTGAAACCATTGCCCCGTTGTTTTCTGTTGCCTCCCTTCCCCCGTGAACCAATCTTCGCGCTTCCAACCCTCCTTGCCCAGGTGCTTTTAGACCCCGCAAAACACAATCCTCCTTGGGCAGTGGCTTCCCAGCTACTGCAGCCTCTCCTTCTACGGCCGTCACTGTCCCTCCACTCCCAAGGCCTAAGCACAAGCAATGCCCACTGACCCACGAAGACTGCAATGTCATTTCAAAAAAGGAAAAGATGCCAGGTAAGAGCTGGACCTTCCACAGCACCCCTTGGACAAGAGACACTGAAGATGCAAAGACTGTATATGCAGCTTTTTGAAAAGCTTGCACTCTACAATAGGAGAGTATTTCAGAATTTCAAACACAATGAGACATAAAGAACAATCTCTCTTGTCTGCATCCAACGCTTAGATCAGTGAAAGAAATACCATATGCATTATTTATCTCTCTTTCTCTCCCCAATCCTCCGCAGCATTATTTTTAGAGCAGGTCATGCAAATATTCACTGCTTCACACAGGGCAAGAAAGGCCCTTTTCCCTTCTGTGGCTCCCAGTATGCATGTGCTAAACGATGTGCAAAGGTAAGGCTACATACAAAGATAATGTTACGCCAATGATCCTGTGCCTTCCCAGCCCTTCTGTCCAACTGAGGCCAGTGTCCCTCCAGCCAGCAGCTCCTAAGCCTCTGCCATTCTGCCAAATGCAATTCCATGAGGTTTGCTGCATCAGGCCAGACCTTTCAACACACTTAGACTCATCCACAGAGAGAGGGAAGAAAATGATTTCTTCATAAGGTGGGTCAAGCTTAGGCAAAGAGGCTGTCTTAAGAAGACCCCTGTGACTTCCTTGGATTCACCACTGGAGGTCTTCAAGAGATGTTCAGTCTTCTAAGAAGCAGCATTTTCAATGTGAAAAATCTCAACAAAAGCCCTCACCAGGAATAGACAATCTGATTTTTATTTTTTTAAAAAAATGAAAATCCAAATAGCTATCCCACTGGTCATGGAGCTGAAGAACTCCTATAAGCTGCTGCTACCATGTGGAAACCCTTTTGAGCCAGGCCCACTGACAGCACTTCACCCAAACACCTCTGACACTAGGCATGCCATTGTCTCAGTCACTAGGGTCAAGGTGGATTATGGAACCAAACACAGGCATTTCTAGCCATGGGCTTGTGCTGAAAAACATCCACTGCGAGAACCCCCTAAGATCAAACACAGAAAGAGCGGTGCTGCAATCAGGCCTCCTAACTGGCATGCAGGTTCTTCCAGATATCTGACTATACCTCCAGCGGACTTAAAAGTGCAAACCTGCTTGGGTGACTCTCTTTACAGAGACAATGATTAGGACTCTCTTTTTTCTCACATCACAGAAAATGAAGGTAATCATTGCTGTACTGACAGTAATAATACAGCAACAGGACGTTGCAGGCAACCATTAACATTAATTAATATAGAGTGAGACTTATGTCAGCTTGTATTTTTGAGAACTGTTAAAAGGAAGAGAGCATTGTCCATTTTAAACTTTTAAACTTTCAGCCAGCACCCAAAATCTGCCTCATGTGTCCTTTCACAGCAATAAAAGCCAGACAATCTGGAACCGTCCCACAAAACCTGATGTGAAGGAGAGACAGGGTCCCAGGATCTAACCAAAAAAGCTTTATTTCTTGGACATCTTTTCCCTTCTCAAAACCTGCTTCTCCTTCACATCACTCTCACATTTTCCAATAAAGCTACCTCATTCTTCCTTCCTCAACATGCTCTTGGCCCTCGTGATAGCACAGCACAGGCACTTTGAGAAGGGTCAGGCAGCCGCAGTAGGCTCCCAAACCAGAGGAAAGCTCCTGGGGGGATGCGAGAGCCGAAATTCCGCATTGCGCCTACTCTTTCCTCGACGCCTAAAGGCTGAGCCGCCAAGGCTGCCTCCAGCCCCCTGCCAAGAGAGGAAGGCCACAAACCCATCCCCCGGCAGGATGTGTCCCCCCTGACAGAACAAGCCAGGGGTCCCTAGCACGCAGCACCCTGTTCTCCCTCTCTTTGCAGGGACAGTCCCAAAACTCATCCGGTGTGACCTGGGTGTGGGAGACTCCTGAGCGGCGACAAGCCCCCAGGACACCCGTGCAGGCGCCCCCTGTGCCAGATCCCAGCCGAACGGCCCCTGTCCAGCCCCCAGCACAAATGCCGGTCACCTCACCTAGAGACGGGGCCATGGAGGCCACGGCATTGCTGGGGTCTAGCTGGAAGCTGCCCATCACGAATGGCGCCTCCGGCGGGGCTGAGCCGTCCATCTTCAGGCCAGGCAGAGCCATGTTCTGGGCCAGGTAGTACTGGTACAGCTCCGCCTCAGCGGGCAGGCTGCCCAGGCCCAGATGGCGGTTCTGCTGCATTTGGCTCATGTTTTGCTGGAGCAGCACCATGTTGTGCATGTGCTTCTCACTGGTCATGTGGATGCGGAGGTTCCTGGCGACGTTGGTTTCGTAGTCACACACCTCACACCGCCAGGTAGGCTTGCTTTTTGGCTTGGTGGGGGAGGGGGCCCCACAGCTGCTCCCCATGCTGGCTGCTGCGGCTGCAGCTGCCGCGGCAGCGGCCGCAGCAGCTCCAGCAGTGTGGCTGAAAACTTGTTCCCCGCCTCCATTCTGCAGGTTTTGCATGTTGTTGAGATGCTTATCGGACTGCATATGGATACTGAGGTTGCCTTTGGTCGTGGTGGAGTAGTTACAAACCTCGCAGCGGAAAGGCTTGTAGCCACACGTGTAGCTCTCGCCCCGGGCGAGCCGCGGGTGAGGCTGCCCACTTTTGCAGTAGGAGCAGGCGCCCCCCGGCTCTGGGTGTTTCTCCTTCATGTGAGCCTCCAGCGTCTGCTGGTACTTGTAGTGCCAGTTGCACTTGGGGCACTTGAGTGTCTTACACGAGTTTCGCGAATGCATCATGGTCATGTGGCCGCCAAGCGACCGGGAGGAGCCCAGGATGGTGTCGCACTTGGGGCACTCCACACCACTCCCCGCGGGGCACTCCCCACCCCCGAGTTCACAGAGGGGGCCCACGTGCTGGTGATGGGAGACACAGGTCCCGTCCTCGCCCTCCACACTCTCATTTGGTTCTGGTGCGGTAGCACTGTCTTTATTGGCACTTTCATCGCTGAAGTCCAGCCTCCTGCTGCCCTCACTGCCTTCACTGTTAAAGCTTAAACAATTCCTCCTGTTTGCACCATCAAAGACAAAGGAAGAAGCAGAATTAGAACTAGAAGAAGCCGTGCCCCGGGACATAGTCTGAAGCACGCTAGGCATTAAGGGAGAAATGCTTTGGTTTGAGAGAGCAAGGTCCTTTGGGCTGCTGCCACTGCCTGCCACAGACCCAGACTCTTCGGGAGGCCTCTCCTCCAGGTCGTCCTCCAGCTCGCTTGCAAACAGCCCTTTGCACCCCTCCTCCTCCTCCTCCTCCTCTTCCTCCATCTCCTCCTCCACTTCCTCCTCCTCCCCGTCCTCTTCCTCCTCCTCCCCATCCTCCTCCTCCTCCTCCTCCTCCTCCTCTTCTTCCTCCTCCTCCTCCCCCCCAGCTGGCTCTGCTTTCTCTGAGAGGCTGTCTTGGTCAGCAGGTTCTTGCTTCTCCTGCTCTACTACCCCCCCAGGGTCCTTTCCCTCAGAGAACACAGAAGGACTAGAAGCCAGTGGGCCTGGGGGAACTGAGGTAATTGGTGTCTTCAAAGCTGAACTCGTTAGCCCTCCAAGGTTCAAGAGGCCCCCTGGTGCCAGGAGGCCTGGCTGGGGCTGTTCTGCTCCACCGGCAGCCCCGAGCTGGGCACCCTCCTCCCCTTCCATGCGTATCCCACTGAATTTGCCGTAGAAACTGTGTCCAGGGCCTATGAGGTTAGCTGTGGAAACTAAAGGGCGTGGAGAGTTTTTGGTTTTTGGTTCCAAAAAGCTTACAAGGGGTTCCTTGTCTTTGCCTATCCCTTGGATGATAGCGGAGATGTTCTTATTGCTAAGAATTTTCCGCTCCTCCTCGCTCAGAGTCATTCGATGATCATGCACCGCATGGGTCACAAATGAGCGGACGTACCCAAAGGAGAGTTTGCACAAGAAACACATCAGGATGGGCTTCCGCTTCCCATACAGCACAAAGCTATCGAACTTGGACAGGTCCACGTTGTTGGGAACATCTTTGGATACACAGGAACTTTTGGCAGAACCGTCGCTGTTCAGGTAATCCTTGTTGCTTTTGTGGCGCACATCAAAAACACGGAAGCTGTGCAGGACAGGGCTGACCCCTGCCAGGGCTGAGGTATTTGGGAAGGCCTGGTCTGAGCCCTCAAACCACTTCCCAAAGGATGAGGCTATGTGGAAAGTGTTGATGATCTGTGGGTAGACGGGGGCAGCGGCAGCAGCTTCACCCTGCTTGCCCCCCGTGCTGGGAAGAGAGTTCATGAAAAGCGGGGGGAGTGTCCCGCTGCTGGTGCTGTTGCCAGCCCCACAGACCCCCCCACTCTGGACCAGCTGACTGAGGTTTTCAACAATGTACGCCGAGCCATCCGGCTGGTAGACAATTTCCCCAGCCAGATTCTCAACGTCGCTTTCCTCTTCTCCCTCCTCGCCAGTCTCGCTCCCGCAGACTTCCTGCAGGGGGACCAGGGGACGGATGCCGGGGCAGTGGTGCTCCATGTAGCTCTGCAAGCTGGCAAAAGAGGCGGAGCATTCGTTGCAGCTGACCTCCTGGCAGGCTGGCTCAGCGCTGGGGCTGGAGCTGGCGGCAACGCCTTCCGGGGGGTGCTCTCGGAAAGGAGCCCGCCGGTTGTCTAGGGCTCCGTGGTTCTCCACTGCAGATGGCTCCATATTAGCAGCTGCGCTGGGGAGGTGGGAGCCACTGAGTTCAGTCCATTGCTGGTGCTGAGGGAGAGCACACCCATTGTCCTTCCCCAAGATGACGGGTGAGTCACAGCCTTCCATGGCCCGGCCTGCACAGAGCGTTCATTGCACCCAATATGATTTGGACCTAAAAGCAGACAGGGAAGTGGAGATGAGGGGAGGGGGAGAAAGAAAGAGAGAGGCAGGTCAGTCAGGAATAAGCAGAGACCGTGCTTCCACACATAGCAGTTACAAGATGCAAAAGCCCAGTTTGCCCAGAGGAGGAGCCACTGCCTGCTCCGAAGCCTGGAGAACACAGAAAGGAGGAAAGCAGCGATGGCCAAGATCCTAAAATCCACCAGCACAAGAGGCAAAAGAAAGGACCTCCTCATCGCAGTGCAAAAAGCCACTCTGCTTCCTAAAGCTGAGTGTTTGCTCCCAAAAGCAGGAGATTAAAAGCTGCAGTGCCTGCGAGAAAGCCACCGCTGAATCGTCCAGGTAAGCCAGAGGCCCCCCCACAGGATGTTCCCTCGTCCCTCCACATGGCTGCATGGCCTTCCACTGAATATAGGAGGCAAAGGGACGACTCCAGGGTCTCCCCACCCAGCTGCTACCAAGTGACAGATCTCTGGAGAGCCGCAGAGCCCCATCTCCTGCTCCTGGCCACACACCACTGCCACGTCTCTGCAATAGTGTCCTGCCTCTAGTCTTAGTGGACCAGAAAGCTCAGGAGATCTTTTTATGGATTTCCTGTTTTTGATGAGCTCTGTGCATAAGGTTCAACTAAAAACTTTTACAGTGGTAGGTGACAACAAAACCCCAGGCTGAAGGCCAAGACGTAGCCCAATGGGAGACAAGTCTGATGCTTGCAGCAGAAGAGTGGCTGCTGGAAACCCACCTGATTGGCTGTGAGTGGCCTGACTGACAGCTTGGACCAGAAGGGTTGGCAGAGCTGATGGGGCGGGAGGGTTAACAGTCTGATTGCAAAATCAATGTCATAAATGCTTGGTAAGTTACAGGAACAAGCGGGAAGAGAAGGCTGCGATTGATAAAGGACTGCGGCTTTGATGCTGCACTAGGGACTTGTTTATTGACAGGAAAGCCAATCTCCTCTGCAGGCCAGGGCAGGCCAGGCCAGGCCAGAGAAACCGGCAATGACTTCCCAATTAATTGGTGGCTTCTTGGCCTCCCAGCTGCCCTCCACCTCACTCCCCATAGCCAGCTAACCAATGAAAGAAAAAGGGCATGCAAAGACTTCCTGGCCATCAGCCTAGCTTTCTCAGTGGCCAGAAAAAGTCCTGAGAAGCAAGGCTCTACCATTGGCCTGGCCCAGATATTCTGCCCTAGCAACTGTGCCTTTTTCCAGAGATCACCAGGGCTTTCACAGCCACCCCACCGGGGGCTGCTAATTGCCTGGCTGCACAGTCCCAAACTGAGATTGTGCGTCTGGGCTGAGCTCAGGCTTGAGACTCAGAGGAGCGGGAGGAATCCCAACTGCGCACAGCCTCTGTCCAAATTGCACCTATGTATCCAGCTTGAATTCTTCTTTCTCCACCACTCCACCAGCCAGTCATTAAGGAAAAGGTAGCTCTTACTTAAGGAGGCAGAAGTCAACTAGTCAGGTCGATCACAGCATTGTCTGTAAACATGCTTTCCCGTAAAATCAATGATCTTCTGTTAGAGAGAGCACTGACTGGGAACCTGAAGCCATCCTCTCCTCCCCTCCCACCCCCAGGCTCCCACTCTTCACAGCTCCATTTCAGGATAAAAATGGCCTCCCCAGAGCCCATTTTATGCAATAATTTTTGGTTGGTTTTCAATACCCCATTTTTGTGCAAGGTTCTAGAGCATATGATGGCTTCTGGCTGGAGGAGTTTCTGGATGAGATGAATTATCTGGATCCATTTTAGTTTGGTTTCAGGCCCATTTATGGGATGGAGACAGCTTTGGTCACCTCGGCGGATGACCTACACTGGAAACTGGACTGGGTAAGTGTGTCTCTGTAGGTTTTACTGGTCCTCTCAGTGGTTTTCAATACCATTGACCATGGCATCTTTTTGGCCCACCTTGCTGGGATGGGACTTAGAGGTACTATTTAATAGTAGCTCCCTTCCTTTCTGGAAGGGCAAACCCTTAAGAGGAACTTTGTTTGACTCCCTGGCCATTGGCCTGTGGGGTCCCTTCGGCTTCAGTTCTGCTCCCTGTGATATTCAACGTTTACACGAAACATCTGGGAGAGCTAGTCCAGTGTTTTGGGGTCAGGGATTACCAGTACACCGATGACACCCAACTCTATTACTCTTTTCCACCTAATTTTAAGGAACCTATTCCTCTGCTAAAGTGGTGCCTGGCAGCTGTAATCAACCGGAAGAGGGTAAACAATTTGGAAGCCTAATCCAGACAAGAGAGAGGCACTCCTGGTCAGTCTTATGGCAGATCAGGGAACAGGGGTCCAGCTGCATTGGACAGGGTCACACTCCCATTGAAGACAAAGGTCCACAGCTAAGGTGTACTCCTGGACTCAGCCCTGATACTGGATGCTCAAGATTTTGCAGTGGCCAGGAGTGCATTTGCAACAGCTCCACTGGCTGCCAGTTCAAAGTGCTGGTTATGACCTTTAACGCCTTAAGTGGCTTAGGTTCAGGCTCCCTGACAGACCTTCCGACACAGCCTGCTGTCCAGCCGATGGGGCAACTGCCGACTCTTTGTATTTAAGCTGGACAGCTCTTCAAACAGAAGACTGACCTTTGCCTGCCCTTCAGATATAGTCTTTCCTCTGTGAAACAGGACATACAGCCTCATGGAAGCACCACGGGGATGGGGATGGGGATGGGGGGGCAAGGAAGAGTCCCATGTCTGCAAAATAGTCAGTGAGAAGTGGGGCTGTGTGATCAGAAGTGGGGAATGGGGGTGAGAAGGTTGTGTGTGCTGGGTGGGTGGGTGGGGGAAAGGAGTGTTTGACCCTGAAGGAGATACAGAGAAGGGGGGGCAGTCCACCAAGTGGTTCTGTGTCTGGGGGCTCTGCTGTGTACTCAGGATCTTGTGTAAGTCATTTTTCATTTCACTCACCAGTGACATATGTAAAACTTTGTAAATTTCATTCTTGCAAGCTCACAAATGATTTTACCATTTTCCACTTGCTTTGAGAAGGTTTTCCAAAATGTGCCATTTTCAAGGCCCATTCACAGACTTATTCAGTGCTAAACTCGTGTATGTTTTTTGCACAGAAAGTGGCATCTTCTGTGCACCTTAACACATCTGGTGGGTACCAGACTGGGGAAGGTTGCTATACACACTTACCTGTGAGTGGGCCCAATGAACTCTCTGAGCCTTGCTTCTGAGCAGACATATGCCTAGAACAGTGCCACCAGGCACTCTCCTTTCCTTTTCCAGGCAAATCCACTGCCAGTCCCCAGTAAAGGAAAAGGGCGCTCCTGGAAGGGCTTGAGCAACAGCTGCCCTTCCTGCAGGCAAGAGGGGACAGTTTTGCAGCAGAGACATTTGAAGAGAAACCACACGCTGCTACTGGCTCTCCCCTGCTTTGCCAGGAAGAACAACAATGGCCCCTAAGTGGGGTCAAATCACCCCAAAGCCAGCTCTGCACCAGAAGCTGGGAGGCTGCCCCTTCCTCAGCAGGGCTATTTCTAGCACAGCCGTCAACTCCAGCTGGACCTGAAAGCAGCCAGCTCTACAGGGAATACGCTTTAACCTCTCTGCTGTGGTTACAGCAAGGGCCAAGAAGCTCTGAGGCATTGCAGGAGGGCAGGGCAGCAGAGGGCCCCAGCAAGCTCAGCACAGCCCTTCCCAGCACCACCTCCTGACCCCACCCCAGTTCACTCCAGTCTGGCCAAGGAGGGGCCTGGACTTTGCCAGCCAGAGGGGAAATGGCAGCTCCCAGCAGGGAGGGATCAGGTTCAGCCAGAGCCTTCCTACCTCCAGGCTGAACAAAGTCCAGGATCTGGGGGGCCTTGAAGGAAGGCAGGGGCTTTCTTCCCAGCAAGGAGAAACCCATGCAGCGGGCCTGCTGCAGCCACAGCTGGAACTGGCCAGCTGACGACACAAACGAGACCTGGCTAAGCACAGGCTGATACAGAGCAAAGCCTTCAGCCCTTCAGGCAGCCTCCATGGCACAAACAGCCTTCCAAGCCATAAGAAACCAAGGAACATGTCTGGCCGCCCGGGGGAGAGAGTGAGTGCGGCAGGCCTTGTACCCCTGGCTCAGATGGGAGGGAAGAGGGGCTTCTCTTGTGGGCTGGAACACGGTCAGGCCAGGCCAGATCCCCCCCGCACAGTCTCTCCACACCCCATTCGGTAGGTGGCTCAGGCCTAAGGGGCAAAAAGAACGCCCCTTCCCCTTTGTGAGAGACAGCAGGAAGGAGCTGCTTTTCCTTGGGAAAAGAAAGG
The DNA here is from genome assembly GCA_948472985.1 of Iguana delicatissima. Taxonomy (NCBI): domain Eukaryota; kingdom Metazoa; phylum Chordata; class Lepidosauria; order Squamata; family Iguanidae; genus Iguana; species Iguana delicatissima. The sequence goes on from CAOKZL010000132.1 coordinate 206,551, forward strand.
CTAGGCTACCATGCCCTCCATCCAGCAGATGCAGAGAAATGAACTCGCATCAACAGAACTCAGAACCAGCCAAGACATCTCTGAGCTGCACAGCCTACATGCATCATGCAAAAACACGGCATGCTTGGGAACTGCTTGGAGAACGGAGGGACAAAATTCCCACATTTTCACAGGAGACGAGCATGCAGATGTTATCCAAGACTCCACATGACACAAAACCAACTTGAAACTAACGGGCTGCCACAAGACAGAGCACAGGCCTCTGGCTTAAAATCTTTTTTGAAGGGCCAAGTATACCTGTGGAAACCAAGCCCTTCAACTCCTATAAGCCAGAAGAGCAGAAGCTGCTGCTATAGAGTCAGTGCAACCTCTGAATACTGGATGGGGGGTGGGGGGAGCTGAGAATGGCTTTCAACATTGTACTAAACAAAATGTGCACTTCAAGGCACCCATTATTTTCTATTTACAATTTTTAAAACCTATTTGGTGTCAATTTTTTTAAAAGCTAAAAACTTGTCACCATCCAATATATGTTATTTAACATAATTAGCTTAATCTTTGACACAATATAAATTCTGCCCAGATTATTTCCTATTTTGTATGTAGAGCAGAAAACTAAACATTACTAACTCGTTGTAGAAAAGTCATGCCAGCTTTTCTAAAGAGAATTAAGGTGGCTTTTTAAAATGCAACAATTCTTAGATGATAGAACAGGGAAAAAATATGAGCCAGTAGAGAGAAACACTCCTCATGTGTGTCCTCAGCACATTGACAGGTAAGTCCTTTCTGGAGAGAGACATGCTGTTCCTGTCTCCTACTGGCTTACAGGCACAAAATCAGACCTTTGGACAGGGCCTCAAGGGCGTCAGATAGGCTTCTACTAAGGAGCCAGACTAAAGGTGCCCAAGAGCTACTGGGCAGAGCAGCAGCGTGAGTGTGTGCGTGTGTGCGCGCGTGTGCGCGTGGGGGGGCAGAGGCCATAGAGACAATGGCAGCAGTACTTGAGTCAGCGCTGAAGGAGTCAGTACTATGCAGAAGGCGGCAATGGTAAGGACACTCCTCGATACCTTTTACGCCCCTGAGCCCTATGAGACAATTTTAAAAAACCCCAAAACCAAACCAAGAGATAGTCCCAGAAGATGGGACTCCCAGTCAGGAGGCACTCAATGAGTGCCTGGGAAAGAGTGGAGGATGATAAGGACAAGTAGCACTGGGTCTAACGAGGCAACTAGCCTCAAGCTGAAAGGACAGTCAGCTGCTGACACGTGCAGAAGCGAAAGAAAAGTCCATGAAGCTGCACAGCTTAGATAGAAAGAACATGGAACATGCAAAGCATGAGCCAGGGAAAGCTGGAAGTTGTAAAATGAGAAATGGAGCACATAAGCAAAACTATATTTGGTGTGAACAAGCTAAAGTGAACAGGAATGGGACATTTTTAATCAGATAATTACAGCGTTTTGCTCCTGAAACCAAAGTCAAAGAAGAAACAGGGTGGCAACCAAAGAAACAACAGTACATGCGCACATCACCTGATGGCCAATGCAGAAATCAAATAGACTACACGGCCAGAAGTAGAAAACGGAGAAGCTTAATTCACTTTGCAAAGACAAGACCAAAAGCAGATTGTGGCTAATATAGAGAGAGAGAGAGAGAAAGAGAGAGAGAGGTGGTGGCAGGGGCTGTGTAATGTTAAAGTAGTACACTAAATCAATCACCATGCCAAATCACAACCTGAAAAACATTCTTGCAGAATGTAAAGACCATTTAAAGAACAGATTTGCACTACTAAGCCTAACTGACTGGGAAGCAGAAGGACTCCAGACTCAGCCTAAGGGACATTGTGAAAGAAGAATCCAAGAGACATCATGTGGCTGAAAAGAACGAAAAGTCTCACAGGATGACAGGTGAAACTCTTTGGGCAATTAAGGACAAGGAGAAGCAAAAGTAAATGGTGACAGAAACAGGGTCAGAATCCTAAAAGCAACAATTCAGCAACTTGCATAGGAACAAAGAGAACTAGTATGATAATAAATGCAAAGAAATATATGACAACAGTGAAAGAACAAGAGACCTCTTTCACAAGAGCTGAGAAATTAAAGAAAAATTCAAAGCAAGGTAAGGATGGTCCATGACCGTTCGGGAAACACAACATATGACCAGGACAAAATAAAGCGTGATGGAACAATACACTGAGGAGCTGTATGGAAAAGACTAAACATTGCCAAACTCCTTCAAGGAATAATCATTAGAAGATAAATCCACAACCTTACAAAGTAAAGTGGAAAAGGTTCTCAAAACACTTGGGGGATGTAGCTCTTCAGGAACAAACAGCATACCAGTAGAGCTGTTTCAAGCTGGGCAGACAGAATACATTCGAATTCTAACAAAAATCTGCCAAAAAATATGGAAAACAACACAGTGTCCCACAGATTGGAAAACACCCAGTACTCATCCCAAATCTCCAAGAGAGGTGACACAGGGACGTAGTATTCATTGGACTATCGCACTAATCTCTCATGCAAGCAAAGTGATGCTCAAGATCTTACAAGAAAGACTATTATCTTTGCCAGACGTACCAGATGTCAGAGATCCAGCTTAGGTTCAGTCAAGGAAGAGGCACTAGGGATCATATTGCAAACATATGCTGGATAACAGAATGCACCAAAGAATTTCAGAAAGAAGAATCAACCTGTCTGTCACAGATCATACTGAAGCCTTTGCTTGTGTAAACCATGAGTAAATTATGGCTCACTATAAAAGAAAACGGTGTGCCACAACAACTGAATGCTTTGGTGCATAACCTCTGGCCTGGACTCAATACAGAGAAACAGAGTGGTCTCCCATTGACAAGGGGGTCAGGCAAGACTGACCACTCTCCGTTTAAATTCACATGCAGAATGTAGAATACAGAAATCGGAGAAAAGAGGTAAGAAAATTGGGGGAAGGAACATTCACAACTTAAGATATGTAGACAACACTATATTATTAGCAGAAAAAAGATGACTTGGAATGACTATTAATGAAAATTAATGGAAAAGTGCAAAAGAATGGCTACAGGTGCATATTAAGAAAACAAAAATAATGACCATAGATGATTTACGTAACTTTATAGTGGGAAACAAAGACATGCCTCAAAGATTTCCTATACCTTGGCTCTGTCATTAATCAAAATGGGGACTGTAGTCAAGAAATTGGAAGACAACTTGGAAAGGCAGACAGGAAGGATCTAGATAAGATCCTCAAAAGTAAAGATGATATTATTATTATTATTGTTATTGTTGTTAGGTACTAAAGTCAGAATTATCCATACCATTGTATTTACAATTTTTATGTGTGGGTACGAAAGCGGGACAGTGAAGAAAACTGACAAGAAGAAAACCAACTCATTTGAAATGTGGTGCTGGGTAAGAGTTCTACAGATATTCTAGACTGCTAAAAAGACAAGTGACTCAGGCTTGAACTCTCCCTGGAAGGAAAGGTGACTAAATTGAGGCTATTGTACTTTGTACATATCATGGGACGTGACTCATTGGAACACGTGATAATTTTTGCTTAAGCAGAAGGCAGCAGGAAAAGAGGAAGCCCACGTTGCCGGCGGAGGGACTCCGTCAAGGAAGCCACCGCCCTGAGCTTGCAAGACTGGAGCAGAGCAGCTGAGGACAGGGCTAATGGAAGTCTCTCGTGGCAGCATAAGAACCTCATCCAGATTCTCAGCAGAAGGCCTGTAAGTCTCCCTCCCTCCCTCCCTCCATGCAGGTCTGTTGCAGCTGTCTTTCTTTATTCCCACCAGGCACTTATACGACAGAGAAGAGGCACGCCAGCACCCTAAGGGGCTCCTGGTCTAAAACACGGGCAGGGAAACCCAAGAGGCAAGAGGACTCCAGGGAAGACAACGGGATTTCTTCGGGAACCCTTTTGTAAGCAGCCACACAGCCAACAGCCATTTTACGACTTCCTAGGCCTGCTTTCAGCCATTTTGTGAAAATCCCCACAACCCTTTCTCAAAGTTCTCCATATGTCCACTGGCCACAAAACCTGATCTGTGCAGCATGGGATCCCAGAAGGAGGGAGCCATTTTACCCTGGGGGTAGTTGGACGTGGGGCTGGGGACAAGAGAACCAGCACTTTGGGTGATCAGGATGAAATGGCTATTGTATGGCTCTGCCTCCTGCTAATTGCAGGGCTTTATTTTATATTATTTTTATTTCTTATTACCCTCTCACACGTCTGATGAGATTAAATTACCAGAACTGACACAGCTGGAGGCAGCAGCCATACATGAGGCCTCAGAGGAGGTGATGCAATTTCATTTTCATTGATCATAAACCAGCAGGGCAGCAAATGATGGGAAATTCCATTATGAGGAGGCTTGGGCCAGAAGGCCCAGTGCCTGGGCTCTAACTCCAGCCGCCGGCCCAGTCCAGCCCCCTGGGCAAAACAGGAGAAGGCCGGATCTGGAGGCCAAGCTAGGGCAGTGCAGAGCAGGGCTCACGTTCCACATAGGCAGGGTACGGAGGCTGCACTAAACAGACAGAATGGTGGGCATGATTTCCAAAACCAACACCAAGCCAGTCTGGGGTCAGTCAGCTCAGGAGACTCTATCCCACAGTGAGGAGGACCCCAAAAGCAAAGTTCTGACCACAGGGCCAGGGCCAGCCTTTCTCCCAAGGCAACAGCAAGAAGCAACTGTCTCTAGGCCCCCAAAGCACCAGAGCAAGACCAGGAGGCACTGGATTCTGATCAGCCCCTGCCTGTTGGGTCTGCTCTAAGCCCTTCCTCTCCAGATTTTCCAGCCTGACTGCCAGGCATCTCAGGCTAAGAGGCGCACACCTGTGTGGCTATTCTGGCACCGGCCTCTTTCCCAGCAGCCTCCTCTGGGGCTGGTGGGCAGCTGGGAGGGCAGGCCGGCTGGCCTGGTTGTGCAAAAGCAGCTGTTGCCACACCACCCAGGGCTTAACAGGAGCTGACCGCAGCTCCACAGCTGTTAAGGTAATCAATACTACTGAGATACTAAAGCAGCATAAGCCACATTACTGATTGCCAAGCATATGATAAAACTGTTTATTATGATAATTGCAAAGCCCTTGCAAGAGCACCTACCATTGCATTCAGCCAGCTGCACAAACCAGGGCATAAGAGAGGCTGGCTAAGCCTGGGCCAAAGTCCTCTTTACTTCTGCATCTGGCAACCAGGACACAGCAATTTCTGTTTTCTACTGGTTAACAGCAGTCTCGACCAAAAGGCTTCCTTCCCTGCCCCTAGGTAGGCTGATGTGATGAACAAAAGCTTGGGCAGGGAACCAAGAGAAGAGTTATCTGCGGCAAAGCTCAAGGGTGAGAGGAGGGAACTTCAGACACTGAAATGAAGCCCTGGCAGAGGAGGTGATGGCTCTCTGTTTCTCCTAGAGTAACCTCAAGGAAAGCTGGGAGCAAGCAAGGCAGAACTCTCTTGACAGTCCAGTTTTAAATTCCAGGGCATCAGTCCAGACTAGTGCTTCCTTTGCATGCCTGTACACCGAGGACACCATACCAACAGATTTCTTGCCTTGACAGGACGCTGTAGCAGCAGATACGTTGGAGGCCTCCTCTGGATTTGATTCCATGCTTCCATCCTCATCAGATACCTACTGCCAATACATCTCTTTATTTTTTTAAAAAATAAAAAAGCCTGATCACCAGTGTGATTTCCTTGCATTTGTTGATGTTGTAGAGAAGAATGTAAAGATCAAAAAGTGGAATCAGTTTGGAGTGGGTCCTAAAAGTTTTTTTACAGACAAGACCCACTTCAAAAAACCTAGAGAGGAGGTGCTCTCTGGTGAGTTGCTTTCTCTCTCCCGAGAATCTGCCCTTCCCTTCCCTACGTTTAGCGTGACCGTCCTTCCCCCAAATGGCCTGCGGACAAAGCTCCTCAGTGTCGTCCAGCCATCACTTCACTAGCAAGCAGACTTATTTTCCATAACCTGTTGTGATACTGGGGACAGGATGTCTGGAAGATACAGAACATCTCAAAACCCAAGATTCAAGTCAAAGCTTTGCTTTTTGGTTCTGAAGCTTCTTCCAATCGGGCTCATCCCATGCCAATTACTAGCCTGTTTTCATAGAATCCTAGAGCTGGAAGGGGCCACAGGGGCTCCTAAAGCATTCCTGAAATGTGCCCACCTAACCTCTTTTTTAAGGCCTTTGAAGGAGAGCCCACCACTTTCTGAGGCTGCCCATTCTGCAGCTGAACAGCTCTTCTCAATATTCAAGTGAAATCTTTTCTTCAAAGGCCACCTAGGAGAGTTGCTAAGGTGGTAAAGAACATGGTCGCCAACTGATGGCGGTGTGTGTGGCGGCCTAACGCCACCCCTTGATCTTGGCAGCCACACCCTCCCGGAGAAACAGACATGCAACAGGATGCCTTATGTGCAGACAGGTAATAAACGGTACAGCACACCTCACTGCAAGAGAGAGGAGGACGCTTGGGCGGCCTGGCAGCCAGCCTGGCCTGCCCCGCTGGCCCAGAGAAATCTGCTGATGGGCAACCTGAAGGCACTGCTCTCCCTTCTGACAGTGCTCCATGTTAAGCTGACAGTCCTTCTTAAAGGCAATGCCTTTGAACAGAGGACTCTGGTTAGCACTGTAGAGGAGGACGCACAGACACCCTCGTCCCAGTATTTGGTGGGGAGGGAGGAAGGGTGGGGAGGAAGCAAGCAAGACCTGGCATGTGTTTGTTGGGGGTGCCTGCTTGACCCACAAGTGACAAGGCCAAGAGGGCTTTGCCTGCTAGGGTGAGTGTTATGTGTTGGGTGCATGGGAGGGAGGGAAGGGGTTACACTTGTGTGGGGGAGGTGTCAGGTCCCAAATGTAGTAAAGAATATTACTGGTTCAGCCAAAAGAGTGGTCTTGTGTTTTGGGGCTGAGGCCTCATCTCTACTACATGTTCAGGTTCTTAGGCAAACTACTTTTAGCCTCACCAACCAGTCTGCCTTTTGTACAAAGTGAGTGTTTTCTATTTGCTTTTGCCGCTCGTCATGTTTTACAGGGTAAAACAGAAGTTTGAGACTGGTGGTTCTAGATCTCTGCCATTAGGGTAGTGACTTTAAACATATGTTTTAAATATGTCACTAGCTCCCCAGGTTCTCATGTGGAACAGCAGGATAATAAACCTGTGCTTGCTGCTGTGGAGCTATGTATAAATGAATCCCCCCCCCATGGCAATGCTTATGAGGCCTCAGACACCTTCCAAAAATTCAAAAGATACACAGGCCTCAAAAACAGCTGGAGACTGCCTACTTGCCAGGCAAGGTAATTAGTGCCACAGCAATAATTGCAGCATCTAACTAAGGTAGACCACAGCAGCAAAAACTCTCCAGGGGGTCCTGCTGGGGACCCCAGCCCATACAGAAAGGTGTCTGCTTGCATTCAAAAGGAGAGATTCAGCAACATTTCTGCAAGCCACTAGCACTTTCCAAGCATTTAATTAAAGGAAGTTAAACAAATGGAAACTCTGAAAACAATCCGCACAGCCCTTCCCTTTGCTAAGGCCCTCAGAGTGGCTAGCAGGCCCCCATGGAAGCTGGGCTACTGGAGACTGCAGCCCAAGTCATCACCCATTGCTACCACTGGGGAGACAAGCTGCACTATAAGAGCTCCGCAGAACACCTGTCCCCATTTAGCACCTGGAGCCCCTCCAAATTCACCAAAGAACCTTCGGAACCCTTTGCAGCTTTTAAAGCTTTTGCAGATTCACAATAGAGAGGACTCCTGAAGGAACCTTTCTGGGGCCCAATGTCACTGGCAACCTAACATACTGCTAACTTTTGCACAGTTGGTTCTGTAACAGCCTGTATCGCAACTGCCAGGATGCATTCTGCAAGAGCAAAGCAGCAGCCATGCATTTACCCAGTAGAGAACAAAAGCTATATCCATGTGGAATTCTGGCAGCAGCAGCATATGGACATCGGAGCATTTTTTCAAGCAATCATAAGGCATAAGAAGAGCCCTGAAGATCAGACCAAAAGCTCATCTAATCCACAATTTTGTCCTCAGCAGAGACCAACTCTAGGAAGCCCAAGAGCAAGGCATGAGCCCCCTAGCGCCCCTTAGCTTGTGCTTCCCAGCCACTGCTATTCAGACACTGATCCTGGAGGTTCTACATGGCCCCCAGGACCAGGAGCCACTGAGATCTTTATCTTCCTTGGAGTTGTCTAATTCTCTTTTAACGTTATCCAGTGTTGGTGGCCATTGCTACATCTGGTGGTAGAAAATCTCATCCATTAACTGCAAAGTGCTTCCTTTTACCTGCCCTCAGTCCCCACGATGCAGCTTCACTGGATGTCTCTAGATTCTAGTATTAAATGTGACAGACAGAACACTCACCTCCCCATCTAGGAACAGGCGTAAAGCAGATGTCTATGGTGCACAAAACAGATATTGATGGTGCATAACAGCAGGTTTCTTATGCAAGTTTTCCACGGTACTGCTCACTTTTAGCAACATGGTTTGTCACTGACAGCAGAAGGACTTTGGCAGTGGCTGTCAAAATGGCCATGGGCAAGTGTTATCCATCAGTGCCCCAAGGGTTCCCAACTGACTTTAGGAACCAGCCAACTTTACATCATCCATTTCCAGGAGAAGGAAATGTTCAAGCTTCCTGGATTTCTTTTGTACAATGCTGGTATAAGGAAAATGAGATTGGGAATACTTTGTTCTTAGTTCCTTCTTCTGGCTCTTCTCAACTGAGAGAAAAGTGATGAGAGGAGATTGAGTTCTGGGACTCCCCAAAAGAATGAAGCTGGCTCCCAAACCAAACACAGAAGGGTATCAAGGTAGAAGAACAAGCAGTAGGGCATGAATTCAGCCATTATAAAATCATTTATTGCCATGGAAAGGAAGCAAAACCCTTGGAGCCATGGAAACCATCAACAGACAGCTGAAGCAAGCAAATGGTAAAGAGAGGTGGGCAGCCTGCCACCAGTGTCTTTCATGAGCAAACTTACCTGCCCAAATCTTGTAACTGGGCAGGACATCACACTCATCACCTAGCAGCCCCCTCTCCCGCTATCTGAAGAATTCATCCTGCCAACCTCCTGCGTTGCTACATGTTTCCAGCTGAGGCAGCTCCTTCTCCCCATGAAACACCTGTGACGACACTGCATACGAGCAGAACAGTCTCGGCTATCTTGCCAAAATCCAAACTCCTTCAAGTCCAAAGATCTTACCCAGGCTGTTCTGCAACCTCTGTGTTAGTGGTGAGGCTCGCATTCTTCTACCAAAAGTACATGAAAAGCAAAATGACCACAGGTGCCCCCAACCCATTCTGCACGTGCCTAAACACAGTGCCAAAGCTGACAAGAAAAACCCAGGGCAGGGCAGGCAGGGCACGAGAACCTCCAGCCACATATGCCTATCAAGCCTCCCCCATACTCTCTGGCAGTGGCTGAACCTCAGTTCTCACGCGGGGGCGGGGGCAAGCACACTGGCACTCAGAACAAAGGAGTAGTCCTTGGAGAGGAAGCCAAGGATAAAGAGATTTCTGTCCTGATGACCTCCAAGTGCCAGCCCCTCCAGCCCCTTCACCACAGTCCCCTTTCTCTAGTGCCCCCAAAGGTGGTGGCGGGGGTGGTGCTGGCATCCCGCCTATTCCAGCCGAAGCCCTGGGCACTTCATGCGTGTAATGCAGGATGCTGGTGGTGGGAGACCCAATCAGATTTCTCCACAGTGCAGTGATCTCAGGTTTCCAGGAAGGCCTTGGAAGCACCCCGCCACCACCAAAGGAAAGCAAGCCAACACTGCTGCCTGGGTCAATACAAGTTGCCCAGATGCCCCACAAGAGCCTTGCCCAGCCCAGAGGGCTTAAGGAGGCCCTGGGAGACACGACCTTGGGAAGCTCATGCAGCTGGAGGAGCACATGGCAGGAGGTGAGCAGGGGTCAAGAGCAGCCTCAGGAGAGGCTCTTGCTCTAGAGGCACCCAGGGCACCTGCCACAGCCCTTTGCCCCTCTTCCCCTGCAGCCGTGCCAGGAGCGTCAGAGAAATGCTTTGCCACCCTGGGGATGCAGCGGCAATGCTGAGAAGGCCACCCAGTCACAACTCCAGCAAGACCCTGCCTGCCAGTGCAGCAAAAGGCTTGTCTGCCAGAGATGCGCCTCCTGCCGCTCCTCCCATCATGGCTTTTTCTTCCCACCCATCTCAGTCCTAAGGACGGAAGAGCTGACGCTCGGCTGCTCGCTTGGCTGCAGTCAAAGTGGAAGAGAAAAGTGTGCCATTGGGCAAAGCAGCCATCTTGCCCAGAGTTCCCCCAGCTGCAGAAAAAGGGCCCCCCAGCAGGCCAGGAACCCACACACCAGAAACACAGGGACCGCGCTCTCTGGCCAGCCTGTATCCAGCCCCTGGACTCAGAATGGATGGGTAGGGCATGCTGCACAAAGCCCTAGACAAGGAGGGACTGCTATGCTGAAGCAGGGCCAAGAAAGACCCCTTTTCAGAGTGGGGGGTGGGGAGGAAGCAAGGTTAAAGGGCTGCTTCTGAAACACCTGAGGCAGCCCCTGACGTTGAGAGTGGAGGGAGACGGCACCAGGAATACTTCAAAGTGCTAGGGAGACAGCCTCTGGCGCAGAGAAAACCTTCACCAAGCAGAAAACTTCATCGCAGAACCACAACTGAGGAAGGTGATGGCTGGGGTCTCATCCCAGGTCCTCTGTTGCTGAGACATGACATCCTGCGGCTCCTCCTCCTCTCCTCCTGGGGAACAAGGGGGCTGATCTAATAAAGGGCGGGCAAGCACAGAACTTCAGTGGAGCATTTCAGCCACCTAGTGGTCACAACCACTGACATTTTGGATTAAAGGCTGCTCGTTTTACAACCCAGTTCCCAGAAGGACAAAACAGCAAAGTAATGCGACAACTTCATGACCAGAATCCCAAGTCCTTCAGGACCTACAAGCACCTTCACTCCCATAAACTTACAACTGAGCAAATGAACTGAATTTACACTTGGAAGACTCTCTACTCCGAAGGTGGCAAAGGCGACCTCACCAAAGCTCAAATGTCCAATCTCCCACAATTCTGAGTCTTCATTAGAGCAGGTGGCACACCAGACACAGAATGTCAAAGACTCTACCAAAAAGATCACTCTGTCCACCTAGCAGTACCCTGGATCTGTTACAAACTCATCACCCGATCACACAGAGATATTGAATAGGTTGAGAGATCATAAAATTGCACTAAGCCCTCAATGCAGGCAGGTGAACAGAACACAGAAAACCTGAAAAGCAGCCATGTTGCTCCATTAGGGAAAAATACCCTAATATTATTTTTGGTAGTGTGAAAACAAAATATTCCAGATGCCTCACTTCTTTATTAGAACCAACTAAAACATTGCTAAGTATGGTCCCCTGTTACCTGTTCTGTTTCCAGTTCTGCAAATGGCCTCAGGACTCACAAGAAGGTCACAAGGTGGGGCAGATGGCCAGCCTGTTGCAAATATGATGGCTGGCTAAATCTCTACTTTTGTGCAGGTAGAGAAATGTGGGCCCCACATTGCAGAATCCAGCTTTTCATAGTTGAGGAGCAGCAGCCCAGAAGAGTGCCATGTTTTGCAACTGTCACTGTAAGGGCAGAGGCACCATGCCTATCATCTAACTTTTTGCCATGGCCTGGGAGCCAACCTGATATCAAGGGTAAGGGTAGCATGTTCAGGACACAGTTAATGCTGGACCTGGGCTTCACTGCTTGTTCTTAGTCCCACCACAGCCCTAATGATTCAAGACCAGAATCCTGCAGGTTTTGTTGCTGTTGTTTTAACCGCTGTCTAGTCAACTCTGGCAGTCCCCTGAACGAGAAACCTCAAAGCCTGTCCTCGACTGCTCTGCTCAGGTCTTGCAGAAGCAGAGACGTGCCTTCCTTGATTGAGCCCATCCACCTGTAAAGCAGTCTTCCTCTTTTCCTCCCGCCTTCCACCTTACCAAGCATTATAGTCTTTTCCAGAGAGTCAGGTCTTCTCATAATATGACTAAAGTACAATAGTCTCAGTTCAGCCACCTTGGCTTCCAGGAAGAATTTAGCTCTGATTTGCTCTAGGATCCTTCTATTTATCTTTTTAGCAGTCTTCTCCAACATCACATTTCAAAAGAATTCTTTTCTTCATATTAGATTTCTTTACTGTCCAGCTTTTACAACTATACATAGAAATTGGAAATGCGACAGCATAGTATTCAATGATATATCTTTATACTGCAGGATCCTATCTACTTCCTTCATAGCTGCCCTTCCAAACTCTAGTCTTCTGGTTTCTTGACTGCAGTCCCAATTCTGATTAACAACTGAGCCAAGGTATGGAAAATCTTGAACTATTTCAATGTCTTCCTTGTCTACTTTAAAGTTACATAAATCATTTATGGTCATTATTTTTGTTTTCTTAGTGCTTAACTGTAAACCTGTCTTTGCACTTTCTTCATTGACTTCCTTCAGCAATTGTTCCAGGTCTTTGGTATTTTTTGCTAGTGTGGTATCATCTAAATACCTTAAATTGTTGATGGCCCTTCCTCCAGGTTTTACACTTTCCTCCTGAGTCTAAACCTGCTTTACACACGATATGTTCAGCATACCAGTTAAACAGATAGGGTGATGAAATGCAGCCTAGCCTGTCCCCCTGGGTCAACTGGAAACTGCTTCATTTCTCTGCAGTCTGTCATGACAGCAGCCTCTTGTCCTGGATACAGCTTACACTCAGGATAATCAAATGCTGTGTGCACACACCCATTTCTTTAAGCGCATGTGTGACATAGTAACAAAACATGCTGCACAGAACATTTTCAAGCCACCTGGAGAACCGGCCACAAATTTAGAAGGGAGTGAAGGGACAGTGGCAGCAGAACACTGCACTTCTTGCTTACCCAGGCCAATGCAACATGCATGCACAGTGCCTCTGCACCACATTTCTGCCCCCAACCCCGGCAGGGCAAGGGGTATGCCACGTGTGCACAACCTTCCCACCAGCTGAGCACCCCTATGCCTGAGCTTCTGGCCCACAGGATTTAAGACCTAAGATCAGCACTCTTCCTGCACAACAGATGCCTACTCTTCTTCTCCATGGGACGTGAACTTTGCCAGCATGAGTCACTCCTGCTCTTGAGAAATGCTTCCTTTTGAAATGTGACCAAGCCAGTTTCTAGAAAGCAACGTGTTCCTCTTGGGAGTTCTACGTGTGTGAGGTGGCACACGGGTGTCTTTTCTTATATATCCCCCAGCTCTTTCAAGTCCCCATTTGCCACAGCTGCTACAAGGCTCTGCTACGGAGACTGTGACCTGTTCAAGATCACCCAGTGGGTTTCCATGGCCGAGAGGGGATTGGAATCCTGCTCTCCTAGAGAACAAGCCCAGCGCTCAATTCGCCACACCATGGTGGTTCTTGCGAGCGTTTCTTGGCCAGATTTCTTCAGAGGGGGCTTGTCACTGTCTTCCTCTATGGCTGAGAAAGAGCGACTTGCCCAAGGCCGCCCACTGGAGATTTGGAGCCTGGTCTCCCAGGGCCTCAGCCCAAACAAGCATGCCAGGATACTGCTTCCACCATTTCACCTGCCTGCCTACAAGTTCATCTTGGGAAGATAAAAAGGACCAGCAGTCAATGTTAAGGCAGGAAACCAAGCATAGTTTTCCCACAGGTAGGCACGTCCTACTGCTTTCATGACTCCTTGTCCAAGTGCTTCGCATTCCACAGACTCCTTTCTTTTGGCCTTGGCCTTCAAGAGACTGATCAGAGACTTCTTGCATCCAACAGCCTGCAGGGCAACCCTTCCTGTCTCCCAACTGTCAGCAAATGTTTTGGCTTCTATGCAACACAAAGACTGGGGAAAGCAAAGGAAAGCAAGTATGAGCGCAGGGAGAGGCCATCCAAACAAGTGCCTCTTTGCTCCCTTCAGAAAGTGGAAACATCTTCATTCATCTTGAACTATGGACTAAAGAGTCTTCTGAGTCACACTCAACACCCACAAGTGCTGTCTACAGAAACAGGGGGCCGCTGAACCAGAGAAATTTTAGCAACTGTGGAGACCAATATGCCACTTTTGACGTGGTCCTCTCAACAATCAGATAACTCTCCCTTGAGTCTTATTGTCTGTGTTGCCGGGAAATAGGATATATCTCATAATAATTTCCCTCCCTTGTGCAAAATGAGGTGTACTTTGTTTCCCGTGCTCTGTAGCCATCATGCAGCCATCTGGGCTTCTCAAAGAGGGCAGAAAGGCTTGGCTTTACTGTTCTGCTCCCACTATTGCCAATATCCAAGATGGCTGCTAGTGGAAAAGAGGACACATAGCAATTACCAGGAGGAAAATGGGGCAGAGCTCTAACAGGCCAATAGCTCCCTGAGAAGAGAGTCATCATCAGTCTGCCCTGCTCCTATGGAACCACCCAAGAGGCCCACAAATGTAGAGAAGACAGATCTATATATAACTTGAATCTTCCATCCAATCTCCTTACTGAATTGCAGCTAGAGGGTCTGTACTGAAACCATACACAATTGGAAAACTGCACACAGGTTAAATCTTCAGCCGGTTTATTTGATGTTGTGTAAAAATAGGTGACAATGCCTTCTGGGGAGCTAGACTGCTAGCCTATCACATGCCAATCAGCACTGCAGGCACCTGGCAATGAATGGACCCTTTCCTATATGAGGATTAACCTCCAAGTCCTTCCATCTGAAAGAGAACTGAAGCACTTTTGGTTAGCTCCAAACCACAAACCATTTGTGCCCACAAACGTTAGAGTCTATCACTCCCTCAAAGAGTAAGTTCAGTGGTGAGCACAGACAGAAACAGAGCTAGAATTAACCTACTGAGATACGAGAGGGAGATATCACCATCCCCTTCCCAGGACTGGCAGAAGGGCAGTCTTTATTTTAACCAACACACACACACACACACACACCCCGTAAGGGAGAATTCCTAATCCCCAAAACATACTAATAAAGGTTGGGCACTTCCAACAGCTGCAAAAGAAAATGGGAGAAATCAAGGAGTAGCATTGTCTGGAGTAGTCAGGCAGGGAGCATGGCAGGCTGGCACCCTGTCAGTAGGTGAACGGATGCACCAGAGCATGCTGTGTTGCAAGGCCCACCTAGACAAAAGGTGGGTCAAGGGGGCTGACCTGTTCAGAACTCTGGACTAAACCCAAAGAAGCCTCGCTGCTCTTTCTAGGCTATTTCAGGATCAGCTCTTTTGAAATGGGTCATGAGTTTGAAGATTTGGTAGGTTAACTTTTTAGCCAGCATAAGCCTCAACAATCAGTCCAGAACATCTGGAAGACATCAGGGTGAAGAGAGGTGCCTCATGCTGTGAGAAATGGGGGCTCAGACTACAATCAGCTCCTCCAGCACAAGTGACTTGTGCATCCTTACTGCTGCAATAAATGTCTAGTAAGGCAGATGGAAGTCGCCTGCAACGTAAAAACCAACCAGCTTTTGTGCTAAAGTCAACTCAGAGCTTGGGTTGTATTCAAAGCACTTCTACCTTATTTTATTTAAATTTAAAGGCTGCACTTCACCTTCTAGTCTGAGGATGGGATACAATTTCTTTTTTAAATGAAAAAATGCACCCCCCCAAAAAAAAACCCATAATAAGGAGCTCCATTCACTTTAACTCTGATTTAACATACTCTTGCCCTGCAGGGCCCAGAACTGACAATATATCCCAGCCAGTCTGTTACACCTGGAAGTGGCATGACAGCCCAGAGAAACTGGCAAGAAAGCGACCTTTCTCGTGCCATGCAAATGGGATGGTCCAGCACTGTGCCACTGGTGTGCTAAGTGCCTCAAAGGAAACAATCAACAGGGAAGAGCACGAAGAAGCCTGCTTGGGTCCTAGCAGCTTGGAGACACAGGCTGAGGCAGAGCTGATCCACCAGGCATTTGGAATCCTTGACTTGTCCTCACTGCTAACACAAGGAGACTGAACATCTCTTAACACCCAGAAAGTTCCTATCCATGCTCTAAGAGTAGCCCTAGCTGGTCCATAAACTCTCTTGACACTGTGTGCTACTGGAGGAACTGGTTCACAATGTTTGTATGTCCCACAGTCTAGCAGAAAGGTTCACAGGACTGGAGGCAAACACTTGTACCCCCCACCTCTGTCAAGGTAAAGGGGCAGAAAATGTGGCAGGCTGATGGAAAGAAGACACAATGGTAGTTTTGCAAGAGCTGCACCTCAGGGAATGGCTCTGATGTCAAGTGTCAGCCAGTAAATTGCTATTGGCTTCTCAATAAGCAGGAGCAGTGAGCTAAGTGTTTCCCTGCGCTGTGAAGGCTCGCTCAGACTCAATACAGCAGTATTGACAGCACAATCACCCAGTAATCCAGGCCTCACTAACGGCTCAGCACTTCCACACTGAAAAGACACTTTCCATTTGGACATCAGCCCATTAGTGGGGCCTCCTGCAATCACTGGCATCACCTCCACCTTCCCCCACCGTCCCGCCAGAGCTGGCACTGCCCACTAAAGCTGGCCTTGGGGAGAAGACTTGGGCCCCTTCTTGTGCAATAGGCCCTCCATCTGTGTGTTAACCCGTCCTTGGCTGGAAACCTCACTTGCTGTGCAGAGCAACATCCTAGGTCTTTGGATCCATTTCTTGGGCCTCGCTGTCTCCCTGGGAGGTGCGAGAGATGATCTTCATGCGGCTGGGGCTCCAGAAACACCTAGGGCACAGTGGTCTACCTACCTCCCCCTTTTCAGCCCCTTCCATCATGCCTGCGGCTGATGAAGAGAAGCCTCCACCCCTCCACCACAACAGTAGCTGCTTTTTGCTGGAATGCTCTTTCTAAAGAAGAAATCTCCTTGTCTGTCCCTGTGAAAGCCCCCTGGGGGGATAAAGCCCTGAAGCTATGCCCACTGGCCACCTTCTTTGGCCTGCATTGGGAAAAGGGTTGTGCCCCCTCCCACCTCCATAAATGTAAATAAAGAGATGTAAAGAAAGCGGCCGACAAGCCCCCTCATCCCTGGCTAAGAAGAGGTTAACTCTGTTCCAGACTGTCATCTGATAAAGGACTCTGAGGAAAGCGGGTTCTCGCTTTCTGAGATATGATGTCACTAACCTTTATCGATCCACAATCAGAGAACTTTCCTTATCTCCTCCCAGACTCGGCTTGTGTTTCATATACTACTAGCCATCTCACACTCTTAAGAGTGCCGATTGCAGCCACAAGGGCTCTGTTCCAAGGGCTCTGGTGTTCCTTCTCCCCTCTCCTTGACTACAGCCACTAGGCTGCCCCACCACATGGGCCACAACAAGACATTCTGGCCAAGCTCGGAGTCCATTGTGAGGTCAAAAGCTTCAGCAAGGCATGGTTACTACTGTACCAAATGCAACCCCACCTTCTTCATATGTGCCAGATAGGCAAAGAAACACAAAACTGTCCAAGACTCCCTTCAGCCAACAGCTGCGAGAGAGAAATGAAGCGACTCAGGATACAGAGAGAAGACAGGGAAAGAGAGCATCATCATTGTGAAGCCCCAAGAACTGCTAGCCAAAGGGGCTCAAGATCAGAGGGGATCTTTGAAGCAGGGTTCCTCTGCACAAGAGCGGCTGGGGAATAAGTGGGGGCCCAGCTCTTGCAGGGCCAATGGCCTGGCCACTGAGGAAAGAGAACCAGATGGGCCTTTGACCCGATCCAAACACAGTGCTGGGGAAGGCGGACCATGAAAAGCAAGGAAAACTTTATCCCAGCAGTGAGGAGCAGCAACAGGACAGCACCTGAGAGGCAATGGAGCAGGGAGACAGACTCCCAGGCAAGTGACAGAAGCAACAATTGGGAGTGTGAGCATAAGGTAAGCATAAGACAGAGATGAAAGGAATTTGTGGATCTGTGTAGGGGAGGCGAGAACAACATCCACACCCCTGAAAGGATTGCTGGTGCTCAGGAAAAGGAGGACTTCTAGCACTACTTCTGTCAGGGAATTGTTTTTTCTTTTCCCACCCAAAAGAGGCTTGTCTAGTCCTGTCTCCCCAGAAGAAATACACAGATCACTTGTGTGTATGTATGCATGTATGCATGTACGTATGTATGTATATGCACGGGCACAGCCATGCATGCACACACACACACACATAAAAAACTGGACATTAATCGCCTGGCTAAAAATTGACAAATACACCTGTAAAGCACATAACAAAACAAAAGGTCTGGTGTGTGCTAGAGTTTTGAGCAAGGGCCTTGAGGCCAGTGTGATGCAGGGGAGCCAGGGGGCCAGGCTCCCCCAATTCCGCAATGGCCAGATCATCCAGCGCACAGGAGGAGGAAGAGGCCTTTCTGCAGCCCGTCGCAGCCACACCTGACAAGGGCATCAGCACTTCTCTCCACAGCTGCTGCTCCAACCAAGGCCCCTCCAGCACAGGGAGCATCAGGGGCCCCCGTCATTCAAAAGCTGGAGGAAAACTTCAGGGTCTTTTCCAACCTTGGCCACTTCTTCCAGATCCTACCACTTTCAAAGTTAACTTGCTGGTGAAGGAGTTCAGAGACAGGATTCCAGGGAACTGGGAGTTCAGACATAATCTACTCATCCCAGTCTCAACACGGTATTCCCTTTCTTTGTTTGTTAAAAAAATTAATCCTTTGCCTCCCCACACCCCCAGACAGAGGTGCCCAAAGTAGCTATCTAACTAAAAGATATAAGAAGAGACATCCAATGTAGGAAGCAGGCTGCCTGCTCTTAGACCTGGAACTGAGCTCCACACCAGCTCTAATGAGAAGGCATGGAAATCAGCACCATACCAGCGGAGGCACAGAGCTACTGAGGGACTGGTCTGGCCCCAAGTCCAGCCATCAGGCAACCTCTCCTCTTCCTCTCCCTGCTGCTTGTGGCTGAATATAAAAAGGGAAAAACAACTTTGCCTAAGCACAGCTTTTGTTTCCAGTGACCTGTTCTAAGCAACCAGGATTGGCCCTGCTCTCCAAGCAAAGAGAGTATCAACGGCCCTTCCTTTCTAACATCCCCTTTCCCAATATGAAGGTGCAGCTCGAGGTAGAAACACATGAACATGTGTAGGACAAGGGAAGGAATTATCCCTCCCATTGATTTTTGCTCTGGGGTATTAGAAAGAACATAGCATTAATCTGGAGATTTCTTCCCAAAGCTGATGGTGGACTTTCAAAGGTAAGCATAAGACAGAGATGAAAGGAATTTATCAGAGAAACAATCTGCTCAAGCCATCTCCACTCAAAACAGGAGCTCCCAGCAGGGAGTCAGAGGACCCCATTGTTCCAGCTTCAAATCATGAGCCAAAAGGGGGCAGGGGAGGTACAAGTAGAGGAAACCCCCTGGGTTTTCAACACCGCCTGATCCAAAGTGTGCATCTCCACATCACCATATCCTGTGAGGCCTTAACACATGCTGCAGCAAAGAGAGAAAAAAGAGAATGGCAAAGAAGGACCGAGACCTAGCGTAACACACTCTATGAACCTTCTGCTAGGAAAACAAATTGCAGTATCAACCCCCTTAAACTACAGACACCTAGAAGAAGCAACCAGAGAGTTCCCCCTGCAGTAAAGCAAGCTCTGGGAAAGCAGGGGCTGTGCTCCTCTGTGACCAGCACTGGTCTCTGAGCACCTCTGGCCACAGAATCACCCTCCTGAGTCACACAGGCATTCCTGACAGGGATTACCAGGGATCCACCATCACCACCATTCCAGCCAGCAGGAAAGGAAATGAAACCAAATGCTTGTGCACTTGTAAGGCCTTGGCCGCCTCATGCCCACACCCGTCCAAGAGCAGCAGGAGGGGCCCCAGCAGACTTGGAAGGGGAACAGGAGCAGAACGGCCACAGTGCCTCAGCCTCAAGCCCCCTCCCCTGCACCGTATCTTGGCCTCTCCCCAGCCTCAAGAGGACCTCACAGCTATGCCTGCCCGCCCTCCCGCTCTGTCGTTCCCAGGTAGCTGGAAGGTTGTAATTGGTGAGGCAGGAGATTAGAAATATCGGCAGCCTCTAAGTAAGACTTTAATTTACTGGCAGATCAATAGCACTAGGGTTATATTGGCAAAGTGTCTACAACTCTATTGACTCCTGCAATTCCTCTTATCAATTTATCAGAAATCTGGAAGCCAGAAGATATTGTTTGAAGAAAAAGGTAGGCAGGAGCACTGCACTCTGCCTCAGCCGCCTCCCCAGGCTGCGCTCCAGATGACGTCCTTGGTAGCTGGTGTCTTCTCCACCAAGAAGACAAAGCAGGAGCAGCATCCTTAACAGGGGCACGCCAATTCCCAGTTCTCCAGGCATCAGCCAGCACCCACGTCCCGTCGCCCTGGATTCTGTACCAACTCAGGCCCTCAGCCCATAGAGGGACTGCGGCTCAGGGCGAGGCACCTGCTTTGCACACAGAAGGTTCAGCTCCAGCCTTTTTACCACTTCGTGAAGGACTAAGCGGCCCTGCCTAACATCCTGGAGATCTGTAGTAAACAGTGCTGGGGAAGACGACCAATACTCTGGCCTGGTAGAAGGCAACCCACTGTCTTCTCTCCCCTCTCACTTTTCATATCAATATAATCCTGTCATGGGGCTGGGGCACGTGCGTTCTGGCTCAACAACCAGTCTTGCATCCCCCTGATTGTCCAGAATCACAATCCCAACTCCTAATACACAGTGGAAGCTGGAGGGGAAGCAGGCACACTGCTCCTAAGGAGAGCCCTAAGCCCCGTCTCCTGCTGAAAAGTTACTCCAGAGGATCTGCAGGCCAACACTGCAATGACGGAAGTAAATCAATGGCAGCCATAACCAAGACCCACTTACTTTCCCTTCACAGCTTTCTGTTCGCAAAATATTGAGCACGTGTCTGAAGTGTTTCTAGACAAAAATGCTGAACTGAAGTCTGACCTTATAGGTTATATGCAAGGGAGGAAGCAGCCTCAAGTGATTTATAAATGCGCCTGGCCAACCCACACTTGGTTGGGTTTCTGTGCCCACATTATACCAGCAGAGTTCAATGTGGGTAGTGGCATTCAGGAGCCTTGGAAAAGGCAACTCAAGGTGATTGTTGTTGTTGTTGGTGGGGTGGTAGTAGTTGTCATATCCCGCTGATTGAACAAGCACTCTCAAACATTTCTATACTGAAGGCCAACAACAGGTTTCTGACAACCTCTGGCCACTGGGCAATCAGGCTTCCTCTGCCCTGAGAGCCCCTCCTGCCAGCTGGGGACCCAGACAGCTCCTCTCCCTTCCAAGAGCCCCTCCTGCTGGAAGGGAGAATGAAAGGGCCCAGCTCAGGAAGGAGAAAAGGGGGGGGCTTTCCGGACCACTTTCCTCTTCTCATAAGAACCAGATCAGAGAGGGGAAAGGTGTCAGTTATCAGTGACAAGCCTGTTAAAAGTATTGCCAAGGGGTGCTTCCCCTCAAATAAACCCCAGACCCTCGCGCACAACACACCAACCGGGGCCACCAGACTGGGCGTAAAGAGCCCCGGAATTTGCTAGGTTGCAGAGACCCTGTGCCATGTGAGGGGAAGGGGGCGGCAGGGAGGACATAGGCCAGGAGCACCACAGCAGGGCTGATCTGCAGTAAACCAGCAACAGTTCCGAATTTCCATTTGTTTAAAGAGAACAGCAACAAAGTGAGATTTCCTTCTGACCTCCCACCACAACACACAGACAGCCGGCCCTGACTTGTGTTGTTCAAATGAAGAGAGCGTGAGGTAAAGCAGGACTGGATCTGTGTGCAGACATACGGGGCACACTATGTGGTCTGGGTGCTCACAACATGGCTAGGAATCACACAGCAAGGCCCATCTTTTTGACCAGAATCTGGCTGACGGATCCCTGGGTCTTAGTTTTTTTAAAAAATCACAAAGCAGATCTCGCACGGCTAGAAACAGTCTTGTCTCTACCACACACACACGCAGAATATGGTGCTCATTTGTTCTCAAAGAGGAGCCAAAGGCCAGTGCACCTGTGTACGTGTTTGTGCACACACGTGCACACACACGCCCGCTTCCACCTTGTCTGCTGAGCAAAGGGTGGTGTGTCAGACTCAGAGCCTGCCCTCCCCATCAGAGTTTCAGTGGCGGGGGGATCACAGACCACCTCTCGCCTGGAAGCTGTCTGCAGAACGCTAAGGGGCACCAACACCACCGACCCCGTGAGGCCCACCATCCTACAGCTTCTCTGGAGCCCCTGACTCATCGCGTGATGGAGGAAAGGCCGAAGAAACCAGGCTTCCCCCAGCCCACCCTCGCCACACTCTTCCTCCTCCTCACCATGGAGACAAAAGCCCTGAGCGCATGAATTCCCCACCACCCCCATCGGGAGGAGAAGCTGTGATCTTGCACGGGGTTACCATGGAGCCCAAACAGTTGTATTCATTCACTGGGCTGCAGACGCAGGCGTGGAGAGCTTGTGGTGCGGCCCAAGAAGAGGCCTGGGCGCTGGGAGAGGAGGCTCGCAAGTGGCTGGCAGTTTGAGGAAGGAGCCACGGCAGCAGCATTTACGCAAGGGACCACCGCTGCCACCCCACGGCTTCTGCAGCCCTTCAGCTGCCATTCTGGCACCGCACGGTGGGGTCACAAGCTCCATTCCACCCCCCACCACCCCAGCATTTAGGAAGGCGACCCAGGCTCCCTGACACCTGAACAAAAAGGGCCGGCTCCATGACTTAGAACCAACAGCCGCTTCAACTTGACCCCAGACGTCCCAGTCCTTCATGGCCTTCTGCCTTTTAAATGCAGATTTGAACTTTTCACCCAACGTTGACAGCTGCTCCTCTCCTTGTCCCAGCAGGGACCAGGCGCCGCCGCTAGGCTATGGACTCTTCCCCGTTCAGCCTCCCAGCAAGAAGAGGGACCTACAAGGGGTTGGAGGCAAGGCCCCTGGCAGCAGCTGAGGCTCAAAGGATGGCAAAGCGAGACACCCTGGGGTAGAGAAGGATCCCAAAGCAAGACAGTGAGCCGTGACCAGGTGGGGGAACAATCAGCGCAGAGCCCTTAAGCAAAAAGCCACCCTCCACTTTTTTACCCTTGCGAGGTAAGCAGAGTAACAGTTCATTCATTTATTCAACTTATATCCCGCTTTTCTCCCAGCACAAGTCCCACGGCTGGATAGCGCCCACAGGTCTTACAAACACCTCCACTGCCACCCTAATGTCTTGCTACAATTTCAAGCATGGGAGGGAAAGACTCAAGTCAGGTCAGGGATTTCAGCAGCTTGAGATGTTAATGCAGATCACCTTGCTGCTGAAGAGGGACCTTGCCAAGGACCCAGGCAAGGTGCTGCAAAAGCCACAAGGTTGTGGGGGAGCTGCTTGAAGAAATTCTTCAGGCAAGGAAGAGCTGATGCCACGCTAGGGTCTCAGGAGACACAGACTACCCTCCCCAGTGCTGTCCTTTGTGGGGCGACCCATTACATGTGCTATAGCTGGACCTCACAATTAATACCCAGCATTTGCTAGGCAGGGGCATGGGTAAATCTCAGCCTTGGGGCACTGGCACATGGATTGCAAACAGTGCCTCCTCCTCCTCCTCCTCCTCACCAAAAGAGACTTGAAACCTCAGAATTCCACAGATATGGTTTTTAAAATGAGATGTGAGCAGATGGGACAACAAAAAAAAGGCAGAAGCGGCTCACTGTGTCTCACAGTTCTCAAGGTTTCTAAGTAGATGTCAGAACTTTTCAAGAGCAGAGTGGTATTGAGCAGCTGTGAGTAAAAAAGTTCAGAAAAAGAAGAGTCACTTGGCAGACGCTAACCATTTGCTAATCACATCAATGTCACACACCTCCCAGCAATATGCAGATCAGCCACTGGCTGCCACCTGCCCCTCCCCGCTCTTGACACACATTTTTATCAGGGCCACCTCCAAGCAGCTGGCTTTCCACTTATCCTCTGGAGTAGCCACATCCTTCCTTCCAGGAAGCCCCTGGCCACTACAGCCCTCCAGTGGGCAGCCTACCCCCTTCAAAGACGTCCCAGAGGCTCCATGTCGAGAGAACATTCCCCTTGGGGCACAGAGGCTCTCATAGGGAACAGAAAGGGAAGCTGAGGGTGGGGTGACGGGGACAAACCTGTCCAAAGCCCAGCAATCTCTGCAGCACCATGGGATGAGCCTCCTTGCCAAAAAGGGAGGGGGGGCCAACCCCGGGGTAGGGAATGAGCAGGGAGCATCTTCCTGAAAGACTTTGATCCCCACTGTCAGTAAGGCAAACCAACTTCACCTCTCACTGGGGAATAAATGGGGGGAAGAAACTAAGTTGCTTAGGAATGCAGCAGGACAGGTCTGCCCTTCCAGGCCTCTTTTGTCTTTGAGGAGGGGAGGCAAGAAAATAAAACACTGGAGGAGAAGAGCGCCAAGCTTTTCAGCTGCTTACCTCTATGCCAGCAGAGGATGGGAAGGGGAGAGAAATCCTACAGGCCGCCCGCCCGCCTGGCCACCCCAGATGCTGTCAAGGATAACAGGGCACCCCCCCTCCACCACCAGAACAAAGGATGGGGTACACTGGGCAGGAGAGTTCACCCCTGAGCCACGGGAAACCCTCCCAGCGCAGGCACAGAGTGGCAAGGAGGTCAAGGCCAAGCCTTCTCTGTTGCCTGGCCCCCAGCCAGAAGGAAGGGCGAGACCACAAACACTTTGGGGGGGGCATGCCACGTGCAACAGCAGCAGCAGCAGGAGGCAGCAAGGCCCAAAGGGTCTGGTGCCTTCCCCAGTTGGGCCAAGTGTGCCGCACATCTGCCTCCCTCCCACATATGTGCGCCTGCTCTCTCCCTCTCTCACACGCGCACACGCGCGCGCGCGCACACACACACACACACACACACACACACACACACAGAGGGGATGGGGGCGGAGTGTCAGCACAGATTAGCAGCTGCAGCCAGCTCAGTCCCCGCCGATCCACGCCTGTAGCAGCACAGGCAGAGCCCAGCCGACTTTTCAAGAGGAAAAACAAAGGCTTAAAAAAAATGCTCTCACTGACTCAGTCGCTGTGAAAAAGACTTTGCTGCAGGGCAGAGCGGGAGGGAGAGGAGGAGGAAGACTTAGCAGTCTCTGGGCACAGGCCGCCAGAGCCCAAAGACACTGGGCTGCCACAGCCCGCCAGACACTGGGCTTCACCGGCTTTCCTTGCCAAGGGCAGCCTGGAGAAGCCTCCCGAGAGAGGCAGGTAGATCAAATCCGTCCTCTCAACCAAGGTAGAAAGGGCCATGGAGGGGGGAGAAGAGGAAGGATCTGGCCTCTAGATTCTCTGCTTCCAGCTGAAAGCCAGTTACTCCTACACACCAGTAACAACAAAAAGAAATACAGCCGCTCCTCCGCATCTGTGGATTCTGTATCCATGGATTCAACCAACCATGTCTTGAAAATATTTTAAAAATAAAAATTCCCAAAAGCAAATTTTGATTTTGCCATTTTATGTAAGGGACACCATTTTACTATACCATTGTACATAATGGGACTTGAGGACCCATGAATTTTGGTATCCACAGGAGTTCCTGGGACCAAACTCAAGTGGATACCCACTGCAGATCTGAAAAAACAACAGCCCCAAGCTATGATCTTACTATCTTTTAAAAAAAAATATATTGCACAGTTGTCATCTCTGCAAAATTCAGCCAGACCAAGTGCCCAATCTCTCTCTCACTCTCTCTTTCAGAAGCATCCCTTGTCTGCCATTCAGATAAATAAAATGTACAAATTGCACGCCGGCCAAATATCTCTGTGGAAAGTACCACTGAAAAAAGTCATTAACCCAGTGTGACTTACCCCTCCCCCCGCCTTAAGAAAGGAGCATGCTCGTCTTTCAGGCTCTCCATCCAAATACAGGAGGCTTCCCTAGAACAAATCAGGCCATTGCTCCCTCCAGCTCCGCACTGGCTCCTCGGACCCACAGTGGATCTCCAGGGTGGAATCCTTTTAAGTGGGGATGTCATGCCCTAAACCAGGGACCTGCAGCTAGCAAAGCTTCTCCCTAGGCTGTTTCAAAAAGGAGTTTAATGCTGGAAGACCTTTCAGCATGCCCAAGCAACTAACAACACAATTGTTTCCAGAATCCCATCTACTCCTGACAAGAGAAAAGCTGTGAGTGATCCCACAGCTGGGGAAAAAGGGCGGCACAGAACCCCCAAAGCAGGTAGCACATGAGAGGGAGAACAGGCCAGAGATTTTAAGAACCACGGGTGAAAGCTAAACAAAAACAGGAAGAGGCCAAAGCTGTGGAAGACAGCTGATAGCGGCAATCAGCCACTCTCTGCCTGGCCCTCTCTTCTGCCTCAGACAGAAGAACCCTCCCAACTGCAATCACAGGCAGCCATTCTCCAGGTGGAAACAGACTACCAAGAAGCATACAAGAGAATCCCGGGAACCTGGCCTGAAGCAGATCTCGCAGGGCAAATCAGTGGTCTTTCAACTCCAGCCGTGCCATCAAGTCCTGTGATCCCGTCACACAGCTGCCCACTGGTGCAGGCTGAATGCAGATCACCACTTCGCATGCCCAAGTCTATCACAGGTCACCCACTTTCATTGCTGGACTGTGGTAGAATCACCTTTTAAAGATCCAAAGAAGCTTGACATAAAGAGAAACCAATGCTTTTGCAGAAGCTGTAGGAAACAAAGAGGAAAGCACTAATTAACTCAGTAGCAAGTTGTTAGTATTTGCATAGCAATGCAGTCACAAATCACCGCTAACGACCTAGGACAAGGCAAGGCTGCCAGCATATGGAAATCCACCCTGGGCCGCAGCGCTAGGTGGGTCAGTGAAAGGAGGCAGCCTGCCAACTTCCTCAAGAGAGAGGAGAGAGGCCCCCATCTGCACGAGCGGAAGTGCCAGCCAGCAAGACAGAAGGCCGTACACAAAAGAGAAGCAGCCAGAGACAAAGAGGGCTGAGACGAAAGGCTGTTTACACCAAGGACCCTCCAAACCAAATGGATCTCAGAAGGACCACAGCCCTTCCCTTGAGGCATCGGAACAGTGGCCCAGCCGCTCTGTAGCAAGGCAAGCTCAGGCCAGCAAGAATCCCACATGCAGGGGCTCTTCCAAAGGCGCTCCACATACTCTCCCCCGCCCACATCAGGTACTGCAGTACATGGTTTTCCTAAGCAGCCCCCCGTCGGGTCCCCTCGGAGGGGAAGAAGCTCCCCAGGACCAAGAGAGTCCAGGGGCCCAGCTAGCTCCACCTTGCTGACTGTGCACAAGGGCTCTCCGGCCGGATTCTTTGCGGGCCCCGCTGGAAGGGCCAGGCAGCAGGCCCAGAACCACCTGCGCGCAAAGCAGCTGCTCTCCACTGGGCTCCGGTCCTGCCCCAAACAGGGAGCAGGCGGTTTACATGTACAAGACCTGTACCCCACCTTCCACCCTCAGAAGCTTCTATACGCTGTCATGCTGCAGTGTCCGTCAGCATTCATTTGAGCTTGAAGAAATGTTTGCCAGTCCCAGAACTTTACCAGCCAAGATGGAATGAAACCACACCTGCTCCGAAATCTAAAGGCATTAGTGCTGCAAAATCAACGAGCCCATCAACCGGCTTCCCAGAAGCTGGCCTGCTGGGGGAACAGCAAAGCCCTTTACTTTTTTTTTTTAATATATTTTTATTGAAATTTATAATTAAAAGTAAAAAAAACCCAAAACACCTTCCCCACTTCCAAGCTTATTTTCCAGTTGAATCTGCTTGTTTTCATCCCTTTCATACATAGTTACTGCTTAGTCAAAGAGGAAGATGATCTTACATTGTTACATCTTACATCGTTACAGCGTTGCTTTTTTGCATTACCTTATTACATTACATTGTTGCATTTCCTTATGTTTGCTTTGTTACGCTACCTTATTACATTGTATTGCTTACCTCTTTCTTTGTTCCTTTCCCTTTCTTATTCTACATCTTTAACCAATTCAAAACTTCTCTCCATTCCCTTTCAAAGTTCTGGATAGGTTAATTTTTCAAAGAAAATGTTAACTTTTCTGTCTCTACCATATCCAGGACTTTTAATTTCCATTCTTCTATATCAACATATTTCCTTTCTTTCCAATATTGTACATATATCAATCTTGCAGCAGTTATCAGATATAACAATATCTTCTGATGACATCTTATTTCTCTTTGTTGCCCCAGCATATTTTTTTTATTTAAAAAACACCATTCCTTAAAATTACATCCCTCCAAAACATTATTTGGAATTTATACCGTCTTGACATACATTTCCATTTAAGAGAAATTAAATTACATAAAGTTTTCCAAACATACGAGAGAATATACATCAATTCCACACTTCTTAATTAGAAAAAAAATCTTCCTTTTAAAATTCTCCCTATACCACATCAAAACTTCCTTAACCTCCTCTAATTCCCAATCTGTGATGTCTTCACGTTTCTCAAATATCACCTCCTGAATGAGGGACCCCCCCATTTCTATTTGCACGAATATATAACACATAATACCGTAATATTCATATTTATATTCTGCTTAATGTATTTTATGCTTCAAAAGTCCGTTGACCTTCATAATTTATTCATATTTACCTTAACTCAGTTCTTAATACCTTTACCTTACCACTATTCAATTTTCTAGCAATGACTGGAGTTTCTCTACTTTATTCCATTCTTCTTCATTCTCATTCTGATTTTTACCTCTTAACAACATTGTTAAGTTATCCATTTCTTTGTATTCCATCACTTTAACTATCCAATCCTCAATCTTCGGAGTCTGATCGTTCTTCCATTCTTTTGCAAAGACAATTCTCGCCGCTGTTACCATATACAAAATAATTCTCCAGTACTTATTTCTATCTCTTAGTACAATTTTGTTCAAAATATTCAATAAGAATAATTCTGGAGTGTACGGTATCTTTACTTCTAACACTTCTTGCATTGTTTCTTGTATTTTCTTCTAAAACACTTTTGCTTTATTGCAAGTCCACCAAATATGATAGTATGTACCATTATCTCTACCACATTTCCAACATTTATTTTCTTTTAATTTGTATATTTTACTTAATTTGACTGGGTCTAAATGCCATCTATACAGCATTTTTAAATGATTTTCTTTCAAATTTTGAGCGGCTGTGAAGTTATTCGCATCTCGCCAACTTCTTTCCCAATGGTCTAACAGTATCTCACATCCAATATTTTGTGCCCACACAATCATATTTGGTTTTACTTGCTCAGACTCCAATTCCCTTTCTAAAAGTATATTATAAAATTTGGAAACCATTTGTTTATTCGAATAAAAAAAAATGTTCTCAAATTTTTCCTCTTTCATCTCTACGTTTATACCTTCTGCCTTTATGTCCATAAGGAACCTCTCTTTTAATTGTCTATACAAAAACCAATGACATCGAAATTCCTGCTCCTCCAATAATTCTCTTGACTTTAATTCTTGCTCATGATTTTTCCCCTCCACGATTAAGTCTTTGTACCGTATCAGTTTTTCATCAGGATTTCTCCACCTAGCATAAAACGCTTCATGGGGGAAATCCATAATGGGATTTTCCGATAGAATTTTTTCTTAATCTTTCGCCATATTAATAGTAGAGGTTTCCTTATAAAATGGTTAAGAAATTCTTTATCAAACTTTTCTTTTCCATACCAGACATAGGCATGCCAGCCCATCCGCATTCCAGAACTCTCTAAATTTAACATTTTCTCATCCTGTAATATCACCCAGTCTTTGACCCACATTAAAACATTTGCCTGAAAATATAGTCTCAAGTCTGGAAGACCAGCACCTCCTTTCTCTCTTTTCTCTATTAATGTTTTCCATTTTATTCTCGGTCTTCTCTTATTCCAAATAAAATACGTTAATTCTTTTTGCCATTCTTCGATTGGTTGTTCAGATGTTAAAATTGGTAGATTTTGAAAAAGAAACATCAGTCTCGGCAAAATAGTCATTTTAATTGCAGCAATTCTTCCCAACAATGAAAGTTGTAAAAACTGCCATTTATTAATAAGATGTTTAATTTCCTTCCAAATGACTTTATTTTCAAACAGTTCATTGTTCGTTTTAGATATCCATATGCCCAAATATTTAACTCTTTTTTCCGGTTTTAATCCAGTTACTTGAATTATCTCCTTCTCTTCATCTAATCCTACATTTTTGGTCAAAATTTTCGTCTTTTCCTTATTAACTAAAAATCCAGCCACTTCTCCAAATTGATTCAACTTTTCTAATAATTTCCTAATAGATTCCTTCGGATCTTCTAATATGACAACCAAATCATCAGCGAAAGCTTTAATTTTATATTCATACTTCTTTACTTTACATCCTTTAATCTCCTCATCCTTCCTTATTGACTGTAACAACACTTCCAAAATAATTATTAAAAGTAAAGGTGATAAAGGGCAACCTTGCCTAGTCCCTTTCTTAATTTCAAATTTCCGAGTCTTTTCACCATTTATAATCAAACTAGCTGTTTGACCCTTGTAAATTTCCTTGATCCAGCCAAGATAGATGTTACCAAAATTCATTCTGTTCAGGACTTCCATCATAAAGTCCCATCTTATGTTATCGAACGCCTTCTCAGCATCTAAAAAGATAAGTGCCAATTTTCCCTCGTTATTTCTTTCGTAATGTTCTATAACATTTATTATTGTTCTAATGTTATTTTTTAGATGTCTCTTTGGTAGAAAACCGTTCTGATCTTCACCAATCCAATCTTGTAGTATTTTCTTGGTTCTTTCAGCCAATATACTCATAAATATTTTACAGTCAATATTAAGGAGAGAAATCGGTCGATAACTTGCTGGCTCTGTTAGATCTTTAGGAATCAGTGCTATATTGGCTTCACCCCATGAATCTGGTCTTCCATCTGCACCAATTTCATTGTATAATTTAAACAGAACTGGTATCAACTCCTTCTGCATTGTTTTGTAATATATAGTGGTGAATCCATCTGGACCCGGCGCTTTCGAAACTTTTAATTTATTAATCGCTTCTTGTATTTCTGTTACTGATATTTTTGCATTCAACAATTTCTGTTGTTCTTCAGTAAGTTCAGGAATATCTTGTTTTTCCAGATACTCAACAATCTTCTTTTGATTAGTCTTTTCTTTAACATTAAAAAAATCATTGTAATATTTGTGTTTGCCCTAGCATATTTAACAGATAAAACTCTGGCTTCATTTCAAAATTTAAATTATAAATTCTTTGAATTTCATCATGTATTTCCTTCCAGAATTTCCTTGCTATCTTACAGGTCCAAAAGCCCTTTACTTTTTGAAGGGCTCTCTCAGGACGCTCCAGGAAGGGGGACAGCTCCTGTTTGAAACCTGGTCTGCCGGCAAATCATCTGGGCAGAGTTACAAAGCAGCAGTGTGTCCTCTGAAGACTTATGCTTTCTTCTTCACGCTCAAGCCACTGCACCTTCCTTTTAAAAGAGACGCCTGTGAAACGGAGTCCTTTAGGTGCTGCGATTCTGGAAACGGCAGCTTTCCCTAGGAGACATGGCCCCCTTTGTGTGTTCAAACGCAGCCAGTTGCCAGGCTGGCCTTGGGTTTTCCAGAAGGCCCTCAACCACCGCCTGCCTTCTAGGCCTCCCGAGCAGCTAGCCCAGAGTCAGCTGAGAAACGGGACAAATAAGCCTGAAAGCTCCCTTAAGAACTGGGGCTTCCAGAAGGTTTCAGAAAAAGAAAACATGCCTTCCACCACCACATTTTGCTAATCAAGGCACATAGAAATAGCTACACTATCTTTTAAAGCATTTGCCTTCTTGTCTATCTAATATGTAAAAAGAGTCACAAAGCTGGTGTTATCACGCAATGAGACCAAAACTGAGACCACAGTAAGCTCCTGGCCTGTCTCTGTCAGACTCTTTGGATTTCTGTGGATTTCTGTGTTTTGGGCTCTAGAATGCAAATTTAAGAACCACTTTCGAACATACTTAGTACTCAGACTTGGGCTGATGCTCCCAAAATTTGGGGTGGGTGGGGATCACTCAGGAAACTTAACCATTTTTTTCCAGAAAAAAAACAACAAACTTTAAAAGACTGTAGGTCTTTCAGTAGTCAAACTGCTGCTTTATTCAAATCATAGCAAAATCACCATCACCAACCCAGTGAACACCAGATACATTTCCCAGTGGACTCTGAAACCCTGCTGCAACTGTTTTCTCTAGCTATGTAGGGTGGGTTTTTTTAACCTGATCACACAAAACAACTCAAGTGTGTTTCATGCTTAGACAGTGTTGAGACAAACAAAATACTCCTTCGCCAAAATACTATCTTCCCCCAATCACTAGTTCTGTTTCCGTGCTCCCCTTCCTCCCAACATATCTGCAATAAAAATATGCAGAAATTAATGGAAAAATTTCAAGCATTCAGGAAACTAGCAGGATTTAAAAATAATAAAGATAATACAGTTATGATTAAAAAAAATATTAACAGAAAGGAAGAACTGGAATTGATCCAAAAAAACCAAAATTTAAAACAGAAATGAAAGCAAATTACCTTGGAATAATAATTTCAAAGAAAAATTCAAGATCTATTGGATAGTAATTATGAAATAATATGGATTAGAATAAAAGAAGATCTCCAAAAACGGATTGAATTAAATTGGAAGAATAGCAACCATTAAAATGAATGACCTACCTAAACTGATATTCCTATTCCAGAATTTACAATTTATTAGAAATGATGAATCATTTAAACTTTGGTACAAAGAATTAACAAAATTTATTTGGCAGGGAAAGAGACACAGAATAAAATGGGAAGGTCTTCAAGACACTAAAGAAAGAGGAGGAACAGGCCCGCTGAATTTAAAACTCTACCACTACGCTTGTGCTATTTCTTGGATGCTGGGTTGGATTAAACTAAAGAACAAAAGACTACTACATTTAGAACAATTTAATTTGCTTTAGTATAATAAACCAAATACTGATAAAAGAATGTAATGAGCATTTTATAAGGAAATATTTATTAAGAATTTGGAGGGTATATAAAAGAGATTCTACTTGAAAATTCCACTATGGCTGTCACCACATGATGCCTCCATAAATATCAAAACTTATATTTTGACTGCTAGCTGACATATAAGGATCTACTGCAGAAACAAGGAAGCACAAAAGAATGAATGAAAAAAAAAACCTCTAAAATCAGGGGGTCTATCATGCCACTGGCTATTTTACAGACAAATGAGGGAAAAATTTAAAACAGACTCAAAGACAGAAGGAATAGAGGATAATGGAAAGGATTTGATGTCAAAATCCTTGAAAAGAGTGATCATAAAATAATAAATCTATACAAAATGTTAATAAAGTTAAAACTGGAACAAGAAATTACAAAGGAGAACAGAATATTGGTCAAAGGGGTCAGAATATTGGTCATATAATACAACATGAACATTGGGGGAAAATTTGGGATAAGAACTTGAAATTTAAGAGATGTCCTACCTTAAGAGAAGACTATAAAATGTTCTATAGATAGCATCTTATACTGTATAAAGTAGCTAAAAATTATTTTAAAAAAAGATGAATACTGGAAATGCAGGGAAAAAAAACAAGAACTTATTACCACATGTGGTGGCAATGTAATAAAGCTAAGAGATTCTGGAAAGGTATCCATGTCTCAGTAACAAAGACATTACAATTTGAATTTCCAATGTCCCCAGCATTGTATTTGTTGAATATGTTTAAGGGATTAGATATTAAGAAACAAAAGAAATATGGAAGAGTGCTATTGTATATGATAACCGCAGCCAAAGTGATTTATGCCAAAAAATGGAAGGATAATGTGATTCCTTCAGAAGAATGGGTACTAAAACTTTATGATATGTACCATATCTATGCTACTAAATAACTATTTTATTAAACAACCAAACTAAACCTTAAGACAAGTTAAAAAAGACTGGGAAGAAGTGGCACAATTATGGGAAAACAAATGAGGAAAACTAGCAAGACCAAAGGTGAATAAGAGTGTGTTCTTATCCAGATTAAGTAATAAT
Organism: Iguana delicatissima; assembly: GCA_948472985.1. Taxonomy (NCBI): domain Eukaryota; kingdom Metazoa; phylum Chordata; class Lepidosauria; order Squamata; family Iguanidae; genus Iguana; species Iguana delicatissima. The sequence goes on from CAOKZL010000132.1 coordinate 240,418, forward strand.
TATATAAGTAACATATGTACACATGAACGTTATTAGTTAGTCTAGGCATACAGTTATAAAAACTGGTATAATTGTATGCATGAAAGAGAAATGGATACAGAGTTAGTATGTGTGATTAAATATGTAATATGGAATGTGATAAAAAAAACAAAAACCATACCTATGCACTGCTTAAAGACAGTGTGGTGTAGTGATCTGAGGGTCTGGCTAGAACTCTGGAGAGCTGGGTTCGATTCCCTGCTTGACCAGAGAAACCCACTGGGTGACCTTGAGTGGGTCACACACTTTCAGCCCTAGAAAACTCAATGACAGGTTTGCCTTATGGTTGCCATAAGTCGGAAATGATTTGAAGGCGTACAACAACAACAACAGAAACAACAACAAGAATAGCAAAACACAAACTATCTTTAAAAAGCCCAGTTCCATCTAAAAAAACCAGACAAGCAAATATGATTTTAGTGGTTGGCTATAACTCAACAACATGAGGATGAATTGCTCTTCCTTAAGGAGAGAACGACGGATGAGAAAGTACGTCGCATTTCCATGAAGCACATGTTCAATTCCATGCTTTTAGAACAGACAAGAGAATACATAGTCCTCTGTCCTGAGCTGGCTGAATCTTCGGCTAAAACCAAAAGAGTTTCTGTCCAAGGTTAGAGAGTTTGCCAAGTAGCACCTGAGAGGCTCTTGGTGTTATTCCTGGTAAAACATGACTTGGAAACATGACTACCTATGCGCTGCTTAAACCAGAGCTGGAACTTAAAAAACCTGTGGGCCACACGCAATTCTCTAGGGATGTTTCTGTGGCCCCCAGACCACCCCCCCAGTGAGAACAGCTGTTTCTACAGGTCTTCAGAACTGGTAATTCTCCTCTAAGACAAGGAGCAGGCCTTTCTGTTTTGCCCCCACTAAGAAAAAAACAAGGAGGAGATTTAGAAAACCAGGATTGGATTTCTAGTCACTACCAGATTTGTTCTGGGATGTCCCCAAAAGCTGGCCCCGGCCCCCTGAAGTGCTCCCACACCTGTGGAAAACCTGGGGAGCCACATTCTACAAGCTTCCTCTGAACAGATTTTCAAAAGATTTCTGTACTACTGTGTGTATGCGCCTTCAAGTTGCCAGTCAACTCGTGGCAGCCCTGTGAATTTCATAAAGGTTTCTTAGGCAAGGAACACTCAGAAGTGATTTTACCATTGGCTTCCAAAAAAAAGAAAAGAAAAGAAAAGAAACGTCAGGAGAAAATACTAATAGAACACAACCTCAAAACCCAGAAAGCCAACAACAAACTATAAAAAAAGAGCAGTTTACAATTAAACTAATATGAAGAGTGACCCAATAGAAAAATCAGTAATCAAAGTAATTCTGGTAAAATTAATATCAAGTTCTAATGCAGGACAAAAGAGAAACAAACAGTTTCAGAAACAGGCTCCAAAAACAGAACAGACTTCAGAGGCCTCTGATAGGAGAGCCTCACACTCCGCCCAGGCATGCGCTCCGTGCACACTCGGCTCATTGTGAAATTACAGCTCATTGTTGTGCCACTGCACTGCTGAAATTTCAGAATCACAGACTCGCGCATCTCCTGTTAAAGAGGCTAGCCTAGATTTTCCATGGAGAGTTTTGGAATCTGGAATAGAACCTCCTCTGGAGATCTTGAGAATAGAGGAAAGAAGAAAATATTTGCTAAAATGGTCTGAACTCAGTCCATTTAAGCTTGAAAAAAAGTTTGAAAGCACCTGTCAGAAATACATCCATCCATCCATCCATCCATAATCAGCCGCTAGACTGCTAAAAGGGAGCAGAAGATAGGACCCCAAAAGACACCAGCTGCTTGGAACTGGCCTCTCAGCCCCCTGTCCACTTCCAGGCTCAATCCACGGAGCAAGTAGCAAAGGGAGAGCACCTTTTTTGGCTGAAATGGACCTCTCATGGAATGGTCTCCACAATGAGGATGCCTGGCTTCTACCTTGGCATCATTTTACCACCAGGAAAAGACCACGTTATTTCCCCATGCTTTCCATTATTGCTAGCTTCTAAACTTTGGAATTCCTTTAAGCTGATATTCATTTTTATTGATTAGATGTTTTAATCTCATTTGTACTATTGATTTATTCATTTTGAAATGTTTTACTCTATGGTAAGGCATCTTGGCAAAGCCAGCTGGCCACTGAAGGGAAACACATCAATTCTGAAAACAGACAAACTATTTTCAAAGGTGATCCCAGCCAAACACAGTACGTGGCAGCCAGCTAGGCACGAAAGGTACCAACCACATTGCTCCAAGCATCCAGTGTGGCTGGAGATGGCGAGAAGCCCTGTGGAATACGGCTGCCACCTTGGAATCCCAGACGTGCTCCAACAAGATCCTGGGGCTTCTTTCTCATCCTTAGAGGCCAGTGCGAGGCAGAACCACAACAAGCCAGTCCACGGTATCCCCACCACATACACCATCATCAGCTTATTCATCAGCTTTACCCAGGGACACCACACCACTCAGATTCTGCGCTGTGTGCTTCATTCCCCATTACAGAATAGATTAGGCCTAATTTCCCAGCCATGGACCCAGCTAAAGTGATAAAATTTGGACCTGAAGTAATCTGGTCAGTGAAATGCTATATCCTTATGACAGAATAGGATGGGTGACTCAAAAGCACAGAATCATAGAGCGGGAAGAGAGCGCAAAGGCCATCGAGTCCATCCTCCTGCCCTGCAGGAAGACACCATCCAAGCCCTCCCTTGGACAGATGGCCATCCAGCCTCTGCTTAAAAGCCACCAAAGAAGGAGACTCCACCACACTCTGAGGCAGAGCATATTCCACTGTCAAACTGCTCTTACTATCAGGAAGTTCTTCCTAAAGTTTAGATGGAATCTCTTTTTCTCAAGTTTGAAACCACTGTCCCATGTCCTAGTCTCTGGAGCAGCAGAAAACAAACTTGTTTAAAAAGCAAAAACAGTTTGACAGTGGAATCTGCTGCTGCCTCAATGGGGGTTTTCAAACAGAGGCTGGACGGCCATCTGTCGGGAATGCTTTGACGCTGTCTTCCCGTGTGGCAGAAGGAGGTTGGACTGGAGGGCCCTTGTAGCCTCTACCACTTCTATGATTCTGTGAAAAGTGGGCTCAGAAGACTGGCATACAGTTCAAAATGTCCTTGCAGAATAGAAAGCCAGGCTGAAATGAACCAAAAAAAATTCAGAGACAAATGTACAATTTTCTATTTAAGTAAATAAACAAAGTCCATCGCACAGGTACAGAATGAGGGGCACCTGGCCTGGTATTTTCTCAGGATAGCTGCTGGAAACAAACTGAAGATGAATCAGCAGCAGCTGCAGCAGGATGCAACTGCAAAGAAAGCTAATGGGATTTTAGCATGCATTAACAGAACCATTATCGAAACTTGTATCAATCTGGCTTCAGGCCTAGACCCAGCAGAGGAACAGCTTTGGTTGCCCTGGCTGATGGCTTTCTTTGGGAGATATGGGAAAGTCCTACCCTGTTGTCTCCTTTGCCTCTCAGTAGTTTCCATGGGACTTCTAGAGTAACTCAGTCGGTTGTGCTGGCCTTGAGCCCCCATTTTGGGAGAAAAACAGGTTATAAATAAGGAACTTCATCCTCTTCATCATCAGAGGCACTGTACTATGGGGGTTCTGTTGTCATCTTCAGATTTACATATTTATTTTAATTAAAGAATAGCAAGTCCTGGACCAGTGCTTGAAGAGAGTGGCCATCCGGCTGTGAGTGAATAAACTGAAGTGACAACCTGACAAGATGGCCATTGCTGGGGTCCAGGAATTAAGTTGATCGTCTGTTTTGGGTGATGCTGCACTTCCCCAGGAGGGCAGGTGTGTAATTTGGGCATATTCCTTGACTGAAAACTGCCACCAGTAGCATCGCTGGGAAAGAGGGTGTGTGGCTGGCGAAGGCAATTCCTGGACTAGAGCAACCTGGCACAGCAACCAATGCTCTGATCACCTCCCAGCTGGACTACTCCAATGTGATCTACTTGGTACTTTCCTTGAGCGTTCTTAGAAAATGGCAAACAGTCCAGAATGTTGCTGCCTGGGGGTGGACAGCGGTTGAAAGAAGTGACCATATAACACCTGTTCTGAAACTGCCCCATGGGCCCTCACTGAGCCACTGAACCCAAGACAGGGTACTAGCACAGGAGGTCTTAACCAGCTACGCCACATTGTAGGCCTTCTCAGCGATGGCGCTATGGAAATCCCTTCCATGGGAGACACCGTTGTCTTCTGCACTCTTACTGTTCAGCTGCCAGTTAAAAAGATTTATTTATATGACCTAAGGTGTAAGCAACTGTTTTGTCAGGATTATGCTGTTCGCTTGCATCCTGTTTACTACCATTTATTGACTATTTGCAATTTATGATTTTAGATATCAGAGATCCAAGATTTAAATACATGTAATTTGTGGTTCTAACTGTGCTTTTTCAATGCCAACTGTTAAGGGTTCCTGTGAGGAATAATGGGATATAAAACTGACGAACTAAATTTGTCCAAGTTATGAGAAGTAACAAACTCAGCTCTAAATGGATCTCATTTGGACTTACTGTGTCTAGTACCAGGGACCCCATTTTATGAAGGATCTCTGGAAAGACTGGAATTGGTTGAGAGAAGGGCAAGAAAGACAGTTATCGGTACAGAAACTTTACCAGTGGGGAAATCTTGAAGAAACTGGCCTGTTCAGCCTGGAGAAGATCGTAGGATAACAGCATTTCTGTGACCCTCAAGGACTCTCACCTAGCAGAGGACAAAGACAACCTGCTCTCTCCTACCCAGGGGACAGGACGGGATCTTAATTGGCTTAAGTTACAGGAAATAAACTTCAGTTGAACTTCAAGAGAAGAGCCTCAGCAGAGAGATCAGAGCACCTAAACAATCGAGGAGCTTCCTGGGAGCAGATGGGGGCAGCTCCTCCTCACAGGGCCTTCAGGACAAGACTCACAGTCAACCGTGACAGGTGCTTTCCTCTGGGATTGCCTACGTCAAGCACCAGGCCAGGTGAGACGGCCTAGGAGTCCCCTCCGGCTCTGCAGTTCTATTACCTTTGCTGGGTTTTGCTGCCTGGAAAAGAATGAAGGACCCTCATCCTCAGGCCTGCCTGGCACTGGCCCTCCCTCTACCTTTTCCACTTCATGGGGGCACGTCGATCCAAGCCCCTCAAAACTCTTCTCCATGGAAGCCAGGCTCACCTCCTCATTCCAGCTTTCACACAACAGAAATTCTTTCTCCCTGGGAGTCTGAACAACAGTGGATGAGAGGGGAAGCAGGGGCATCCTTTAAAGACAGGATAAAAGGGTAGCGCCAAAGATCACTCACGGAGCATATGGAATAAGCAGTGGGGGGGGGATCTCACTGCTCCTAGGCCCACCTCTGGCACAGCATCGTCTCAGGCTCCCACAATGAAGCCCCCCACTCAGCACCACCCCTCTAGAGACTTTTGCTCCAGGGGAGCTCCTGCATGTGTCAAAGGAAAGCACAGAAGCAGCTGACCAGATGTTCTCCCCTCCCGCCAGTCCACCCATTCTTGTCACAGACACTGGAAACTGGTGCTCACCTTCTCCACCAGCTTCTCATGAGCTTGTGGATCATGAAGCTCAATCAAGCCCTGCAGCAAACACAACTGCTGATGGTCACCCAAGGCAGTTCCTCATCCCTCCAAGCCAGAAGTCAAGAGGGCCAACAGAGTCCAGCGCTGCACCCAAACTTTCTCCCAGTGTAACTGGCCCCTGCAAAAGCCAACAGGGAATTGACTGACACCACTTCTAAACTGCCCAGGACCCAGAAATTTCTGGGTAGAATAGCATCTATTCTTTAAAAAATCCCATAATAACAGAATAAAACAATTACTCAAGACAGCAAGTGTAAAACTAAGAGTAGACAAGCAGGAGCACTAGATTAGTTGTTTTAACACTTGGGAGGATAAAAAGGCCTTCACCTGGGGCGGAAAAGAGCATGGCATAGGCGGCCAATGAGACTCACTGGGAAGAGCATTTCACAGATGGGGTGCCACCATTCGCCTAGCAGGGCATCTGGAGGAGCGCCTCTTTGCAATGACACTGACCTTAGGATCCAGCTGTCTGGGGACACTCCTTCAGGTTAACGCAGACCCTAGCCATTTGGAGTTTAACCACAACAGAGAAAACGACTGGTGGCCACTGCACATCCCCAAGCCCTGGCATTATGTGGACAACAGGTTGGCCAGTTCCAGTCAGCAGTCCCTTGCTTTGGGCCATCCCCTCCCCCCACACACCATCCCTTGTAAGAGTCCAAAGAGATGATCAGAGCTGCAAGGTTTCGCTTTGTTCAGGTAAGGCCTAAGCTAACAAGGGCACTTAGGACCACCAAGGGCACTGGTGCCTCGAGGCACAATGCTGGACCCAACAGTACCCCCAAATGGCAAACTGGATCCTTTAGGAACAGGCTCAACACCCGCTGATGGGACAGGAGAACTACCCAGAGCCAGTCCTTCTCTCTTGCCTAGACTGAGCCCCAGTCCCCTGGCCTTCCTCTCTCTGCTGGGCACTCAGCGAAAAGGAGAGACAGAGCTGGCTCTCACCTGCGTCTTGGTGACACCTCAGTCCCTCTGCCTGGTGGGGCCTGGGGGTCACTCTAGAGAAGCAAAATGAGGGCTTTGCCTTCCCATAAGAATTCTGAATTTTCTATCACTCCCCAGATGTCTAGCACTGCAGTAACTTAGGATCTCCATTAGGTATTTATAGAAATACAAGGAAAAGGGTTAGGCAGATTTACCAGGGGAATCTGAACACAGAAAATGTAAGAGTTTGAGACGGCTTCAGGTAACTTCATCTGCCCAGTTAATCAGAAATGCTGCCACAAACCTGACACTGAGGAGCTGCACTGTGCATGCCCTGGGGGTTAATATGGACGCCATAACACCTCCCGCTTGTGGTTCCAAACACATGCATCCTCCAAAATAACTGCAGAATAATTCCTGCTCTCCTCTGCCAAAAGCTTTCATTAGGCTGAGTCTGGTCTGCTTTCAGCTGGATAACCCAACTGCCATGTGGGATGGTAACTGCCACGTAGGGGAACGCATTCAAGCAGCACACAGAACAAAGACATGGAAACAGCTCCTGAACACAGTGTAAGCACGGCTCTGGAGGAGGCAGGACTGGGATGGTCAAGCAGACCCCCCCCCCGCAACTCTGCTCTCAGCTAGAAATGGCCTGAGTCCTCCTCTGTGACCCACAACAGTCTTGGGCTGCCAAGGCAGAGTCTGATCAGAGGCGTGGGGACTGTCCTTAGTAGACTGAGATCTTGTGTGAAATGGGCCCCATCACCCCAAAACCCTGCAAAATTTCACAGGCCAGCAAACAGTCTGAAGAACCACAAACAAGTTGAATGATGATGAGGAAAGCTTGAGGAATAACTGTGTATGCAAGCATGGGGCACCACAGTCACTGACGACTAAAAAAAGAAAACTGGAATGGTTATGTGAATGCAAGCTACTCTGTGGCATGACAGATGCATCTATTCTCCGATTGCACAATTAATTTGCTTCCCAGGCTCCCGCAGTAGCCAAGATATGCCGTTTTCCCTACAGACAACTGAAGCACCAGGGTGAAGACAGTCAGCAGGCACCTCTGACTCACTCCAAGCTGCCAGGTTGGAGTCAAGGCCAAAGCGGTACCTCCTCAAGGCTCATTATCTCCCAGAAATGCTGATGGCATGAAGGCGTTAAGTACTCAAAGAGAAAGGTATCAACTGAACAGGATGTAGCACAGTCAAAGGAGCCTGGGAAGCAGAACCCACAGTCAGTTGTGGAACTGTGAACACCACCGTGCAGGCTGATTTGTAGGGCTGGAGGGGGACAGATAGGTGCCACATCCCGAGCCATGGTAAATAGGAGGTTGGTGTCTTGGTTTCTGGGACAGTGCTCTTCTTGTGGTACACCCATCTTTCTCCTAGAAGGGTACTCCCGAGCCACAAACTTTCACTTCCAGGAGCTTTATGTAAATGGAATCGGTCTCCCAATTTGCCCACATGCTTCGTTTCATGGGGAGAGGTGGGGGAGAGGCAGGGGAAAATCACATTAGATGTCAACAAAGCAGAAGGTTAATTTGAAGCCCGCAGCCCTGCTGCTTTGCTCACCTCTCAGCACCCGCTTTCCTTTCTGTGCAAAGCCTGACATCTACAGTCCTGTCTGGCACAGCCAAGGGTTTCCAATGCAATGATGGCGGGGATGTGACAGCCGGGACTCTTCAGCAAGCAGAGGCCATGCACAAAGTCCCCCACGCCACGCCAATGAATGGGGCTGGGAGCCTGCTGGCCTCCACCAAGCCTTCCCAACTAAGCAGCCTCGAGGGGTACCTTCCCATTTTGTCCTACATTTGCCCTGAGGCTGAGGAAGGGTTGGCTGGAGCAGCAGCTGGAAGCATAATCCTGCTGGGAAGGTCAGAATGTCCACCAGCCTCCTCTTTTGGGGAGGTCAGAGTCTCTGTTCAGAAAAGACCCTCCTAGTAGCTCTTTTCTAATGGTCCCAGGCCAGCCGCCCAGGCCAGCCGCCTCTTCTGCAAACTGCCATCACCCACAACCAGCCTGCTTCCAGAGAGGTTCTCAGTGCATTCCCCAACATAAGTATCCCTCTGCCCTGACAGACCATTCTCCGTACCACCTCTGTAGCCTGGCAAAGCATCTGCCTCTGTTTAAAATTTATTAAGTCTCACTAAGTATAATAACAACAACAATAGCCATACAAGATCAATTATAGAATACTCCGAATAGAATTATACAATAACGGTCAACAAACAGGAACAGGCAATGAATTACAAAGAAAGCGAGAAGGGTGGTAATGCATCTGTCTCGAGGAGCAGGATAGGCCTCCAGATGTTTTCCACAGCTGGCTGAGGGTTCCAAAAGCACTGATTTTTCTTTCACCTTGAGCAGCGGAGGCAGAGGCACTGCAGTTTGTTCATCACAGCTGATTGAGACAGGCATCTGACATACCATCCCCTTCTCAGGCTTTCAAACACTCCAGCTGCTCCAGGGAAGCAAAAGAAACAAACCGAGCAGGCCACAAAGCGGACTCAAACAATAAGCAATTCACGGCCTCAGCCTGTGAGCAAGTGGACAAACAGCTCACTGGGTCATAGCAGGGATCGTTCAGGGAAGGCCCAGAGCTCTGACGGTCTACCGACGTAAAAATCCAGGGAGGACGGGAGGATTTTCATCCTAGAGAGGGCATACATTTAAACAGAACAAATGGCTCCTCAAATACAACTGCCAAGTCCAAGTGTTGCGTGAGCTCTTCACCCTGGTGGCACCAACCCTACCTGTGCTGCTTTCCTCTCTAGCAACAAGCAGCTTTGTGTAGCTTCATGACACTACTAAACAGCAGATCAGAACCACAGATTATGAGAGGGAACTTTGCAGCAAATCAGCACAGTTCCCTGACTGAAGAGCACATCCAGATAGCAGCCAACACGCATCTGAAGCCCCCAGGTGGCCGTGCGAACCCAGCCAGGTGCTCTGACAGGCAAGCGGGTCATCCGGCAACTGCCATGGCCAGCCTTCTGCTCCTAGAAAGGGGACCTCTCCAGCTCCAATGTGGAGGAAAAGGCCGTAGGGACTGTGCGCCAACTGCACCAATTGTGGCACTGCTGCCCTGAGGACGTCCACCACGACACTCTCTTAGTTTGCATCCTCATTGTTCTTTCAGCTGTGGCTATGCAGAGGCAACCACTTTGCCAACAGACATCTTTTCTTGAGAAACTCATAGGAAAGCATGTCTGTCGTCAAGGCCTCTTCTCCATGCCAAATGCCAGCAAGAGCTCCTCCGATTGTTCTCTGACATGGGCACCAGGGACTGCCGGACAGCCCCTTTCTTCCCTGCCAGTAAGAAGGAACCTTCACTCAAGCAATGCCAGCATGGGGTTTCCCACATGCCCAAAGCCTGCCTGCAGTTCTCTCACCACCAGGAAGAGCCCCTCGGTGCAGCAATAACAACCCTCTAGCTACCAGATTTTTATTCTATGGGAAAATCCCAATCCTCCTCCTCTTCCCAGTATTTATTGCTGCTGCTGCTGCTGCTATTATGATGATGATGATGATTATGTTTTTATTATATTTATATCCTGCTTTTCTACTAGGGAGACGCTTCCCCCCATTTATCCTTACACTCTCTGCTTTTCTCCTTTTAAAAGTGACATGAAAAAAGGATGTGCGTGAAGGACTTGCTCCTTAGCTTTTGCAAGCCTTAGCATTCCCGTGCCTCGGCGCTCTCTGTGCAGGCACTCTTCCTGGCGGGCTGTGGAACTAAGCCCATCCCATCCCAGACCACACAATACACACATTTGCCAGATAGCCACTCACAACAGCAATACCCAAACCACTGTACTACGCGGAAAAGAGGCCTACACACTGCTGCTTCACAAAAGTGTGGCATATGTTGTGACATCAGAAAGAAAGAGCAAATTTCAAAAACTGAGAGAGAGGGGTCCAATTTCCTGCAGGGCTCAAAGCTCATCTGAATTAGCCAAACGGCTCTCTGTCAGAATGTACCCCAAACAGCAGCACTACCTGGCGGGTACCCGTAGCCCCTGAATTTACCCCAAGAGAATTCCAAGCACAGGGATGAGCAATGAGAAGCTCCCAGAACATCTCTGCCAACGGCCAGGCCGAAGGGAGCCCAGAACCGACAGAGGCAGGCGGCTGCTGCTTTTGTTCAGGGATCACTTGTGACACACGGCTTTGTTGTTGTTATAAAACCAATTAGACTGAGTTTTCCTTCCCAAAACTCATCTTCCTGAAAGAAGCACCATTCTGGGCTAATGAAGGCTGAGGTATCACACCAGAAAGTCTCCTCTAAGAATGATACAGCTCCCGAGTTGAATTTCCAGCGCCCCTCTCAAGCCGACAGAACTGGGCGACGCATACATACGTAAGGGGTTATGCCGTCGAAACAGACACTACCTAGCATTTCTAAATCAAGTTAAGACACAACCCTGTTCGTGCCTCTGTAATTCAACACATTCCTTATTAAAAAACACAACAAACAAATGCAGTGGCGGCGGTGGCGGCAGTGCAAGAGCCCCGGGCCCCTATGCGGGCACCTGCTGGAGAGGCAGCGATTGCCTTGCTGTTGCTCAGCCCCGGCCGCCGCTCTCCTCAAGGGAATCCGTTCCATTCACCTCCTTCAACTCAGAAGGCCCTCAGAACAGAAGGAAGCCAGAGAGAGAGAGGGAGAGTTTTAAAAGGCTGGACAAAGGTCTGAGCTTTCGATCTTGGACCAAGTGGCTCCTCGCCCAGTGCGTCCTGACAATAATCAGAAGAAAGCAGGCATCCATACAGAGGCCTCCTCTTTGGTGAGGCTGAAAAGCACCTTAGCTCACTTCCCAGGAACAAAAGGCAACTGCCACGGAAAGTGACCCGGGGTTTCCCCATCCTGCCAAATGTCAAGGCCACTTCATTTTCAGCTCAGCTGCAAAAAAGCCAAGCAAACCTCCCAGCAGCAGCTCTCCTTCGGCGGCGGCGGCACCGCCTGCCCGGATTTGGCGGAGCTGGCTTTTAAGAGACCAAAACAAAGCCTCCCTCTCAGGCACAGAAGCGAAAGGGCTCTCTGCCTCCCCTGCACTTCTTCCCTCGCTGACTGCCGCCGCCGCTCAGAATGGGCTGAGCCTCAGAGCTGGCTTGGCTCTCCCAGGGAAAAAAAGTCAACTGACCAAAAGGAGAGGAGGGAACAGGCACTGTGGTTCAACTACAAACAAGGAGCAGAAACAGAGTGCGTATGGGAGGGAGCGGGGAGTCCTGAAACACTTTCCTTCTTCTCACAGCAGGCACTCCCGCTAATGCCGGCTGCGGATTTGCAAGTGAATTGAAGTTGTCATTAGAACTTTAAAAGGAAGAGCACAGAGAAGGGACAAGAAAGAAAATTAAAGGTTCCGAGGAGAGGAAGACGTGGAAGGATGAAAGGAAAACCGATGCCCTTGTGGCCCTACCCGCGGCCAGCCCACGGACAAGCCCAAAGAGAAACTGAGCGGGCCAGCCCCTAGAACCGCAGGACCCTCTGCAGTTCCACTTCCCCATGCCCCCACTCCCAGATTAACGTTGAGGAGACACAGCACCCCAAGCACGAAAGACAATGACGCCACCAAGGCAGAGATCCCGTTAGAAGAGATCAGAACAAAATAAACTTTCAAACAGTTTGCAGAAACAAGAGGCCTGTTACAAATGCCCTGGCAAACAACATTAACAGAGAGCTGACATACAGCCCAAGAAAAGAAGGGATGACGGATGCCATCGCTTGTGGGGAGGAAGCGGGAATGCCAAGCAAAGCAGGCCGTGCCCATCCCCACCTCCCTTGACGCCTGCCTCGATCGATACCGTCATCCTTTGTACCCCAAAGCCAAGCTCAGCCTTTTACTTTGTGCAGAGTAGGCAGGGCAACCTGGTGGCTAGCACTGAATTTTTCATGCATTCAAGTATATAATTAATAAAAATAACAACAACAAGGCCACCCTCTCACTGATACGGGACCAAAAAATCCGTAAAGCGCAGCTATTTCTAGTCAGAGATGCAGGTAGTTTAGTGAGAAACAAAGGAGGAAAATTATATTAAATTAAAATAAGGATAGTTTGCTGGCAAGCTGTGTGGTACCCTCCTGAGGACGGTTCCCAACCCCCCATGTCCACAGATAACCCTGGATGATACTGAAGTTGCTCCCGAAACATGTATGCAAGAAGCACACCCGGGCTGCATGTAGAACGCACACGCGTGCACGGGCATAGATCTCGAAGCACCACAATTTTAGAGCAGAATTTTAGGCAAATGGTAAAGAGGACTTGGCAAACAACTACCAAGCTTTTGTTGCTTTCCCGTGCAATACCCTGCCTATGACTGTAAATCTATAACCACTGCAATGATTTAGTGATTTAAAACACGATAACGTATTGTGTAACTGAAAACCACAGAATGCCTGCCAACACTCCTCCTAGACACAGAACAAAACACAGAGTATGCGTTGCTTGCAGCGATCTTTCGGGGTTCAGAGGGCTTTTAAAGAGCAAGGGGAAAAGGCTGGGGGGGCGGAGCGGCTCCCTCTTCCTTCCCGGGCCGGGCTCGCGACCCCTTAGGCAAACCTTGGACGGGGGGCAGCGAACGGTTCCCGAAGGGCGCCGCGTCCCTCGCTCGTCTCCCTCCCAGGCGTGCGAGGCGCTTCCTTCGCTCTCAGAGCCTTCCTTCCTTCCATGCTCCCCGTCTTTCTTTCGTCGCAAGTTTGCTCTTAACCGGAACGGCAGGGGCGGCGGCGGCGGCGGCGGGGCCCGCGTCGTGATGTCCCACATACTCCAAGCGGCTTTGTAACAAGATACGGAAACCAAACCTTATTTGCTCCCACTCCATGCCTCGGGAGGGGAGGAAGGCTGCCCCTCTTCCTGCTGCGCGAAATGGAAATTACGTCCGCGCCGAGGAGGACGCGGCCAGTCCGCCGCCCGCCCAGGGAGGGGCAGCCCCAGAGGCAGCCGGACCGGGGACCCAGCTTCCGCGGCGGCGCTTCGCCCGAGGAGCCGAAGGGAAGGGCGGCTGGGCCCAGCCAAGCCCTCCCGGCTCTTGGCTCCTGGCCCCGGCCGCCTCCTGCCCGCCCGCCCGCCCCCCGCCCGACCTCGCCTCCCCCTCCCCCTCCCCCGCTCCCCTCCCCTCCCCCTCCCCCAGGGCACGGGTAGGTTTGTGCCGAGGACTCAGCCCCCAGGGCGGTTGGGCAAATTTAGATAGACGCGGGCGACTCAGCACTCCAGCCGGCGAGGGAGGCGGGCCCCGGCCGGCCGGCCGGCCGGGGGGCCGAAGGGGAAGAGAGCCAGGCGCGGAGTCCCGGCGCGATTCTCGGGGTGCCCCCGGCGAGGCCGGCGGGCGGGCGGGCGGGCGGAGGGCGGGCTTCGGTGACTGGCCGCAGGCAGCGTGCCCAGGGTCCCCCTCTGGGGCAGGGGCGGCGGCGGCGGCGGCATCGCGCGGAGCGAGCAGGCCGGCGGAGGGGAGCCGCGGCGGAAGCCGGGGATCGCGGCCATTTCCCGGCCACCCTCTTCGCTGCCCTATCGATTATGCAGATGGGCCGATCAATCTGCCCTTCGCCGAGCGTCCAGGCGCTCCTGCCTGCCCGCGCGCCCGCCCGCCTTGTCCGCCCGTCCGAGGCGAAGCGGCGCAGCAGCGACAGCAGCAGCAGTCGCCGCCGCTGCCTCCACTCGCCGGACTCTCCTCCGCGCCGCCCGCGCCTCGGAAAGGGCGCCGGCCGCCCCGCGCTGCCCGGGCACCCACGAACGCCGCCTGGGGCTGGGGCTGGGGCTGGGGCTGGGGCTGGGGCTGCTGGCGGCGGCGGCGGGGCGCCCTGCCCTCCTGCCCCGGCCCGAAGCACCTGCGAAGGCAGCCAGAGAAAGTTTCCACGGGTGGTGGGGGGCGCTGGGGACCCGATCCAGGCGGGGGCCGGGCCGGGCCAGCCCCATGCAAAGCAGCCCGGGCGGGGCGGCGGGCAGCGGAGTTGCCACTTACGCGGCTGGCGGCGGCGGCGTCCTCCCTCCTTCTTCCTCGTCCTCTTCTTCTCCCCCTCCGGCGGCGGCGGCGGCGGCGGCGGCGGCTTCGGATCCAACTCCGGTGAGGCGGTTAATCCCGGGGGGCGGCGGCGGCGGCGGCGGCGGGGCTACAGATCCCATGAAGGCAGCAGGAGCGGCGCGCTCCGAGGAGGAGCCCCGGGCGGCGGCGGCGGCGGCGGCGGCGGCGGCGGGACAAGGCGGAGGAAACGACCTGAGCAGGAGGAGGCGGAGGAGGAGTGGCGGAGGCGGCGGCAGCCGGAGCCGTGGCTGAGCCACTTCCACTTGCGCCGCCGCCGCCGCCGCCGCCGCCGCCCCTGCCGCTACCGCCGCCGCCGCCGCCGCCCAGCAGCCGCAGCAGCAGCAGCAGCATCGTCGGTGTTGCCGGGAGCGAGCGGGCGGGCGGAAGCCCCCGGAGCGAGCGGTGGAGCGAGCGAAGGCAGAAGGAAAGAGGCAGGCGGCGGCGGCGGCGGGCGGGCGGGCGCGGCGCGGGGCGACGGGGGGCCCTGGGTGGGCGACCGGGCGAGAGCCGGGCTGGCGGGGCGGCCGGAGCAGGAAGCGCCCGCGCTCAGATCTGCTGATTGGGGAGGGGAAAAAAACTCTTTGGATCTTTATTCTGCTAATTAGTTTCCTGCAAAAAATGGCTGATTAGTGCAGTGCGCATGTGCCTCATTACCCAGGCACGACGGGAAGGGCTAATTAGCCACCTTCTGGATCAATAAGATTCAGCCCAGGCGGCGGCGGGGGAGGGAGCGAGCAGAGCGAGTGCGGAGCGGCAGCAGCAGGGAAGGGGGGGCCGGAGGAGTGCGGGGAGGGGGACGGGGAGGGGGAGGGGGACGGGGAGGGGGAGGGGGAGAAGCCGGGAGGGGGAGGGGGAGGGGGAGGGGGAGAAGCCGGGAGGGGGAGGGGGAGGGGGAGGGGGAGGAAGCGCACCCACGCGGGCGGGCGGGGCAGGGGGGCCGCCAGCCAGCCAGCCAGCCAGCCAGTTCCTCCCCCGCGCGCATTCCAGTGCGCTCCTGCTTTGCCTCCCGGCCCCTCCCCAGCCACGGGACCTGGCTGGAGAGAGGAGGCGGCGGCTGCGGCGGCGGCGGGAAGTTGCCGAGAAAGTTGCCGTTCGGCAGGCGGCGGCGGCGGCGGCGGCGGCGAGCTTGGCCGCGGCCCCGATCCCTGCTGAGCGGCGCGCCGGGCCCAGCTCAGCTCCGGCAGGAAGCGGCGGCCGCATTCCTGCGCTCCCCGCCGCCGGTCGCCTCTTCGCCGGGCTCCGAGGAAAGGAAAGGCTGGAAGGAAAGGAAGAGGCCGCGCCGCCCGAGGATCCCAACGCCGCCGCCGCCGCCAGGAGCTCTCTTCCTCCTCGTCGGTTCGTTCGTCCGCCCTTTCCCGGCGGCGGCGGCGGCGGCGGCGGCCCGGAGAGCGCCTGGGGAGCGAAGGAGGCCCGGGCGGGCTGCGCCTCGCGCTCTCCGGCCCCGGCGGCGGGGGTCTTTCCGCAGCGGGGCCCCGCGGCCCCCACCCTTCCTCCGCCGGTGGATGTCCAGATAAGTCGGAGGAAACATCGAAGTGTCTCCCGCGGGCCTTCTTTAAAGAAGGGGACGGGGCGCGGGGGCGGCAGCCGGGGTCTGGCGCTTCCGCTCGGCCCTCCGCTTTAGAAAACAGGGCCGCCGAGAACGGAGGGCCTTCGGCAGGCCTCGCGCCCTGCGCGGCCGCCCCCGAAGCCCTCTGCCCGCGCCCGGAGCCCCGGGGGGGCCGCCGCCCTCTGGCACCGGCTTTTCCGGCCAGCCCCACTCCCCCGCCGCCCCTGCCCGCCCCTGGTCTCCCGGGGAGCTCCGTCGCCCTCGGGAAGAGCAGGAGGAGGACGGGGCACGGGGCGGCGGCCCCAGGAGCTCCGGTGATGGAAGGGTCCTGGGAGGGGGTCCGGCTTCCTTCCGAGCAGAAGAGACGAGCGGCCGAGGAGGCGGCGGAGGGTCTCGGCAAAGGTGAGGGCGGGCCCGGGCGGGGGAGCTTCTGAGAGTCGCCGGGGGCCGCGGGCCGGCTTGGAGCCCCTGGCGGCGGCGGCGGCGGCGGAGGGGCGGCGGGAGGGCCCTCGGAAGGCGGCGGCGGCGGCGGCGCCGTTTGCCTGCTGCCGTGGCTCCGCGGACGTCGTCAGCCTCTGAGCATCTTGCCGTGAAAATCGAAGCGAGGGCCTTTTCCTCCGCGCCGGGGCCGCAGAACCCGCGGCTTTCGGGCCAAGAGCATCTCGTGCCGCTAGCAAAATACTTTTCGCTTTGGAAAAAGTGGCTCTTCCGCCCCGACCCCGTAAAGGGGGGTGGGAGCTGGGGCGCAAGGAGCCCCCTGCCCCGAAGAGACGCGGCCATAAGCCTGGCACGAGGCGGGAACGAGGGCGCCGGGAGGACGAGGCAGCCCCGCGTTTGCAAAGAGCACCGCTTTCCTCCCGCCGCTTAGTTTAAATTGGGAGAGGAAGTCCCGCAGCCGGAGCGCCTCGGGGGGAGCGCCTGGGGGCCTGGCTGGCCCGACGGTGCCTCGGGGGCGCGCGTGGCCGGGCTGCAACCCTGGCTGAACAGGGGGGCGGGCGGGCGGGGGTCAGCGGCCGTGTCTCCTGGCAATGCCTGCCTGGAGGCGGCCCGCCGCCTTGCTGGAAGAGACCCGGGGTGGAGGGACGGGCGGAACCGCTGGTCTGCACACGGAGGGAAGGCCCGAGGACAGCGCCTGGAGGCTGTGCTGCGGCAGACCCCGGCCTTGGGCGGCGGAAATGAGGCACGGCCACAAGGCGAGCAAGGTGCGGCTCCTCCGCCCGGGGCCTGACCGGCCGCGAAACGAAGGTAAGGGGAGGCAAGGCCGCTCCCCGGATTCCCGGCTCCTCTGCCGTCGACACCCAGCGCCAGGAGTCAGGGAGGCCCGGGGCTTGCTGCCGTTTCTGCGGCTAATTTAGCCGCACAATCCGCGAATGCTCCGATTGTAGTTTGGCGTGGGAACTTTTTCTGTTTAAGCCAAATCCACTTTCCGGCATGGGAGAAGAGAAGGAAGTGGCCACCGCTGAATAAATAGAGCCGGCGCATTCGTGGTGTGGGGCTTTCCAGGCCAAAGAAGCCTGAGGGCTGCGACCTTCTCCGTGCAACTAAACGCGTCCTCTGGATGCGGAAACGCAGCTGGGGGGGGCCGAAGCGGGGAGCCAGGCGGAACCGTCGCTAGGGAGCTCCGCGCCCCAAAGGGCGGCGGCCGGGGCGGCCGTCGCGTCACGGGCCGGGGCGAGGGGCGAGGGGCGGGCCAGAGAACGGCCTTCCTCCCCAGGAACAGCCTGTTTTTGTATTTTTTTTCCAGAAGCATACAAAGACAACAGTCCTGTAGGACTTCAGAGACTAACAAATCTATTATAGCATGTTCTTTTATGGACTGTGTCGCTAGAAACGACTGAATAAAAATTGTCTGCATTATGTCTCATTCCATATCCTACTTTAGAGCAGCAATTTATTTTTGCTTTGTGAATTTTATGCATATTATGTTTTCTGTTATTGTAAGACTTGCCATGAAAGAATACAATGGAAAGTGATTTTATTAATCAGCTCGCATTTTAATTGTTGTAGAAACTTATACCAGTATAAATATCTAGTAATTTATTTCAGGGCAAAAGTAAATGCGTAAGATGCTCTGGTTCTTTAGCACAAATGGTTGGCTCAGAATAGGCCTTGTCTAATGACTATATTTCTGTCAACTTCAAATTTATTCTAATAAATACAGTGAATGATACATCTGAGAAACTTTGCACTATTGATACAAAAAACCTAAGTAAAACTGTATTTTAATTTAAATCTGAGTTTGAAGATGAAGGAAAAGATACCTGTCCAAAGTACCATTCCCATAACGCCATTTTGACTGTTAAAGGAGATGTGTTTTTCTCTTCCGGCCAAATGCACCTTCTAAACCACAGCTCCACGTGAAAAGCATCTTCTAAATTTTTAAGCACGAAGCTAGCTGGCTCTTCTCTTAAATCTGAATGCCTGCCTGTGTGCTGCTTATATATCTGCAAACCATGTTTCCCATTGTCTTCTTGCTGGGGAGCTTGAGTCACTTGAGAAATGTCGGAGGAAACTCTTAATAGCCTTCTCCTCCATCTACTGATGCCCAGTCCTGGCTCCAGAACACCATGCAAAGCAGGTTTTGACAGCTGGAAGACTGCAGGCACCTCGTTCCCTGTCTGCTCGCCTCCCTCTCTGGAGTCTTATTTCTGAGCTCAAATCACGTGTGGGCAAGGCTGGTTGTTTCAGTACAACTGTAGAAGATGAGCCTCCAATCCGCCGGGCAGACATTAATCTTGAACAAATATGGATGGTCTTCTGATACGTGAGGCAGCATATATCCAGACTTCCCCGTTTGCAAGCAGATTCCCCTGCTTGAGAGCTCTCCCTGTGGTTGTGCAAGGAGAATGGAGTTAACGCGTCTCAAGAGTCTCCGTTTCTGCAGGAATTTGCTGGGTGAGCTGGGAGTTCCTTGGGCCTGTACAGCAGGGACATCTGCTCAACCTTCTGGGTACCCAAGGAAATCAAGCTGCTGGAACCGAATCTGCAGCTTGCCTTCTGAGGCCGCGCAAGGGTTTGTGAAGATCTGCGTCGGCACTGGACAGTTTACTCTCTCCTGAGGGATTCTGCAGATGGCAGTGGGGGGTGCGGGCGGAGGAGGGAAGACCAAGCCATGGTGACCAACACAGTCTATTTGCTTCTGGCTCCCTGCTAGGTGTGTACGTTGTCTTCCCTGAAAGGCCAGGCCGCATGGCCTGCATGGCGCTTAGATTTCCAAGGGGCGCTGCCCGCATTCCCTATGCATGAGGTCGCGTGAGGGGGTTCTCCCAAGCAGCTAAGCTTGCAGGGGAGGACAGGATCCTTGGTCTGGACTGAGGAGGTCTCAGTCCGGCAACCCACCCTACCGGGCCAGGCTAACAAAGGGTGCCCCAGCAGGTCCATGGAGGCTAATGCCATGGGGCAAGGGTGCAGCAGAAATGAGCATGGACCAGGCTGAAAGGAAAAGGACAGGGAAAGGCACAGATCTCCGGAGTGTTCTCAAAACAGTAGGAGGAGTGATTGCTGGAGCCCTCAGCAAGCCCATTCTTTTTTCTCAAAAGGCAGTGGGGATACACTGCAGGGAATTGGGGGCTCATCATGGCGCTTAAGCCAGAACATCCAAATGTTAAACTGCATTCATCCCATAAGTGTGTTCTGCTGTTTGGAGCTGTGCTAGGTACGTTGGATATGCTCTTCCAGACGGAATGCCTTTAGGTCTTTGTGCTGCTTAGGAAGGTTGCTCCAAAGCGTCCTTTTTTCCAGTGGGGTGAAGACTGAGGGTGCCTTCTGTGGTATGCTGGCTTTGGTGTTCAGATTTCTTCCAGAGGACTAAAATTCAGAGCTTCTTGTTTATTTTAAGGACCTATTAAGCCACTCCCTGCAGTGGGCATGTGTTACACTGACACGGGTGTGATTCTCCTATCCCTTTTTGAGGGATTGAAAGTTCTTTGTTGTTTGTTAGCTAAACTATACCTGGTTGGACTTCTTTCCTGCTTCCTATGATAGTTACCTCAGCTTCCAACCAGGGAAAAGCTGTGTTGTCCAGTAAGCAATTTAACAACTGACATTCCCCTTAAGCATACCTCAAGCACCAGAATTTCAGGATATTTTCTAATAAACACCTGGCTTTGTGGTCATTCTGGGGAATTGCTAGAGGGGCTCCCTGTGCCAAGCAAAAGGATTGCCTTTCCGTCTTTCCTTTGCCTGGTCCTGCCAGCATGAAGATCTGAACCTGTTAAACACCATAATCCTGAGTGCAATTTTTTAAAAAATGTATTGTAGCCACTGCATATGCCACAGCCACCACCATCCTAAGAGAGTCAGCCAGTTCACCCTTACCACAAGAAGGGAATTCATGGCTGGTCAGCAGCAGTGGAGGAAAAGGAGGTACTTTTTTTGACGGCACATCCTTGGAATAGGCTCACTTGGCAAAAGAAAAAGGTAACATGTAAAGAGTTGGGAGCAGAACCAGGACAAATGGAGCAGGCATTCTCTTTCTGGCAGTGGTCCAGCCTCAACATGGTAGTTTGTTACTGAATTTACATCCTGTCCCAGGGTTTCAAAGGTCAGCACCAGTGCTTTTAATACTGTCTAGAAATTGTTCCAGTTACTATTTCTGTGGCTAAAATCTGACAGCCAGAGCTGCATTACGAAGAGCTGTCACAATAAGAGCAGGAGACTTCTCACTCCTGGTAGATACCCAAAAGAAAAGGATACTGTGTATAATACAAGTACTGAGTTTGGCAACTGAAGGGAGGAGCTGTAGGTACATACCTAACAGATGCAAAATGCACAGCCTGAACAGTGTCTTTCACTTTAGAAGCAGCAGAAAGAGGCAAAGACACTCTTTTTTTTTTCCTGTTTAGGCTAGCTATAGAGTCAAAACCAACTTCTTAAGGATTGCCAGAGCATCCTTGTGTGTGGCAGAGTTTTCTGCACCAGTTGCATGACCAAGGAATGCCTTTTTCTAATTTATTTGTTCTGTTTGGCACATGTAAAGAATTTCTGAATCCAAAGCCACGCATTTGTCAGTGTGTGTATTTACAATTTACACTGTATATTTGTAAATACAGCGTTAAGTGGGTGTAGTCCATAGAAAATGATTTGCTACTTTAAAAAGTTAGCACAAAGATTAAAAAAAGGTTGTAAGCTGTTTATATTCACACAGTACAGACAAGCCAGGATTCTCCCATGTACAGTGCTGCGAGTCAGTATTGTCTGTCCAGCCAGGTACAACGACAGTGGCAGCCTAGCCCTCTTTGTCCCGGCTCTTCATTTTCAGTGCTGCCTTCCTGCCTCAAATGCTTGCCCAAGGAAAGTTACTTGTTTTTCTTTAACACTTCTTTTTCCTCTAGAAAGAAATACATCCCCTGAAATACGGCCCTTAACCAGCGCCATAGCAGAATGCTAAGTTGCTTTTCTGGATGCCCCCCTCCCTGGCACTGTTTGACACTTTCCCACCATGTGTGCTGCGCCTTTGACAGGCACCAGTCCTGAGCACTTCCACCTTTTAGGCTTGGGACTTTTGCTCAGCTGTTCAACAGACAAGGCTGAATGTCTCAATAGGCAGCTTCATAGAAGTGGTGAAACATCAGCTACCTCCCTCTTGTCTAAGAGGACTAAAAGGCTGGGGCCATCAGGTGATGTCTCTAACAGCCTGGCCTGCTGCATTGCTAAAAGCAAGAGTCTGGTCCAAGGTAGATGTTTTCGTTGTTCCCTCCACAGTGGAATCCGTGTACTGATAAGATTGCTCAGGGGACAGGGAGACGGGCCTCAAGGCTCAATGGAACAGAAGCCTCTTTGTCTTGTCTGAGTGTGGGTGCAAGGCAGCGCCCGGGGGAGACACAGAAAGCAACAGCAGGCAGCTCCTGGGCTAGACAGAGGCATTCCTCTTCGCCTGGCCAGTCAGACTCAGAGAACCCTGGAGTCTTCTTAAGTCTGCCAGTGCAGGAGAGAACAAGCGGCTCTTAACTCTGCTTGCTGGGGTTTCTTAACTGCATGGAGCCATGAGGTCTTTCTGAGCTGAGGCTGCAGGAGTAAGTGTGCACCAGAGTCACAGGATTGGCTGAGCGTCACACACAGGGTTTGCTGAAAGGCTTGTTAAGGAAGCCCCACTGACCAGGCCATCCAATTACATACTGCTTTGGGAAAGCAACGCTGCCGCCGCTGCCGCCACTGCCAGTGGAGAGTCACGCCTCCCATGGCTTCCGGCAGGCAGAGGAGGAGGGGGAGGAATCGCATCTCTGCCCTTTGCCCCAGGGGTCAGCCTTTGGGAGGCAAGACATCTCTCCCCACACCTCCTTTTGGGAGGCAGGAATGAATCCTCAGGCTTGGAGTCTCTGGGAAGTTTGTGCACTTTCCCCCAGTGACCAAGGCCACCCTCCCTCAAACAGGATATCCAGAGGCCCAGAGAAGGAAGAGGCTTTCTGCTTGAGGCTGCTGCAGGCCAGCCTTGGGTGGGAGGGAGGGAGGGAGGGAGGGAGGGCTGGCTTCTGGTCCATTGTCTTTCCCCGTGATCCACCTTGTACCCATTTGTATTGCAGTGTGTTGGAGAGGGAAGGCTGTTTGGATGCTGCTTGAAGGTCCCCCACAACACACACCTGAGGGAGCAGTGGGTGAGGAACATGTCCTCCAGGCGTGGCTCCTTATTCCTTTGGGAAAAAGTTCCTAAAGGTGCCTCCTTCCAGAGGGTTCAACAGCCATACTGCCCATCTGTGATCCCCTCCCCCCACTTCAGAATTGGGAATTCTCTCAGAAATAAAGGAGAGTCCCAATCCAGAGCCAATGCATTTTGTGTACTTAAAAAATAAGACTTGCAAAGTGAAGGATGCTAGGATGTTGGACTCGGGCCTATCCTACCAGGAGGATCAGCACTTTTCACTGGGATCCAAGGAGACGGAGGAAATCTTTCTCCCAATAGCCACCCCCTGGTGGTAGCTGGATTACCAAGGTCGTTAAGACCCATCACCAGCTCCACTAAACCCACTGCTAACCCATGGGTGAGGCGGCAGTCGTGTCTTCATGTACCAGACCGTAGGCCCCTCTGAACTCAGTGGAGCTGGTTTCTGAGTAGGCAGGTATAGGATTGCTCTTTTAATCAGTTGCTTCCATCCAAAGGCTGCTAAAGATGGAGGGAGCAAAATAGCCCAGCAAAGAAGTGAATGCCTGTGGGGCTTCTAATATCGAAAGCAGAAATGCTTGTGGATCCATCATGTCCCAGAGGGATCTGTGATACCATTCTGTTTTCTCTCATGTGTCCCTCAGAGAGGAAACTGAGCTCCTAGACCAGGGAACATCAAAGAAGCAAAATAAATAGTTGTGCAGAGCACAAGGGATGCCTTTTGGGAGGGAGGCCTGCCCAGGAGTCAGAGGATGGACCCAGCCCCCTCCCAGAGACAGTGAGTGCTGGATGGATAACAGCACAGGCCAGGCTGGCAGCTGCTTGACAAGACAGAGTGCCCAAGTGCAGGGAAGGACTCCTTCGGAGTCAGGGCCTCCTGAATTAAAAATAAGTTACGACTTAACCGTTTCTCAATAGACCTAAATTTATTGTCCACAGATGGAAAGGATAAAGCACTTCAGCCTTCCAAGCCCATTGACTGCAAAAGCCCCTTCCTATGAAGTAAAAGCAAACTTCTTTCTCATTTTGTGCATGGAGCTGAAGCACCTTTTCTCAACCCTTCTCTTGCAAGCTTACCACATTCTTTCAGTAGCCAAATGGCAATAGTCTGCATGGAGGTGTGGGGCAATGGGACCTTTTTCCCAGACTGAGAGCAACCCAGTGCTGTTGAGGCTTTTCTGTTGAATGCAGTGCAGTGTGGAAGAAGGCATCGCCCAGAGAGGACGTCCCTGCTTCTGGCTGGCTGCAGATTGTGAGGTGCTGCCAACTGTCCTGTGTAGCAAACAAACTGAAGGTCAGCATGTCCCAAATGCAGAGTTCCAACAACGTCCTTGCGAGGAGAGCATTCGCTCACACGGAATTTCCACTTTAAGGTATGAACCATGATACTGTAGTCCCCACGAGAGAAATACCAAATGGTATGCACTGTTCCCAGAGCTGAAGTGTAAGTGGGGTTGTGGAATGGGCCTCTCCTTGTTCATTGACAAAACTGTAGCTAGGCTGTTGGACACAACGTGCAAGGTCCCACTTAAATGCCCTGGGTGCTTTGATGTTAGCAAGAAGCTGCAAGGGACTGATGGGTGGCAAAACCAGGACTGATGGGTTGTCCTACAGTGGGCATTTCTCTCAGGTCTCTGCATCAGAGAACAAACTCAAACACAGCACTTCATCCAAAGAGAAGTTCTCCAAAACAGTTTGCATCTTTTCCAGAACAGGAATTGGAGACCACATCAGTGGAGGCAATGTAAGCAAAAAGGTTGATGAGCCCAAGCAGAATGTTAACGTAACTGATACCACAGTGACTGAGCCAATATTGTGGGTACAGACGAGAGCCCAGTGTGAAGTTGTTGATCCACATCGTATCTTTTCCTCAGCAACTTATTTTACTTTGTTTATGCATGTTGTTGTCTGGGAAACTGATATATATTGCTTAGATTCTGCCTGCCTGGGGTTGCCGATGACTTGTGATTGCAGTAGTACCTAACTTGGTACCAGGCTGCTATTCCATGTTCAAGAGCAAGAAACTGAGCAATGAGCTGAGAGTAATGTTGCGACTGGGCATGCCCCTGAAGTCAAGGAGGACATGAAGGGGGTTGGTCTGGGGCAAGATGTCCAGGAAAGCATAGGAAGAGAACGGTTTTCAGCAGGGAACTGGGGTGCTTTCAAATCTTGTCCTTGGGGGAAAACGCAAGCACAACCAACCCTGTGCACAGCTGCCCTTCAGAGGAATCTTCTTCCTCATATATGAGCGTGCGTTTTGAAGAGGCTGTTGATCCATAAGCTCACAGGGTAGGTTTAGGGCATCCAAAGACACCAAACAAAAACTAAAAAGATGTGAAAATCAAACCAAAAGGTGTGAGTTAATGGGTACAAGAGAGAACAAACTATACACACGCACACACGCACACACTCACACACACACACTCACACATATATACATATATACATATATACATAGAGAGAGAGGGAAGGTTCAGCAAGGGCAAAAAGATTTCCAGAAATCAGCTATGGCTGGTGACAAAATGAGACTGAAAGGGATCAGGGAGAGATGTGCACCTTGAGTGTGTTAACTGAAGAGTCAGGATCCCACCAAAGCACTTTGCTCAGCTCTAGACCATTCCAACCATACTCTACACGGCACAGAACTCGTACGCATGAGTCACAGAAGCCATGAAGAAGTACTGCTGTGATGCCCATAAGTAGCCAGCTAATTAACCCTGGATTCATCTGGAAAGAAGGATATGGCTTGAGGCTTGGAAGGTCTAGTAACTACCGGGGATGGAAGATGGAACACAGGGAGGACAAGAGGTAGGTTTCCTTGGTTCAGCGGAAGGCAACATTGTTCTACCCCACCCTCCTGCCTTCACAAACTAAAAACAACCACGCTGCCTGCCACTAGCCCTTAGCCTCACAGATCAAGTAAGCAGCCTCGGTTAAAACATCTCAGGCCATACGGAGAGGCACTTAACAACTCACTTGTTTTGTGCACCAGGATACTTGGATGCAGTGAAATAGGAATAGGAATATGGATGTAAGAAGCCTATAAACCACCATGAAATGCTTCTCAGAACCTTTCCAGCAGAGACTGTCGTGGCCCAAAATACCTCCGCAGAGCCCCCCGTCCTCCACGTTAGTCCATCCCATCCTGTAAATGACTCCCTCTCTCCCTGTGAAAGTGACAAAGTGTGCCCCTTGCCTCTACTGAAGCTGCTAACTTTGGCTGCCTCGCAAAGAATCAAGGAGGAGGAAGGAAGAGAGTTTTGTTTTATTTGCAGACTGGGGCTTTATTTTTGCTGAAACTGATAAGGAAGATTATGAAGCTGTCACTTGGCTACTTGGTCCTCCTTGCAGGGGGGTGGAGGTGGGGGCCAGGGAAGTAGCAGAATATGCCAAGCAAAGATGACAAGCAGAGCATCCTGAAAAGAAACCCAGGAAGCCAGACTCAGAGACAGACCCAGGGCGGCTGACTCCTTGTCCCCACAAACTGCTGAGATCACTGAGTAGGCTGCCTTAAGCCATTTTTCTACAGCCTTTCTGTAGCAACGTTCTGCATGATGGATACAGCAGTGCACGATAAAACCAGTGGGAGAAAATGAAAATAGCACCACAGGTGCTTCCTACCTGTTCACTCCCTCTCCAGGCTGTTTCTTTCCATGGTGCTTTAAGATCCAGAGGAGGACAAGCAGGCCCAAAATGACCAAGGGGGCAGAGGAAGGGTTTGTTTCTGCAGACTGGCTCTTTGGTAGATTTCTAGGGGAATTTTTCATATGAGTCTCTGTACTGCTTCAAAGCATCTTTAGTTATGGTAAAGGCTAATAAACCAAAGACGAAGAAATCATTTCTGCATCTGATTGTCCAGCTGACAGATGGAACACACGCTCAGTGATTGCGCACCTGTCCAGGCAGCAACTTGGTAAGAACTGTCCCATCCTAGAAGGAAAAGAAAAGGGTGAGTTGGCATTTCACTCACAATGCCGCCTCCACAGCTGCCTGCCCTGCAACACTCTTTGGCTGCCATCCTGAAGGAATCCCACCCAAGCAAACAACAATACTGTACCTATCTTTCACCTTGATTACCACAAACAAATATGATATGGATTAGCTAGAAAAGGGGACAAGACTGCTGTCAATGTGTGTGTAGCTTGAGACCAAAAGCATTTCCCAGGGCAGGTGCACCTCTGAAAGGATTTGCACGAGGGGACAGCAAGTGACACCAGAAAGGAAATATGGATGGGCCTTTAAAACATTATGTGTGGAGGTTGAGCACATTTCATGTTGCAGCCGTGGAGGAAGGAAGCAGCAGGAGGCAAGAAATTCCTTTGCTCAGAAACATGGCACCATTTGGAAAACTGACAGTCACAGTTTGCATCTATTTTATGACACAGGTAAATGTTGAAGCCACAAGGACAGGAGCAAGGTATAGACAGAAGAAAATCCTGTTCAGTATTATAACTTGTGCTGCCACTCATTTCTCTGCTCTGGGCTGGATGAGCTTCCATCTTGGAGCATTTCAGTCAAAGTTTCCAGGAAAGAAGCAAATGTTAATAGCCAGTTGGCACAAATATGGTACCTGTCCCTGGCATATCACACCCCACCCCCAGAATAAACAGACGAAACACACACACACACACACACCACAACTTGTCAGTCCCCTACCCTGGATAGCAACAGATCAGGGGCCTTGCAGGTGTCCACCAATACTTAGCACTCAGAGAGCAGCCATAGGGATAATCTAGTCAAAGTCTCCCCCCGACTATGGTGAGATGGATTGTATTTCTGTTTAAATTATAGTAATTATTTCTTAATATGCCCAACACATATAAACCAATATATGTTTTTTATGGAAATCAAAGCCCTTTTTGTGCTTTTGTTCCAGCATTGTGCAGGGATGGGGATAGTCCATACTGGTTCATGGACGCTATTCTGGCCAGGTTAATTAAGCATATTGAGCCAATAACCTACCAGGGTGGGGATATTCATAAATTAATGCACTGCTGCTGAAACATTAGCCTGTCAACAAATGGCACCGTGCCACAGAAGCCTTAGTGCTGACCACCTTTCAGTAAAATGATTGTATTGTTAAAGACGATATAACTCATTCATGGCTGTAGCTTTTTTGTCAGACTGTACATGCAAAGAAACAGTAAGCTGAGTAATTTATTTACCTTTTCAAGGTTATTTTTATGATTTTATTATCATATTTCCTGATTCATTGACACTGGATGAATGCCATTTTCTCAATTTGCTTTCTCATGGCTTTGCTGCTGTTTGGTTTGTCATCTTCAGACAAGAGGCAGCTAGGCATAATCACAGCTTTGCTTTTTTTGTGTTACCAACTGGGCACTCCCCACACTGTTTGAAAGAACCTGGGATCTTCTTATTTAGACCCTGCTATTAACATATTGGGATTATTCAGAATTCTTCATTCAAAATAAAGCAAAATGATTGACGAGCCTGTGATGGAAAAGGTGCTATAAGTTATATATTTTAAGCTGTTTGGATAAAAACTTAACACGTCTCTTGCTTGTGAAGTACTATGTACACAGCATCCTGTAAACAACACAAGAACAGGTGACCCTGTGGTTCTTGGGCTTCCTCTGCTGCCTCCCAGCGCGCTCTCATCACCACCTGGGAAACTACTGTGTCTCGTCCAGTGGAAGATGCAGAAGTCAGGATAAAGAGAAGGTGGCGCCCGCAGCAGTCAGGAAGAGGGTCTGCAGAGTCACCTACAACTGGTTCCTTTCATGAGATGATGTGGAGTCTGGAAAATTGATACATATAGTGGAGTGCTGAGGAATTCTCCATCCAGGTACTTCCCAGTTTGAGAAGTTCCTGTTAAATAGGATGACGGTCTCTAAATGGGGGCATGGCAAAGTTTGCCTTCTTGCTATTTAGCACACCTAGTAATCTTTCTGTGTATTTGGGAGAGGTGGTGAAACAGGGACCAACTCTCATGGTGCTTCCTGCTATTTGTCTGTATCCGGCGTAAAGAACTTGGTTTTTGTGCTTCCTTATTTTTTCTCTGTGTGTGTGTGTTTCCTTCAAACTTGCACACTAGTTCCATTTCTGACCACACTTGCTAGGCAGAAGTGGCCTTTCTTGTCAAGTTGCCAGTCTGTAAGATAGCTGACCCTGTGCTTGATCCTTGGAGCTGGGAAAGGAAGAGGCTGGCCTTGAAAAGGGAAGGGAGACCAAAGCAAGCATGTAAAGACCTTGGCTTAGACCAACTTGGAACGTTAATTTGCATACTGATAATGTTAAATGATAGAAATTGAAGAAATTAATTCATCAACATAAACACTAATAATTGAAATTGTTTCATCTGGTCTGTTGCAGTTAATTAACCTGTTGATTAAAATGTTGATGCTGGGTCCAACCATGAGATTTATAGAGAATGATCTGAGAGAAGCACAATTTTGTTACTTGTTCGTTCAGATGGGCTTTTTGTCCTTTCAATGTTTGATTTAATGCCTTCCTCTCACCTGGAATTTATCCCCACATGGACTACAAAGCCCACAATAGGATTATTGGCTGGGAATGGTGGGATATGATTTTGCTTACTAAAGTGGGAGGCAGTAGGAAAAGAAGAAGACCACATGTGGATAGACTCAAACATGGAGCTTGCAAAACTAGAGCAGGGCTATTGATGAGCAGAGCTGTCGTGGAAGTCTCCTGTTCATAGTGGCTCCATAAGTCAAAGCAACTAACAACAAAAAATTCACCAAAGCATATTTTTAAATTCAGTGTTAACTTGGGAATCTAGAAAATTAGGTGAAATCAATATAGGGAAAAGTGATGAACTAATAGCTTAACAAGTTATCAGTTAGTTAGTTCCAAGCTTGGGAAACCTCTTTGTGGTGCTACTATAATACTGCTTGGCAGCACAGCAACCAAAGGGTTCTTCTGAGTTCCACATCCATGTTGAACCCTCTTCTAGTGAGAACAGACTCCAACTATTAGCTGTCTTCCTTCTAGCAACATTTTACAGGTTTAATTACTGGTAATCAATGCAGAGTAAAGCAAGAGTACAACACAATTGTGTTGTTACAACTGTTATAAATGGCACCTGTGCTTGTCATGTATACCAAAACTGTGCGAAACACAGCCCACAAGCCATTAGTTTTTCTTACAGAAAGAAAATTCTGCTCCTAATAGCCTCCAGGGAGTACGACTCATCTTTAAAACAAGGTATACAGTATCCATGCACCTTGTTTGCATCAAAGACCAGGAGGGGGCTCAGTCTAGAAGGGACCAGTCCTTGTTGCCTACACCTTGTTCTACACCTTCAAGGTTTACAAAAATTTGGCACAGACTGCAGCCCTGGCGTTTTATGGCCTTTGGCTTCTATTGTTTACAACCTCTCATATGTATCAGTATAAGCCAGATAATGTAGGATAACTCTTCATGTATCTGTAGAGTCAGAGGTTTTTGCCACAATAAAGATGCTTACTTTTTGTGTCTGCACGTCTGACATGCATTACTAGGGTTGCCCACAGAAAGCATGATAGACTGCACACAAGCAGCCATTTTTAAGGAGATGGGCAGCATGGAACCTTTAAGCTTCTGCTGCGGGACAGGTGTGAAACCTATGGCCCTCCACATGTTTCTGGACTCCACTTTCCTGCACCTCTAGCC
Organism: Iguana delicatissima; assembly: GCA_948472985.1. Classification (NCBI taxonomy): domain Eukaryota; kingdom Metazoa; phylum Chordata; class Lepidosauria; order Squamata; family Iguanidae; genus Iguana; species Iguana delicatissima. Next base: position 270,772 of record CAOKZL010000132.1, read on the forward strand.
AGCATGGGAGACCATGATCTCACCCTTAAGGACACTAAACTTCTACAGATGGAGCCAAGCTAAGCCAGTACACCTGTGCTGTCTTTCCATCTTCACCTTTAAATGCCATTCAGTTAGCTGGTGCAACCAACAAGACTGCTTCTTTGTTGACGTGTGCCTTCAAGTTGTTTCCAACTTCTGGCAACCCAAAAGAAAACTTATCATGGGATTTTCTGGGGCTGAGAATGTGTGACACACCCAAGGTCACCTGGTGGGTTTCCAAGGCCGAGTGGAGAATTGAACCCTGGTCTCTGGGGTTGTAGTCCAATGCTCAAACCATGAAGCCACGCTGGCTCCCAGACTGCTTCTGCTACCGCTAAATAATAAAACTCTTCCTACTACTGCTATTACTATTTTATTTATTTATATCATGTTTCTCCCAACAATGGGACTCAAGGTGGCTAACATTAAAAGAATACAAGTTAAAACATACACAAAAGTATAAATATAATTGTTTTTTAAAAAATTAAACAATACAGAGTTTAAATTTTTTTTTAGATACTATTAAAACGTATACCAACTTTAAAAACAAACACATAGCATTAAAAGCCCCCATCTATCAATTTGCAAAAGCCTGATGGCACAAAAATGTTTTAACCTGCCATCTGAAGGGGAGTATAGCCCTGGTGGCACAGTGGTTAAATGCTGGCACTGCAGCTAGAACGTTGTGAGTTCGATCCTGCCGGGCTCCGGGTTGACTCAGCCTTCCATCCTTCTGTATGTTGGTAAAATGAGTACCCAGCTGTTGAGGGCAATTAGCTAAATACATTGTAAACCACTTAGGGAGTGCTTTGCACTGACAAGCAGTAGAGAAATGTAACTGCTATTGCTACTGCTAACTGCTATACGGAGGAGCCCTCCTGGCCACTCTAGGGCAGGAACCCCTACCAATGTACCTGCGAGGGTGGTAGGATGGAGCAAAGGACCTCTACAGATGATCTTAAGGCTTTAAGGGGCTCATAAAGGGAAATATAGTAATCTTCAGATAATCTGGGCCAAGCTATATAGGGCTTTATAGGTCAAAAACAGCGCTTTGCCCAGAAATGGCCTAGCAGCCAGTGGAACTGTTGCAACAAGGGAGCTAGCCCCAGTTAACCACCTGGCTGCAGCTCTTTGGGCAAACTGCAGTTTCGGAGCACTTTTCACAGGCAGCCCCATGTGGAGTAAATTACAGCAATCCAAACAGGATGTAACCAAGGCATATACCGTTGTGCCCAAATCTGACATGGAAGAGCTGTGGCCAAGAACTTCCTCAAGCCACTGGATTAAGCTCAGACTCACTGCTGACCACACTTCAGGGAGCTCTCAAAAAAGATGCTCAGTAAGACATGGCTAGGCAATCAAAGTACAGCTTTCTAATCCCTCAGTTGTTACCTCTTCCCAAGCTAATGCATTCTCTAAAGCCTCTTTTATAGGATAGGATTCTATCATTTTACAGAAAGACAAGGAAATTATTTTTCACAGCAAGTCACAGAGATCATAAAGGCACCAAAAAGGTGAGCTGCCTGAGCTCACTGTGAGCAAAACAAACTTGGAAAATTTCACATGAGCAAAGATGGGTTCATACTGCCAAGTGTACATTCAGTGGAGAGGTGCAGCCAGTCCTGGCAAATACACCTATGTGATATTCATTTGCAACATCCACTTTTTGTGTATTTTCAAGCACATTTTACATGTTTTCGAGGCGTGCCTAAAACAGGTACCTTGTATTCCACATCCTGCACAGGATGCCATACTGATGATCATCGGGGAACCTACGCAACCAGCGTGTTCTACTGCATGTTATGCAGATCACCCAATTGCTGTTGCTGAGATCTGAGGCTCAGCTGAACACAGTCGGATGCGCTCATTTTCAGGTGGCTAAGTGACCTGAAGAAAGCATCTGAGCTCACAGGAGCTGGCCTATCTGTGGCCGGGACACTGGGGACCCCCTGCCACTCAGAGGAAGCTACCCTGGGCTAGAGGAGGTGGTCTGCCACAGCATATGGAAAGATCGTGTGCAGATTTTTCAGGAAGCAACAGTAGTAAACTCTTCAACAAGTCCTTGTTGCTGAGTGTCCATTTTGGTCTATGCGTGCAAAAGTAAGAGGAGCTATCGCTCTCTCAGCTGTAGGGAGAAGAGAGGCTTTTGAATTGCTCTCTTGAGGTCTTATTACTTGTTGATTAGCTCCTTTTGGGAATTGTCTCAGACGTTCCACAATAATAAACACTTCTTTCATTGGGAATTCTGTAGCAACTTCAGTTGCTCTGCTGGCCTGTGCCCTTCCCTGGAAAAGACTATGACTTTGGTGGGAGCTCATCCCACTTTCATGTTGGCAGTTCTGGAAGTCAGTGTGCCTATTGGTCTGTGGAATATTTAACAAGCATAAATGTTGTGTTTGCTTCCTTTAATGGCTAATTTTTCAGCCAGAAAAACAGAAGTATCTGTGACTGGGGGAAAGTGTATCACAAGCTTCAGACATCACTCTCAGAGGTAGGTTGCACACTGGGAGACCTCCCGTCTGTGTACAGCTTGCCTGAATAGCAGAAGCATCTGCCACTGAGTCCCCCACCTACAATCTACCCGGGTGGTTTGTTAAAGTGCCAAAAGTAAATGTTGCCCTAGAGGCAACTCTGGAGGCAGGTATGGTGATCTGGACAGAAAATATAACCGACATGTGCAGAAATCCTACCCAAAGAGTTTCCGTAGCACAACTTGATTCCCATCTTGCCAAAAGCCAAAATCAAGCCATTGAGAACAAACTGCTTTGACCTGATGATGTATGTAATGATTTGGATTATACTGACCTGTCAGAAAGGGAAAAATCTCAAGCAACGGGCACATTGTTCTCAGCTTTCTGCTAGCCAGGTTTCAGTCTAAAACAGGGCATGGGGCCTCTTTCAAATCTCCTGTAATGAATTAGCCTGAAGTTATCTCAAGTCCTTGCCTCAAAGAGCCAGCTACCTGTTGGAAGAGCGGTCTGATCGATGCAAACTAAAGCAGCCGTGCGTGAGCTGTTACACAGTGGTTAGTATTGATCAGAGCTAAAGGCTGCCGATAGGAATGTGGAGGGAACTGACAGGCGGAGAAGAGGAAAGGAGGAAACGGCCTTCGCTGGTGGCAGTCGTATAGAGAAAAGCCGATAAAAAGTCAATTCCACTTAAGTGAACAGCTGCTAACTAAATATTTTGGGGGGCAGAGCATTCCCTCTCTTTCGGAAGTGAGATATCAAGCAAGAGCTGGGCATCGACAGGTGAGTTCACAGAGAGAGTTGTGATGGCCAGCGGAGCAGAGTGAGAAAAATGCAAGCTCTACACAAATGGCTAAGGCAAACCTCGGTCCGACTGTTGCTGTGCATCCCACTCAGAAGAAGCAGGCAGAAGCCCTTGCCCTAATCCTGGCAATGAAGCAGAGACGTTCCAAAGGCTTGCTGTTAGTTACTTAAAAGTAAGTCGTGTAGATTCCCACGGCTCGACACTGGGAGTGACCAGCAACCATTCTGGAGAGGCACAAGTTTCTCTCTGCCAAGAAGTGCTTGGGATTGCCTTTAGCAGAAGAAAGAAAAAGGGAGCAGCACCAAGGAAATGAGGAGTAGAAAATATCATGGCAAGCAGGGGGTGGAGAGCCTGAAAAAGATATTGAAACCCGAAACACTTTTTTATCCAAGAACATGATATGCCCAGCACTTTTTGCCATATCACCTTCTCCCGGAGAAGAGAGACTTCCTTCCACTTGCTGTGGTGATTTATTTAAAGCATACTGTTCTCTCCCCTAGCCTAGCACTACTCACCTCACAGTTATTACCCCCAGATAAGTAAAGAACCCTCATGCGCATTTGGCTTGTGCTCTTCACAAGCACGCTCTCATTTTTGTTCATCCTCCTCCTTCCAACCTAGAGGGCACACGGGGGGTAGAGACAGTGCAAGCTCAGAAGGCCAACCAGCCTCCTGTCCTGATTCTCTGACCAGGCTCTGCTGGCACTTAGGTAGGTTTTTCTCACCCTGCCCGGAGACTGATGGTGCATCTCCTTTCTTGAGGAACTGTGACCATGGTCTGTGAAACTTCTGAGCAGCTAATAGTAGTAGTTGTTATTGTTGTGTGCCTTCAAATCTACCCTAAGGAGAATCTATGGCAAGGTTTTCTGGGGCTAACAGTATGTGATGTGACTAGAGCACACAGATTTACATGGCTTAGTTTCCATCCTCACAAAGTACTATAAATCATGAAAAGATCCCCTTACCTCACTACTGGTTTGAGCAAAAGTTTAAATCAACCTTCTGTCCACTGGGAGTGAAAACATTAGTGTGACTGGTAAGTCCACCTGGAACAGTCTCTTCAAGTCTTTAGTTGATGCAGGAGTGAGCAGGAATGCAGGAAATAACATTTGATTTAGATTAGGTGAATTCAGCAGAGTAAAGCCCTCATCAATTTTTAATCATGTGATGCAAATAGGTATACTGTAGCAACTATTTTGGAAGATACAACAATGTATTTACTGATGTTATTTTAAAACCACAAGCTAATCGTGGTGCCCATCTTCATCTATGCAATAAAAGACATTTCCAACAGAACTGGGTCCATCTGACCTGGTTGTGGACCCATTCTTTTTCAGAACCTGCTTTCCGTATTTTAATTGCCCCCTCTTCCTTGTCTGTTTTTTTTTTTTTTTTTTTTTGCTGCTCCATCTAGTTTGTGGTCCATCAGCATTCTTTCAATCTATTTCATCTTCACAGAGTAGAAGGAACACAAATTAATTTAATGAAACCCTAGTCCAGAGAAAAGCAATTCTTGTGAGATAGTGAAAGCTGCTCAGAGAGAGAAAGCAATGCAAGAACAGTAGGAAAGACAACTGTGTGCTCAGAAAAGAGAGATGCAAAGAGTTACTGCCTTGCCTTCATAACACTCACATTCTCCCATCTGTCGTCTTCTGCCATCCACTCTCAGAGCTCCTTAAATTAAACAAATGCCTCCAAGAGGGGGAGATTCGTTCAGGAAAGCTTAGGAGAATGAATCCAAAAGCAAATTAAGCCATTGCCCTCCAATCAGACAATTCTGCTAACTCATCAGCAGCTTCTGGGCTCTCCTTTGCCCAGGACAGAAAAGCACCCCAAAGGCCCTAGAGGGAGAAACCCGCTCAGGAACAATTACCAGCTCCTTTCAATCCCCACTCTTTCGCCCATTGTGTCCTGACACTGTTCCTGATGCAAGCTTTTCTTACCTGGAAAATGGCCATTTAAAAAGTTAAACATCTGTCAGAATGAAGATGTTGGAGCATCATTTATTAAGTACAAGATGGAGCCACCTGGCTTGAAAACAGTACATGTGAAAAGGATGAAAAGAATCAAAAGCTAAACACAAGGTAATGGTGTGATGCATTGTCAAAATGAGCCAAAACAATTCTAGGCTGCATGGCCATTAGCATTATAGTAACCACGGCACTGCTTTGGTCATACCTCACTTGAAGTAACGTGTCCAGTTCTGAGCAATTCAGTTCAAGAAACACATGGGACATGTTCCAAGAAGAGCAACAAAAATGGTGGGCAATTGCAGACCAACACTGCAGAAGAAAGACAAATGACTTGGGTATGATTAACCTGGAGAAGAGATTATTGTGAGGCAGTATGCTAGCCATCTTCACATATCTGAAGGGTTTTCAGGTAGGGGATAAAGTCTTGATGCTGCTACTGCTGCTCCAAAGGATAGGACCCCAGTAAAGGGGTTCAAATTACTAAAAAGCAGAAACTGAAAAAGTTTCTGGGCTACGACATCTAGAATCCCCTAGCCAACATGGCCACTACTAGCTGGTGAATTTTGGAAACTGCCATTCAAAACAGTAACATCTTTCTTGTAAGAATATTTCAAACATGAGAAAGAACAGCTGCCTCTGAGGATTGTGGAGTCTTCCTCATTACAAATTTTCAAGCAAAATCAGAAGGCAACCTCTCAAGAACAGTTTTCCTGCAAGAGCAGAGGACTTGACTAGATGACCTTTGTGGTACCTTCCAGTTCTGTTATCCCCAGTCAACTTAGATTGACCAGTAAGGAGAAAACTATTACATAATACAAACAGCTGCCTTGCTGCCACAGCTATTTCACCCAGGACTCTCCCTCCAGCATCCTCCAGCAAGAAGTTCACAAGCAGGGTAGGAAACTTGCAGCTGCCCCTCCTTCATGTTCAGGTGGGCCATGGGAAGAAGGCAGAGGTGTTGGTTCTGTAGCACCAGGGGGAGGGAGGAAGGCAAAGACAGACTCTGTAGGAGGAGGATAGAGAATTCATTCACTTACAAAGAGTTGGAAGGGTTTTGGTTCCCCCAAATGTTAAACTGATGCTGCAGAATGCCAAGGGCAAAAAAGAAGCAGGCAATGTATATAACTTGATGTGTGGAAGTCTCCAGTATCTAATTTCTTTTCCTTTCACCTCCATTGTGAACTCTGCTTCAGGTATGGAAAATGAAAATGGAGATATCAAGTTCAGGTTTCTTCCTAGCTAGTTAACTGCTGGCTGCTGCTGTTCCAACAAGTTACACAAAAGAAACAAACATTACCATTAAATGGGCAGTTTTTCCAGGAATGCATTCAAATGCAAACATTCATCAGGCATCCTTAGCAGACCTGGAGTGGTGTAGGGTGGGAGAGATCCTGATTCCTGAGATTAGCTTGGGTATCCTGTACAGCTACTATTTCCTGCAGAGTAAGGATTCAAGATTCCTTGCGACTGTAGGAGACTCCCTAATGCTCCAAGATCTAGATTAACGTTCATTCCCATCTTGCTCTGCTGCTACTCCTTTTTCATTATGTGTCCCAGCTGAGCAAAACTGTATGCTTAGGTAGTGTGAGTGACAGAAATCCAATGCTGACCACTTCATTATGAGGTGACCTTGCTGTCCCTCTTTTCTTCTTCCCCCTTTCTGCAAGGGGGAGGGTGCTAACACACTCTCACCTGGCTTGTGAGCTTCCCGGAGGCATCTGGTGAGCCAGTGTGGGATCAGGATACTGGACCAGGTAGGCCTTGAGTTTGGTCCAACTATAAGACAACAGAAGTTTCTGCAAGCTAAGTCCAGGATCTCCACGTTACAACTTTTAAGCACAATATTCAAGTGCAGTGCCTCTCAAGCTATCTCATGCTGGCAGCCAGCAATGATTTCTTTCCTGAGTGTGTCAGGGACCAGCACTGTATTTGTGCCCCTGGAATATAATTATTTCTTTCTTTCCTCCCCACCTACCAGATCTTGCTTGCTGCTGAACTCAAAAACCTAGTGGGCTCAGTTGGGTCAAACTGACTTTCTTCTGACATAAACCAACCAAGTTTCAATTATGCAAGTAAGGTCAGCCTTTTCACCCACAGAGTCATGAAGGATTTCCCATGTACTGACTTGGCATTAAGCCTGTTTGCACAAGGCCCTGAAGAACTACTGCTCAGAGTTGACAATACTATGTTAGGCAGATAAACAATCAGTCTGCTTCCTATGGCTGCTTCCTAAACTCCTAAGAAGTTAGTAACTTTTCTGCATTCCCTCCTAGCGCTTACACAGAAAGCTTCTAATCACAGGACAGCAGCTAAAAGATGTGGGAGATATAATCCAGACCTTGGCAAAGACAGTAACTAACTACCCTATTCCTAAGCAAGATCTAAATACATAGAAGAAAAATACAAGAATGTTTGGTCATCCTCTCTTGAGATTTCTCCATTGTAGTCAGTCTAAAGTCCAGTATATTTGTTTTTCCAGCTCTTATGGTCAAAACACATTAACCTATTTCGACATCCCTATTTAGTTAGAATATGAGTTTATTCATGTTGTTCAAAAAACTGTAATAAAACAATTTCATAGTTGGCGGTTTGCCTGTTTTTAAAAAACCTAAGCAAACGTTTGGGAGATGAATCCTGGGGCTGGGGAGCAGCGCTCTCTCCTTCAAGGCGTGTGCTACCTCCTGCTCCTGGCCCATTCCTTGTGGCTGATTCCCCAGGTGCTCGGAGCTGCCTTTTCTCAAGCAACAGGGCAACTAATCGTGTCTCTCACTATCTACAAAAGGGGAAACAGGAGGGCGAGACACAGTGTGCGTGTGAGTGTGTGTGGATGTTGGAAAAGCAAACATGGTCTGTGTGATCAATACCTTTACAAGTCTGAGGGAATCCTAGCTCCCAAAGGGTTAATCCAGAGAAGCAAAGCCATCAGACTGTTTAGTGAGCTAATGCCTTTATTGATGGGGGATGCCTTTGGGGGGGGGGCAGAGAGGAAGGGAGGGAGGAAAACCTCAATGTAAGCCTCCAGCCTGGGAAAGAAGAAAGCCCCAAGACCGGGCACAGAAGGCTCTGTGTGCAAGGGTCTCCCCCTGCTCCCCAAGTGCCCAGGCCCTCCCAAACCTCCTCCCCAGCTTCAGAAGGCCCCGCACTCCCGTTGGCCTTGATGGCCAGGCATGTTCTCATCTGACAGCAGCCCCATACAAAGGATGTCTCACTCAGCTGGGTATCTTACAAACTGAACAGGGCCACTTTTCTTTTCTTTTCTTTTCTTTTCTTTTCTTTTCTTTTCTTTTCTTTTCTTTTCTTTTACAACTTACACTCTTTCCCCCTTTTCCTGAAATCTGTGTATTATAGCAGTTCTATTTAACTGAGAGAGCGTCTGCTGGGCAATGCCACTTTACAAACGTTATGATATATGTCCTGTGGACCATCACACAGTACCTTCACAGCGCGCTGCTGGATGTCCTCCTGGTTCAGCCATGGCCTGAGGGCTGGGATGGCTCTCCTAAGAAATGTTGCCATTTTGCCTCCAGTGGTTGGCCTCTGTCTGCCAAGCCCTGTTCTAGAGGGCTATTTGTGGCCATTGCCAAGGACAGTGGTCAAAGCGTAGCCCTCCACTCACAGAGTGAGTGTAAATGCAGATTTGTTGTTGACTTTGTAGAGCACACTGGTGATGTCGCCTCCTCACTGAAGACCTCCCCGTGGGGTCCCACATATTGGCTTCCTTGGGAAAGTGCCAGTTGCAGGCATGTTGGGAGTGGAGGGCAACTCACTGAGTCGCTCTCTACAGGGCTGGACGTTAATAGTCTCCAGGCTGCTGCGGAGGCAGGCGACACAGCCCCTCTGCTGAAGCTGTGCAGGTTCCCATGCCCCGAGGCTGTGTGGGGCGCACATGGGGTAGGGAGTCTGCACTGGGACCCCAAGGACATAAAGTGCCTTTCGTTCCCTTACAGCAGATAGGCAGGCTATAAATGAAAAGAATGAATACTGACGAATGCAAGACTGAGTTTTTCTCCCTCAAGGGTATCTCCGGAGCTCTGCATTGTTACTGTTTTCATATTACTGAATATATAGGTATTATGTATGATTTAATTATGTTTTTGTCTCTGCTTCCCTCCAAGTTGCCTTACTCCTACAGCCAGGTGTCCTGAACCCAAAGAATATTAGTATATTTCAAATAGTTCAAATTATTGTGAAAAGCTGAGGGGTTATGAGTTGTTGTTGTTGTTGTTGTTGTTGTGTGTCTTCAAATTGCTTCTGACTTATGGCAGCCCTGAGGCAAACCTATCACAGGGTTTTCTGGGGCTAAGAGTGTGTGGCCCAAGGTGACGCAGTGGGTTTCCTTGGCCATGCAGGGAATCAAACCCTGGCCTCCAGGGTCCTACTCTGAACTCAAACTACTACACAATGCTGGCTCTCTGGGATTGTGAGTATGGTGTTCCATTCTGTTCTCCAAAGACCTGTTCGGGTGATATTTTGTGCCACATTATGCTTTGTAAAATTTGTGGCTCAAGACAGAGAATGTTACTGACTCAAATGATTTGCCTGTGTAACTACCCAGACCAGCGACAAGTGCCCAGTCATTGTAAATATTGAAGACTCATGTTTCTGCTATTCCCAACCCACTTAACAGATCCTTGGGCCCTTAAAGGAGTGTACGGCCTTTTGAAGGTGGGATTTCTGATGGGGATTTGAACAGTTCGACTGGGAGATTTCACTATAGCAGAGATAGAAGAGTCTCTGGAAAACTGGGGCACCTTCAGCCATGTGACACATTCATTCCAAGGACTGCATGTCATATAAAGGGGTTGCAATGTATGAGGCACAGAGACAGCGAAGAAGAAGCACAGGATTTACTTTCCATATTAAGTGCGACTCAGTTTGGATGTCTGCATGCTCCCTAAAGGCACCAGATCCTGTCTGATCTTGGAAGCTAAGCAGAGTCAGCCCTGGTTAGTACTTGAATGGGAGACAGCAACAAATGCCAAGTGCTGTAGGCTATATTGTGGAGAAAGGAACCAGCAAAACCACCTCCAAGTATTCCTTGCCTAAGAAAACCCTATGAATTGAATGGGGTCACCATGAGTCAACAGGTAAAGTGGAGGCACACTTTGGGCAGGTTGGAGTGAGAGCTGTCATTTAGAATTCTTCCAGTGCTCATTCAATCCCCCCAGTGCTGGCTGGCCAAGAAATAAAGTACAACCTGCTGTCTTAAGTCTTGTGCACATTTTCTTCCCTCTGATTTGCATATTCAAGTTCTCAGTGCCTGGCTGTCTGAGATGGTGACAGTTGTAGGGCTGGGGGGGGAGTGTCCTGTTTTATCAAGGGAGATTATTTCAAGCCAAATTATTTTGCATTGTAAATGTTTAAATCTACATTAAACCCAGATTAATGCATGAAACAGCCTGGTAGAGTATTTACTGAGGGGGGAGATCAAATTATTATGGTCAATTCCCACCCAAAGTCCCATTTAAAACACTGAATTCTAAGCTTGGGCCTACAAAAATGTTTCTAAAATTATGCTTTCCTTCAGAAAACCTCTCTCTTTAATTTCACAGACAATCTGAGTCCTTTAGCACTTTTTCACAACACAACAGGAATTAATAATGCAGATAAATCCTAAATAAATCTGGATTTGGGTTAACTATGTCTTGGGGTTTAGTGCGCTATAGGAAAATGAAAAGGGGCGGAGGCAGCTCTACCCCAGAGCTGTCTACCCACGAGCAGGGAATGTGTTGAGGCGGACGGGGCTGGAGAGGAGATGAGCTGGGTAATCAAAGAGCTTCTTATCAGGGGAGGGCTGGGGAGACTTTCAAAGATCTTGTCTGGCCTCAGGCTGGGTAAGGTCACATCAAATGCAGTCCTCAAAGAGGATTAGAAGGCAGCTTGGCCTGTGAGATTTGTCGTAGTTCTACTTTAAAAACCCAGAATCCTAATGTAAGAGAAATTCAGCTTCTCCCAAACCATCTAGGTAAAGGAAGTCTAGATTCAACACCAAAGCCAAAACTAGGTTTGCAAAGTGACCACGTGGGTCACAACTGCCTCTCTAGAACCCCTCAGGCGATCCACTTCTAAAGGGAACCACTGCGGAAGCACATCCTTGGGTTCCAAGACACGCAGCAAGAACATCCTCCCTTTCTCCATGAAGAAGGAGAATAAGTTTCTGGCTAACTGAGGAGGACAAAGGTCCCCATGCAGAGTATCAGTTTTTGTGGTGGTTTTGGCATCCATTTTCACATATTAATATATCCTGTAAGCAGCTAAACACACAGCAGAACAAGTGCACACAGTTTTGAGATGGGAAAGGAGGGAGGTACCCCAAGGAGAAAGTATTGTACCAATGGACAACCCTGTTTCCAGAGAATGAATGAATGCACGCTCCAGTCATGATCAAGAAGTGAATTTTAGAAATACTACAAATGAACACTGGCCAGAGGACTGAGCAGAAGGAGAAGAACACTGGATATAATCCTAAATGATGCTCAAGGCTTATTGCAAGATGTTGTTGAACCAACTGGAAACAGCAACCACAATTCTATCCACTTAAACTTACACATAAGTGAAACACTGCCGAGGCAGTTTAGAAGACACGTGTGACTGTGAAAGGAAATCTCTCAGAAGCCAAGTGTGGGGGAGAAAGTTAAGCTCATATCTCACCAGTATACTTGGGAATTATTCAAAATCACAAAAATAGAAGCTCAGCTAGAGAGTATAATACAGTTCAGAATCAGGAACAGCACCACCAAGTCCAAGAGATCCTCAGCAGACTTAACAAACAGTGTCACAGAGAGTATTAGTGAACAGAAAGCTTCTTTCCAGAAATGGGAGTCCTGGCCAAACAAGGTATACAAAACAGAACACAAACTTGCTTGAATTAGTATCTATGGGAGAGTAGCCTGAGGAACTGAAGTAAACCATGGCGACATGAAATGATAAGTACCCTTCCATCCAAGGGTATGGAAGGAAAAGTCTTGCTAAATAAGAACTAGCCACTCCTGCAAAGGTCAAATCCTGTCTTACTAACCTTTTAGAGTTTGGAAGAGTGTTAACAAGCATCAGGATGAGGAGGTGCAGGATGAGAAACAAAGACTGTGTTTGCACATTGTGTGATATGTCAAAATATGGCTTGTGGCAAGCCATCCTATTACCTCTGCTAAGAAACAAGATCTGCTAACTGGCCACAGACCAGAATCTAAAGCAAAGGTCTCTGGTTGGCTTGCGAACTCTTGTTTGTTCAAACCATGGATTGCTGTGAAGCTTGAACTCTCAACTGCAGCTTATCCCCAGCTTGTGTCCTCAGCTGCCCCCTCAAAAACAAGGTGAAAAAAGGAGTAGAAAAGAAATCAGAAGTAGGGAAGATAAACCATAGTTTTGTTCTGCGCTGTACAATTCATGGTTTACATAAATTCCAGCTTATAATGATATGCAAACATGCCTGTTGGTTGGCTTTTAAACAGCTTTTGATGAAGTTCCTGACCAAAAATCCTGAACAAACGTAGCACTGTAGGAACTGGTGGCTATTCAAAGAAAAGGAAGCAAAGAATCAGAAGAAAATGAGACTCCTCACAATGGAAGGATGTAAACACAGGGGCACTGACAGGATCTATACTGGGACTTTTTGAGTTCTTCAGAAATTATCTGGTGTTTTGGGTGAGCAAAGAGGTGGCCCTGTTTGCTGATCACATGACACTATTTTTGGTGTTTGGGGGGAAAAGAGAGACCATGAAATGCTCTGAGAGTTATCTTATCAAACTGAGGGAATGGGCATCAAAATGCCAAGTGCACTCCTATGCAGCCAAAGGTAAAACTGAGCACAACAGAGCAAAACATTCCCATTTTAATTCCCTATATGTTGGTATGTTCTCAGCTGTGGAGGTAACTGACCAGGGAAAAGTTCCAGATTTGGTTAGCTTAATGAAAGCACGTTGAAAATCATTAGAAAAGGAAATAAAAAATAAGACTGCCAAAATAATAATGCATTCTTACATATCTGTAATGTGATCATACTTGGAATGCTATCTGCAGTTTTGGTAAACACAGTTGGAAAAGGATCTGGACAGGGCAATAAGTGACAATGCAGATTTTCAAAAGGTTGGGGCAACTTACCAAAGAGAAATCTTACAAGGTTTGGGGCTGCCTAGCTTTTTTAAAAAAAGCAAGTAAGAAGGAAGAGGTATATAACATTGTGTAGTACATGAAGAAAGTGAATAGAAAGATGTTTATCTTCTTCTTTCATCATGCCAGCACCCAAGAGTCTCTGGTTGGAATGAATGATGAGAAGTTCAGGTCAGAAGAACAGCACGTGCTTCTTCACCCGCATAGCTGAAGTGTGGCATTCTCTGTAAGAGGCAATCACAACTACCAGCCCACATTGCTTTGAAAGAGCATTAGATAACAGAGGATGAGGCTGTCAGTGACTACTGGTCGTGATGGCTACACATCACCACCAGCACTGAACCAGCATAAGCCTCTGTTCCAGCAGCCAGGAAAGAAGGCTGAGGGTGCTACGGCACTCAGGTCCCTCTTGCGGGCCTCCCACAAGCCTCTGGGACGTTGCTGTGAGAAGAGAACGGTGGACTAAAAAGGCCTTCCATTTGATGCAACACAGCTCTTCTTATGTTCTTAAATTCTTAATTTTGGGAATCTCTCCAGCGTGGTAAGCAGTGTGATCAGCTAAATTTAGAAGCAAGAGAAACCAACAACATAAACCAAACCGAATTTCACTGATACTGAATGATTAAGTCTGTTTGTTTTCAGGTTTCATTCTAGTGTTATTTTTAATCTGACAGTCCTGCTACAGTTCTGTTATTTTCAATAATTGAAAAATGTGACCTGTCCTGTGATGAGGTTGAGAGGGAAGCAGGTTTTCAAAAGAGGAACAGGGAAAAGGAGCATGCCATCGAAGAGACAACATGAGGAATTTGATGCTGCATCTCCTCATTTCCCTTGCCCTTTTGGCAGGAGCATCAGTGATCCTGACCTTGTGGAGCTCAGCCTCTTCTGCAGAGCTCTCACACAGCTTTGCATCAGTCTGAAGGCCTGTTAGCTCACGACAGACAGAGGAATGTTCAGGGCAGGGCCTCAGTGCTATTCATGGGTGGACAGAATACTGAAATAAACTTTCTCAAGCTAATTCTTCGCTCCCCCCATGACACAGACCTGCCCCTCACCAGAAGGCTTAGCCAGTCTTTGTTCCTGAATGCCCTGTTTAAAGGGTTTCCTTTTCAATTTCTCCCCAGATAAATGATGATTGTTTGTTTTATGTTCTGTTCATACAGAACCACAATTTAAAATCCAGCTGAATTCAGAATCAAAATGTGTCTGTCTATGACAATTAGGGTTGTACTGCTCAATTAACAGCCGTTCACATCTGAATGGCATCAAAGCACTGCCCAGAGTGTCCGATCTCAGCCACGCAGCCACGAGCAGCTACTGGCAGAGTAAACCTGTGCAACAATTGTGGTATATGTGTCTGCTATGCCAGCAGAATGGCCACGTGCCCCCCTTGTAGTCTCAGGCAGTGCTGCTCAAAGTAGTGGCCATGAACCTTGAATCATCAGCTTCTGGTCTCTGGAGACTTGCCAGGAACAAAAGAAACAGCCACAGCAATAGCATTTTTTTTATTTCTATACCGCCTATCAACTAAGTGTTATCTAAGCCGTTTACAATGTATTTTTTAGCTAATTGCCCCCAACAAGCTGGGTACTCATTTTACCGACCTACGAAAGGATGGAAGGCTGAGTCAACCTTGGAGCCTGGCAGGATCGAACTCACAACCTTGTGGTTGCAGTACTGGCATTTAACCACTGCACCACCAGGACTCCCAATATACATAGCCAATATGCACAAATATGGTACCAGCTCTTGGCATGTGGAAGGAAAAAACAAATAAAGCCTGCAGTCCTCCGTACTGGATAGGCTAAAAAGCAGCGGTCTAGGGAACCTGATGAAGGAGGGGCCACCACACTATCAGCTTCCTTGAGTCCCATCCTGCATCCAATTGGAACCAAATGATACTATACCATGTGAAATGGATATTTGGTTCTGGAGCACAGCAGTCAGTTCTAGGCACTAGATATCTAAAAAGGGCTTGACAGCTTGGAGCAAGTCCAGAGGTGGACAACCAGATGATGACCAAGTCTAAGGAAGAAGGGCTGGATATGTTTGGCACAGGAAAGATGAGAGAGAGAGATGATAGCTATTTGAAGTATCTGAAGGCATATTGTGCAGAAGATGGATCAGACTTGCTCTTTGCTGCTTCAGAGGACACGGCTAGAATCAATGGATGGAAAGTTCAGGCAAGCAGATGTCAGCTAAACATCAGAAGAAACTTCTTAACAACAGGAGCTTTTTGACAATAGAACACGCTGCCTCTGGAGGTTGTGAGCTATCCTTTGCTGGAGGTATCTGAGAAGAGGCTGAATGGCAGCCTCTCTAGGATGCTGTAGTTGCATCGAGCATTGCAGTTTGTGCATTGACCGAGGTAGAACATATGACCTCTCAACAGACAGCAAGAACTTCTGTTTTCTATCTATCATTCCCCAGCAACAAAGGGACAATGTGCATGGCAGAGTCATAGTCTTTACTGAACAGTGTTTGGGTTGTTGAGAATACTGAAAAGGAAAAAAGTGTGTATGGTTGCCAGTCCTAAAAAGGCTTCTGTTGCCTGGACAGGTGCATGGCACACAACACAGCTGTAGGTACACTTGCCGTTTTGGTATCAGGTTTATCCTAGCAACACCTTCATCTGCAATCTGTCATCGCGTAGGCAAAGATACAGGAGTTTGCCAGAACAGGTAGGCTGTCAACCCCACAGAATGTGAGTGGGGAGCGTCTTGATTGCTTCTGGACTGCTCACAGAGCAGGCTCTCCTCACAGTCCATGGGGTGTGGGATGAATTCTGCACCTGTGGAGGAGTTGCCTCTGGAGTGTATGGTGAGCCCCACAGGGAGCAGCAAGCAACAGCTGTGGCACAGAAACCCTGATCTTGGATGCAAATGAAGCATCTCTCAGAGAGGCAGGAAAGGAGAGGAGGAGGATGTGTGGTGCTACAAAAGTCCACACCTGATCCTCCCCATCCCCACCGATTAGGGATAGAGAGAAGATTGCTGTGGGAGTGAGTCCCCTGGGTGACTGCCTTGGGCCTTGCCCACAGAACGCTCTCCCATCTGTGGGAGATGGATGACTCCTGTGCATAAGAGATACTGAGATAAGAGATACTGAGGGAATCCATACCAATGGTGTTTCACAGGTGAGTCACAAATGGTTGTTACTGTTTTCTTATTTTCTTATTCTCAGTTCACACAATGCACGTTTCCTTCCAATTAATCCATCCTTCATAACTGTCATAACCAGCAATATTCTCATTCCAGGATAACTCTGGAAAGTTAAACTACTTCACGTTGCCACGATTCCTTCTTCAAATTCACTTCCATAATGGGCGTGCCACTTTTGATGTTCTTTTGCTGCTGAGAGGAGTTAGGTGTTTCTGCCTTTCTCAGCTCCATCCAGCTCTTACCTCTACCTTCTATCAATTTGGTTTCTGCTCTTCTAACAGCTACTGTCAGGTCACTACTCCTGGGGCGGTCATTGACTACGCAACATATACGAACTCTTCACATCAGTTTTTTTGAAACAAATATAAGCCCATATTTGGTGAAAAGTAGAGAACACTTATTTGACAATGTGTGGCAATGTTTTTCCTTCTTTTTCTCCTATGGTGACATAGTGTCATGGTGGCATTATCCAAAACCCACTGAATATCTCGGTTTAGATGTATTCCAGCTTTCTCTTGGGGCAATTTCTCAATGGCACACAACAAGATCTGGTTCTCTGTAGCGGTGAAACAGGCAAGATTGGATTTTTCAGTGCAGCAAAGGTTGTGCTCAGGAGAGGAGACAAAATGTCAGACATTGCTTTCCATCCTTCCTCCCCCTGGCTCCAGCCTACAAGACCTGCCCTGCTCGAAACCACCTCATTTCCTCTTTGAGCTCCACCCTGGGCTCTGCAAGAAGACCTAGCTGCTGACAAGCTGCCTCAGATGAAGGCAGCACTTCCCTTTTCTCCTCTGTCTTTTTGGTGAGATTTATTGGCTCAGGACAGCAGAGCGTCATGCTGAATGTACACCCATGCCATAGAGAATATGAGCAAGCGTGGTCTTTCATTGGGGTTCTCGGCTGGCTGTACCATGGGAAGCAGGCTGTGAAAGATGACATGTAAGGCACAGGGATACTCTCTCATTGACAGACACCCTCTTTCCTTCACAACAACAAATGGAAAGAGACTGTTGCCCCTCAGTGGTGAGGGTGTGGATTTTTGACTGACAGCAAAGCAGTGGAGGATCAGGAAAGAGTTAGGGCGATTGGAGCCAGCAAAAACCCACACACACACACACACACACACACACACACACACATTAAAAGCAAGCAACAGATGGAGGGTGTGTATCATTTCTACAGGTACATAGCAAGGTTATCTGGAGTGGGAATGGCGGAATGGAAAAGAATGATGCACCACGAATATAAATATATGTATTGGAACAATGTGTTAACATAATTGTTAAAGTAATTCCTTAGTGCTTCCCACTGCTCGGGGACAGAAATAATGTTAGGAACAGCAATGGGGTTACAGAGAAACTGTGCAACTGTCAAAGTGTGCAGCAAGAACTCTCTGGCCCCAGGAGTTGGGGCTGTCCATGTGCTGAGAGGGAATGCTTGTGAGGGTTCTGGGAAAGGAAGAGATAGCGATATCCTCAAGTCCTTACTGGTGTTCTGGAGACAACCTGCTTTGTACAAAATGCCCCCTATTTCTGTTTAAGGTGCCATTTCCCCTTTCTGTTTCCCCAAAAGTTCCCCTCATGAGCTCTAAAGGTGTGCACAGCATGAGACCTGAGAGATACAGCCCCATGCAGCATGCTTGACCTCTGGACTACGGTCTCCATGTGTGGGGCTTATAAAGTGCTGGTGGGGGTGAATGGGAGTGGAATGATGCCGCGTCCCGTGCCCTGTCATGCTGACACGAACTGGGTGGCTTCGGCTGTTCCCTTTTTGTTTCTTCCTCCCTCTCCCACCTGGGGCAACGGGAGGGAAATCCTTTGTGCCAGGACTGCAGCTCCCAGAATTTAGGGCCTGCCGCTCTCCTCGAGATAAAGGTCAGGTGTCTCAGGGAGAAGACTGACTTGAAAAGCCCCCCTCTCTCTTTCGCTCTCTCTCATTCTCTCTCTCTGTGTATGTGTGTTTGTGTGTGCGTGTCACTGGCTAAAAATGGAATTGCTTTTTAATTTGAATGGAATACTCTGTCCCGCTTGGTTGAGGCTTCACATATCCTGCTCAGTGAGACCCCCAGGGACTGGCTCTCATGACAGCCCATGACAGTCCTGACCTGGCAACCCTTGCTCCGGTGTGGGGGCTTCCAGCAGTGTGCAGCCATTTTCCCAGTGAAGGCATGGCCACGATCCAGAGGAGATGGTGCCTCAGTGCACAGCCCCCCAGTGCAGACTGCCCTGGTCCTGCCATAAGCTGAACGTCTGTTTCACTGGTACACCCCTCATAGCCATGGCTGCTCATCTGGTGAGTTGTGATGGGGAACTGAATTATACCATATCCTCAGGTGGGGGAACTCTACTGTTGGAGCTGATTAAAACAATTGACAGTCATAAAAGTAGTACAAATATTTTTCTGTAACAGTTCGGGAGAAATGGAGACACAGATTTAGTTATGTACCAAAAACCACTTTCAAAAACTAGTAAAGACATAACATCTAGAATACATGTATAGAAGACAGGTAGAAAAGATCAAACATACATAAACAAAAACAGCAAAGACTATCCAGGCCATTTCCCCCCCTTAGAGGTAGCTACAAAGGCAGCTCAAGGTCGGTAGGTTAACAGGGAATTTATTAAGCCACAAAACTCAAGGGTTGAGGGGACGTGATGTTTCTCCTAATCCAACCTGCTTCTCTGAATCAGATTTAATTTACTGACATAGAGCAAAAAAATTCCTTTCAAAAATCCTGGGCTAGGAAGGAACTGGCAAAACACCCACGAGTATGAAATTCATGGGGTTGCTGTAGGCCGACAGACCACTTGTAGGTGTGCGCGCACACACACGCGCACGCGCACACTTGCAGTGTGAAGTGTAGCAGGAGGTATGGGATGGGAAGGCTCTGCTAGCAGCATGTTGGGCAAATCCTCCCCTATTCCAGTCCCCACCACTCTCGTTGTTAGCTGCTGTGGCAAGCACGCCCCAGCCATTTGGCTCCTCTGGATTTCCTCTTCCTCCTCCAACCAAACATCTGCCTCCAGCCAGGGCACTGGTTAGAAAGCAGAGGCTGGTGATACTCCAGCAGCCCCTGGGGTGTAAACTATCCCCCCCCCATGCGGTCACTCCAGAAGGAAGAGGGAATGCACAGAACGCTCCACCCTTAACGCCAGAGGTGCAGAAGAGTGGCCATCCTTCCCCGGGCACCACCTGGCCACTCCTGTGGCAGAGGTCACCCACTTGCTCAACTAGCTGGAACCTGCAGCACAAGTCAAGTATGGGGTGCTCCCAAGCAAGAAGAGAAAACCTAGCCTGCTTTTACTCCATTTTAAATCATCCCAAAGGAGATAGTCTTAGTTCTGTGGCAGTTCCTGGATTAAAGTGAACCTCTTCAATTACATAAACAAAAATAAGTAAAGAGATATTTAGAAATCCATCCTAATGGTTGCAATCTCCATTAGGCCATAACAAGAGAGAGAGGGAGAGAGAGAAAGAGAGAGAGAGTGAGTGAGTGGGGGAGAGCGATCTGCCATTTGTCCCCCAAACCACATATTTAATCCATGTGCTTATGTCAAACTTAATTATAGCACATTTGGCATAAAATAACAATCTACATCCTTGGAGAGAAGAACTTAAGTAGTTAATATGTGTGATTGAATGAAATTGCTTCACTGAATGTTTATGGGAAACCTAAGACGAATGAAATATGGTGTTATTTTAACTATGTAGATGCCAGTTCTGCATTTCAAGCTTGCCCTTTCTCTGCCATAACTCCAGCCTGGGTTCCCAATATTGTATGGCAGCATGACATGTCAACATTAAAAAGACAAAACCTCTCCCATCTCTGCAGGTCCTGGATCTCACCTCAGGAGAAAGGGGGATATAAATTTTAAAAAATATATCAGGATGCTGTTAAAAACATGGCAACCTCTGTAACAAGCCTTATCTTACCAGTAGCTATTGTGGCACCCAGGAAACCTCAGTAACATGGTCACCTTAAAAAACACCTCAGAAGGTTCATCCCCTCTCAAGACTAACCAGCTGCAAAACTGATGGGACTAAGAAAGGTCAAGGGTGATGGAAGGGCAGTGTGTAGCCTTGATGTGAAGACTCAGAAAAAGAAATGCATTTTACAGAACAAAAAGCACTCAAAATCAGTCACAGATTGAGAAATGGCAGGAGGAGTTATTTGATGGTAGTCCTAAATAGCCTAGAGGCACCAGATCGCATCTGAACTTGAAAGCTAAGCAGGGACAGTCCTGGTTAGTACCTGGATGAGAAACTGCCAAAGATGACCAGGTGCTGTGGGCTGTGTTTCAGAGGAAAGAACTAGCAAAACTACCCCCTTGCCTAAGAAAGCCCTATGGATTCCTTGGGGCTGCCTTAAGTAAAAAGGCGACTTGAAGGCACGTGCACATGCGGGTGTGCGCGCACACACTCACACATGAATGTGTATGCAGGGAAAAGAGTTTCCCCCATGCTGGCTTGAAAGTGAAAGTTTGCCTTGGATGTCGCTGTGATGCCACTCATTTTCACGTGACCCTGTGGCCACTAGGCCAGTCTGGATCGGCAAAGGAGAGGCAACAGTCACAAGAACCTCTGCTTTTGAGGGCCGCCCTCACTGCCCTGGTGACACACCCATGCGGAGAAGAAAATCTCCGTCTCTGAGGTGGCCTGTTATTCCACATCCCACAATGTAGTCCCTCTCCTTCTCAGTATTGAGTGCCTTTACTGTAATACCTTTTAACTATTGTTGATGCTGCGTGCTTTCAAGTTACTTATGACTTATGACAACCCCAAGGCAAACCTATCACAGGGTTTTCTTAGCAGAATTTGGTAAGAGGAAGTTTGCTCTTGCTCTCCTCTGAGGCTGAGACAGAATGACTAGCCAAGGTCACCCAGTGGGTTTTAATGGCCGAGCAGTGATTTGAACCCTGGTCTCTGAGTCCATTTGCAACACTCAGACTGATATACCATGCTGGCTCTTCTTGTGACTGAACGTTTTCATTTATTAATGTGTGAGCTGCCCCCACCAAGACTGCCCCCCCAAAAAAATCTGGCTGGTATGATCCAGAGTATGGGCAATCATGCCATCAGGCATGGGAGCCAGCCACCTTTGATCTACTGACAAAGGATGGTTTATTTCTAGGGAAACCTTATATGCTCCCCATCCCCTTTCTGTCTCCAATGCAGCTGCTAGGCAGAGACTGGAAGCTTTCATTTCCGCATTTGATTAACCGCAGTTAGTGTTACGTTATGTCCAAACCCTATGCCAGTTGATCTTAATCAGCCTTCCACAGCCTCCACTAGCTTGGTGCACATTGTAGCCACCATAACCCATGCCTTAGGAGCCCCTAGACTAGACAAACATGAAGCCCTTGAGGCTGCTTTGGAAGCTGCAGCCGGTGCTGAGCACTACGAGGGTGGCACATGGAGGACCTTGCGGTGTTCAAGGAACTGCTGTGCGGAAAGAACTGTATGGCTGCCAGTGTGAGTTTGAGATATTGGTGGTGGTGGGCCTGTGATGCACTAAACAACTTAGGATCAGGTGACGTGAAGGACGATCTCCTCCCTATAAACCAGTTAGACTAACATTGCATCCTTTGCTTCCTGCCTGGTTAACTAAGTGGTGAAAATCAAACAGCTGATTCCTTGCCACCCTGTTACTTGTTATGCAGAGAGAAATAAAATATGTTGTCCTCCTGGATGCTGACTGCGATCAAGCCCAAACATCTGCCAGCTCTGATGCCCTCTCCCACCTTGGTTGGAGCAGTTTGTCCCGCTTCCCATGTCCACTGGAAAGATCTCTCTCCTCTCACAGATCTCAGATTCCAGCCAGAACTTTCCCATGCCACCATTCCCCAAAATAGCCTCTGTTCCTCAGTATTTATAGCAGCATAACTTTACTGGGCCAATTTGTTTGGATTTCCACTGCTTTTGTGTTTAACTCACCCCTCACTCAGGGGTGGGGGGCAGTCTCTTCAGGGTGCTGCTGATGGGGTGTGTCTGGGGGGCAGGGAGAGCATTCAAGATGGTAGCTGCACAGAGAGGATAAGGTTGCTTTGCATATTTACTCTTCTTTAAAGCCGCTTTTCAGAAAGAAAAAGAGAGGGAGAAGGAGAGGGAGAAATTTCCGTAAGTAGCTGGGACAATGAGAACAAGGCAGGCAGTATGCCAAGCATGGGATGCCTGCCAAAACACAGATCATTAGCTTGGACCAGCTATAAGCAAGGAAATGAGAAACATATGTGGGGGAGCAAGGTTAGGAGTGAGGGCCTGTGGGTCATTGACAGTCCTCTGAAAACGTTTTCCTTGTTCTTCAGCTGGGCCCTGGTGGTGTCAAACGCCCTTCTGATGGACTTTATTTCTCATGGTGGTCAGGCTTGTTTTGGGCTGAGAGGGTTTTTTTTTTTGGCTTGTTTGTTTCTCTTCCCTGGTAGGAGTGTTCGGGAGGAGGAAGGGAACAGACAAGGAAGACTTTGCCATTTTTTTTTTCATAGCTATGGGAAAATAACAGCCGTGTTTTGAATAATGCTCCGAAAATCCCTCACACTTTCCTGAACAGAGGGCTTGGATTCTGACTGGTCTGAGAAGGGAGAAAAGGCAGAGTTGTGTGTTCCCAAGTAGTTCTTGCTGTTCTTTCTTAAATATAATTAGATGTGCCTCATTACCTCGTACTGAAGGCCCTTTTGTAGTCTTGCAGAGCTGTG
Source organism: Iguana delicatissima (assembly GCA_948472985.1). NCBI lineage: Eukaryota > Metazoa > Chordata > Lepidosauria > Squamata > Iguanidae > Iguana > Iguana delicatissima. The sequence goes on from CAOKZL010000132.1 coordinate 294,001, forward strand.
TTTCCTGAAAGCCATGGCATGCTGGAGCTTGTAAGATCCACTCTGACTTATAATACTAGCCATTGGGTTACAACATCTTCCAAATATTCCCTATGCATATATCAAGTTGTTTAAGATTATTTTGCTCCCTCTCCCCAAATGCCTGCTGATTGGCACTCACTGAAACCTCTTAAACTGTCCAGAGACTCACCATCTCTCACAAACAGGTGAACAGTCAACAGGTGAAAAAAATCCTACCCAAACTTTATCCTTTCCCTCTGAGAAGGAAATTTACCACTTTCTCCATGTGTAGCATGCAGTGATTGTGGGGGGAGCCCTCATTGCCATGCAAGTTCTTCCTCTTTGCTTTCACTCCAAAGAATGGAAGAAAACTAGAAAAGTGGAATTTGTACATATAGAAAAGGGTACGTGTATGTGTGTTAAGGCTTAAATACCCTAAAGGCGCCAGAGCCTATATGCTCTTAGAAGCTAAGCAGGGTTAGCCCTACTTAGTACTTGGGTGAGAGACTGCCAAGGGATGCCAGGTGCTGTAGGCTATATTTCAGAGTAAGGAAATGGCAAAGATTCCTGGCCTCAGAAACCCAATGAAATTCATGGAATCACCATCAGTTGACAGGCAACTTGAAGGTGTGCGTACATGTGCACACACACATATGCACACACATCCTTCCTATGTGTATGTAGATGAAGAAATATGAATAAAGAAATGAAATCAGTTCCAAACAATGCTTTCCAAACACCATAAATAATTTCTATCCATGGCCACAAGTTCCCTGGCTCCTTATTCAACACTAAAGTAGAATAACTGGGAGGCTGCCTCTCAGACCTTCTGCAACGCTGCCACATTCGAATTCAGTTTTGGACAAGCATGAATGTTTCTTTTGCTCCTGCCCCAACACACGCCGTAGTGCAGCATAGGTATATACAACTGATGCGAGAGTCCTAAGAAACTAAGACAGGGGCAGCCCTACTGGGGTCCCACTCCACAGGTCTTTGTTGTGTGAGTGAACCAGCTGGGCTTTCGTCCCCCTCAACCTCCCTTCCAGGCAAAAATGGAGAAGAGGGATGAGGAATGAGCTGGTCTTCTCTGTGCCCAGCATTGCTGCATGGAGGCACCAGTGACCCTGGAGACTTTGACCAGCGTCATCACGCATGCTCGATTTTCCTCAGGCCATAAAGGCCTCCTAAAGGGAGAGTGGCAAAAGTTCCCTGGCCTGCATGTCGTCTTGCTTTACCTGAAGGCCTGTAAGTAACTCCTGCCTCCTCAGGCAGCGGATACTCTCCCCAGGAGCAAATATGGGAAGCTCCTTGGTCCAGAGGCTCCTTTATAGACAGAATACATTTATGATGTTCCTGCAAAGTGAGGAACAGCTTAAAGAGCAATTATGATGCAAGGCTAAAGTACAGTATGTTGTATGAACGTTGAAGGCTGTTGCCACCAGTTTTGGTAACAGAAAGAAAAGATAAGGAAAGAGAAACATATCCTGCTATCAGCTTCAAAACATTAATAAGCCATGGTTTAAGTACCTATTCTAGTGTGACTGCACCCCTACAGTGTTTTCATTTGTGGCCCACCCCAAATTCTCAGATTAAGCCTGAATATTCTCATCAGCCCTGTGATTCAAGAAATATGCATCAAGATTTCTAAAAACTCTTTCATTGCTCTTAAGTAGTTTTGCGGGAAGTAGAAGAGATCTGATAGTAGCTTCTAGTACAAAAAGTCTAATCAAGTCATTAGTTTAAAACAGCACGGAGAGACTGTAAAGACAAACTGGAAAGCAAATCAATGCAGAATTCTGTGCAAATCTGCAAAACAGACTGAGGAAGAAACTGAAGACCTGGTCACGAAAAAACAAAGAAATGCAAGATGTAAACCCTTTAAAAAAAAGAAAAAAAGAAAATTCTTGACAAATGTGCACATACTTCTACTTCTTTCTTATTGGAATTCTGTTAGTTTTAGAACTGACATTTTCCTCTTCTGATCACATTTGAGATAGTGGTATGGGAGTATTTTTTTACTGCAATGATGAAAACAGCTCACCATCCTGCACAGAAGAAGCAGGGCCAGTAGAAGCCCTAATCCCTGACCTGTTTTGCCCTCTCTCCTAACTAGCTATTGACACTGAACTTAAGGAGCTGCAATGCTGAGATGAGATAATGACTTCTGTTTCTTCTCAGTGAAAAATGGAAGTGGACCAGGTTAGGGGGGAAGCTTTAAAATGATCTTCTTGAGGAACTGAAGTAGTTTAAATCACCTGATGCTTGGAACCGGCTTACCAAGCAAATGGACTTTCAGATAAACTGAAGAGACCCCATAGAAAGAGTGTCTTGGAAGGCAAAGAAATCCTAGCCCGGTCATCAGCATAAAAGCTCACAGTTCTCACGCTACTCCAGATAATGGTCAGGAGCCAAGTGCAACTCCTGAGGAGATCTCAGTGCCCTGAATCTGGCAGACGTTCAGGGAAAGAGGAGAGAGATGCATTTGGAAGGTCTCCGCTGAGCCCAGGGCTGGATCAACTCCTGTTTTCCCTGGTAGCTGTCCCAGGTCCTGAAGGACTTGACTCTGACCAACTGCCTGTCACGATCTCTCCACTTCCCAGTGCCCCACCAGCCCGCCTGCCCGCCTGATAGGACTCAAAAGTAACTTGAAGAATCTCAGGAAAGGATCCTGCTTGTGTACCAGCTACCCAATTCTGTGAAAAGGACAGAATCACAGGGAGACCAGTGGTACTAGCTAAGAAAAACCCTAGGGTCATTCTTTTTTTATTGGGATTGGCTCTATAGCTACAAACAGCTTTTGCATGTGGATTCCAATAAGGATAGTGACAGTGACAGAAGCATGTGATATTTCTTACATGAACAGTCATTTTAATTGATAGGTATTTGTCACGCTCATCTTTACCCTGACATTTCAGGTCCATTCCTTGCAAAAGAAAGCCAGTCACTGAGATGAAGACTACTCCATCACCAGAACCTTCCTTTCATCCCCCTAATTATCATAATTCATGAAAAAAGAGAAAGGGAGAAGAACCTTTTTCAGTAGATATTTAATCAGTGTTCTATGAGCTTCACAAGCAGCCTCTCTCTAAGACACCAGAAAATGAAACAAGACATATTTCTGGGGCTGTCAGCAGGTAGATCCACAGATTTTGCAGTAAGTAATCTCTCAGGGAGAAAGCTTTTGGCTCTGATGTGTGAGGAGAACATTCTGTGTCTCCCTCCAGCCGCACCCAGGCAAGTCTCTTCACTGGGAGAGGAGGCGGTGATGATATTGCTTCTAACAACCAGACTGAAGTGTAGCCTGAGGCGATCTTCCAAAGCCCCCTCCAAACAGCCTCTAATTAATTTTTATCCTGCTACTCCAATGAGTCCCAGGAGGGCAGCAACCAAAACAAAACAAAACAAAAGCCCCTCTCTCATTTACTCATTCAGAAAAGCTTTGACGGCAGTTCTTCAAGATTTTAGAGCTCCAAAGAGAAAAACAGCACTGAACTTTTGCAGTTGAATTTTCCTACAGTTTCTACCTTACAGCTGCAGCTGGTTGTTTTTGGTGAGCGGGCTAGAATGCCTTTCCTTTCAAGTACCCAGTGACGCTGAATACTACTATGTATTATACTATGCAAATAATTCACTTAGAAGTCTGGATCTGGCACCACTGCAATGCCTCCCTCCTGCCCCCTCCTCAAGGTTGGGCAAAAGCAGAATCAAATTTACAGCACAGACTGGCTGAATCCTACTTCACAGAGACAGCAAAAATGGTGGCGGTGGTTCTGGGCTGTACCACTTCAAGACTGAAGGTACAGGGGCAGGTATCACTCAGTCCTTCAGAGAAATTTCCCCAAGGAGCATCAACTTTCTCCAACATTTCTTATTTGCAGGACTTTCTTCCTAATAGGCAGCTGAATTGCTGCAACCCAGATCCATTTCCTCAGTGGTACAAGAGACAGGTTTTCTCCCATAATTTGCCTGGAACCCTTGATTGAAAGCTGTTACCTGCCATTAATGTTATTGTCTTCCAGGCTGAATGTACTCTCTTCAGCCCTTTCTTGTATTCTAAGCCACTTCTTATAGTTCTTCTTGACAGATCTGAAGCATCTACACCTTTCTGAAGCACAGTTGTCTCTTTGTTGGGGTTCACTGGGATATTCACACATCATTATTTATTTCTCTATTCTTAAAATATTTATATCCTCCCCTCCATCCAAAGATCTTAGGGAAGCACGGTTTGTGTTAACTACGGTTTCTTGCTTACACTAGAAATGGCATAATGAATGACCTGGCACATACCTTTTTTGCTAGTTCTTGTTTCAGGGTGGGCAGTTGGGGAAAAAAAGGCACAGACACACCCCAGTTCTGACTCTCACAAGAATCCATGGTTTAACTATTCTAGAGTTCATGAGCAAACAACAAACCACAGTTTCAGAATGTGATTTGGTGGCAGGTCAACAGCTTGTTAACAGAAGCAGATATGCAAACCACGAGTGATTTCAGCAAACCGCATAATGGCCTGTCATGATGTGTGGATGTGGTCACATGAGCAATATTTCTTAGCCTCCTCTGTAGAAGGGCGTAGCAGTGGATAGTTTTAAAAATTAAGGCTGAAAATAGGTCTTAATTTTAATTCTGTACTTTATCCTTCTGTGAATTTACCTTCTAGAAATTCTTCCTAACTGGCTTCTGCAACCAGAACTGCCACCAAGGCCAGGTGGACAGATCTGAACACTGGTGATCATTCATAGTGATCACGGTGTGGTGAAAGAAGGCAGCAGATGCCCAGTCCCAAAATACATGGAGACAGAAATCCATTTCATTACCTCATTATAGAGAAGCAAACGACAAGCCAGTGCAGAATTAAGTGAGGCTGCTATATTCTTAAGGGAAAGCAAAGAGTTTCATGAGCCCAAGAGAGGCAGCATCACACCTACTTCACACCTCGCCTGTATTTCAATTTCTTCCCTGACCAGTGGGGATAATTTTGTAACATTACACCAGAACATCTTCCTTTCTATTTGACAAAATGAAACTGAGTCTTCGGGATTTTTCCACCCATTGCTCTCTTGGCTACTCTGCTGCAGTACTATTTCATTACTTATTGATTTTTCAACATGCTGTCTGCGTGGCTGTAATTTACACAGGTTCTGATGGCCCTTAGCAATTCTTAACACCTGAAGGTGAGATCATGGAGTTCATCTAAGACAGTAAATGTAGACAACTAGAGTTTCAAGGAAGGATGACAAATAGGTAAACTTGGTAGCCAAAGAGGCGCTCCTGTTAGCCCGAGGCAGGCTGGGTACTAAATTGCCATTGAGGCGATGAGCTGAAGTAAGTTGCATCTCAGTCTTATTGTTGTGTATGCTGTCACATCTGGAGAACAACTGAAAAAAATGGAGGAATAGGTAGAAGGTAGGACTATATCTAAAGGGTCTAAGTTTTAGAGAGTAGATTTTAGTTGAACATTGGAATAAACTTCCTGATGAGAAGAACAGTCTGACAATGGAACCAATAGCTTACATGGAGTAGTCAGCCAAGACCTTGAAGCAGAGGCTGGAAAGCCATCTGGTCAGGAATGCTCAAGCTCTTATGTCCAAGGACGGAGTTGAAGTGTAAGGCCTACAAAGCCCACTCCATTTCTATGATTCCATAAGTATACCCTCTTTCTAGCAGGAAGACAGCACTTCAGAGGCAGAAAAATAACAAAAGATTGTTGTGGCACTTCCACAACTGACAGATATATTGTGGCGTAAGTTGCAGCCCTGTTTTATTTCCTGCAATGGACCTACGTGGCTATCCCACGTATTTGAGGAGAGGAAGCACAGAAGGCTGAGAAACGGAAATGATGAGGCAGGCCTGGCAGATCTCATAAGTGCAGGTGAAGAGAGACACAAATAATTCCATCACTGAGGGAGCATGGCAAAAGGAATAATGTCGGTGGGCCCGTGCTGCAGCTATGAGCAAAGAATAACTATGGCAGGAAAAAGGGGAAAGGGTCTGGTGGGGTCACACCGCCTTCGTTCCAGTTTGAAGCCAAGACCACCTTGACTAGTGCTTGCTGGACAAGGACACCTCACTTTGGTGGCTTTTATACACAATAACCACATCTAAATTGTAGTTTCCATGAGCAGTTACTTTGGCACAATAGGCTTCTTTCCTTCCCTTTTAAGCACAGCGTTGTTTTTTTCAAACTTCTAGAGCCCAGATATTAAATGCAAAAACATGCTACATTTTGCAGTGAAAATGATCCTACTTGTCAAGAAGTGCAAATATGTGTGGTGCATTTCCCTCTAAACCTGCAAATACAAGATCAAGGCAGGCTATGGCAGATCTGCAGCCCAATCCTATGTGTATTTACATGAAAGTTAAGTCTCACTGAGTTCAATGGGGACTGAACCCATCAAAAATTTACCATTTAGTGGTAAATGCATGTTCTAAGTCATGCAAAGCATAACAGTAGTGTTCCTTCAGTGGTTGCCTGAAGAAAGTAAATGTTACCCGTCCCACATTAAAAGGAACTTAATGATATCTGTCTGTGTTTTTAATTTCACTGAATGTATGCTACTGCCTTTTAGTGTTTCAGTTTAATCACACAGGCTTATACAGGCTCGACTTCTGGTGCCCTTCTGATATCCCGGAATCCAAACTGTGTTCTCAGTGCTACACAATCCTGAGAAGGCAACACCAATAGAGTTGCATTGCTTGACATTGTAATTTTTGTTGTGCCACCCAAGCACATTATTAAGGTACTGTTTGTTTGTTTGTTTGTTTGTTTGTTTGTTTAGACTTGTGATAGTCAAGTTTCTGTGAACAATGCAAGGAAAAGACACTCTTCTAAAAATCAATAAGTTGAAAGTGCTGTTTTAGGGCTGCTGTAGTTGTTTGTTGTGTTTCTGAGTTATTCCTATTGACCTCAGTTCAAAAACAAGGTATTGATTTATAAAGTACTTTCAGTAAATAAATGCACATTCTTTCAGCTAACCCTAATAACCAGTCACAAACCAAACAGGACTTCAACCTCAGCTTTGCAGCTGTGTCAAGAATCTACTCTAAGCTACTATATTTTGTGAGGAAAAGGAACGGCAACAATGGTAGTGAGTAAAAACACAGTACAAAGTATGGTGTTTTGGAATTTCGGGGTCACTGGAGTTTTTTGGGGGGATGAAAGCTACCAATAGGAACAGATAGCCTCCAGTACTGGAGGTCATATGCCACTTTCGGCCTCTGGGACAACTCCTCCTCCTGCTCCAAGTAATTTCTGACTTATGGCAACCTTAAGGCAACCCTATTATGGAGCTTTGTTTGGGACAAAATTTGTTGGCTGTGGGGTGGGAGTTGCCATTGACCTCCTTTAGGACTGAGAGGGTGAGGGTTGCCAAGGCCACCCAGTCAGTTTCCATGTCAAGTGAGGACTTGAACCCGGGTCTTCCAAAGTCCTAGTTCAAGGCTCAGACCACTACACCATGCTGGATTTCCATGTTCTTATGTGTCTTCTGTTAGATTATGACTTACTGTGACTTTATCTTAGGATTTTGAGTCAATATTTATTCTGAGGAAGTTTACCATTGCATTCCTCTCAGACTGAGGCACTCTGTGGGTTTCCATGGCTGAATGGGAGGGATTTGAACCCTTCTTTCTGGGAGTCCCGGCCAATGCTCAGACCACTACACCGTGCTGGCTCACCCGCTCCAACTTACCCATTGGAAATCTCCAAGTTTATTTGAGAAACACCGGGAATTACGAAGCTGGTTCTCCTTAGACATCTTCTATACTTTTGATGCCATATCTGAATAAATGCTTAATGGCCAAGCATTTACTTAATTCTTCAGGTCCAGTTCCTACTGAGTATAATATTTCAAGACTGAAGCAGTAGTTCTGATTCTGAGCCGGGGATCATATTATCAATGCCGACAGTAGGGGCTGTCCAGCCTTACCTCAGGCATCATCTTGTACTCTAGCGGCAAAAATTGTAGTAGTGCTTCATGCAGGAATGTAAATGGCTGGGTTGGTGGTATGTTCTGGCCTCTCCGCCACCATACTTTCTACGGTTCTTTTTCCCTGTGGACCAGCCAGCATGGTGGCCTGGAGACCAGAGTTCGATTCCCCACTTGGCCATGGAAATCCACTGGGTGACCCGGCATGCCCCAAATAGCCCCAGAAAACGCCACGGTCGGCTCACCTTCGGGTTGCCGTAAGTCAGAAACGACTTGAAGACACGAGGACCAGTTTCTGCTGTCCATTTGCCAATTCCCTAATCCCACACTGACCAGCAGGGTGTGCTCTCAGAGCAAAGCTGCTGCTTCTCGACTCTGGATTACACCAAGCAGGCCCTGTGCGGTTCCAGTGCCCTCCCAAGGGCAAAGAGGGAGATGGGTCTGACTCTGCTTTGGAAGAATTCTCCTCTGCAGCAGACCACGAAGGAGCAACAAGATGACCAGGACAGCTCCCAGGAAATAATAAAACTAGAAGAACGTAAACAACAATCACAACAACAAAACAACAGCAGCAACAAAATAAAGCTTTTGAATGAGTATCTTTTTCTCTGGAACCACAGGCTTAATCTTTTTTCCGCCACCTGGATGTAGAGTGTAGAACTATTTCCCTGGATCAGCATGTGAAGTACATGCCTCTGCTTGGACCACACCTCTTCTGTGAGAAAATCTGGTTTAATAAACCACCACGTAACTGACTGGCTCAGTTCACTGTAACTGAATTTCAAATAGCTCCAAATCGAGATGTTTCAAGATTCAGGGGCTGATAAAAATTTACCTTCAAAGACACCTCAGAATCAACCTTACATTTATTTTATTTGCATCAATTGCCTTTTGAAATTCACTTGCATTTTAGGAGTATCAGGTTTTGAAGAAAGCTCTCTAGAGCAGGTGCATGTGGGGTACTTACCTGGCTGTGGACTACAACCAGATATTGATTGATGAGGCAAGGCATATAAATGATGCTAATGAACTAAATCTTCACCATGCCTTGAAAGGGTATCTCAAATCTTTATTCCCAACTGACCTTCCAGATGCTCTCTGCTTTGCCAAAAGCTATCCAAGAAGTTAAAATGAAGGAGGAGGAAGGAGCACTTTGTCCAAGTTCAATCAATTTAGTAATCACAGAATCACAGAATCACGGAGCTGGAACAGACCCTAAGGGCCATCGAGCCCAACCCCCTGCCATGCAGGAATAAATACACCATCAAAGCATTCCCAACTGATGGCCATCAGCCTCTGTTTAAAAACCTCCAAAGAAGTTTTAAAGGTTTAAAAAAACCTCCACCACATTCCAAGGCAGTACATTCCACGGTTGAACTGCTGTTACTGTTAGGAAGTTCTTCCTAATATTTAGATGGAATCCCTTTCCTGAAATTTGAAGCCATTGCTCCATATCCTAGGCTTTGGAGCAACATAAAACAGGTTTGCTCCATCTTCCACATAACACCCCTTCAAATATTTAAACACAGCTATCATGTCGCCTCTTAACCATCTCTTCTCCAGGCTAAACATGCCCAGCTCCCTAAGTCATCCTTATTGGGCTTCATGGTTTCCAGGCCTTCCAGCATTTTGGTCACATGCATTCCTGGACATGTTCCAGCTTGTCAATATCCTTCCTGAATGGTGGTGCCCAGAACTGGACACAGTATTCCAGGTGGGATCTGACCAAAGCAGAATAGAGTGGTGCTATCAGTTCCTTTGATCTCAACACTATATTCCTATTGATGCAATCGAAAATCGCATTGGCTATTTTAGCTGCTGCATCACCCTGCTGACTCATGTTCATCCTCTCTATCTGTTAAGGCAATTTTTAATTCTGATCCTATCTGCTGAGGTGTTAGCTACCCCTCCTAATTGGTGTCATCTGCAAATTTGATAAGAATGCCCTCTATTCCTTCATCCAAGTCATGTTGAATAGCATGTTGAATAGCATGCCCAGGACAGAACCCTGTGGCATCCTACTAGTCACTTCTAACCAAGGTGAAGAGAAAAATGATGAAGTGTGTGTCTGATGTTACAGTCTGTAAGAGGTATTGACAAGATTCATGCCTCCCTTTGCTGACAGTGGTACCTTGGTAATGAGGCAGACATTGAAACTCTATTGCATAACCATGTAGCTTTGTGTGTAGAACCTAGGCTTTAAAGAAGGCATCACGTATGTTGCCAAAGAAAACAGAGGTACTGATGGCATGGAAATTTTGGCCAGCTGACATTTGGCCAACTATCCCTGCTTTTTGTTTGTTTGTCAAAGGAGGAATGATGCTTCACAAATTGGAAGGACCTATTTGATTCATTTGATCCCCAGGATGTTTGTCTATATGTTCCAGCACCCAATTAACTAGAATGTGGACTTTCCCTTGCCCCTCCTATACATCCTCCACTATAATAGAACTAGATGTTGGGTGCCTAAATAAAAAAGCACAATTGTTTTCATTAACTCTTCAAGGTTCTCTGATTACATCTATAAGGACAAAGGTTTTACCAGGCTGTTTTGCCACATCGAATAAGAATGGAAGTGCTGGGATTGCCACAGGCAGAGAATTTGTCCTTGTGTCATTTAAAGTCACCACACTCAGTAGAGACTCTCCATTGTGGCCCAAAGACATTGTTTTTCTGAAGACATGGTCAACCTAGGAACACCTTCAGTAGGTGCAAGCAGTTGCCGATTCTCCGCTAGCATAGCTGGTGATGACAAGGAGATAAACATGGAAATCAAGGAGGAAGACTCTGAGCCCTCATCTTCTTCAGTAGTGTCTAAATATCAAACAGAAATGTCTTTGTTTCTGACACTGTGATGACAGGTACTTCTGTCGGTGACGGATAGTCATCCCTGCTAAAACTGAAATAGTCAGTATTTGAACTCTTTGTATTGAAGCTGTCAGTATCAAAGCTGTAACAGAAATGGTCCGATCCAATGAAGCTTGTGTTCATACTGAAGTGGTCTGGTTCAGAGATGCCATAATTACAGGGAAAAACAAGGCCACTGGATCAGATAGCACCAACGATGAAGCCAAAAGTGAACCAAAGCAGCATGACCTGCCAGAGCACCTATGGCCACCTGGTGCAGCTAATTCTGTTGGGATGACATCCTGGGCCAATCTACATTTCAGTGTGCCCTCGAGATAGGAGATAAGTATGTTTCTGTTGATCTCAGTACTATCAGTGCTTCATATCTGTATATGCTCTAGCACGCTTGCCTGGGAGACAGAGGACTGCAAGGCCGATGATACAAGAGATGGCTCCACTCCCTTTCTGAAGAGGCCACAGTACGAGGGATCTTCTTTAGCTAAGTATGAGCCAAGTTGTTTATGCCATGAACTGGGGCTTCAACAATTCCATATACATGGTTTATGTTTGGAATATTTATATCTCTGTCACTCTTTCCACAAACAGTCCCAGTATCATCTTTAGGAAAAGCCCCAGAATGAGAAGATTCAGGGACAAATTCACAAGAGAGGGACTGAAACCTATTTGGAAAATGAAGAATAGAAATAATAGAATTTGGTGCACACCCAAACAAGCAGGGAATTTCTCAACTATCTCACCTGCAGAACCTCATCTGAAGAATACATTTTCAGTGCCTTTTGGATCCTCACCAGGCAACTGAGGGACTTTAGCATCTCTAGTCAACGTTGGTACCAAGCAAAACCACTGGAACTGAAGGTGCTTGAATGGAAGGTATCAGAACCAAGGTAGTAACCGCTCTCAGAGTCAGTGCCAGTACTGACAAATGCATTCCCTGTCCATTCATTTCTCTTTCCCACTTCATGTGGTTTAGAAAAGTACGTTCTAATCGAAAGTCCAAATCAGGTTGGAATTAGAGGGCTTCAAAGAAAACAGAAGCTGCTCCTATAGTCAGAGCTGAGGCAGTGCCAGTAGCTGGGATTCAAGGTTAATTATCACATCGGGACCCATGTCTCTGTAGTTTGCTGTGTCATAGCTGAAATCATCTGGAGCAGGCAGCTAAAGAAATGGCATGGAGTGGACAGGACAGTTTTAGCCACCAAATCTGAGATCTTTAATGCCTGCTCTCACAACAGAGTTTGGGGTGGGATTTCTCTGAGCTGCAAGGTAAATGCCTGACAGTTGCTGCAGGTGTCCTCAACGGAGTGTATATCTGTTGGAAGGACTGCCCCCACCACCATATGCAACACACTTTTTGTGTGTTATATTAGAGTATTATTATAAACGTATTAGAGACCAGAGGTCCACAGGCACTGCGAAATGTCCTACAGATGCCTTGGTCAAAAATAATACAAGAGAGAGTGAGAAAGAGAAAGAGATGAAGTGAAATGAAATGAAATGATGAAGAGAGATGCAACAGAGAAAAGAGGAACAATAAATATCAAACAATATATTGTGTAATATTCAGCTCAGCTGATGGATCGATAATCGAAATTAAGTGGTTTCAAAGAAGCGGCTGCAGTACCAGACAAAAAGAAACAGAAGGAACAGTGGGAGCTGCACTGGGCTTGTTTGAAAGAGTGAAGATCTCACCAAAACACTGCTTAGCTCTGGAAGTGTCTGAACTCTGTCTCTCTGCAGATGCAGGACAACCCAAATGTGTGAGTCATAGAGACCATAAAAAAGAATGGATCATTTCTTCCAAATTCATGTCTGAATTCCTGGGTGAAATCTGTGGTGTTTGGAATAGTATATCACTCTCTGCTGTTAAAAATAAATAAATTAAAGCGGGAGTAAAGATTACTCAATGGAAAAAGAGACGACTTAAAGAAATAGTTCGCTCAGCTATAAGGGTGGAGTGTGCACATATTTATAACGGATGCTAATATAGTTACCCTCCTGTGTTGGAGTGAATAGCGATTAAGTTGTGAACATAACTGTGGCTCACATTAAATGTCATTATTGTTTGCTATGATCCATTTTATATAGCCATGAGGCCTCTATATAAGAAGCAAATAACTGATGGAAGAACTTTGGGGAGGTGCGTTAATAAGCCTCGTGAGAGCCATCTCCACATAAAGGTGCACCTGACTGGAGTAGCTGTGCGGAGGCACAATCTTGGACGTTCTGAGCACCCCTGAGTCTCAGACTGGGTTGTGCCACTGTTCAGGCTTCTGGAGCACAAGCTTGCCGGGGCAGATAGCCTCCTCACGTGGAGATTCAGACAAATCTCTCCCCCTCTGCCACCCCTCTAACCCTCGTGGACACTTAAAAGAAGCCTTATGACCCGAGGAAGGGAAGAAGGAAATGATGAGATGTGATTTTGCTTCAGAATCACAGGTAATACTGTAGCTGTCCCCCTCTCTCCCCAGAGGTGTGAGTGGGCCCAGAAGCCCTGGGCTAGATGAGTCCTATTGATCTAAGAGGCTCTGTGTCATTTCCAGGGGATTTGCTAAAGAAGCTACTTATGTCCCTTTTTCATTTCCACCAACTCATTACCAGACGCTTCTGCCTTGTGTGTTTCAGCAACACCTGCAGGAATAAAACCCCTCAGTCCTTTCTATCCAATTTTGCTTCAGACACCCTTAATTAAAAGCAAGAAAACAGTTGGCTTGACTGCTGGTTTGGATGACTGAAATCAGCTCACACTGGCACATGAGACTGGGGAATGCAAGCTGGTTTATTTGCAATCTTTGCCTCTCTTGTGAATGCCCAGTTCTAGATTAAGCAACTGATCCCTAGCTTAACATTTAAATTAAGACAATTGTAAATTTTGGAAGACAGAAGACAGAGCTCCTCCACCCACCCATAAGCCTTTGCAAATGTCAAGTGCCTCTCTGTATTGGTTACTTTCCAAAGGTAGCTAGGCTACAATGCACTATGGGAATGAAAAGACCCTGCCATGTGCACTCTGTAGGGTTTCAGTCAATATACATAATATTATTGAACTCTGACAGGATTAAAGATTGCTTCTTTTGTAGCCTGAGAACATGACAGTCTCAGCGCACACAAGATGCCTCCTTGCCTTCTTTGAATGAACTGGAAAGCCTGAGTGGAGGCTAAGAGACTGAGAAAACCACTTTAGGAGCTTCCCAGCAGTGACTCGATATTTCTACTGAGGGCCTTCAAGCCGCCTGGTTTCAAATAGTTTACAAGCATTATGCTGATGGATATTCTTGGAAGTTTTTCTTCTTCCAGCAACTTTTCTGACTCTAGCAGAGATTCCACCAGCATTCCTGTTGATGGTCGTCTCCCCTTGACTTAGTGGAAAGCCTATTTTAAAAAGCTTTAAAGTCAAAGTCATTCACAGAAAGTATGCATTAAGAGTATTCCCATTATTTTGACGGCCCTGAGAAAAGTCAGTTTCTCCCTTTACACACACATACACCACAGTGCTAAGAAAATATCTGTGTCTCCAGTAACGAAAGACTGCCCCGACACAGCTTAAGAAACACACAAGGTTGCTGTAAAGGTGGCAGTTGCCGAACAGTGTGTGTGTGTGTGTGTGTGTGTGAGAGAGAGAGAGCAACATTTGCACTACAGTGCTGTTCCAGAGGTGATGCCTTTGTGAGAGTTTTATCTGGCAAAAGGGCAGGATAACACCTGCAAAGCATGGTTTTGCCCTTCCTTGCTTGCTGTTTATAGAGACATTCACCCAAACCTTAATTAGAGCATTGTCAGTTATAATGCATTTGCCATGAATTCTTTACAATAAAAGGTTATTTAGTACCTTTAATTCTTTTTGATTTATATTGTGCTCCATTTAGGGCTCCAAATGAACAGTAGCAAGGCAAGCAGAAATTCAACCATAGGAGAATTAGCAGAGTCACAGTCTCTCTGGTCTCTGTTCTGGTACATTTCCTCCATCAGGACAACTGTGGCAGCGACTGTGAAAAAACCAGGTTTGAAACTAGGGCTGAAAAAAGTTGTGCACAACTAAGCCCGGTTTCAGGGGAAGGGGCTTTGAATAAAAAGAGGCTGGAGCCATTTCAGATCAACCAGAATTGTTTTGTGGAGGCGGAGGTGGGAGGGTGGGATTAGCCATATCTTGCCTGCAGTGGTGGGTGGTGCTTGTTTTTCCTCCCTTAGTTTAAATGCTGTGGAGGGGCTTCCTCTCCTCTTTCTCTCTTCCCCAACGGTGCCTCCATGGTTTTAAAATTAGAGCCACTATAGCCACTTCCATATTTCCCAGGTCCCAGAACACTGCTCATTTAAAACCACTGAAGGGGCGAGGGAAATGAGAAAGAGGAAACAAGATGTCCCCTTCCTGCCCCTCCTCCTGATCTCACAAGGAGTAGCACTTCAATGAGAGGAGGGGAAGAACCATCACTACGGACATCACTGATGTTGATGTCCAAGTAGGGTGCTCCCCAGCCATGCAACCTGGGTGGCAACCACAGTCTTGCTTCTTCATTGCTGCAATCAACACTCAGCAGACTAAAAACAAGCTGTTACCTGCGTTCACTGGGATCTGTACTGAGATGTCTTCCACTTGTGTTTTTGCTGTCTTCCAGCCTGTTTTGTTTCACTACGGAACAGGCTGGACTCTGCAGAGCAGGAAAGGACACTTAGGAGCAATCAGACTTCCCTCCAGTAGCTCCAGTTCCCACAGAGCAGCCAGAGCTTCCACAGTAGCACCAGCTCTACCAACTGGAAATTCACCTAGTCAGGAACCCTTTGGATCACCTAAGCCTTTGAGAACAGGACACTGCCAATGGTGGCTTTAAAGTCTAATTCGCAGCCAACCAAAATGTTCAGAACAGGCAAAATTCTGGAAGACAGGCAGGGAACTGGACAGGTTTGTGCTCCCTCGCCGCTTTCTTCTTCTTCCTCCTCCTCCTCCTCCTCTTCTTCTTCTTCTTTTTAAAAGCTAGTCTTGATACCTCTTGTAACTTGTGGACAAAAATAAGTCCTCATACTTCTATAGATTTAGCCCTGTCTAACCAAATAACTGACAAGAGCTTAGAAAGCACTCAGAGTAAAGCTATCACTAAGATGGGAAGGTAAACCTTTCATTCTGCATATGAGAACAAAGTTTTTCAAAACCTTTGTACTGGGCAAGATCACAAGAGTATTTATATATTCTCCAAAACTATTTTGCATTTTGAAAGTTTTCTGTGAATTTCTTTGCAAAAAAAATTGTGCAAAACTCCTTTTTTCTGGACAAAGTAGTTTTCTGTGTAATATCTTTGCACAGAAAGTGTTTTTTGCACAAAAGCCATTGAATTTTTACCCAAAATGGTTTCTACATGAAAAACATCTTTAATGGGACAAATGGATTTTTAGCAAGAACAAAAAAACCCTTGCAGCAGTTGATCATTTTCTTGACAGGGTGTTTCAGTGCATCGGAGCAGGACTATAGTGCTGTCCTTTCTCCCCTGGACTATTTACCAAGTTTTGGGTGGTCACTTCAAGCTGCCACTGATGTCATTACGGAAAATATGTGGGTCAAGAAAGTTACATTTGAAATTAACTGCCAAATAGCTAGGGAAAAAGGTCCGATGGACACAGAGAGACTTGGTTCCGAGTACGCAGCATGTTGGACTAGGATGCCGGGAGACCAGAGGCCAGATCCCTGCTCGGCCTCTGAAACCTGGGTGACTCCAGTTGAGTCACACTCAGTCTCAGAGGAAGAAAGAGCAAACTTCCTCTGAACAAATTCTACCAAGAAAACCCTGTGATAATTTTGCCTTGGGGTCACCATAAGTCAGAAATGATTTGAAGGCACACACAACAACAAAAACACACCAGCAGTAGTACGTGTTGTTACCCATCTGGGTGACACTACACGGTCAGGCGCCTGTCCTGGCAACGACACACAGCCTCCTAGAAGGGCAGTGGGACCAGAACAGGGCTGGGTCCTGCGCTGCTCCAGCAAGTGGCCCATTCGTCTTCCAAGAACATCAGGACTATGTTGCAGGCAGAATATTTCAGCAATTAGTGTGGTTTTCTGGGCATTAAGAGGAGCACAAAAATGTTACTTCTGCAGGATTCTCATGAGGGTTTTATAAACTTAATTAATAGATGATAGATATTTACAGCTTTAATTCCAGTTCAGCTAAAGACCTTTTTTTCTGGGAAATTCCCAGTCTCAGCCAACATCAATGCACTGAGAGCTTTTCTGGGCAGCCCGAGGGCAGCAAGGTAGTGGCAGGTGTCTGTTGCTTGGAAATCAATTAACATCTAACTTGTAGTCTGGCCACTAAAACTGCTTTCCTGCTGAATGCTGTGACTGGATTTTAGATTCTGAAATGGAAAGATTCCCACATACAGAAAGTAATAAGGTAAGAAGTGTTCCTGGATCATGTATTACAGTGCCACAGTTTTGCCAGGAAAAGGATTCCTGATGAAGAAGTCTACAAGACTTTTCAGGACAGGAAAGCCATTTATCACCTATATTTAAAGTTGAATTTGCTGATATTTTATGGTATTCGATATTATTTCTATTAACATTTTATGCTGAAATTACAGAATGATTCGTGAGTGCTGAATTTTTGATTGCTTTTACACTTGCTGGGACACTATTAAAGTTGATTTACGTTAATAGCACTGTAAGAAGATATTAACAATGAAATTTCCAAAAGCACTTAGCATCCCATAATTGGAGTTAAATGACAAAAAGAGAGAGGATAATAAAGTGAGGGGATAGAAGGAAAAGAGGGGGATTTTTTTGACAATATTCCCCTATGTAGCCTCTGTTTGTCATTAGACCATGGGAGCTTGCTCCATGAAATAATAAAATCACTGGCCAAGAAGGGAAATTTTGCTCAGTAAACTGTGGGTATTGGAGTAAGATTCAAAGGATGTGCGAGATCTTAACAGGTGGATAATTTCTGACTGTTGGTTTTCCTAGCAATTTTTACATGCTGTGTTTAAAGTTTATGGCTTATTCTGCAGAAGTCCTAGGTGGTCATGGGATGCTTTGGAAGAGCCATCCCAACATACAGAAGGTTTTGAATACAATCCTGCTGAAACCAGGTATCAGACCTTTTGATTAAAATATGCAGTAGTATGTTTTGATTTAAAATAAACCAATGAACAGCAAATTTGCCTCAGGAGTGCTGAGCTGAAGAGAGGTATGGTCTTGCTTCTGCCACCAGCCAGCAGCCATTTGGGCATAAAAGATCACCAAGCCAAGTGGGAGACCAATCAAGCCCACCCACTGCAGAGGGGCTACTTTCTCCACTTCCTGCCAGAAAGAGCACGCTGCTCCAACCAACAGCCGACCTGGGACTGGAGAGCCGGAGGGAGCCAGACTCCACTCTGACCTCTGCTACCAACTAGGAACTTTATTACACAAGCAGGTAAATCACAATTGCAGCAGGACAAGAGCATATTTGGCTAGGACTTATCACATGACTTCTCCTTCTTTTGCTCTGTTGTTCTGCCATAGGAGACCATTTGAAAAGTGTTTCTTTTATTAACACACACACACAAACACACACACCCATTACGGACCTCCTTTGTAAAAGAAACACTTTCCAAACTGTCTCCCACCAGAAGACCAACAGAAGAGGAGCAAGGTAATTGCTAAGTCCCAGCCAAAGATGCTGTTACCCTGCTGCAATTGCAATGTACTTGCCCAGGGTGATAAAGCCCTAGGAGTCCCAGGTCCCCTCTGAGAAGTTCAACCAGGAGCCCAAGGTCCACTGTATCCGCCTATCAAAAGAGATAGATTTGGCCCATCTGTGAGCCAAGCAACTGCTGTTCCAGGGCATGCATTCCTCCTCTCTCCTTGTTCCTTTTCACTCTTGTAACATGTCCCTAAGACTGTAGTAAGAGCATGAGCAGGGACTGTTATCTTTTAATCCCTTGCAGTTGCTAGAAAATTTTAGTTGTTCTAAGGACTGGTATATCTCTCCAGTTGCATCTCCAGGCTGTCTCATCAACCTGAGCACATGATACTACAGCCATGAATGAGAATTATGCCCCTTTGACAGTGGAATAGACTGTATCACAGGCTGCACGCTGTCCTTTGGGGGAGGTCTTTAACCTGAGGTTGGATACCCCCCTCTGAAGGGGTGCTTTAGTTGCTGGTTCCTGCACTGGCAAAGAGTTGGGCTACATGACCCCCAGAGTACCTTCCAATTCTATGGTTCAGTCATATCCGCTCCTTGTACTTCCTTGCTTAGTTCTTCATGCCTGGGAAAACTATGTGATTTTGCCTCATCTTTAATTGTGATACTCATATGCACTTTCTTTGGAGACCCAGAGGTATAATGAGTCTATGTCACAGGGAAGATGTGGTGTTGGCAGAATTATCACTGGGTTTGAGCAGTTGTGATGTGTCGGGGTACCTCAGCCCCTTGTGATATAAATGCCTCTGCTAATTAAATTGCCCAAAGTAATCAGAAGTTGGACTTTTTAAAAAAACACATTCTTCCTGCTGGTGTCAGCTGGTAAAGAGCTTCTCAAGGCTGTGCACAAAGAACACATTTCACAGACGTGGGAGTCATCCTGAGGAACCAGCTTTGCTCCCCATCTTGGTGGGATACGCACGTGCATGTTCGGTGTCTTACTATCAGTTCTGATGAAAGCAAGGAATGGTTGCCTCTCACCAAAAGAGTCCCAGAGCACACAAGAATTCTTTCCCCCTGTGGTGTACATAAGGAATAGTCTCCAGGTGACCAGCCGAGGCAACTTTGAAAAGCTAGAAACAGCTCTCCTGTTCTCCAGGAGTATCTTACAAATGACTAGCACGCGGATGTTCCACTTGCAGAAAGCTTTCATCTGAAAACATTTTAATTAGGATTGGACCATTTCCCAGAATAAGATAAGATACAAGAAAGAAGAGATTACACACAGGCAAGGTATTGTTCCCCTATACAAGCAACCTTTTCCCAAACTTCTTGTTCATGGAAAGGCACAATGATCTTAGCCTCTTGCCTCAACATCTTCGCTGAAGGATGACCTGAGGGAATGCAGAGGACCCTAGCATCCTAAAAATAAAATACCCCAGGCTGTGCATCTATACTTCTCAGGTGCCTCCTGCCTTCATACACCCGTCTCCAGTCTTTTCTTATTGTTGCTCTTATTCCTTGGCCAGTTACTTGGAGAAAAAATGTCATTAACGATATTCAAACTATAAATGCTTTTGTTGAGTAATCATCTCCCATGTTTTGTTTTTGGCAAAGTGAAAATAAACCTTGCTCTGTATTTATGCAAATTGGAAAGCAGCATGTGACAATGGAAACAAAACAGAGTTGGCCTGCAGCCAAGGCATATCTCAGGTGAGGCCTCGCATCCACTTGCCTCCCGGTTCTCTAGAGAAAGTGGCTGTAACAAAATGAAAATCTAGATTACCCTCCCCGCCTCCTCCTCTTCCTCTTCCTCTTCCCTTTGCTTTTCTGGCCATTTTCAGGCAATCTCTGGACCTCCTGGGCTGGAGCCAGAACAACCTGGGATCCTAATAGGCTTTTGCCACTCTTGGAGCCACTGCTAGAATCCTGCTGTTATCCCACACAAGCCTCCCCCCAGTTCTCTTTTCCTCATTTTCTTTTCAGGAATTTGCAAACATTTTCCACAGATCAATATCAATATTGATTATGCATTGTGAGTAGCGTGTCTTTGGTGATCCAGCCTGGAAGAGTAAGCAGCCAAACGCTGCTGCATTAAAAGTGTGTGGGGAGGGAGTTGGGAAAGAAAGAAAGAAAGAAAGAAAGAAAGAAAGAAAGAAAGAAAGAAAGAAAGAAAGAAAGAAAGAAAGAAGAAAGAGACTCAGTTGGTTTTACTGCTGCTGCTGGCAATGCAGTAATAGAACATGAAGAAGAAGAAAGGAAGAAAAAAGCAAATAAAAGGATGATGAAAGAAGGAGCAGCAGCAGCAGGAAGAACAACAGTCCCAACGGGCAGTCTGGTTCCCTACAGAGCACCTTGGGAGTCAGGGAGTCCAGCCTCCGCCATTCTCCACGTAGATGCTGTGGGCTTATTGCTCTGAGAAGTGACTCATTGTTTTGGTATCTGCTACGTAAGAACATTGGGAGATTCCTTGGCTTACTGACAGCAAAGAAGGAAAGGAGAAGCAATGAGGTAATACAAGATTTCTTCCTGCTGCCTTCCTAAGAATATGCAATCCTTCCAGATGGTTTGAGCATCTCACCGCACCCAAACATTTACAAGGGCCAGCATCATTTGTAAAGTGAGTAAAAACAAAGCCTTTCATAATTTACTTGCCGTCTAAAGCTAAACTGTATTTTTTAGATTTATCTGGAAACAGGCAGTGATGGCACTTGGGGTGTGTGTGTGTGTGTGTGTGTGTGTGTGGAATGGCTGAGACTGAGGCGGATGGGGAGCAGCTAATTGCCAGTGATGTTTGAAAAGGAATTATGAGAAAATATGGAGATATGATCACAGGAAAACAGTTTGGATCACAGCCAAAAAAATAAAAATAAAAAAGGAGGGGGAGGAAGAAGAAGACTCAATGAAGAGGAACCCCAGAGCTCCTGCAACAGCACCCGCTGCCAACTGACCCGACTTGGATGCAAGTTTTTTGCTATTTTCTAACAATAGACAGAACAGCTCCTGGAACCAGAGGACCAGCCAGAAGGCAGCATAGCTTCAAGATCAAGAACACAAAGAGGAAGGCAATGGAGTGGGTGACCACAGGTTACTGGAAAAGCCCTTACACCGCTTCACACAATTTCGTTCCCAAATGACTGGCAGAGAGGGAGAGAAAGACAGAGTCTCAGAATTAATGATGCAAAGCTACTCCCATCTTCTGGAGTCATTCTGACTTTCAGCAACAGGAAGTCATATCAGTTAATGTTGTCTTTGTTAAAGGATCCAAAAAGCCCTTTCAGCTGTTTTTGGTAGGACTTGAACTGAAATGTACCAGTCTTTTCTGGATGGAAGTTTAGGTTCTTATTCTTGCTGTTGCTGTTGTTATTAAACCCTTTTTTCACTCAACAAAAGGTCACTGAAAGAATGAGCACTGGTTTTCCTTCTTTTTGCTTCTAGGATTGTCAATCCTCAAGATTTTAGCTTTGGTTTGACTTCATGCTGGCTTAATTTTGACCCATCAAAGGCACAGATGAAATAGTACTGTCTATGCAAGCTGCTTTTTTCTTTTTTTTCTTTTTTTAAGAGACATGGATGGGAAAGACAAGCTGCAGCTTCATTCAGTACAAGAGGTTTTTTGAACATGTCATTCTCAAAGTAGTATTTGCAGAGAGTTGTCTGGGTGGTATGGCGCAGAAAGAGAAGGAGAAAAGGCGAGGTAAGCAAAATGCAGACAGAGGCTGCACACTTGGGCTTTTATGTAATAAGGCTCAGCACCACTTCTCCTAGTCAGAGCCCTGTTTGCAAGCTCAGTGCTATGGAGAGCCAGCACGGCCCTGACCAGAATGTTAAACACAGAGGGCTTGTCACCGGCATACTAACCAAGTTGCACCAAACTCAGGCAATCAGCAAGCAACCATCTCCTATGGTTGAAGGGGCTTTTTCTTAGTTAATCCCTTTGGCACAGGGCTTCTCTGGTTTCTTGTTTTTCAATCAGGACTAGAAGAAAAGGTTGTGTTCCCAAGAGCTAGAGTCACATGAGCTGTCTAAAAGGATGAAGCAGGCAAAACATGACAACAGCATCCAAAAGAAACCACTGCAGAATTGGAAGGGCCAACTTATCTACAAGGATGGAAGACGTGAGGCGACTTTGACCTATCTGCTTTCTTGGCTCCCCTCTTAAAGGAGAAAAAGATGTAAACTCTGTCTTTTTGGTCACACCACCAGTTCTCCAGGAACAGCAAGCTTTTGCCTTGTGGGTAAAAAAATGTGAGGGAATCTAACTTTGCGGTGTAGTGGTGTGAGTGTTGACAATGACTCTGGAGACGAGGGTTTGAATATCTGCTCCTGTGGAAACCCACTGGTGACCCTGGACAAGTCGCCCTCTCTTAGCCTCAGAGGAAGACAAGAGTGGTAAACCCCTCTGAACAAATCCTGCCAAGAAAACCCTGAGATAGGGTTGCCTTGGGGTGGCTGTAAGTCAGAAATGGCTCAAAGGCACACAACAACAACAGCAGCGTACCCCAGTGAAAAACGGGAAAGGGCTCGTGTCCCTTTAATGTTTGTGTACAAGAGGGAATTTCAGCAGATGTTGTCGGTGTGACAAGCAGCACCTGATGACCTTCTCTCTTCTGTGCCATCATCATCATCCCTCAGTCAAGGCCTATGACCTCTCTGCTTTGTGAAAAGTGGTATTTGAGAGCAGCACAATGCACAAACAGCTTAACTGTCCCACAAAACAATAGTTCAAACTTGTAAAAAGTCAGGCCTCTATTTGAATAGCAGGGAGGAATCAGTATAATATGTGTGTTATGTGGGGGGATGGAGAGAGATAGGCTATAAGTGACAAAAGCAGGCAGGTCTGTAAACATTTCTGTAGACGTGAACTTATTTGTAAAACTGGAGTAGTCTGTTCTGTAAAAAAATGGGATTTAATACCAGTTTGGTCATTCTGTAAAACACACCCTAGGAAGGACGGACGTAATGAGTTTTGTGGAGCTATGCTGGCAAGGAAGACCAAAGGCCAATGCATACAAAGGCAACAATAAACAGACTTCACTATAGAGTTTTATAAACTTGTGAACAGTACAGAGAATATGGAGCACAAGCATCTTGTAGTGGTTAAAGTCTGGGACTAGGGCTTTGAGAGTCCAGGATTCAAACCCCTATTCAGTCACGGAAACCCACTGGACGGCCTTGAGTGCATCCCACCCTCTTCACTTGAGACCAAGGCAAGGACAAACCTCCTCTGAGGAAATCTCACCAAGAAAATCCTAAGATTGGGTTGCCATAACAACAAAAAGAACAGGGAATGTGACTAGCAATATATTTTGCTCCTTCCCGTATAAGACCAAAACTCAGGATCAGGGTAGATTCTGCTCCCTTCCCTGCAAACCACTCACCCAACGTGCCTTTAGCATATTGAACCCCCGGCCACACAAAGGGTGATATTAACAGGCAGGTCTGGTCCCAACTCCTTTAGAAATGTGTGGATCTGAGAAACCTGGTATTTGGCTGTTTTCAGAAAGCGTAGCTAGGCACAAGGAACAGGCATGCTGTTTGGGCTGTGCCCTGTTGCACCGCATGAACCGCCCGCCCCACATGGACAAGACCTCTCCGTTACGTCCACCAAGGGACATTTCAAGTGTTTACAATGTTATCACTATGGGACCAAGAACATGCTGGGATACAATTGCAATTCTGCACAGTGGAGAACAGGGCAGCTGCCGGAGAGCACCAGAGAAATTAATGCACAAGAGTCTAAACCAGCAAAAGTTAAGCCCTTTCAAATCCTATTGATTTCAATGTTGTAAAGTTAAGCACGGGCTTAATGCTCTCATTAAAGTCAATTAAACTTACAAGTACTTGCTTTTGCCGCAATTGGACGGCTGTTTTTTCAGAGACTGTTTAATATAATTATTTGATCATTTGTTAAATCTGCATCTTGTTTTTCCACTAAATGGTGCTCACATGGACTTGTACACTTTGTGTGGTCAACCATCAAAAAGGACGGCCAGAATTCTCTGGGCACAGTAACACACAACTTGGGAGAAGGGAATATGCTAAGCTAGATAGGTCTGTGGTCCAATTCAGAACAGCTCTTCATTTGCCCTTGGAATATTTTGTTGCCCGGTCGTTCCAAGGGCATCCTCTTGATCCCAGTTAGGCCTCCTGCACACACTGATGATGAAGTGTTTGTAAACCTGACTGTGGGAGCAGGTAAGAACTACCCTAGAGTGATTTGATACATTTCTGTTATGAAAACCATTGAGAGTGGGAAAGAGCTGCTACTTATCCCCTGTCTCATCTCCCAACTCCGGGGATTCTGTATAGTCACCTTCTTCTGCCTTGTAAACAAAGGTCACTAGACAAAAGTTTGCAATGTCATCTGTTTACTTGATGACTACAAATGCTGCCTCTTTTTCATCTCACCTAGGTCTTATATCTATCCAGTTTTGTTCCTGATGTATTACCAGCTGCAGCTGAATCAACTATGTAAAGCTAACACCAGGGAAAGCAGATGTTGTGGTGCCCGGCTGATCTTGTGACCTGGAAGGGAGAGTTTGCGCTACAGTTCTGTTCCTACTCACTAGTTTCTAGATCAGTTATTATCTTCAGTTCAGTTCAGTTATACTTTATTACGGTCATAGACCAGCACAGGTTATTATTTTCAAAAACTGCAAAATTATAATTCATGCAATAAATGAAAATACATGTTCCTCTTAGCAACAACAATATGCATATCTTCTGTTTCAAAGCAACATCTTCTGTGTACCATTGTCTGTAAATGTTTCTGTCCTGAGTTATGCAGATGGGCTCTTCGTGATCTAGTCCCCAGCATCAAACCAAATCCATTTTTCTCCATCCATCCACATTATGCACAGCCATAGTAGGTGCCTTTCCGTTCCTCACTTTCACAGCCTTGGGGTGCTTCTGGGTCTGTAAGTCTGCTTGCGGACCCAGGATTCAGCAGTTACCAAATGTTTCTTTCCCATATCCATCTTCGGAAAAAGGCTGCCTGCACCCCTTCAACCTCTACATGTTTGCTTTGCTTAAACTTTAAGGCTGCAGATTTCAAAGGAACCTCTGCTGGAAAACAATATGGCTGTTCCACCAGCTCAAATCTAACAGTCCCAAAATATCCCAAGCATTTACAAAAACTAAGTGACACTTAGCCACATAAAACCTCCCTCAGGCAACAATCCTATGCAGACATACTTGTGAGTCAGCCCCAGTGAACTTGCACAGAATGGTACTGTTGTTACAGAACCCTACCTCATCATGCCACTGAAATGCAGCCGGGGCAGCAACATCGCACTGGTCAAATGAGTGAAGCACCTCTTGCCCTTAGTCAAAAGTGGAGGAAGTTCTTCCTGTTCATCACCTACAAATGGATTTTTCAAAAAAAGGAGTTCAGTGTCAATAACCTGTGAAACTAGAATTTACCTTCAGAGCCTGGAAATGTTACTTTTTTGGGAGCTATAAGTCCCAGAAAGCCCCAGCCAGCTAGGCCATTGGCTCTGCTAGCTAGAGGAAACTGGAAGATGTTGTCCAAAAAGTAACTTTTCCAAGTATTACCCAGACATCCCTTGGTGTTAGTGACATTCATCTGGACGAACATTTTTCAAATTCTCACACTTCTTCTTACTGGAAAGGCTGCTGGTGGTGACAAGTGAGGGAGGAGCTTTTGGGAGGATGGCTCTTAATGACAAGAGGCAGATGCACACTTGTTTAAATTAACTTTGTCAAAGCAAGGCAGCACAAGGGAGAGCAAGGAAGGGCAGTGGTGCCACTGTGGAAGGCTTGTCCTTCCCTTCCCCCTGGACAGCCAAGCCATTGGAAGACCTACCCATGGGGTGGGGAACAATCCCCCAAAACTCCTCAAGCTGGAGGGAGTCTTCCCTCCACCTCAGCTCAGCTCAAACTCTTCTGCTGCCACTCTGCTTTGCTTCTTTACACTCCTGCCTCCATACCTTCCAACATTTTGGCTCTTTGGCTCCCTGTCTGTCTGCCAGTCCTCACTCTTTCTTCCACTGAGCCACACTTTTCTTGCTCTCTTTGTTACTGGGCTACACACCCGTGGGCCTCATGCTCACTACTCTTGTCCTCTGCCTCTTCCCTCCTCCTGCAGCCACTGGGATGGATCCTTCTTCCACATGAAGTGGAAAGGCAGCCAACAAGAGCTGCTGTGGAATCTTCACCATGTAAAAATGGTGGCAGGCAGCAACGGCTATGGAAGGTTCTAGCACAAGTGTTCCAGTTTGCTTCTTCGTGGCAGCAATATGCTGCCCTGTTAAGTCAAGTTAAGTGTTCACTGGAAACAGATTTTCCACCTGCCATTGTACTTGCTTGCTTTCACTGTGAAAGGCAGGCGCAAGAGGAGAGGCCCAACAGCATCTTTATAAGACAGAGGCAAAACTTCCAATATCAGCAAAAGTGCTTCCGTTTCACCCTGAGGCTGCAGTGGGAGACTTTCAGAGTCAGCTGAGAGAACCCGTTTCTGTCCTGCCTTCTTGTTTGGGGCGAGTCTGAAGCTCTTCACACATTCCGGTGAACATATGGGGCAGGAGGCTTCCACCCACGGCCATCAGTCCCTTTCTCACGGGGCTGCCAGCTATCCTGCACGTGGAGCTGCCTAGCAGCTTGTCTTACAGGGCACAGAAGAAAGCTGTGGCATCCGCCTTCGCCTTGCTGCATGCCCACATACTGAGGCTGCCTGTTCGTGCCTCACTGCCATTAGCACATTCAATTCCATGCCCTGTGTTAATTCAAGAAAAAGAGCATGTCTTTCCCTGCCAAGAATGACAGCTAATCACCAAAGGCTTTGGGGCACGCCTGTTTTGCCTTTCATTAGGTTTTTGTTTGTAATGGCAAAGCTGGTCGTCTCCTTTTTGTTAGAAATCCCAGGGGTGTCCATGAGAGAGACTAATGCCACCTCCAGTTCCATGTAGCCAGTTGTAGTGCCTGAGGGGACGGAGAGATATGTCCACGCAGCCCCAACACAAGCAGTTATAGACACATGCATGCTCCACAAGGGCCAACTCAAAAGTATAACAAGACATAGCTCTGCAACTCATATGAAAGGCAAAGGAGTCCGCACCTATGTTAAAGAGCAAGGGGAGATAGGCAGTGCAGGAATTTTTGCCCCCCCCAATTTGTTCATATAATTAAGAGTCTAAAGTCCAGTCTGCATGTGCCTAGCTGAACAGAGCGCTTTGTAAGTTGGGCAATGCAGGGGAGACAGCATGTGCGCTCTGAATGACCCTTGCTGTCTGGCCAATCTCCTGGGAGGGGACAGCTTGTTCTTCCTCCCAGGAATTCTTAGTGCAGAGGAGTAACCGCTGGAGGGAGGGAGGGAGGGAGGGAGGGCCGTCTAGTTCCCCACCTCTCACATTCGGTCTGAGCCTCTTTAGATAGCGTAGGGTTGCCCCTGATATCGTGGCTTGCGGTACAGCACTTGTGTCAACTAATCACTTTTGAAAACAGGTTTTTGGATGGACATTTTAAAGCACAGGAGATGTGATGACAGAAGGAACACAATCTGTTAAGGCTTCTGAATAGGGATTCTCATAAATACACCTGGAAGGCACATTAGCAGTGCTAAAGGGACTGCAAAGAGAAGGAGGGTTGTTTTATACAAGGAGAGGCAGTCAGTAACTTGAAATAATTCCGAGAGATAACTTGGATGACTGAATAGGATTCTTGTTGAAGATATCACCCCACTGTTTTAAAAGGCTACCACGCATGCATCACAAAACACAGTTTGCTCATTTATTTACACAGCAGCAATTTCGTCTTAATTATTTATGATAATAATTCATAATGGATTAGTAAATATGCTCTGCTAGAGCTGGCTTTTAAAAGGTGATATCTGTACATCACAAATCTTGTTTTTGGCTCAGACTTTAAGTTTTGCAAACAGCAAAGAGACACACACGAGCACGCGCGTGCCCACGGAAACACACTTAAAGGCTTAAAGCCCAGACAAAATGCTCTTGAGGAGTCACAGGCCCTCCCAAAGAGCCCGAGGATTTAGCGCGAATTTGGCTGACTGCCTGACCTCCTGCACCTCCCTACTCTGCTGGCACGCTGACACCTCAGAACTCACCCACCACAAGGGCCAGGGCAGAGGCAGCGCCCACAGTGGCGGGTGGTGGCGATCTTAGGCAGGCACTGCCAAAGACCCCCGGAACAAGAGGGCCCTTTTTATGTTCCTGTCTCCTCTTCTGTGAGGAATGTCATTTATATTCCCTGACCTGGCAAAAGCAGTTGGTTCTGCAGTCTGATTAAAGGAACCGGGCATTTGATCTGTAATTGTTTTTCAATGGCTGTATCTTCTTCTGTGTTATTGCTTTACATGGCTTGCGTTTGTACAATATTGAAAATCAATAAAAGTACAAAAATGTATTTTTCCTTCCTCTTAAAAGTGAAACGATCTTGTTAGGATTCTGGTGCAGGCACATTGCACTGGCAGCCTTCCCCCTGCCTCGCCTCGCCTCGCCTTGCATCCTCGAGCAGGCCTGAAATCCCATCCAGCGTGGACGCAGCCAGGCGGGCACACACATCCTTAGACTTAGCCAAAGCCTTTCACTATCAATTCCAAGAATAGCTCAAAATGGATTGAAACCAGTGGGACAGAGGTGGGTTAAATAGGTGGCATTCCCCCCACATCACAAACTTTGAGAATCTGCAAGCACTCTCACAAAATGGCTGCCAGAGTGCAGGGTGGCCGGTCACAGTTTGTCCCTTCCCAAGAACCTGAACGCAGGAAAGAGATGGGTGTGTGTGTGTTTGTGGGTGTGGCTCTGCGCTCCAACACACAGAAGCACAAAAACCTGAACCCAGTTTTCTGCTCTGACAGCTCTTTGGCAGAAGGCTGAGAGTCAAATAACTTTGCTGAAATGGTGAGGGCTGAGCCCCAGAGGACGAGGCCCCTCTCCGCTTGGACAACAAACACCCAAACAGCTGCTGCTCAGAGAATGAGAGAGAGAGAGAGAGAGAGATGCTGGAAAGTCACACACACACACACCCCAGAGGCAAAGAGCCCTGTGGGCTTTCCTAGCCCCCGAGGGCGGTCCCTCCCCCCCCCTCCTTACCTTTCCCTCTTTCCCCCCTTAACCCTGCAGCTCTTCTGAGCACGCTTCAAAATGGACTCGTGGGTTATTCTCTTAAGACGCCCCCTGGGGAGCAGCGGGGCACCCTTGGAAATGAGGGTCAGGCCTGTCGCTTTGTGCAATACCAGCCTGCATTAAAAACAAAGGCCAAACCCCACCCTATTTAAACCAAACAAAAGGAGGACCCCATGAGGAGGGGCCCAGAGCTAAACGGGAGGCTAAATGTCCACCTGGTGGGCCTGGCTACCCCCCCCATTCCTCATGTCAGTTTTTAACACCACCATTCTTACGGTTTTACCCCTTTTGGGGGAAATACTAAGGTGCGCTTCCAGGCTTTGTGACTTCCAGGCCTGCAGACACACACACACACACACACACACACACACACACAGAGTCAGTGCCCACCCCAGTGGAGCATTTCTATTTCTCTCTGGGGGGATTTTTCTGCAAATGTCCGCCTGGGGTGCCAAGAGGTCCCGCTGCCAGGTCCTGCTACCTTTGCCTGGAAAGGGGATTCCAGAACTTCCCAGCAAGAATCCAGAGACCTCCAGTTCAAAGGTTAATCTGTGGGCAATCATCCTCATGAGGGAAAAATGAATTTTTTCTCAAAATCCTGCTGTTTCCAAGAAATTTTGCTGCACCACATTTCGGTGTTGCCTCTTCCTCCCTCTCCCAGTCCTGTATCAGGACAAAAAAGCTGCAAGTCAGCCCCACAGTGACCACACAGTTCCATTATTCAAAACATAATTTATCCATGGAAGGCTGGGGGTTGTGGAAATTTGCCCCAAAAACTCCCCCATGCCCTTTATTGACTCTCATCAATAACGAGTCTGATTCAGAAGAGCCAAAAAGCAAACCAGAGCAGCCCTCCAGTCCCCGAGTCCCCCGCCCCCGGCGTCCCTTCAGCCCTCTCGGTCTCCTATCCGACCTGAGGGGAAGAAAGCAGGCAGAGGAACTGGGAACTGGGACGCGGTTTTCCCACAACCTCCCTCACCTTGCCTTTGCTTTGCCTCCGCTGCAGCTCATCCTGAAGCCAACCCTGGGAGCACTGCGGGGCCCTGTGCGTGCCCTGGCACGGGAAAGAGCCGCACAAAAGCCTCCCAGGGCCTCCCCCGCTTCAGCATGGCTGCTGAGGGGACGCTGTGTAGGGAGGGGTGGCAGCGGCGCCTGTGTGGGCACGCTCTCTTGAGACGGAGCCCCAAAACAGACTCTGGGGAGCTCCCTGGCTGTGCTCTGCTGGGCCTGTGAAAAGCCTGCGAGGGGGTGAAAAATCACCTCAGGAGAGCCTCCCTCCCCATCTTTCTCCCCTCACAGCACGGAGGCCGGGCTTTGGAGGGGTGCCCCCCACTGGCCATCCCACCTGAACCGGCCTTGCCATTGGCCCTTGGGCGCGCCTGTCTTGGGCCAGGCTGCCCAAGAAGGGGCTCAGCGGGCCCTGGGCCAGGTGCCCGCCACATTTGCAAGGGAGTCGGGCAGGGGCCCCTGTTTGGGAGGCCGGGTGGCCGGCGGCTGCCAAGCACCTGTAATCACTGGCACCCAAATAACGGTGGCAGGGGAGCCCTCTCCAGCGGGGTTGCCCCCGTTGCCATTATGTGCTCCTCCTCCCCACCCCTCTTGCGCCTTTTCCTCCTGAGCCTCAGGAGGGGCTGCCGAGGCCAAGGGCGGGGATGGCTCTCCTCAGACATGAGCAGGAAGGAGAGGCCGGGGGGCCACTTCTGGACACCTGCCTCCCTTGAACAGGAGAGCGGCCTCTCTGGGTTGCACAGAAACTGGTTTGTTTCTGAGGAGACCCCATGGGGTGGCTCGGCCTTTGGGTTGGGGGATCCTTTGACGGACCGCCATGAGTTGAAGTTGGCTTGACAGCCCAGTGGCTCCAAGGGGATGATTTGCTCCATTTAATTTGCTATACCTTTTTCTAGTCTGGAAAAAAGTACTTTTTTAATAAAAAGTTTCTATCTCCTTTGGGTGTTTTGCAAGTGAGCCGGAGGATCCTTGTGTGGGTGAGGTGGAGCAGAGTGAAGGGAGTTGTGGGGGGACCTTGGGGGAATTCCCAAAACACAGCCCTTTTTTGGCACATGTGTGGACTATTCCTGGAGTGAAGATGTAGAATTTACAGAAATTTTGAAGCCATGAGAGGCAAGGGAAAAAACAACAATTTTTTTTCGTTGTAGGTTTATTAAAAAACAAAGACAGGGGAAGAATTGGGAAACATGTGATGCTAACTCCCTCTTTATAGTCTGAAAGTCATTTTGTTCTTTGCTGTTGTTGTTAATTGTCATCAAGTCAGCTTAGGAATATAACATCCATCGTATGTAACTTTGTTTCACATAAATCATTTGGCATGTTTAAAGTTTTGTTTATTCAACAAATAATTGCAAATTGAACTGACTTTCTAAAAAAACGATCTTTTGCTACAATTGGAGCTACAAGGTCCTAAACTTCAAGGAACGCATGAACTGAGCTGCTTTGAGTCTCATTTAGGACAAAAGCAGCTACACATCAAAATAAACACAGACACAAACAAACTGCAAGGAACCTTTTTGGTTTTGCCAGTTTGAGAAGCAGATCAAAAGCCCTCAAAAACAGAACAAAATATCAACATTAGTAAAACAGAGAAAGTTATTTTGTCTCCAATCGTTCTCCATAGTGTTAAGCAGACATAACACACTTCTTTCAATAAAAAGAACTAAGAAAAGGAAGCCAAAACCAGGACTTGGAAATTTGAGAGATTCTGCACAGGCTACCATAAAAATCTTCCTCTTAAATAGAAATTATTTCAGGGCAAGAAGTATGTGAACACCTTCTTGTCTTAAATGTTTTATTCATATTTCTAAAAGAAAATATTCCATAATGCATTTTTTCCAGTCAGAACAGGCAAAAGCCAACTATTACAGCCTCTCCTAACTTGTGTGTTCTTCTTTGCTAATGACTCTTGTCATCTCAGCTACACTCTGACGTGGTTTGCCACACATGTGCCGGTTTTCCTTTGTGAAATATTGGAGGGTTCAGCCATAGAACTCACTGGGTGACCTTGGGCAAGTCACACCCTCTCAGCCTCAGAGGAAGACCATGGCAAACCTCCTCTGAAGAAATCTTGCCAAGAAAACCCTGTGATTTGGTCACCTTAGGATTGCCATGAGTTGGAAACAACTTGGGGGTACACAATGACAACAACAATGGAAAAAAATAGGGGGAAAGTACTCTAATTTTTTTTTCTTGAGCTTCTCTAGGCCTTCACATCTCTGCCTAAGAGCGATGGCGCAGGAATGAAATAAGATAATGGAGAGCAACACAAAAGTCTTCAAGTGCAAGCCCACTTCCAGCCCTGCAACGTCCGTCCCTCACACAACACCACAGAGCACTTTGGTGCCTCTTTTACTGCCCGTGCATCATGCAATGGAATATTAGGATTTGCGGTTTAGGGAGCGGCGTTTAGAAGCTGCAGCCAGAGAGCCCTCTCGTGCCTCTTGAAACTATAAATCCCAGAATTCCATGTGTTTTTTTTTGAAAAGCCGCACACAGTTTGGGTCCTGGCTACCTCCTGGATTGCCTAGTCTTGTATAATCTGCCCTACACCCTCATGTCCTCAGGAAAAACATCCATTTCGGTCAGCCGAAACCACACTGACTATAGCTACCCAGAGGACATTTTCTCTGGATTCCTCCAGGTTGTGGAAGGGCCTGCTGGAAGAGATTTATCGGCTCAGGCAGATGCCTGTATTTAAATCAGCAGTAAGGGCCAATTTCTTCTCGCAGGCCTATCCGGACTACTTTTAAATTATGATTTCTAAAGTATTTACTGATGGATTCTGACATGTCTTGGTTTTATATGTTCTTTTATTTGTGTTATTTGTTGTTGTTTCAACAAGAGAGAAAATGGTGATACTACTAGCGGGGAGTGACCATGCCCTAGTGGACTTTGGCATTCAGTGGGAAGGAGAAGATAAGTGTAGCCAGGCACTCATCTTAGATTTTAAAAAAGTGGACTTCTGTAAACTTAGGGAGCTGCTGGCTGGAATTCCGTGGTCAAGAATAGTGAAAGGGAAAGGAGTTCAGGAGGCATGGGAGTTCCTTAAAAGAGAGATACTGAAGGCACAGTCTAAAACTGTGCCAATAAGGAGGAAAAATGGAAGGCATCTGAAGAAACCAGAATGGTTGACTAAAGAACTCTCAGCTGAGCTAAGGGTTAAGAGAAACATGTATAGGAAATGGAAGAAGGGGGAAATCACCAAAGAAGAATTTAAGCAAGTAGCCAGGAGATGAAGGGAGGAGGTCAGAAAGGCTAAAGCACAGAATGAACTTAGGCTGGCCAGAGACATTAAAAACAATAAAAAGGGCTTTTTTAAATACGTCCGCAGCAAAAGGAAAAAGAATGAGACGATAGGGTCGCTGCGCAGAGAAGATGGAGAATTACTCACAGGGGGAAGGGAAAAGGCAGGACTACTTAACACCTTCTTTGCCTCAGTTTTTTTCCCAGAAGGATACAAGAACTCAACCTGGCGGTTGGGGAGCAGGTGAGGAAGCAGGGGAAATGAGGCACGTAATAGGTACAGGAATACCTGGCCACACTGGATGAATTCAAGTCTCCAGGGCCAGATGAATTGCATCCTAGGATATTAAAAGAGCTGGCAGAGGTCATTTCGGAACCGCTTGCTATAATCTTTGAGAAATGTTGGAGGACAGGAGAAGTTCCAGCAGACCGGAAGAGAGCAAATGTTGTCCCCATCTTCAAGAAGGGAAAAAAAGAGGACCCAAATAATTATCGCCCAGTCAGCCTGACATCAGTACCCAGAAAGATCCTGGAGCAGATCAGTAAGCAGTCAGTTTCTAATCACTTGGAAAGCAACGCAGTAATCACAAGAAGTCAACATGGATTTCTCAAAAATAAGTCATGCCAGACTAATCTTATCTCTTTTTATGATAGAGTTACTAGCTTGATAGATGAAGTTCCCTTGAAGATATGCTGTGGATGTAGCATACCTCGATATCAGTAAGGCCTTTGACAAAGTTCCCCATGACATTTTTGCAACGAAGCTGGTAAAATGCGGGCTGGACAGGGCTACTGTTAGTTGGATTTGTAATTGGTTGACTGATCGAACCCAAAGGGTGATCACGAATGGCTGCTTCTCATCCTGGAGAGAAGTGACTAGCAGGGTGCTACAGGGTTCTGTCCTGGGCCCAGTGCTGTTCAATATTTTTATCAACGACTTGGATGAAGGAATAGAGGGCATACTCATCAAATTCTCAGATGACACCAAATTGGGAGGGGTTGCTAATATGCCAGAGGACAGGATCAATTTTCAAAATGACCTGGATAGATTGGAGAGCTGGGCCAAGGCTAACAAAATGAAATTCAACAGAGAGAAGTGTAAGGTCCTACACTTAGGTAGAAAAAATGAAATACAGAAATATAGGATGGGGGACACGTAGCTGGATAACTGTACCTGTGAAAGGGATCTAGGAGTCTTCATAGACCACAAGCTGAACATGAGTCAGCAGTGTGATGCGGCAGCCAAGAAAGCCAATGCAGTTCTCGACTGCATCAATAGGAGTATGTTGTCTAGATCGAGGGAGGTACTGGTACCACTCTACTCTGCTTTGGTTAGACCTCATCTTGAATCCTGTGTCCAGTTCTGGGCACCCCAATTCAAGAAGGACATGGTCAAGCTGGAGCAGGTCCAGAGGAGGGCAACCAAAATGGTGAGGGGCCTGGAAGCCATGCCCTATGAGGATAGACTTAGAGAGCTGGGTATGTTTAGTCTGCAGAAGAGAAGATTAAGAGGGGACATGATAGCCATGTTTAAATATTTGAAGGGATGCCATGTAGAGGAAGGAGAGGGCTTGTTTTCTGCTGCTCCAGAGACCAGGACAAGGAACAATGGATTCAAGCTGCAGGAAAGGAGAGTCCACCTGAACCTCAGGAAGAATTTACTGACGGTCAGGGCTGTCCGGCAGTGGAATCTGCTGCCTCGGAGTGTGGTGGAGTCTCCTTCCTTGGAGGTTTTTAAGCAGAGGCTGGATGGCCATCTGTCAAAGGGAGTGCTTTGAGGGTGTTCCGGCATGGCAGGGGGTTGGACTGGATGGCCCGTGTGGTCTCTTCCAACTCTACATTTCTATGATTCCATGATTCTATGATACTAATAGTACTGCAGGTAACCTTGAGTCTCAGGTGCTGGGCAGGGGGAAGGTGGGGCATAAGCAAGGGAGGAGAACGGAGCATCTGCCTGGCAAGGTGCTCCTGAACGGTGTCCTCCTCCGCCCGGCCATCAGGGGCGGCTGGCCCGCTTTGCTGAGCAGAGGCTCCCTGGGAGGGATGGCTTATTCGGTTAGAGAGAGAGGGAGAGAGAGAGACCCTGCCCAAGGCTTTGCTCCTCTCGCTCTCTCGCTCTCTTTCACCCCCGCCTCCTCCCCCCACAGCTTCTCTTCTGCAAATAACGCTCGCTTTTTCACATGGGCTATTTGGAATTTCTGATGAAACTGCAGAAATGTCAGTGCGAGCAGGCGGCCAATCAAGAAGCAGCTCTCTGACCTTTGCCCTCCCCTTCTTCAGCACTCCTACTGCCATTATCTTCAATGGGGGAAGGGGAGGGAGAAGCCCCCGTGCCTCTTGTTATACCCTTCTTTTTTAATAGCCTAGAAGATGCTGATAAATAGTGACTCTGCCTCACATAAAAGAGATATACTGAGTTCCCTGTTAAGTCCCGAAAGTATGGAGGCAGCCCAAGTCCTCCGAAAAGGGTGGGGTGTGTGCGTGTGCTTGTGTGTGAGAGAGAGAGCACTCGAAGGAGAGGGGCTTCAGAAGGCTGAGAGAGAGAAGAGAGGCACTCTCTCCCAGGGCCCGCTTCCTCCTTCCCGTTTGAAATGGGATATGGAAAGGACTCTTCTGTGAGGCTGAAGGAGATCAGCGTCTTGGCCAGATAACTGAGCCCGGCTTCATGCGGTTCATGCCATCAAAGCGAACAAATCCAGTGTGTGATTTGGGGGTAGGCTGGAGCGCCCGAGGTTATTTATTATACCTGCACGCTGGAGCCTCAGCGGCTAAAGGGAAGGAGAGCAGGGCCTGGGGCCCGGGGCCCGGGGCCCTGGCCAGGAGCACCCCCTCCCGTTCCCCTTGGCAAATGCTGCCAGCCGGGGAGGCCAGGCTGGGCCATTTTGGCAAAATGACACACTTGTGGCTGTGAAAAGGCAGAGCATGACTCTTCCTGGAAGTGGTGATCCACTCTCTGGCTGGAAGCAAAGCTGTGCTGTAGTCTCTGGTTGGGAGCATGCAAACAGGCAGGGAAATACTGAGGCAGGAAGGCAGCCTTTGTCTTGAGCACGTGGTGGCCACGTGTTCATAAGGCAACAAAACAGCACATCTGCAGAAACTGCTTTCAAAACCCACTTCCAAGGTTTGCATTAGGAGCAGCAAATATGCTTCATTCCTGATCAGACACACACACCCCCCCACTGCCCCAGCCCCCAGACTGAGGCCTGGAGTAGCCCTGGGCAAGCGCAGTGCATTTCCCAGGGCAATTGGCACTTTTCAGATTTCTGCCCTACTGTCGGCCTGGAGGGAGGATAGAGGCATTCATCTCTCTGGCCCAGAGGTCACTGGGACACCTAGTAGACCCTTTTGCGCTGAGCTGATGCACAGATCTGTGAGACAGAGCCCGCAAGGCTTTTCCTCCCTCCCATCCTGGGTCACCATGCAGAGTCTGCGCGTAGGGCTTGGGACAACCGCCCCCACAACCCAGAAAGGATGGGATAGGGGTGGCAGAGCCCAGCGCCTGGTCCTCAGCGTAATCCCAATCTGACAGGGAGCGTGAAACCCTGCCCGTGGGCAATTGTAAAACTAGAAGAGGAAGGGATCTATTATTCATGGCAGAAAGTGAGGTGAAGTCAGGGCAGGGAAATAACATTAGCCATGATTAGTGTGCATTACTGAAGAGGCCCCAGCATTATCTTTTGGATGCAGAGAAACCACAAGGAAAGCGCCAGGCTGTGAGATTCAGCACAATTATTCCTATTTCCCAATTAATGTGTGTGTGTGTGTGTGTGTGTGTGTGTGTGTGTGTGTTTATGCCATTAATTGAGGGAGGTCGTAAGCGGGGAGATGAGAGCACCTGCTGGGAAACTTTTTAGGTAAATACAATGAATGACTGAATCCCTTTGAACTTTCCTTAGTAATCATGCAGATTTCCCAACCTTCAGCCTTCAACCTCCTTCCGAAGGACAGGAAAACTAAGCCATGCCCAAGGCCTGTGCTTCCCTTGCCGACACCAGCTGCAGGACAAACTCTTACTGAGCAACACTCTCGTGAGTACAGAACCGGAAGCCTCCTCCCAAGTGCACAGAGGCCACCCTAAAGCCACCTGGGAAGAAACTGCACAGAAGCCCAGCGACAGCCTTCCAAAATCCCTTGTTCACAGACAGACAGGTGGAGCAGCAACTACAGCTTGGCACTAGAAGATTTAATGGATGATGGTTTGAATTTTAGGAGCTGTAGTACATTTTAGTAACACACAAGCAATATCAGGAGGATCACATTCCAAAATCCAAATCTCAGCCACGGATGTGTGGTGGTGGTGGTGGGGTTTCCCACCCCTTTCCCATCGAATCTCCAAGCGCAGTCCATGGCCAGGCCCAACTGGATGCAAATACTTTCACAATGCACGGCAGGCAGCAGTTGCGGTCTCAGTTAAAGGCAGATGGGTCAGTGGGTTTTTTTAAAAAAATAAGCAAAGGCATCAACCTAGGGTGTTTTAAGCACCAAAACAAGCAAACCTGAGCAGTTGTTTCCCTCGGCAGAAGCTTTAGTTACGCACGTTGACCGGGAGGCCTTCCCTCCAGATCTGAGACAGGGCTCCTCCTCAGGGACAGGGAAGTCTGGCTTCCCTCCCATGTTCCCAAAAGGGTTCTTCCATGCCTATATCCTCTCCCGCTCGGCCACCAAACCCAAGTCCTGATTCCGCCTGAGTCCTGTTAAAGGATGTTTTCCTTCCTCTCACTCCTCAGTCGCCACAGGCAAGGCTGACCCCCTGAGATTCCACAGCTCCTGATGCCCACTCAGAGGAACTGTATGGACGTTGAAAGGGAAAGGCTTGCTGTGTGGTCGCTCATTAGCCTAGCCCACTTGCCCACGGCTCCTCTTCTTTGCTCATCCTTCCTCCTTCTTCCACACATCCCTTTAGCCCCAGGTGCAGAGCCCTGTGTGAACACATAAGAAGCCCCTGGTCCCCCGGGCTCTGTGCCCTGGACGATGCAGGCCTTTCTGTCCCTTGAGCCTTGGGGATGGAGGCGCTCTGTTGATGACCAGGAGGGGTCATCAAAGTCCAGCAGGCTGGCCAAAATCCTTCTTCCAGGGGTCTGTGGGAGGGCGGGGGCGTCTCCCCCCATTCTCTCCCCTGTAATCCTCCCCGTTGGCTCACCCCCTAACCTCACCCGGCCTCCTTCTCTTCCTCCTCCTCTCAAGTGCCTCCTATTGAGCTTTGTGCTCCAATTGCCCCCAGAGCCCACTGGATATTCCTTTAGATGTCTAACAAGCGTCAACACAACTGAGGTTTAGAGAGAGACAGAAATCAATACTGCGGCTTCCACCAGTCACGCTGAGGGATTAGCCGTCCCAAGGAAAAGCGCAGACAGTTGAATAAGGGAATCATGACTCCGAATAACCTAAGAGGTTTATATGAAGCTCGCAAGCAGCCCCTGGCCCTGATAACCTCCACTTGGCCCAGGAAAAAAGGGAGGCTGTGAAAACATTCACTTAGCTTCCTCCCCTCCGCTGTCAATGAGGGCCAGCGGGAGACCTCAGGGGTCAAGAGCAGAGCACCCAGAGGCCGCCAGACCGACCCACCGAAGACAGAGGCTGCCGAGGGATCATTTGTCACCCGATAGACAAGGAAACAGGAAGATTCCGACGCAGGGAGAGGCAATTGGGTGTGCAGGCAACCGCCTGTGCTTCTCTCTGAGTGTGGGGTGGAAACAGCTCTGGTGGACGCTGACCTCAGGAGAGGGTGGCAGGTGGGGCTGAGTGAGGAAGGGAACTCCTCTGATTCCCAAGGACCACTAGGAAGCTTTGGGTCCCTACAGCCAAAATAGTAAGACCCACCACCCACAGGCTCAGTGCCAAGGCGGGTGGGTGCTAGAGTCAGGGTCTTTTCAGTTGGAAAAACTCTACCCACAGGCCATGCGCAGGCTCCATACTGACCGACTCTTAAACAGCCCCTGAACACCTTTCTGTTTTGGCCTGTTTTTAATGACCGTGCTTGGCAAGGTATTTAAACTGTTGTTGATTTCCACTTCGGTCATTTTAATCTGCTTCACCTGAGTGGCTCTGCTCTGCCTGGCAGAGTTTTTCGCTGCTGTCTTAGTTTTGCAGTTGTGTTGAGACAATATTAAAACATATATTTTTAAAAGTTATGAGGCATGTATACTCCAAGAGGCTGGGTTGGTCAAGCTCACAGGGCAGGGCTTTCTCTGTAGCAGCCCCTACAGAATGGATGTCCCTCCCGAGGGGGTCAGGCCAGACCCCTCCCTCCTGAGCTTCTGGGGGCAGCTGAAACTGGACTGTTTTGCATGGCCCTCCATACTTCAAACTGGGGCGTGAGTGTGGTTTTTTAAGAGCCTGGGGGGGGGATAAAGTATTTTAGTCTGTTTTTAAATAATCATAGAATCATAGAATCATAGAAATGTAGAGTTGGAAGAGACCACAAGGGCCATCCAGTCCAACCCCCTGCCATGCAGGAAAACCCTCAAAGCACTCCCGACAAGTGGCCATCCAGCCTCTGCTTAAAAACCTCCAAAGAAGGAGACTCCACCACACTCTGTGGCAGCACATTCCACTGTCGGACAGCCCTGTCAGGAAATTCCTCCTGAGGTTCAGGCGGAATCTCCCCTCCTGCAGCTTGCATCCATTGCTCCTTGTCCTGGTCTCAAGAGCAGGAGAAAACAAGCCCACTCCCTCCTCGACATGACACCCCTTCAAATATTTAAACATGGCTATCATGTCCCCTCTCAACCTTCTCTTCTGCAGACTAAACATACCCAGCTCTCTAAGTCTGTCCTCATAGGGCATGGCTTCCAGGCCCCTCACCATAATGTTTTTGATCTGTTTTGTTTGTCTCTCTTGACTGTTTCCTCTGTTGTTGGCTGCCTCAGGGGCCCTGGGGGGCTGAGAGACAGTAAACAAATACTTAAAACAAATAAGGAACCAAACAAAAACCTTCGTGCCTAGTAGTTCCTGCTGCAGCTCTGGCACTAGGAGCGGCTCTCCTCCTCCTCCTCCTCCTCCTCTCCACACGGAAGGCTGCCCAAAGGAGGCTGCGCCCTTCCTAGCTCGCAGCCTCTCTGTGGGGTTGCCTGGAACAGCCTGTCCAGAAGCCTGCTGGGAATCCTGGAGGGTCCACCAGTACCCGTCCTGGCTCTCTTTCACCAGCCATCGCCTTGGCTCTCTCTTTCTATCTCTCCGCTGGCCAGACCTCCCCAGTGACACTCTCCCCACTGGACATAGAGGTCCCCACCATTATGCCAGCACCCTCCCACTTCCTTATTTTGCAGACCACCACGTCCCACCTCCGTCCTCTTTTCTTTCTCCACTGCTGCTGTTAAGGGCCGGGGAAGCAAAGTGCCCGCTTGCTGCTAAAGGCAGAGAGAGACATTTGTGGCAAAATAAATGTGAATTCTCAACACATATGCCTTGTTGGTGCTCTTGACCTAGTTTCTCCATTGGGTCTGCTGCGTGTGGGCCACAATTCCCCCAGAAACCCTAACATGCCTCTTTCATTCAGTACCCCATGCGCAAGATGCGTTATCTTCATGCACATGGAACCAAAGATGTACAATGGCAGTCTGCAAGGCACCCTTTGCAGCAATTGCAAAGACCAGCTGCCTGGGAGGGGAGGAAAAGGTGCATGCATGTAGGCATTTGTAGGCTTGTTCTCTGCTGTTTTCCCCACAGCTCTTATTATGGGATACCTGCAGGTATATGGCAGGGCACAGTGTTGGACTTAGACTGCCAGGACTGAGATAACTTCCTCTCTCAGCCATGACTTCCTCTGGGTGAGCATGGCCACTCACCTCCAGCAGACTAAGCAGGGTTGCTATGAAGACAAAATGAGGAAAGGGTCGTGGACAACCTATATGCTGTCCTGATATCACCAGAGGGATTTTTAAAAATATAAATGTCTTTCACACTCATGCAAAAAGGCTTTGCCAGGTAGCCCCAAGCGCCGCCCCCCCTGCCTTTTCTCCATCCTCCCTGGCTGGACCACCTCCCTCTCCCCCTCCATGGTCTGTGTGATGTGACCAGCTGAAAGCCTCCTTTGAGCCAATCAGGTCTTACAAACGCCTGAGCCCAGCTCAGAGAGCGAGACAGAGAGAGCCCATTGCATTCCCTGCCTCTTCTTCTTGCACCGCCTGAACCCCCCTCCACCGGCAGCCTCCATAAATCTGCCTCACCTGATGGGAGATGGGCTTTTTAGGATGTCTCTGGGTGCTTTGAGGTAGCACTTCTATGAACTCGGAGCCACCATAAATAACGCTACCTGCAATATGTCTTTGGGAGTGTGTCAGCAGCGGCTGTCCTGCCATGAATTTTTATTCTTTGGCCGTCGGGAAGATGGATTCCAGATACAGCATTTTCCCGCACTTAGTGTCAGATCTCTTTACCCCTTTGCCCCAGCCGAATGACAGGGACCACAAATAAAATAAAATAATAAAAGAACAGCCACCGAGTGGAGGAAGAGCCCAGGGAGAGGCCAGCCAGGGCAGCCTCATTGCCTCAGGGAAGGGAGGGCAGGGCAGCCCCCCAATCCAGGAGGGATTTCTGAGCCCCCACAGGGTGGAGCTAGTTCCCAGGGGCCGTGGGAGGAAAGGGGCAAGCCAAAGGGATTTCTGGCAACCAGGGCTCAGAGGGCCAGGCCCAAAGCACATGGGCAAAAAGGCCTTCATCACCAAGGCCCTTTCTGCACCTTACCTTCTTCCGGCACTGGGGTGCGGGGATCGCGTGAGCAACCTCTGGCGAGAGGGTCTCATGTCCAGGGTCCTTCAGCTCCGCACAAGCTGCCTGCTCGTGCAAGAGCCCTGCCTCTTCCTTCCGCAGCGCACCCTGGGACCTTCCCAGGGTGCGCTGGGACAGGAAGCGCGACTGGCGCAACTCCGGAGGCTCTGCACGCCGGGTAAGTGCACGCGGAGCCAGGAGCAATGCGTGATCGCGCACCATTTTCAGCTTCTAGCCAAAAATGAAAAGGTGCGCAGCCGGCCCCTGCCAGCCCCTGGAGCGTCGTGCGATTGTGAATGCATTGTGCAGATTGCTCCTCACAATCGCGCAATGCTCCAGGTGCCCTTTCACATGGGAAATGCAGTGTGAAAAGGGCCCAAGCAGGGAGTCTCCCCACTTTCCATGCTCACAGCATAGCAGGGTGCATCCCATCTTCGCCTGGCCCTAAGCCATGCTACCCGGCTGCCCTCGTCCCAAGACAAAGCCCAGAGGCGGCCCGGCCAGAGGCTGCAGGATAAGACCAGAGAGAGCGCCCTGGCCTGGCCTGCCTCCCTGCAGCCCCCCACTTCTCTGTGGGGTTTGTAGTAGCTTAACAGAACCCTGGCTGAACAGGCCATGCATGTGGGTGGGGTGGGGTGGGGCCTGGCTTGCCTTCAACTCCTCTGAAAATCCTCCTGCCCCCGCACATGCACCCCAAACTCCCCCAGTACTGGCCATGCATTTGCCTCCACAGCCGAGTGGAAGTGGAGGTGATTTACAAGGTCGTTGACAAATGCCTGTATTGATCGGGTATTAAAGTGTCCTGTGATTAATACAGCCTTCGAAGTAATTAGTGCAGAAGATCTCTTATATCTCACCATGTTTAAATAATGTATCTGCGTGCATCTCGGCCCCCTGTCAATCAGGCTGTCTCAGGCCAAATGCCCGATCACCTGATAACTCCTCTGGAAACTGGGCTTCCTGCCTGCCTGCCGAGTCACTTTCAGGAATGGAGGCTCCCCTCCCCTCCCTTCCTGCCCAGGGTGCGTGACCTCTGGGGAAATTTAGGAGGGAGCAAGAGGAGGGGGCAGGGGAGCACATCTTGTGGCCTGCCCCTGGGTTTCAGGGCCTGAGTCTCCTTCTACAGTCCTCGGGAAAAGGGGAGAAAGCTCAGGGTGAGAGCACTGCCTTGGAAAATGGGACTGGCATGGTCCTGACTTGGGAGGGGGCTTGCAAGAGGACCTGCTCCCAGCCCACCTTGCCCAAAGGCAACAGCCCCTCTCCTCAATCCACCTCCAGTTTTGTTCCCGGGGCCAGTTTCTGGCCTGCAAACCCGGCAGTTTTCAGCCTCCTTTTCCCCCTCTTGATGAAGGGGTGCCACCCCCTGCCTGCCTGCCTGGTGTGCCACAACTCCTGGTGCTGGGCACGTAATTTCCTTCCAGTCCGACTTGGCCACATTGCTGGTGCAGAAGGGCTGCTCAGAGGAGCCCAGTGCTGCTGAGGGAGAATTCATTATTCCCGAAGGCCTGCTGGAATGAATTGTGCACCTGACGCCACGCTTTCTCAGCAGCACTAGCAGCAGCTTCAGGCAGCGTGGAGTGCCAGCTCAGCTGAAAGGGAGAAGAAATGGCAGCGGCTGCCATCCTGCTCCGCAGATGTTCTCTTGTGCCAGCCTCCATCCCTCTCTCCATCTCTCCCTCCCTCCTGGCCAGAGCTGGGATCTGTGGCACCATCTCAGGGCTGCCGGGCCCTTTGGCCAAATGTTCTCTGCAGCAGAAGACCTGCCCGTGGCCACTGGGCACAGCGTCGCACCTTTGATTTAAGATTTCCCACATTCCATGGGGCGCCTGGTGCATTAATACTCCAGGGCACTGAGGGAAATGCCCAAGCTTAAGGTGTGTGGGAGAGGGCTTCCTCTCGGCCTCACCACCATCAGAGACAACTTTGATGAGGACACAAGAGATGGGCCTTCCCAGCGGCTGCTTCCAGTCTATGGAACTCCTTCTGCTCTCTTTTGCCTCAGCAGGCAAAGGCCTTTTCTTTGAGAGAGGCCTCTGGCTCTTAACTCCTGTGGCTCCTGCAACAGCAGAAGGGTCTTTTCATCGTCTGCTGTGCTTTTATCTTTTGTTGCTGTGGTTGTGTGCCTTCAAGTCATTTCTGACTTATGATGACCCTTAGGTGAACCAGTCACAGGGGTTTCTG
Source organism: Iguana delicatissima (assembly GCA_948472985.1). NCBI lineage: Eukaryota > Metazoa > Chordata > Lepidosauria > Squamata > Iguanidae > Iguana > Iguana delicatissima. The sequence goes on from CAOKZL010000132.1 coordinate 338,659, forward strand.
GGGCTGAGAGCATGTGACTCACCCAAGATCAATCAGTGGGTTTCTGGGGCCGAGCGGGAATTGGATCCTGGCCTCCAGGGTCATGGTCCAGCACTCAAACCACTATACCACAATGGCTCTCTTTTATCTTTTCTACTGTGTTTTAATTTTGTGCTTTAAATAGAATTGCTTTTTTTGTTGTCTTTTAATTTTTGTTTAAGAAGATTTTAGTTGCACCTTGTCTGAATTTGTTGCAAGCCAGCTAGAGTCTCACGCCAGGAGAAGGATGAGGCATAAATTAATTAAATAAGACAAATAAGACAAAATGGTTTCCTGGTTGTAGATGCCTGGTGGAGGAGGAGGATGTGGTGTCTACAAGTGTTAAGTACACCTTAGCTGGAGAACCAAATGAAGAACACTTGAGTGGTGGGCGTGGAGCAGTCAGGCTGTAAAATGCCCACCACAGGTACACCCCTGAGAGCCTGGGTGCCCCTCTCATCCCCCTCCACTTGGGCATACCTGTGGTGGCATTTGATTTGGTTCTCTGGCTAAGGCATACTTAATCAAGACAGGAGAGAAACTAGCATAATTATAGTGCCAGGATGCCATTACACACCAAAGAAATTAAACCTTGTCTTAAGCCAGCAGCATCTCTGGTGAAAACAAGAAGATTTCATTACCCGCAGGGTTACAGAGAGGGCCAGCGCATCTCGGCTGTGGTGCCTCCGACCCCCAAGGAGCCCAGGAAGAAGATAGGTGAGTGTGGGGCGGAGGTGGGACTGGGGCATAGGGACACCCTCGAAAACTAATAAAATGGCAAGCAGTAAGTGAACCTTTTATTGTTCTGAGAATGTGATGACTGAGAGTGCAATAAAGAAAGGTTAATACACAGAGCTGCAAACTACAACACTAAACAACTGGCTCTCCTGAATCTCAGCCTCAGGTGCTCCTCACAAAGGAAACTTCAATTCCCAGCCACTTATCAAAGGCATCAGAGAGAAATTATGCTCCATCCCATTGTGGCCCCTGAGGAGGAGGAGAACAGCATTTGGAGGAGGAGCAGCTGGGCCCCCAAAAGGTGCAGCCCCAAAGCCACAGGCATATTCCACTGCTGGCCCAAGGGGGCTGGCCTGACTGGTAGCCCCAAAGGCCCACTCAAGAGCTCCCACAGCTACATGCAAGGATGACGGGCACACAGCACAGTCTCTCCTCCTCTCCTGGCATGAATGCATCCCCAGGGACAGACCCTGATCAACAGCTGCAGTGCTGTAGAGTCCCTGGGTGATGGAGCTGAAGGAGAGGCCACTGGGCCCCCCGGTTCCATCAGGCTGTGCCTGAAGCTCTATGCTACAACTGCCATGATGGTTCCAGTGCCACAAGACACTCTGCTGGGTTTGCTGCAATTGACCGCATGTGGCCACGGTTAATTGTGGGGCAGGCTCCTTCCCCTGGCCTTTCCAAAGGCACTTTGGGGCTCCTGGCCCATGGGAGTGTGTTGTCTGGGGAGAGTGCCCATGGCTCTCTGCTCCAAATACTGCACAATACAACAATCAGTACAGACTGATCCTCTCTTATCCAGAAATCTGAAAACCTCCAAACCCTCGTTGCTGCCAGCTGCCCACCTCCGCTTTCGAGGTGGTGGCAGTGGCGGAGGGGGAGGCAGCGTTCCTGTTCATCTGTCTCTCAGATTCTCAGTCTCTCTCTCTCTCTCCTTTTGCCTCCAGAGATACTGAGGATCTGAGAGATGAATGAGCAGGTGGAAGAGGGTGGCTGGTGGCAGAAAGAGAGACCACGGAGGATCTGTGAAATGGCGGGAGGTGTGGATTTGCACTGAGCACTATGCCTGGGTTCCCGCCACTTCACAGATACTCAGTTTCCCTCCAGCCTTGCATCTCATACACAACACAAGGAGAAAACAAATGGGAAGCAAGGCTATTCCAAAATGGTACTCTGTTCCAAGGCCCTTTCCACACGGCATTTGCCATGCAAAGGGGCCCCTGGAGCATTGCGCAATTGCGAGGAGCAGTCCACACAACGCACTCACAATCGGGCGATGCTGCAGGACCTGGCAGGCACCAATCATGCACTATTTCATTTTCAGCTGCGAGCTGAAAATGGTGTGCAATAGCGCATCGCTCCGGGGTCCCGCGTACACTTGTCGTGCGTGCGGAGCTCCGGAGCCGCAGCGCTCATGCTTCCTGCCTCAGCGCAGCCTGGGAAAATCCTAGGCTGCACTGCAGAAGGAAGAGGAGGGGCTCTCGCGCGAGAAGGCAGCAGCTGTGGAGCTGAAGGCACCCCAGCTCCGCAAAAAGGTGAGTTGTGGAAAGGGCCCCAAATCCCAAAAAACGGAACACTTCTGGTCACGAGCATTTCGAGTAACGGATCCTCAACCTGTAAGCAGTGAACAGATCAGATGCTTTCTCATCCGGAGTGGATCCTGAGCTGGGGGGTTGTTTTTATTTTTGAGACTCCAAACGCCGTCAACAGCTGCCTGGGCTCAGGGGGCTGCTGAGAGGTTCCTCCGTGAGGAGCTGCCTGCCTCTGGCCTGGCTCCTCAGCCGACCAGCATGCCTGCCCTTCGAGGTTGGGGCCCTGCCTTCTGTTTCTGCTCATGTCCCTGCTAAGGATATTTTGAGGTTTGCCTAAGTCTCCAAGAGGAAGGAGAGGTCCTGCCAGACCATCCTGGAGCTGACAATTAAGAAACCTCAAAGTAATTTTTGAAAATGTCAGCGTCTCATTTAGCAGAGGGATAAATAATGAATGACGCGTAATCTCTGTCCTGTGCGGGCAGTACAACTTTGCAGTGTCATTAGTAAACTAACGGTATAATATCTCGGTGTCACAGTTTAATTATATCTTGTAATTAGTTTCAGCAGCGGGTCGTGCCGAGTCAGCCCCCCTGAGCTAAACAAAAGGTAATTGAACTTTCTGAGCCCCCTCCCCTGCCTTTGCCCCCCCACCCCGAGAAAACAGTTAGGGGGAGGCTGAGGAGGGCAGGCTCCCCCTGGGTGGGAGGCAAAGGCTGAGGCAAGGCCTGCCACTGGCCACGGCCACAGCCTCTTTCCGGCGCGGTGTCCACTGGGCCGGTCCTGTCTCCCTGCAAGGCTCCCACAGAGGCTCCCAGGCAAGGGAGCACAGACCCAGTCACGCGTGGCCAACTGCGAGGGGCAGGCAGCCGAGTGTGCACAAGCCTCAAAGGTGCCACAGCTTTGAGGAAGTTACTTTGGGGGTGGCCTGCGGGTGTGCTGGCTGGCTGGCTGGCTGGCTGGCTGGCTGGCTGGGGCGTTCCGGGAGCTCGTAGTCCAAGCTCCGCAAGGAGCCACCACCTGAGCCGGAGTGGGGGGCGGCAGTGAGGCTTGCACTGTGGCCGTGTTTCTTCTCGCGGTCACTCGAGGGATGTCAGGCGCCTCAGCCGAGAGAGGACATCTGTGAGTAGCCCAAGTGGTGATGATGGGGTGGCTGGTGCGGGAGCCCCTCCAGCCCAGCAACCTCCAGCCTCCTGGCGGGCTCCGGGTTCAAAGCATCCTGGCCGAGTCTTCCTTGAAAGGCTGTCCTGGGGTGGAGTGTGCCTGGTTGTGGGGAGGAGGCCGGCCTCTCTGCTTATGCAGCAGGGCGCAGGTTAGACAAGAAGCCACTTGGGGAGCAGAAGCGGCCCCGGCCCTTCCTTTGGGAGCCCTTCAGCTCGTTTAGTGGAAGGGGAGGTGGCGGCAGCAGTGCTGGTTGGGGCGGGGCCAGGCTGGGGAGGAGGGGGAGCCGGCCACTCCTGGGGCTGGTGTGTGCAGGTGTGTGGCAATCCGGCTGGTTGCCATGGAGACATGATGACTTGTTCACATGGCAACATACCTAAGGCCTGCTATTAACATGAGCAGGAGGAGCGGGCGGGCGGGCGGGGGAGGCTGTGCAAGGCAGGGAGGAGGGGAGCGCGCTCACCATCACTCTCCCCGGTGCACACGTGTGGGAGCAAGGGTGGGGAGTGGGGAGCCCACGGGACTGGAGGGGGAGAGGTGATTCTGCCAGCCTGCTTCCTTCGTGTCCCCACTTCCTGGCCCAGCCCACCCTCCTGGCTAGGTGCACTGAATGCGCGGGGGGTGGCAAAAGCACCCAGGAAGAGCCCAAGCTTCCCAGGAGACCTTTCTGGGGCTCTCTCGGCCCCCGGCACCCGACACAGGCGGAGGGAGGGCCTCCCGTGTGCCGGAGGGGCCCCCAGCTCTTCCTGGCAGCTGAAGGCAGCAGAAGGCGTCCTCCTGGCCTCCACGGCAGGAGTGGCAGCAAAGCCACCACTGCCAAAGAAGGGGCCACACTGCCAAGGTGTCGCAGGCACTGACACGTTCCTGCCGGAGAACAGCGGGGAACCAAGTGCCAGCCACACACCCCGGGGCGTTTGGGCAGGAAAGGCCCCTTCCAATGTGCCTTCCACAGCGCAGATAAACGGTTGTGGGTGAGCTGAGCAAGGAGCGCCACTCAGAGGCTGCAGCAAAAGCCCAGGGCACCCACGCACCCACCCGCCTGCCTGCTCAGTAGGGGCAAATCCACCCGGGGGGCAAATCAGTTCACTTCCGCCTGCAAGAAGGGCCTCACCCCAGTGGTCCTGTGGGTGCACCTGAGAAAATATCCGGAACATCCAGGCGGATAAGAACGGCTCAGAAGCCCAGAGCACCTTCCCCTCATCCTCTCTCTTCAGGGGAGGGTGAGACAGGCACACATGTGTCTCTACGTGGAACATGAGTTTGCTAGTCATCCTCATGGTGCATCCCGTCCCACCCCGAGGCCAGTGCCCTTGGCACAGGCAGCATGGCACCTCTTTCTCCATGCCATCTTTCAGAGAAACCCAGGCAAGGTAACAGGTGCCCATGCCACTGCTCACGGCTCCCTCCCTCCCTCCCTCCCTCCCTCCCTCTCATGGCACTCAACATGGCTGCCAGCTCTCCGCAGGGACCCTCCTGGCCCTTTAATTAAATCCACCCATGTCCAGTGGCCTTGACCAGTGGAGCCTGGCCCTTTCCTTGCCGTGCCAGCTGCTCTGGGAGGGAGGGAGCCCCCCGCATACTAATTGGGCAAAGGCAGCGATTCATCAGCCCCCGATAGGGCTCCAGCATCTACAAGCACTTATGACATGTAATTGGTGGTGTATAAGCAAGCCGGACCACATTAAAAACCCTACAGATAGTCAGAGATAAAAATTAATGACTTTTGCTTTGTGTAATCCTGCACGCATTGGTGGGGAAAGGGGAAGGTGGCGGTGGGAGGGAGGAAGAGCTGGGATTATGGGCAGATCTAAGCAGACACAAAGGAACAAAGGCTTCCTCTCCCTTGTTTACATCCCAAACAATAAGAAAACCCACAAGTGACAAGTTATGGGAAAGGCGAGTGAGCAGCTCTTGGCCGTTTTCCTGACCTAAGCCCACTGCCCCACAAGTGGGTCCTTCTTACGATGCAGACCAAGAGGGGACCATGGGGCTCTTGCATGGCAATGGAAAAAAGCAGCAGCCAGGAGCAGGGGGCCACCTTGAGGGCTCCTCAGAGCAAAGGCAAAGCGAAGGCAGCCCGGGATAACTCCCCGGCCACTGTGTGGCCCCTTAGACCTGTTGGCTCCAGCCAAATTCTGCCTCTTGCTCACGCAGGCTTTGTGGGGGGAGGGGGAGGGGTTCATTTACAAGTGAGGTGGGGTGGCCAAATGGGCCAAGTGCCAGCCATCTTCCTCCTTTATTGGTCTCCCATATCCCTGGCAGCTCCCTCTCCCACTTTTGGGACACACAACTCAAAAAATGCTGGGGGTGGAAGCTCTTCTCTCCAGCCTCCCCATCTCCTTTCCACTCCAGGGGCTGAGGGCAGCTGGTCAGACACTGCAACATGCACTCCCTTTTCCAGCCCACCCCTTCTGAACCTGAGGGTGGCACCTTTAGATACGTGGCCAGGGATGAAACCAGGGGCACTGTGCCGCTTTGGATGCTTATTGGAACTTCCACCCACAGGAACATTTCTGTGAGGCCCAGGAGCAAGGCAAAAGGCTCCCAAAAAGCAAGACCCTTCCACCCTCTCTGCCCCCACAGTCACCCCCATTCCTCCAGAAGGCAGCACTTCAAGAAAGGCTTTGACACCATCCTTTCTGGCATCTTTGGCTAGGGATTGAATCCTTCACTACTTTTTTCTCTCAGAGGAAGCAATGAGAAATCTTAGCAATTTGCTTCTCATTGCAAGAAAGATTTTGACAACTGTGTCATTTGCAAAGTCTGTTTGCAGTGGGGACATATTCTATGTGAAATTCACATGTGGTTGTTTTGCACAGACAGCAGCACTCTCCTGTGCTGAAAAGACTGTTTTTTTTCCTCCCCCCTCCCCGTGGAAAACAGCCACAAGTAAGTTTTGCTTCAAATAAGTCTCATGAAGCTTCTTGTGGGTCTTGGGTTCTTCTCATCAGGGTTTCTTAACAGCCAAAAAAGCACATTTTCTGGCTTGTTTCAAATATTTTGAATCTTCTTCCCATCTGTATCTCTGACACACTTTTGCAAGACAGACAAGGCCAGAGAGGAAGACTGTGGCTGCCGGGCAGGTGGCGGGAGGAGGCAACAGCCTCACAGCCCAGCCCCATTGAGCACGGGCAAGGCCGACTCCAAGCCCCAAGCAGCCCCAGTCACTTGGAGGGGCTCTCAGGTCTGCCTGGGTATCGGAGGAGGCCATTAGGCAGGGCAGGGACTCCAGAAAGAGAAACTCATTGATATTGGCAGGCCGTTAAGCAGAAAGTCAGACCCATCAGTTGTGTTTAAGCCTGGCTGCCAACCCCCCCCCACCAAGGGTGCCTATTTGCCCACCCCCCCACCTCCTCTGCTAGCTCTGACTCCTGTTAATTTCATCTGGGAAGTTGCGGAGGGCGGGGGGGGGGTTATTTGCTGAGGACGGCTGCTGGGAGAGGCGGCCGTGGCTGCAGCCACTGGAACCTGATAGAGTGAGTTCATTGATGACCGACCAGGGCTCCTTCGCGCATCGAGCTAAAAGAGGATTAATTATGCTTTGTAGATTAAGAGGCTGCACACTCAGAAGCCTTTGTATTCCACAGGGGTTTGGGCAGAACTGCCAGTGTTCAACAACCCAAAGCAACGCAAAGCCATCCCCTGCACTCACACACGCACAGAGAGACACACACAGCCTGGAACCAAGGCCATCCACCTTTGTGGGCCTGCATGTGTGTGCGCGTGCGTGCGCACAACCTTATCACGCCCTGCAAAGTTCAAGAGACGTGGGGAGGGGGCCAATCTGGCTCCTCGGCCTGTCCACTGCAAGTCCCGTCCCTGCTTCCTGGCTGCCTCTTTTTCTGCTTCCTTCCAGCAGCACCCGGCCTCTGCACAATACCAGGCTAGATCAGGCTGCCGTGGCGGGGGGGCAGTTTTGCCTGGGACTGGCACCACATTTGTGCCCACTACAACTGTTCCTTTCTTTCCTGCAAACTCCCCTGGACTCACACCTGGGGGTTGGGGGATGGCATTGCCCAGTGACTACCCACTTTGAGTCACACTGACCTAGATGAAGGACCTAGTCCTAGGGCTGGCACTGTGGGTTTCCTGCCTCTCCAACTTGCCTCATTTACTCCTATGGAAGGTGGATTACATCTGCGGTGTTCCACCATAAGAATCCATCTGGCACCTTCTGCCTAGGTGCCAGATGGATTGTGCTCCCCTCCTTCTCTAGTGGGGAGGAGACCTTTTGGGGCACCCTCTAACTTGTGAGGGAAACTTCCCTGTGATGGGTAAATGCCTCAGGGAAGAGCTGAGGCACCTGGCCACACCCATCAGCCAAGCGTAGGCATGTCTGAGGCAAAGGGGCAGCCCCCTGCTCTCCGCTGTGGGGAGGGCAGGGCATGTCCAACGGGGGTGCCCATCTTCTCATTCAAATGGTTTGTGACTGGAAGCTCCTCCAACACACACCATCCTGACATCAGACAGAGGAGAAAGTGATCTTTCAAAAGCAGAGAGAAAACGTAGAGAGGCAAATACGTTTGATAGTTTACACGCTAGGTCCGGGGGTGGAGTTTCCAGTCTGAGTCCGTGTTCTTGGTTCATTGGTTCACTTGTCTGCCCCGCCTTGTCTCCACTGGGGTGTCAAAACGTCTGGACCAGGCGTCCACTGGGACGCACAGCTGCAACTTAGAACGCCCTGTGGGGATGGCCAGGGTGTTTATATTGGTGAAGTACGAACGGTGCACAGAGGAAACGGTGGCAGCATGACAACTGCTGTTGTTCTTGCTACTGTTGTGTGCCTTCAAGTCGCTTCCAGTTTATGGCAACCCTCAAGTGAGCCTGGCTTGGAGTTATCTGGGCAGGATTGGTTCAAAGGAGGTTTGCCCGGCCTCCTCTTTGGGCTAAGAGGGTTGTGACCTGCCCCCATTCTCCCAGGGGTGTCCATGGCTGAGAAGGATTAGAACCTGGTCCTCTTGCAACACTCAGAACCCACTACCATGCTGACTCTGGCTGACCGTTCGTACAAATTGCTTTTCCTGACAGACCTCCTCTCTGTGTTCGTGTTCTTGGGTCCTCTCCTGCAGACACCCTTTCAACCCAGCGTGATCCTTGGGTCATAATGAGGTCTTCTCCACTAAAAGTAGTTTTCCTCTCCTCCTCGAAAGAGACCAGGAACCACCCGCTCAGCTGAAGGTCCAAAGGAGGACCCACTCTGCGCTTGCTGCCTGAGCAGCTCCTGAGTGTGGAAGCTGAAATTAGTCCACACAACACAGCAGTTGAAAGGGGGCCTCGTTTACCCCCCTCATCCCTGCAGAGCATTCTTGGTGGCGAGATGCCCCACTTCTGGGCAACTGGCACCCAGCCACGTTTGGAATCCCAAGGGAAGCCCTGGGGCCTTGGTGCTCCATGGGGCTGGCAAAAGCCAGGCTCCCAAAGAGCTCTGCTGATGGAAGCACTTGCTGTTGCTGGCGGCATTTAAGTGTTAACTGTCCAGGAATAGCTAAAAACAGTACGCTAAATGGTAATCACTAGGTAACAGTCTCCGACAGATAGGAAGAGCGAGGGGGAAAGCCCTGGAGTAGCTACCTTTAAAGAGAACAAGCAGATCTGAGTAATCCAATTTAGGGGAGATAAGAGGACGCCGGTAGCCCTGTCCTTTAACTGGACAAACGCCTTCGTTCAAGTGTCAACCCCAATCCTGGAAAGGTCACTGCAATGGGCCGGGAGCCTAATACACTCCAGACTTGGCTGAGTGGATTTCCGAACAAACGCGCTGGCCCAACAGAATTGATTTCCAGCCAGCCACCTCGGTCCCTAACCTAATTATGCTGCAGTTGGTGGCAGGCCCTGCTGCATTTCAAGCTGCTGGCCAGCCAAAAGAAGAGGTTACTGTCACGGCTGCCTCTGCCTCCCGCTCCTCCTCCTCCTCTTGGCTGGCTGGCTGGAGGAGCGGCTAAGCCTTCCCTCCTCTCAATCCCCCCACCCTGCGTAAGGCAGCCCTTGGCACTGGGACGAGGAGGAAGCCACACTTGCCTTCTAGGAGTCCGACGGGCATCCTCTTTTGCCTGGTCCCCCTCCCAGGCCTGTTACTTGCCACTTGCAGCTGTGTGCCATGGCAGCAGGCCTTTGCCACGCCTGATTTTCTCACTGAAGCTCGGGGCTCTTCCAGAGCCACAGGCTAAAGAGGGAGGACACCAGGCTAAATCCAACTTGAGCTGCTCTTCCTGTGGCCCCTCTCTGGCTGCCATGCATGACACCGGCTCTGCAGCCACCTTGCTGTGGCCAGCAAAAGCTGCCTTCTGGCAGCCAGGAGTCGCTTCCCTTCACCTGCCTTTTCCCCAAAGCTGGAGCAAGGCGGACCGGATCCCAAGTATATTTTTCAGCCCCCAATTAGCAGGCTCCAATTTATCACCCTGAATATCTCCTGGCATCAGAGCTGGGATTCCATCCTCACGCCTAGCAAATCAGTCTTCATTTAAAATCTTCTCTCTTAGCCCTAAATGGAAATCAATTCTGCAAGTTTAGCAAATAGTTAATTACTCCACAAAGAGGATTGATTGGTCTTTGATCACCAGAAAGCTCTGTACTGCTATTAGTCTCTTTCATCTGTGATTAAACCACAGACAGAAAGAAACAAAAACGAAATTAGGGCTCTTCTGTTGTCCTACAAATATTTAATGACTGGCTAATCTCTGAAAGGTGTGAGCAGGCAGTGCCTGTTCCACCAGGACAGGGTCCCAATTCAGCCTGGAACCCAGGAGGCAACTTCAGGGAGAAGAGACTGAAGCCAGGCCAGATACTCGGGGCGGCTGCGGAATGTGGTGTCCCCCTGGGCTCCCGATTTCTCTTCCCCTTGGAGTACGGGTGATGGACTTCCTGGTGAGCTGTCCCTGCCCTCGTCACTCTCTACAAGGGAGTTGGGCCTCCTGTGGGCACCTGGCCCCGCCTTCTCTCCCAGAAGGTTCCAGGCAACATTTCGAGTGGCTTCGAGTTCCCAGGAGGCTGCCCGGCCTTCTGGTCCCGGGGTAGACTTGATTCTACTCCCACCCATGCTGTGGACGGGTGTGAGTTCCTCATGACTCAGCTGCTTGGAACTGAGTCTGGCAAACCAAGCCAGTTTGTTTAAAAAATATTAAGCCAGGAAAACACTCACTTACACCCCCCAGCTCAAAGTTGAGATTTACATGCAGGGCAAGGGTGGTAAAGGGCCTGTGTTGGAAGTCCCACAGGCAACAGCCTTGAGTACGCTTTCCTTGGAGAACAGAAAGTTGAGAGCAGGTAGAATCGCTGTTTTTAAATATTGGAAGGGTAGTCTCACAAACGATGGAGACTGAACTGGGGACCGTCTTGGGGAGAACATGTTCTCTGCCACCGAGCTACGGCCCTCTGCAAGCAGCGCAGGGCAGGAATGTATCACTTGCCCCCTCTCTCACAGACACAGGCACTCGAGGCTCCACCATCACGCCCAGTGTTAGGAGACTGACTCACTTCTATCACATACACAGACACAAAGCAGCAGTGGCAGCTTGTGGCTTCCATTTCGTGGGGTGGGAAATCCATTCCAGGATTTCGCTAGCTTTAAAGCTGCCAGATCTACTTAGGAATGGGGTTCAGCACCCTGGAGAGAGCCTTTAGAGCCCAGATGAAAACTCAGGATGGATTCATTGCACCACACGACATGGGAGGCAGAAGCCACCACTGGCACAGAAATGGTTGATGGTGCTCGACACTGGTCAGCTTTCATCATCAGTGATAACACAGGCCTTCCCTCTTTGCCTCCTCCTATATTGGGGTGGAACAGGGTGCCCCCCCATATGCTCCTGGACTACACCTCCCAGCACTCTTCACTTTTGGCTATGATGGCTAGGGGGCTGCTGGGAGATACAGTCCAGCACCGTCTGGAGAGCTGCATAGTTATCACCCCTGTCCTCGGTCATCCCACACCATCTTCCATAAAAGACTGAGAACAGGGATTTCAAAGAAGTACCCATGTTAGTCTCTTGCAGCATAAAAAGGAAGAAGAGAAGGGGAGGGGAAAAAAGGAATGTGGCATTACCTTTAAGACTAACTGGTTTCTATTTTAGCATAAGTTTTTATAATATAAACCCACTTCTTCATGTATCTTGAACCACTGCATGCCTTATCTCTAAATCCAGAGCATTTGCGTACAGCTAAAATAGCTCCAGACCTAAGATAGAAACTAGAAGATTTAGTCACAGGCAACTAGTGACTGCAATAAAGGGAGCACCATCCTTGAATCTTTTGGAGTGAGGCACATGTGCACACACACGCACATACACAGGTTGTGGAATTGGTTTCCACTCGATGCAGTGATGGCCACCAACATGGGTGGCTTACAAGAGGAATCAGATACATTCATGAAAGAGGAGGCTCTCTGACATGGCTGCTAGTCCTCAAGACTTTCTGACACCTTCTATAGACTCCATGTGTCGATTTCAGTATCACTGTTCTTAGATTTCAAGTGTGTGTTGTTTTGGATTTTATGATGGCATTTTCATGGCAATTTGAAAGAGTACTGATGGCCATCTTGGTCCTGGGAAGAGGAGGAGGAGGAGGAGGAGGGAGGCTATTCCTTGGAACCTTCCTTCCTACAACAAAGTCCATTTCCTGGCACTGGCTGAGCAAAAGGGAGGCCATTAAAAAATGAAAGGCTTTACTCAGCTTTGCTGACGGGGGGGGCAGGCGGCGGGAGAGGGAGAAGAGATTTGAAATGCTGGGCACGCTCAGAGCTCACTTGAGTGCTGAGCTGGAAGGAAGGAAGAAGAGGAGAGAAACCTCCGTTTATGGATCTTCGCTTAAATCAGTGGCACAAAGCTCTGCCTGGTGCAACAGAGGACTTGGCCACCCGTAAACACACACATACTCCGAGTGGCCCTGTGGCCCCTTGTCTGGGCTCCACCAGGCTTTCCAGTCCAAGCTGGGAGCCTCTTTGCCTTCCTTACTTCCAGTCTTTGCAGGGCGCTGGGGGGGGGCAGGAAACAAAAATGATCTGGGGCAGGAAGGGGAGACGGGAGCCCCAGTTCTGCTGGTGGGAGGGGGACAGCCTTGGAATCACAGCATTGGAAGGAGCTGCAGGGGCCAAGCTCTTCTCTCATGCAGGAATCTACCATGACAGCACTCCTGAAGGACACCCACCTAATCTCTGTCTGAAGACCCCCAAAGAGGGAGAGTTTCCTCCTCTGCTCCCAGGCCACCTATCTCACTCTCGGGAGGTTTTTTCACCAAGAAGGTCTTCCTAACGCTGAGGCGGAATCTCCTTTATTGTAATTTAAATCCATTTTTTCTCCTGGGGGTTGGTTACTTTTAATTGTGCTGAATTCACCCACCTTTGTAACAGAAAACATTTTCCTTTGGGTTGCGCTCTCCCTGGCTGGCCTGCTTGCTTTCTCCTGCGTCTGCTCCTGGGAAGTCCAGGCACCAGCCTAGTGGTGGGAAAGATCAAGCCGAGGGCAGCAGGGCATCTGCAGTGGCAGCAGGAGGAGGGAGCCCAACCAAAATGCCTTTCAAAATCTTTCCAAGGTGGATGAAAGCTGGTGCAGGAGGCAAAAGAGTCTGAGAGAGTCCTAAGGAGTCCTAGATACAGGAATGTTTTTTGGGGGGGCCCCCTCCTCTGAAAAAGGGAACGCATGAGCTCCCATTTCATCCCAATGACTACAATTGCCCCTGATCATCAGCACTGCTGCCGCTGGAGTCCCAGGACCCATGGGACCCCTGTCACCCAGCCGGGGGCAATTTTCTCTTTTGCACCCCCATGCCCCAAATGCTCCAGCACAGCGATGGGGGGGGTTCTGTGCCAAACCAGATTCCTGTCCAAAGGGGCACTCTGCTCCTGACAGGGTGCCTTGCTTGGCCCCGCCTGCCCCTACCAGGGCAAACCTTTCCTGGCCAGGCAGTCCTTGCTTGCCCCCCGCAGACGCTGAGGCTGCTGCCCCCGGGTGGGAACCACGAGCTCTTCCCCCCGCCCTCCCTGGGTGAGAAGACTCAGAGGCCTTCCCATTGCCACGTTGGTGCCGCCGATCAAGGGAGCTTAAGGCAGATGGGACCCCTCCCAAGCCAATTAGCTCTTTTGCTGTTAAGCAATTAATTGGCCATCCAGAGGAAACGTGTCTGCATGTTCTCTGATAGTTCTGTGCTCCTGAGTGCCGTGAAGCCTGGCAAATCCCCCTCTCTCCCTCTTGGCCCTGTTTTGTGCCAGAGCCAGAATTTGCCTTTTGAAAAAATGCTGGGGGTGGAACCTGGCCTTTTCTTTTGGTGGGGGGTTCAAAAGCCACACCATTCTGCAGGAGACACATCTTTGCGTGGGCATCTGGTGGGAGGATGGGGTGGACCCCTGTCCCGCCCGTGGGGTGGGTATCATGCATGCCCACCTGCCAACACACACCCTGGCTTCCCTTGCATCTCTCCTGCCCCCCTTCCTCCCACAAGGGCCTATGCAGAGAGCAAATATGGCTAAACGTGTCTGAGTTGAAGAGTAAATGAGCAGCAGCAGCAGCAGCAGCAGAGGAGTATCAATAGATCTGCTGAGATAAGAGATTCTCAAAGTGTGTTTAGTGGCCAGCCCCTTCCCTGGGGATCCCTGGATCCAAATAGGAAGACGAACAAGAGAAACCCCAGAGGAATGTTGCTTGTTAGCGGGGGTGGGGAGAGGAGCAGGAGGAAGAGGAAAAGGAAGATGAGGAGCAGCCCAGACTGCTCTTCCCCACGGGGGCTGGGGAGTGTGTGTAGGGGAAAAAAAGTCCACCCCTGTCCCAATCCTCCAAGCAAAGGGGTGGGTGGGTGGCTGGGAGCCCAATTCTAGCCAGGAGGAAATTCTCAGGATGCGGTGCTGCTTCCTTCTGCCCAGCTATTCCTGGGAAGAGTTGCCTCTACTGCTGCTCCTTGGCGGGGCGATGGGGGGGGGGTGCTGTGCCCAGGGCACCCCCAGGTGGCACAGCCCACCTGTTGGGAGGGTTGGGGGCAGAGTGCACCCAGGCCAACTCCCAAGAACCCCTAGGCAGAGGGAGCTTGGCCCACCAGCAGCACTGGCAGCAAGGGATGAGACTGGGCAAGGACCCTGGCTGCCCCATTCCTCCTTTCCTCCTCCTGGCATGGGCAGGAAAGATTCCTCTGGGCTCAGCCTGACAAGGGCTCTCCGACGCCTCCCCCACCTGCTTCCGCTCTATTTGCATATGCAAAACAACTTGAGACAGATTCCCTCCGGGGATGCTAAGTGGCATCCATATGGCGGCAAGCGGCTCCTGCCACGTTGGTATTAATCTCCCTCGTTTAGATGGTGTTTTGTGATCATTATCTCATTAATCCCCACAACAGCTCTGCCAGGCAAGTAGGTCAGATCTCTCGTGCCCACTTTACATGGGGGTGGCGGGGGGGTAGAGGAAGCAAGCTGTGGGGGAACAATGACTCATGCCAGGCAAATCACACCATGGATGGATTCCCCGGACTGTGAACCTTGGGCCTCCACGCTCCTTCCCTCTCCCTCTCCCTCCCTCATACAAAGACACACACAGGCAAGATGGGGATCTGTGGCAGCGTGAAGGGGGCTTCCAGCAGGTGGACACCTGCTTCCCGCCAAGAAGGCTGGCATATGCGGTATCGCCCCACAGTAGACGAGGAGAGCCAGGCGCTGCAATCCCACACCCCCTCCGTGCAGTGCAAACATACATGTGTGGAGATACACTAGGCCAGCAGTGCTAGGAAGCCCCCATTGGGAATACCGTCCCTGTATGGAACATGACAGAGACCACGTGCGCTTGTGCTGTGCTCAGTGAGCAATGGGGCAACCACAGTGCGTACGGCTGCTGCTGCCTGCGCCACTCCGCTTCCAGGCCTGCCAGCAGAACCCATTTGTTGCACTGTGGCAAATCATTTGCTCCACATGGGTAGCATGACTTGCGCATGTGCCACCCAAAGGCACCGTCCCAACATGAGTGCCAACTGGCGCTCTAAACACTTTTCTTGCCAGCCGCAGAGCTTGGCTTTTCTGCCAAGTGGATACCCTAAAGGCACCTGAGCTTGGATGCTAAGCAGGGTCAGCCCTGGTTGGTAGGTGGATGGGAGACTGCCAACAAGTACTTGGTGCTGTAGGCTACACCTTCATAGGAAGGAACAGGCAAAGCCACCTCTTGCCTAAGAAAGCCCTCAGAAATTCATGGAGTCACCATAAGTTAAGAGATGACTTGAAGGTGCCCTCACACCCAACCCCTGTGCAAGTCCACACACCTGAATTACACCCCCTGTGCAGACCCCCTAAGGGTGAGTGTGTGCCCATACAGCGCTGCAGACGCCAAGGGGGCAGGTGCCTCCCGACAGAGGCGAGCTACGCGAGAGCCAGGGTTTGTGCTGAGCAGCACTGTCCCTGCGTACCCCAGTGGAGGCTTCCCAAAGAAGGGGGCCGTTTGGTGCCTCTCCCCTAATTGGCCTGTTTGTGGGTCTGGAGTGAGAAGGCTGCTCAGGCAGAAGAGGCTGCTGCCCAGGGAAGTGACGGTGAGGGCCAGAAAGAGCCGATCAGGAAGAGGCGAAGGCCGTGTAGCTACCGCTGCAGCCGCTGCTGTTTTCCTGCCTGATGAGTTGGAGAGAAATTGTTAGGAAGTCGGCTGGTCCCTCAGGGGTTCATTAAGTGACTGGTTGTCCACTATCTGCTGTCACTTCTGACCTGGAAACATTAACATGAAAGAGGCCAGGCTGGCGATATGGAGGGGCCTCAAAATCTCCCTCTCATTCTCCCTCACCCACCTCATCTCTCTCTCCCTCTCTCTCCCTCAGAGCCCCCCACCCAAGGGTGCACAGCAGCAGCACAGCAACCCCACCCCTCCCCATGCTGCTCCAGGGCTCTGTCATTCGTCCTTCTTCAGAGAATCACCTCTTAAAAAGAAAGGGGTGGGATAGAATCCCCCATTGGAGCAGGATAGGAGGACAGTGGCGGGGGCCAAGGCAAGGATGCCACACGCTGTTCTGCCCCACGGAGGTTTCCTCTGCCCTTCTCCAAACTCCCCCCTCCCTGGAAAACAATGGCTGGAGCTCTGTTAGCAAGCCCAGACTAGAGAAGACCCATTCCTCCAGTTGTTGAATGGCGAGTCACCATGTAAGCAAGCACCAAGGATCCAGTGGTCTAGCTGGGACCAACGACAGGATCAAGGTCGGCGTTTGAGTAGTTCCTACTTTCTACACCTAGAGCAGGGGAAGTTACTTTTTTTTGACTACAGCTCTCATTGTTCCCTGGCCAGTATGGTCAGCACCCAGGCTGGCTGGAGGATTCTGGGAGTTGTAGTCCAATTCTCTCCCAAGTGCTGTCTCCATACGCACACAGACTGCTCCACCACCGCCCTCTTGGGCCTCACGTAGCCTCCCCAGTTGGACCCTTTGGAGGGGAGACAGTTGAGACTGGGAGGGGGAGGGAGGGAAGGGTCTCCTAGGCCTATGGCAGCCCCTTTCTCAGAAGAGGCGCCCTTCGGTCCCTGCAGAAGCATTGCCAAGACATGGCTCTCCTGCAACCTCAGGGGAGCTCCTGCCACCCAACTATCAGGCTCAGCAGGAAGTTCAGAGAGCTTTGTGAGGGTTGAGGCTTGGGCAAGGTGGCCCCTGGAATTTCTCCCCTGGCACAAAGGAGGCCCAGCTTGGAACAGAGAGGCACTCCTTTGGCGGCTGCACCCAGTGCGGGAGGGGAACACCACGGGAGAGTCTTGGGAGAGCCTCCTGCAGGTGGCCCCGTGAGTGGTGAGGGTGCCCTTCCGAGGGTCAGCTCTGAGATGATGCCCCACAACCCTCTGGGCGATCCCACTGCGGGGAGTCCTCTGCCATCATTGCAGCCCCACTTGCTCAAAAGCTGCCGCCACACCCAAGCCCCGTGTCCCTTAATCTGCAAGCAGAGCCCAGAGGACCCTCCCAACTGGCGCTTGATGAAAATAATCTCTGGGTTAGAGCACTCCCTAATCCCAGTGGGAAACCAGAATTCTTTATCGGTCGGTGGATTAGGTAGGGTGGGAGCCCCTTCCTGTGTGCCCGCAGGGCTCCCTGCCCAAAGCCAATGTCTTAGTCTCCTCCTCCTCTCTACACCCCCCATGGGGCCTCCTGTAGGCTCGCCCCCTCCTGTCCCACCACTCCCAGGGTAAAAAAGGCAGCCGAGGGGAGCGGGGCTTTCCTGTGCCCCGGACGCCTCCAGCCTCAGGGTCAGGATGGCCCATTTCTGCTCTCAACTGGGAACTTTGAGCTCTGGTATCCTGGTGCAGAAGCCCAGTGTTGTTCCTCCAGAACTCGGAGGGCCAGGTTTCCTTGAGGTCCCTGAGATATTCGCCAAGGGCTCCCCTGTCCTCCTTTGCTTGTCTCCCTGCCAAGCTACACATATTTAGTGCCTTTAATCTTTTCTCATAAATCAGTCCCTTCGGCCTCTTAATCCCTTTTGTTGCTTCCCTCTAATCTCCCTTCTCTTTATCAATATCTCTTCGGGACTGAGGGGACGGGGACTCCCTGGCGGGGTGGCCGCTCAGCTCCTCGGGGGGGAGGGGGAAGAAGGGGAGTCCCGTCCGCCCCTCGCCCGGGTGAGGCCAGGTGGGGAGGAGGCCTGGGGACAAAAGAGCCACTAGGCCAGGTGGCAGGATCAGGTTTTGGGAGCACACCCAAAGCGCCCCCCTCAGCCGGCCCCATCTGCTAGGGGCGGCCCTTTCTGCCCCACCTTCTCCTCTCTTTCTCAGATGTCCTGGTTTCTCTCTGCCTCGGACTTCGCACTTCGCCTTCAGTTTGCTTCAGTGTAGTTTTGCACTCAATTAACTCCGCAGGATGGGGGGTAACAGAGGGCAGGGAAGGGGGGCCCTTCCCAGGACCCCCAGGCACAAGTGACCTCTCCTAGCTCCAGCGTTCCTCCTCATTAGGAGCTTTTGCCACCTGGACGAGGCTCGGCCGGGGCGCTCTGGCTTCCACCCAGGAAATGCTGGAAGGTGTGCAGAAAGGCAAGGTAAGGGGGTGTAGTGGTGTGAGTGTGGACCGGGAGTCTGGGGGATCAGGCTTCCAGTCCCTCCTCAGCTATGGAAACTCGCTGGGTGGCCTTGGGTGAGTCACACTCTCTCGGCCTCAGAGGAAGGCAAGGGCAAAGCCCCTCTAAACAAAACATCGTCAAGAAAGCACAGTAGTAAGTTCACCGTGTGTGGGGCACATGCCTTTAATTCTCCTGCGCATCTGTGGCGACCCCACGGGTTTTCTTAGGCGAGAAATGCTCAGAGGCCGCTTTCCCGGTTCCTTCCTACAGGGTGACCCTATGCCGGGGGCAAAAATAACAGTGCAGAAACGGTCAGCGCACGCACACGCACACGCGGGGCCACACTCCCCCCCGCCAACCCTCCAGGGCCAGCTGCCAGCTTCTCATCCGGGACTGGCGAGGCCGTGAGAGTGCTCACCCACCAGATCGGCTGCCCTCCCGCCAGCCAAACAGGGGCCGTTGCTGACGGGAGGAGGCGGGGGTGATGGGGCCGCCTCTCGCCCCGCGTCCGTCGAGGGCCCGGGGGCCGAGCGGCCCCGCCCGACCTCCCTTTCAAGCCCGCGGCCGAGTCAGCGAGCGGGGGGAGCGGCGCCCCTCGCGCTTTGTCCTCTCCCGGGGGGCTCCCGATGGCCCCGGGGGCGCTGCTTTTGCCCGGCCTCTCCCCCGCGCCCCGGAGGCGCTGCAGGAGCACAAAACGGCCCCCTCCGGAGCAGTGGGGCCGGGGAGTTCGAGAGGACAGTGCCCCCGCCCCCGCCGAGAAAGGGCCGCGGGAGGGCCGCGGCGGGGCCCCGGAGCCGCCCGCTAAGCGCCGCCGCCGCCGCGCCTTCTGCCGCCCGGACGGCCCGCGGGCCGCCTCGCTCTTTCGCGGCCCCCGCCGCTCTGCTGTCCTCGGGCGGCATCAGGAGCGAGGCGGCCGGGGAGGAACCGGAGCCAGCGGAAAGGCCCCCCGGGTCTCCAGGCGCGGCGGAGGGGAAGGCAGAGAGGGCGCGGGGGGGAGGCCCTTCAGGAACGGCGGGGCCGAGGCGCCTTGAGCAGGAGGCGAAGGGCGATTTTCGCAGGCACGTGTGAGCGCTGCGGACGAGCAACCCGCGTTTCCGCGAGTGCGCCTCGGCAGCAGGGCCGGGCCCGGGAAGGCCCGGCCGGAGACTTGCGGGGCCGGCGCGGGCTGGCGTCTGGGCGCCGAGGGCAGCCGCTGGGGCGGCGACCCGTTTCCCCGGCCAAGGGCTGCTCCCGGCGCCCCCGCCGTTCGGACAGCCTGGGGGGCCCGGGCCCCGCCGCTCCGCCTCGCCCTCGCCGCGGCCACGTTGAGGTGTGGGGGCGGCAGGGCAAGCTCCAGCTTCCAGGGGGACCCCTGGGATGGGCCGAGGAGAGGAAAGGTACAGAGAGTCCCCCGGCGCGCTGGGCCAGCTCAGGAGCGCCCTCCGTGCCCGCAGGCTGGCGAAAGGGCGCAGCGTACCCACGCCCGGGCAGGGGCGCCCGCGCAGCCACCCGACGCCGCTCTTTGGCCGGTCCCTCGCCCGCCTGCGCCTTTTTCTCCCCCAGTGTGGGGGCCGCCGACCCACCCCACCCCCTCAGCCTTTCTGCAGTCCCCCCCGCGTCTCTTCAGCCCCTTGGCTCCGCTGCTCACAGAACAAGAGTAAAAACAAACCTGCTTGTGCGCCCCCCCATGCAGAACGGTTAATTTGGCTAATTAAATGCAATCTTGTTAAAGCACGTGTACCTCCGGAGTAGGAAATCAACCGACACCCGGGTCAAGACTGAAAGCAACAGTGTGAGTCAAGCTTCCGAACCTCCCGTGATGGGGAATTAAGTGCGGCTTTCCCACGCTTCCTGCTTGGCTATCTGTCTGGAGCTATTTTATGGAGCTACTGATACCATAACAAGAGGGAAATTCTTTTACCAGAAGTTATTTCATGTGTCACTTTATTTTACTTCAAGCACCAGGAGAGGCTCCAGGGACAAGACCCGGACGGGCCCCCTCTGCCACTGTCACGGGGCGGGCCCTGGCGACGTCGTTAAGCAGGAGGCCTGAAGCATCAACCTCGGCCGCACAGAGTCTCAGTCAAATAAAGAACCCCAGGTCTAGGAAATGCAGGCAACAACTGCACACACAGTCACCCCTGTATTTGTCAAGGCAGCAGTCTTGCCCCAAGATTCCTCTTCCTTTTCCCAAAGGCCGGAGAGGAGGATCCAGGCCCCGAGGTCTGGGAACCCTACTCAGAAGAGGGCTGCCTTACGGGGAAGCATCTTCTCAGGAGAGGGAAGCTGAGTGGTTAGAGTAGTGCAGTGCACTCTGTGAAGGTCCGGACCTTGGAGGCGGTCCAGAGGCTGTCTCTTCTGGGAGCAGGTTGTGAGTGGAGCTGCCCACTCCGGATTGTGCTGGGCCCTGAGACCGCCAGGGCCCTCCAGCCCAACCCCATCCTACCATGCAGAAATGCCCCTCCTTTTGCCAGGTGGCCATCCGGCCTCTCTTTAACAAACCACCAAAGAAGGAAAGAGGCTCCACCATGCTCCACGGAGGTAGCAGCAGCGGACTCCTCTGCCCAGCTGCCCCTACGGCCAGGAAGCCTTTCCTCCGGGCCCCAGGCGTGGGGGGAGTGGGGCTCTGAGCGTCCCTCCAAGCCCACGAGCTCCCCGCGTGGGGCCCAGAAAGGGTCAGGAGCCTTCAGGGGTCCTTGGCAGGTGCCTCCCGACCGTGGGCGACCATCGGCCAGAGGGCAAGCCATGGGGTGAGCGGGAAGGGGCCATGAGGGGCGGTTTCTGCGTCTCTGCGGGTGCGAGTCTGTGCAACTGCTGAGCGCCCTGCACAAACCTTTTGAAGGTGGTGAAAAGGGAAGCCTTGCCCCAGCCCCTCCTCTGTTCCCATCAGCCCCTGCTGGAGGGGCGCCGAGGACCCCAGGTAAACCGAGGGCCCCCTGCCTCGTTCCCCAGCGCCCCCTTCCCTTCCCTGGGAGGCGCTGCCACCCAGCCCCCTCGCAAGCGCTGCCCCGCGGCCAGTGCCTGGGAGGCTTTTAGATGAATCCCGGCTTGCTCAGAGCGGCTCCTATAGATGCGCTGTGGGGGGAGGGCACCCCCCAGCCGAAGACAGGGCCGTTCGCACCCGCCAGGCAGAAAGCGGGTTTCCAGGGGTGGGGGACATCCTCCTTGGATGAGGCCCTAGGAAAATCGTCACGTCGGAAGGATGCAACCCGTGTCCCAGCAAGACGAGAGGAACGTGGCGGGCCTTGGGGAGGGGGTCACGTCCCCCCCTTTATGGACGGGCTCGTTTGTCTTGCCCGGGGTCCCCAGCACCTTTGATCTGGCCTGAGACCCATGCCCCAGTCAGGCCCGGTGGTCAGCAGCCGTCGGATGTCCATAGGTGGCTAAAACTCCCTTTGTTCCAGCCCGATTTACTGTTATTGATGCAACCCCCGTGGCCGCGAGCCCAATCCCCCCCAGGCCACTTTCGGTTCTTGGAAGTGAGGAAGGGAGGGAGAGGCTGGGCGGTCACCCTCCCAGCCCCCTGCAAGGCAGCATCCCCCCTACGCGCCCCACTGCCAGTTCAGGGGGACCAGTTCCCCAATATTGAGGCCAGGATCCTGCTAACAGGCTGCTCTCAAAGAGAGGCAGGGATTGTGCTCGGCCCCCCTGGTTCTGAATGGCCTCCTTGTGTGACCTAGAGGAGACCCCAAAACTGTACACGAATGCACAGCCAGAACTGCGTGTACATCCAGGCCCAGCAGTACACACTCACGCTCGTCCATGTACAGCTGTGCACCTGCAATTCTGCTTCTGCAATGTCCCACTGTCTTTGTAGGAGATTTTACACACAAGTAAGACCCCCAGAGGATCCTGGCCGCAGTCACAGGGCTCTTGAAAAAGAGGAGGGGTGGATGCTGGGCGCTTTTAGCTCCCTCCGCTGCCCCCGGCCCCCTCCCCCAGGTCCCGAATCCCTGGGCTCCCACACCAGTTCTTGAGAGCAGATCATAGGGCAGGTAGCACTTCCGTGGCAGTCTGTCAAAAGCCCTCTGGGACCAGGGGCCGCTTGGGCAGTTGCAACTGGGCACAAGGTGGCCAGCAAGGCATGGCTGCAGGTGAAACCCAGAGGACACAGAGAGGGGTCTCCTGCCCTTTGCTCCCCTGCCCAGTGAGATGGGGCTCCAGGGGTGGGCCACGAGCCACGGGAGCCAGTGGCCGACCAGGCCTTTCCTCCAGCATGCCTGAGCCAGAGCAGAAGGTTTGGAAAGTGGGGGTGGGGGAGTAGGGGGCAGGTGAGGCAGGGACCTCCCAAAGAGAGCGCAAGCGAGGCCGGCAGCCTGGTGCAGGTGGCAGCATTGAGAGAGGAATTAATGAGTGGGTGTCTTGTGTGGCTGGGTAATCACCACTTTTCTGTATTTATGAAAATGTCATAAACATTGAAGTGTGCCAACTATTATCTCTATAGATACTGATTTAGTATGAATATGGAAATTTGTTAATTCTCACTAAAGCTGTTCATTAGATTCCAGAAATTCTTTAATAATAATTTTTAAAAAAGCCCTAGTAAATAAGTGTGCCATTTGCTCTCATTCTATTGCTTCAAATCCAACATTTCCATATTGACCTGTTTTGCTCATGTCATGATGCAGGTACAAGAATTTCACACATCCTCATCATCGTCACTGCCAGAAGGTGGGTCATCTCTGGCCTCCCCCCTCCCTGTGACCTGGGCCGACTCTTGCTCCTGTGACAGAAATTACAAATAGCAAAGGGGCCAATCTGTGGAAGCCCACGGTGCCCGAGATGTCCCTCAGAAGAGCCCTGGAACTGGGCTGGACCCAAGGCCCGCCTGGCTCTGAGCATCCAGCTCTACCTACAACCAGCCCAGAGGGTCCAGGAAGCCTACAAACATGAGGGGAGTAACCCCCCACCCCTCTGCCACCCCTCCCCAAGTCTCAAGGTCAAGGAAGCCAAGCTGTGACCTGGATTTCACCCTCTTAGCTTAGGCAAAGACGAACCACGGAAGGGCCGCAGTGCTGTAAGGGGAATGGATTGGGTGGCTGACCGTGGCATAAAAGTCAACGGGAGGGAGGTGCAAGAAGAAAGAAAATGGGGGCCACAGAGTCAAACCTCACAATGCAAGAAGGATGGGGGGCGCTGGGGGAGATTGTCATAATCCTAATAACAACAATTGCTCAATGCTTCAGCAGAGGACCACTGGCAAAACAAAGGATGCAAAATAAACTGAGCAGGCCTGGCAAAACAGAGGAACAGTTACCACATCAGCCAGTAGAGATTTATAGTGGAAAATCAGAAGAAAGTCCAGCCCTGCTTCATGCAGAGGTGCGAAAAAAAACCCAGACCTTCAAATCTGTTCAGAAAGTTCTCATGTACACCAGACCTTCCACGTGCCAGAATCACCTTCTGGAGTCAGAGAGATCTGCCAGCCGGACCCTGGTAGGGAGTTGATTTGAATCCGATTTCCCCAGAACTTCCAGGGGGAAACGTCCCCCAAACCCTTGAGGGCTTCCTCACTGACATCCCTGCAGCCCCCACAATGTGCCGAGTTTGAGTCCCATCAAGGAGGATGGTGAGTTAAACTGAAGAATCTCCTATTCACTAGATTAGACAGGTAGCAGGCTCTCTCAATACAGATGTAAATGAAGAGTCATTAGTAAAGTATTTAGTCTTTTATTCAAAGCTACCTGCGTCTGTGTTTATTCCAAGTACCAGTCTGAAGCCACAAGTCATTAGATAAAACTTTTACCGCTTCTCTGTGTGACTTTGCTAAATGAAGATTGGATCCTGATAGTTTCAGTCTCATTTTTTCCAACGCTTAACCTCATCTTGCCACAGAAACCCAGGTGCCACCTGAGTGTTTCTGCCAGCGCCTCCGTGATTTCATCCTCCGCTGCTGAGCCTGAGGTCCTTCCCACCCAAAAAGGACCCTATAGCTTCTCTGTCAGCAGAAAGGGGGCACGAAGGGAGACCGTTTTCACTGCAGGCCGACCACTTTGGGGTCCCCGTGGCTGTCCTGAGGTTTGCCCGCTCTAGTGGTCCTCTGGGCCTAGGAGGGCCAGACTGGGCGCCTATAGCCAGCCTTCCAAGTTAATAGCCACAGAGAAAAACCTCTTCCACATCGGCACTCTGATGATGTTCCCCCGATGCTAATGGGCCTCCCATGACGCAGGATGCATTAAGCTCTTTGTGCACTTGTCTTGTGTGGCAGAACCAAAGCTGGAGGGGCCAGCGGCAGAAGCAGACTCTGGAAATGTTACTCTTTTGGGTTATAACTTCCAGAATCTCCAAGACAATGGGACACAAAAAGTAGCCCAAGGGAGCCATTTTTCCAGATGCTGGAAGTGAAGGCTATTAAACTATTGTTTTACTAAAAAACAGGCTGCCTGCAAGACAGAAGACACAAAAGGAAATAAAGGTGAAGTTTGGGTCTAATGCAGTGATTCATCTGCAGCCCCAAGAAAAGCAATGTGAGTTTCATTCCTAGGCACATGTGGCTGCGGTCCCATTGGTTCGTCCCCATTAGAGTAAACCCACTGAATGAACACATAGGGCAACCCCAGTGATTCAGGGGGCCTGCTCAGGTTGGGACTCTGAATAGGATTCAGGTCTTGAGCAAATCCCAAGTAAAGTCAGGCCTACTTATAAATCTCCTTTCCGCAATCACTGTATTCAAAGTAGGTTCTCGCCAGACACCACCTTATTTATGCCTGTCTTTATCCAATTCAAATGCTGACTTTGTCCCCAAAATGAGACTCAGGGCGACTCATGGAAAGATTAAACTGAAATGCAATTAAGCCACAAAACGAATTCACCTAGTAAAGCACAATTAAATTAAAAAACACAGTTTGCTAATAAACTCAGCAATCTTCCATAACCAGTTCATTACAGAAATGGATAAATAATGAAAGCAAACAAAACTGTCGAAGAGACAATTTCAATAATCAATACAATAATACTCAAATCCAAACAACAATTCATTATACCAAAATAAACAGCCATACTATAATGACAGCATTAAATGGCAAGCTACAATTAATTTATTCAAACTAACAAAAGTGCCAACAAACCTCAGCAGCAACAGAAATTAATAAAAGCTGATTAAAATGCCAGGGTGACAGGTGTAATAGTGCAGTTAAAGTGTGTGATCTCTCCGGAGTCAGAGGAACTTATTTTTGAGCAAAGACGTGCAGGACCAAATGTGGGAAAGAGGGGCAGGAGCAGCCGGAGACTGCCAGGAACTCCTAATTGGCAAAGCGGGCGCTCAGCCCAAGTGGGGAGCTGCCCAGTTCTCTGCCCCCGTCCCCCCAGGGTCAAGGGGAGCGCCAAGCAGAGGCAGGGGCTGGGATGGAAGAAAGGCCCCGTCCCACAGCCTCTGGGAGGAAGGCGGCTGACGGACTCCTCACGCCACCCTCTCTGCCCTCCACCCAATAGGCTTCACTCCTGGAAGTCTCAGGGACTGGAAGTAACTGGCGAGCTTTAAGGAATCTTCCAGAAATATTGGGATAGAACCGACGGGCATCTCCAATGCAGCATCTCTGCAGGGACCACTGCTCTTAAGTTCTGGGGGAGCCACCCACTCAGTCACAAGTGAGGTGTTTTTAAAAAAAGTCACACAAACACACACATGCACCCACAGTTTTGGAATATCTTCTCTTCTTGTGGCTAACAAATAAGCTTTTAAATTCAGTGTGTAACGCCACCACCACAAAGGAAAACAGCAGGTGTAATACGAAACAAGGACAACCCAGGAGCTGGCTGAAAGCGGATGTCGGCAGTACACTTGGCCAGGCCTGGGGGGCCGTTGCCTGACAGTGGAGGGACAGCTGCCCGAGGCATCTCCTGAGCCGCCCAAGAGAGAAGCTCCCCAGAAAGGGCACCTCTGCCACGCGGCCCCTCCCTCCCTGCTCCCCTTCCAGGGGGCTTCAAGCCCAGGGGCTGGAGGGAGGGAGGGAGGGAGGGAGGGAGGAAAGGGCTCCAGTGAAAGCATGAGTATTGCTGGGGGGAATGAATTCTTAATCCCCTAAAAATAATAATTCTGACCCCCCCCTTGAAATTTTCAGTTCTGAAATTTCTTACATGACCGTACCCTCAAACTGCAGGTGAGCCCTGGAAGTTCAGGCCTGCAAAGCAAAAAGTGATGCAGGGAAGGGTGGAGAGAAGGGGGCAAAGAGAAAAGGTGATCTGGGTCTCCGCGTCTCACCCTCTGCAGTGCTGGGAGGCACTGGGGAACTGATGGAAAATTTCAAATCAGTTCTTATTTGTGGCTGCAGTGCCCTCCAAATTTTGCCCCTTCTCTTCCCCATGGCTGTGTCCTGTGTGAAGGTCGTGACGCACAAGCAGGACCCAGCCTGCTCCCTCCTGTTTCGGACTGAGCCAGACAGAAATGAGTTTTTTTGTAAAAAAAAATTGAAAATATTTGCTTTTGATTATAGCAGATATGCAACAATCCCCCACCTGTGTCTCATGCAGGAGTAATTCTCGTTTAAAAAGAACATCTAAAGCACAAAGCCTTAAGTGACCTATGTGCTGAAACAATACTGAATAAACCTTGTAATTATAAATAATTATAAATAAGTACAAATATGAAACCCTTTTCCCCCAGTGCTCTCTCCCAGTATTACATTTTTGACTCAAATACTCAGTAAAAAGAGGCGCCCCCTCACATTCCGCAGGGCCTGGGTGTTCCTTTGGAAACGCACCACCCAAGGGTGCTGGCCAAACTGGGCCCTGCCTCACAGCGCTCTCTCTCTCTCTCTCTCTCTCTGTCTCTCTCTGCATTTGGCTCTGCTTTGGAGACTGGGAGGAGGTGGTGTGTGTGTGCGCGCGCATGCGCTCACATCTTTCTCAGGCTCACAGGAGACGGTAGCGATGAGTGATATGCAAATGGTTAAACAGCTCACATTTCCATTCCACTTTGCCAGTGGGCATGGCGAATTTGATGTAATTAAGAGCCATTTAGCAGGCAAAGTATGAATGAATCCAAAGGCACTTCTGAATTTTTAAAGAGGTCCTAAGTGGGGGACCATCAGCAGCCGTCTCCAGAACACAAAGAGCTCATGCACCCGCGGAGCAGAACCCAGGGAGCAAAGGTAGCGGGACAGAGGAGGATGATTGCAAAATTCAGTCACATTTGAAAATTTTCTGCTACAATAATTCACTTTATGTAGAATTAATGTGGCTGATTGAACGTTTGTGCTGCAATTTACTTATAATTAACATTTTATGGTGAACAGATTTCACCATTGCCTTCATGCTGGGAACTCCTGAGCCATAGGTCAAAAACAGAGATGAAACAGATAAGCACAAAATACCCTCACTGAAATATTAATGAGATTTTAATTTACTGCTTTAAAAATACATCTTTCATCAATGCCTGTATATCAAATCATTATTTCAATTTTTCCTCTCAAATCACATTAAAACTGTAATGAACTTTTCTGGCCTTTCAGAAAGCTGCGAAGGAAAGAACATGCGAGTTTGGTGGAACCACAAGCCAACGTGTCTTACCACCTACAAAACCCTATGCGGCTTGGGTCCAGGTTATCAGAACGGCCATGTTCTCTCCTGTGAGCCTCCCTGTGTCTTGAGATCTTCTGGGGAGACCCTTCTCTCTGTCCCACAGCAACCCTCACAGTTGCTTCTAGTGTGGGAACACAGGAGGGGGGCTTCTCATCTGCACAAACAGGCTTAGAGATGAGTAGGACCAGCACAAGATGAGATGAGTGGAGCTCTCCCAGTAGCCACACGCAGGAGACACCCCTGGTGGGTTGACTCTGAAGTTCAGCTGCAAGGGGGACTGGGACCAGGGTTTGATCTGGATTTAGATTCAAGTGTAAATGGCCCTTGTTGTTGTTGTGTGCCTTCAAGTTGCTTCCCACTTATGGCAGCCCTATCACGGGGTTTTCTTGGCAAGATTTGTTCAGAGGGGGCTTCCCACTGTGGCCCTCCCTTGAGGGTGAGAAAGACCTTGTCCAAGGTCAGCCAGAGGGTTTCCACAGCCCAGCAGTGATTCAGTTGCGGGTCACCAGAGCTGTAGAGCAGTGCTCCAACCACAACACCACCCTGGCTCTCAAGCTGGCATACGCTGGAGCAAAAGATCCAGAGCCCATTTGGACATGCAGTCTTAGTGCTGTGATCCCATTTTAACTGCCATGGTTCCACCTCATGGAATACTGGGATCTACAGTTTAGGGAGGGGCATTTAGAATTCTCAGCCTGAGGGATCTACTGGCTCATCAAAACTACAAATCCCAGGATTTCCCAGGGTGGAACCATGGCAGGTAAGGAGGAATGACAGAAGCATGATTCTGTAGTGTGACTTCATGTGTGTGTTGACTTGGTGGTGACCAGCCGGGAGAGCGGATGGTGGGCTGTGAGACACATGCTCAGTGAAACTGATGTTGGCTTGGTGGACAGCAACCACAAAAGGCAAAGGCTCTGGCCAAAACTATGGGGCAACCTGTAGTGATAGTGCAGTATAATGGTTTGAGTGTTGGGCAAGCACTCCAGGAGACCAGGATTTGACTCAAACAAATCTCGCCAAGAAACCCCAGGAGAGTATCGCCGTACGAACAACCGCAGCAAACCTCTTGATGCCAGTGGCAGAAAGGGAACGTGAATGGGGGTGTCCTTCTGATGGGTTTCTGGGGCAACGAGGGGTAAATGGAAGTCTCTGTATCTCCCGGTCCCACTGGTATTTTCTTTTGGCTTCGGTTTCCCATTTCAGTTGTGAGGTTTTCTGTTCTCCTTCCTGCACTGAAATTTGCACAACTTTTTGAAAATGCGCTTTTCCTCTTTTGCACGCTTCCTAGTTCAACTTACCAAATTTATACAGATTTCCCCAACTGACTAAAATGTGTTTCTATGTATTTTTTCCCTCCCCTGTGATGCATGTTTTGGCTTATAATGTTTGCATTTCTAAATGTGCACGTGGTTTTGTAAATGCTTTCTTTGTCCAAAGTGCCCCCTAAGCCTTGCAAGTGCACGAGCGCTCGTGGCCAGATGCCCATCTTCTTAGAAAATGTCTCGGGTGCTGCGGCAACGCAGCTCCGTGGAGGCAGTGTGGGGAGGGGAGCCGCCTGAGCCGGCCTCTGGGCTGCTTTGATATTCTTCTCCCATCAACCACATGAGCTGTAACCTCTGCCTCACAATTTCAGGCTCTGAACATAAATCAAGAAGCCACAACCCCAAGTCAAGAGGGAGAGGGCTGAGGCGGGGTGAGCGGGAGAAGGCTGGGCCACGATGCATCATGGGGTGCGCGCGCGCGCGTGTGTGAGTTAAGACAGTAGTGCCAGGAAACACATGCTGAGAAGCAGAAACACATGCATGTGTATATACACACACACACATACACACAACACAAGTCAAAATGACCTTGCTCTTATTTTCCATGAATTATCTCCTTCCTGCAGCCAAGTGTCCAGGAGCCCCTCCCATCCCCCCCCAAAGACATCTTGGGGTATTTATGCACCAAAAAAGAAATGTAAAATGCCTGCACTCACACACTTAGAATAACAATGCTTTCTTGTGCTCAAAAGGCTGTGGATTTTGCTCCCAAGTTCCTCCTTTTTTTTCACAATAGAAAAGCCATGAAATATTCCCTGGAAATTATTACTAATTTTTAAACAGCCCTGAAGAATTAGAGCACAAGAGGAAAGAAAGACATGTGGACTGACAGAGTAGGGGGTGAATATGAGAGAGAGAGAGAGAGAGAGAGAGAGAGAGAGAGAGGTTAAGCTCAAAGGCAGAGAGAGCGAAATGGACCAGATTATACAAAATTAAAAAGCAAATACGAGCAGACAATTTGTGCCGAGTGATTGCAAGCAATTACAGGCCGGCTTTTCTGGAGGGAAAATGGGTGGTGGGGGGAGTATTTCAGCTTAAAAGGAGACTTTATTCATTCCTGATCAGCTTCTCTGTCTATTCTCTCTTTTATTCTTAGATATCAATTTTATTTTATTTTTTTAAAAGCCGCCCTTGGATGTTACATGTCCAGCCCTATGAAACCCACCTTGGCTACCAGGGTGGGATTCAGCTTCCTTCTACAGCCTTGGAAAACCAATTTGCTCATAAAGAATTTATTTTTTTTTTAAAGGGAGCAGCACAACGAGAGCTTGGCACTTCTCTTGCAGGAGAGCTTCAATTTCACCGTAATTGTCAAGCGAAGGGCTCCTTTGATCTGCGGAATCATTATTATCTTTCGAATGTTGGTGCATTAATGTGGCATCTGCACTCTGCTGGGAGGGCAGCCGGAGGGTGCGGCTGTGGGATAACCCCCGGCTTTCACACATGCACACAGACACACACCGCCCTGCCTTTGCTCTTCCCACAGGGCACATGCCATCCCTTCCTCAAGGCCACTGGTGAGGGAGCCCGTGGCCACGTGGAGCCCCCTCCTCTTTCTCTCCCATCACGGGGGCCTTCCTCCAAGGAGGGCTTTTCCAGGGCTTGGGAGGGGCCACTGCAGGTAAGTGGGTGAAGCTTCCAAGCAGCCCTTTTCTGCCACCCCTCCCCTCCCACAGGCCTGGGCGGAAGGGATTTAAGATCATCCATTACAATCGTCTGGCTTCTGATTTCTTTTTAAAAAGCATTTATATATGTCTTCCATCTCTCCACCTTGGATTGTCCTAAGGGAAGAATCCTATTCCCTTTGCTAAATGCAGGATTAATTCTAGTTCTCACTGCAAGGTTTCTCAAGCACAGTTATAGGAATCGCTGCCAGAGACCAGCACAGGCTGGCCGGGTGGGCAGAGCCCAGGGGTGGCAGCTTTGTTTGTGCACCCATCACAGCCCAGGCTGTGCTCTGTGGGACCCCACGGGTGCTCCGACCCAGGACCCCAATGACAGCAGCTGAAAGGGATCCGGGGTCTTGGCCTCCAGGGATTCCCCTCCTCAGCCCCACTCCATCCAGGTCATCCTGTAGGTGGGAGACGGAGGAAATCTTGACCCCCAGTGACTTGGGGCACAGCTCCTTCACTTCACTCTGGGAGGTGTGTTGCCTTGTAATGTCCAAGAGTCCGTATGTTCCCATGTTGGGAAAAGGAAGCTGGGATATTAATTAAATTAACAAATAAACAGGTCAATCCTTCTTCCTTCCACCTGTAGGTTATCTTTTCCCCTGTCAAATTGATGGAGGATTTTATGAATTTTTCTAAGGTCTTACTAAAAAAAAAGAAGAGACCCAAACTGAAGACAATCTCCATGCACCCAGCTGGTCCAATTCAACTGGCCCAGTTCCTCCCATTGTGGACAGAACCACGGCTTCACTCCCCTGGCACGGAGCCCTTAGGGATGAGGAGCTGCGCATGGAAGAAAGGGGTGTCAGTCCTAACTGGATGCCCAGCGTGGTGCAGAGGTCTGAGTGTCAGGCTGGGACCCCCTGAGACCCGGGTTCCAGTATCACAGCCCGCAAGTGGCTGTGGGCAAGTCATACGCAGCCTCGAAAGAAGAAGACAGCACAAAGGTGGGGTGTGGAGAAACCCGGTTAAGAACGCCCCAGGAGAGGGTGGCCATACCCTTGAGCATCTGTGAGGCACAGGAATGCCAGGGCTGGACTGGGACTCTGGGAGACCTGGGTTTCAACCCCCGTGGCTCAGCCTCAGAAACCCCCGAGTGACCTTGGGCAAATCACATTCTCTCAGCCTCAGGGGAAGGCAACAGTGGCAAACCTCCCCTGAATAAATATTGCCTATTTTTAAGAGCAACCATGTTTTGGGCCAAAACTGCTGGAAACCAGGGTTTGAATCTCTGCCTGCCCATAGAAACCTCCAGGGTGACCTTGGGCAAGCCCCACTGTCTCAGCCTGAGAGGGAGGCTGGAGCAAGCAAGATCTGAAGACACCTGGCTAAGAAAACTCTAGGAGAGGGGGACAGTCAGAAGCTGGAGTGGGCTTGAAGGCACGTAAGAAGAACAGCCCTGATTCGGTAGCACAAACACCCGTTGCCCATGCTCAGGAATTCCAGATTGGGCTCTTGGCCACATTTTTTAAAAAGTTCTTTCAGCCAAACTACTTGCAAATTTGGAGGAATGGAACTGAGAGAAAGTCTTATCAATTCCTGGTTCTGGGATGACATTTATCTGGCTGCTGCTGTAACCTCCCCCCCAACGTTCCTCTGCTTATTGATTGATCACCTTTTATACTGCCCCCCAACGCCTCAGGTGTTTCATGGAAGACATTTCCGGGGGAAGGGGGCATCATTCTGCAAGGGGGAAGGGGCCTCCTCTTTTGCCCTGAACTCCTTTGACTCTCCCATTAAATGTGCTTGCTGGGGTAGGAAGGGATATAAGCCCCCCACTTCATGCCAATGTCCCTTCCCATAACCCTGACCCTAATTACTCATCCAGCCCCACAAGGAGCGGCCCACACGTTAACTGTTTCATCCCCCAACAGCTAGATTTATGTTCAATTTGTACAAATGGAGAAAATGAGATTTCTGATTTCAATGCCATTTCTGCAATGAGGTGATTAAAAGAGAGAGAGAGAAAGAGAGAGAGAGAGAGGCAATGGCATTCGACTGTATGGGGTATTGATCCCAACACTATTTTCCTTTGCAATAACCATTAGCCCAGGATTATTTGCAAACCTCTAATGTGAACCTGGAGGTGCAATTTGCATTTCTGCTTTCCTTATGTGCTTTAACAGAACAATAGTTTTTAAAAAAGGAACATTGGACCTTTCAATCTGTCCCTGCTGCCAATAAAATAATCCACAAAGAGAATCCTGTTCCTCTCCCCTCCATGGAAATTCTAGGGCACAAAAATCACGTGCATCCTTCAGTGGCCCAACTGGCCAGCCCTCCAGAGGCTGCTATTCTGCTCCTGATTCTTCCTCTGGGAACTCTCCTCTCCCGGCCCAAAAAGCAGCTGGAACTCTTGTAGGCAACTCTGGGATGCCGCTCAGCAACATTCACTTTGTGGCTTCCAACAGGTTCAGCCGCCCCTCCCCTCCCAGGGGTCCCTGGGAACTGCAGTTCGGGGGTGGAGGGAACAGGAATGTCTCAGGGGAATTCCCAGTGCCTTTGCCGAGCGACATTTCCCAGGATTCTCTGGGACAAAGCCACAAGGGCTCCACTGGAATCGCGGGATACGGTGGAGCAGCCGTCACTTCGCAGTGGTAGCAGCAGCGGGAGCGGCAGCAGTGCCGGCACATTGTTGGGTGCAGTTGGCATCTGCCGGCCAAGTGTACTTAAACTTTGCATCTGATCGAGTTATACGTATTGGATCTGAAACCAGCGAGTCAATTCTTCCAGGTCCCTAAGTGGCGATTTGTGGTAATGTCTCCATCAATATGGAGAGAGCGGTTTCCAAGCTGGTTTACGCAAAGCAAATGTCTGCAGATGGGGGAGGGGGAGGGGATGGGGATGGGCTGCCTCCAAGGATTCTCCCGGCTAATGGTGTGTGTGTGTGTGTGTGTGTGCACGCATGGCAGAGGGAGCATAAGTCAAGGCGCAGAAGGAGGGGCTGGTTTTTGCACCCACCTCTAGGGGAAAAGGACTGACCACTGTTGCTGTTGCCGCCTCCTCTTCCATAGAAAAAGGTTATTTCATTCTCAAGCTCACCGATGCCCAACCGTCCTTCACCCAGTTTCACAGCCACCCTTTTGGGTCATGGCACATGCCATATGCCTGGCCCAGAGGTGCAGCCGGCAAGGACAGGTGGGCAGAAGATAGTCAGGGGAGTGGCAGAAGGGCTCCCGGCACATGCCAGAGCCCTGATCCACCATGCCCACCTCCCTCCCCTTGAAACTGACACTCAGGCCCTGGAGGTGGTCCCAGGGTCAGGGTAAATGGGCCAGGCCATTGCCCATCCACCTCCTACTGCCCTTTCCAACCCAGCACTGGCCACAAGGAAGACCTCGCACGGAGGGGGGTTGGCTGGCAGATGTGATACACCTGGCTCTTCCTCAGGGGAAGACGAGAAATAACCTGGTTGAGGGGCAAAGGGAAGGGGCTGCCCCAACCTCATGCCCTGATCTGGCAGAAAGAGATTGCTGGGCTGGAGGGCCGCACGCAGTGTCGCCACTCATCTTTTATCTAAGACCAGAGTCCTGAGCCCCTGAGCGCTTCCCCGTGGGAACAGTTCCCAAATCCTGCCAACTGGAGGGGAAAGGGGAGCGCGTGAGGGTGTGTCTGTCATGGGAATGTGAGCCCACGCCTCTGCAGAACCTAAGAGGGGCTCTGCGCCCCCTCTTTGCGAGACCCTCCCGGAGCCCCCTTCTTCCCAGCCCCCTCTCTGTGGGTCTCAGCCTCTTTGGAGAGTGTCACTTTTCATTAATTTTCGTCCCAAAGGAAGTAACAAGTAATTTTAGCAATTTTCGTCTTAAGCTGTGAGAAGGACTATGAAAACTGTACTGTTTTTGAAGAGTATTCAGAGTTTCGCACAAAGCTGTATTGAATAGAAAAGAGCACTTTCTCTGCAGCAATGCCATTTTCAGTGCAGAAAATAATATTTCCGCAGAAAAATATTAACATGGTGCACAAAACAACCATGTGCGAATTTTGCACAGAATAAATCTCAAACAGCAAAGATTTTCCTCAGTCCAGGGTTTTTCTCATCAGGTTTTCCTGACAGTGAAGAAACACATTTTTCGACCATTTGTCAAATATGTTCTTCCTCTCCCTCTCCCTCCTTGGACTGGACAGAAGGCCAAAGTTGGAGGGGTGCACCACAAAGGGCCCCCCTACACACTGCAAGAGGGTCAGTCACAGGTTCAGTGTCCCCGGGGGACAACAGGTGGTGGAGAGGCCCCTCCTTCGCTGTTCAGCCCCTCCAACGCTGGGTCTCCTTAAGTGCCTCCCCTTCCCTGGGAGGGACAGAGACTCTCTTCTGACAGTTTTTCATACATGATTTGTTTTGTGATTGTACGCCTCTGTCCCTCTGGTGCTGCTGCTGCTCCTTGTGGTAGCACCAGAAGCTCAATTTATGGAAAATTTCCATAAACATGATGCTGCTTGCAAGGTATTAGTTTAGAGCTTGCAGGCTACCACAGGCTGAGCAGATGCACAGCTGATTTATGGCACTCGGTAAATCCAGAGACAAGGCTGGTGCCACACTTGCAAACTGCAAAGGAGCCGGCCTGGGTGTTTCTCTTGGCTGTGGCAGATTATTGAGCCCCCGCCCACCAAAGGGTGGTCCAACTGGCTCAGCATTTGGGCTGACCTGCTATGGGCCCCAAGAACAGCCAGATTGGCTCCCCCGGGTATTTCCTCCTCCTCCTTTTCTCCCCGCATCCCAAATCTCGTACCATCCTTGTCGTCCACGTTTCTGTTCCCTGACTATCCCCTCTGCCACACCCCCTCCTTGGCTCACGCCTGGTGGTGGGAGGGGGAGGAATCAGAAAAGGAGGCAGAAATGCCTTTGAGTCACAGCCTTGGCACCTTGTCTTCAAAAGCAGGTTTTCCTGGGCGGGTGTGTGTGTGTATGAGAGCAATGGGAGAAAGGAGGTCCCTTTGGGGATTTTTGTAGCTGCAACTGTCTCTACTCGTTCTGCAACCTGGCAGCTCACAAATCTTGGAAAGTGGCCAGGAGGAAACCATGCTGTTCTCCGGCGGCAGCTGCTGGTTCTCCAAGAGGGCCAGATCCTGCTGGATCTTACCCACAGGTGTCCCTGTATCTTCTGGCCATCAGTTTTACACACTGTTGAACTATATCCTATGGAAAGGAGCATTCCTTCTTGCCTGTCAAAGATCTTCTGCCAAGTTCACTAGA
The DNA here is from genome assembly GCA_948472985.1 of Iguana delicatissima. Lineage (NCBI taxonomy): Eukaryota > Metazoa > Chordata > Lepidosauria > Squamata > Iguanidae > Iguana > Iguana delicatissima. The sequence continues at coordinate 374,763 of CAOKZL010000132.1, forward strand.
TGGCCCCGCTGGGTTACACAGCAGGGAGCAAAATCTTTCCTTATCGCCACACCTTGTTTAATTTTATGAACTTTAATCATGCTGCCCCATAAGGCCAAACTGCCCCTTATGTCAATAATGCTTGTTTCTATTTGCATGGTCAAGAAAGAAAAAGCAGCCCCAGGATCTCCATATATCTTCCTCCAACCTGGTTGCCAGTTTTAAGAGTCACATGGGCTGAGCCCAAGTCCTCTTTCCTCCTAAATGAATTATGTCGCCAATACTTTCACCCTTCTGGGGAAGGAAAGCACACCAACCCCTTTCCCCATTTATTTCCTTTTTTGCTGCTGTGTTTTCCCTGGTTCTGCTGTTTCCCTTTTGGGCACGGGCATTCAGAACTTCATGCAGGATCCTAAACGTGGCTGCAACAGAGATGCGCATAAAAACTCTGCAGCATTCACAAGTTTCATTTTTTAACCGTTTCCTCATCATCCCTAACACATAATCTGCATTTTATCCCAGCAGCTGCACGCATGCTGCATGTTGCTTTCCTCCTGTTCCCCTCAGCCCCCTGCCCCACCCTGGCCTCCTTCTCACTTCTCTCCCCACCCCAGCTCCAACCTGTGTCAAAAAACCCCTTGAAAGAGCAGGTACCCATGTCCTTGAAGACATTCTCAGAATGCCCTGAAGAGCAAAGAATCTCCAAAAGTTGTTGCAGGAACAAAGTTGACTTTATAGACCAAGGGAGACAAACAGCTCAAAATTCCCTTGCCGCTCACACTGGGTTGGGGGGGGGCAAGTCATCCAGAAAAGGGGGTGATTTCCCTAACCCATCCTCCTGGGTTCTCCTCCAAGCTCACCCCCACCCACTTCCTTGGGATGCATCATCTGTGGGTTCTCCAAGGAGAAGATGGCTGGCTGGCTGGCTGGCTGGGCGGGTGGAGAAAGAAGCTCTCCCTGTCTCTACCCAGCTGTGCCCTCGAGGGTGCCAAGGGTGGGAGTGAGGGTGAGGGTGAGGGCTCCACAAACACAAACCAAAGGACTGCCTCTCCGTTGTGACTCTCCTCCACACCTCTAGGAAGAAGCTCTTGCAGGAACCAGTGTGCAGGCCCACTGCCAACCTTTCTACAGATCTCACCAGCCATTTCTCTCCAAAAAGAATGTCAGGACATGTGGTCCAACACAGAGTGACCCGAGGCAGTGCCTCTTAGCCTCCAGTCCCAAATTCTACAAGATGGGAAGAAGAGCAACCCTCGTGACTTACAGGGATGAATCGTGCCCGTCCTGAGCCAGCCCTGCGGGAAAGAGCAGGCGGCCAGAGAGTCTGGAATGCCCCACAACAGGTGCTGGGAAATCAGGTTTATGATGTTTAAGAGCATCAAGAGTGGGTACCCAGCTAGAAACAAGGCTGCACACAAGCGAGTTTTGTGCTAGAAAGAAACTTAGGCGCATGATGCCAACCTGACACAAGCTATGGTGAAATATTTAACTGGTTTAAATCTCTCTCTCTCTCTTTGTCTGTCTCTTCCTGGCTGTTTCTCTCTTTTTCTCCCTCTCTCAGAGGCCCTTCTGAGTGACTGCAATTCATAGCTATCAGTCGATAATCAAGCCAATATCATGGATAACACTGACAATCAGAGCAAGCATCTAAATGAAACGGAATTGGAGTTGCTTTCACAGGATCTATTAAAGTAAAGAATTCCACTGAAGATTCTATGACGGCACTTAGGAGAAACACCTCAGAGCAAGAATGAAACTGTGAGCAGAATGGAAAACCTCAACAAGCACTGATCAGAATTAATTAGGAAAAGTTTGGAAGAAGGATCTCCTTGAAAGGGAGAGGGGGGAGGGGGCAACCAGGGCTGCCATAACTGATTTTTGGCTGACAACTGCAAGTGGACATCTCCCTTTATTTGATTTATCTTATAAAAATATTTCTATCCCTCTCTCCATCATGAGATGTCACACAATTAAAAGACAGACAATTTAAATCAACTGATAAAAATAACAGCATAATCTAGATCGGTTGATAAAACATAATAATCAGATCACCAAGATGAAACCACAGAAAAAAGTTAAAACACTTCAAACTGTGTGAGATTGTACCCTGAAGGCTTGAACAAAAAGCCACGTTGAAACTTGGTGAGCAAAAGCAACCAGTGCTGGCACCAGCTGAGAGAATGAGGACTGTTCTGCCTGGGACTTCAGGGCTTTTTTGGGAGAGGGTCTGAGCTGGGCTGGTGATGGAGCAGCAAACTGTTCAGTTACTTTTCACCCACAGGGCTGTACAGGGGCTCAAAGTTGCTGCAGAAAGGGGCCAAGGGCCACTCGTAGACCAAGGGCCACCATTTCCCACCCCTGGCCTGGCACTTGCCTCTAGTCTGGGGTCAGGAGCCCCTGGATTGCTCCTTTGGCTACGGACTCCCTCCCTGGCTCTTGGTACTAGCCTATCCCCCGGGCAGCCCCCATTCTTGGCTAATTAGCAATTTGATTGATAGACTTAATCGGCTGCTATCCTGTCCTGTTCCGTCCTGGCTTAGCCCCACCTCCCAGCCCCTCCTCCATCTCTGAGCCTAGCCAGTTTTGCATTTGGATGAAGGACGCTTCTTGGCCCAGGAGACTTTGCACGTCTGACTCTGGCAAGTTCCCCCGCCTCCACCCATGTGCCACCTTCCCCTTCACACACAGACACAGATGTCTAGGAAAGCAGGAGGAGTGGCTGAGATCCTCCTCCAAAGCTCAGCTCTCCCGAGGGAGGGCTCTCTGGCTCCCCGGAGGCCTCTGGCCCCAGGCTGCCTCCTGCCTTTAGGAAGTGGCCTCAAGGGGCCTCCACAGAAGCCACAGGGAAATGTGCCCACAAAGGTACGCATGGAGACCAGCCCTGGCCGCGGGGAACTCCATCAGCTCTCTGAAATAGATGCAGAACCAGTTCAGATCTACGGACAGGAACCGAGGGCAGGTCTGGCCTTGAGTGTTCAGGCTGGAGATGCCTCAGTGCCTCATACAGGGCCTCCCCAAACCCAGTGGCCATAAAGACTGGTGGAGCCTGGCACAGGCAGTGGCTGCGAGCCAACATTGAGGTTGGGTAGCATGCAGCTCTGCATGCAGTTATGCACTGATGGTGCTATGCAACAATACACAACTGCACCAAGACAGCTCATGTGGTACTGAAGTCACAACTGAACATGCAATACACCTCTGTGCTTATAATGTGCACCCATATTCAATGGCACTACACGTCCCACTTTCTTAGCTTTGAACTGAATGCAGACATTCTGCACCAGGTCAGAAATGTCTGGTTGCTTCCAGAGACACTGACAGGGTTCTGGCCAATGACACACACACAGACACACAAGCCCAGCAATGGTGGGTTTGTGTGAGCATCTCCTGCCTGAACCTGGGCCAAAAAGGCCCTACTTGGCCATCCCTTCTTTAGGGGTTTTGTCCGAAGGAGGCCTTCCGATCCCACTTCCAGCCTGATCTGACCCCAGGTCTTTGGGGGTGGTCCTTCTGGGGGGATCTGCCAGGCCTAGAAGCCTCGATCTGGAGGGCTTTAAAGCACCGCATTGCCTGACCTCTAGCCAGGCCAACTCGCCCAATGAATGTGGCTGGTCGTAGGTCATCCCAAATGCTTTGTGAAGATTTTGCTGCTGTGGTAGTCAACTTGGAAGGATGACAAGACACAACATGTGCCTACCCCCCAGCCTCACCCCACAGAAACATCAGGAATTTCCTGGATGAGATGCTGCGGCCCCTGACAGTCTTCTGGTGCCTCTCTTTGCCCAAGACGCCAAACAGCCTGGGAGGGCCTGAAGGACACCCAGCAACTGAGGCAGCCAAGAGGAAAAGAAATTTCTAAAGACCCCAAAGAGCGTGCAAGGGCCCATGCACAGAGACACAACAACAGCAGTGCCATTACCACCACCACCATGACTTCTTTGCCATCAGTAGGCAAAGATGGCAAAGATCACTGCTTTGCCATCTTTAATTCCAAGGCAGCAAAGGATGGTGGAAGACACTGCCACCCTGTTCACCTGCCTCTGGGAACTCACAAGTGTCCTGTGAAAGCGACCATAAAAGAGACGAGCTCTCCCCACACCCGGCGCTCCCCTGAAGCCAACCTGCTCATCCAACCAGGCCCTAGCGGCCGTCTCTCCCACTTCCCCCAGACCCTGGCCATTGGGCAGGTTGGGCTCAATTTCTCTCATTCCCTCTCCAAAACACGGCATCTCCAACAAGAGCAACAAAAAGGAACCTCAAATAGAAGGGGGAAACAACAGCAGCAAATACAGGAGAAATAAACGGCTATGTGTAGGGGGGAGGCACAAAGCAAGGCGCTTGACCCACCTGGAGAACCAAAGGGGGCATCGTGTCCATCTCGGCCAATCAGGCGACGGGCTTGGCGACGGGTAGGAAAATCCACATGGATTCATTTGGCTGAAGGAAGGCGTTGTGGCTCATCAACAGACGGCGCAGGGAGGAAAAGGCTCCGCACCTTCCCCCCTGTTTCCCCCTTGTCATTCCGTGGAGATTGGCTTCGGGAGTGGGGGCGGCGGGGGCAGGGGACGGGTGGGACAGCAGGGTGGGAGGTATGGAAGGAAGGAAGGAAGGAAGGAAGGAGGGAAGGAAGGAAGGAAGGAAGGAAGGAAGGAAGGAAGGAAGGAAGGAAGGAAGGATAAAGGAAGGAAGGAAGGAGGAAGGGGGACTAGGCTGGTGAGTTGGTAGTAGTGGTGGTGGCGGTGGCGGTGGTGGCGGCGGTGGCGGTGGAGATCACCCGGGATGGGTGGGTGGGGAGGGAGAAAGCAGGAGAGGCCAGAATACATACATATGTACATACGTACCTGTGTGTGTGCGTGCGTGTGCGCGCGGTGTGTGTTTATTTAAAGATGTGTATCGCGCATGAAGAAAACAGTTTATACCTGGGGGTCATGTGAGGGAGCCACTGGCAAAGATATATGCGAGACAACAGAGGGAAGAAAGAAGAAGAAGGAGAAGGAGAAGAAGGAGAGGGAGGGACGGACAGGAGGGGAGGGGGCTGCAGGAGCGCAGAGGAGAGAGGCAAAAGCTTTCTATTATTCGGGACATTGGTGATGCACACGGAGGCAGTTGGAAGATTAAATTAAGTATTATATCTGCTGACCCAATTGCCATGGTTACTGGACAGCGGAAAATATTAATCAAGCCAAGCCTTTTCTGCTGAACATACTGGGGCGGGAGGGAGGGGCGGGAGGGAGGGAGAGAGGGAGGGTGGCGGCAGCGGTGGCAGCGGGGAGGGTGGGGGGCAGGGGAGAATATGACATATATATATATATACATATACACATACACATACATACACATACATCTAGGCTTTGCTCTGTCACATACACCAACAGAAAACTGCTAAGGACTCCGCTTGAGACCATCAAGATTATTATTATTATTATTATTATTATTATTACTACTACTACTACTACTACTACTGCTGCTACTATTGCCACAAAGATGTGGCAATCAGGGGCAACCTTTCTTCTTGCATTTTGTTCTTCTCTCTCTCTCTCTCTCTTCTTTCTCAGAAAAGTACACATTAATGACAGCAAACTATGCCATTTGGCTGACTGCAGAGCCAACGGCATCTTGAAAGCCCTCGGGAGGCCCCCCCATTGCTTTTCAGACATGAGGAGGAGCAATGGTGCCAGCAGATCGTGAGCAGAGGTATGGGGCGAGGTGGGCCGCTGGCCTGCCCAGGTAGGCCAGCCAGGCCTCTGGGCCTCTCCATGCAGGGCCATCCACGCCTGCCCACCCCTTCGTGGCTGCTGCCACCACACCAGTCACACTGTGGAACCTGGGATGCAACCACCCTTTCTAAGGATCTCTTGCAATGTCCAAAAGCCAACGTGGGCCAGTGGCCTGTGCCACTTGGCCAATTTCCTACACGGAAAGAGGAGGAGCCACCCGGCCGGGAGCCCGTCAACACGCACTGAGGGGAGAGGAGGCGACGGAGGCACTTGGCCAGCGAGATCGGTCCCTTGCTGGAGAGAAGCCACCCTTTTGCTGCCACTCCCTGCCAGCAGGTGGTGCTGCAGGCTCATCAGCTTCCACTCCCAATTGGTCAGGCCAAGACAGGAACTTCCTCCTGATTGGCTCATTCATGTAATATAACTTCCTGGGTCATGGCTGGCCTGAAGGGAGACAATGGCTGCTATCTTCGTCTACTTGCTTGGCTTTCTCCCAAACCATGTCCTCTCTCTCTTTCGGGAGAGGCGTGGCTCCTGACTTACCAGCAGACCCATGACCAGAGGACAGGCTTTCCAGCAAGGAGAAGATTCCATGTGCAGAAGAGAAAGCCCGTCCCCCCGCTGCGACCCAGCTGCACCCAGTGGACAGCAGGAGAGGATGCTGACCTCCCGCCGGGCCCTCGGGAGTCCTTTGCGCTCAGGACTGGCAGCTCTGCCAGGCAGTGTTATGGCTCTCCAGGTTCCTTTGGGCAGGACTCTCTCCCAGCGCTCCCTAAAGAGGGGGAGGTTCTTCCATCCAAGGACTAGCCAGTCTCTGGCCCTGCTTAGTTTCTCAGATCGGACGAGTCAGGTGAGGTCAGAGGATGCTGGGAAGAAGAGGAAGAGGAGGAGGAGGAGGAGGAGGAGGAGGAGGAGGAGGAGGAGGAGGAGGAGGAGCGGTAGGAAAAGCAGGAGGCAGCCCGCGCATGAGGGTCTGGAAGACCACCTTCTCCATGGCAGACTCGTGTGGCCCCTGAAGGCATCTGAAGAAGCCTTCCTTGAGGTGTTTCATGTTCCTACGGTGTGCTGGGCGTTGCCAAGAGAGGGGCTCTTCATGTAATGGCACTCACTCTGTACAATACTGTTCCCACAGAAAATTCGGTATTCTACAAAATCTCTTAATTTTAGAGCATGCTGAGATTGGACACATTTTTGCAAGCCTTCCCAATGTAATCCAGTCCACTGTCTGTTTCACAAACAATGTACAGTACAGTAAATTTTATTGTATTTGACTAAAAGCCATTACAAAACGAATAATGTAAATAATGTACTTTAATTTTGTATATTGTGTTATCTTTTATTATTGTTATACAATGGCTTTGAAATTTTCAGATCTGAGTATTATAAGAGTACTTGTACATAAAGAACTCTGGTACTCCAGGGCTAGAATACTGGAATTTAATTAAAATGATTAATGATTGTGATTTCAATTAAAATATCACATTTTATTTTTGTGCATTATGTTTATTTTATCTTTTATTATTGTCATGCTACAGCTTTGAAATCTTCAGATCTAAGTCATGCATGAGTGTCTGTACATAATAAATTCTGGTGCTCAAAGAATTAAAATATTGTAATTAAATTAAAATTATTAATGAATGTAATTAAGTAAATTACTGCATTTCATTTTGGTGCATTGTGTTTACCTATTATCATTTTTGTGCAAGTATTTTGAAATCTCTAGATCTGAGTGGTATGTGAGCATTTGTACAGGAAGTATGCTGTTTTGGATTCCTTTTAGATTCTGTGGTTTATTGCAAAGTGTACATGCACATGATTTTGAACTGTTTTAACCTTTTAAATCTAACTTTTAATTATTTGACAACAAATTATTGTTACTGTTTTAAATCTTACAAATTGTTTTAAAATGCTTAAATTGTGTTTCTTTGTATGCTGTCTGGAAATCCCCCCATATAGGGCAGCATATTGGTATTTTAATAAGTAAAATAAGTGAAGTGGTTCTTTGCCATTCACAGCTCCATCCACCATGATTTTGGTGACAGGAAACCAAAACTGCAGCATGAAATACTTTAAGGTTCTTCGTGGGTGTTTCCGCCCTACACTCTTATAGTGCTATTATTCCACTTTCAATACTCTTAGGGGAATTCTGGACTTTGCAGTTTCCTGAGGCCAAAGAGTTCTCTGGCTGAGAATTCTAAAGGTCCCTCCTAAGTTGCAAGCCCCAGGAGCCCACGGGATGTTGAAAGTGGAAGAATAGCACTATAACAGTGTAGGGCGGAAAGGCCTAAAGACCCCAGGAGCACAGCTGGCATCCTCTCAGTGGAAGAGGTCGGCGGGTGGGAGGCCCCTGAAACTCCCACTGAAGGGAGTGGGTCCCTCCTCAAGCCCGAGGGCAGCGGCTCATTTGTAGACACTGTTGCTATTTCTCTTGCTATCATACTTATTTACATCCTGCCTTTTCCCCCATGTGAGATTCAAGGCAACTTCTGAGAGTTAAAACAAACACAACTAAAAATTTGCAGCATGCAAAAGTTAAAAATAGACTGTGGACCTCCCTCCCTAGAGAGGCCAGGCGGGCCCTGTCCCTGCTCTCCTTCCCACGGCAGCTCAGAACATTTTTGTGCAGTCAGGTTTTTACAAACTGGCAAGGGCTGGGCGTTTAAGGCTGTGAGGTTCTGTTTCTGAGGCCTGTATGGGCTTTTGACGTATTTTGATATGTGATGTTATAACCTCATGAATTGTTTGTTTTTTAAATCTTATATTTTTACTTTTATGAATGCTTTGTATTGTTTTTTATTTGTATTGTTTTAATGTTCTTAGCTACATTGAGACCCATTATCAGGAGACAGGCAGAATATAAACGATGATTATGATTATAATGCTATTAAATGATCAAGAAGTTAAACACCAGTCAACCCAGCGGCTTGTGTGGTGCCCACTTCCTCTAAGCAGCAGCCCCCAAAGCCCTGCAGAAGCAAAATCATCTCTACCTGCTTGCGGAAAGAGAGCAAGCCTGGCCTCTGTGGGACGGGGTTCCTGGCCCGGGAGCGGCCACTGAGAAGGCCTGTCTCCTGTCCACCCACCAGATGTGCCTGGGAGGTTGGTGGGATGGAGAGGAAGGCCTCCCTAGAAGATCTTCAGCCACAAGACCAACATCCACCCATCCACTACTGTTCTTGGGTGCCTTCAGGTTGTTTCCAAATTACAGTGACCCTAAACCACGCCTGTCCTGGGGTTTTCTTGGCAAGGTGATTTCAGAGGACGTTTGCTACCACCACCTTCCTCTGAAGCTGAGGGAGTATGGCCTTCCTGCAACTGATTCTTTATTTCTTGACCTCAGAGAAGAAAACACAGGGTGGTTCCCAAGCTGAGCCTTCCATGGTCCCCCTCCTGTGCCATCCTGCCCTCCCATTGAGCACAGCGCTCCGGAACTAATGGACCTCAGGGCACAGATCTGCTGGGGAGCGGCCCAATCACTCGGAGCCCCTTGTGGCCTCATTCTGGTGCTGGCACACCCTGCCTGGCACTGCCTGCTCACCATCCAAACTCCTGCTCTGCCCAGCTACTCCACCACCTGTGTGTCCCAGCTTGCCTCCTCATCAACAGCACACTCTTCCTTCTTGGCACCACTTTTGTCCTCTGGCACTACCTCCACCCGATTCCTGCCCCGCCAGACTCCCCTAAGCTGGCCAGAGACCCAGTGGTTAGTGTCTCCTCAGCGGCCTGTCATCCCTTTCCTGCCTGGCAAGGAATTACCCTTTCCTGGCCAGTGCGGATGGCTTAGGGCAGCTGCGTCATATAAATTGTTAGCAATGACCATAAGCACTCCGAGAAACAATTTAATTCTTCACTCCCGCCAGGGTGGGCTGATATATTCTTTCAAGGTCATTACCCAAGGCTAGGAGGGTCGCATGATAAACGACTGACAGGCCCAATGAGGGACCCTGCGCCTGAGCGGTAGTACATTAATTAGACAGACGCACCAGAGAGGAAAGGTGGCCGGGCGGGGTGGGTGCAGGTGGGGGTGGGGGTGGGAGGGACCAGGTCCACCAGCTCCCTGTGCCCTCCCTTCACCTCTGGCAGACTGAGGCAGCTGGCTTCCTCCTTCCCCTGCCATCCCTCCCATATCCAGCCTCTATTCTCCCCTCTCTTCATTCTCCCGGGCATCCTGCTTGCCGCCTTGGGTTGGATGGGGCTCAGGGAAGCACTAAAGACCCACTTGTGATGAATAGCACAACCCAAAAGGAGCAAATAAGAGGTTGCCATAAAGACGAGAGAGGAAGGGAGGGGGCTACAGATTGTGGCCCAGACCCACAGACTTTTTTCAGAGTCTTTGCCATTGACCCGGTTCTCCCTGAAGAACGCCAGAGCCAGCTTCCTCGTCTAGCTACCAGAGAAGGCCAAAACCATGGAAGACTCATACGCTGGTGCTCAGCAGGTCCCCCAACTCATCAGCTGCCCTCTCCCATGAGGAACCTTGCATCTCCGAGTGGGGCTCTTGCCACACACCGTCTCCCACCCACCAATGCACTGCCTCCCCAGAGCAAGGCTGTTTCCCTGAGTGCCCTCACCGATCCTGCTGCCACATATGACCATGGGCTGAAGGAGAGCACTATGATGAGAAAATCCAGTGAAGTTGCCAAATGCTCCCAGAGTGTCAGAGACCTACTGCCTGGGCACCCCAAGCTCCTCAGGTCCACCTGAACCTTGAACCTCTGCCTTGGATTGCAGAAGAAGTTTTCAGAAGCAGAGCCAAGTCCCAGGCAGTTCCCCTGGCACCAGGCCTCCTGTGGCGCTCTGCCTCCCTCTCCCACCCCCCTCGTGACAAAATCAGCAACACTGGGCCAAGGGAGGTCAAATGGACAACCAGCTCAATCCAAGCACCAGCCTTGCGCCTGTTGCACCAAGCAAGGCAGCCGTGCTTTCCTTGCCAGGATGGAAATATGCACATGCTTGATTTCTGCACCCCTCAAGGCCCCAGTGCAGGTAGGCAGGGGGAGAATTGCCTGGCCCACGCCTTCATGGGCATGTTAAAGAGGGCCCTGCCCCGCTCTCTCTTTCTGTCTCTTTGTTTTTCTGATTTTCCTGCATAAAAAGAAAGCTCCCTTCCCCTCCTAGTGTCTCCAAACCACAAGGCAGCGTGCAAACAGCAGCAGAGGTCAAAATACCAATCTGGCTTAACATGGAGCACAGAAGGAGGTACCAGCTACACAGACGGAGTGCCAGCCTCCCCTGGTAACAAAGATGCCATCAGTTGGCTGGTTGTGAGACGCTTTCAGGCCTGCTGTTGCTCTCTCCCATCTGTCCTGCTCTGGTGCCACTGAGGGCAAGGAGGCAGAGGCAGAAGAGGAGGCAGGAGGTCCCCCCATCCGTCAGGGCCCCCTTTCCTTTGGGGCACAACTTCGCATGCATTCCGGGACAACCAGCCTGCTCTGAGCCCTCTGGCTTGGCCTCAGGGCCTTCTGGGGACAATTGTGCTGCCCTCTCACCATGCTCTTGCTTCCCTGCCATTTGTAGCTAAGCACATGCATGTGCCCTGAGAATACTGCAGTTTGTATTCCAGCCTAGCAGTTTTAGCAAGTGTACCATGGGGCAGAAGGCCTGGAGCATGTGCCATGTGCCGAAACAAAACCAGAAACAATCCAGGGTTGCACAGAGAGTCTCCAGGCAAGCAGAGCAGCGGCCCACAGTTCTCTGCAAAGGTCGGCTTGGAGTGCTTTCACCAACTGCTTGCTCCCACTTGGGGTCTTTTCAGTAGCCAAGGAGGCCCATTCCAGAGACACAGCCAGGCCAGGTGGGATGCCAGCCCCACAAAGCACAGAGGACACTAAGGCACTGCCCAACATGCAGTGCTGGCACACACCGCTGAGTCCCTCCCTCGGGACATTTCACCCCTCAGTAACGTGCACATGTGAGTGGAGGAATGCTGAGGCTAGACATGACGCATGCATGGAGCTGAGTTAAGCTTCAGAGGGGGCAGCTGCAGGCCTCAGTTCAGGAGGAGGGGCTCATACACTCAGGTTAAAAAGTGGGAGGGGGGATGCCATTTTGAAGAGCATCTTTCCTCTGGTGCCACCTTCCCCAAATGCCGTTGCTGCGTCAGACAAGAAGTCACGTCCCAAGGACCTCTCTCTTCCCCATACACACCAAAGGGGCTGACCACCCCCACTCCTCCCTCACAGATAAGAGAGGACAGCAGGCGGCAATGCACTGAGGGCAGCTGGATCTGTCCCCCCCCGCTCAGCTATGTCCTGCCCAAGGCTTATTTGCAGGTGGTTGCATGGGGCATCTCTCATGTACACTCCCCCAGACATGGACAGCACACTGGAATGGGGGTGGGGTGGACAGCACATTGTCTCTGGTTATGCCTCCTTTTCTCTGGGGCATTGGGAGTAGGGAGATATATATATCTATATGTCTACATTTCTCCGCATACATCTATATCTACTTTATATGCACAAGCCGAACAGTTACTCAAACACACACGTAAACAGAATTGCCACAGTCCCATTTGTTTGGTAGACCACAGAAAGGCTAAGAAATGAAAAATGCACTCACACGCCCTCTGACACCCCCGGCCCCGTGCGCGCGTGTGGGAGCGCTCTCCCCGTGGCTGGCTTCTGGCTCCCTCGCCTGCCCGCCTGCCTCCCTCGCTGGCTTGTGGCCGTTAAGGAGATACTTAGAGCGCGGGGATTGCTGCTCACAATCTGGTTGTGTGATCCACATCCAGGAGTTGTAATATGCCTGCTCCTATTTCGCTGCCTCCCCTCCTGCCTCTCCCCCACCCCCAACCCCACCGCCAGCCCATCGCTCTTGTTCTCATGTTCAGTGGTTATTTCAGCTTAATGCAATGACATCACGCGGCTTCCTTCGTTAGGCAGAGCCCTCTTTCGTTCGTCTGTCCGTCTGCCCTGCCCCCCCATCTTCTCCCACCATCACTTCCAAAGGATGGGAACTGTGAGGGGCCAGATATGTCTTGCTCGTTTGTCCAAAGCCAGACCTGAGGCCAGGTGAGGGCTCCAGGCGGCACGGCGCTCAGGCCACTCAGGGTGTGGGCGTGGGGAAGCCCTGATACCAGGGGGTGGCAGCTCTGTGGTGGCCGTTCGCGTGAGTGGGACTGAAATTGGAGGGGGGGAGAGGCGTCCACAGCAGCAGAAGAGGGTGAAATGGTGGAGGGAGTGCATCTGTACTGCACATGTTTGTTTTTATACAGCGATCTTGAATAGCCGGTGGCTCTGGCCCGCAGCCCCTGCCACCTGATCAGAGGACTTTGCTCGGCAGGCCTGAATGGAAGAAGCACCAGCAAAGCCCTGGGAGGGGGCTGGGGTGGTTCTTGCAAAGGGGAGCATGACAGATCATTTTTCAGCATCACACAACAGCCAAGGAACATATCTGTACTGAAACACATCCAAGCAGCTGATGTACTCCGATAGTATCAGGGCTATTATTTGGGGATCCAGCATTTTTTCTGTGATTGCTCCCCCATCCCACATGATATACACATCCTCTGACTTGTTGGGTTCACAAAACCCAGAGGCTTCCAGGCATCTCCATGTTGGATCAGAAACAACAAGGAAGCAGAAGAAAGCAGAGATGTAGCCGGAGCACCAAAGAGGAGGAGGAGGAGGAGGAGGACGACGACTTTGGCCTCATGTAAAGGTTCCCCTTCAGCACTGAGGAGGCACAGGGCTACCACCAGCTGCAGCAGCAGCCCGCAGAAGACTGGAATTAAAGCATGCCTGGAATTAGGATGGGCCTTTTCCTGAGCGTTTTAACTGTTCCTAACAAGAAAGTACAAGTGAGGCACATTTTGTTTTGTGTGCGCATTTGCTGGGCCCTGAAATTTCTTCCTGCGCTGAAAGGCCATCTCTCTGAGACCAGTGTCCACATCGCCATCATCGCCACCGCCACCGTGGCATTTTTTGCACTTTGGTTGTCTGTTTCCCTGCTGCCTGCCTGGCATGGAGGGTCTTCCCCTGTGGGCCCTGGACAGCCCCTTCCTTTTCCTCCTCCTCCTTGGAGAGCCACACGGCCAGGAGGAATTGCCTGACCACAGCCTCCTAGCTGGTGCCACGACTGGCCCAGCACAGAAAGCCCCAAGGAGCAGGCGGGCGGGCGGGCAGTGGCGGGCAGGAGAAGTGGCCTGGCAGCCGACAGGAGCCACTTGGTAGCTCCGCAGCAGCAGCAGCAGCAGCAGCAGCAGCAGCAGCAATTTCTGGACTTGAACCCTGCCCTCTCCCCTCAGGGCCCTAGACATCCCTCTCCCGCACCTTCAGAGTCACAAACATGAACGCTCGCACCCTTCCCCTTCCCTACGCCCCCCCTCCCCGTTCTGCTCTTTTGGCTTCACTATCAAGCAGAGAAGGGCTCAGGCTGGCTGTGAATAAATGCGAGTGACCCCCATGCACCCGCCCGCCCGCGCCGCCCGCCCACCCGCCGGCCCCCACTACTCTGAGCCTTCTGCTGCTTCAGAAAGAGGGGGAGGGAAAGAGAGAGGGGGAAGGAGAGAGAGGGAAGAAAGTGGGGGAGAGCAAGAGAGAGAGACCCAGCGCCTGGCCCTGGCTACTTCTTCCCAGGTAATTAAAGGGTCTCTTTTCAAGGTTGCATGGGTAAAAGACAATTTGGCCTAATGAAGCATTGATCGGCCAGCAGGAAAGGTAGGCAAGAGCAGCTGGCACTCTTTCCTTTGCTCGCTCGCTTGTTCACTCAGTCACTCTTCCCTCCCTTCCTTCCTTCCTTCCTTCCTTCCTTCCTTCCTTCCTTCCTTCTTCCCTCCCTCCCTTGGAAAGGTACCTTCCATTGCCGGCCGCACACAGACGAAAGCGGCACCGCTGGGGATTGTTCGGGCTCAGCTGTCATTGCCTGTGTGACCCGCTTTGGGGGGTGGGGGGAGAAGATGGGAATTTGCTTTAAATTTATTTCAATTCTGTAATGGCGTCAAAGTATATTATATGTCAGACTGGGTACAATTATTAATCAGGGGGAAATTATATTTGCACCTACGTGTGTGTGTATGGTGGCAGCAGCGCCGCGCTTCTCTCCACCCTCCTTTCCCCTTCTCCCCTCCTTTCCCCCTCCTGTTTCTTCCGAATATTGCGTCCTTCATTATTCACATTAAGGCCCCCACCAATCAGCGCTTCCGATGCTGAATGCATGAGGTCAGTTATGGAGATGCAGGAAATTATCCTGGATTGGTGGGGACATTTCTGCCAATTTGTGAGCAAGAGCTGGCATTAGCGCCAGGTTTTTCTTGGGTGTTGATTTGTGCGGGTGAGGGATGCATAAAAACCAAATTCCTTGGGGGAGGGTTGACTGGGAGAAGGGGGTCCCAGGGGGTCTCTGAACAGAAATCTTGGGGTGCTCCTATTAACATTCCAGCAGCCTCTTCAATTCTGCCCTCAAAAAATCCTGCACCCGATTACTATCTTCCCCCAGTGATGCAACCCTGAACCCCCTCAGGGCCTGGTGGGTGGAAAGATGGCTGGTCAGGCAGTTAGGGAAGGGGGTGCTCTGTCCACCTCCCTTCATCCACTGCCCTCCATGATTGCCTCTGCCAATTTCAGGCCCCCAAATGAGCGAGGGATTATTGAGCGGGGGTGGAAGTTTGCCAGCGGCTAAGAAATGTGGGTTAAGGGCAAGAGGAGGGAGGGCCATGCAGACAATGGGGCAGCAGCATGCCCTTCTCTGGAAAGTGGGGGCCCTCCTCCCCCATTTCTGCTGGGCCTTTGGAGAAGAAGCAGGGGCCCTGGGAGGCATGCATGGTCCCCGCCTCAGGAGCCCCAAGCACCAAGGAGGGCTGCTTTCAGGCTGGCCATGTTGTTGTGCCTCTTGCTCCAGGCCTCACCCAGCCCAGTCCAGGCCCAGAGGAAGAAGGTGCATTGGGGTGCCTGTGATCCCCTTCACCTCATTCTTCTGTGGCAAAAGGTGTGCCTGTCACACAGATACTCCACCCCCCAAAATACCTGGTGCAGTTCCGCCACTTTCCCCTTGCACAGGCCCATCCTCCGGTCCTAACTGTTGCATTTTGGGTAAGGCTTCCCTGGAGAATCTGGGGCATCAGTCGACCTAAAGTGAAAGGAAGGGAGTTATTTAGGAGAGAAGGCAGGAGGATGAACGGTGGAAGGACACACCAGGGAATACATGGGAGAGAAAAAGGCCAGGGAGGGCCCCTCAGGCTGCCCCTGCCCCGGCAGAATCCTTCCTTTGCATTTGGGCAGCAGGCAGCTCTGCCGTGGGTCGAGGTTTCAGGCTCTTCCGCAGGGGGCAAAGGAGGCATACTGCCTCACCCCCCTCCGGCAATCTCTCTTTCTCTCCCTGCCCCCCGGTCGTTTCAAGTCACCCCTAAAACAGGACCCTGCAAGGAGGAGCAGGAGCCCCAGCCGGAGAAAGCGAGGGCGGGGGGGGCTCCAGGTTCCAAAACTGGGAAGAGAGAGAGGGAGGGAGAGGGAGACAAAGGGCACTCACTTCCCCATCACCTTGGCCCAGCTTTTCAAAAGAGCATCTCCCCCCCAAAACACAAAGCGTCAGCGGGAAATGGCAATTTTATGAATCCTAATCAATCAAAGGGCTTATTAACTCAATGTGAAGCCAGATTAAAATCTTTAATTATAAATCGTGCTAAAAGGAAAAACAAAATGTACTTATGGTACATTGAAAATTCCGGATATTAACATCGTTGTTATTATCTCTGGCAATATTAAATTCCCCCTCCCTGCCTTGCAACGGCCCTCCTTCTTTCTCCAAAGAACAAGACTGCGGAGCAAAACCTCATTTTTCTTTTCTTTGCTTCCTGCCCCCTCCCTTCTCCTCCCAAGGCTTATTAAAATGTATTCTTTTCTATTGCACACCAGGCAGTTTGCAGGGAAGCTGGCGGGCGGGCGCGGGGGGGCGGCCTGGAGATCGGGGGGCATTCAGGAAACCCCATTACAGCTGCACAGTGAGGGGCGTGAGGGGCTGCCGCGGCTTTATTGAGGGGGGCGGCGCGGTGGAAGAAGTTACGGGGCTGGCGGGCGGGGGCGTAGGCGTGCGTGCGTGTGTGCTCATGGGGGGGTGATGCAATCCAGTGCGAAGCATTTCTGCTCATGAAAGAGGCATGCATCTCTCTGCTCGGGGGGGGCGCGCCGAGCGGGGCTGTGATTGGCAGGGCTGGAGATTGGGAGCCCCAGGAAGGGCGCTTCCTCAAAGCCGGGGGGGGCAGGAGAGGCGAAGGGGCTGCTCTCTGCATCAGGCAGGCGGGCGTCGGGGAAATGACCACAGCCAATTTAATCACAGTTGGAAGGAGGCTGGCGTGGAGCGGAGGGGGGACGGACAGAGGGAGAGGGAGCACTGCTCGAGTCGCATGTTTTATTTATCTGCTCAAAGTCACGGTCATCCTATTGTGCGCCCCTCTCCCGTCCTGTCATTTCGCGCCCCCCTCGTTCTCCAGTCCCCTACCCCATCTCCATTGTTAAACCCCAAAACAGAAAACTACGACCCCTCTCTCTCCGGAACGCCACCCAGCAAAGGCCAAGGGCCCGACCGGAGAGAAAATTGAGAGCGAGAGCGCGGAGGGGGAAGGGGCGAAACTGGGGCTTTTCATATTCAAATCATAAAGGCAAAATGCATCCCGCATTGTGATGCTAAATCCTGCATCGCCGGCGCGGGGGCTGCTTGACAGCCGGCCTGCCTCGGTCTCTCCTCTTCATCCCGTCTCCCCGCAATTGCAATACATTTACCAAAAAGAAAAAAAAGGGAGGGGAAGCCATCTGAAGCAAGTGACCCGCGAGGGGTGGTGGACGGAGGCATCCCGAGGCATCATCGACGGGGAAGAGGAGGAAGCGCAGGCCGGCCCCGCGCCTAGAGACCCTCCCGCAGCCCCAGTTTTTTCTTTCCGGGCAAAGGATGCTGCTTCCCCTGCGCACCTCCTCCCTCCTCCTCCTCCTCCTTGCCCCCCTCCTGGCGGCCATGCCTCCCCCCCCCGGATCGGCCCCCAAAGCTGCCCCTTGGCCCCAGAGTCGCTGCGGCCCCGGGCTGCCTCCGGGCGCCCCCGCGCGCCCCGCGTCAGGAGGAAGAGCGGGGAGAGGGCCCGGCTCAGCGGCTTGCGGGGAACCCCCTTCTTCCTCGCCCCCCGCAGCGTCTCATAGGGAGCCTTTTTCTCCCCTTCCTTTGGCCTCTTAATAGCCTGGGGGAGAGCAGATCCCCCCGCACCGTTTCCGAGGGGTCTCAGGGCGTCCTTTGTCCCTGGAGGGGGAGGACAACGAGGAAGGTGAGGGTGATGTCAGAAGGCAGGGTGATCACGGCGGGCACGAGAGTAATAACCACAGGCCGCCTGGCAAAGGGGGCAGGCGGCAGACCAAGCGCAGCCCCCCACCGGCCAGCACCCCCCGGAGGACACAGGGACCCTCCTGGAACGGCGACCTGGTGCCTTGGGGAGGGGAGAGTGTAGGGAAACCATTAATACTATCATCACCACTATTGTTGTTGTTGTTCTTACATCACCTTGCCCCCCCAACTGGGACCCCGCGGTGGCTTAGAGGAACAAGCTTGCAGGCCGGGGCGGGTATGCAGCGGCTTCCCTGGCACGAAATCCCTCCCTGCGCTCCGTAGTTCCAGCCCCGACGCCTCTCTTCTCTTCTAATCTCTCTGTGATCTGTTGCGCCCAGAAACCAGAGCGACCCTGTTTACACAGACCCCACAGAACGCCTCTTTCTTCCTGGGGAGGGAATCTGAGACCACCCCGAATGGCTGCCTTGGGGGCAGAGAGACTGCTAATTGTGGGGCTGCGCCCACTGCTCGGAGTGCCGCTACTCCGGCTCTCGTTGGCTTTATCGTTCCCACAGCAGCCCCCCCCGCGTGTCACCTTCCTGAGAGAAACGGCAGGTTGCCGGGAGATCTTCAGACCCCCTTGTTCCTCCTCCCTCCTTACTCTTCTTTCTTTTTCGCCGGTGGAACGACCCTCCCCGTTTGCCATCTCCTCCTCGCGCCCCCCAGTCCGGTTGCAGACCTTATCTGGAAACCCCAAGGCCCCTCCCCTCCCGCCTCCCTTCCGGTGCTTCCGGAGGAGGCCCCCCTCCCGGAGTATCTCGGGTGGAGAGGGAGGGGGCGGGCGAGTTGGGCTCACCCCGCCTGGGGGGGCGCAAGGACCTCTCGGGGAAATTCCCTTTGGCGCAACCTGCGTTCTCAGGACGCCTTGCCTTTCCCGCGCCAACGCTCCTCTCCTCCGAAATTTGGGGAAGGAACACGGAGGGGCCCACAGAGCTGCCCCTCTCCATGGTCACATGCCTACACACACATTTGCAAAATATAAATGAAACTACTAGTGTATTTCAGAAAAGCAAAAAAACCCCACAACTATTCAGTTGAATTGTACGTATTATTATTATTATTATTATTATTATTATTATTATTATTATTATTATTATTATTAATTTCTTGTCCACCTTTCCCTACAGATTGAATTCTACATAATTATTCCATTTAAAGATTTGCTGAAAATGTTTGGGGAAATTATACGATCTCCTATATTGTAAAAGACTATGGGATCTCCAAAATAATATACTGGACGATGGAAAAAATATGAGTAATACTGAGAATTGTGAGAATAAGAGGAAAATGTGAGAATAAAAGCAAAACCAGCAACGGAATGTCTTAATTCACTTGTATGTGCATATACATGCAACATATGTTCTAGTTAATTTATACAAAAATCTGAATTACAAAATATTTACAAAGTCTTTAAATTTATACAGAAAATCAGAACGGTTTGGCTCATTTTTCTCAGCAATATCTTTCCTTATTTCAGTCTCTGTATTCCGTATTTCAGTCCCTCAGAAAAGAGAGATTTGGGTTTAGAAACACATCTGACGTGTTTGTCAGCATATTAAAAACTAGATTTCCGTGTCAAAAGCTGTCTTAATTCTGTATCCTGTTCCGCTTTCTATCAGATAATATTTTTCTAAAGACAAACGTTGTTGCCAAGATGGGCTGAGGGTTTTTTTTTTTTTTTTAAAAAAGAACCATGAATTTTACCCAAAACATTAAAGCGCAACACTTCAGTTTTTGGCAAAAGGAAAATAATCCATTGTCAGGTTTGTGACAATTCCTGTTGCAAAACCTCTCTCCGTTTTTATTTTTTGCAACCGAAGAGATGCCCAAGAAAGAGTCGATACATTCGTGGGAAAGTCACCGCATAATCGGTGCCTGCATGACGCAGGAAAATTAACACGGTTTATTTGCGGGTTTATCGTCAGCCGTTGTTAACTTTGGTTTCGATCCGACGCGGTAAATGTGAGGGAGGGAACCCTTCCTTTCGGGGAGCCGGGGGACGCCGAATAAGGACGGGGGGCCGGCGCCGAGGAGGAGGCGAGACCCTCCGAGACCCCCGAAGGTCCGCAGCCGGTCTGGGCGGGGGGGCGGCTATAGGAAACTGGGGAGGGGGGAGAAAAAACCAGGAGAACCCTTGAGAAAAATTAGCCGCCTGTTTCAAGTACCCCCGAGAGGAAGCAGGGAGAAGAGGTCTTCTCGCCCGAAAGAAGCCTCTGCTCGCCTGGTGCCCACCCCGGGAATCTCCGTTCACACGTACACGCAAACGGCAGGCAAGAAGGCCACTCTCCGGTCGCGGACCTGGGCGTTTGCTCGGGCGAGCAGGGCGGCCGGGGGCGAGTCGGCCTTGCCTTGGCCCCGCCGTTGCCGCCCCCTTGCCGCTCTCGGCCCTGGCCGTCCCCAGGGCGGAGGAGGGAGGGGCGGGGCGGAGCGAAACCCCCCAGAGCAAAGAGGCCCCTCCCTCCGGATCAGGGGTAGAGGGGAGAGCGGCCGCTCCGGGCGGCAGTCCGAATCCCCTGACCCCGGGAGGCCCCGGCAACGCCTGCCTGAGCCTCCCCCGCTGCTGCCGGTCTGGGCAGGCGAGGTGGACCCCCTCTCCCCTCCTCCGCCTTTGGGGCCAGTGTCCGTCCCCCCGGGACCAGCTGAGGGGCCTGAGGTGGACTTCCAGCCGGAGAGTCTCCCTCCCTCCGGGAACTCTTTGCGCAGCAACATTTTTGTTTTTCCTTATATCGCTTTCTGAGGGGTGTAGACGGGGTCCGCGGGGGAGGATGCCGGGGAGGGCCAGGGAAGGGCCAAACCCGCCGGCGAGGGCCGGGCCCCCCCGCAGGGCCAGCGCCGCCGCAGAAGGAGCCAGCAGAGTGTTTCCTCCCAGGCGCTCGGCGGCGTTTCGGTTTCCCAGGTCTCTCCAAAGAGACGCGCCTTCCAGGCAGGACCGGGCCGGGAGGGGTCCTCCAGGCCCCCTTCCCTCTCGCCCCTCCGGTCCGCCGGGGCTGCCTCCCGCGCGCCACTTCCAGCCGGACGCGCCGTAGTCGCCCCCCCGCGGCCCCTCTGTGCACTAGACGCACCGCCGCGCCGACGGGGAAGCGGCGCTTCTCTCCCCGGCGCTCCGCAGGCCCGGTTTTCTTCCCGGGGAAACAGGGCAGCCCTCCCAAAAGGCCCGGCTGCGCCGCCGCCGCCGCGAGACAGGGTCTCCCCTGGCCCCAGAGGGAGGGAGGGAGGGAGGGAGGGGTCCGCCCTTTGGCCACGCCACCCCCTCCTAAGCCCCCCCCCCGTGATCTGGGCAGCGATCCCGACTCACCCGGGAGGAGTAGGAGGAGGGAGGCCGAGGAGAGCACGGCGACGCCCTCCCCCTGCTTTTCCCCTCGCGGCTTGAATGGGCGATCGGGGTATCCAGACCGTCCGCAAGTTGCGCATCAGTTCCACTGGCAGGGATTTGTGTTAAAAGGTAGCCTGTTAACAAAAACTCTTTTGGGTGTTTTTACTAGTGGTGTCTTTGTGTCTCCTTTGACCTGTGTTTCTTTTAGTGTTCGTAAGCCTCTTTGAGCTCCAGGTTGAGAGAAAAGGACGGATGATGTAGATGGGTTAGTCGATGATGATGATGATGATGGTGATGATGTGAATTGATATGGCTGCTATCAGCAGATACAGCAATGTCCCTGCCCCTTTATTTCAGCCTGACACCGTGCTTTGCCGATTCAGTGCAGCGCCAATCCCTTTTTATTTTTTGAAAAAAAAATGCTTCCTCCAGTCGACTCTTGGTTGCCCCCCTTGGCATGGAAGGCGGTGGGCAAAGGACGCCCACCCTCCCAAGGCACGGGGATGCCGGCAAGGGACTCCTGCTTCCGATGCTCCACCCACCTCCATTTTAAAATGAAGGCACCCTCCCCCAGGGTGTAGCTCCTGTGCCCTCCCAGCAGAGGAAGAACCTTCCAGCCCAATGGCCGGCCTTTTCTCTAAGCCCCCTCCCGCAGCCCTCTCCCCAGAGGGCCGCCGGGGCTGCGCCGGGCCGAAGGGAGCCTTCAGGCCCCTGCGGCCGGAAGGTGCAAGAGGTGAAGCAGAGGGCATGAACGCCGCCAGGAAAGGCTGTGGGGTGGCCTCGTTTCTGGAAGGCGCCCCTCAGTGGCAGCCCTGAGCCCCGCTTGCCCTTGTGGAAACCAGGCCCTGGGGCTGAGCTGTGGGGACACGTCCTTTGTGCCCCGGCAGAGTTGGCTTTGGTCCCAGAGGGAAGAGGCGAAAGGGGCCTGGGAATCTGTGGGGCAGAAACCCCCTTCGGAAGCAGAGGGAATCAGTCCCCTTGGGGAGGACCCCCCCACACAACAAGGTCTTTGCGCTCACCCACCCTCACTTGACTTCCAGACAGTTGGTTTGTTTAAGGAAGTGCCTTTCAATGGCTTTTAATTCAGTTTTAACTCCTATATTCTTCTTTAGTGATTTGAATTTTTATCTTCTGTAAGCCGTCCTGAGTCCCAGGGACTGGTGGTGGAAAGGTGTGATGAAGAGGATGATGAATATGATGATGATGAGTCAGTCTGGTGTTTTGTACTCTTAGCAGTGATTTGGATTCTCGCCAAGAAATCCAGGGATCAGGGAGGGATCCCCAGAGAGGGCAGCCCGCCTCTTCCAGGCAGTCTCTCTTTCTGCGGTTGTGTCTTCATGATCCATCTGAGGGGGTTTCATTCAGCAGTTTTGCCCGTTCCTTTGGAGGGGCTCCCAGAGCATCTCCCACCACTGTTGTTGTTGTTGTTGTGTCTGCGGCTGCTGTTGTTCTGCAGGGGCGACTCCAGGGGGTCCTTGGACCCAAGGGGGAGGAATGAGGTCGTGGCGGGCGGCCATCAGAGGGATGCTGCTGGGGGTTCTTGCTGTGCCCTTAAGAAAAGGGGAGCAGAAAGTGATTTTTCTGGTGGGCAGGAACAAAAAGCCAAAGCTGGAATGCAGTAGTGCTCCCTTAAGGGGACTTCCTTTGGGAAAGTGTCCCAGGGCTGCCCCATCACAGCCACCGCGCAGCAGCCAAACCATCCCTGTGCTGAAAAGCCACCCCGCTCAAGAGACGTTTTCCCAGCCTCTCTTGGCACCCAGGCCCCCTTCCTGCCACCCTGCCTTGGCGGCCCCAGAGGGGCTCCCCCGTCCTTCTCAAAGGCGTTTCCTTGGAAGCCCCGAGAGAGCCCCAGCCTTTCCGCCACAGCCCAGCGGCATCGGCATCGGGTTCTTGTGCAGGGACTCATTCTGACAACGGAGGGCCGGTGCCTTCAGCTCTTTCACAGTGTGGGAAAAGGCTTGCTCAGAAAGAGAGAAGATGAGTAGGTTTATGGGTGGGGCAGCCGCAGCCCCAAATCTTTCCAAAAGGTTTTTGGCCGGTCAAAACAATTTCGGAAGCACTCCGTCCCATGCCGACTCCCATAAAGGCCTCCTGCAACCAGCCTCAGGTTTCCTGCTGAAGTTCCCACGCGACACAAGTGCGTCTGAATCAAACGGTGGTGCCATTTCTGTGAATGGAAACTGCCTCCCGTTTTTAGAAGCTCCTGCAAGGGTTTGGCCCCTGTGGCCTTCACTGGCCTTGCACCCAGGGCCCTGATGCTCTGCCCCCCCTTTGGCTGAAAACGGAAACAGAGCAGCAGGAAAGGACTGCGCTGGGCCAGGGAGGCAGCCTGGAATGGGGGGAGGCGTTGTGGAAAAGGTCGGAGACCGGCGCACCTGCACACACCCCTTTGCAGGTAATGCAAGAAGAGAAAAGGCCTCGGGCATCCCCTGGGGGCACCAGAGGCTTTCTGGGACTGCCCTGAGTTGGAGAGAACCTTTGGTGGCCGATGCAGAGGCCCCTCGGAGCCCCCTGCCTGCTTCGAAGGTCCCGGGAACCTCTCTGGCCAGCGAAGGGATTCCGGGAAGGGGCGCTCGGTGCCTCCAGGCCTTGGGGGGCAGACGGGTGAGACAAAAACTCTCGGCCATGGCCGGGCGAGGGCTTCCCACCTCTGGATCGGTGTGTGTTTTAGGCGAGGCTTTCCCCCCAGGAGCCTTCCAGCCCTCCTCGCAGGAGCCGCCGAAAGGAAGGAAGGCCTGGGCAGGCAAGAGGGAGTTAAGTCAATAATATGTCCCCCCTTTCCTTTGTCGATATGTTTAGTTCTCTTCCTGCCAAGACTCATTTCACTCTGCTATCTTGCGCGAGACACATATGGCGCAGTGAAATTGCCATCCAAGAAAGCATGTCCCGGCCTGTTGAGACATCATCAAATAAGATTAAAGCCAAGGAAAAATAAAAAGAGAGAACGATTTTTCCTCCCTTTTCCTTTTTTTTTGTGCAGAGGGCGTCTGATGAAAGCCGGCAAGGTACTTGAATGCTTCTAAAGGCTCCGTGGCTATTTCTCCACTTTGCCTGGTTAAGCAGAAGGCAGAGGGGGCGGGGGCGGGCGGGCCGGCGGGCGGGCGGGCGACCACCGGCCCGGCTCCCCCGCCCCGCCTTCCAGCCAGCGGAAGAGGCCGCGGGAGTATATTGCCTTCCGCTCGCCTCTGACAAGCAGCACGCAAAGACACCCAGAACAGAGGCCCCCCCAACCGCGCCGCGCCGCGCCGCCCCCTGTTCCCACTCGGCGTGCCAAGCCTTCGGGGTCTCCTCTGCCACCGGCCCCCTGACGCCGGAGGGGAGCGGCTCTTCCTCCCGATGCTCCGAGGAAGCCCCCTCCTCCTCGGCCCCTCCTTTTGGGCGCTGCTCAGATCAACGCCTTGGATTGGCACAGGGCGCTCCCAAAGTTTCATTAAAATAAACACCTCCTTTCTGATTGTTATTATTTTTAAAAAATAATGCTATAGAACACAATCAATGCGTGGCCCAAGATGTGTGTGGAGACTCCCCAGTGGGGGCCCCGGGCCACAGATTATGTCCGGAGGGGGAAACCCCGCCGCCTCTGCCCACGCGGAAGACGCGCCCCGTGTGGCCCCCGGGTCTCCCACACGCCTGCGCCACTTCATGTCCCCGGCTATCCTCAAGGGGCCCTCTCCCTTCCAGGATGGCTTTTGGGGTGGGGTGGAGGGCTTTTCCTTCCCCTCGACGCTCCTTGAGGGCAAGAGGAGAGCACCCGGGTATCACGATCCCCATCGAGGCCGGAGAGTGTAGGGGTAACGCCCATCCCGTCCGCGAGCGGGGCCTTAATGGGCCCCCGGTGGGTGGGTGGGTGGGTCGGTGGGTGGGTGGGCGAGAGACGGTCCCATCCCGGGCCCGGGCGCAGCGCCCTTGTGCTCGGCTCCCCTTAAGCCTCTGAAGTAGAAGTTGCGTGGAGCTTAGCGCTGATCTTCTCCCCCCCGCCAACGCCCGGAGCAAGAATTAGAGGAGGCCAAGTCCAAAAGAAGGAAAGCCGGAGAAAGGCCCCCTGCAACGCCTCCCCCCACAAGCAAGCAAGCGGGGCTGATGCAAAAGCGACGTCGCGTTAACCTTCTCCCCGCCCGATGCCGGGCAGCCCCCGCGGGACAAGGCGCTCCCTCCGGTTTCTCCGCGGGGCCCCCTGCAGAGAGACGCGCGCCCCCTTCATCTTCCTCATCTGTTCGGTTTGGCCTCTGCCTCCCCGCCCCCGAAACACGCGTGCTGGGAAGGGGAATGTCCTCGACGGAATATCGCATGAACTGGCGGGGGGAGGAGATGCTGTGAAAGGCAATTTCAGTCAGCGACATAGCAGGACTGGGGGAAGCACGCGCGAGCGCCCCCCCAGGCGGCGTCTCTGGGGAGGGAGTGCGTTTCCAGCCGGGCCCCTCCCGCGCGAGAACCGGGGGCAGCCACGCGCGCCCCTGCGCCAAAGGAAGGGCGGTGCGCCCGCCTGCTCCCTGTAGCGATGGGAGGAAAGCGCGCATCGGGGCAGAGAGCTAATTCTCGACGGAGGGCTCCTGTCGGGCCGCAACGGGCGGAAGAGGCCGCGCTCCTCCCCGCTCGGCAGGAAGCGCTCGACGGTGTCCTCCTCCTGGGCTGGGCGCCCCGGCCAGAGAGCCAGCCCCTTCGCCTTCCCTCGGAGGAGCCCTGGCCTTTCTTTTTTCTCATAAGAACACCGGGGTGGAGGGAGGGAGAGGCGGGGCAGAGGGGGAGATGGTCGGTAAAAAAGGAAGCTCCCAAAAGTGGCAAATGGTTGCAGGGAAAAGGCGCGGGCAAACTGGGTCGGGGCCGCTTCCCTGCTCCTCGGCCCCACAAAAGAACAGGAGGTCAAAGAGGGCACTTGTGGGCGCAAAAGAGAACAGTAACCCGCCCGTGGAGGTCGTTTCCGGTTTGTTTTGTTTTGCTAAGCGGAGGTTTGGAGGCCTTTGGGGAACGCCGCCCCCCGCCCCTGGGAGGCCCAGCCCGGCCCCCCTCTCCTTCCCCGGTGCTCACCCTGGAAGAACCACGCGGGGGGAGGCCTGTCTTCCCCACAGTGGACTGTGGAAGTGCAGACTTCTCCCCGCCCCCCAGGTCAAGCAGCAGGTGACGGGGGGCGGCAGCGATGGCCGACAAGACCCCTTTGGCGCTCTGCTGCCGACCCTTCCTCCACCCCACCCCCCGGAGCAAGAGGCAGCAGGGGTCCCCGCTTTTCTTCCGGCCTCCTTTCCCCTGCAGGCTGGCTTTCTTCCTTTCCCAAACCTTTGCTTGGGGAAGACCTACGTGCGTTTCCCACGCTGGCACCAGAGAGGCTGGCCAAAAGGAAAAGTTATTCGCAGAACGTGGACTTGGGGGGCTGAGGAAGAAGGCACTTTCTGTGGGCCATTTCTGTGTCCGAGGCGGAAGGCTTTTCAGGCTCCAGCCCCGGTTTGGGATGCAAATAGAGCAGCTAATAGCCGGGAAAGAATGCGCATTTGCATGACAAATGTCCATTCTGAACAGCCAAGGAAGGAAGGACAAGGGAGGGCGGGCCGACGGGCAGGGGGCTCTGGCAAGCCAGGGAGGGGCCGCCGAGTGGCCCCTTGCCACAGGGCAGAAAGTGGGCCCCCAAGGCCTGCTTCCTCGGGGCGGGAGGCGTCTGGCTCTCTGCGGCCCCGCAACCGCGTCAGCCAAAGCCCGCGGCAGAGGCCGGCGAGCCCAGCGCCTCCTGACGGGCCTCGGCGGCTGTTTTACAAGGCAAATATTATCTGTTCTCCTTTCCGGGGCAGCGCGTTATTAAAAGCCGGATGTAATCTAAGAAATTAAAAAGGGCTTGTTGCGTTTGACATTTCGTCTCTTAACGTCCCCAGGGAAGGGGAGAGGGAGGGAAACAAACGCACACGCGCGAGCGCTCACACTTCTGGTTGGGCCTGCCAAGAACGGCCCTTTCGCTTGGGGAGGGAGCAGGTCTCTTTTTGCCCCCTGTGTCCGTGGGCTCCCCCCGTTTCCGCCCCCTCAGCCCCACTTGGGGGAGGGGGGATTCCTCCACTTCCGGCCTCCCCCCTTCCAACCGGGGAGACCGCCTGAGAAGTTGCCGTTCAGGGCTAGACCACACAGCTCGAGAAGGCTGTTCACTTCTGTTTTGCACTACATCCCCCATCATCCCCAGGGCAGCCTGATCCCTGGGAGGGAATGGTTAAAAAGAAAGTAACTTCGGCCCTTCCGCCTGCTATCTTTTGCCAGCCGGCCACGAGGGAGGTGCAGCCCCTCCGTGGCCTGCCCCGGACTTTTTGGGGTGCACTGCCTCTCCACATGGGGGCCCCATTTAGCCTTGGAGCCGGGTCAGACCAAAGGGCGGGGGGCATCTAGCCCTGCAGCCACTCTCCCCCCGCCGGTTGCCTCCACGGATTGATCCAGGTCCCTCTCTAAAGTTCCTGCAGCCGCCGCCACCAGCCCGTCCTGTTGCAGGGAGTCCCAGAGTTCCACCCTGCGCCCGGTGCCCTTGGCTCCTGTCTCCCTTGGCTGGCCCACCGGTCAGCTTCAGGGGATGTGACTCTTGCACCCCCACCGCCTCCTGCCCAGTGGGGCTCAGACCTTGGGAGCGGCGAAGAGGCGGTCGAGACTCACCGGCGACGGAGGAGGGGAGAGCCGAGGTCAGAGGCACCCGGGAGTTCCGGCCGGCAGCGCCTGAGAGGGCACGCGGGGGTCCCTGCTTGTGGGATGGAGACCCGGGAGGGCAATGCATCGCCGTCGCGTCGAGAAGACCCCTCTCTAGCACTGGGGAGAGGAGATGCGGCCACGGCCGGGCGGGGTCAGCTCTGCCCCTCACTCCCCCCAGGACCTCTCCTCCGGCCTCTCGTAACGTGGGGGGGCCTCCAGCAGCCTCCCAGCTACCCGCACCCCCTCGCCTCCCCTCCCCAGAAACACCCCGGGGCCTTCTGCATGGCTGCAGTTTGGAGGAGGGCCGAAGAAGAGCCCCCCGGCCTGCCCTTTGGGGTCTCTTTCGGGCCTTGCGTGGCTCGAGGGTGCGCGCGTGTGGATGCCCGTCTTTCACGCGACACCAGCCCGGGGGGCGAAAATCCCAGGTCGGGCGCTGCCCGCCCCTCGCAGCGCTGCGTGTCCCGGACCCTGCCAACCAGGCCTCGAGGACGGACGCCGGGGAAGACTTCGGGGGCATTTCTCCGAGGCCCAGATCCCTAAATCAGCGCCCCCCTCTCCCTGTCCAGGTTGCAACGGCGGTGGACGGGGGGCTCAGCCTAGAGGGGGCGGCCCCACCTGGCGTTCCTGCGGGCCTGTTTCCTAGCGGGGAAACACAACCCAGTTTATCAGGAATCTCAAGGAAACGGAGGGATGTGAAGCGGTACTTCCGACCGCCCCCCCCCGCAATTAGCAAAGTGGGGAGGCCCTCCTGCAAGAGGGGGAGGGAGGCCTCGCCCCGGCAAAAGACCCGGTAGCCCCCAGCCCCGCGGGGAAAGTCCAAAATATATACACGTATGTATGGGGGGCGCGTGCGAGGAAGCGGGCGGGCCGGGAGAGGAATCCTCCCCTCCTCGGACCCGAGAAAAGGCGGCGCCCCCCGCAAACGGCAGGAGGCTCCCCGCGGGCTTCCCCAGCCTCTTCTTCGGCGACCGTTTCCACTGAGGCACCCTGAGGGCGCAGGAGGGGCACCGGGGCCGCGGAGGGCCGCGGAGGCCGGTTTTCTTTCCGCCCTCGCCCGGCCCTGCGCCTGCCTCCCCCGGGCCGGGAAGGACGGGCGGAAAGCGGCCGGGACGTTGGCCCCTGAGGGCCCGGCCTTCCCGCCCACGGTCCCCCGACGGCGCGTGGACGACCGCCCGCCACAAACAGCCCCCCGCTCAGCCCTTCCTCGGCGGGAATTAGCTGGTTCCCAAATCGGGCGAAGCCGGGGGGAGGGGGCACGAGGTCCGGCGGAGGAAAGGGGTCGCCCCCGCCCCGGCGCCCCTCTCCCTCCCGCCGGGCCCGCGCTTGCGGCTCAGGATCAGGCCGGGGAGGGAGACCCTCGGAGGAGGCGCATGTCCGGAGCTCAGGCGCAGCGGGAGTGGGGGCAGCGGCGGCCCCCAACGGGCTGCGCCAAGCGCGCGCTGATCTCGCGCTTTCTGGGCAGCGCGGAATCTCCTCGCCCTTCCTCGTGCAAGATAAGCGTGTTTCTTGGTTAACCGACATTTTGTGGAAACGGGCGAGAGGTAGCTCTGCGATAAATAATTAAGGCTGAACGGTTTTTTCCCGATCTTTGCCTTGCCTTTCGTTTTAAAACATTTATATCACGTCGGAAAGGACTTCTTGTACCCCAAAGAACGCCTTCCATTAAAATCCCGCAGAAGGGCCGCCGCCAACGGCGGGAATTGCGCAGCCGCCGTCGGCGCTTTTGGCGCGGGGGGCCGAGAGAGGCCAGAATAAAAAAAGAGAGAGAGAGAGACCCCTCGCACCGACCCCCGTTCCCTTCTAAGGGGGACCGGGCGGGGGGCCGTTTTGTGCCTTCTCCGCTCCGGTGTTAAAAGACTTCGTTTGAAATATTTACAAGGGGCCAAAGGATCCCGACTAGGATTTTTTTTTTCTTTTTTAAAGTCCTTGCGCTGGTTAAACCCGCTCTGGCCTTTCGGAAGAGTGCACTTTTCAATTAACGGAGAAATGTAAATTGACAGAAATTGCCATTAGTTTTAAGTGGCTTGGATGGGTGTGTGCATAGGATAATTTTTTTAAAAAAAGAAAGAAATTGGAAGAACCTGTCGACGGCCGTTCAGGTATTTTAGTATAAATCGTCTTAAATGGCGCAGCTTCGCATGGAGTATTTCCGGCCGGAAAATCAGAACAGAATCAAAAGTTTGAACGTTTCAATTAAGTAAATCACGAGGAAAGACGGATCTGTCCGTTTGCATTTGTAAATGCATTGTTTTCTTTTTTCTCTTTCTCAAAAAAAAAAATGCTGGTAGAGAAATTATCTCCGTAATTTAATTTAGGAGTAATGAAGGGAGTGATTTTTTTTCCTTTAGTGAAATTAAGAGGAATAATTATCTATAATTTAATCACTATTATCCGGAAATAGACGTTAACAACTTAATTGGAAATGTCTTTAGAAGGCTGTTGTGATGCTCTTTAGACTGACGTGTTAAAGGACGCCTCTTTTAGCGCAACAGTTAAGAAACTGTTGGTAGATATTAAACCTTAACGACAATTTCGAAGAATTATAAACGCGTTTCGTTTTACCGTCTGGCTTCAGCGAGGGAAAACGCAACCGCTCAAACGAGAGGCGGCGGGAAGGAGCGGCGGTGAGGAGGAATTCCCAGAGTAGGAAATAAACAGGAAATAAACGAGAAATCAGGAAAACCCGATCGCTCCAGGAATATCTGTTTTTGCGCCCCCTTTCCACGCGCCCCCTCCTCGGCTGGAGCCCTTCCCTGAATGCTTCCTCCTCGGGGCAGGAGCCCTTTCCCCGGGATCGGCGCTTCCAGCGGGCAGCAGAGTCGGCTTTGCGCGCCCCGCCCGCCCCGCCCCGCCCCGCCGAGGAAGGAAGGAAGGAAGGAAGGAAGGAGGCGGCCACTCTCTCCCGCCCACCTAATTCTGCGGCTGGCGAGAAAAGCAGAGGTCTGACCCCCCGCCGCAGTCGCCTCCAGGGAGGCCAGGATTTGCCACGGCGGGGAAAGAGCGTTGGTGACCGGGGGCGCTAAGAAGCGGGGCGGCTTAATAGAAGGAGG
The DNA here is from genome assembly GCA_948472985.1 of Iguana delicatissima. Taxonomy (NCBI): domain Eukaryota; kingdom Metazoa; phylum Chordata; class Lepidosauria; order Squamata; family Iguanidae; genus Iguana; species Iguana delicatissima. Next base: position 405,773 of record CAOKZL010000132.1, read on the forward strand.
AGTCGTTCAGGTCGTTTCCGACTTATGCCGACTCTAAGGCGACCGCAAATGGGGTTTTCTGGGGCTGAGAGTGTGTGACGCCCCAGGGTCACCCGCTGGGTTTCCACGGCCGAGCAAAGGGGATTCGAACCCCGATCTCCAGGGTCTTCGCCCAATACTCAGACCATTACACCACGCTGGACCTTGAAAAGAGCGGCCCCCCCCGCCCAAAAAAGGAGGGCAATGTTTCCCTACGGACACAAAAGATGGGAAGAAAGGGAGAAAGGGGCAGCCCGTTTTTTCCAGCACACGGACCCCCCACCCGCCTCATTTCGCCGTGGCAGCGCAGGGGCTGGGAGGAGGCAGCAGCCAAGATCCCCACCAAAGACGGGGGAGGGGAGCTTATGTAGCTTTAGCCTTATAGGACAAAAGGGCCGATCCGGGAGCGCTGCAGCCCAGCCCCCTGGCTCTCGAAATATTTTCTTAAAGGGGGGAGAAGAGGAAGAGGAGGGATATTTTGTGCTGCCATGCTTCCAAATGGAAAGGAAACCCTTCTTCAAGGCGGTAGGGGGGGAGTAACAGGTTGCCTTTGCTGGTGAGAATGGCCAGAAAATCGTCCGGGACAACAAAAACGTCATTTGGATATTTTTTTTAAAAAAATGGGAAGGACAGCAACGAACCCCACAATCCCCTGTTGCATTTACCCTGTCTGGAGGAGCTGGGGGAGTTAAAAATCATTTTCCCCATTGCAGCACCTAACCCCTCTTTTCCATCTCCCCCATGTTAATAATCATGACTTCTTCCCACCGCCTGTGTTCCCAGAAGGTGCAAGTCCATTTCTAAGGGGCAAACAGAGCATGCCTGCCCCCAATTTCCATGGAGCTCCCCTCCCTTTCCCTCTCACCCTGGAAGAGGGTGCCCCCCTCCCTGCGCTGGCCCCGGGGGCTCTTTGCAAAGGGAAAGCCGCCTTGGCTCTCTGGAAAGGCATTCTTGTGCAGAGGCTCTTGTGCGTTTCCTCTCCTAAGATGTTTTTGCCACTCCCGTGCAGGGAAGGGAGATTGCCTTTGTGTGCCTGTGGCTGAAAGAAGGGTAGTGGGCCTATAGTGGCTCTTTTAAATCAACCCAGGGCTTCTTTAGGGCTCTTTCCCCAGTGGCAATCAGGTCCTACGGATGGAGGTGGCTCTGGACAGACAGACAGACAGACAGACAGACGCTTCCCCAGCAGCACGAACAGGTCGGGCAAAGCACAGCTGGCTGCTCCGGCCCTGAACTGGGAGAGACCACATTCCTGGCTTCTTGTTTGCTTCCTTGCAGGGTCCAGAAACAAGCCCCATCCTGCCTTCCAGGTGGGCGAGAGACAGACTGCTGGGCAAGGGGCCCCAAGAGGAACGGAGGGCAAGAAGAGATGAACGGAGGGAGCACAGGCGCTGCTGCGGCTGGGCCCAGTCAGGCCCACAGCTGCTGTCCCCGGGTTCTTGCTTTTGGAAAGGCTCCTCCTTTCCCCTTGGTCCTGAGTGGCTGGCCCACAGCACCCGTGTTGGGCTACTGACTCCCTTCAGTGGTGCTAAAACAACACACACAGGCCTGGGCTGCTAATTTCCTTTCCTCTCCTTCTCCAGTTCCTGGGTCAGCCGGGGAAGCAGGCCGGTCTTTCTAATCTGTACTGTATATACAATTTAATCCCTTTAAAAAAAGGAAAGGAAATCAGTGGGACTCACATCAATCAGGCTTTCATAAACTTGTAAAAACAATATTGTGATTCCGCCAGAGGTAAAGCCCTGAAGCGCTCTGCTAATTAATGCTGGGTCACTCCTGCAATGGTCAAATATTTACACCTGAGCTGGTGCCTCAGTCATCTTGGAGGGTGGGAGAAGGCAGCGGGGGACCCCCAAGGACCAGAGGCAGCGTGTGGGCAGGAATGGACGAGGGGCCGTCCCAGGGGAGCTGCAGGTGGCCTTTGGCTGGGCGAAGAGGGGCAGAAAGGGCCCACTCTTCTCTTCTGGAACGGGGTGTCGTTTCCAGCCTCCACAAGACCTCGCTTGGTATCAAGGACATGCCTACGACTATTGCAAGGTCCACTTTACTGGAGGTCCGCAGCAGAGGAGGGCATCCCAGGCCTTTCCCTGGTGGGCTCGGACATCCCCTCACAGCTGGGCCCCTGAACAAGTCCTTCTACCCAGATTATCCCTGGTGGGCAGCCCAGTTACCCACAGTGGGGCTTCTCTGCGGTGGCACCCCAGCTATAGCATGGCCTACACTTGGAGGCTGGTTTGCACCAATGCGGCTCCCGTTCTGGCACTGAGTCAAAGCATTTAAAAAAAATTAAAGTGCTCAGAGTCTAATTGATCTCATCCAGCCATTGCCGTGTGCCTTCAAGTCATTTCCAACTTACGGTGACCCTAAGGCAACCCGATCAGAGGGTTTCTTGACAAGATTTGTTCAGAGAGAGTTTGCCTTTGCCTTCCTCTGGGGCTGAGAGAGTGTGACTTGCTCAAAGTCACCTAATGAGTTTCCATGACTGAGCAGAGATTTGAACCCTGTTCTCCAGAGGTGTAGTCCAAAGCTCAATCCACTAACCCACGCTGGTCATGGCTGGCATCATTTTAAACCTAACCAGCCTAAATCCTTCATAGCATCTGTGCATGTGCTAGGAATACAGTGTCTCAGGAAAGGGAAGTTCTGCTTTGATCAGATCCCACCTGGAATATTGTGTCCTGTTCTGGGCACCTTAGTTCAGGAAGGATATTGACAAGCTGGAAGATGTCCAGAGCAGGGCAACCGAAATGGTGAAGGGTCTGGAAGCCATGAAGCCTTGTGAGGAGCAGCTTAGGGAGCTGGGCATGTTTAGTCTGCAGAAGAGAAGGTTAAGAGGGGACATGAGAGCCAAGTTTAAATAGTTGAAGGGATGTCATGTTGAGGAGGGAGTGGGTTTGTTTTCTGCTGTTCCAGAGACTAAGGCATGATGGAACAATGGCTTCAAGCTCCAGGAAAAGAGATTCCACCTAAGCATTAGGAAGAACTTCCTGAGGGAAGAGCAGGTTGACAGTGGACCCTGCTGCTGCCACCTGAGATTGTGATAGAGTCTCTTCCTTCTTTGGAGGTTTTTAAAGAGAGGCTGGATGACCTGTTCACATATGCCGTTCTCCTCTGTTGTTCCCACCCCACACAGAACCCAAGATTTCCACGGCCGCTTTGCTTTCTAAAGCGTTTCTGAGCCATACAAACATTTTCCGTCCTTCTCTCTCTTTTTCTTTTTGGCGTAAGCTTTATTGGCATTCATGGGCTGATGGAGACCCACAGATCAATAGACATATGCTATCCAGGTAGTCAGAGAGAGATGTACACCTAGAGGAGATACAGCATATCACACATTCCTTAAAGATGAGCTCCACAGCTTTTTAAATAATAGATGCTGGAGAAGCTGGATTATTAACAGGAGGGGTGTGAATAGATTTCAAAAGCCATTCCCCTCACTGACTCCCCCAAAAAACCATCACGGTAGCTTTGCCTTCTCCCCTGGGGAGATTTTCATACCTGTGGAAAAATTGGGGTGGGGTGGTCCCAGCCAGATGTGATCAAGCAGGAGGTGGCTTTTGGAAGGGCCTTGAAAAGGGATAAGTCATCCCCCGTGCGCTGAGGGGCTGGGTGGTTGTGCGGAGCCTCTGCTCCTCAAGGCCTCAGGAGTGGAGGGGTGGGTGGGTGGGTGGTCGGGGGCACAATCCATCTGGTGGATGCCTGAGGTGAAAGAGCTCTGGCTTTCCCTTCCTGTGATGCCTTTGCTGCCACATTCCCAGACCTTCTGAACTTTTAAAAAAATTATGTGCTCTGTTGTCTTCAGGTTGTGGGAAAGTTGGCCTACAAAGGAATATTGACTTCCTCATGAGGGGTGCATAATGGCCATGCAAATATCTGAAGGGATGCCGTGTAGAAGATGGAGAAAGCTTACTTTCTGCTCCTCTAGAGCATGCAACATGAATCGAGAAGATGCGATTACAAGAAGAGAGATTCCACTTAAGTGTTGGGTTAACTTTTTCACAGTAAGAGTGGCTTGAGAGTGGAACCTGCCCTGGACCCCCTTCCTTTGGAGGCCCTTAGAGAGGGGTTGGATAGCTTTCTCTTGGGGGGCTTAGCTGCGCGTTCCTGAGAGGCTGGGGCTCCTGTGATTCCGTGATCCCTCCTTCTTCTTTTCCAGAGGCCCTGCCTTATAGTAGCACCACTGAAGCAGGATGGGACGGGTGAGGGAATAATCCCAAAAGACTTGCAGAGTTTTGGAGGGTGTTCACATGAACATCCTGTGTTGGAGATTATTGTGTATGCATTTATTTAAATGTTTCTGTATCACCTCCCAGCCTGCAAGGTTCATGCTGAGATGATGAACAAATAAAAACCAATTAAAACAATACAAAAAATTTTTAAAAATTAAAATACACAGACATACTCTTCACAAACAGTCTAAAACCAATCCTAGAATCCAGTTTTGAAATAGCTAAAACAGCAGTTTGAAACACACATGCAACGGCATTGTTTTAGCTGCCTACCGGAAGCTTGAAAGACACAGGTCCAGCCTAACTTCCTTGGGTAGGGAGTCCTACCGTCAAACTGCTGCTACAGAGAAAGCCCTGTTACACCCACCCACCGACCTAACTTCACAAGAGCCTCCCCTGAAGAGCTCAGGGTCTTTCAGGCAGCTTGGCCCCAAGTCATTTAGCGCTCTGTAGGTGAAATCCAGAACCTTGAATTGAGCTCAAAGGCAAACTGAAACCGAGTCTTTCCTTCTCGTCCCCGTGGCTCTTGTAAAAGCCAAGCAGCCCCACAGTGTGAGGAAGACTTTGCTTGGTGGGGCAAAATTCTTCTGGGAGGGGCCCAGACCTTCCTTTTGCTTCCCACCTGCAGCTACACCCCCACCTAAATATAAAGCCCACCCACAGTTTTCTTCATTCCTGGGCAGCTCAGCACCAAAGCATCCTGCCTGCCTTTGTAAGAAACAGTCTCTTAAAATGAAATGGCCCTTTTTGCTTTTCATTTTTAAAGCATTAAATGGAAAGGTGGATGTTCATCCCGGCATTTGGAGGTGCGTGTTGTTGGGGGAAGAGGCAGGAGAGGCAAACGCAGTGTAAACACAATTATCTTTGTGGAGACTATTTGGCTTGAAAGATCTGGAGGCAGCAGCAGTGGCCGGGCTTGGGGAGGGGGGTGTCCTGGTTTTTGATAAGACGGACCCTCGCTTGACATGGGCTGTCACCACTCCCAGCCCCTCCATTGTCAACGCAAGATGAAAGCCCATCATAAAGTATTAGCTTCAGCTTCTAAACATTTTGAAAATGTCAGAGGGGTCACAGCTGATCTGTTTCCTTATCCAGCATATTTACTTGATGAAATTTGTGGTAACAATGTGTTTTTACTTTTGCATGCAAGTTGGCCTCAGATCCTGGAAAATGATCAGAGACTAATGAGAGCTGACAAGGGCGCCGGGCGAAGGGATGGTTGGGCACCCCGGCCACAGCTGTTGCAGGTACACGCGCTGCGCATCCGAGAGACACGCTAATGGCACTAATTGGAAGGGGGCCTGGAGAAGCCAAGACCCAGCACGCTCGGGCCTCGTGGGGTTCCCCCGGCTTTTGTTCCTCCCAGATCTGGCTGCCGTGTGTCGTCTCCTGGCCCTTTCCTGACGCTCGCCCCTTCCTACGGGGCCCCTTTCTGTGGGGCCCCACCCCACATGCCTCCAATACAGCAACAGCAGCGAAGGTCTTCCCACAGCAGTGCGGTGGGGAGAGCTGCCTTTGCACCCAGGGCTCTGTCATCAAAGGCAACACGGGAGGGTCAACATATTGCTGTGACCTTTGGGAGAAGATGTGAGACGCACCACAGAAGCCCTGCAAAGTCTGTGACCTCGCACGGAGGATTAAAGGCTGCCCAGTTCAGACATGAAATGTTTTTGCTGGGGGGGAATCTGCCCTGTGCAGGTAGCCCCCGGCCTCTGTTAGTGGGTAACCCCCACCATCCCATAAAATGGCTCCTGTGCCCTGCTAATTCTCTTCCCTGCCGCACGTGATTCTGATCAAAAGGTCAGTCTGGCTGTCACTTCCCTCAAATGGAGGCCCAGAGGCCATGGGCAGCCAGCGTGAGATATCTGGAGGGGAAAGGAGCCACCCAGAAGCTGCTGGGTAGTGGGCCAGTTTCTGTACCAACTGTACAGAATCATAGACCCTCCATCTTGAGCCGGGCGGAGGGGGCAGGCAAGCTCCGTTACCTCCTCTGAATGGAGCAATGCCTTCATTCCCTCCCCAGGGAAGAGAAGTGGGAGATTTCAGATTCATATGAGCCACCGCTACCAAAGAAGACTGCTTGGGAAAGACAGATCTGGCAGTGGCAGGCTTAATCAGGCTGTGGATCCCAGCATCCAGGAGAGGGGGCTGTGAGTGGCAAGGAGAGCAGCAGGAAGGACAAAGACAACGCAGGTCCCGGCCTTTGGCTCCTGGAAGGGCCATTTCATCCCCCTCCCCTTGGCACACAAATACTCAATGGAGTGGACAGTGGCCACCATCCTGTTAGGGATTTGCGCAGGTGTAACTTGTGGCTGAGTGTTGTTTAGGAGACAATGCGTCACAGTCCTGTCCGGCTGACAATAGTACTGGCAGAGTTGCGGATAAAGGAACACTGCGCATGGAGCCAAGGTTACAGAGACAAAGAGGCCTGTGAATGCACGTGGTCTCCATCCCTTGCCTCCCTCCTGCTCACTGACCCACCTTGTGCTGTGTTGGGATCCAGCACAGGGGTTGCATAACACAGGTCCACCTGCAGAGATTTATGCTTTTCAGAAGTGGTGTAGGCCAGTCGTGTAGGGACGGGGGGGCAATGAAGGTGGATCACCCCGGGTGGCAGTGTTTTGGAGGCATCCTGGCCTGTAGCCATGACTCTGTGAGCCCTGGCCACGCCACAGCCACACCCCCAGGCACAGTGGCCACGCCCCTCCATCATGGCCACGCCCCTCTCACCCCCCTCCATACACTCCAAGCTCCACCACTGCTGTTTCTGCATATTCACAAAGAGAGGGCTGTGAAAGAAACTGTTGAGATCCTGGTCCCTTTGCTGCTAGCCTCCATAAGCAGAGCATTCATAACCTTTGTGAACACCTTGATGAAGTCAAGTTATGCAAGTTTGTATTTGGAACCACTCCAAACCTCATTTTGGATGGAGAAAGAGCCACTGGAATGCCCTGGTGAGATCTGCACTCACCGGCCAGTCAGTGAATGGAAAAAGCTTGTGCCTTTGCTACTTGTTTGGTCCCACAAGAAACCAAATGGACTAACAGGACACTGTCTTACATGCAAGCCAAGGTGGTGTGTGTGTGTGCATGTGAGCAAACTGATGATCCTTTGCAAGAGATCTCCTGGGAAGGGGTCTTCCAGAGCTCATAGTTTCCAGGCAGCTGACATGGAGAGCGGGCACCATTCCAGCCGCTGTGCAATAAGGGGGTGCCCAAGGCAGGGTGCTTGTGTTGCCAGCGGGAGACGTTATTCCTGCCCTGGCATTTGCCTCACCACCCTCATGGTTTGAGCGACTTTAAGGAAATATATTCCTACTTATTTGCAGCCTCACTCCAATTGTTATTTCCAATGAGAGCAGAGCTCTTAAATCAGCAGGGATTTATGTAAGGCAACACTTAGCATAATTTCCATGGATTGCATAGATCTGCTGTAGTTGAGCCTAACAACAGCATTTAGGCCTTTGCGTCTGATCTTTATTTTATAGTCCTCAATCTTTGTTTCATGCTTTTATTACTTGATTTTGTTGTATTTTACTGGGTTTTAATACTGCAGTGTGGTAAACCACTTTGGGATCTGGGGAATGAAAAGCAGCATAGAAATGCCAGAATAAAATAAAATAAAAATGAATGAGCCACTCATTCAGGGAAGGGAACGGGGCTGTGCTGGTTGCACGCCCTTAAGTCCACGCGACTGCCTGTGTGGGATCAGGAGAGGCAGAGGAACGAATGAAGTCCCCAGCCTTTGGATGGCCCTGGCGCCCGCTCACGTTAAAGTCTGGTTAAAACAGCTGCTAGCAGGGCCTTGGCCTGGCAGCCGAAGCAAATGCTTTGTCTGAAGAAAGCTCAGTATCTCCTCCAACAGCTTGCTTGCCTGGGAAGAGAGAGGGAGAGTCTTCTCTTTGGCAACACTGCAGTGACTCTGCATCTGAGGGCATTTCCGCATTATGCTGTTATAGTGCTATTATTCCACTTTCAAGCCCCTGTGGAATTCTGAGGTTTGCAGTTTCCTGAGGCCAAAGAGTTCTCTGGCTGGAAATTCCCAGTGCCCCTCCCTAAACTGCAAACCCCGGGGTTCCATAGGATGCTGAAAGTGGAATAATAGCACTGTAACAGTGTAGTGCGGAAATGGCCTGAGTTTGGAGAGAAGGAGGAGAGAGAAGGGAGGAATCCTCCACTCAGGAAAAGGACGCACCTTTCCCACTGAGGCCTTACGGTACCTGAACATGCATTCAGCAGGGGAGGAAGATGCGGGGGATGAGGGCAAGAAATTCCCTTCTGTTCCCAAGTTCCTAACACTGCAGTAACTTAAAGCTTCAGGTGAACATTCAGAAACAGAGCTCCCTCATAGACGTCTTGGGGGAAAAAAATAATAAAATGACTTGTTAACTTTTGGATTTGATGATAGGCTATTGAAAGAAGGGAATACGTTGCAATTTAGAAGAAAGATATGAATAAATGTACATGTATATAACCACTGAAAGGAAGATCAGGACTGAAGGAAAATTTCATTTTGGGAGGCTACACTCTCACTTTGCTGCCCCAATATCTGGCCCCCTCGGATTCAATGCAAATACAGAAACCAATTCCACTCTGAGGCGCGTCCCATCTTGCAGGCAGCGGCTGCCGTCTGTGGCTCCATCCATCAGTCCATCCTTCTGCCGAGTGCCGGCCAGCTTCTCTGGCGGAAGGCCTCCTCATCTCTGGCACGTTTCCAAACTGCTCGTTCTTTACAACAATTTAATTGGGCTCTAAAATGCCACACTTGACCTTTGCTCCCAGCCTGGCCTTTGCTCCCTTCTGACTGCAGCTGGCATTTTGATATTGACTGGGAAGGAGCTGCGAGGCAGAGGAAAAAACATTCGAAATAAAGTGGAGTAAAAACCTCTTTGCAGCCCCCTGACTCTCTGCTCCTGGCTGGAAACAATCCTCTTGGAAGATGCCTGGGACCAGGGACCGTGTCAAGGTGCAGCCAGGTCAGTTTGCCAGCTGCATTTGCAGGGGCAAGGGACAACATGCTCATACATGTGCACATGTGCATGTACACACATACACACAGAGCTAAGATCCCACAGTGAGTGATGTAAATCTTTGCACACTAATTGTGCTACACGACCTTTGGTTCAATGACAGTATTGAGCAGGTGAAACAAGACACCAGAGTGCAACTGAATGCACAATAAACATGCGTGCACATCTGTGCTCAATGCACAGTGCACATCAGTGTACAGAGCACAACCATGCACAGTGGCACTGCACACACAACTTTGTTTCTGCAACCTTGAGTGGAACACAGTTCTGTGGGGAAGCTTCTCTGTGAATGCAGGAAACACTGACCTGGCCCCAGAAGTATTTTTCCATTCAAGCCATGGATGCAAAACGGAGAGTCTCACGGAGGCAGCTTCCTTGTGACAGGCACTGTTCCCAGCGGGGTGACTCTGCTCCAAAGACAGGTAAATGAGGGGCCGTATAAAACAGCCGAGTATTGATGTTGTCGTAAAATTCCAGAAAAACACATTGGCAGACAAGTAAATTTGTCACTAATAATTTAGTGTAATTTCCCTAAAAAGGAGGTAATAGGTACTTGGGGAATACACCTCCAGGGTTTAGCTCAAATGTTTGTGTGGCATATCACCAAATAATTAATATATATATTTAAAAATGTGGATTCCTTGTCTGACATGTTACTTTATGAGAAAAATCCATTCTCATCAAATGGTGAGGTGAAGGAGTGGCGGAGGTGGCCACGTAAACCCCCAAATTGGCTCAGGCGGAGTGTCCCTCAAAGCCCTTCCAACGGTGACGCTCCTTGGGCTCTGATGTTTGACCAGATTGGGGATCACTTGCTGGGAGGGCTCCCCCTGTGCCTGTCCTACCCGCCCTCTCCCCCATTGCAAACCATGGATGGACTCCAGGTGCCAAATATGTGTGAGCCCCTCATTTTTCCCCCAGAGCTTCCCCGTCTGTCCATTCACCCGTCTGTCTGTCCATCCGGTTTGTGGGATCTCCACCTGGCCTTGCTGGTGTGACGTTCCCAACCAGGCCTTTGTTTCCCCAGGAAAGACAATGGCTCAGGTGCCCTCTGTCCATGCGGAGACCACCGCTCCTCTTTCCCTGCATCGAGGCCTTTTCTTTAAGCTCATCTCCTCTGACTGCTGCTCCTGCCCAGGGGCAGCTCTCATCTGCCCTGATCAATTGCAGTGTGTTGCCGGGAGTCAAAAAGGTAAAATGGAAATGAGGACAGGTCTTGGAAGCAGCTCATGGAGGAAAGCACAAGGTGGAGGGAAGCAGCCACGGCCTGGAGCCTTGCCGATGTGACTTCCTTTCCACCACTTCCCCATTCCCTTTTCACATTGCAAGAGGGGCACTTGGAGCTATAAATCTGATTTTCATTGCAGGTGTTGCAAACTTAATATGGAGGTGGCGGGGGGGCAGGAGGGCTGCGGTTTTCCCAGGCAACAAGGAACTGTGCTGGCAGGTGGGTGGGGAGGGGGCAAGGAACCAGAGGGAGCACGGGGAGGGAAAGGATCCTGAATTGATATGAGCAACAGAATTATAGGGCGTCCATCACTTCTTTATCGAAAATTGTCAGAGCAAAATGAAGTCAGCAGACAATGAGGGATCCGCTCCTTAAAAGGAAGGAGAGAAATATGGCCGCTCCACGCCTGGGGGGAAGGAGGGTTTCATCAAAAGGGTGAGTTGCGCGTTGCTGCTGCTGCTGAAGGAGGAGGAGGAGAGCCTGATCCAATTTAGCAGACACAAACACACTCAGGCTTCATTGGCAGGAGCCGGGCCAGGCTGGCCAAGAAGGTGCAGTTGCTGAGACCCTCCTCCGTGGTCCCCCCCTCTGTTTGCATTGCAGGCATGGCAGACTTGGGGGGCATCCTTGCTAGGCAGATGTGGCAGCCCGGTTTCCCTCAGCTCAACCATGCCAGCCCTCCCAGGTTCCACCTATCCTCTGCCCCAGCGTTGCCCTTCCTAAACTCTGGGGGAGCCCAGGAATGGGGGCACGGGGGCTGGGTTTGGTGGAGAGGTACAACGCTTGGCAAGGTCCTCCCTGTTTCTTTTGCAAATGTCTTGTTATAACAGAGACAGGCTTTGGAGAAAAAAGCTTTGCCTTAGAAAAATCAAATCACAATTATTCCATAGACCCTCTTGCCGCCAGCAAAAGCAAACAAACCACAAAGCGGTCGAGGAAGACAACCCAACACAGAGACAGTCCAGCACTCATTAAGGCATGAAAATGTTCTCTCGCAGCAGCCCGGTGAGCGGAAGCAAGAGAGCTGCTTTCCCAGGATGGGAGAAATCGGCTGGGCCAGGACGCCGTGGACGGGTTCTGCCCTCGCTCTTGCCTTGTTTGGGTTGGCAGAGAGGAAGAGACCCACACACAGATGGTTTGCGACTGTGATGCCGCCAACACAGTTGGGACAGGATCAGAAAACCTGCTCTGCTTCGGATCCACATTTTTAATCTGTGATTAATGAAATGTTTGATTAATGAAACCAACAAATCCTTCACAATCTCTTAACAAACAGAAGATGCGTCGAGCGTGCTACCATCAGCCCTCCGAATGGCAAAACAGGCAGGGCACCTGGGGTCCTCCTTGCAAGGAAGGCGTGGATGAACTTGGGTCACGGGGTTATGTAATCCCATGGGGCATCGGGTGGGCCATTTCCCTCCTCTCTTTCAGCTGGCCACCACTCAGAAGGGAGAAATACTTTTTAATATTTTTAAACTCTCTCTCAGCTCTCAAGACTCACAGAAGCATCCTTTGAGAAAGGGGGAGTGTCTGTGTGGGATTGCTCAGACTCTGGCAAAATCCTCAGGAAGAACTGCTTTTCCAAAACACACTCTCTGCCCCTCTTTCTCTTTCTCTTTCTCTGGCTGTAATGCACACCTGAGCCTCTGCCATATTCTCGTTTGATCCTTTGCATTGTCCTTTCCTAGGTGCATGCTGGGAAAATTAAAAGACTACCCCTGTTAAGGACATTCAAGGAGACGTTACAATTGTTCCACCGCTGTTGCCCCTCCACCTTCTTTCTTTCCCCTTACTCTTTCTTCTCCATCAGCTCACTTGGATCAAGCAAGGCCTCCCAAATTACATCCCCCCAAAGCAGCCCTGGGGAACATTTTAGCCACACTATTTGCATGTGTGCACACATGTGAAACAGTTTGCAGAAGGGGGGCAGCCAAGCCATGTTGCGGCGTGGTATCTGTGGCACCAATACTCTGGTGGTTCTCCACCCACTGAAAAGCCCTAGGTCCCTTCTCCTGGATGTGAGAGGAGAAAGAAGGAGAACGGAGGGGAGGGAGGGAGACTCTTTCCACTCCTGAAGGGATCAAAGAGTGCAAGGAGCATCAGCAAGGGGCTCTGGCTGCCTCTTTCCCAGGAGGACCCTCTCCCAGTCATTTTGGCTGAATGCAGCAAGCGGGTGGCAAAGGGAGTCGTTGCAACCTGTCCCCCCGCCCCCCAAATGCAACAAGGGGTGGCTGCACTGGACAGAGGTTAAAATCTCAGCGGATTTCTGCTGGGGAGGGAACTTTTGCCTGATGTCTCTCTGTCTCACAGAAAAGTTGCCTCCTCCAGGAGTAATCTGCTTGGGTTTTAATATATCTGATATTGAATATGTTTCATATATCTTAAAGTGAATAACCAACATAACTAACAAAACATGCCAGCTTCTGGCTTCTACAGCTAGAAATAAAAGTGAGCTGGACCCACAGTAGAAGGAGGCTGCCTGGGGGTGCTGCTGAGCCGGGTGGCCAACTTGGAAGAAGGGACCTATGGAGGATGCGCACTGCTTTGGACTATAGAGACAAACAAACAGAATGGACAGATAGACAGACAGTGCCCAACATGTGGCCTTGCCTCCCCTCTACGTTCCTGTGGGCAGATGGCCCGGACAGTACAATGCCCACACGCAGGGTCTCACCTGTGGGTGGAGGCACATCAGCGCAAGCACACATGCCCCCTGAGCACCACAATGCACACAGCCAACTGGGAGCAGGAAACGTCAAGGCAGAGCCCCTGCCCCCCTCCTGCAGAACTGTGGAATTTCACAGGGTGGGAGGACTAATATCGGCTAAGCTTTTATTTAGAGGAAAACGGGACTCTTGGAGGGGGAATCAGTTCCTTAAGATTGCACTGCTGACGCTGATGATTCATATTACAAATAGCGTGATTTCCCCATATAAATCTGAATTTCATTTAAGATATTGCAAGCTTAATAAGAATCAAGGCTCCGTGGATTTTTTTCTTCCTGCGAGGCAATAAAGAACAACACACCTGCCACAGGGCCAGAGAGCCCACCGCTGCAGATAGACTTTGGGGAGGGGCTCTCAGGCTGAGCAGCCACGGGGCAAGAAGAGTTATGGGTGGTTATGGGGGGTGAAGAGAATGAGACTCCATTCATCATCTGTTACCCAAAGAGGGACCTCATGGGGTGAATTTAGAACAAGGCCCCCAGCCAGCCGCTGTGTCTGCCTCCCCAACCGCTCTGCCCAGAGGGAGAGAGAGACGGGGGGGGGGACAACCAGGGTGGGCAGCCCAGCAAAGACGGAGAGGACCCCCACCCGCCTGCACGCGGCCAACAAGTGCCCAGGCCAGGGTTGTTGCCCTGGATTGGCCTGCTGGCTGCTGACCGGGGAGCCCAGTAGGTCTTCTCCTTGAGTGCAGCGGTTACTTTCAGCAACTGATCTGGGGGAAATGAGTGGGTGAGCAAGTTGCGAGGTAGAACCTGATCACCTCATTCAATAGGAGAGATGAAAGACCAGCCACAACTGCTCAGAGTGTGTTGCTCAAATAAAAGGTGCTGGTCTAACAAATGAGGCGAAGGAGGGAGAGGAGGAGAGGAGTTCTCCAGAATCTACACAGGCTGCTCCAAAGCAGCCTGGAGCAGAGGGAGCAGTTTGGAAAGAAAACCCTCTTCTCTTTTCAGGGCTGTGCTCTTGTGCTGAGATTCCTCCCCTCGCCCTGAGGCCTGGAGAATGGGTCCCAGGCCCTCAGCTCCGGAAACCCTTTTGCCCCCTCAGGATGACAGAGTTGGCACCCTGGGATGATAACAGGGGAGGCAGAGGGGCCAAAGCTTTCCCTCCCCTGCAAGTCTGGGCATTGCCCCTTCCTGGCCAGGAGGGATGGATGGGGCCAAGGGTGTTAGAAAAGGCCAAGAAGCAGCAGGAAACGGAGAGCTGGAGGAGAGGAGGCTTCCTCCTTCATTTGCACAAAAGTGCAGCAAAGGGTACCGGGCGAGGGGGCAGGAGGAGGCTTAACTTTTAATTTCCTGGTTATGATCAGTTTAAATAACAACCTGCTATTTAAATACATTTCCCATTTATCTCATTTCTTTTTAGGGGGGCAACAGGGGAAGAGGGTGTGTGTGAGCGTGTATGTGTGTATGCATATACATACATATATATAATTTTACCCTGGCAGAGACAGGAGCCGATCCATCCCGGCAGTTTGCTTTTCATATGTGTCATCATTACCTGGCATTTCATATGAATATTTTATGTACCTTTGCAGATATTATTTGCACACCTCGGGCTGCCAAATCTCAAAGGAAGTAGTGCTCAAGAGCTCCTAAATATTTCCTTGTAAGGCTGCAGGCTTCAGGGGAGCAGAACTGCGGAGCTCACTTGAAGGTCCGCCTGTTGACATCTTCACAAATGGCCAGGTGGTATTTTCTTCCTTGCGCAACATCTTCACAGCCTCTCCTGGCCCAGGGGACTTGTGGTGTAAACCCACGGGAGCCAGTGTGCTGGAGTGGTTTGAGTCCTGGACCAGGACTCTGTGAGACCAGGGTTGGAATCCCTGCCTAGCCATGGAAACTCTCCCAGCCTCAGAGGAAGGCAACGGCAAACCTCCTCTGAACAAAGCATGCCAAGAAAACCTCGTGATAGCTTTACTTTGGGGTCACCATAAGTCTCTCTCTCTCTCTCTCTCTCTCTCTCTCTCTCTGTCGCTCTTGCACTTTGGACATTCACATGCAGCCAGCGGCATCTTCCTTCCCAGCCTTGCTCATTCCCCCACCTGGAAGCCCACTCGTGTGCCCGTGCGAGTGTGCATGCATGTGCCAGCGGGCTGCTTCTGGCGCGGGCTTGGCGAGCGCCGCTCTTGCAAGGCTGTGCCGGTGGGGGCAGAGCAGGGGCCCTGCCCAGCCAATCAAGTGGGGAAGGCCAGTCGGTGCGGCAGGCCCGCGCCCGTGACTTCTGAGTCCAGGAGGCACAAAAGGGGCTTCTGCCTGGCTCTTGCCACGTAGCTGCCCTCGGCTTTGCTCCTCTCCCCAGGCTTGGCCCTCGCCAAGCGCCATGCCGTCTGTCTTCCTTTCTTTCGAGAACACCTTGATCTGCTTCTCCATTGTGCCTCGAAAGCAGCATGGCTTTCATGTCAGACTTCGAGGCTCATGAAGCAGTGTTTGCTGCTGAAGCTGGCGGGTTTAGGATTGTTATTATATTTTTGGCTGCTTTTTCTTTGACCTGCCATTTCGCTTCCTTCTTGCGGAACTGCTGCATTTCACGCCAAAAAGGAAGGGGGCACTCCTGATTTTGGTAAAGCAAAGGAAAAAAAAAATGAAAAAAAACAACAAGAGAAGCCCCTAAACCCACCCCAAATAATCTCTTTGCAGGTTTCTATTCAACACGTGAATCCAGCTGAAAAATTCGGCAGGGGGGGATAATATTTTTGGGATACCCCTCCATGCCTACAAGTTTTGGAAATCCAGATGCTTCTCCCAGATTCCTTTTCACTAAAGCTGACTTATAACCCGCTGCCCCTCCCATTCTTCTTCCCCCCACCCCTCTGGGTGTTCCTGACCTGTGTGAAAAATTCACTGAGGAACAGAGAGGCAACGAATGATATTTCTAAGACCAAAGTAACAGCGTTGCGGCCCCATCTTCAAGTTGCAGTCCAAAAGGGATGAGTGGGGATGGTTCCACTGTTCCAATGTGAACATTTTGTGCATGTGTGTGTGTGGGGGGGTCCCCTAAAAATAAAGCTTACTGTTTTCAGGAGGAGGAGCAGGGAGGAAGTACAGAAGAGTCTCCAGGGAGGGCAACAAAAAATATTTCAAGGAAAGAGGCAGCAGCTCTAAGCCCTTGGTAAATGGGGGGGGGCGTGAGGGACCTCTCCAGCCAAAGGAGGGGAAAGCATCACTCCCGCTACAGTCACCCCACCTCCCCTGCGGAAGCAGGGGGCTCTTCTACCCAGGTGCCCACCAACAGCCTCACTCATTATGGAACGAAGCTGGAAAACACCCCATAAACTCCAGAGTGAGGCAGTTGTTTCATCCTCGAAAGCCTCTTTTTAGAGGTTTCAGTTCTTTCTCTTGAGCAGGGAGGCACCTTATGCACAGGAAGAGACACACAAATATCCACAGACACACACCTTCCTCCTCCTCCGCCGCCTTCCCTCCCACCCAGAGATAAGGGAAGGACAATTCCAAAAGTCTTTGTTCCCCTTCCCCCTTCCTCTCGCCCCCACCCCTCCTGACAAACGGGCATGAAATAACGGGCTGACATCAGTCTCTGCAGGTCATTCCAGTCTGCCTGCTGCACGTCAGAATTCAAACTGCTCCATCCATCAATGGCAGACCAAAAATTAACGTGGCTTGGAAAGTCTGCAGCAAGACAGTAACGGCCCAATTGAAAGCCTGACCTTCGAAGAACGCCAGGGTAAGATGGGAAAATTATTTCATGCCCTGCACCAAAGCCGACAACGCACACACACACACATGCACACACACACACATACTGCAATTTAATTCCTGGGGGGCTTGGAGCATATTGCTATTTTAAACAGTAGAACTTGCACTCAGCATACACCAGAGTTCAAGGACTGTCTTGGACAATTAAAATCTTAATTTTTTAGAACGATCACAGTGATGCCGCTTCCAATAAATGAATGAAACAAAATATGGCCAAGGGGACTCCACGGAGCAGAACTGTGGCTCAGCAGCCTCCATGCACTTTTGTGTGTGTGTGTGTGTGCATGCATACTCACCCATAGCACCACCTCCCACCCTTCTCCGGATTGGGGCATCTATTAGGTACTAATTAGCAGTGTGCCAAAGCCATCCAGACTCCATGAGAGGAGGAGGCCGAGGGACAAGAGACTGTGGGTGACACGCCAGTTGGGCAGGAAGCAAAAGGCAAACACCCTCTCGCCCTGACCCCAGGTTGTTTATTTTATTTTTCTTTGCATTCTTGCAAAAGGGCCCAGTACACAGTCTTTATTTTTTTTAAAAATATTCTACCCTCCCCTACCTCAAAAGATATCGGGACAATGGACGAGTAAAATCAGTGCAAACCAATTAAAATCATTTGAAAGAATACAAATAATTTAAAACAGACTAAAAACACATTAAGTATAATTAACAAGTGAAAACACCTTAAAAGATCAAAACAGTTTTAAAACCATATTTGATAGCATTCTGAGACCAAGGTTGCAATGAGGTGAAGAGCAACTGTTTCTCACTTGATGCCATAATAATAATAATAATAATAAAAATTGTATCTCTCCCTATATCCAAGAACCTCAGGGCAGCATACAAGCAAAATCACTGTAAAGAAACTAAAACAATTTTAAAAAATAATAAAAACAATGTTTTTGTTATTAAAAATCAGTTTAGAAGATCAAAACAGTTTTGAAGCCACATGAGCAAGCATTTTGAGATAAAAACGTGAGATGATAAATCCAAGGTTTCAGTAAACAGCCCCCTTTCTACCTGGTGCCAAAATAAACCCAGCCTTGGGCCTCCAAGGGGAGGGTGTTCCACTTTTGGGGTGCTACAGCTGGGAAGGCCTCGCTCCCCCCTCCTCAGCCAGTGTACTGATCTCCCTGATGGGAAAGAGGGGGACCCCCGTGGCAGACCTCAGCCCCCAGGCAGGCACATATAGGGAGAGGCGCTCCCTCAAGTATTGTGGTCCCAAGCCATTGCCCCCCCAGCCAGCATCTGGGTTCTGGCCGCTTGGGGGCCGGGCATGAAGGTCCCAGGCACCCTCCTCAGGCAGTAGGTTGGTGGGGACGGCCTGATCGCTCCAACTTCTCGCAGCTGCGTTGCAAAGGCAAATCAATGGGTTGTGCACCACGACATGTGGACATGTGTGTTGTGCCTTGCATACTTTGCTTTAACCGATGCCATCCCGTGTCAGGATAAAGGCTGGCTGTACACGGAACTAGAGTAATGACCCAAGAAATAAGCCCGCCCAAGGCTGCCTCTCTGGCTTGACCCTCTGCAGCCCAACAAGCCAGAGCAACGAGCCATTTCCTATTTTTTCTGCAGCAGGAGCCACCAGGCATCCCGTACCAGCGGGCTGGCTTGTCGTGGCACCGGAGCATCCTTCAGATAAACAGGCCAACCTGGGCAGCACCTGGATTCCCCCCTCCCACTGCTGCTCACAGAACACACATCCCCCCACAAACTGGGGCGGGAAAAGATTTTCTGGTGGGGGGTGAACTTCCTCGTGTACCCTTGCCTTTGCCCCCACCTCCGCCTGTGGGGCACCACGTGTGGGTTTAGCAGAACGGGACGGTCGCTACCCCTCACCAGATCAGCTCCAGGCAAACATCCCCAGTTTTGCACAGGGCCTGAAATCAGTCTTCTGATCCCGTTCCTTTTCTCTTAACACTGAGTGAATCTATCAAAATAACTGAGCGCTCATTTAATAAAAATAAAGGGATGCAAATGAGCCAGAATCATAAAAACAATTAGATTGATGGACACGTCTTGGTTGCTGTAATTACCAAAGGTGTATCATTTTCTAAACTCTCGTTGCATTAAATGGGTGACATACATTTATTGAAAGTAATTAGCACCTTAGTGACAATGATTTGATTGACTGGATTTCTCTCCACGTAACAAAATCCTGCCACTTTGGCAACCGGAACCAGACAGACAGACAGACAGCGAGGAACATTTTGCTGATTGCCACTCATGATTAACCCGCTGCAGAATCTTGCTGGGGGCCCCCTTTGCCTTCCCTCCGGATTCACTTCGGATCCTTCCCTGTGCGACCTCTCTGCTCCAAACAGCGCCCATGGCCTCTGATAACTAAGCAGGGCTGGGGTCCTTGGATGGGCAGCCGCTGGGAGAGAAGGCCAGGGAGCTTGCCAAATGGGAAGGGGAAAGCAGCCCTGGCCAGGAGGAACCTATTTATTTATTGAGAGCATTTATACCCTGCTCCTTAGTCAAAAAGGCTCCCAGGGTGGCTTATGAATTGTTAATTTGACCATTCCCTACCCTCAGGTTTACAATATAGAAAGAAAAGAAATACAAGGAAAAGGGGGTGGTAGTGGGGAGGGGAAACTGCAGGGCTAGATGGAACCCCTTCTAAAGACCTGGCTCAGTAGGGAAGAGGGGTCTCCCTGTGTCCCTGCATTTGAGAGCCCCCCAATCTGGCTACAGGTGGCCTGAGCTCCCCCAGGCTTTTGCCTTGCTTCCCCTGTTTTGTAGCAGACCCGACCTGCCCTTTGGCCATCCCCATTAAAACACCCAGCCACCCACCCACAAAATCTAGTCTCCTCGCTTCTAGCCAGAAGGTGAGTGAAGAGCGGAGTGGAGGGTGAGCCCTGGCGATGCAACCATTGGGAGGGATGAGGAAGCCAAGTAAATGCACAGGTCACCCGGAGAGCTTGCAACAGTTGTAACAAGAAATCAATTAATCCTTGAAGACTGTAACCCCCTGCTGCTCTCCCAGCCGAACTGGAGATCTGCTCAGAGCCATTTCTTCTTGCCAGGAGCTGAATCCCCCCACACACACACACACAAAAAGGGAGAATCTGCTCCCTTGTCTCCACATGGAGATGATCCACGAACCCTGGAGACTCGGGGCCAGGCCCTGGGATCTGGCAGCCCCAGGAGTGTCTCCTGCCTGGGTGCTCCTCTTCCTTCCCCCACCAAAGCCAAGTGTCTTTTGCGCCAACAGAAACAGCCCCCCTTTCGCACAACCACGCCGGCAGGAACCACTTTCCATTTTCCTCCTCAACTCCCCGAGGAAGACGAAGGGACCTCATGTCAAAACCCCTCACTTTAGAACAATAAATAAATAAACTGGCCGCCGCCTTCCTGAGGCCGGCCAACTGTAGCATAAGTAATTCAAGAGGCTGAGAGATGCCAGATAAATTTGATTACTATAAAAGATGAGAATATGTGGCTTTCCTCTGAGAATTCGCAGAAGGGGTTGAAAACAAAGCCGTGCTGAAAGGGAACAATTTCTCTCTGCTTCCAACTCCAGGCAGAAATCCAAAGGCAGCTCCATCAAAATGGAAGGGGCTCACCCAGGCTTCATCCTGGCCCCTTTGGCCCTGGGGTGGGTGGGGGAGACAGGTGGCCACGGGGAGGTCCTGAAGCGGATCTCAGCACAAAAGACAAAGACCCCCCAGCCCTCTCGAAAGGTCAGGGCCGCCACCTGAGTCTGGGGATGGCGTCACTGGGTGCAACGCAAGGAGTGTTCCCCACGGTTGCAGGGAACGTGCCGTTTGCATAAGCAGTGCTTTGAGCCAAACTCTTAATCTCCGATGATGACAGGGAATTAATGAAGAATTGCATCTGATGAAAGGGAGCGGAGGCTATGAAGACTTGTGCTGGAAATCTCTCTCAAAGGTTCCTTTATAACTTTTTATGCTGAAACCAAGTGGCGCAGCTGTGTCTCTAAGCCCCATTACAGTGGGGAACTAAGTGCGGTTTTCACAAGGCCTCCTGATTAGATATTTATCTTAAGCCACTTTAAGCAGAAATTAATGCTGCACCAGACAGTCCTCAAAAGTGATTTTAGGTTACTTTATTTCACTTTAAGTGCCATGCCTAATTCCCTTGTGGGGAGGCAGGAGCTGCTCAGTTAGAGCACAAAACAAGGGGTATATAAAACAATGTGAGGTAGTGGTTAGAGAATAGACTGAGACATGGGAGACCCAAGTTCAAGTCCCCCGTGAATCCTTCGGTGGCCTTGCTGCTCCCTCATCCTGGCCTATGTTATGGGGCTGTGGGGGCTTTAAAAGCCATCCATGCAGTCTTGGGTTGATTGGAGGGAAAGAAGGGCATGGAGGAGGAGGAAGAAGAAGAGGAGGATACAGATGGTGGTCCATCAAGATCCGTTCAGAGAGCAGCTCCTGAGAGGGAGCTGAGAGGTCAGGCAGCCAAGACGGGTCATTCCAAGAGAGACTGACTCTGCACATGGAGGTTCCATTCAGCTGCCTTGCAGCGGAGAACTTCATGCGTAGCCCCCTGTGTGCTTTGCATTCCCTTTCTCCACATCGCTTGGAGAGATCCTACACAGCTTCAGTGTAGCATAAATACCAGCTGGCAGAATTGCATTAGTACTGAATACCTACACAGTGGAACTTGCCTGCACGGTTGAGAACACTTTGAGCACCTGCAATGGCAGTGCACAAAGGCAACACGTATTTCACTGCTATTGTGTGTCTTTAATGTGCTTAATGCGCAGTGGCCCCACGTGCATTGCTCTGCTTATTCCACCATCCTCTGGAAGCAGCCATTGTGCTTTGTCCAAAAAACCCCACTCTGAGTGTGCGTTGCTGCTCAGGCCTGTGTGTGTTGCTAGCAGGACGCCAGCTCGGGCAGCTCCACTTTCTCTTTTTTGATGACGGCGCCAGTTTCTAGCACTTGGAAGTGAACGTTTGTCATCTCACCTCCAGGTGCTTTGTGATTCCATCAGAACAAATCATTTTCTGTTGGAAAGAGTTGCTGCCGTTGTCGTCATTGTTGGGACCGAGCGCTTGCTAATCACCGATGTACTAAAATAGCATTTCCAAAAGATCATCCATAAATATTTCAGGTCATAAAACTCAGGCAGGAGAAGTTTTGGGGTCTCGTGTCCAGAAGATGCACGCGAACCTGGCCCCTGGGGGAGTCGCTCTGATCGCCGCCTTTGCCTCAGAAACTACTGTCCGTGGCCTATTTGGGGATTCGTCTGCCTAAATGGCATCTATTTGCTGTTTATTATTTATAGGAGCCTCACTTCCGACGAGCCTTCCTGCCAACTTGTGTCTTTGCTCGGCACGGCTAAGTGTCTCTGGACAGCCCCCTCGGTGCAAAGCCAGACCCCCCCATGACAAGTGTGACTGTATCGCGGTGTCCATGCCAGCGTTCTATAAATGGCCAGATGAAAGGAAGGCCGCCTGAAAGGCTCGGCGCGGCAGCTAATGCATTGACCTTCTGTGTCTGATAATGACAAGTTCAAGTTCCCAGAGTCGGGCGAGAGGCAGAACGAAAGTAAGTGCACTCAAGCAACCAGGCCCTCCCGATCCGTGAAGGCTGCGGCGCTGGCAAAAGCACTGGCCCTAGACCCACAGGGAAGGAGGATGGACAGATAGATAGAAGGCCTCTCTTCTCTCCACGCTTGCCTCTCAGGCAGCCACAAAAGGCAGTCAAGCCTGACTTAGCATCGCCCTGCCGGCTCACACTCCAAGTGGTGTGTGTGTGGAGCGTGGGGGGGCTGTCTCCTTCCGTTACTCCCCAGATAGGAGGGGCCCTGCCTCCTGGCCTCTGGAGGGCCCCTTATTTTTCCAGAGCAACAGTGATCTGTCATTGCAAGGGTGAGGAACCCTTCTGCTGTGTCCTCTGCCATTCCAGGGCTTGTACTGAGGCCAAAGAGCTCTCTGGCTGAGAATCCTAAAGGCCCTTCCCTAGGCCGCAAACCCCAGGATCCCACGGGATGTCGACAGTAGAATAATACCACTATAGCAGTGTAGTGCGGAAAGGCCCAGAGAGAAAGAGAGAGAGAAAGAGAGAGAGAAATGTGGCATCCTTGGTGGAACAGCGGCAGCAGATCTCCCTGTTAAAAATGATGTGGACAGTGTGAAGGGCTTTTTTGGGTCTGGCCTTGTTCAGCTCCCCAGCTCGCCTCGCCTGTCCTTCTTCCCAAACATTAAGCACCACTTTCTCCCCACTGCTGCCGCCACCTTTTAAAAAATGAAAGCTATGTCTTCCGGATCATTCTTACACCCAGAGTTTCACCCTGGAGCAAGCATTTAAGAAGGAAGGAAGGAAGGAAGGAAGGAAGGAAGGAAGGAAGGAAGGAAGGAAGGAAGGAAGGAAGGTTGGTTCACTTTTGGTGTGGTTTTGCTACTGGGGTCTCGCTCCATGACTAGAGCTGAAATCTCTCTCTCTTTTTGACATCTAGTCCTTCACGGAGAAAACTATAAATCATAGGCTGAAATTATACTTTAATTATAAATGCCTTTTCTTCTACTGCTGCCCGGGATCTTTTACCCTCCTCCATAATTCTAAAAAATGACCGCTGTCATAATTTTCTTCACTAGAATAATATAGAATAATCTCATCTTGAAACCTCGTGTTTTATCAGTTCATATAAGAGAGTGTTGCTGTTGTTGTTGCTGTTATTATCACCATCACCACCACCACCACTACTGCTGCTACTACTACTACTACTTATTATTATTATTATTATTGATGAGAATATTATCCTCATCATCATCATTACATAAAAAGAGAGCTGAAGTTGCAGATTTTGAAAGCATTCTGAAGTCCAAAAACCAAACATGGAATTGTGTGCAGAACTTCCAAGCCAAAGGTTTAGTGCCTTACGGCAAGAAATGTTATTACTGAGGAGATTTTTAAAAAACTGTTTCTAGGTGGTATTTATATGGGGCAATTTTCCTCATCTTTGTACGGATGAGAAAGCTTGACCTGGGGGTGCCTGAATTCCTGCCCACCTCACCTGCGCCCGAACCCAAGCCCACCTTGTTGAAGGTCTGGGGGGATTCAGTCCTGCTTTCTGCACAGCTCAGAGCAAGGGAAACCAAGGGGGAAAGTGTGTGTGCGCGCGCGCGCCCCCTGCCCCGTGCCCGCCCCCCGTCCGCCCCCGACCACCCAAGCAGGTTTCCACTGCCTCCGGGCATGCCGATCGATCTGGCCCCGGGGGGTCCAGGGATGCTGGCTGAAAATGGCATCAAGCGCTTTCTGCACCACCCCCCCACTGAAAACTCCCGGCCCCCTCCAGCCGCCTCCCCCAACTTTACACATCGGTGAACAAAACGCAGCTGCAACCAAACTGTTCGGTTTTGTCCTGATGCTCCATTTCCCAGAGCAAGTTGGAAGCGGGACGCTTTGCCAAGCGGCTTTTCCTTTATTTTTGTTTTGTCTCCTTTGCTGAAATAGAACAATTCTCTGGTTGGTATTTCCCGCTCCCCGCGTCCGTTTCCAGGTGCGTCTTTCATCACCTTTCCCTCTCGGCCCCGAGGAAAAGCAAAGCGCACGTCCAGAAAATTCCTCGAATCCGCTCCAAGCAAGCTCCTCAGTCCTTCGGGAAGCGCCCCCAGATTCTCTGCACCCCCGCGGGCCCCCACTCGCCAGCGCCTGGGGCCCGGGCCGCTCTGGGCAGAGTCCCCCGCAGGAGCCAGACGGGAGCTCGCCACTGGAAGAGGGCGGGCGGAGGGCTGCGGTGGATTCCCCTCCCGCCCCCACTTTTGGGGATCCTCTTAGTGGCTTTTGCTGGAGGCCGCTCCTGCTGCTGGCGGGAATCGGCCGGGAAAGCGGAGAACTCTCAAAGGCAGGGGCATTATGGGATGCCAGGCACCAGCCTGCCGGCGATCCCCTGCGCCTTCCTCTGAGCTGTGACGGGAGAGGAACCGGGCGCCCACACGCCCAGAGACCTTAGTTTTGCAAAATCTGCCGCAGCTGCATCCAGGAGAGAGATGGAGCACATCCTCATCATCCTTTGCTCCCAAGCTGAAAAACCGGTTTCCTGATGGCCAAGAAACCCAGTCAAGAAGAACTGACTAGAGAGAATTTTGCAACATCCCAAAATGTTGCAGTGGAATTATTCTGTGGAGAAAAACAGGTGGTTTTTTGTGCAGTCTCCCCCCACAAACCCTCAGTTTGCTCCACAGAAAATGTGTCTCCTGTACAGAAAATTGTATTTCCTGCATAGGAAACTTGTTTTCTGCATCAAACCTGATTAAGTCCACACATTTTTTCTCTGCAGAACAACCCCTCCCCACACCCGAACATTTCAGGAGCATATGGGAAGAGGCAGGGGATTTTATCTGGTCCTGAAAGCTACGTGGGGCCAGCCCCGGTTTGTTAGTGCATACCTGGCTCTAAGAGGACCCCAGCTTTGGCACATCTGGTTCAGCCTCCCAGGTGGAGTTTCCAGCTGGGACCTTCAGCTGGGCAGCCGAAACTGTTTAACGGGAGGAAGGTCTCTCTCAGGGCACTGTTTTTGGGGGGCTCCCAGCTGCGGCTGCCGCACCTCCCCCTATGCATTTGGGTCCTCTTGCCTTGTTGCAGAATATCAATTCATGCTGCTGTTGGCTGCTTTAGCAATTAATTGTAAACTTCTCGCTTAACTGTTTTTTTAAAAGCAGGAATCAGGGCAGGAAATGAATGAAGTGAGCCCCAAAAGAAAAGGGGGGCTAGAGATGAAGAAGGGAGGGTCAAAAATAAAGAGCCAAGAAACACCCACCTTGAAATGCAGTCCTATAAACAAGGGAAAGAAATGCACCAGGTTCTCCCCCAAATAAATCTAGCGTCACCCCCAATCACCAAAGAGCTCTTTCCACCTCCCAGCAGGCAGGCAGGCAGGTAGGTAGCCAGGCCAGCTGGCCCCCGCTCCCAAGGTGCCATAAAACACCCTAAGTGGCAGGTTCAATAGCCCACAGAGGATGGGGCCAGTGGGGTTATGGGGAAGGGGGCTTCTCGAGAGATAATTACGGCCCCCGCGCTCCTCTTCTTCCTCTGTCTGGTTCTGAGACCATTCAGGGCCCGGCTGCCCAGCTCAATAAAAAGCGAACTGCACCAGGGGCGAGTGGAGAGTTTACTGCTCCTTTGTTTTGGCTCTGGGAGCAGTTCATTTAAGATGTAATAAATTGGAGTTTTCCCCCTGCCCCTCCATAAATCTAGGGACAGTGCAAATGAGGTGTACCTCATTAGGAGCCAAAGAACAGGGGCTCCCGAGAGGGTGGACAGGCAGTCACCCCATTAAAGTGCTCATTAGAAGAAGCTCTCCTCCGTTAAACAAAGGGGATAATTTAATAACAGGGTGCCAAGTGTGGCATTGGGGTGAGAGAAGGGGGGACCCTCAATATTTCAGATAATGGGCTGGGAGGTTGGAAAGGTGGGATTTTGGTCAGAGGGAGAGCAGAGGAGGGGTCCTTCCCCCTCAAGAACCACCCACCCACCCACCCAGATTGTTTCACAAATTAATGAGATTTAGGGGCTCTGGGAGATGCTGGGCTGGAGTGTCAAATAAACAAGAAAATCATCTGTGTTAGACAATGAAAAGCAAAGAGCCGAGGGCCTGGGCCCCTGCTCTTTTCCTTTCTCAGGCCAGAAGGCTGTGGGCGTCTTACCCAAGGGTAAATCCCCCCACGGAATCATTGCTGTCTGCTCTGCTGTGGAGCAGCCACATTCAGTTCAAGGCTGCAGGAATGGCGTTGGATGGTGGCATTTGGGCGTGCAGGTGCAGCTGAGCATTAGGCAGCACCTGCGGGGTGGAAAGAAAATGTGTTTTTCAGGTGCCAAGAAATTCCAACAAGAAGAATCTTGGACTCACAAGCATCTCTGTAATTTAGGACTTATTCTGCACAAGATTAAAATTATTTCCCCGCACAGAAACTGCTGTTTCTTGTACATAAAATTCTGCTTTCTCCACAAAAATATCACACAAAAATTTTGAGCAGAATAAATCTCGAACTGCAAATAGTCTTGGAAAACCACAATTTTCTAAGACTTTCTGTTGGCTAGAAGAAATTTGCTAAAATTGCTCATTCTTTACTTGGAGAAGAAATCACAACCCTATGGCACCTTTTGTAAAGAATCACAACCCTATGGCACCTTTTGACGTGTTGGTTCAATTTTTCAACACTGCCATCCAGCACAAGGGTTGGGTGGTACAATCCGTGCACGACTCCATGTGCAGAGGTTTACCTTACACTGCTATAAGCTGAACCTCCCCCTTTGCCTTATTTGCAGGGCGAAGAGACGTGCAAGGGGCCCTTCTCGGAAAGTGGGAGGGAAGGGTGGCGAGGCGCCCCCCCTTCTGCAGCCACCTCCCCAGGGAGGAAGCGGGGCACCTGGGACAGTCTTCAGCCTCTCAATCCTCGGCTTCAGCCAACTCCAAACACTGGTTTCTCCTGTGCCTTCCTCTGCTGGAACTGTGTGCTGCCTTAATTCCTCAATAATTTCTCAGTTTATGGGGAGCACCTTTCCTATGTGTACTATTGTTATTTTGGGTAGCATTGTTATTTTTCTGGCTTTTTTGTTCTAATCTTCCCTCCTGAAGTTACAGCAGCATCAGCAACAAGAAAGATGTAAAGGAATCCTGTAGCATCTTTGAGACTGAGAAGAGAAATTCCTCGCACGAGCTTTTGTGGGCTTCCTGTTCAAGCCTCCCGAAGAGTCATTCCTGCAGTCTGTGGGTGGGAGGAAGAGGGAGAGAGGATTCTCATAGAAATGCAAAACCTTTGGGCTGGGGGCTGAGGTGACAAGTTCAGCTGATGATGACAAGTCAGGTGAGAAGTTCAACGATGGTCGTAAGGAGTAGTTAAAGGACAAAGGTGGGAGAAAGGATTTTACCTAAGGCCAAGAGGAGCCCTTGAGCCCAATGAACGGCGGAGGAAGAGCTTCGTGGTCGAGGGCTTGGTGCCCTACGAGACCACTCAGGTGCAGAAATAAAGCAGGCAGGAGAACCCGGTTTAGCGGCTGGGAGGTCAGCTGGTATTTCAAAATGTGTCTGTCTCAAGAGCCAGTTTTAAGCATTGCATGACAATTCTCTGGAGATCAGTTTTGAATCCCTGCTTGGGCATGGAAACCCACTGGGTGACCTTGGGCATGTCACACTCTCTCAGCCCCAGAGGAAGGCAACAGTGGCAAACCTCCTCTGAACAAATCTTGCCAAGAAAACTCCATGATTGGTTTGCCTTGGGGTTGCCATAAGTCAGACATGACAACAACAAAGCCTGTTAGGAAACCATTGTCTCTCCTCAGGCCCCTGCCAATGGGAAGGACCTAGAGGATATGTCCTAATGCAGCTGTTTCTCAGCTACTGACAAATCTCTTGGTTTCCCTCATAGGTGCTGTGAAGAGCTTCCAGCGGCCGCCTCCTTGTCCTGAGCTGAATCCACTGCTGCCCGTTTGCAAAGCAAGGGAGCCCAGACGTGCTGAAGCAAAGCAAAGGCCCAGAGAACCGGCCTGGGCTTGTCCACTGAGCTCACCATGAGGGGAGCTGGGTGGTCCTCTGGGTGACCAACCTGGGGGTCTCTCAGCCCTCTGCTGAGAAGTTTCTTGGGCTCTGACCAAAAGGCCCTCCCTCGAGACTTCCTGGTAATTCAGGCCATGGAATGCAAAAATTCACTTGGCACAGAGAACCGCCCAAAGGTTCCTTCTTCTGCCCAGTTGATGCTGGCCACTCACTGTTCTGGGTTTTAGCCCAAATAGTAAAGTTGGTATCAAGTGCTGATCCTGTTTTGGTGGAAGGGCTTCAGCAGCTTGGACAGTGCCGCCAGACGTTGAGAGGGCTCCCTGCCAGTGGGACAATGAATCCTTGCAGACTTTTCCTCAAAGTTTTAAGGAGCCAAATCCCAGCTGCTGAGCTCAGGCCCAAACAGGTTGAGCACAGCTTGGAAAACATCTTTCCAAGTTCAGACTGTGAGCCACCGGCTGCCAAGGCTGACTGTGGGAGACGACAGCGGGTGGGTCTGCCTTTCTGTGGCCCAGAAGAGCCCTGGCAGCACTCTGCACGTGAACCTGTGCCCTGTAATGCATGTCTCCTGAGAAGCAAGTCTCATTAAGTTCAATGGGCTTTGCTCCCAGAGAAAGCAAGCATAGGACTGCTGCCTCAGATTCATGGGTCAGGGTCTGGAAGCTCACCTGAGGGTCTGGCAAAGCATTTAGGAGCTGGCAGCAAGTGATCTGTTTTCATCCGGCCAGTTTTACTTCAATAATATTGCTTGATAGGCATATTTTATCCTTTGACTTTACACAGTGAACCAGAACTTTACAGCATGCATTTGAATGTTTATGCATGTTTACGACATCCTCTTCAGGGCTTATTCAGGGCATCCCCCTTTCAGGAGTCTCTGTGGCCAGGTGGGGATTATAAATCCAAAGACAGGAAATACATTTTGAATAGAGGAGGAGGAGGAGGAGGAGGAGGAGAGCATGCCAGCAACCCCAGCAGCAGCATTTCAGGGTATCCTTTGGTTGTGAAATAAGGTGGCACGAGGCATCAGCACATACTCGGGATGGCTTTTACTTCTTGTACAGAGGACTGCCACGATTTGGATGAATCCTGGCCATTAAAGCACCAGGTCAGAGTGCTCCCACCTGTCACTCTGCTGGAGGCAGCAAAGTCCCCCGTGGCAAGAAGGAACTGATCGTCATCGTTGTCGTTGTCATCATCATCTGGCATGAAGAAGTTTTCCTGGGTGCAAATGTTTTGTAGGCTGCATTCCAGGAAAGTTCATGCCACCCAAAGCACACTGGTAGAATTTGGACCAGACAGACCAGATGAAACCAGGGAGAGGGTTCCTCTCTCTTTAGGAGTTGCGTAGATCCAGTGCCCCAGGGAACTCCTTCACTGCAATCCCAGACCAAGACTGGCTTCATCACTCAGCTGACATGGGACCCACCAACTGGCATGGCTCAAATATGCTCCCCGAGTCAGTTTTTGTGACAACACTTTGCAACCCCGAGAGGTCATGTTGGTTGCCCACAGGGGCCTGAATGCAAAGGGCTTTCCCAGTTAAAGGAGGCCTATTGAACCAATGGGGTTTATACAAGTGTTGACTTGACAAGTGTTGACAAGCCCTCTGCTTGTCTCTCTAGCAAATCAATGCGCTGCGCCCCTCACCCCACCTTCCTCAAAGCAGCATCGACCCAGACATGGGTGGGGGGCAAGCATTTTCCTCTGGGCTCTGGGTTTTTCAGTGCCCTCTCTGCAACACTTCCAGGTGTCGAGGAGTGATGTGGCATCGAAGGGGCCCAAGACTGGCCCAGCTGTCGTTTGCCATGGCCTCCTCCCCTCCCTCCGCTCTAGGCTGGCCTGAAATGCCAGCTAGCCCCCCACCCTCTTCCCTAGCGGATCCCCCACCTCCACTGTCCCCCCTGCTCTGGGGGGACCCTCCTGTCTGGCCGGGCTTGTCTGCCCCAAGGAGCAAAGCCAGGGAGCAGGAGGGGGAGGCGGAATTCCATAAAGTGGAAACCTCTGGTTTACAGTCAATGTCTTATGGATATGAGGAGGGCAGGATTAAACAATTATTGGCTTGAACTCACACAGTAAAATTGGTTTATGAGGTAAACTTTAACAAGAAACAAACAGTTAGTGTTGTTTATAGGCCACAGCAAGCCGTAAAGAAATAGAGGCAGCTTTGTGAGTGACTCCCTCCTCCCTTGCCCCACAAAGGAAGAGAAGAGGAAGAGGAAGAAGAAGAATCATAGAAGTGGAAGAGACCCCAGGACCATCCAGTCCAACCCCCTTCTGCCATGAAGGAACCCACAAAGCCCTCCCTTGGATAGATGGCCACCCAGCTTCTGCTTAAAACCCTTCAAAGAAGGAGGAGACTCCACCACACTCCATGGAGGCAGCAGCAGATTCCAACTGTTGAGCAGTTCTTACCACCAGGAAGTTCTTCCTGAGCTTCAGGTGGAATCTCCTTTCCTGCAGCTTTAATCCATTGCTCTTAGTCCCAGTCTCTGGAGCAGCGGAAAACAAGTCTGCTCCCTCCTCGACATGACATCCCTTCAAATATTTAAACATGGCTATCATGTCCCCTGGTAACCTTCCCTTCTCCAGGCTAGACATCCCCAGCTCCTTCAGCCGCTGGCAGCTGCTCAATCAGCTTGGACCCCTTCCCGGCCCAGACGGGAGGAGGAAGAGGTACAGATTCCATGGTTGAGGCACCCATGGACCCAGGGGGGACCCACTGCCGCAAAGGCCTTGCAGAGACAGAACCCACCCACCCTTACCACCCCCTTGTGCCTGGGGTGGGGATCGGCTCCAGCTGCCTTGGCACCTGGTCTTCTTTTAGCTCCTTGTTGGAATGTGAGGCTGGGCAGAGCCGGACTTCCACAACAGTGCCCCCAAAGCTTGCCTTGGCCCCCAGAGGAGGAGGAGGAGGAGGAGGAGGAGGAGGAGGAGGAAGGTTGGGAGGGTGGTTAGGGGGGTCCAACTTGCTGAGAGTGGATCTCTTGGCTGCTGGACCCCAAAGGGAGCTTCCTCCTAGCCGGCCGCCCTGATGCTCTCCTTTGTGTGAGGGAAGAGGGAAAAGAAAGGGGGCCGAGGGAGCAGGAAGAAGGCCCTCCGCTGCAGCCATTGAGGACCCGTCGTGGTTTTACATGCTGGGATAATGAAGTATAAAAATGCCTTCAAAGGCTCCATTTCCTACTTTTAACTCCCTCCCAGCTGAGCTCATTGTGAGGCCTCCTGGAACACGCATCCCGGGCCAGTGCAAACAAAAGGCCCGCGCATTCATTAAACTATTTAATTATGCCCTCTCTCTCTCTCTCTCTCAATCGCTCTCTCTTTATTTTGCTTTATTAGCAACCCGTGCAGCACACGGCAAATAAAGCTGCCCACGGCCGTCCCCAGCAGACCCTCCCAGGCTGTTCTGAGTCTGTATTCAGTGGGCAAGGAAACCAGGGGCCACCTTTCCCCGCTACTCCATCCTCCCGGCTGTTCTTGGCTGTTTTCCTAGTCCGGTCCTGCCAGAAAAGAGGAAAGGCCTCAATCCATCCCTGGTGGTAGAGGAGGAGGAGGTGCCAGGCATCCTCTTGGGGTCTCCGGACCACAGTGGGGCAGGCAGGTCTCCGGGCCAGCAGGCAAAGCCCCTCTGTCAGCAGCTAGACCACCCTTGCCCGCCAAGCACGGAAGGCATCTCGGCTTCTCTCCCTGCTGCAGCTGTTGCTTCTCCTTTCTTCCTTCTGCCTTTTTTTTTTTAATATACTCTAGTAAATTTGCCTTTTACATCTATTTCTTTTCAGAAGGGCCTTGTTATTGAGCTGACTGTCCACAAATTCCATTGATCTCCGGCTGTGACTCAATCCATACGCCCGCACTTGACACCAGCGCAGCACGCCAGCGATACAAATCCTGTTCAGGCTACAAACTTATTGATTTTATAGATTTCCCCCAAAGTTGTGATAATGATATATCATTGTTAAATTTGGTAGAACAAACTGCTTTCCCGATCTGTCAATGCAAGCATGAAAACCAATTCACAGCCTTGTTTTTGAAAAGGCTTCCCTCTGCTCCCGAAAACAGGCCTGGCGCTGCCGACACCGACGCCACTGGGGAGCCCAGAGCAAGAAGACAGGAGAGCAAAGGGAGGAAGGGAGGAACTGTGAAAAGAAGGAAGGAAGGAAGGAAGGAAGGAAGGAAGGAAGGAAGGAAGGAAGGAAGGAAGGAGGTCACCGCCTGCACTGGCTGGCGTGATGGATGCCACCTTCCAGGCTGCCCTCTCTTGACCCACCACATGGGGGGTGGGCAGAGAAACCCCTCCATCTGCAATTAGCCCCTTTTAAGAGCTCCGGTGGGATCCCTCAGTTATCTCTTTTAAACTGGCAGCAACGTGCTTGCAAGCAGTATAAATGACTGCAGAAAGTATTATTGTTATTATTATTTTAAAAAACTGAAACCCCAGAATGGATTTCTAACTTGTGGAGGATACAGGAAGATGGCACGGTGGTTATTAATTTTTAGCAAATCATTTTGGTCTCCTTGATGTGCCACACCACCTCCAGAAGGAGGAAACAAAACAAAACACACAGCCGTGCACACGTGGGGCAACGGTGATGCCACTCTCCCCTTCCGTTCGCAGAGAGGAAGCGGCTGCAGCCGGACGAGGAAGCCGGCTTCTCGCGTCGTTTGGGGCCTCCTCTCCGGCAGACTGGGCTGGACCTGGCTGGGGCTCCACTGTTGTTTCTGTGGGCCGTGAAGTTGTTTCTGACTTATAGCAACCCCGAGGCAACCCTATCACAGGGTTTTCTTGGCAAGATTTATTCAGAGGAAGTTTGCTGAGAGAGTGTGACTCGCCCAAGGCCACCAAGTAGGTTTCCGTGGCTGAGCGGAGATTTGAACCAGGGGCTTCTCCTCTGAAACTGGAGCATAGAAAGACACTGGGCAGACCTCCGCCTGTGCTGTTGGTTGCACCCAGTGAGAGAGGCTTCATGTGTACTGTCCCTGGAGCAGAAAAAGGCCATTTCTTCAAAAGAAATCATTGGAGCCCCCCCAGATGTCGTCTGGGACCCCCACCCCACAGCCTCCTCCCTTTGCAGGGCAGCCCTTGACGACTGCCCAAGCGACAGTCCCTGATTCTGGCCTAGGGAGGTGGCTGCAGAGGCTGCGCTGCAATTAGGGAAACGTTTGGAAAAGGGGGAAGGGGAGAGAGGAGGGCCTTCCTTTTTCTGCCCTCCCCCCATGAAAAGGCGGTGCCACAGAAAGAGGGGCAGCTGCTAATTGTCCCATCCAAAGGCCTCTCGGGGTCCCCTCTGTGCAGGAGAACTGCCTCTGTTTGTCTCCTGCATTTGTTCAGCCCCACTGGGGGGGGCAATTTACAGAAAGCATTATCGATTTTGGCCATAATAGGTGCGGAGGCACCCCCCACTTCTTTCTGTCCCTCTCCCTGCTCTGCCACCTCGCTCGCTGGCTCGCTGGCTCACCGCATCCCAGCTGTCAGCCCGGATTTCGGGAGGGAGGGGGCCATTATTTCCTCCCCAGCAAGTCCGAGGGGCAGTGGAGGGGGTGTGCAGAAGCCGGGACAGAAACGACCTTCCCTTCGCCGCAGGAAAGAAAAGAAGGGACCCCCTCACCTCAGGGAAATGAAGCCCCCCAAAATGGGTTTTCCTCCTTCATTTTTCATATTTGTTTATTTAATTAATTTATGTACTGCCTTTCTCCCGGCACACGATCCAAGGCAGTGTCCACCATCCTAAAAACACAATACAATTTTTAAAAATCTTAGTAAGAAAGTTAAAACATGATTAACCTATTTAAAAAACACATTTCTCTGCAATTCTACTAAAAACATTTAATGCTGTTCCAAACAAGATTAAAAATAACTTGAAAGCAGCATGAAAAGATGCTTAAAATATAATAAGATAAAAACAGCGCGTCCTCCATAAAAACAATCTCTACCTGCCAGATACAATACAACCCAAAATCTGGTGGAAAGGCAGCAGGGCGGGGACAGCCGGACCTCCCGGGGAAGGGAGTCCCACCGCCTGGCAGCAACCACTGAGGACGACGCCAAGGTTCCCAGCATCCCCTGACCGGGATGGACGTTCCCTGTCCTTGGGGAGGGGGGCAAATCTGTCCCTTGCCGTGTGTGGTTGCGTGTGTGTGATGTGCATGTGTGCGTGTGCGTGTGGGACACTGCAGAGGGGAACGTGTGCAGAGGGAAAAGACTATTATCCAGCCCCTGTTGTCTGTGGGGACAAGGGCCCCTTCTTCTGAGCCTCCTCCTGAATACGGACCACCCACCCTTTGCATAGTTTAGCAGTACCCTGCTCCCCCGCTTACAATTTTTTGGGGAGGTGGAGGAAGGGAGGATTTCCACCTCCTGTTTGCCAGTTGCCACCAGGCTGGGCTGAGGAGCTCCAGCACCAAACTCAACTGCAATTTTAATATGGAAGAACCAATATTCTCACAACTTGCTTTTCCGGTTCTCTGCCCAGAGGTTTGAAGTTCGTCCCTTTGAGGGTCTCTGCTGCATCCCACGCATGCAACCACCACCTTTTTGGGGGGGCCCCATCTCCACATCATTCCTATGGCCTGGGTCCCCTCCTTTTTGGGGAGTTCTTCCCAGCAGCTCTTTGCTTGGGGTTGCAAATTGAATCCCCACAGGCAAAGGAAGACACGGCCTCTTGAGGGTCTCCGTCTCCCCCACTCACCCTGATATTCCAATCTAAGCATGGGCCTGGGTTCTCATATGAAAAGCGACCCACTGCTCCAGAGTCAAGAGGAGAGGCGGCCATTGTTCAAAAGAGGCAGCCGGAGAGGCCGCACAATTAGCCAGCCCTTTGCACAAAGCCTGGGCCGCAGCTGACCCCTTTGGCAAGAGCACCGCAGGGCCCACCGTGGCCATCAAAGGCCTTTCTTGACAAGCGGCAGCAGCAATAGCCGGTCCCCTCTTTGCAAAGAGAGAGGAAAGATGATCTATGAAGTTGATCTCCTGTAAGGATGCTTGTCAAGAAAACAACAACCCTCCTTCCTCTCTCTTAAAGAGGGAGGGAGGGAGGCACTGAAAGAATCCTCAAATCACAGAGTCATCTGGTCCATCCCCTTGCCTGCACAGGGATCCCCAATTGAGTATTTGTAAATCAAATGTTGTTTGCAAATGTTGTTATTATTATTGGGAGTAAGCCTTTAAGGCAAAGTAAGGAACTGTGCGGGCCTCCAGAACTCCAACTCCCAGCATCCCTCTCAATTGGCTCTTCAGATTAGGAAACTGGTGGGCATTGCAATCCAACAACATCTGGAAGACAGACTGTCTCGCTTGCTTCCAGACACTGAAACTTGGAAAGGCCAGCCGTTGCTGCCGCTGCCACTCTCCAGCCACACAAGATGCCAGAAGAAGCCACGGTTCCTTGTCTGCACTGCAGTTTTTTGCCACAGTGTCAAATTCCCCCCTCACACTAAATAATTTCCCACCTGGGAAGGCGGTAAGTTGCTCCCACTCTTTTCACACTCCCTTTGTGCCTTCCACATTCTTCTGAATCCGCACAACATCCAGGTGGGGAGCTACAACCAAGATGAAGCCAAGAAAAAACCCAACTTGTGTACACCCCTGGGTCAGGCGGGGGGAGATCTTAACCCGAGCCCCTGGGGTGCAAGCTTCAAGATGCCCTTTCCCATCCTGAGACCTCCTGGTGGAATGACCTGATTAGGAAAAGTATGACCTTCAGAGATCCATCTTTTCTCTATTGAGTGCCATATACACACATGACCTGTTAATTGATACGTCCATTTATTATTTTTTAATGATGGTGCCAGACACAGAGACACAGAAATGGTATGCAACTGTTCATTTGGCTCACTGGCTGAAAGGTGAATCGCCACTTATTTTGTTCTCACAGGTAGGAATAAATAATATCAGAAGTTTCTCCCCACAGAGTCACTGTGACAGACTTTGCACAATTTTTCAATGACTTCTTTTGCACGAAACAAACCATTCTCTGTGCAAAATGTTGTTGCTTTTTGCACAAAAAAATATGGCTTTTCCTTTTGCACAGCCGAAATTTTGGCAAGAAAATGTCAAAATGCTGAAAAATAAATATCTTGTGGCAGTTGACAATTGTCTTGACAGGAGGTCTTTTCACCAAGGAAGAAAAAATGCGTGAGTTCTCGTTACATCCATGCTCGGCAGTAATTTTTTCAGAGGTCGTGCAATGCAACTTTGGAAAGAACTAGATAAATAGTTTTTTTTTTAAGAAGGTACTGCTGTATCATTTGTTCATTTTGGGGGTCAACAATTCTGCCTTATGCTGAGCTCCACGTGGCTCCCTGGGACATGCCTGCTGAGCTCCACGTTGCTCCGAAACGCATGTGGAGAAAGGGGGCCCAAGACCATTTCTTCTCCCAAACGTGCCATCGTTTCAGAGGTGCCAGTGGTGAAGGCGATGCAGGCAAACCAAGGGACCCACCAACCTCTCCTCACAGGTCCACCGGCCTCTTGTTCTGCTGCATCTTCAGCCACGCCAGACCTCCAGCCCCTTGCCATGAGTCAGAGGGGAAACACGCCAAATTCTCTGGCAGTGGAAGCATTTGGCCGAGACGGCAGCCAGCGCTGTGGTAGAGCAGGTGGCAACCGTATGTTCCCCAGGCTGAGCCAATATTCCACTCCTGTTAATTCATACATATGTTCAAACAGAGGCACCCACACCCACAAACAGATGTGTACACAAGCCCAGGCCCCGTGGCTTCCTGCGGTTCAGACTCGACAAGCAGAGGCGTTGCTTCCTTTTGAAGGCGCAGCATAGGGAGGCGGGGGCGACATGGTGGCCAGGCCCAAAAATCTCACCCAGAGGAGGAATGCTCCTGTGCGACCTCTTGATGTTTGGGAAGGGGTGCTGCTAAGTTAAGTTTCCCAGGAGACTCTCCTGGAGCTTCCCATTGGGCTGAGGATCAGTTTCACTCAGGTGCCTCCAGCATTTTCCCTGGAAGAAGAGAGGGTGGGAAACTCCAAGGTCCCTGAGAAGCCACAAAGCAAATTCTGTTCTGGCAGAAAAGGCAGATAGAGGGATGGAAAGAATCTTCACAACTATTCATTTCATGCTAGATTCTCCTTCTTTGGAGGTCTTTGAACAAAGGTAGATGGCTGATTCTTAGGGTACTTTAAAGGTATGTCCTTCATGGCAAGGGTTGCTAGGATTCTTTGATTCTAAATGAAAAACTGGGGTTCCTGACAGTCAAGAAACTCAATTGGGAAGGATAAAAGACCACAGAAAATTCAGTCCAATTTTCTCTGGAATTCGAAGTGTAGCATGGGAATTAATCTCCAGAAAAAAAATGAGTTTTTGTTTTCTTGTGTTGTTTTTGTTTTGCACATAATCCCAATTTCTCTGCAGAAGATGGGTTTCCTGCTCAGGAAACACTATTTCCTACCCAAGAAACCCATTTTGTGTGCAGAAAACCAGGAGGAGGAGGTTGCAGTAAAAGCCACACCGTTTTCTCCACAGGATAATTCCTATGCAAATGCTGTGAGGTAGCTGAATATCGAGAGAACGCTGCAGAGGAATGTTCATTTTCTCCCCCAGTGCAGAGCAAATTAATGATGTCCTCATGCGCAGGCACAAAGAAGTCAAGGATCCACATCCTCAGCTCAGACATCTTCCGGGGAAGGAGGGAGGCCAGGCCGGGACAATCTCAAGCCCCAAAGTTGACCCCTTGGGGCAGTTTCCTGGTGATGTCACAGGAGGGGGTCCCAGTGATGTTATGGGGGAGGCCTTTGGGGGTACAGCTGCTCAGAGAAAGTCATTCAAATGGAAAACAAAGCCTAACTGATAAGAAAATAATTCATTGGTTAGAAATTATGTTTTCCACGCTCTGTATTAAACAGGAAAAGAAAAGGTTTCCCCAAGCCCTCCTTTTAACATTGCAAGCATTGCTTCCGACAATGTGTGGAAGCTGCCCAGGCCGTGCCCTTGCCCTGAGATTCCTCCGGTCACTTGGCAAGGGGGCTACTGGAGAGGGTCCGGTCTACCCCGGCTGCTCTCCCTCCCCAGCTAAGCCCCTGATGGGGAGTCAAGTGCGGCCCCCTTTGAAAGGATGAGGCCCATGGCTGCAGCTGCACATATTATGGACAGATTGGGCATCCAGATCAAAACAGGGAAGGGAAAACAAAATTAAAGAAGGGATGGCAAGAGGGAGAGACAGAGGCGGCAGCGGGGACAGAGGATGAGAGAGATGTCAAAAGCAACAATTCTCTGTATGTTTTTATGTCATTAAGAGCATGATGGGGATACGAACAGCAATCAAGATTTACCTCAAAACTGAAGCCATGTAGTCCTGGGAACTCTCATTGTCGTTATGGGAAATTAAGTCTTAATTGGAGCTGAGGAATATCATAAATGGATCTTGCAGTGAAAGCAAGGCTGGTAAAGAACCTGAGGCTGGCATGGGAGTAGGGAGGGAACCCCACCAGACCTATCGGAGGAAGGGGCAGCCCCTTCAGGGAGACCCTTCCGGGGGCATCTCAGAGGGTCTCTTGCCAGGCCGTGAGCCGAGCCACCCGCTGATGCAGGGAGCGTCTGACATCCCTGCCCCTGGAGTCTCCAGCAGGGATTTTCCTTCCCTTGGGACCCAGCCCCGGAAAGCCCACTATCGAGGCACCAGGACTTCTGTGAATGCCAGAGGCCTGCAAGAGAGCCAGGTGTAAAAGTAAGAAAAGGAAACAGAAAGGAAGGGGGAGAGATCCCTTTCGGGGTCATGGGCTCTCTCTCTCTCTATTTCAGCATGCGACATTGGGACGGGAGGAAGGGTGCAGGGAGAGAGGAACGCCAAGGGTATTTCCCCTCTGTTCGTTCGTTCTTTCTTTCTTTCTTTCTTTCTTTCTTTCTTTCTTTCTTTCTTTCTTTCTTTCTCCAAACATCTGGGCAATCAAATTCACAGCGATACAAAGAAACCAATAAAAGTTTATTTCTCCTCCAACAATCTTGGTCAAGATGTGCATTTGGAAGCCCCCATACAGAGGACAAAAGTGAGGGCGGTGAGCTCCAGCTGCCCACCCCACCCCACCCAGTCCCAAAAAGAAGACTCGGAGGCTCTGGAGGCTAACATATTTGTTAAAATCACTTTTAATAAAAAGCACAGTTTTCCAGGAGTGACCACCCTGTCACCTCAGTCGTCAGTGGAGAGAAATACCTTTCCCTAATATCGGAAAAATTACTACATTCTAGAATAAAATGGGGTAGTACC
The DNA here is from genome assembly GCA_948472985.1 of Iguana delicatissima. Lineage (NCBI taxonomy): Eukaryota > Metazoa > Chordata > Lepidosauria > Squamata > Iguanidae > Iguana > Iguana delicatissima. The sequence goes on from CAOKZL010000132.1 coordinate 445,403, forward strand.
TTCCATAACTGAGGAGGGCCCAGCTTCCTTAGGGAACCTTGGACAGTGCCCTCCCATTTCTGCTGGGGAAAGACAGTTAGCCTTGCCCATCTCAAAGCCATCCTCACTTTAGCGGAGAGCAGGTCCATCAGGACTTTTGAGGAAGAAGGCAAGCCGTAAGGAGCCAATGGCCAGTGGGAAGGAGAAGATATCACCAGCCGGACAGCAGATGCTGATGACACACAAGAAGGCCGGAAAAACAGACTGAAAACTAGTCAGATGCTTCCGTCTGGAGAGAGAACCCCAGCCAAAAAGCCACAAAAAGGCAACAGAAACCCCAGTGCTGAGCAGGGTACTGAAACTGGCCACCGTCACTTACACCACACAATGCAAAAGCAACATACAGCTGGAGCTTCTGCTCAGCAATCTTGCACTGCTTTGCACACACGCTTGACAAGCCCCGTGGCCTGTGGCCGTTAAGGGGCACCACAGGACTTTCTCTGGCCCTGAGAAACAACGACAGCTCTGGCAAAACCCCGTGGCCAAGTGGGAAGGGCACCATGAGATTTTGAGACTGCACGTGCCAGCACAAGGTTTCCTGATGTTTTGGTCCCTCCTCTGACTTGGAAAATCAGGTCAAAGGAAGCCATTGCCTGGGACACTGGGCTTTGGGAAACATCTGTACCCCCTGGTGAGGAAGACCACCCAGCCCTTGTAGTCCTGGGAGGCTGAGAGCAGGGGGCCGGCCCAGGCTCCGGGGCACCCACATCCTTTCCGCAGAGCAAACTGCACCTTGGGGTGCATCTGGAGGAAGGGGAAGGCTCCCTTTCCAAGATGAGGAAGGCCAACCCTCCTCCTCCTCCTCCTCAGCAGCCACACCCAGGAGACCCCCGGCATGACACACGCACATGCAGGCACACAGAGACACACACACAAACACCGGCCCCATCTTTAGCTCTTGGCGCTGGTGCAAAACTACCCCTCAAATGTAATGGGGGAGCCACTTGGCTGCCTGGGAAGAGGAAGGAGAGGAAGAGTGGGAGAGGAGGGGAAGAAAAGGGATTCATCCTTGGAAATTAACAATGTCAGCCTGTCTCCGTATATCAAGCTAATTTGAAAGGGCTTTAATTTTCATAAAGGATAAAAAAAGGTTTCTTTGCTAGATTAAACTTGCAATTGTCATTCATATATTGTTTATAAGGTACTCATCTCCTCACTCGGTATTTTTTTGTTTTTGATTTTGTATACTAGTTAGCAGTGAAGACTTGTCTGCATGTATCAGAAGGAATAAAGAGCGGAATGTCCTTAACTGTCAGTTTTAATAAGAGGAGTCAACATGCCTCCATTCAGGTTAAATATTGCCCTGTCACATTTCAATAGAGTCAACAGATTTTTTAAAGAAAACTCAAAAGCACCGTGTGTGCAGAAAAGGGAAAATATCTTCCTTGTCATTGAGTGTCAAAGCCCTGCTTTATTTGGGGGGGGGGTGCGGTGGGGGAGGCAGGATGGGAATTTCTTTGGTAAAATGAGAAAAATTACCACTCATAATTGGTGCTGACATGAAAAGGGTCTCTTTTTGTTAGAAAAACAAAGAAGATCTCTAATTTAATAATCACCTGCAAAGGGTTATTGTGATGGAAACAAAACGCACACAATCAAAGTCATCGCTTTTAACTAACTATATTATTCTTAAGCAACCGCTGCATTTGCTGTGACTCAGACATGCAAACTTGAAGGTGCAGCAAAATCCTAAACTCACAGCTCTGCCTTCTGGAATGACAAGCGTCCAGCAAGGAAGGAAGGAAGGAAGGAAGGAAGGGAGGGAGGGAGGGAGGGAGGGAGGGAGGAAAACAAGGGTTTGGAACCCCGCAGCTGAAAGGGCCATTTGAAACCACTGTCTGGCCTTTGCTCTCCTTGCCCAGCCGGGCTTAGGAAGCCAGCCTCTTTCTGCCGGCAGCCATTCAGAGGGGGCTGGTTGGGCAACCCAAGCCAACACTAACAAGTAGCTCCACATGAGAAATGTCAGAATGTGGAAGCTGAATGTCTGGTCTGACTTTTCCACACCTCAGTCTTAAAACAGGCTTTTGAATGTGTGTAACTTTAAAGGCAATAATGTAATTGCAAACTTCTCCAGAAGAAATCTTTATTTCTCCCTTAATTTCTTGGACTCCTAACTCAAGAACCATTTTGTACTCCATACAATTTAAACTTTTTTTAAAAAAGGGAGGACAGTAATCCAAATTTTATAGGAGAATTCCTAATTGATTGAAATGAATGTCAAGAAGACACAGAGAGAAAGACTCGCGCGCAAAACCCACAGACACAATTTGCTTTCTGCTCTAATTCTGCAGCTTCTCCTGCCTTCGACATGTTGTGTCCCGTGGGATTCATGAGCATCTTGAGACTGAACCAGGAAGAACAGCAGCCGGGGATGAATTTCCCCATGACTTGCCTGCCTCTCCTCCTCCCCGCTTTCCACGCATCTGAAGAGACCTCTCTTTCCACTCCTTAGCGTTCCTTTAAAAATAGAAATGTGAATCCCTGGATACCAATGAAAGCCCTGGTTGAAAAGCAAACCCAAAGCACCAGCTTATGCAGGCAGTAATGTGGGGGAGAGGAATGGCAATTCCCCTCCCCATTGCCAATCCTGCCTTTGAGCTAATTTTTACCAGAGCAAAATAAGAATCAGGTCAAGGACTTGGTCAATTGTGTCAGAAGACTTAGACTATCTAAAAAGCAAGTCCTGCTCCTCTGTCTGACGCTGAGCCCGAGATCAGTTCTGCCCACGCTGAACGGCAGCAGCAGCATTTCCCCAGGAGCCAGGGCCCTCCTTGAAGTGCTGAAGAAAGGCACTCTGCACACACTCGGAGACACCCTAATGCCCCAGCTCGCCATGTCGACAGAAAGGGGATTGTGAGGAGCCTTGCTGGTCTTGAACAGTGATTTACTGGGTGCAAATGATTTCAGGGAGCAGCAGCAGCAGCAGCACCAACAGAAAAACCCAAGCCCCGTTGAAGTGGGGAACGCACAACCCCAAAGCCAACATCTGCAAAGCCGGTCTCTCTTCTGCACAGCATTCCTTCGCCCTCTAACAGTGGTCATGCCAGAAAAATTTCCTCTTAGCTCAGGTAACGTGCATCCCTAAAATCCAGGTGGCTCCTTGGATTGTGTTTTACAAGCCACCTGCAGGATGCCCACGCCGCACGCCAGAAACCAGCCTGCTCTCGTGAAAATGCCCTGAGCTTTAATCAGTGAAACTGAATCCTGCCGGGTGAGAAATGAAAAAAGGCCGAGAGGGGAACACGGAAATGCCAGGGGGCCAGTGCCCCCTCCCTGGACGTGTGTGTGGCAGAGGCGCCTGTCAAGCAAGCAAAGCAGGGAGGGGTGGGGGTCTCAGCCCTTTCCTCCCCTTCACTTTAGTGGGGTTCTTTTCCACAATTTACAGACTTAGTGGGCCACAGGCTTCCTCCCCCTGCACACATACAAGGCAGAGAAGATCAGGCTGTGAGACCCACGGAACAGGAGGACCGTGAGTTTTCTTTCCTGGGTCAGATGGACACCTCTCTCTTTCTTCTTCAGGGTTTCCAGGAGGCTGTGGCTGGACAGACCTGCGTGGGGTAGAAGCCCCGCACCAGCAGAGCAAGAGGGAGACCGTCCTCTTCCCCTCCCCAGCAGACTTTGCCCCAGGATCTAGCAATACAAGGTGGACATACTGCCTCTGAGCATGGAGCTTCCTTTTTCAGTGACTACCATGGCCAGTAGCCTCTGAGACACTGGACATTTCCTCCTTGGATGCATCTTAACCCTTTCCCAAAGAGTTCAACACTTTGCCCTGCACTGTTACTGTGCTGTTATTCCACTTTCAGCCTCCTGCAGAAGTCTGGGATTTGTAGTTTCCTGAGGCCAAAGAGCTCTCTGGCTGAGAATTCTAAAGGCCCCTCCCTAAACTGCAAACGCCAGGATTCCACAGGGGGTTGAAAGTGGAATAAGAGCACTATAACAATGTCGGGTGGAAAATGCTTTAATCTGCACAAAATTCACTCATAGTCATTTTGCACAGAAAACAGTGTAGGAAACAATTTTCTGTGCAGAAAAAAAAATAACTATGCAAAAAAATTCTTTTCCCTGAAGAAAATGGCTGTTCTCTGTGCAAAACAGCCTATGCAAATTTTGCATAGAATAAGTCCTGAACCAGAGAGAATCATCAGTCCACGATTCTTCTTATGAGAGTTACTTCACACTGAAGAAACACACTATTTTTTTACTGTTTTACCAATATCCTCAAATATTCTTCCCAGCCATGGAGGGAAGGACTAACCCCAACCAACTCCTGCTTGCCCAAGACCAGGGACCCCCGTCCCCGGGCCCTGACTCAGCCTCTGGTGGGCTGGCATCCCCCCCCGCCAATCATGTAGCTGCCTGGACAGGAGACACCGTGGCCCCTGGATGTCAGCCCCCAATAGCCACCAGGCCAGGTAGTGTGTGCAGGGGGGGGTCTCCTCTAATTTTCCTCAGCTGCTCTTCCTTGTGGCTCCTCATCTTACTGGGTGCCTCTTTGCATCTTCCTTCCGTCTTGACGTCACTGTATGCAGACCATGGAGCTTTTGCAATTTAATCCTCCTAAGACAGTATGCATTAATCTCTAAAAGACTCCTGTCGCATCTGTTAACCCGAAGGGCATGACATCAAGATACTATGATCCGTTGTGACGTACAAAAGTAGTTATTAATTTGCACTCATTATCTAAAGCCATTTGTCAGTAGCCTTTAGATAAGTGCAGAGCGCTCGCGTACCAGACAATGCACATGCGAGGAATTGTTGATGGACAACTGGCTCCGGAGGTGGCACCACGCGATGCTGCCAGTCCCGGCACAGCTGGCATTTACTCACCTGTGAAAGAGGGTGGGCCCTCCCGCTCTTCATGGCTGCCATAGTGGCGGCAGCAGCAGCAGCAGCAGCACCAGAAGGAGGAAGCAGCCTGGGTGCAGGTACTGGCCCTTGGAATGCGCACAGAATCCGGCCCTGCCTCGTCTTCTGGATGGAGACAGCGGACAGGCAAATTTCCACAGGTCCTGAGAATGGAACCGAGTCACTCTGGGCTGGAAGGGGGTCTTGTTCCAACACTCCTGATCTCTCATTTTGGAAGCTAAGCAGGGCCAGGGCCTGGTTAGTCCTTGGACGGGAGGTGGCCAGGAAGTACCACTGGTGACCTCTAGGCAGGGCCGGGACTGTGCCTGACCTGCTGGCAGCCAAGGTCAGCTATGCTGGCCTGAAGGAATGCCAAGGGGGTCTGATGGAGCATAGAGGGGGCTTCCCATGCTCGCTGTCCGCCTCTTTGTGCGCTGGTTTCTCTGTGTGGGCACTCTGGGCTAAGGGGAAACCAGCACACAAAGAAGCGGACAGCGAGCATTCGTTTGCTCTGGTTTCTGCTGCCCAGGCCTCCATCCTGCCCTGCCCTCCTCCCTCCGGCACACACTCTGCTCCTCACTGAGAACAACGTGTCTGAGGCACCTCCACCTCCTTCTGAGTGCAGCAGCAGCGTCACTGAATCAAGAGGCTTCACTGCTGTCGCAGCCTGCTTGGATCCATTAAGCAAACTCATTAGTCCAATGGCACAGGTCCAGCCCAACTTCAAAACACGTCATGAGTGCCCTGCGTCTGTGGTCGGCTCCCCAATCGTAGCTGGTGAGAGAAACAGAAGGTCAGGCTCAACATCAGGCCTGGGTCAGGAGGTTCTCTGGTGTGCGTATGTCTGTGTATCTCTGTTATCCATTACCCCAAAAGCTCTGAGGCCAGATGAGGATGGAGGAGACCCATCGTGGCTTGAAACACCTCCTTCGTATTTTGAACGGTTGCACCCTTGCAAATGTGCCATAACCGCAGTCCTTTAGGTGGCTCAAGGCTGTGGCCTCCATCAGAGAGCGGAAGCCACTGGCCTTTTCTTTGCCGGTTGGGCCTGACATCTTGCCTTGCTCCTTGAGGAAGAAGCCTTCCACTTATGCCACCAGCTTTGAAAAAAAAAACACCCCCACGGCCGTGCTCTTTCCTCCACCTTTCTGCCCAGGTAGAGAAGCTCAGAAGCCTCTCTAATTGGGCAATTTGATGTCGACCTCTGTCGCCTGCTGACCCGGGGGGACAACCCGGCTCTGCCATCTGGCATCTGCAAAGAGGCTGGGTGCCTCTTCCAAAGGGCCATGTCCTCCTCAGTACATCTCCCTGATTAGCAGAAGTCCGCTTCTGACATTTCTATAGAGGAGCATAGGGGGGCAGGTGGTTAAAAATGTTTCTCAAACAGGTAATTAATTTCTGGTGGTAAAACTGAGTGGCTTCACTATCGAACTATAAAATACACTTGTTTGTTTTAAAGTGACAGCAGAGTCTCCTTGGGCAACAAATGTCAGTGTGATCAGCACAAACAAAGGACATGAGGAGTTTTGAGAACAAACACTGTTTAGACCGTATTGTCTAAGAACATAAGAAGAGCTGAGCCAGATCAGAGGGCTGCATTCTGATACAGAGAAACCAGATGTCCAAGGAAATGGGTCTACGTGGATTATGGACGCTTTCCTGGTAGGCTCAGGATTTCACCCCACCATCCCTGGAAGGAAGCTGGCCTGAGCTTGGAGGCAGAAGAAGAATGAAGAGTACGCTCATGCAGACCACTTTGGTGGGGTGGGCTGGCAAATTCTGAAAGCATCACCACAGAACAGAATCATAGAGCCACAGAGCTGGAAGGAGAACCAAGGGCCACCTCATCCAACTCATGACCATGAGGCAGGAATTCATAGTCAAAGCTTGCCTGAGGAGTGATCACCCAACATCCAGAGAAGAGGAATCAACCACCTTTTTCCAAGGCAGTCCATTCCACTTTTGAATCATACATGCCATCAGAAAGTTGTTCCCAAATGTTTAGGTGGAATATCTCTTTCTGTAATTTGAACCCATTGCTCCACGTCTCAGTTTCTGGAGCAGCAGAAAACAAGCTTGCTCCATCTTCTCCCACACGGCATCCCTCCAGATGGCTCTATTACATCACCTTCTCTTCTCCACGCAAAGCATATCCAGCTCCTGAAGTTATTCTCCATAAGGCTTGGTTTCCAAACCCTTCATCCTTTTGGTCAGCCTCTTGTGGACACCATGCAGCCGTCAATGTCCTTCTGGATCTGTGGAGCCCAGAACTGGACCCGGGACGACTCCAGGTGGGCACTGACCAACACGGAATTGTGTGTTCCTTCTGCAACTTCCCATGATCAAAAGGAGTGCAAACTAGCAAAAGAGCACCAGAGGAGGTAAACAGCTAGGAGTGCTGACAAATTAGTCTTCGTTAACACTCTTCATTTAATTACCGCCAGAAAAGGTAATGAGCAAGTCTGCAGAAGTGAAGAGCAGGGGGGCAGAAATACCCCGGCAAGTGTTACAAATACCAGAGAGGAAAGAAATTATGCCAAGCAACCCAGGGAAGTTGGAAATATTGACAGGCAATAAAATGAGCTACAAGCTGGATAATGCAGGCTAATGTATCTGGGGAGCAGTGCGAGCAGCTATTCAATGAGAAGGAATTATGTGGAAAGCAGGAATGAGGACAGAAACCCACGCGCATCCATGGCTGGGCTTCAGCGCAAGACGAACCAAGACAGCGTTATGCAAGCTGTGGCTTCTTATTTACTTTGTTTTGTAAAATGTTTTTTTTTAAAAAAGAAAGAACTCAATAGGGAGTGTTGTGGCAGTTAAAAATGATGGGAGTCCCAGAAACCACCTGCTCTGGAGTAATCCTGTTTAATTTCTGCCTAGCGAGTTGCACCCAAAAACCTGGAATGCAGGGAGGCATAAGGACTTCTGGCCGGCATCTCGTTAGTGACATGCGCAGGGAAAAGCTGTGCCACGCATGCGGAGCGGCTGCTCTGGACAAGGAGCAACAGTTGAACCCGGCTCGCAGTGGCGTAAGCAGAGTCGCGCACGTGGGATTGTTGCATGAGCGGCAGTGCGTCAAGGTACGCAGAGCAACACAGGAGTGCGTGGTTGGAGGCCACACACAGGCCAAGGGCCACAGTTTCCTCACCCTTGATTTAAACAGATCTTTTGGAAATTAAAAAGGCGAGAAAAATCCAAAGCTAAGAGACACCAAGTATGAACCAAACTTTTGAGGGCTGATCTCCGTGGTAATAAAGTTGCGCCAAGAGTGAGTGAAGGGAGCAAACTGAGCGAGGAAAGTCACAGATGACTTTCAAAATAAAATAAAATTCCCTAATCCACCACACTAATCCAGTTTTAATTATATCAGTAAGTAGATGGTGCTCCCAATTGTTATTCAAAGTAGGCTATAATTTATGCAGAATTGTTCCCAGTATTTCTGTCTCACACACGAAAGCAAAATTTGTCAAATGTGTCCCTGTGAACAAAATCTAAGCAGCTGACTTTTAAAAATGGCATCATAATACTGCAAGATCTCTCAAGAAGAATAAGCGTCGGTGGGACTTCTCCCCACTCTGTGAGTCCTCTAAGCAAGCACTTTTTTAAGAAATAAAAACAGGTGATGATTGTGTGTTGTGAGAGGAAGGCAGCAACACACAGAGGTGAATCCTGTTTGGATCCAAAACGGGGAGAGATGTGGGTATAAATCAAATCTATCTATCAATTCCCCTGCAGAAGCAGCTGGACATTCTTGTCCAACGCCAACTGTCTGCATTCGGCGGAAGAAATGGGCCGGATCAGGGGGTACGTTCCGCACTGAGTTGCACCGTGTTGTGGCTTCCGTCCCAGCCGTGACGCCTCTACAAAAATTAATCACATTTGAATTTGCACCTTCTCCAAGATCTTAATGAAAATGTTAAATAATAAACCGAAAGCCCTGGCACTGATCCCCGAAGTGCTGTGCTTAATGCTCTTCCTCACGCAGCAGCCTCACTAAGCGTAATTACACTCCGATGCTCCCTGTCTGTCAACTGACAGCAAACCCCTCCTTTTTGTGGGGGGGGGAGAAGGAGCCACTGAGGAAGGCTGGGGAGAGAAACAGGGGCGCCCAAGGCGCTTGGAAGGACCGGCGCTGGGCCCACAACTGGCCTGCGCTCAGGGACCCCCGGGAAGACACAAGCCCTTTCTGCACTGGACTGTTATAGTGCTATTATTCCACTTTCAACATCCCAGGGAATCCTGGGATTTGCAGTTTAGGGAGGGGCCTTTCCATAGGATGTCGAAAGTAGAATAATAGCACTATAACAGTCCAGTGCGGAAATGGCCCCAGTGTGAATGTACACATCAATATATATGTTGGTGTCCTCATTAATTTCAAAGGAAAGGGATCCGTCTCAGTCAGCCAGAGAGTCCACTGAGGCAAGGCCATACTGCAGGATGTCTATATACCCTTTTCTTGAGAATAATGGGATTTGTTCCTGCAAAGAAAGAAACAGGTTGCTCCATTGGAAGCTGGGTTCTGAAGTGCCAATAGGCACAGAAGTCTGACTGTCAGCTTGGGGCCACGAACACCTGCAGCTTCCTCCACCACTTTTAACTATCAGCCCCCCCTGCTCTCCCAAAGAGAAAAGGTGATTCACTTCTTCAGAGGGCCTCAAGGCAAATGCATGGACCGATTCCTTCTGCAGGGCCCAGAAGGGCAAACAGAGAGAGAGAGAGAGAGAGAAGAAATTCCACTGGCTGGTATGTTGGGGGAGGAAGGCAAAGAGCAGCAGAGATGGATGGATGGATGGATGGATGGATGGATGGATGGATGGATGGATGGATGGAGAGAAAAACCAAGAAGGAAAAGGGGAAGGGAAGGAGGAGCAGCGAGGGGGAGGAAGACCCCTGGGGGGTAGTGATGGAGGGGCCGGCAGGGTTTCTAACAAGCTGGTGCCTTTGCTGGGGTTAAATAATAGTCAGCTTTGCAACTGCATTAAAGTCATGGTAAATGAAAAAGGTGCTTTCAAGGTCTTAACCAGGTTTTAACCAGTGAACGTTGCCTTGCTTCTTCTTCCTTTTCTATTGATGTGTGTTTAGTTGACTTGCTTTTATGTTTTAATTATAATTTTGCACGTTAGCTTGCATTTTATTGTGTTTTAGCCACCTTGAGAACTGTTTGTAGTGGCAAGGTGGGTGTATAAATAAAAGAAGGGTCAAAGACTCCCCACTAAGATTGGTGGTTCTGCAGGAGCATCTTACCTCCCGCGGCTCAGAATGCGTCAGGGTCAGACCTGGGGCGGCTTTCCTGGAAGCCAAAGGAGGCAGACCGCGCTATGGCTAGGGAAGAGCTTGTTAGAGCAAGAAGGAAGGATAAGGGCAAGACGTGCCCCCCACTCTCTCTCCCCGGATCGGTCATGCATTTGTCCCACCTGCCCTGGTGGGAAGCCCTGGTGCGTCTCAAGAGGGACCCCCGTGCCAGGGTGCTGCTGGGGGCAACGGCCCTCTTCACTTCCACACCCTCTTCCACCAGGGGAAGGGGTCCTCCAGGAGGGCAGCGGGGTGGGTGTGTCTTTCTCAGGGACACTTTGGACCACTCTTGAAATCACTTGAACCAAGGGGCACTGTGGCTTTGGGTTTTTTCCCCCAGCTGCAAAGAGAAGCACCCTCTCAATGCATGGCTCGTTCCACAGCTAGAGAAAGCAGGTCCCCTGAGCTTTGTGACTGGTGTTAGTGCCTGGGGTTGTGGGTCTTTTTATGTCTTTCTGCCTATCTGGGGAAGGAATCTTTGCCAAGACTGGAAGGGGGAAAGGCACGCCCTCCAGCGTCTCACAGAGGAAAACTGGGACACTGGTGCCCACCTGATATTGGGGTGCAGGCAAATGTTACTAAAGAGGAAAAAAGGAAAAGCTGGGAGAGGCTGCAGCCTTCTCCTTTTGTCTGAGCCGACAGGGAAGGGCAAGCGTCCATCCCATCCTCCTCTCTCCTCCCGTCTGAGTTGACGCAAATTACTTTTATACCTCACGCTCACTTTGCCCTACACTGAGGGCAAAGGACGAAACCGGGACGTTTAAAGAGCAGCTGAGATATGGGACAACAGAGGATTATTTGGCAATCTCCTGGTCAAAAGGGGACATTCAGAGGGAATGGAATGGGAAGGAAGCCGTCTTGGACGGCTGCACATTTTTCTCGGCTGCCTGGGCTTGGTGGGGTGGGGGCTGCCGGGCTCCCTCCTCCCCTGGGCAAAAGCAGAAGGATGGAAGCCACGTGCCTCCCTTTGGCTATTCAGTTTGTTTTCTGCCTTTCTCCTGACCCGGGATCCAAGAGCTCGGGCCGGGCACACAGCCACAGAGGGAGAGAAATCTTTGCTTATGCCACTTTTGTGTGAAAGAACAAATAATTTCAAGGGCTACCACCCTGCTGAACATGATTAGAAGAGTTTTTGCACCTTTTTATTTTTTTATTCCCCATTTTTTATTTTTTATTTTTTGTTAAAAAAATCATTTGTGAGAGGAAAGACCATTCTTTAAAAATATTTTGTGCAGAAAGGAGTGTATTTTGTGCAAAATCGGTTGCTTTCCACATGAAATGTTGCCTTTTTGGCAGTTGTACAAAGCATGCACACCATGTCCATTTGCTCCCTGCAAACACGTGTTTATATGGGTTCAATTCCTTAAAAAAAAAAGTCAAGGTTCTCATTTTTTGTAATTAATTTCTGACACATATGGCATTTTCCTAAGGTCCTTCTGCCTTTGTTCTTTGAAAGGTTCCTCTTCCAAGAAATTTTCTCATTCCAGAAAAGGGGGATGGAAAGAAGGAGGAATAAAAAAGGTGAGAGCTGATATAAAACGCCAGGAGTTCCTTTGATAAAGCCTCTGATTCTGTCTCTCGGCAACAAATATTAAGAAAACCAAAGTCCCCGAATATGCAGCCATGTTAATTTCCAGGGAGGCATTGGACCTAAGTGGGGGCTGCCTGCGGGGGGATGGAATTAGAAGGAAGCCCCTGATCCTGCCGGAGAGCCGCTCTCTCTCACCGTGAGACCAAGGGGATTGGGATACGGCTAAAGTTAATTGCATTTCCAGATGACAAACCTCTCACCTCTGAACTGAATGGCTCTTTATAAAAGCTATCAGTAATAAACTGTAAATCTCAGCTATGATTGCAAATAAAGGTCATCCTTTTCAAGCTGCCACTTCTTCCCTGGCCCTTATTATTTCCCTCTCGGAAGAAGCCGCCTTCCTTCTTAAGGGTTGCCGGCCCAGCTGGCCAGAGAGGAGGCAGGCGGCCAGGAGCGAGGCGCTTTCTCTCCCTCTCTAGCAGGCAGGGTTGGGGGGGTCTTTTTTTCCCCTTTCCCTTTTTCTTTTGGCATCGTCGGGAAAAGCCCACCTTGCACCTCCAGCAGACAAGAAGGCCGAGGGAGCAGCCTCCCTCCGGGGCCGCTCTTGCCTTGCTCTGCTCCAGCCGGCCGCCCGGCCACCCACCCATCCCCTCCCATTTTATTTTCTCCTGTTTTCTGGGCAGAGAGACTCCCAGAAGCAGTGCTGGGGAATGGGGGGGAGTCAGAAGGCAGCTAGGCCAGGAAGCCCCCTTGCCTCTAGGGCAGGAGTAGGTGAATGGCGAAGGTTGCGGGGCTGGTGAGGGATAGGGGTGTGTACAGTATATAAGTGTCTGCGGCTGGTTCATCTGTGTGCATGTACCACGAGAGCCAACGTGGTGTAGAGGTCTGAGCACTGGACTGCTACGACCCCAGAGACCAAGGTTTGAGTCCCCGCTTGGCCATGGAAACCCACTGGGTGAGCTTAGGCATGTCACACACTCTCAGCCCCAGAAAACTCCATGACAGGGTCACCGTAGGGTCACCATAGGACAGAGATGACCTGAAGGCTCACAAGAACCATGTACGTTGTGCCCGTTGTATATGCAGGGGTTTCATCCTAGGAACCCCCACAGACAGCAAAATTCATGAGTGCTCCTGTCCCATCGTATTGAATAGCGGCAACACACGTGCCGGCGCTTCAGTGCATCCACACACACGTTGCCAGCATTTTAGGTACAGGAAGCAATATGGTTACAGATGCTCGAACCTGCATGTCCAAAGACTGTGGGTAAGGAGGGCCCACTGTGTGTGTGTGTGTGTGTGTGTGTGTGTGTGTTAATGAAAAGGTTTATAATAAATATATTTGTTATATAATTATTATTATTATTAGTAGTAGTAGTAATAATTGTAATATAGATAACAAATATATAGCAAATATATATTTATATACAACTAAAAGAATCAGTTATTAAAATTAACAGTGAGCAGTCCACACTGTAAACAGCCGTACAAGAGAAGGTCCACAGGGCATAAATAACTTGCTGAAGGGAAAACGATAGCCCAAGTTCTCACCTGGTTCTTCAATTAAACAGAAGCCAGAGTCATTTCAACCGGCAGTCTCCATCGGTTGCCAGTGTAAATCTTGCGTTGTCCAATATTTCCCCCATACAGTTTGGGATAGTCCTGGAAATAGCAGAAAGAAGTGGGGATGGAATCAGGTACCAAATGCAAAGACTGAGGAGAGGGCAAGGCGATTGCTGGGGAGAATGATCGGTCGGGGTGGAAGGGAAAACTTCCCTCCCTGGCCGTGGATTCTCTCCCTTGCACCAACGTGACCAGAGAAAACTGCACTTGGACCACCGTCCTTGGCCAGGGACTTCAGGGCCCCGGGCCAACACCATTTTGGAGAAATTCTCATCCTTAAAAAGACCACAGCCAAGCCATCTGTGGACAGAAAGTGACTCTGCTTCCTTCCTTCCTTCCTTTCTGCCTTCCTTCTTTCCCTCCTTTCTTTCTTTTAAGCAGAGCTAAAAAAAATTCTCCTCCCTCACTCCCTCGCCACTCTCTCTTATTCACTCAAATGGACACCAAAGCCCTAGGCAACACAACTACTGTGGATTTATTATAAAATGCAGTTCAGAATAATGGCTGGAAGTCTTAGGAGCAGAGAAGAAGATGAAAAAGAAGAAGTAAACAAGGCTTTCTCTCCTACTAAATGATAAATTAAAAGGAGCACTTTGCTCTTCTGCCTCATTTATTACTGCCTGGCACCGAGGCTGCCAGAGTTAAGTTTGTGTCAGCATTTCCACCATAAACCCCTATTTGTAGAGGTTTTATAATTCATCTGTTAAAATGCTATGATCTTACACTTACCTGGCTAGTTTTCACCCCAGGGCCCAAAGTTGTCAGATTTTAGCAAAAGGCAAGAAGAGGTTGCAAAGGATTCAGAGAGGACTAGCAGCTTCATTCCAGCCTCTCTTCAGTCAATTTAGAATGAGGCCAACATTTTTAGCAAAGAGCACCAAGAAGAGGTGAGCCCTCCTAACTTCAAGTGCTGTCCAGGAAAAGCTTTATCACCAGGGTTTTCTTTCCCTGAATGCACCAACACACACCAGCCATTCGGCTTCAATTTATGGTAAACCCATGAATGAGCCATCAGAAGCCCTGCTCAGGTCTTGCAAACCGAGGGGAGCAGACACAGCTTCCATGGTGGGCTCAGTCCGCCCTTGTATGTTCTTCCAGCTTTCCTACTGCCTTCCATTTCACTGAGCATCATTGGCTTTTCCAGGAAGTCTCATGTCCTCTTATGATGTGTCCAAAGTACGATAGCCTCAGCTTAGTCGTATACCAGAGAGATAAAGCAAATCCTGCTTCCCAGGAAAGCCTGGGAATCATAGTTTTTGGCTGGGTTGAGGTCAGGGGAGACTGCTAATAGAAGACTTCTACTCCCAGGATTTTCAGCAGAAGCCACAGCAAGGAAGGTGAACTGGAAGAAGGTATAGCTTGTAGCATTTGTAGACATTTGAGGGCTTCCTAAAATGAGAGCCCCATTTCCAGGGCTCCGTTGCTTCTGCTGCCTTTGGCACGGGCCAGGGGCCTTTGACACCCAGGCATGTACAGGGTGAAGAGACCAGGGTGGGCAAGGGAAGCCCCCCTGCTTGACCAGCTGACCAGCAAAGGGGCCTGTGGCTGCAAAGCTACAAAGGATGAGACAAGACTTAAGGCTGTGAAAGGTTTGTTACAAAAAAAAAAATTAGAAACACTATATGAAAACAAACAGGACATAGGCCAATAAATGCTTCCAAATTACAAGAGGCTTTGCTCAGATCAATGGCTAAGCTTGAGTAACTTCAAAGAAGAAACCTTCGATAAATGCAATAGATGAGGGTAGCTGGAAGAATTTATCATCCAACTCTTTTATGATGTTACTATGCTAACCTCCCCTCCCCCCGGCTGCTCTGAGGGTTTCCCTGGGCTCAGCCGACTACTTTGCAAATGGTCCGCCATGTCCACGTACCCAACCCGTCTCCCCAAGTTCTGGTTAACATCATCCATCATTTCTGCAGCCTTCCAAACCAGCAAGAGCATCATCCCTGTCTTCTTCTCCTCCGCTTTCTGGCCTTGAAACTTCTGGCTGCCCCCCACAGACTCTGAGATGTTTCTCTGCATTCAGGTTCATCTCATCACAACTCAGCAGGCCTGTCAAAACGGACGCCTGACGCCGAAACAAGGGTAATTATTGACACAGCACATGGAAGCCATAACCTTTCTCCTCCAAAATCATTAATTAGGTGGCATTCCCACCTTACGTGCATAAAATTAAGCATTGTCGTTTTCACGTCAGGGACACCTGTCTTCACCATCCCCCTATGCCTGGTTCAATTGATTAGGTGTCAGATAATATTGACAGAGTGTTTTGTAGAGGTTCTCTCTCCCATTAACGCCGGGGCAGGTGGGCCGGGACTCACAAGAACTTCCTCCTCCAGGCTTGTGGTGGAATGGGAGGGCGGCCGCGCTCCTCCACCCCCTTTGGCACTGAAGCTCTTGCCCCTGCTTGTATCTCTCCATGCATGTATAATTGACAGGCAAATCTGCAAAAGCAACCCTTCCCTCTTCTTGCCTTCATAAATGAATTGCCTGGAAGTAGTTAGAGAGGAAGCCCCGGCAGCCCCCCGTAGTGGTTGGTGCAAGGGGGAGAGTGGGACCTCCCCGCCCTGCCACCTGGTTACAGAGCATCCTCTTCTCAGAGGCCTGACCGGCACCGACACTGGCATCACCATGGGCTGGGTGCACGTGCCAGATCAAACACGGCTTTTATGAAAAGCTTTCGGGGCCTAATGGGTTTTATCCAATTTGCATGTGTGCTATGCTCAGTGCTGTTTAAAACTGACTGAAGTTGTCTGGTATTAACTGAAAAATCATCTCATATCTTCTGGGTGTTTTTGAAATCAGAGAATCATAGAGCTGGAAGAGATCCCAAGGGTCACCCAATCCAACCCCCTTCTGCCATTCAGAAGTGCACCATCCAAGCCCTCTGTTACTGCAGTTTAGGCCTACCTGGCGATAGCACTAGGTATCACTGTGATATCATAATTCGGCTTTATTCTACCACCCCTCTCCATGTGTTTGTGAGGCCCCCAGACAAGCCCAGAACTAGGCTCGGCCATCAAACGCTGCAATATCCCAAGACAATACAGGCAGGCCAGAAATAGCCAGACCTCTCTGCAAACACCCTCATTATGTGTGCACGCTGTTTACAAAGGACTCCCTGCCCTGAGCAGGTAACTGGGCAAGCTAGAAGCTTAAATGCCAAGCACTGAGTATTTCCATACAGTCTACCTCTTTGTCAATTCAGACTTAACTCAACCATGCTAAATTTTGAACTTTCGGAGAGATTGTCTCGCACCCAAAACTCATTGTTGTCCCCCAGTAAGGCATAGCCTGCAGTCACACTTCTCCCTATAAAACCCCCTGATTCCAAGACCTTCCTCAGATTGCTCCCGAGTTCCAGACCGCCTTGCTGCCGCATTGCTTAGCGAGCTTCCCCTCAGCTCCACGTGCTGAGATACACCGAACCCCAGCATCGCTCTCTATCTTCTTCCAGGCTTCAGGAACAGGTGTCGTATCACCTGAACCAACTACCCTTCTGAAAATCCCGCTATCTTACTCACACCTTTATTTTCCTTAGTCATCTCTGTGTGTGTGTTGCTTACATTGTGTGCCTGTATTTAATAAAGATCATTAATTATTTTCAAACCGGTCTGCTTCTTGACTTGGCCTGACCCCGTAAACACTGGGTTACAAGATCCTGCTAAGTTACCCGGCCTCTCGTAATGCTAAAGCAGTGCTCTGACCTAATTTCCCCCGCCTATAGCAGAGCACATTTTGGTGTCCCTCCCGGGACCCCCAGAAAACAGGGTAACACCTCCCTTGGACAAATGGCCACCCAGCCTCTGTTCCAAACCCATGGAGAGGTGCGGTAGAATAAAGAAAGAGAGACCCCACCTCACTCCACGGAGGCTGCAGCAGATTCCACCGCTGAACTGCTTTTACCATCAGGAGGTTCCTCCTAATGTTTAGGTGGAATCTCTTTTCCTGTAGTTTGAAGGCACTGAAATGACTGTTTTTATTATTTATTGTCTTAAATTGATCATATAGTAGTGAGAGCTGTGGCTATGGAGTGGGGTGTAAAAATATATAAACATATGAATGTTTTAGTAACTAAGCCCCTCTCATGAGTCATCACCACCCTCCCCACCTCCGCCACCACCATCAACCTCCTCTTCAACTCCACTCCCACCTGCTTCCATCCCATTGTGGAAATGCTCTTTGCTTTGCCCCCCACCAAAAGGGACATATGTACTCGCCTCCCCAGGCTTTGAGCAGGCTCTGGTTAAACCAAGAAAGCCCAGGGTGGGTGTGGAAGGAGGGAGGTGGGCCCCACGTAGCCCCCTGAAAGCTGATAGTCCAACTCCAACCTTCTTTATCAGTCCCGGCAGAGCAAAGGCCCCTCCATGTGGCTTTTGAAAGGGGATCCTCTGCCTTTAACCTTGACTCTGAACACATTCTTAATTTGGGATGCAAGGAGAGGTTCAAAATGGGATGACCTTTTGATGGAAGATGCTGGGGGGAGGAAGGAGCATGACTGGATTTATTTATGGGGTAACTGGGCTTTTTGGCCATCGCAGGCCAGACCCACAACACACATGTGGGTTGCACATCCGGCTCAACACTTTTTTATTGTTTTTCTTCAAATGCTCCGACAGCAGGCTTATTGTTCGCCACTCCTGGAGAAGAAAAGGAAATTCATCCTTGCAGGTTAAATGCTGCAGAGAAACTGTTTCAGAGGAGCCTCTTCCACCAGCACCGGAAGGAAAACAGGTTCTGAGCCCACAGTTTTCTCTTAACAAGGACAGGGGCCTTTTGCATCAGCGACTGCAGCCATCATTTTATATTCAGAGTGACATGGTTTATTGACCCATGTTCCCTTGTTTCCTTTTCCCATCTTTATTTCTTTCAGAGATTTCTACCCCAATTTTCAAGGCAGCTCATGCTCCCCTTCCTTGCCCCTCCTCATCAAGTTTATGATCCCAATAATATTCAAAGCCATGTCAGGCCATTTCCACACTAGACTGTTATAGGGCTATTATTCCACTTTCAACATCCTGTGGAATCCTGTGGTTTGCAGTTTAGGGAGGGGCTGGCCAGGATTCCATAGGATGTTGAAAGTGGAATAATAGCGCTATAACAGTCTACTGCAGAAATGGTCTAAGTCTGCGTCAGCATAAAGAGATCTAAGGGAACATTGTGGTGCCTTTGAAGCTAATCAAGGGAAAGAACTCATTAGAAAACGAAAAGTGATTAATAAACACTTTTAACCAACCAATTGTTAAATTATCATCATATACAAGGAAGGGGCTGCTTTTGGCCTGTGATCCCGTGAGCAGAGGACAAAGCTTTTGTGTGCCCAAAGTGATGCCAAGCCATTTTTCTGGGCTATGTGGTCCTCCTCCCTCGTTGCCCATCTTAACAAGGGTTTATCTCAAGCGGTTTGCCCTGTGTGCTCCACCTGACGCATGCAGGCGCACACATGCAAACTCACACGCGCACACCCCTGGGTTGCCCATTAACACACGCAGCATAGCCGAGCATCAGATCACAGAAAGATCTGTAATTATTGACTCTGTTTACAGAAACATGAAGGATGCAGAGAGGACAACCGGAGAAAACCAGGTTTATGAGCCGATGCTCAAAGGCCTCCAGAGGAAAACTGTCCTCCAGGAGGGAGGGAGGGAGGGAGGAAGGAAAGGCGGGCCCGATCCCCACACAGATTTATATGGATTTTGAAGGTGCATCCCAAGGAAGGCCAGGAAGCCACGTGGAGGGATTTTCGCCTCCTTATTAAAAGAATGAAAAGCTCTGTCATTGATTTTGTCCTTCATCCCCCAAACAAAACAACCAACTAAAAGAATGGATGGATCGCTCGGAGGATTACCACAACCGAGTAAATCAAAGCAAATGTGTTTATCGGAGTGACTTTGTTTGCTGCTTGCGCCTGCTGTTTGTTGGCCCATACAGTTATTCTTTTAATTTATGGGTTACTTCTCCTCCTTCCCCTTTTTGGCTCGTTCTTGCCCACAACTTTTACTCCTGCCAGCAGAAATCAGCATAATGAAACGTCAAGACTGGGCCCAGTCGGCCCTCCAGGGCGGCAGAGGAGGCGGTGGCGGCAGAAGCAGCCCATCCCTGGCAGACCACAAAGGGAGGAAGGGAGCCTCCCCTGGCCGGCCGGCCACAACTCTCACGCAGCCCCTTGGGAGGAGAGAGGCCTCCCGTGGTCAAAGCCAGTCCATGGGCTGCCATCCGTGCATCCTCCCGTGGGCAGGGAGGTGCGAGCAGAGGCGCGGAGCTGGAGAAACAGACTTTGGGATCACTTTTTGGGGAGGGTGGGGCCACACAGCGCAGAGCTAAAGAGTGGGACCCAGGGACTGAGATCCTCTTGATGACGTTACCTGGGAATTTACATAGGTATAAGTCCAGGAGTGGCTGAACCCTTTCATCTGATGGCCACATTCAGGTCAAGGCTGCAAAACTGGGGTTGCATCTGCAGCGCAGTTGTGTGTGTGAGACAGAGAGAGAGAGACCCCACTACAGATTAATTTGCATTTGTATGATGTCTCTGTATCTGTTCTGTGTTTTCATTCAGGGCTACAAGGTGACCTGAAGGATCTGCTGAGCAGCAAGCTTTCTGCAAACAAGTCCTCCAGTGTGAGGTGCATGGAATTCTCGGAGACACATATATGCTGGTTTCAGTACCGAATATGTGGCACTGCTGCTGTTAAGTTTGAAATTTGCTTCAGATTTGCCCACTGAGGACTGCAGCAGCTGTCACTGCCCTAAACAGAGGGAGACAGACAAGGGCAGCTGTGGGAGTCGTCCTGGGGCTGGTAGGAAAAACAATGCTCCCCCTTCCATACTCACACACCTCTGATGGAAGCTGCGCACTCATACATGCACACACTGCAAGGTGCAAATGTGCAGAGCCCCCCCGGAGGTGGGTGTAAGCCCTGCCCCCCCCCCCCACCCCCTGCCACCCTTCCTGGCATCTCCGTCTGCTTCCCGGCTGCCGTCTTTCAACGGAGTCCACTTCATCATGTAAATTATTAACAGTGGAACTGCACTGAGTGAGAAGGCCCTACAGAGGCAGTTTTCCCCGTTTGAAAAAAAAAGACCCTAAAACCAACAATCTGACATGCAGCAGGGAGGTATTGATCTGAACGGGCAAAGAGAGAGAATCGCCACATTGCAGGTCATTGTGAGTTAAGCGCTCGCTCGTTTGCTGTCACGGTTGACATGGCCCTGGGTTGCCTTTCCCCCCACAAGGCTCAATGTCCCCACCAGGCCCGCCTCCAACACTGGGCCGGTGGATCCTGGCAACAGGTGGCACCTGCTGGCCATTGGCATGAAAGCAAGGTGGAAACGGGCAGAAGAGCAGCCGGGAGGGGACCGAGGATGCGTGAAGGGCGCTGGGCCCTCTGTCCACCCTCCACCTTGGAGCTGCCAGGTCAGGGTCATCCCAGGCCATCCCAGGCCAAGGTCTGAGGCCCTTGGTGCCTGGAGGAGAAAGCTGAGCCAGCTCACAGGCAGACAGACAGACCCCCTGGAGACTTTGTCAGGTTGCAACCGCTTGATTGAAATCAATTAGGCTTTCTTTGCAAATTAAAGCAAGCCACATGACACCCATCGGGACCCAGGCAAGTAATGTCCTGGGAGTCAGGTGTATGGTGGCCTACGCCAGGAGTAGGAAATCCAAAATGCATGTGTGGACGTTGTACTTGGGTAGAAAAAGCCTTGCACAAAGGGTGTTCCCGGGGCAGGTGCCCACTCCATCCTGGGTTAATCCCATCAGGAAATGTTCCCGTCCTCTCCGGGGGAGATGCCAGGCCCAGCTGAAGGCAGCCCTCTGTCTTCCAAACAGAGAAGGTTCCACAAAGCCGACCTGCCTGGAGTCTAGAAAATTAAATTCTGGGTCTGCGGGCCGGAGAGAGACCATCTGGGAGGAGAACAGCACAGGCAAAAGTTTTCATGCCTCTCCACAGATTAATTAAATCACACGAAGGGCTTGTCTGAAACACAATTAATCAAGAGAGATTTTAAGTTAAATTCAGGAAGAGATATTTCTTCCTCGGATCACTGGGGGAAATAATAAAGAGGGATCACGAATAGAAAGCCCAAAATGAGCTGTGATTTCCCTGAAGCAAATCAAAGATGTCACCAAAGATGTTGGGAAAGCAGAAAAGTCCAGCAGTGGCTATCTTGTGAACCACTTTAAGAATATGTGTTAATTTGTGCTTATATCTGTAATGCTAGAGTAAAATTTATTTTTCTTCTTCAATACAGTTGGTATTAGGGATGGTCAAAGTCCTTTTCTGTGTTAACGTAGTCAGAATGTGTTTAGCAGTTGAGTCTTCTAGTAATGGGTTGTATTGTTACATTTTAGTCAAGTTAGTTTGGTTTAATTTTAGTTACACACATATATTGTTCACATATGGTTTGTTTCTGTTTCTCTTGTTCTTTTTTCTGTAGTTGTGGATTAGTTTGTATCTTCTACTAAAGTTAATAAATATTAAATCTCCAAAAAAAACAAAAAAAAGAGTACATGTTAATTTGTGTACTTTGTCTTGGTGTTTTAGTGGTGTACACTGCTTTAAAATTCTGGGTCTGAGTGGTAAATATATAGATATTTGTTGATGAATAAATGAATGGGTACATTTATAAAACAGAAACCAAAAGTTGCCAGCCAGTGCAAAAGAAGTTAGTTCCTCTCGCTTGCTTTTGGCCCTCGTCTTCTTGGCATCTTGCGTACCTGTAAGTCCCCCAGCGGAAGGGATCGGACCTTGTTGCCCGAGGCGGAGGAGCAACATTCAGGTGCGGATTGCAGAAACAGAGCTGGGCATGGGCCGCCACTGAGCACGGAAGCACACTTTGCGTTGGGCCTTGATGCGCACTGAGCATTGTGCATGCAGGTGCATTTGGCAGTGCAATTCCCAAAGAAGGTGGCATTGTGTAACTTTGTGAACACAGAAGTTACGCTCCACCTCTTCAATTCAGAATCTCAGACATTTTTTTAGTGCAAGGAAAACTCATCTCCCCTGCCCACTTCTCTTCCCAGGCAGCTACTTTTCCTTGCCTCATTTTGCCCTCAGAACTGGCCACGCTTGCCAGTGGGGGGGGGGATTCTGGAGCCTCACAAAAGGAACTTCTCCAATGCCTGCCCATGAGGGGTGAGACTGTGCCGGCCCCCTCCAGCTGCCACTCCTCCAGGGGGGCTGCACCTGCGTTGCCCTCCGGCACGGCAGACCCTTTTTGGAAGAGGCGGGAGGACCTGGGGATTTATGAGGGGCTAATGTGGGAGCCCCGGCCCCGCTTTACGAGCAGATCGTTTGGCCAAGGCCCCCCTTCCAGCCCCAGAGGGTGCCCCACGCGCCTGGCGCTGCACTCACGCCACTCAAAAGGGCCACAAAGCCGTGCGTGTGAAAGTTAAAAGCATTAATAAAAGTGCGACTTATAAATTACTTCATCTTTGTCACCCTTTCTGAAATGGGGTGAGTGAGGCCAGGGTAAATTTATTTTTAAGTGCTTTTGGAGACCATCAAGGGTCAGGCCTGGAACGGCTGTCCTCTATAAATCATTCTCTCGGATCTGATAAATGCTGGTGAATCATAACATTAGCCAATATGGATCTATTTATCACTGGCAGTGGCTGAGAGGAGGCCCAGCGGCCAGGACCCAAAGGGTTAATGAGGACCGTCTCCCATGGGGTGGGCGGGGTGGGCTGCGATGGGGTGACCAGGGCAGGGCTCCACATGTTCCCCCTTTTAGTGGAAAATGAGAAAGGCAACTCTCTCTCTCTCTCTCACACACACACACACACACACACACACACACACACACACAGACACACACCCGTCAGAGGCAGTCTGGATGGTCTTGCCTCCTCAGCGATCCCAACATTGCCCTCTTCTCCATCACACACACACACACACCCCCCGTTGTGTGGAAAAGCAGCTCCGCAGTTTGTTGCAACGGACCAACACCCATCTTGAGAGTTTGGGAAGCTCTCGGTATCTGAGAAGCAGCATCGGAGAAGCAGCAGCAGCCTTCATTTGGGAACACGGCTGCTCCAGATCACGTTTAGGGGTCTGGGGAGGCAAGCTGGCGTGTCTCCTGAGGTGTTTCACTACAATTTCCATTATCCCCAATCTCTGGCCAGGGTGTAGCTGATGGGGGTGGGGTAGGGATAGGGGTAGGGTATTCCCCCCCCCAAACAAGAATTCTGGTCACTCCAAATGAAATTTCCCTTCAGCTCCCAGACTGCTGGCCTTGCAGTAACATACAACTTCAGGGGAACATTTAGGAACCGAGTTCAGGTATCCAAAGAAGAGGGAGAAGCAAAGTCACCACAGAAATACAAACATGACAAATGGAAGCACTGTGGGCCTAAGGGATTTCCAGTGTCTCACCCCCTGCAGTACTAGAAATTTGGGAACTGAAGGAAAATATCACTGGAAAAACTGGATTCTCAGTTGGGGAGGCGATGCCCTTATTTTGTTGCCTGAAGCAACGCCTGCGTCTCTGGTCATGCCGGCTGCAGGATAATAGGACTGATTGCCTAAATGATATGGAGAAGAATCAGACCTCCTTACACCAGGCCCTGTTCTCCGAACCTCCAAGAGGTAGGTAGCAATGGGAGTGGAAAGCCACCTCTCCTGGTTGTGTTGCCTTTCTCTGAAGCCTCTCCTGCATTTTCTTCCCAGGCAGACCTCCTCTCATGAGAATCCGTGTGCATTTTGAACAGATTTTTCCCAAGCTGCCCTTTTATTTACACATTTTGCCTCACTTACTTACAGTATCCTCTTTGTCTCCAGTGTGTTTGTGCATCTTGTTTGTCCAACAGTGCATTTTTTAAGCTTCCCACCATTTAAAAAAGGAGCATCATTACCTGTGCCCAGTTATTTCTCTGAAATGGTCCATAAGGCCCGGGAATGTGGAAATCCTCGAGGTGAGGTGGAATTTTTTTCCTCCTGCAATAAGCCCCAGAAGGCGCAAACTCACCCACAGTCCCAGTGCCCTAGCCGTGTGTAATGCACAGGGGCCCTGGCTGTCCGAGCGCATGGCTACCAACTTCAGAGGCGGCCTGGCAGGAGCCCCCCTCCCGCCCGGGGCACCTGTGGCACCTCTGTGCTGGTTTCCCCAGGCAGGTGTAGGAATCTCTGCCTCCCCTCCCACAGGCAGAGACCCCCGTCACCAGTGGGAGAGGAAAGCGTTCACTCAGCCGGAGCTCCTGCTACCAATTAAAGGTCGCCAATATTGATTATCTGAGGGATTTCCATGCTCAGGAAGCAAATTAGAAACTCAATACCTGAACTATTCCTAAATGCAGTTATCAACTTTGGAGTTTTATCTCTTAAAACCAAGGCAGCTTAAGGTTTAATTCTATTAAATTAGAGTTTAGAAATAAGATTTGTGCTGAGGATGACGGCACCATTCAATTTAAATGGCAATATACTGAAACAACAACAGCCCCCTCCCCAAAACAAGCGCAGTGAAGAGAAGGGGAGAGAGAGGGGGCAGCGGGGGCTTCTGCCATGCATAGGCTCCGCCGTCCCCCATCCTGCCCACCCACCACCTTCCTTCGGAAGTGCTAATCCTCCTGCCTTGCTCCCTGGCACAACTTTGCCCTTTGTTCTTCGAGCCTCCTTATTTCAGCCACTGACAGAGAAGAAAGAGACAGCCGTGCCTTTCTTTCTGCAAATGGCACAATGAAGTCCCTTTGGGTTTGCACCGGGCATGTCAAAGGAGCAGAGATGAAGGCAGGGGGAAAATAATTCTCAGGAACTCCCCTGTTTTGTGTGAGTTACAGTTTGCCAGGGAAGCTGGGAGGGCTGGTCTCCTTTTCTTTTTCCCCCTTCAACGAGGTACAAGCAACCTCTGAACCTTTGGTGTCCTGTGGCACAATTCTTAAAAATTTAGTTCTGACACAAAAATTCAGAAGGAAAGGAGGTTCCATGGCCAACGCCCCCTCGTGTTGGGGCAGCAACTGGGTTGGCTTCTACACAGCAGCCACCAAATCAGGCTCGGGTTCAGGTTTGGCCTCTCATGTGGTACTAATCTAAGATGGTTTGGGGAAATTAAAAAGCAATCCAGGAAAAGACGGCCCCAGGCAGCTCCAAACAGGTCATTTCAATAAGCGCTTTCTCGCCGCACTTTGATGTCGCCAATCCGAGACAGTCGGACGAAATAGGGAGGACGTTCCTGCCACATTCTTTGGCATCAGTCCTGAGCTGCTGTTCTGAAAAGAGGCCGTTATTACGATTCTCAGAACTGTGTTTCACGGCGCTTTAGCAACCTGCCCGGCATTATTCGACTGTCAGGAAATACTTCGCATGCATTGTGCCTCCTTGTGAAAAACGCCAGATTCCTGCATTTCAAGGCACGCCATTAAAGAGCTCGTTCATTATTTTCACTCACATGGGACTTAAAAGAGTTTCCGAGTTGTTAATAGATATATATATATTTTAAAGAAACATATACACAACACACAACACACAAACACGCAGGCAACAGATCACTGTGGCTACATTGTACGAGTTCAAATCTTACGTTGTGATCTGTTGTTGTTGTTGTTTGCCATCCGGCCAGCTTGGACAGACCTTCACAGTCATCTGCAACCCGGCTGAGGTCTTGCAGACTCAGGACAGTTGTGGCTTCCTTCAGGAAGCCAGGCTCCTTGTGAGGGGGTCTTCCTCCTTCCCTTCCCTTCTGCCTTCCACTTTCTTGCTGTTCTTTGCTGTCAAGTCTGCTTTCACTTATGGCGACCCTATGGAACTTGGATAAGGACCTCCATCTGGGGGAAAGGAGGAGGAGGGCTCATTATATGGGGCCAGAAGGATCCAAAGAATAAGTCCAGTGCTCCCCCTGCCCAAGTCATCTCTTCCCTGAAAAAGCCCAAATCAAGCAGGAATTGGGGCTGCATCCAAGAGATCCAGGAGACACGAGGTCCCTCAACTGTCAGATGATGTGCATAGTTTTAAAGAGGTTTGTGCTGTATAATTGTGATCTGTGCCTTGAATCCTGTTCATGGAAGAAAGGTGAGATGCCACAGACAGAAAGACGGACAGACAGACCTCTACAGGCCCCACAAGTACTGCACTCTTGCGCCTTGTGGAAACTGGCAGGCACGGAAAATGCTTTACCCTGAGGGGGATCGGTGAGCGCTGGACTGGGGCTTGGGAGAGAATTAGGGAAGGACCTGGAGACAAAGTACCTGCTCACGATACTGCGACGAAATGTGATCCAGAAACACAGAGATCCTGAAGTCTGAGTTGAGATTCACGTCCACAGCCCACTTCTGGGAAGAGCACCAAGAAACCATCCCATTCCCCAGATACCCAGATTTGACATTGCGCATCACAGACCTTGATTTTGCAAGACCTGAGTGGGGCGAGTTGATGACTAGGGCCCAGGGAGATTCCTCACTCGCGGGGCTGCTGTAAGTTAAAGGGTAACTTGGTTGCACATTACAAGGACTGGATACGGAGCTTGGTTCACCTGTATAAATACACACACACACAGGGTGTCCCCCCCCCCAAAATGTATACACCCTTCAACATCTAATGGGAATTGCTTGAAGGCTGCGTAAATACATTTATATTGAAGAATAAATGTTATAATAATGATTTAATCAGAATTACAAATTCCATCTTAAATTACAATTTTAAGCAAGATGCTCAAACTATCATCCCAGTGCAGCAATGCTCTGCTTGGATTGTCAAAGCACAAAGTGGCAAACCTCATTCAGAATTTCTCTTGTAATGCTGTGACACTTCTCCACTATTGGGATCTTTAACCCTGTTAAGGGTGTATTAAAAAGTATTTAATTTAAAGAGCATTTAACAAAAATAATGCTGGTTCTTGCACAGGAAATTTGATTCCTCAACTGAAATGAAGTTTTCTTCACAGAAAATCCCTTTTTTCTGCACCAAAAAAATCCCCCTTGCATTTTCCCAGCACACAGAATAATTTCTAAATGGAAAAGTTTCTCACCCATCTAGGTTTTGCCTTGCAAAGATTTCCCAACCCTCAAGAAACCATTTTTTGACCATTTTTCTAAAATATTTTGATATTCTTTCCAACACTGCTCATTAGCAAAAGAGGAGTCGCTTGCAGCAAGGACAAAGAGGCCGTGTAGAAACAGGGATAAAGCAATCCCCAATCCACATTTATTAGGATCAAATATAAATTCACCAAATGTTCAAGTTTTCAAGTTTTCCAGAGGTCTTCATCAGGCTAGATGAGGCTGGGAGTTCTGCATCTCTGGAGCGCTCTAGCAGAGTATCCCAAGCGTCTGGCAAACTACAAGTCCCAGGATTGCACAGGATGCAGCTGCAGGTGGTCAAAGTGGCACTGAAGTGCTGCAACTGTCTAGTGCAGATGCAGCCAAAGAGACTGCAGGAGCCTGAACAAGCTGATGCCGGTCACCAACCTTGCCCGCTCCACTTCTGCTGAAGATGGTGAGAAGGCGGTGGGCGACGGGGCCTCGGACCCCCCCCTGCAAAGAGAAGAAGAGCAGTGGCAAATGACAAACGTCATTTCAAGGGGGATTAGAAGAATAAGGGCAGAAGCAGTTTAAAGAAAATGTGAGCAATGTCCAGCTGTACAAGCCCCACCCCAAGAGCCCTGCTTTCCTGTAAGAAGTGCAAACATTAAAAAGAATTTTTTTAAAAAAACATTCCAGTTGGAAGGAGTGAAGGGGAAATTTTTAAGCTGTAAATGGAAGTGGCTGTCATAGTAATTCTTGAAAAATGAGAGGAAAATATCATGCAGATGTCAAAATTAGGGGCTGGGGGGGAAGTCATGGGCAGTTTCCGCTGTTTCTAGTGATAAGGCCCCTTGCCCCCCGGTGCTGAAGGAATAGGAGGAGCGACGGTGGGGCTTCAGGACTCTGGGATGAGTGGCTGCCCACCACCAAAGGCTCAGAAGAAAAGTTCCTGGGATCCTTTTGCACCCCACAGCAACAGACCTTTGATTCCAATTTCCATCCTTTGGACTCCTTGCATTTATAGTTTAAGAAGGAGGCACTAGAGCTTTCTGGCTAAGAAGTCTAAGTACACCTCTCAACTGCAAATCCCAAGGTCCAATAAGATATTGCACAGCAGTTAAAGTGGGATCATAGCATTACAATTGCATAATGTGAATGGGCCCCTGCTTTTTGGTTTCAGACAGAGAGAAAAAAATTATTAAGCTACCAAAAACTATCACAGGTAATTAACATAACCCCCTCACATTCCCATTTTACAAACTGTACTTTGACGGTAAACAAAAATATCCCAGCAAGTAGAACCAGTTGCGCTGGTCATTCCAAAGGCGGATTTCAAGCTGCAATCTTTTCAAACTCTTTTTTTCCTTCCGACGTCTCCTCCTCGTTGCTATTTTTACGCAAGGCTCAGAATGTTTGCTGGGGCTCATCCTGAGATTTTTCGTCTGTGAAGAAAATTATTCCGGCCTTCCCACATGTGTTTCTAATACTCAGCAGGCATCCACATGGAGACCTCTTGTCTATTCTGACAATTCTCACAGCCCCATTATGGTCCTTTATGGGGAGGACTTTAGCACCAAAACGGGGGGGTGGGGAGGTGTCGGGGGGGGACGTGGGGAACAGCAGCGGCCGCGCTTCCAAACAGACCCCGGCCTGTTTTATATTTCTCTCTGAGCCTCTCAAAGAGAACAGAAGCAGGGGGAAGAATTGCCTTCCTCTCCTGCGTTGCCGTTGTTGTCCTCTGTGCAGCCGCGCAGGCCCACAAAAGTGCTCCAGGCCCCCCTCTCCCCCACGGACCCCAGGAGGGCTTTTGTGGGACCCCAGGGACCGGTTTGGGGGGGCAGGATTGAGGCTTGGCCTGGGCGAAGGAAAGTAGGCGGAAAGGAAGAGACGGAGGGAAGGGAAAATTGCTCCCCAGCAGATTGGATTTTTCAGTATTATTATTATTAATAACAATTAACACAATAATAATAGGCTATTGAAAGAAGGGAATTTCCTGTAATTTTAGAGAGAGAGGTGTAAATAACTATACACATTTATAACCCTTGAAAGGAAGACTGCAAGTCCCTTTTTTCTTCTTTTCTTTTCTCTCTTTTTTATCTTTTTATATTTACTGTTCTGTAATTCTGTAACCGTTTGTAATTTTTGATGCGCATTTTAAAACATTCTTAAGAAAATTATTTTTAAAAATAAAATGATAAACGAATTGTTGCCGTTGCTGTTTAGCAACAGCAACAACGTCTCCCCTTTCTTTCCTTCTTTCTAGGAGCATTCCCAAACAGACTGATGAAACATCAAAGTGAAACGGCCTCAGAGAGGATCCCGGGGGCATGGCGACCAAAGGCGAGGCCGCTTGGAGAAGCCCCCACGATCCGGCGCTGCCCCTCTGGCTTCTGGGTCCCTGGACGGAAGGCGAAATCCAGGCAGCGACAGCTGGCAGGCTGTGAAGCAGCCGTGGCAATCATAATCGCCACCACAATCGCCATCCTCCCGTGTTTTTCCCCAGCCCCGGGACTCAACACCTCCTCCAAAAAATTAAAACAGGGACAGAGAAAACTTCACATGATGAAAAACATGCACAAAGAGAACATATGATTAAGCTACCCATAGAATTAAAAGCATGACCTATGAAAGAAACAGCAAACGCAGGCAGTGCAGCCCACGGCTAAGAAAAGCTCTTTTCTCTCCCGAAGGCCGCCCACAGAGAAAGGGCGTCTTCTGATGCCAGAAGGACACCGTGGAGGGGCCCAGCCCAGTTCCAGAGCCTGGGAGCTCTCCACCTCCACCTGAAACCCACCCAGATTTCTCTCCCAGGCTGGGAACTGGGGGAAACACAGAAAACCTGTGGGACTTTGTCCAGCGCCCAGTGCCCTGGCAATCCTAAAAGGTGTCCGCCAGGGTCACACTGTGGCACCCAGTGCCACAACTCCCTGTCTAAGAGCCACTCTTCCCCTCCCTGCTCTTTCCAAAAACCCAAAGGCCAGCATCCCAAGTTCCCTTCCACCCGTGGTGGCCCTTTTTTGATCACGGTGCAACAGACTTATTCAGTTTGTGGTTTAGTAAGAATAGCCCCGCTCCTGTAATTATTCCAAAGGTCCTATATCCCATGATTGTTCCCGGTTAGAGCAGGGCTACAGGATCCATTGCATCTACCTACTTATTGATTTATCAGTCAATGACCGATCGAATGGGCCTACTCTATTTGGGACTAACCAACAGGACTCCAGCCTTGCCCTTGTGCATTGTGGGTTGGTGGATGACTATTTGCCAGCATCTCTTCGCTGTCGCTCTTGATTCACTGGGGCTGCAGAGAAAAAAGCTGTTGTGCGTTATTCCCCATTTTCCTCCCTGGACATTCTGTTTTGGACCTCCCAGTAGCAGTCCCTGAATTAAAAAAAAAAAAAAATCCAAGGGAGATGGGGAAGAGAACGGCCATATTAGACTAAATCCACCACCTCCTGTCTATTGGTAGTGCTTTGAACAGAGACAATAGCTTCTTGAAATGTTAAAACACCAGTTGACATCCCAGCTATTAAGCAGGGTTCTCCTCCTCTTGCCTTTAGGTAAAATCTTTTTTCCTACCTTTGTCATTTAATTCTTCTTTCTGACCATCTTTGAGACTGAACTTGTCATCTCAGCCCCCATACCCACAGGTTTTGAATTTTTGCAACAATTCACACTCCCGCTTTCCCCCATCCCCACATTGGCACATATGTCTCTCCGCAGAGGCATCACCCCATGCGTACGAGGAAGTGAACCATAGAAGCTTAAGCTAAACATTTATTTACTTTTTCACTTAGTTTCCAAGATGCTACAGAATTTCTTTCTATCTTTATATATTGTGTAACTATGCGAGTATAGATTTAAACTACACAAGGACAGTTGAAAATTTTGGCCAAAGTGAATTGAAATTAAAACAGAGCAAGAGAAAGGAGGCTCTCCCTTAATCCGTCACCTGCCACTTCAGGTTAGTTTCACCGTAAAATTCGGCTGAGTAAAACGCTGCTGACGAATTTGTTTCATAGACCTCCCTGCTCCAATTCTTGCCCAAAGAGATGAGCCACTCAATCACCCTTTCCAAAGATAAGAGCACCCACGTAATGGAAGGACTGGGGGCCGGGGGAGGGTGGAGAAGGCCTTTGGGTTCAGTGGGTCAAAGATGTGGGGTTTTCACCAGCTCTTTCCCAAGTCCTAATTCTGCATTCATTGCCACCAATTTGCACAGGGAAACTGAAGTTGTTGGTTTCCTGCCCACCTTTCCCACCTGGCTTCCTTCCTTCTCTCCACGTCAGCCTTCGGCCATCAGCCCACAGCCTGGCTAAGAAAAGAAAGACACTGCCGAAAACTTGCCAGCCAGAAATGAACAGCCTGTTAAGGTCTGAAAAGCTGTCATCTGCCGCAACCCCCCCGCCCCACCCCAAAGAGACTTGCGTCAGCCACCGAGGCTATATTTTAAAGTGCCTGTCCACAAGAAAACTTCAATAACGCAGCCTGGCTCTAATGTCTTATGAGAGGAGAGGCCATTTTACTTCTTCTATTAAGCCAGCGTGATTACAATGGCTTATTTCATGGAATATTAAGTTCAAATTCTGCTCCCTGGGAGGACAATAAAAAAAGAGAGAGAGAGAGAAAGGAGGGAGGAGGTGTGTGCCTGTGTGAGGTGTGAGCGCGTGTGACATTGCCCGAAATAGCCGCAAGGACCCTGAGTCCCGGCTATGATCCATGCGCAGTGGTCTCCAAGGCAGCCACCACAAAGGAATGAAGCCCAGAAGGCCAAACACTTCACTCCCAGGAAAGGCGACCCATCCAGACAGGGGATAAAGGAAAAACTCAACAGGGAAAGACAGAAATCAGACTGATTTATTTTACCATGAGAGCATTTGTGGATCTCAGTCCACTTCTTTGGAAGTACAGACAAAGGTGTGCTCCCCCAGCCCCCCACACGCACAAAACGTAAGATAGATGGAGAGGAAAGAGGATTATTTTGCTGCATTTTGCCACAAGGCATTTGAAGCCAAACATTTTGTGCCAAGAGGGCCACGGCTAGGAGGCCGCCTCTGACTGCAAACAGGACCACTTACAACCACCTGGAGAGCAGAGGCAACTTCCAAGGGTCGGCAGGAGCCCAGAGGGCTGTGACTCAGTTTCCCCACCCTGGCACCTAATGCGGGCAGGGGGTCCTTTGCTCCAGAGGGTCTAGGTGCCTCCCTCCTCTCCAGAGGGTGGCCAAAATATTCTGTTCTGACTGCTGGCTTTCCTCTCTTAACCTCTTTCTATTTTTAAAGATAGAGTAAAAAGAATTTACAAACTGAGAAAAAAAATCTTAAGGGTTTTCCACTCAAGGAATCCATGGGGATAAAAAGAGGCGTTTGGGCCAGGGAGGTCACAGCCGGCGCTGTGGAAAAGGAAAATGCTGTGTGCACTCGCTTGCTCGTTCAGCGGCAGCAGAACAGCCACGGGCTGGAGACAAGGACGGTGCAACAGCAGCCCCAGCGACCGTCTTCTCGGCACACTTTTCCCACACGCGCACAGCCAGGGAGAGGCTGCTGCCTTGCCAATGTGTGTGCAGAAAACGGAGAGCCCCAGACAGTTTGCTTTGCTCCCCTTTCTCTCCCAGTTTGCCTCTCTGGAAAGCCATCGTGTGAGTGTGTTCCATAAAGAAGGCAATAGCACTGATGCACAGACACACACACGCACTCCCACAGCGGCCCCCCTGCTAAATTGTGTCCAGCAGGTTGCCGCATTGCAATTTAGACAGCGGCCTCAGAGCCACGCAATGTGCCCTGCAACTGGGCTGCGGATCCCCTCAGAGCAAGTTTAAAAACCTACGCAATAAAATATAGTCACAAGGGTTTTTAAAAATTAAAAATGAATTTTAAAAAAATCCCACTAGGGTTACGGAAGTATTGACTGAGGTTAGAACACCACCAGCGTCATAACAATCCTCGTCGAAAGAACAAACCACACAGCCCCTTCCCCAGCTCCTCTGACAGGGCCGTTTGGGCCGAATCAGCCGAGGCCTGGGCAGAACCAAAGGGCCGCAAAGGAGGGCAAGGCAAGAGAGAAAGACCATAACATCAACACACCATCTCAAGATGTAATCGCTGTCGAACACAAGGAGGGAGAAGGGGGCAAAAATGGACCTTCCTCTCTTCTTTCCCCTCCTCCTCCTCTTTGAGCTCTTTCTTTTATTCTGCCCACGTTACAAAAGTGATCTGATCAGGTGCAGAGAGGCGAAATGGCAAGTGGTCCCAATCACAGGCTCTGATGCATCCTCCCAGCCCTGACCTTTTAATAAGAAGCCGTGCTGCAGCCCCTGCCTTCCCCGCGCATGGTGCGCCATGCGAGCGCCTCAAGCTTTGCATGACACAACTACTGTGGGCGCAACAAGGAGAGGGAAGAAACGGCGGCAGGTGTGGGGGGCAGGAAGGGCCCCAGAAGCTTCTGATCCCTGGAGTGCCAAAATGTTTCCATCCCTCTCTCTCTTTCACACACATACACACAAGAAAGGGTGACACACCCACGGAGGAAGCCCCACACGCATGTGCTACAAGCGGTTTGCCTGCTACGCCTAAGACGCCTGCTACGTCTATGTTTAGGACTTCAAAGGCTGGGGAAAAAATAGGTATGCCAGTGTGAAATTAGCTAAAATTATGACAACTGGGAAGGGGGGATGTACACTCTATCTGGACAAAATTTGGGTCTGCTGGAAGAATTCTTTGATGTTTGGATTCCAATTTAACCCCCAACTGAGTTCTGAGAATCAAACGAACTGATGGTGTCACCCACCCCAAGCCAGTCTGTCAAGGCAAAGGGATGCCTCTAAGAAAGAGAGGAAGGAAGGAAGGAAGGAAGGAAGGAAGGAAGGAAGGAAGGAAGGAAGGAAGGAAGGAAGGAAGGAAGGAAAAAATTAGATGGGATTGACGAAGGCTGCTGTCATCTGATGCATGCATGCGCGAGCACACACACACACACGTGGCTCCCAGCCTTATGGCCTGGGTTCATTAAAGGCGTTCACATGCTGGGGTCAATGCATATGTATCACCCTTGCCCCTTGCCATTGCCCAAATTACATATTCATATCTTTGTCCTGGATACTCTGCGAGGCACAAATGGTGCGCGGCAGACACGCACAGACATGCAGCACATGGCTCCCTCAACTTAAAACACACACAGAACAATTTTTGCTTTGTTATTATTATTATTTTTTTAAAGGTTGCCTCAGTAAAATTGCAAGCAAAGCCCATCCGGCGTTTCTCTCTCTATCTCTGGCCTGAAAGGCCAAGCCACCGTCCATCTGGCACATGGCACATGGCAACAGCAGAGCAAAAGATGCAAAGGACGGGTGCGCAGATGATACAAAGGCAGCACACACAAACAGAGGGAGGTATTAACATGTTTACCATCAGTGGCTCTGACTTCATGTCCAACATTACCTTTCTGCTAAGAACACTTCCACCTTTGAAAGAAGGACACTTGCATGCCGGATCCATGCAATGTTCCCCCCACCAGAAAACTGTCTTTCTTCATTGAGGGAAAAGTGGGCGGGGGGCTATAGCCCCTGTGAGTCTGTGTACATATTGTGATTGGGGCTAAAAATATGGAAATAAAAAAAACAACTTTATCTTGATGTCTCTGTGCACATATATATGACTGCAATGTGAACGGCACCTCAGAATTTTTAAGACTGTTATAAATGTTTAAACCATTAATAATAAATCTCAGTTGTTTAAAGAATATTTCCAAACATCATAAAATATTTAGGCCTGAGGTGCCCCCACCCACACCACATAAAAAGGGTGAGATTTATTGCAAAATGTTTGAGGGATAATCAGCCATTTTGGGGGCTAATATATTTTAATATTTATACACCTGACAGAAGCAGAATATAAATGGCATGTCCCGGTTTCCCAAAGTGTGTAGAATCGTCACAATTAACAGAAGGCGCAACTGCTGAAGGGCACCGGGGGCTCAGCGGAACCTGACCGGGGTGCCGATTATGGAAAATCCAGCGGCCTGGAAGGAGGAAAGGGATGTTTCTGTCTCTGCTGGGGAGGGGGGCAACAACATCCCCCCCAAACACACACACACACACACAACACAGAGCTTCTGACTCAGGGTGGGAAAGGCTCAACAGTCCAGGGCTCGGTGAGGCAAACGCAGTGTTGGTTTCACCGAAAGTGGAAGAGGCAGTTGACAATCAATAATCGCGCTCGATGTCACAGGGAAAGCAGGGAGGTGTACAAGCACTATTGACTTCCTTTCCAAAATGTTTATAATTTTAAGCAAACAGAGTAATTAGATTACACGAAGGAATCTGGCCAATTTTATCCGTGCCCAAACCACAGGTGCACAGGCACCTGACAAATTAAAGTCTTCATATGCAAATACAAACAATTATTATTGGGGTAAATGTGTTAGTCATTAAGTTTACACAATTAAAGATTTAGAGGAACGCACAATGAACAATTTATTGCACATTGTTTCTGTTGCCCAGGTGTCTGGATAACTTTGCATGAGCCTTCCTGTGGAACAGGCGTGCCAGGAGAAATGCTCGGCAGGCAGGCAGCCGTTTGAAGAATGCTAAGCCACAGGAGACAGACAGACAGACAAACAGATAGACAGACAGCAATGCCTTAAGACCCGGCTGCCAAAAGACCAAGTTGCATTGGTAAATCTCAGTGCCACTTTGACACATATCAATGTAACTTGGTGTTTTGGCAGTCAGGTCTGAGATATTGCTGTAACCTGTACGTTGTATATTTTAAAAAAAGGGGGGGTCTCTTTCCTGCTTTTACTCTGCACCTCAGAACATGAAGTCAATGCATAATATCTGCAAAGATTAAGAAATTATATTTCTTTAAATTCTTCCAGCATGAGAAATGGTTACAATGCTCCTTGCTTCTCCGTTGGAGCGTCTCTCACACACACCCCACCAATGCGCACATGTGGGGTTTATTTGCCTGCGTATTTTGGAACGCCTAAAGTTGAAGCAACGGAGTCGGAGGGACAAGCAACGGAAGGACGGCGGCACGGCGAGGCCGTGCGACCCCCGGGCCCTCCGCCGAGCCGAGCCGAGCCGAGCCGAGCCGAGCGGCGGCTGTGCTGTGCCCCTGGCAGCAGCCCCCGTGCCGGAGACAGGATCTGTGGGTGGCCCGGCCGGGGAGGGGGAAAGCTTTTACGCGCGCGCGCACCGCCCGCGGGCACGGCCAGAGGCTGCGGGAAGCCCCCGCCCGCCCCGGCCCGGAGAAGGGTCTCGGGGCAGGACCGCGCCTTCACGCGGCGCAGAGACGGGACGGCGGGCGGAAGCGGCAACGCGGGCAGAGGCTGCCGCGCATCTGTGCCGACCCGTCCAGACGGACGCGTGTATGCGCCCCTCCCTCCGCCCGCGCGCTGGTGCCCAGAAATGGCACAGGGGCTTCCTTTCCCCCTTCGCACCCGAGGAATCGGGCTCGGCGCCCTCCGCTCTTCCTCATCTGCTCCATGCGCAAGGACAACCGGGGCAGCCGCTTTCCCTTTGTTTACAGAGTAAAAAAAACATTACGGGGGAGGCGGAGGGTTTTTTTAAAAAGAGTCTTTCTCTGAGAGGCTGTTGGGAGGCAAGAGCTAGCCACAGGAAAAGGAAAAGAGGGGAGCGAAGCGGGCTTCTCCTTTCCCCCGCGCCCTCTCCTGCGGGGCTCTGCTTCGGGCTCGCTCTCCCTCTCCCTCTCCCTCCAACGGATGCAAGTGGGACCCGGCGTCCGCACACGCACCAGGCTCGCCAAAAATCAGCGCAATTGTCTGCAATCGAGGACGGGAGCAAAAGTTAGCCGGGCTGAAACTGAGGGGGAAGTAACGCTCTGAAAACAAAGCAAGGGGAAGAAGAAGAAGGAAGGAAGGAAGGAGGAGAAGACAGTCGGCCGGGCTAACTTTATTTGCTAATGATGACTTTTAAAAACCAGGGAGGAGGAGAATCGCTGTGCGCCTCTGTGTGTGTGCGCGCGTGAGTGCGCAGGGACCGGGGGGATGCCATGAGGAGGGGCTCTCTTAAATTTCTGCCCCCCACCCGTGTCAGGGCGAAGCGTGTCAGGCGCATCAAGTCCAACAAGATGAAACCGGGGAGGGGGGTGGGGGTGTTGCTGGGGGGCGGGGTGGGGGGCGAGGAGGGGGAGGGAGGGGTCGGCGGCGCCTCCTGATTCCCTCTGAATACATTTCACAATTCATCAGTTTTTGTCTTCCCTGCCACAAGTGAGGACAATCAGACCAGACACCCATTAGATTTTTCATGCAATTTTTCCCCTGTGTTCCTGACATGTTGGCAGGAAGGCTGGCAATTCTGAAATCTTACCAAATGAGAAAAATGTCAGAAACTGAACTGACAGCTCGTGGTTACTATGGTGATAGGTGATATTGGAGGGGGGGCGGGAGGCAGCGGGCTTATTTTTTTTAAGGGCTTCGTTAATTCAAAAGGAATTGAGTTCAGTATTTTTAAGCCATTTGATATAGATGGGTTGGGGGAAGAGCGAGACTTAATCCTGATCTGGGGTGGGGGGTGGGAGAGGGAAGAGGTTGAAACTCTTTTGACAAATAGAGGAGCCCTGCAAGAGGGTCTCCTCTTGAGCAAGAAGGAGCAAAAGGCGCCCAACCCTCGCCCCATTGCATTCTTGATCAGGAGCAATCCATTTTGGAAAAGGGCCGAGGGCGGCTTCATTATCTGGAGGCCAGAAGCATGGAAGATCGGGGCCACAGGGAGGGAGAGCGACCTTGACCCTCCCCACGCATTTCAGCATGGAGGGAAATTTGTCATTCTGCCCTTGGAGGCTCCTCATGAGGATGAAAAAAAGAGGTTCAAAACTCACCCTAAAAGCCCCCTTCTCCCAGGAGAGGGGAAGAATCTTACCTCTCCTAAGTAATTATCACCCAGAGCAGCCCCCGAAAAACCTGGGTAGCGCCACTGAGGTCTTGCGACATTCGTGGGTCTCAGACCATGCTTGCTGCCCTGAGAAAGAAACATGCTCGCTCCCTGAGCTTCCAGAAGGAAAAGAAACACTGCCATTAGGGAAAGAGAGAAAGGAAGGAAGGAAGGAAGGAAGGAAAAACGAAAGAAAGAAAGAAAGAAAGAACTGAGGCCTGGAATCCAAAAACAAAGCCACACCAAAAGAACTGAAAAGAGACAGAGAGAAGAACTAGAAAACTGGGATATTCAAAATTGTTCTCACCACCTTTTTAAAACACTGATTGTTTGCAGTTACAGGGAACTGCAGAGAAAAACCCAAGCTTTTAAAAACTATTTATTATTTTATTTTATTTTATTTCTAAGGCCTGGCCAGTTAACATTTAATTTAGAAAGAAGGAGGCAGGAGACAGTTGGCCTTTCGGTGTCTGCTGCAGTTGTTTCCTTGCGGCTGCTCTTCCCGAACAGCCAACAATGCCATCTACTGGGAAAGGCCGGGCAAGGGAGGAAGAGGAGGAAGGAAGGAAGGAAGGAAGGAAGGAAGGAAGGAAGGAAGGAAGGAAGGAAGGAAGAGGCCTCCTTTGCCTTCTGCCTCTTCTTATTCTTACATGGCAGTTTGGCTCTTTCCAAAGAAAAGGAGGCTGCAAAGGGAGATGGAAACCTCCCGGGTCTTTGAAACACCACAGGTTAATTAAACAAGTGAAAACAACAAAGTTAAAATTTGCTTAAACCACCTATAGAATTAAAATAGAATTAAAAGCAATCTAGAGAATATTTATAAATTTAGAAAAATAAAAATAAAATAGTAGAGCACATAATAAAGAGGAAGAGAAGGATAAAGAAGAAGAGGAGGAGGAAGAAGAGGGAAAGAAAAAGTAGAGGAGGAAGAAGTAAAAGGAAGAGGAAAGGAAGGGAAAGAAGAAAGGAGGAGGAGGAGGAGATAAAAGGGAGGAAGAGGAGGAGGAATAAAGAGGAGATGACATGAAAGAAGAGGAAAAGATGAGCAAGGAGAAGGAACAGCAGCAGACGTAACTGCAAACAAAGAGCAGGAGCTCTTGGTTCCTTTTGAAGAATGGCCTCTTCTGCTCCTGAAATCTCCCCAACCACACACACACGCCCCGTAGAGCGATTTCCTGGTTCCCCCAAGAGCCCCTGTTTGCCCCACCAGGCTAGGCTGCCAACAGCCCTAATCCTAAAGTGCATCTGGAGCCATAAAATACATCAGGAGGGACTGAAATGTCCCGAGAATGACCGGCCAGTTCAAAGGCGTTCTCGTGTGTATCAGTTTTGCCTGCCTGTAAGGGGCCAGGAGTCCCAGCCCCTGGGGAAAAGGCAGGAAACCAACCAACCAACCAAATAAACAACAAGCGCCCTGAAATGCCAAGCTAATCAGAAGGAACTGGGATGCAGGACCTTCCCAGAGCTGGACAGAGTTTGCTTCCTCTCCCGCCATCTATTTGGTTACTCCATGCTACCTGGGGATTCTGGGGGTTCAGTCCTAAAAAACATGCACCCTCCCCACACAGGTCTGGCTTTCTGGGTTTGAGATTCCACTCACAAAACACTCAGATTTGGGTACACGGAACCTAATGGCAGGAAACAGTAATAAATACTAAAAATCTCTTTGCCTGCCTTCCCCCCCATTCTTACTTTTTTTTCTAAAATGGTCGCCACAATGCCAACCAGTTTCCCTTCCTGGAATGCCTGGAAATTAATGTACACCTGTAGAGGAAGTGCAGTCTCCAAGGGATGGCCCCCAGCAAAGCGCATGCAGTCACCAAGACATGGCACACAACCAGGGAAGGCTGCACACTTCTCTCCGTGCCGCCTTCACACAAAGGAGTGAATGGACACTGGGATATTGTGCAGAGTCGTGGCTTCCCTACATACAAAGGGATATTGTAGAGCTGAGGAGGGAACAGGGAAGGGGAGCCCAAAGGGCCAACGGAGAGAAGAAATTCTCTGCACGGTGGATAATCCAATATCGAATCTCTCCATTACAAGGTGTGTTGCCCATTTCTAAAGAAAGTGATTTAAACACTGTGCTCTACTATTTTATTTTTTATTTCTCTAGATTTCTAAATATTCTCTAAAATGTTTTAATTCTATAGGCAGTTTAAGAATATTTTTATTTTTTTAAAAAAAAATTCACTTATTTAAATAATTTTTATCCTGACATGGGACCCAAGGGGTTTGCAGCATAAATTAAAATAAAATACAGCTAACAAAGATGTTAACAAAAAGGTTTTTTTTAAATTAAATATATGTTTTTTTTAAAAAAGAAATCTCTTTCACTTTTTGTAAGCTGGCTTTCAGTCCCATTTCTGAGGCGAAGCGGGGATAGTAAGTGTACGAATGCATGGATATGTGAGACGGGTGTATTAACATCTCAGTTGTCAGGGGCAGCATCCCCTCTGTATGTTCATTGTGAGGGGAAACAAGGTTGGGGGGGTTCAACGGCCCTCTTGTCCTCCGGCTAGTGGGCTTCCCGTGGGGCAACTGCTTGACCGCCGGATGGGCCCTCTCTGGCCAGATCCAGCCTTGCAGAATCCTCATGCAAGAAAGCAATGACTCCCTTAAAACAAAAGATGGGAAGGGGAGAACGGGAAAGGGGCCGATGCCTCAAATCTGGGTTGAGGGACAATAGATGCTTATTTGGCCGCTCTTCAGCCACCGCTTTTGGGGCTCAATCCACGGAGAACATCTCCTGGGCGCTTCCCAGCGGAGGGGAACGAGGAAGACAGCTGGGCAGAGCCTGCGCCTTTGCTCGGGGTCCTTGTGCGTGCCTCCAGAACGGGTCACCACAGCAAGGAAATTCTACACCTCAGTTACATATTTTCTCGTAACAGATTTGGTTTAAAGTAAACACGCAGTTACTCTTCTCACTCTTGTTGT
Source organism: Iguana delicatissima (assembly GCA_948472985.1). Taxonomy (NCBI): domain Eukaryota; kingdom Metazoa; phylum Chordata; class Lepidosauria; order Squamata; family Iguanidae; genus Iguana; species Iguana delicatissima. The sequence continues at coordinate 486,521 of CAOKZL010000132.1, forward strand.
AACTAATTTGCCATTCTAAAGAACATGGTTCTTTTCTTTAAAACACACACACACACACACACACAATTTAAGGTCTCCAGGCATTTCCAGTTTTATGTAGGCACACTGCCTACCTAATAAGAGCAAATAATACTGTTGTTGCTACCAGGTTGAAGGTCTATCAAACGCTATTGACTGGTGTTTTGGACAATCAATGATTTGGCTTCTATCAGAAAATCTAGGAATTGGTGAGATATTGTCAGATAATGAGCCATGCTGCAAATTGTGTCACTTTTTGCAGTTGTGCTATTGCAATCCTATCTACAGCAATTTCATTCAGCTATGCTGCTGCTGCTGCTGCTGTTGTTATTGTTAGGTATATTAACAGCCAACTGCTAACCCAAAAGCACAGGGGAGCTTGTGAAAGAGAAATGCAAGTGCAGGAAGAACTGAAGGTAAGCCAGAGGAGGCAAAGCGGGAGAGAGAGAACAAAAGGAGCAGCACACAAGGAGGACAAACAAGCCCAAAAAAATTGATGATGATGATGATGATAATAATAATAATAGTAGTAGTAGTAGTAGTAGTAGTAATAATAATAATAATAATAATAATAATAATAGTGCCCAATTTCTTTCATTATTCTCTGCCATAAGGAAGACTCAGAGAACAGGCAAACACTGGGGAAATGGATGAGAAATTCTGCAAGCTGAAATGTGGTACATGGGCACTGCTATGCATGTGCAAGAGGGACCCTTTTGCATCTAAAAGGCAAGGGAAGGAGGGAAGGAAGGAAGGAAGGAAGGAAGGAAGGAAGGAAGGAAGGAAGGAAGGAAGGAAGGAAGGAAGGGGCCAGGCAGGGCAGATGCACGAAAACTGTGGGGCAAAGAAGAGATGGGTTTCCTTTAGCTGATGGAATCTGGCTTAACAGGGCCTACAAGCCTTGTCAGCTCCACCTGCTGACTTATTTAGATGCCTGTCTGTGATCTGCGGCTCTTCCAGTGCAAGCCCATCCGTCCATCCTTGGTCACGGCCAGCTCAGGCACTCGCTGGGCACTTTCCAGCAACGTGGCCAGTCAGGACAAGATGGAGTTGGATCGGCTGCCTCAAACCAGGTGCCTCAGGCTTGCAGCTGCCAGCCAGGATAATGACGTTGCTCCACCTCGCAGGGTTGCTGGAAAGATGACAAGCTAAAAGCTGCGAAGTGCTTTGAAGACTCCAAACTGCTTAAACTACTTACGGGCTTGCTGAAACCAAATGGACCTGCACTGACGTTTTGATTATATTTCAAGCCATTTTGGCCAAAGGTGGAAAAAGCAGAGGAGGGGGGGGGCAAGGTGGCTTTTCTTTTTATCAATGGCCAGTTGCATTTGTTTATTAAATTATCCATAATCAAAATCATGCAGTGTTGTTATCATAAGAAATTTAATCATGATAATTAAGCAGCAGACAATTAGTCCACGCCAAAATGGTTCCCCAATCCGTGGCCACAACCCTGGGGGAGAGAGTCACGTCCCCCGGCGTCTAAGTCTCCCTTAGAGCATCTCTCTCCAGTTCTCTCCCTCTCCCCTTTCCCAAGGGCATGGCAAGGGAAGGGTGGGCAATTTTGGCACCCTTTGTGCTCTCTTTAAAAGCAACCAAACCTTCTTATTCAAAGGGCATTTAGAAATTATCATCCCTTTGAGATGCCCCAACAGGGGCAGCCAGCTGATTCTTGCAAAGGAGAAGGGACAGGGCAAAGGACCATCCTGCAGTGCTGCCACTGGCAAGAAGCCCGGGACCAACGAAAAAAAAGAAGGGTTGTCAGAATTTTCTTATTCACGGTGCATGGAAGGAGGAGGCAGGAAAAGAGAAGGAAGTGAAAATGGAGAAAGAAAATAGCAGGCCCCGTTCCCTCCTCCTTCCACCACTTCTTCACATGGCTTCTAACAAACAGGTTTTCTTGTCTCCAAGCCTCCCAGGATTGCAGCCAGATAATTTTTTCTGACAGCCTCTCCTCGGCTCAGGTGGCAACAGCAGCCGTCCTCGGTTTCAGCTCAAATTCAAGCCCAGTTAGTCATGTCCTCCTCAGCACAAAATCCCGTCTTGCAAGATTGCCAGGGCCGGGCTTTAAATTATTTACACCTCTGCTCAGGACCGGAGGGTGGAAAGGCAGTGGGGGGGCAGAGAAGGGGGGCCGCCTTGGCCGCTCTGAGCGTGTGCGGGTCAGGAGACAGACACAGACCCAGCGAGCGAGAGAGCAGCCGCCATGTGACAGAGGAGGAAGGAAGGGCTCTCTGCAGGAAGGGTAGTATTCTGGGCCTATGTTCACACCCTGCCTTCCCCAAGGAGATTGGGCGGGTTCCCACGTGGATTGGGCCCCTGTGGCTGTGAAAGATACCCTCCGCCCCCAGCCCAGGAGGAGCACCCCAGTACCCCAAGTCCACACAGAACCGATTCACTGATGCAGCATCCCCCTAGAGCCTTTTAAAAGCTTTCCGGTTTTTATTTACTTTCCTGCCTAATTTGCACAGAGAAGGGCCAGAAAAGTTTCCATCCGCTCCGCTGTGCAATTTCGTTTTCCCTTTTTCCTTTTTTAATCTGGGTGAAGCGCCGATTGTACGAAAGCGGGCGGCTGGAGGGCCGCCGGGCTGCTGTGCATGCGCGGAGTGCTCATCAATGTCAGGCGGGAGGCTGACCTTTGCTCGGAAAGTGTGCCGTTCTATGCAAACATTTACTATATGCCTATTTTTGGTGAGGATCAAAGAGAGATGGAGGAGTCGAGGGGGAGCATGAGCACAATGGAGTCCCAGTTTTCTCGAGATATTGTTGAAAAGGAGAAGGAAAGCAAGAAAATTGCACAACCATGCGAAGAGAGCAGGGCTGGCCTCCCAGATCATCTTCGCTCCAGACTAAACAGTTTGCCTGAATCAAAAGAGAGATGCAGGCACCATTCCCTTTATGCCACAAACACAGCAGACAATTGTCAACATTTAAGGAAGGTCCCAGGGTCACCTTCACCCTAAATATTCAGATACATCCCATGGCATAAATCTGAAACAGGATTACCGCCTGACAGGCATGTTGCCAAATAATAATTATTATTTTCCCTCCATGCTAACTCAGAGCTGCCTTTTCCTCAACAGCCTGTGCCTCCCGGGTGCAGGTTGGGAAGTTCAGGGTTCACCAACAGCTGCGCGAAACGGCTCCCAAAATCCGCCCGTCCCCCAGGGCAGAAAAGGTTGGCACCAGGCTCGTGACTTCATACTTTTCCGAATCATGTAACCGCTTCTAACAACAAAACCAGCAACAACAAAGTAGGATCGCTCGTAAAAGCTCCATGTGTTTCTGTGGCAAACTGAAAACAGTTTGCAAACAACAGTGAGCCAAAAGCCCTGGAAACCATTTTTTTCTGAATGTGGTGTTGGTGGTGGTGGGGAGAAGGACTCTCTCCATCTTGTCAAACAGGACACACACTGTTGGGGGGCAACGCTGTGGGAAAGACAGCTTTTGGAGGGGCTGGTGCGGAAGTTACATTATCCATCTGAAAGATTATTACACCTTTCGATAAATCAAGCTTCCTTTTGAGTCCAACCTTCTCCCCCTCAGCTCTCCCCCCCAGCTCCTTCTTGTAATTGAACAAGTGTTAAATGGGACCAGGCTGTCACAGCTGTTGCCACACATGAACCACGCTTCTTCGGCTGAGCTTTCGTTCCACATTTTTTTGGAGCAGTTTCCATAGAGCTGTGATCGGCTCTGCATTCTTCCGTGCCATTTGCTTTCTCCGCTTTACTGGGGACTTTCAGTGGCGGGGGCAGGAGGGGGGCAAGCAAGGCAAGCAGGGAGAGGCCAAAGGCCGGGGACCACTGTGGCACGAGGCCTGTCTTGGTTTTGCCATCTGATCAGACAGCGACGGCCAAAGGAATGCCAGATGTCCACCTCACCATGCCATGGTTTTGCCAAAGTGACAGAGAGGGAGAGATAAAGAGAGATCTCTCACACAGAGGGCCAATACACACGTGCAACAGACACATTAGAAGGGAATTCCTAGGCTAAAAAAGGACCACAATGTATTTTTAAAGAAATTGCTAATGGGTGTCCATCTTCACAGCCAAGCCTTTCAAGACTGGAAGCTTCCCTGCTGAATACAATCCTGAAATTTTGACTGAGGCAAAAAGAGAAAGGAGAAGAACAAGAGGAAGAGGAAACAACAGGGAGATGGCAAATACATTCACACCCATCGTCATTATCCTAGCACAAAAAAGGCATGAAGGAATCCGGCAACACCTTTGAGACTGACTGGGAAGAAGAAGCCATTTCCGGCATCTGCCTCCACGGGCAGGCCCGTTTCACCACCTCCTAGCATCTTCCACTCACGCTCTCTCGGGGCCCCCGGTGAGATGCCGTGTACCCCTCAGCCTCCCTGGTGCCCAAAAGCCAGGACTGGGTGGCCTTTTGGACACCCAACTGTTAATTTAAAGCTGCCTCACTCCCTGGCTTTCAGCTTTCGTCTTTTATGCCGAGGCACCTGCCGCTCAGCCAAAAACAGACAAAATATCCCACCCGTTAGGCTCACAACATAATAATTCCCAACCGGGGGATGGGTCAAAGCGCTTTTTCCCACACATCCATGGTGGCTTGGGGGGCAGCTGGGCCTAATTGGTATTTTTAAAAAGAATTCTTCTGGAAAAGGTGATGTTGTATTTTAAAAATGGTTCCCTTTTCCCATGCCCATGCACAGGCTGGCATCAAAGCAGGGTGCCGACCTGTGGATTCCGCTTCAAGAAATCCACCTCCATTTGTTGCTGTTCATCGTCGCCTGCAAGTAATTATTTTTTAAGAAATCCTGCCCGCCAAGGGCTCTTCTCCTGGCAATGCTTTTGGGGCAGACATGTTCATTGTGGGGGAGCACGTGTGGAGATCTGACCAAGAGAACACGGTGCCTGGGGGGCAAGCGGCAGAGGTCCCCCATTCCTAGAAGGAAGGCCTGCGGTGCCCATGCCTTCGGTCCAAGGCCCCTCAAAACTGGCCCACTCGAAACCAGGAACTTCTATCATTGCCTTTGACTTTGAGCCTTAATCAGAAACAGATCTCTGCACCCCCCCCCTTTTTCTTTCTCACCATCGGAAAAAAAGAGAAAAGAGCGTCTGGTGGCGCTCCTGCTCCAGCGGCAGCAAGAGAGGGAAATCTGGAAAGAATTTGAAGGGTGGACTGGCCCGCTCTTCTCGCCCCCCCAAACGCCTCCACCTTTCATTTCCTTCAGATGTTTATAACCTCGCACCTTTTCTGGAGACAAAAAAGGTTGCAAGGGGTGTGCGCTTGCCCCCCATCCTCTGGTTAAATGGGACACGAGGGGGGCTGTATTAAAAACTGATTGACATTAAATAAAAAAAAAATCCCTTAGAAGTACTTGCACATCTGTGAAATAATGTAATATAGGGGCGAGAGAGCAACACACACACACACACACACACGTGTGTGTGTGTGTATATGGCATTTATGATTCTCACTCAGTCTGGAGAATTATTCAAATCTTAAATGAAATGTTCAAGGGCCAGCTGTGGGTTTGGTTTGGTGCTTTAAAAAACAGTGTTGCTGCCCAGCTGTGCCTCAAATTTCTCTAATTCTATTAAAAGCCTATATATCTAGGGGACCCTTCCCAGGTACGCTTGAAGCCCCCCTCACATTGGAAAGCATTTCTGTTCAGCTTCATGATCAGCTGCATTTTGTTTTCTCTTGATTACCATCCCAGAAGTTGGGTATGTTTTATCTTACTGAAAAGAAAAAAAAGGGAGGTAGGAATGTGCACCCACCAACAGCCTCCCCATAAATTATTTTGTATTTTATTATCTCAGGGCTTTGCAGGGTGGGGGTGGGGAATTGGCTCTTAAGGAAGGTTAAAAAACCTTTAAAGCAAATTCCCCCATTTGGCTAAAATTACTTTTGATTTAATATGATCCATCTGTAATCAGTACCTGACATGCGCCCTCCTCTTCCCAGCTAGATTTACCAATCTATTTCTGCAAAAAATCTCCCATAACAACTCCCGCACGCTTTGTTTGCCGTTCTGCCCTAGGAAAAAGCCAAGAACTGGAATACAAAATATAGTTTCAGGAAACAGCTAAAAATAGTGGCACGAAAGAAAGAAAGAAAGAAAGAAAGAAAGAAAGAAAGAAAGAAAGAAAGAAAGAAAGAAAGAAAGAAAGGAAGGAAGGAAGGAAGGAAGGAAGGGATAGGTGGGTGGGTGGGTGGGTGGGAAATGAGGGAGGCTGGAAAAAAGACGAAAACAAAGGTGTACCACTAATTGGACTGGACAGCCCAGTGTGGTGTTGCATCCTCAGCCCTGGAAGAAAGCTGAAGCCCCAGCTGAGAGGCAACCAAACAGTTTTTGCACTGGAAGGACAGCAAAATTCCTGAAAATGTAAAGACACCCTTTAACTCTTCTTCTTCGCCTCCTAGGACTGCTGCTGGCCAAACTTAAAGAGGAGGACTCTGAAGCCAGTCACTTCCAAAGCGGCAGCAGAGCAGAGTAACTGTGGTTGTAGAAGCAGGAAAATCTTAAACGGATCCACAAAGTGTCAGAATTAAATTGGCATAGATAGGATTGTGCAAGAGCACAACTGCAAAAAAGTGACACTCTTTGGAATGGGACACAATAGCTGGTGTTACCTCCCTGATTCCTAGATTATTCTTGGATAAAATCTGAGCCATTGACAATCCAAAACTGAAGGAAACGTACTACTACAACTATTATTGTTGTTGTTGTTGTTACTATTTTGCAGAGCAAAATTTCCAAATGCATTAACAAAACATCTGAATAAAGCTGCCACAGACAGACTCACAAGAGTGCAATTACAAAAAGTGACCCTGGCTGGAACCAGCCGCATCCTCTGGGAAGATCCTGAGATTTGCAGACAAAATCTGCCCCAGGGATGGTTCAAAATGCTGGGGTGGGGTGGGGGGAGACTGGGAAAGTGATAGTGGTTGTGGTGGTAAGTTGCTAAGAGCTATCATAGGTTCCTTCTCTCTCCTTGGAGGTATTTATCCTAACAAGCTTCCTTTTGCAGGGCCTTCTGTTGCAATTGTATGCTCCTGAAATTACACATTACAATCAAATATTTTAAAATGGAAGGCAGGAGAAGAGGGGGAGGGAACCCCAAAAGTGCTGAAAATGTACATTGTAGTCAAATAAATAAACCATTGACAATTTTTTTTAAGGGAAGCATTTGTACATAAAGGGTAGAGTTTCTTTGAGGGGGGGATATAAAGCAGGCAAAATGAAGGGAAAGATATTGTTCCGGCAGCTTCAGACAGACAGACTTTAATAACACTTAACAGAATGATGTGCATTAATGATCCCAGAAAGCCCTTCTTATGCGTCATCCATCATGCGGAGCAGAAAATGAACCCTACGACAGCATTAGGAATTATTCCAGATCTTGTCAGTAATTCGCACCTTCTCTGTAGCATCCTAACACAAATTTGTGTGTACGAGACACTGACCATTAATCTCACGGTCGCTCCCGCCACGCACGCTCTCCCTCTCTCTCTCTCGCTTGCTGGGAAGCCCTATCAATTGTTTTCATGGAGAAATTTCACATATGAAATCCACCCTAAACTAAGTCGATAGACCGAGAGAGACATAAACCGAAAGGATGGGGTGTAATATTTAAAATGGCACTGTAAGAAAAATACAATAATTCAGCAGACTCGGGACTCTGCCTTGTGAAATAAAGCTGACCTGGACTGGGAATTCTCTCCCTCTGTGGCTCCAAACGGCCTTGATCAACCTCCTGCTAATTTGACCGGTTTGCCAAGATTTCAGGAAAAATGATCAGACAATTCCTGGATTTTGTAACTTGCACTGAAGGGACTTTGCTTGGAGCCAAATGGTCATTTTTTTAAAGCGACATTCTCCTTTAAATACAACCCTCTGCTAGTGGAAATAACAACAATAGAAATATGCATTCTAGAATCAAGGATATGCATTCCAAAATCAAGAAGAATTTAGAATACATAAGGTCAGAGATTCTTCTTTTTAAAAAAGAGAGAATACTTTCTGACAACATGTCAGTCAATTTCTGTCCCTACAACACAAAGATGGATGTTGGACGATGTTCTTTTAAACTGGTTTCTCTCCAAATATCCAGTACACTAAAGCAACGGCGCACTCGGGTGCTTGGACCGTCAACCGCTGGGCAAAATAAAATGAACGGGGGGGGAACAGTGTCAGAAAAAATGAGGAGAATTTCTCTCTAGAAACATGGAAATGGAAAGTCAAGGCAGCAATGGAGAGTCTGTAGAAGGTGCTGCCAGGCTCCATAAATTCCACTTTTTCTCCAGATTTGACTGATGAGCAAAACAGAATTGAGGAGCACGAATGCGGGCGGCTTCTGCCAAAGGACAACATTAGAGTTCTCTAAGCAAATTTTTGTCTTTGCAAGAAAACATCTTTCACCCAAATTCACAGGCCTTAATCCTTCTGTTGCAGGAGACACTGTCTGTGCAAGTATCAGAAATACCTGCTGGATAACTACCAGGGAGGGACAAGGTGCAGACCTGTGAACTCTCCTCAGCCAGGGAGAAACATTCCCAGATTAAAAGACCAAGAACAACAGGAGCAGCTGGCCCAGCCATGAGCGGGTGGGGAGCTGGACACAGGACTATGAAACCGGTCCACAAAACCAGAAAGAATGCATAGAAATTTGGCTGGTCACAAAGAAATACACGCACATACACACAGACCCTGCTCCAACAGCAAGAAAGATTCCTCCCTCCTTCCATCCACCCTTCCCACAAAAGCGAAAGCAAACAAGCCTCCATTTTGCCACATGCAATTTTGCAAAATAACAGAAAATGACACCAAAGGACGACAGCAATGCAGACGCAGAGCGGGCCTTGCTCTGACTCATTAAAACTGGGTGAAACCACAGTGACACCTTTGAGTAAAAAAAAAGAAAAAAGCAAGGAAAGAGGGGATTCTAGATCTGTGTTTTCTTTTCTCTCCCACTCAAAAGATGATCTGGAAGAATAACTATCGCCTCTTTAATCTGGAAAGAGAGTCCAGAAGCCCCCCCATCTAGAGAATTAGGTGGGTTACAATGAAGAAGGACCAAATGGCAGATGAGCCCCCCTGGGTCTGGCTGATCCCCGAAAAAGTGTGACAAAGGGCTACAGCAGGGATGTGCTTGGACAGTACATTTGGCTGGGCAGATACTGTGGCCAGACAAAATGGATTCAGGTCATGGTTTCTCTTTTCATTCCCAGCCCATTTAATGGGAAGACATGGAAACTCCCTTGGCGCAAGGCTTGGTTCCAGACATTCTCTTCGCAGTCCAAGCAGAGAGGCTGCCGCTTGCGGGGAGAAGTCTAAACAAATCACACACATACACACACACACACACACACCCCTCCCGTCTTTGCTGGGTTGTCTCCACGCAAGGCAAGCTCCTCTCCAGCGCTGAGATAAAGACCCAATCTGCTCATCAGACACCTCGGGGCTCTGCCATCTAATAGGAACAAATTGGCAATGAGTGCCCAAGCAAAGAAGCACGGGTCCAACTGATTTGTAGATTGATACTGATGTCTAATAATCCCCTTGGGCAGATCAATAGCAACAATCCTCAGCCCCTCACTTTCCTCTTTATTGGCACACAAGACACACAATGCACACACACAGAGAATCACAGAGAACCAAGCCTGGAGGAAGCAGGATGGGGTCCCCACACAGTGACATACAAGGCACCCCCTGGGAGCACCAGATGCAGGTGAGGACACCGGGGGGGAGAGAAGAGGGGACTGAGAGAGGGAAAGAGAGAGGATGGGGCACCAGAGAGAAGTGTGCCCTTGGCCCCTCCAGCCGGCCAGCAATGCTGCACGTGGCCACCCAGCCTCCAGGCCCCCAACCTGTGGCTAGAAGGCTTGCAACGGGCCCAACACCAACGCATGGCACAAAACAAGGGCTTCCCAGCAGGGCACGCAAATGGCATGTAGGAAAGTCGACCCCTGTCGTGAGCACGCAAAGCCAAACCGAGCTCAGCCCAGGCAAGCGGTTAAAAAGAACATTTTATTAGGAATACACAGAAGGAGGGCGGGACCCGGAGGGAGGGAGAGACAGGAGAAAACCCCACAGCCACCCCAGCTTTCTGGGCCAGAAAACACCTGGCAGGTGAGGCGGCCCCAGAGCAGGCCGCGAGGTCTCCCTCCCTCCCCACAAGCTTCCCCCTTCTTCCGCGCTCTGTCTGGCCTCCTGTCGCTTGCTTGCTTGCTTGCTTGCTTGCTTTTTTCCTTCTCTCTTTCCTTCCTCCCTCACAAGTATTTAGCCAACCATGCTCGCTTTTAATTTCTCCTAGGACTGGCAGTCGGTTGAGGCGGGACGGGTGCTTCCCCTTTCAAGAAATCATTTTCTAAATCCTCCGCGGTAGCCACAGCCAACCTCCAAGAAAAGGTGCGAAGAAAGGAGAGCTGCTCTTTGGGCTCTCTCTGCGTTTTTTACACAAGTGAGCACCGGGGACCGGGCCGCTCCAAGGCGCCTTCGGAAGACTGCCGGCGGCGGAAGAAGGGCGGGCGCGGAAGGATGGAAACGCCGCGGCATCCCTGCGCCCGCCCCGTCGCTCTTCGCGCGCCTCGCCACCCTTCTTCCCGCGCTCCAGCCTCACGGGGTCCCACCGAGGACACCTCCGCAGGGCCCCCCTTCTTTCAGGGGCACCCCGGGGCAGCCGAGAGAGGGAGGGAGGGAGGGAGGGAGGGAGGGAGGGAGAGGGCCTCGTTCCCCTCGGCCCGGGGGGTAACGGGCCAGCACCCCGTTACCCCCCCGGGCCGAGGGGAACGAGCCCGACCCAGAGGCCCCGCGGCAGGAGGCGGGGAGACTGAAGTGGCCCCCAGGAAGGAAAGAAGGGACTCACGCGGCTCGGGGCAGCGCCAAAGGGCCCCAAAGTCCCCTTCGCCCCCAGCCGCCCTCTCCTCCTTCCCCTCCCTCTTATCCTGGCTGCCCGTCGGGTCTCCCACTCCCCAAGACCCCCACCCCCTTTGCTGTGGTCCGGAACTGCTGCTGCTCCTCCTCCCCCTGTATTGTCGCCCCCCGCTTTCCCCCCAGGGCCGGCTGCGAACTTGAGGGGAAAAGGGGGAGGGAGAACGACCAGCGCCCCCCCGGGCTCCCAAGGATCGGGCCCAGCGCTCCTGAGCCACAGTCCCGGGTCGCGGGGGTCCCCCCGCATCTTCTTTCCAGAAGACCACCCCAGCCCCTCCCGTTCTTTAATTGGCTGCCCGCTTCTCCCGCCCTCCGAGCGCCTCCCTCCGCCGCGACTTTGACATGCAAATGAGCCGGGCCAATCAGCGAAGCCCCAATTAAGGCAGACGCCGCGCCCGCGCTGCTTCCGCGCCCAGAAGCCGCGCGGGGAGGGAGGGGAGGGAGGAGGGGCGCAGGCGCGTGGCGGGCGGGCCGCCATTTGCATATTCACAGCCGCCGCCTCGGGACAGGGACCGCCGGGGAGGGGGGAGCGGGGAGGGGGCGGCGGCGGCGGCGGCCTTACCTGCGCGCCCGGACGGGCCGAGGGACGGTCGGAGGGGCGAGGGCCCGCCGCTGCTGCTGCTCCGCCGCTGCGCCTGCCTTCGCCGTCGCCGTCTTTTCCTTCCTCCTCCTCCTCCTCCTCCTCCTCCTCCTCGGCCTCCGCCTCCACCTCCCCCCTCCGTTCCTCTCCTTCGCCTTCTTCTTAAGAGCAGCCCCGATTCCCCCCCCACTCCCGGGGCCCGTCCCGAGCCGGGGGAGCCAGAGACGCCCCGACGCCCTCCTCCCGCTCCCCCGGGACCGGCGGGGCGGCCGAGGCAGCGGCAGAAGGAGCGCTCGCTCGCTCGCTCGCTCGCTCCCTCCGCGCCCCTCCCCCTCTCCCCGGGCCGCGGGGGTGCGAGAGAACAAACCAACACACAAGCCCCCCTGCCTCAGCCCCCCCTTTGCCCGGGGGCGGCGTGGCGCGCATCCTCATCCTCGGGGGGCGACGCGGGCAGGCAGCGGTCGGAGGGAGGGGAGAGATGCCCCTCCGGCCGCGCGCATCCTCCCCCCACCCCGCACCCCCTCCCTCCGAGAATACCGCCCGTGGCTTCAGGCCGCCCGAGGTTCCGGCCCCGGAAAGACCCGGAGAGCGCCCGCTTGGCCCTCCCTCGCCAGCGCAGCCCTTGCTGGCAGCCCCCGGTCAAGAGGAGACCCGAGGGGGGCCTTGCTCGGCTTGGCCACCCTTCGGGCCCGGAAGGGGGCTCCCACCCCTCGCCCCTCCCCCTGGAGGAGCCCCCCTCGCGGCGCGTGCGGAACTCACCGCCCCTCCTGGCCTGGGGCAGCCGCCGGTCTCTACCGGGCCAGAGTGGGACCGCGGGCTGAGGACCCCTGCCCCGTGGTCCGCCCTTCCTCCCCGGGAGGGGCATGTGCTTCAGGGGCATGCTGTTGCAAGCCCCCCGCCCTTTAATTCTGCACGCTGTGTAACCCCCTCCCCAAAGCTGCCCAGCAGAGCCCACGACGCAACCCCGCGTGGCAAGCGGAATGCCACTCGGCTCTTTCCATGGGGCCTGAGAAGGTTCTCTCCGGGGCAGAGACTCCCCGAGTTGGAGGGGAATCCAGGAGGCCATGAAGTCCAGCCCCCACCCCCTCAGCGCAGGAACCAGCTCGATCCTCCCGGCGTCAGGGAGCTGTCCAGCCCCCAAAGAAAGAAAGAGACCCCCCACACACCTCCTCTCTGGGCCGTGCGTTCCACTGCCAAGCACTCATACTCCCAGAAAGTGCCTTCCGAGGTTCAACCCAAATCTACTTTCCTGGAACTTCAAACCACCCAGGGCAGTGGAGAACGGGGCTGCCCCCTCCCCTCTGGGGCAGTCCTTAAGGAGCCCAGAGCTCAACATGGGACCCCAAGGAGGCCCGGCCAGCACAGCACATAGCTGGACTATAATGGCCCTCAACTTGAAAACTGTGCTTCTGTGGGTATTCCCCTCCAGTCCATGTCTCCTCTTGCCTCAAACTAAGTTCCCCCCTGAGCACAGAGACTCCCCTCCCCCATGAGAAAAGGGGGTGGGGATCCTACAGTACTCCACATCAGAGAATCCAGGTGGTGCATGGGCGGGTCCCCTTCCCGTGGGGTGGTCTCACACACATGCTCCCTTGTGTAGAGTTGGGATTCCCCCCCCACTTTTTTGCACTACAACTCCCAGAGCTGCTGACCCTCTAAACTGGGAGGATTCTGGGATCTGCAGTCCCCAAAGGTAGCTTTCCCAAGCTCTCCCTATTGGGAATGCTGGCACCTGCCTTTCACACTAAGGATGTGTTGTGGGGAGGGGGGAACAAGGGCCTGGCTGCTGTGCAGAAGGAAGGGGGCACGTGCCTCCCATGTGACAGGTCAAGCAGGACTCGGTGAGGAAGGTTCCTCCTGTGCCCAACAAAGTTACCTTTTCTCTGCCCTTGGCACAAACCCTGAGTGAATGTTTAATGTCCATTTACCGGCCCTGAGAAGCTGTGTTTAAATAGGCACTCTTGAGACACAATTACAGTCAGGCTAATGAGCTCTCCTTCTTTCCAATAAGGCATCCTCGTCACTTAGACACCAAAATAATGCCACTCTCGCAGCCGTGGCTGCCGCAGCAGTGAAAGCCTCCAGCTGTCAGTTTGCACAGAGAAAACAAGGCACCGAGGCCAGGATCCCGTGCCCAGCTCCTTACTCAGCCCAAAGCAAGAGACCACGTGGCCCTCAAACAAGGGCCTCCTCGGTAGGCAAGCGGACTAGAGAGGGAGAGCCTGGCTGACCATCCGCCAATGACAAGGGGCAGGATCCTGACCGACAAGGAGGAGGGCAGCAGGTACAGCCTCCTGTTCCCTCAGGACTTGGTGCGCCACTTCTCCATTGATTTTGTGTGCCTTCAAGTTGTTTCTAATCTATGGTGACCTCAAGGCCAACCTACCAGAGGGGCTTCTGGGGCTGAGAGCGTGTGGCATGCCCAAGGTCACCCAGTGGGTTGACCCCTGATCTCTAGGCTTGTGGTCCAGTACTGAAACCATTCCACATGACTGGCTCTGTCTCCCTCTCCAGCGGGTTTAAAGAGAGGCTGGGGGCCCATCTGTTGGGACGAGCACTTGGGCAGTGACTTCCTGCGGAGCAGAACAGGGTTGGACTGGATGGCCCTTGGGGCCTCTTCCAACTCTGGGATTCTGTGACACAGGATGGTCCCCAGCCCAGAGGTTTCTGGGCCAAAAACAAGGGATGGGCCTTGGCTAAGTCAAAGGCAACCCAGCCTCAGTTTCCCTTCCTGGTTCCTTCACACAGAGGTATTCACTGCCTCGCTTTTGTCCACCCTCGTTCCTCCTGCCAACATTGCTGGCCTTGAAGGGTTTTGATTTAGCCCTTGCTTATGAAAATGGCTGACAGATTTTCCCCCCTGTAAAATAAACCATATGTTTTCATTTAAAATACCTCTCGCAAACAAAGAGAATATCCTCGCAAAATAATGCAAAATTGGGGAGGAAACCAGAAACAGGAAACAATGCATTCTACCAGGCCAGCTTTGTTGTATAATTCAATTTCTTTAATGACCTTGCCAGCCCAATGGAGTCAGGGCCTTCCGTTCAAGAGTGGAGGTGGGGAGGGCTGATTTGATGACATGCAACCCCCCTGCCCCAAACTCGATTTTTTGATGCCCCAGGGAGCCAGCGCAGTGTGGTGGCTCGAGTGTGGGAGTAGGACGCGGCAGGCCGGAGTTGCAATCCCCACTCAGCTATGGTAAACCCACTGGGTGAACTTGGACAAGTCACACACTCTCAGCCTTTGAGGAAGACGATGGCAAACCCCCTCAGAACATATCTTGCCAAGAAAACCCCACGGTGAGGTTGCCATAGGTTGGAAATGACCTGAAGTCATGCAACAACAATGGCTTTATCACACCAGCTGTTGCTGAGACTTCAGGAGCAAGAGACTCAATCCCAAAATCAGTATCTTGGCCTCCAACTCCAATATCCAGCATTGCTTTTGTTTTGTTTTTTCAATATACTGGAAGGAAACACAAAGGGTAGATGTTCACAACAAACATAGAATCATACAGCCGCTTCCATCCTATAAAATGCTTGGCTCGGGGTGTTTTCTTGGAGGACAGACTCCTCTCCATTGCTGCTTTCTTCAGCGCCTCAGCTCTGTCTTTGAAGAGAGGAACGGGGGTTTCTCAAACATTTTCCACTACAACACATGTTGGATGCCAGCCATTGTGGGTTGTTTTCGGGGAAAGGAGGGTTATAGGTTTAGTTTTCGTTTTGGTCTGGGCTGCATCTCACATAATAGCATTTTCACAAAACAGCTGGGGGCCCGCCCTCCAGGCAGGGGCCGTGAGTGCTGGGTTCCCACATAAATGGAGTCTGACATCACCACAGGCTGGTTGCCACAAGAGCTGGCAGGCTGGGGTCCCGTCCTCTGTGCTGGCCCACCCCCACCATGTTGCCCTCCGAGGGAGCAACCCAGACACACCCCGTGACAGCTACCTCTGCTAAGCCTGGGAGTTTTGGGCCAGCTGCCACAGTTTGGGATCCAATTGGTTCCCTGAGTCACTGGATCTCACTGGGCTTGGATGTTGCAGCGTGCCACCTGGTGTTGCAGCGCAACAGCTATCGAAAGGGCATTTCCCTTGGCCAGCAAGTGCTCCAAGTGACACAGAGAAGGAGGAGGGAGGCAAGGAGCCCTTTGCCGGGCCCAACTGAGTGGTCCCAATCCCCTCTGCTCACTTTCAGACCCCTGTGACCGACCACAAGATGACACCCAATTTACAACAGCAGAAGCCGACCTGTGTCAGGGAGGCCAAGGCGATCCTTGGTTGCAGGATCTAATGCTTCCCCCTGTTGCATCCCAGGACTGTGGCTGTGTGTTTCGGAACGGAATTGCAAAAAAATGGGAATTAAATCCCAGCCCTCAGCCTCCCACCGCGTGGCCTGCAAATGGCAGAACTCCACACACATACTAGAGAGAAGGGCCCTGGAAGACACAAGGTGCTTCCTCACTTCCCTCCCTCGGTGGTTTGCTAAGGGAGATGTCCGAGCTATCCCAATCAAACTGGGTCCAAGATCTGGCCAGTCGTCCTCCTTATTCCTGCAGAATGCTCCAGATGTGTTTCTTGAGCCTGGAGAGTGGGAACTAGTGATGATCAAAAGGGAAGGTTATTAACCCAGTCTCCCCATGGTTGCATGCAAAACACTTTCTGGGTTGCTTCCACTTTGCCTTGTTTTTCTCCCCCCACACTGCAAAGTGCACCTCTCCCCCACCCCACTGTAGCTGGTAAGGAAAGCAAAGGTATCTGAAATCACAGGCCTGTTGCTAACCATAATTGCAGATAGACAGACAGACAAACAGACAGATACACACATACTGTAGGTGTCCTTCCCTGCATGGAAGAATGAGTTATGGTCTCAGCATCTTTTTTTCTGTGAGATTGGAACAGTGGGTAAGCAGAAGGCAATTCCTGTTGGAACTGACTCTTCCCCTGAAACAATAAATATTTTATTTTTATGTATCTTACTTTTGCTGGGGCTCTGGGATTGTCCTTATCCACCTCCCTGAATTCCTACCAGTCTTCCAGGGGCCCTGGGAAGGTCTTTCCTGCTAAGAGAGAGAGAGAGAGGAGGCCAGGAAACCACTAGGCAAAATAGAACACACGTTTAAGTATTGCAATTGTGTCCCATAGCCCACCCCACAGCATCCAGGGACTCATCTGAGAGGACAGTTGCCAGTCAGGGATCCTCCTGGCATCTGAGGTTTCTTGGCCAAAACCTGAGACAGAAGGACAATGGCACCTCCTGATGTCACCAAGTGCAACGCATTAACTTCCAGCCACTGCTGCTCACAGCTTTTCATTCAAATACACACACACACACACGCACACACGCACACAAACAGAATATGGTCACATATATATGCACAGAAACACAAATCTCAGCTAAAGAGGCTGTTCCCCGATCGAGACAAAAGGAGGGGTTACTCGCGCTCTGGGGCAGATGTTTCTGGGCCCACTCGCCGTTCCCCTCACTTCTCAAAAATCATAAAACCAGAAGGAACAGCAAGGGCCACCACACTCGACCCCCTGCCATGGGGGAATCCACTGCTAAGCAGAATTTTGGAAAGGAGGGCAACAGCCCTGCAGCAGTGGATGGGATGGGAGCTTTTCCCACTCTTTGGCCCTCCTGTTTTGCAGCTTCCATTTTGTGGGTCTCCTCTGCATCCTCTTGGCCTCATCTCCCCATCCCCACCCCAGTTGTGGCCACGACACCTTCGCCTTTGTCATTGTCTCCTTCTCCCACCTTGGGAGGGTCGGGTGCGGAGGGGGCGCCTTCCTTGTCCCCAGCTGGCTCAAAAAGAGACCCTTCCTTACTAGGATCACATGTGGATGGCCTTGCTCAAGCAGGCAAAGAAGGAAGGAAGGGAGGGAGGGAGGGCGGGAGGGAGAGAAGGTAGGTAGGTAGGTAGGTAGGTAGGTAGGTGGGCGAAATGGTCACCAAAGAGCGGCTCTCCTCCCCCTTGGCCCCTTGGCTGTTCTGCTGATTTAGTGAGGATATCACCTGGATACTTTATCTTGAAATATTTCCTTTTAAGCAGAGGGGAGTGTGGTGGTGGGGGAATAACAATAATTGAATGGGGTGGGATGGGGGGGAAGAGGGCTCTTAAAAACAGATTTTACTGTCCCAGGGAGAGCATGACAGCAACAATTTACAATTTTCTGCCATCCAGTTCCCTCTCTCTCAGCCTCCCTCCCTCCCTCCATTATTGTGTGCCTCTCTCTCCCCCCTTCCCTGCCTCTCCCCACATCTATCCTCCATTTCCTGATAACTTCTCATCATGCTAGTTCATGCCTAATATAAAATGGTGGTGCAGAGAGAAGGGGAGAAAAGAAAGAGGGAAGAGAGGGGAAGGGGGCGGGAAGGCGTTGCGAGTGGGAGGCCAAGCAAAAGAGGGGAAGACTAGGGGGGGAGAAGGGAGCGGGAGAGATGTCGGGGCCCCCGAGTCTGGCATTTGCCTATTTAAATTCAATCATGCCTCCCTCGCTCGCCGGGCGGAGAAATGGGTGGCCAGTATTATGAATTTCTGATCAGAGGACTGATAGGTTATGCGAGGGGACGTAATCCCACCGAGGCAGCTGCTGGTCCCCCCCCAGCATCGCTCTGCGAGGGCAAAGCCATCCCGGCCCCTCCCGAGACGGCGCTCGGCTCTGCCCTCCGGATAATTCATCCCCCCGCCTGGCTCGCTCCTCTTCCTCCCTTTTCCTCCTTTTTCTGAGTCCATTTGTCTGTCTCCTCCCCACCCTTAAATAGGAAGCCAAGTCCGCCCCCTCCGGATTCCCGTGCAGATCGGACCCCATCAAGCGCTGGGGGGAGACACACATGGTTTTGTTTCGTTTCGAGCCTCGTTAGCATGACTGCCCCTTCCCAGGGCTTGGTTTGCACCAGGGCAGCGGTGGAAAGAGAAAGTGAAAGCGGGGAAGGGCCGTCGCCGGCGGCCGAGACGGTGTGCCCCGGGCCTGGCGCGGGTTTCCCTCCCTCCCTCCCTCCGCAGGGCGTCTTTGCGGACCCAGACAGGAGGCTCGCCCGCCCCCCTTCCCGGCCCCCCGGATAGCGGCAGCGTGCGTAATCGTATTTGCCTGCCGCGGAAACAACATCCCAATTGCGCAATTTGTGCGTGTGCGCACACCTGCCCGTCGCCGCGCGTGCCTTTCGGGTGTTAATTACCGGCCTGCAATTAGCAGGCTCCGCGGGGCGGCCAGGGTCGCATCGCCGGCGTTCCCCGACCGCGGCAGTTGAAAAGGCACCCCGGCCCTTTGAGCTGCCCTTCCGGAAGTGGGGCCCCGACGAGGAGGCGGATTTGCGCCCCTTTAGTCCTCGCCTTCCCTTTTGGAAAAGGAGAGGAAAGGAAAGGACGCGAAGCCGCCGCGGCAACGGAGCTGTGATGGGAAGTCGGGTGGGTTAGGGATGACACCGGAGCAAATCCGGGTGTCACTCCGGATCCCAAATAATGGGCAGAACGAGGGGTGGCCCAGGAGTGGGATCGGAGCAGAGGAGGAGACCGACGGGAGGGAGCCCTCCGCGAACCATCGAAGGAAGGGAAGGAAGGAGGGAAAGAGGGCGCCAGGGTTGGCCGTCTGCCTCTGCTGCGGGACGAGACCGCCTCCGCTCTGGGCTCCCTGGAGGAGGAGACCCGGGCACCCCTTCGCCTGGCCAGAGCTCAGCCCCAGGGGAGGAAGGGAGAGGAAAAGTCTCCCCTCCTGCTGGAATCGCCTTGGCAAAGGAGCCCCACCCGGGACGCTGAGCGGGCTGCGCTTATTTAAATAAATCGATGGAAAAGGCCCAGAAAGGGCTCTGGCACGGGGGCAGCCCCCCAGCTGGAAGGTTCATGGGGCCGGTTCTCATTGACAAGCATTTGGGGTTATTTTTAAGCACATGAGCAAAATAACTGCGGTTTATCCAGCGTTTTTCTTCTTTGTGACACCGAGGCCATTTCCACACTAGACTGTTATAGCGCTCCCTAAACTGCAAACCCCAGGATTCCATAGGAGGTTGAAAGTGGAATCATAGCGCTATAACAGCCTGCTGCGGAAATGGCCCGCGTGACTGCATTTCCACGCGTGACCGCTCCAGTGACCTGAATTTGTTTGGTTTTTTTCATGATGAAGATGGGCCACTGGCTCCTTTCTCACCAGGAGGGCTGTTCCCATCACTGTTGTGTTGTTTTGCCGCCTTCTTCTCCTTCTTTTAGTGAGTTAACAGCGCCCCCCCTTCCCTGCTGGCCCTTCCACTTAGCAGCCCATTTTTGGCCAGTTCTGTAGCAGTGGTTTCTGGCTTCCTTTTCTGTGGTGCCTGAAACTCTGCATTTGTTGGTTCCAAAACTGTAATATTTCATTTTATTAACTGACAAAATTTCATTTCCAAAATGCCAGTTTGCAGCTTTATATATTTATCTCTACCTATCTATATCTTAAAAAGCAAATAACGAATAAAGGTCCAGAACATCTACTCAAAACAGTTTGCAGCAAAGATGCACAAAAACATGGGAGGGGGCGGGTAACTGATCATTTAATTTTTGAAATGAAAGCGCCGTGCAAGAGGAGCTCCCTGTGTGTCTCTGTGGAAATGCTGCCACCACACTGTCCACGGTGGAAACTGCATCGCTCTTGTGAAAAGAAGCGACACAAAGCCACACAAGCGTGGCAAAATGCCCACCACGCATGGCTCTGGGGACCCCAGTCGGGTGTGCAAAAGGACACAAGCAAAGCAGAGCCCAAGAGACAGGTGGCAGGGAAGGATGATTAATTTTGTTCTCACCTTTCTCCAAAAAGAAAAGAAAATCCTATGAAACAGTGCTCAAGGCTGTTAACAACATCACTACAGAAAACTTAATCAATGCAACTGTTGCAACCCATAATCAATAAGCACTGATTCAGATTAAGAGGCCAGTTTTGAGGAGGAAATGTGTTCGAATATTTCCACACCTTCCTGGGCCAGAAAGAGAGCGGAGTGCCAGTTGTGGGTGGCATCCAGACGCAAAGGAATTCCTGGAACCTCACAGCGCAGACAGCGGCCTCAGCTTGCAGGATAATTTGGCCTTCATGACCACAGCCCTTGAGACCTCCGGCTGGCTTCTGTCTCTCCCAAAACCCACTCTCCTACCTGGCCTTATGACTGATTGATTTTGTTTTTTCCTAAATTCTGTCACATTCTACAAACCACATCATTCCGTCCTTTAGCGGTGTGAATCCCTGCCTCCCCACCTCACCCCCTACTTCCAGTGCCCCCAATTTTGTGAAACCCGTTAGCAAATCAAATTATCCAAAAATAGGCAGCTTAAGTGCCTATATTGTAATCAGGACAACTGTCACTTGGAAATCAAGTGAACTTCAAATTGCTCCAGGATCTGTTGAGTGGGATGGGAAGAAGCTACAGCTTCCTGTTTCCTGGAACACAGAGGGGCCTCAAAGCGAGAGGCAAAATCCCTGGAATTTTGTTCTTGGTTACCTTTGGTTTTAATGAAGCTAAATGGTGCCTGTTGCAGTTCTGCCCCTTTTTGGCCACATTCACCAGCCATCATGGCAATAGCAAGAAGAATTTTTTTTAAAAAAAAAAAAGCCTAAATCTTACTGTTAATCTCAATTAGAACAAACCTACCCAATGAATGGTGTTTGCCTATGTGTTGACCCACCATTCCACAGCTGCCCCAGTGGGTCACCTCTAGCTGGGAGGAATCTAGCCAAAGGTTTTTATTTTTTTTAAAAGGATGCTACAGAGAAAGCCGAATACCACCCCCCTCAGTTTTGCAGGGTACAGAGGTTCTGCAAGGACAACCTTTCCATGCTGCAGTCCTGAAGCAACTGGCACTCCCTCAAAGCTGCCATATCATCCCCAAAGGTTAATTTTTTTGGGGGGAGGAAGTGATTTTCAGATGACTTTGCACCCCAAATCACCACAAGGACAGCTATGCTGCTCACAGTGGAGCTGTTTGCCCTCTCTCTCTCTCTCTCTCTCTCACTCCCAGCCCCTTTGATTTTCACCTGTCCAAGCAGACCAGCCACAACACGGCAGGTTCCACACTGATATGGGGGTGATGATGGGGGTCTGATGGGAGTCAGTGTGCCATCCACTGCTACGACGAAGCTGGTAGTCCACTGGATCCTTCTGCTCCCAAGGGCAGATGCCCTGGGCCAAGAGAAATTGCTGAATGGAGAACTCCTGAGAGAAAAACACAGGCTAAACTTTGAAGGGAACACCCTGCACCCCAAATTTTCCTTTGTGGCTGTGAGAAGAGACATTGGAAGGCCTTCAGAGGGACGGCAGCGGGGAGGAGGTATTTAAGCCATGCTTCTGGATAGGTTTTATTCCTCTCCACTTTCCATTCCTTTATGATCTTTCTCTCTCCATCTCCATGTCAATAATTTGTCTAGCATCACACTCATCTGGGGTCTCACTGACTAATTCTGACCGTCAGTCTTCCTTTTGGCAGTTCCAAGACATGCTTAATAGAGCCCATGAGCCAAAGGAACTCTTTCTTCCTTTGGATCCATGCACCAGGCAGGATTTGGCCCAATCTGGCTCTCCCTCCTTTTATCAGGGAAGGGCTTCCCTCCCACCACCCCACCCCAGGAAGGGCAGCCTTTGGGCCTCCCCAAGGGCCTCCAAGGAGCCACCCACTCCATATGCATGAGGAGGAGTCCACGCCAGTCCTCTTATATCCAAGAGCCAAGCCTTCCCCGTTTAATAAATCTTAGCAGTTCCCCCGTTATTAGGCAGGGGATTAAAACTAATCTATCAATCCCAAAGCCAAGCGTAGAGTGGATTAAAATGCAAAATATACCCGAGTACGAAGGTGCCTAATGCTACATAACAAACATTTCAATCACAGAAATATATATATTTTATCTTCTTGTTCATGCTAAATAGATGCTATTAGTGTTAATGTCAGTATTAGTGCAAGTTGGGGGAAAAGACCTTTTAGGAAGACCTAAATACTCTATTGCCTGGGAAGAGCTCTCAAAGCAGCGGCAGCAGCATCTCCTGCTTGGGAAGGCAAGGCTGCCCCATATTCAGAACCATGGTGTACTCCTCCGGGTCAGCTCAGCTGTGCTTGACCTTCCCTGCATTTCCCCCTTTAATTCAAAGCCATGCCTGCCCCACGGAGCCTTAACGAAGAAAGGCACGGATGGCGTGCAGGGGAAAACCCTGGTTTAAAATTCGGAATGATGATTTGGGATTAGAATCTCAGCGCATGGGAAGATGCTCACTGCTGAGATTCCAGCATGGGGCCAGGAAGCCCTTGGTGACACAGCACACCCTTCCCTCCTTTTTGCCAGAGAGCAAAGGGAGGTTCCTGTGGCCACAGCCCTGGTTCACACAGGGCAAGACAACCATGTCACACCTTTGTTGTTGTTGTGATGTGCTGTCAGGACAGCTTCCCTGAACGGGAGACCCCCACGAGCCCCAGAGACACACACAGCTCTGCTCCGGAGCCCATTCACACTACATAATTATAACCCTATCATTCCTCTTTAACTTCCACAATTCTATCCTGTGGAATGATGAGCTGAGAGAGTGTGGCTTGCCCAAGGGGCTTCCATGGCCAAGCAGGTACTTGAAGCCTTCTCCTAGTCCAGTACTCACCCCCACTCCACTACCCTGGCTGTCTTCTAAAAAGCGTTTTCTTGGCAAGATTTGTTCAGAGGGAGTTTGCCATTGCTGGCTTCTGAGGCTGAGAGAGTGCAGCTTGCCCACAGTCACCCAGAGGGTTTCCCGGGCTGAGCAGGGATTCGACCCTTGGTCCCCCAGAGCCCAATGCCTTTATCATACGAGGTGGTAAGTTGCAATCACAGTGGGACTGTGGCACCTTTGGCTGGGACTCGCCACAGGACATCCATCCTCTTCTGTTGTTCTCCCCATTTGGAAAGCGTCTCTTGTACAAAGGAGGGCATTAATTTTGTGTGTGTGTGTGTGTGTCTCTGGAAAATAAACACTTTCCAAATTGTTTCCCACTAGGAGACAAAAGAAGAGGAATGACATCATGTGATAAATCCCAGCCAAAGACTCTGTTATCCAGCTGTAATTGAGATTTTCCTGCCTTGTGTGATGAGCTCCCAAGTCCAACACTCAAACTGCCAAGTGGTCCTGGCTCTCTGACTGCCTTCGCCCACCCCACTCCGTGTGTGTGTGTGTGTGTGTGTGTGTGTGTGTCTGGATCCAGAGACTTAAGGCCCTAACCATGCACAGTCTCAGCCTGGGGGACAAGAGGGAAGACCACCACCTGCTTTAGGGTGTGGACAGCAGGGATTCTCCTCCACCACCTTGGATGCACCTGACTTGCGTTTTCAGCAACTGAAGCAGGCAGGTGACAAAACGTTTTTCTAATTTAAGTTTTGTTTGCTAATCATACACATATACGCACAATGTATATGATCACAAAGCAAACCAACAGCACTTCTCCCAAGTTTGTCCTGAATCCCAGAATATATGCAATACACATATGATTAACTCCATCGTCCTGTGATCCAACAAAAACAAACTTATCAGAGTTTGTTTCTTTGGCCATTTTCGCATTACACTCTTATAGGGTGATTATTCCACTTTCGACATCCTATGGAATCCTGGGGTTTGCAGTTTAGGGAGGAGTTGGCCGGCAGGATTCCATAGGATGTTGAAAGTGGAATAATCACGCTATAAGAGTGTAGTGCAGAAATGGCCCTAATTTCAGCCTCTCTCTCACACACACACGCACAGATTTCTTTGCAACACAACGGTTGCCTGCTGAAACCCCATGATCGCTGTCTCCCTTGGAGCCTTTGGGGACAGACTGATTGATTTTTATTTAATTTAAGCCCTCCCATTCTCCCAGCCCAAGGCACCTCTCCACATAGATTAAAGCTTTAAAAAAAGAAAGACTCTTTCCTATTAAAGCACCCCTAATTTGAGCAAATTCCTCCCCGTGACTTTCCTCCCCTGTCATCCTGCCAGACTAATAGAGGAGGAGCAGAGGGGGTGTCTGCAGGAATTCATAAACTGTCCATCCTTTGCTCTTTCTGGTTTCAGGGGCACACACTAGAAGCAAGGGCCGGTGGAATCAGGACCCACCACCCCAAATGGAGCCCTTTTAAAGCGGCAGGGGAAGGGGGAGTGGGCTGGGAAGGATGCTCATATGACCAAGCCGATGACAAAGACCGCGGGTGAATGCAGCCCTGCCATGTTGTTGAGAGATCAGAGAGGGGGAGAAGAAGTGTGTAGAGGTTTATAAGATTAATTCTTATCTCCCCGGGCACCGGGTCAAGGCGAGTCAGAATTGTCACTCAACCAACCCTGTGGATAATCTGCCTTCGATGCTCGCAGTCAAACCGTGGAGCGTCTGCTGCCCAAGACCCTCCCAGGAAGAATAACTTCTGGAGGGGAGGGGGGAGGATGATGCCCTGGGCTTGAACGAAATATAACGCTGGCAGAGTGGGCGAGGTGGGCACCAGGGAAGTCTTTGCATCTCCCCAGGTGGGAAATCTCTTTCTCTCTCCAGGCCAAGGCAGCAGGAAGGCAAGCTGCAAACTAAAAACAAAAACAATATTCCCGGTTGTAGGATAAAACAAACAGGGCAAACATCACTCAACACTCAAGGTTCAGGTATTTGCAGCTGTACTTCTTGGGTTTTGATTTGTGTGTGTTTATCCAAATGGCATTTTTGTTATCCCAGACTATTTGCTGGCAATTCCCAACAACAGCTGCAACTTTTTATTCCCACTCTCCAATTGTTTTTTTTTTTAAATTCCGAGACATATCAGATCAAAAATGTCCCGAGGGGCACACACATTCCTCTCATCGTGGTTCACGCTGGGTTTTTGGCTCAAAATTTGCCCCCCTCCCCGTGATGGGCACAGTGTGGGAGCTTTCTGGTTATTGTTCAAATAAAAAATCTCTCCCTTTCACCATCAGAGGTACTTGCTCAAAATCTCTGAAATTAAACATGTTTTTTCTGCCTAGTAAGGTGTCATGTTAATGATAACATGAAATTTAATAAGAGTCACTCCAAAATAACTTGCCCAGTGTTTGCTTGTCCAGGGAGAGCCATAACTTACCTTGGCCTCAAAAAAAGAGATAAATGTATTATTCAACTTGTTTTCTGGTGCACTTTGCCTCTTGAAATCTGTCCCAGCATTTTATATGGTCCCATAGGCCTCCAATTCTGTCTGCAAAGATACCGGGCTCATGATAAATATCCAGAGGGCCCCTGGAGTTAGTTTGTTGCAGTGCAAAAACTCGACAACAACAGAGTCCAGAAGCAATTTAAAGGCCAGCAGGCAAGAGCACACGGCTTATGCAATTATTTATTTATTTATTCCTTCAGTCATGTGATATCCCAGCTTCGTCCCAAAATGGTACCCAAAGCAGCTTAGAACAGGGGAAAACATGACAGAGCTAACATCCTAATGATAAAAAAGGATAAAGCACAATTGAGCGAGCCGTCCTATGAAAACACCACTCCACATCAGACCAAGATCTCCAACTGTTTTCCTAGGGGAATTTACATGTATGTAAGACACAAACAGGATTGCAGCCAAAGATAGATAGATGCAACACAAACCTTAACTTTTGCCATCTTTTCACCTCTCCGGCACACACAGAAGCACCATTGTCACATTTGGGTTATTTAAAGGGTGAACGCCCAACCTTAGACTACATGGGGAAGCACCTGTTGCTACCTAGCACCAAAACCAGCAATAAAGTAAATTTCACAATGTGTAAGTATTGGATGAGCAGGTTGTCCTGAGGCTGGGAAGCCGGATGATGAAGCAGGGCAGCAGCTGGAGAAGCAGCCGGCACGAGGAGGCCAAAACTACTTAAGGCCTTCAGGTACAAAAAAGGAGCGAAGCAGCCACCTGGTACAGACACATCTCTTCCATGCTGGAAGCACAAGACTAAAGACCCCTGGAGGCCGGGACCACTAAAGGTGGGTGCGGCGGGTGTACTAGAGCGAGCGAGCCAAGAGGCCCATTTTGTGATCCTCTTCCTCCCAGGCCAATGAATCACACCCAGAGGGCTTCGCCACCGTCACTGCAAACAGAAGCAACTCATCTGATGCTGCACACGGCTGGGAAAGGCAGAAAAATTATTCTCTCCAAGTATTACGGCTTCTCTGAAGAGGCATAAACTACACAAAAGGCTCTCCAAGTGTAGGAAAACAAGTCTATAATTACATAATTATGCAGATAGGCTGCCATTTTTCTTTTATGTTAGCCTTTATATCTTTTAAAAAGCAACAGGACGGAGCTGTGCTAGAAAGCAATAAAGTACGGGTAATTTAATACCAAATTACAGCCATATTGAAAAGTTTACATGAAGTTGAGAGCAGGCAGAGGTCAGGTTTTCAACAGGACTGTCTTTAATTGTGGCCATCAGTTTTAGCAATCCAGATCTTGGGATCAAAGACAGATGTAATGTGTTTCCTCAACACCGAATAGTGAAAACAGCAGCACGGCTGGCACAGTCTCACACCACAAAGTCATAAACTGGGCTCTTTGAAAAAGGAACGGAGTCGAAGGCACCACCGGGCAAAGCAATGCCAGGGCAGCGTAACTGCACCCTATGGAGACTGAAGCAAGCGTTTAAGAAAGACGTGCCCATCCTGGTCAGACGGAGGGGCACACCCTCACAGCCACCAATTTCACAGGCTCTCCACTTGTAGAGAGAAACCAGGTAATGCAATCACTCCACCATTCCTAGCTAGGGATGGAAAAAGTATTTGCAATTATTCATTCCCAGGTCAGAAAATGGGTTTCCCAACCATCAAGAAACACCACCGGAGAGAACAACAGACCAGTGAGAATTTTGCCCTGCTATGAGAGCCAGAACAGTGTAGTGACCTGAGCACTGGGCTACAAGCTTGGAGACGAGAGTTCAATTCCCTGCTCGGCCACGGAAACCCACCAGGTGACCTTGGGTGTATCACATACTCTCAGCCCCAGAAAACACGGTGAAGTGTTCACCTTAGGGCTTCCATAAGTCACAAACCTTAGGGCTTCCATAAGGCACACAATAACCAATCCAAACATCCCAAACAGTTGTACAGGCATTATTATTCATTGAAAAGCACCGTGTTTTCCCCTAAAAACCTGTTTTCCACACAGCAAACACTGTTCTCTGTGCAGAAACTTTGATTTTGTGGGGGAAAATTTGTTTTTCTCAGTAGAATAATTTCTCCACAACACTGTGGGATGTTTCAGTACGGGAACAACACAATGGAGGAAGATGCATGCAGCCAGAAGGAAACTTCCACAATGATTCATTCTCACATGTGAGGACAAAATAGCCAAAGGACAAAATAGACCCTCCCTCTTCCCATGACTCTCTTGGTTCTGGTGGATGTGGGGAGACAGTCCTTCCTTTCCGAAGAGGAGAAACAAGCTGGAGCAACCTATCCCCACCCCCACCCCATAGGCCTGCTGCACCCATTTTATATCCGTAAAAAGAAATCATCAACCAGCAATCATCCAGCCCCAGCGCCTTTGCTGCAACTGCTGATTGATTCTGCAAACGAAGCCATTTCTTCCTCCCCAGGAGGGAAGACTGTGAAGCAGCCGAGGGGGAGCCGAGGTGGACGAAAGGCATCCCTATCACGGCCTTTCTTTCAGTGCCCGGATGATCCTCCACTTTGCTCCTCAAGAGAAAGAGGGGGAGAGGGAGGCCGTGAGAGAGAATCCATCTTTTTCATGCAACCAAATACTAAATAAAAAACACATTTTGCCTCTTATTAAACCTCTGCTGTAAGTGGTTCCAGGTTCACCCTCTTAAAAGAGGGGAGCCCAGGACAGCCGTTGGGAATTTCTCAAGAGTGACTAGAGATGAGGCACAGACTGGGAGCCTGCCTTGCTTTAATTTTGCTTCTAAAGCACAGAAGGAATAGCATTTTAAGCCATTAGCATTTACTTTTAAGTGGCCCTTTCTTCGGCAGAGCCTCACTTCTCCCATCTTACGTGCACACGCACACACACACACACACACACCACCACCTAATTAGCCCCATTACCTCTTCGCCCTTAGGAGAATTTGTCCGGTGGAGTCTGGTTCCAGCCCCTGAACCCAGAAAGGGCTTTTTTGTGGGGAGGGGGACCTAACCTCCGAGAGAGACAGCTACATAACCATATATTCCTTCCTTCCTTCTTTGTTCACTCTCTCCCTTCCTTTGTTCTTTTCTTCCTTCCTTCTCTTCCTCTTATTCTCTTCTTCCTTCCTTCCCTCCTTCCTTCCTTCCCCTTCCATCCTTATTCCCTCATTCTCTCTCTCTTTGGCCATTTCTGCACCGGCCAGCCCCTCCCTAAACTGCAAACCCCAGCATCCCATAGGAAGTTGAAAGTGGAATAATAGCGCTATAACAGTCTAGTGCGGAAATGGTCTTGCTCTTCCCTTCTTCCTCTCTTCCTTGTTCACACTTCAGCCATTTCCACCTTACACTCTTATAGTGCTATTATTCCACTTTCAGCATCCTCTGGAATCCTGGGGTTTGCAATTTAGGGAGGGGCCTTTAGAATTCTCAGCCAGAGAGCTCTTGGGCCTCAGTAAACTACAAACCCCAGAATTCCACAGGAGGTTGAAAGTGGAACAGTAGCACTACCAAAGTGCAGTGCGGAAGTGCCCTTTCTCTTCCTCACCCTCTTCTTTCCTTCCGTCCTTCCTGGGTCATTTCCGTCCCTTCCATGGCTTTCTCTGTGCTGAACAGGCAACAATCTTATCTCTGTCTTCACTTTGGAGCAAACGCATGCAAACCTGGAATGTACTTCAACCAAACAAAGTCTTTCCCAGGGCTACAGTTCAAAAGAAAATATTAGGCAGCCAGAAGGTGGGGGAAGCTGACCGTGGAAGGTCAAGGGAAGAGGACAAAAGCATCCTCCTCCTGGTAGTCACCCCTCTGGACAAGAACCCCCAGGGACGTTTTGGTGCTTGGACCCCTGGAGTGGCCAGGACCCCCACCTGCCCCCTTGGGCCACGGCCGCCCTGACAAAGGTCCCCCTTTCCCTCTTGTCGTGGCCCCACGACGCTGGGCTGGACTTGGCCCAGTGGGAGGAGAAACCTGCTTGAGCCACAAGGCCTTCCAATGCCTTTCCCCCTCCCCTGGGCCTTCCCTGGATTTACCTCCCAAATTAAATTTTTCGGCAATATTCATTACCCCCTTTTGAAGAATGCTAAGCTGCAGCATTGCGCCTGCCGTTATTTATTACCTGCCTTGTGGTTTGAACAAATATGATTTTGTTATTCCACGCTGTCAAAAGAAAAGGCACATCTGGTTCTGGTTGACAAAATAATGACAAAATTCACTGTATCCTAAAAAGGGGAGGAAAGGGCCGATTGAAAAGTTAGCAGAGGATCCCAGGGCCTGCTTACGGGTGGGGTGGGGATTGAGTTTCAACAAAGGACGACAGATGGGCCAAAGGCTTCTCCCCCACTCCCTCTGTGGCCCCCGCCTCTGCCTCACCCCAGCCCCCCTTGCTGTTCTCTCTGCTCACAAGTTATGGCAGCCCCATGGACTCCCTGGGGTTTCCTTAGGCAAGAAATCCTCGGAGGTGGTTTGGCCAGTTCCTTCGTCCAAAATATTGCCCACAGAAACGGAGATTCCTTGGCAGTCTCCCATCCAAGTCCTAACCAAGGCTGACCCTGCTTAGCTTCCAAGGTCAGGCAGCATCTGGTGCCTTCAGGGTATTTTTAATAAAATCCCCACCCGAGAAGCAGCAGCAGCAGTGGCAACCAGACGTGAGCAAAGCAAGAGATTCCTCTCAGGGAGGAGAATCCCGCTGGCGTCTTGTGAGCTCCTCCACCGAAACAGCAGGACGCCTCCGCTTTCAACACGGAAGGCCCTCATTCATCTCCGGGCTGCAGAAACCGAATTGCCCCTGAAGTGCCATTGTACACGCAGCGGGACGTGGGGCATGGATGTGAGACGGGGCCTTCTCAGTGGCTGCCCCGGGCGCGAGGCGGGGTGGAGCGGCCCCCACCTGCGGCCCTTCCATCGGCGGGCAGAGAGCTTCTGTTCAGACAGGAGGGCTTTTAGCAAAGGGCTCCTTAGAGCACGCTGCATAGGGTTAATCCCACTGTTTTCAAACTGCCTTCTATCCTGTAAAAGCGTATGTGTCAAACTGTTTCAGTAGTGTTTATTTTATTGTTTATTGTGTTTTTAACTACACTGGAAGAAGAGGGAGGAGGAGGAGGAGGAGGAGGCAGCATTCACTAGCACGTTTGGTACCTTGGATCAGCTGTGCATTCAGTTGCCATTCCACACCAGGGTTGGCCCGGACCATCGGCACCACTGCAATCCCAGTGTCAGGTTTTGGATGCCTCCCCCTCCTCCTCCTCTTTATTTATTTATATCCCACTTTTTCCTTGGCCCTGGAGCTCAAAACAGTTTACAAAACTAAAATGAAGGCAAATTTTAAAAACACAGAAAAATTACAGTATAATGAAACTATCAGAGGAACTGAAAGAAATTTTTAAAAATTTGTTAAAGAGCAAGGAATAACTAGTCTGAAAACGGCCCTTTCACTTGAAACATAGGAGTTTTTTTCTTTTTCTTTTCCGTTTTATGGTTCCTGCACACCCCACCACAGCCCCTCCCTGGGTCGGAGATCACTGACAAGGGCCCAGCAATCAGGAGTCTGAGACAATGCTTGGCCTGCAAATTCTTCCACATTGCTAACCAGAGACATCATGCAGATGGCACTTTTAGGGTGATTTGTGTGGCTGCCCACTGGACAAACAGGGTGTTTTCAAAGTATTCAGTCAGTTGGTTTTGTGTCCAGAAAACTCTGAGAAGCACATGTGCAAGGATTTTTAATTTTATGCTCAGCAAAGGGAAAGGAGCAGAAGAAACAGGCGGCTCCTTTTAACCTTCCTCAGACCTCTGCCAAATGGCCAGTTCCCCTTGGCACTTGCCCACACGGAGCAGCTGGCACCCGAGAGGGCGCTCAAGGGTCTGATTATAGCGGCCCCGGAGCCTTTCGTTCCTGGTCTACAGCCTGGAGGGGGCCTAAAAATCCTCCTGGCTGGGCCGCTCCAAGGGAGCACCGGCGGAGGCAGTAAGACACACGGGTGTGGTGCAGCCTCCTCCTTCTTAGGAGATTTTCAAATAAAGGCTGGATGCCCATCTATTGGAAATATTTTGGTTGTCTATTCTTGCATGGCAGAATGGGGTTGGACTGAGTGGTCTCTGGGGTCTCTTCGAGCTCGAGGATTCTAGTATTTGGTTCCACAGCACTGCCACTAAACACATGCATTGTGTCTCTCAATGAAAGCGCCACTCTGCATGCCAAGATTTCTGCTCTTATGCTCTGGTAGAGGATCTCAGCCACCCCTTCCTTCCTTCCTTCCTTCCTTCCTTCCTTCCTTCCTTCCTTCCTTCCTTCCTTCCTTCCTTCCTTCCCCACTTCACTCCATTCCCCTCAGTGGCCCCCATTTGCTGAAGTGCCCCTTGAAGCATCTCACAACCCCCACCGGATCCGCAGGCAAGAGAGGAGGAGGA
Organism: Iguana delicatissima; assembly: GCA_948472985.1. Taxonomy (NCBI): domain Eukaryota; kingdom Metazoa; phylum Chordata; class Lepidosauria; order Squamata; family Iguanidae; genus Iguana; species Iguana delicatissima. The sequence continues at coordinate 518,491 of CAOKZL010000132.1, forward strand.
AAAACAGAGGTTGGCAGGTGCAAGTGCCGGGAGGGGGCGATGGTCTGCCCCACGTGGCTCCCATTGGCGGTAGCGCTCCCTGCTCTTGGCCAGAGCATGTCGAGAGGCATGCCCAAATGTGGGATCCATTCTTTTATAACGGGAAGCACATGGAAGTTATGTTCCAGACATGCTCAGGTTGGAATGGCTCCTTTTTATCTTCAGGAAGATTTGTGACCTGCAGCCTGGGCTACTGTAACATGATTTATGTGAGCCTGCTGGGCAGGAGGGGAGGTGGGCTCCTAGCCGGCCACCATTCAAGACTGCAACCTTATCCGTTTCCACCTGCACGCTAATGAGAGCCAGGCTCTCTCCCCGGGACCCCGGCTGCCTGCTGGCCACCGCCGCCTCCTCCTCCTCGTGAACACAACAAGCTTGGGAGGCGGCCTGATAGCCAAACAATTTCAGACTAAAGAACTGCCTGTGCTGGTCCTCAGGCACTCAGCACCCCAAAATTAGGGATATAAATCTTTGCTTATTTCACTTCTCCATGCAAGATTCCAAGAGTTTTCTCTCTGCTGTGTCAGATTATGGGGATCTGGGGGAAGTCTTCTACAATTCTGTGGACTGCGGGGCTTTTAAAAAAAAAAAAAAGCTTGCACAAAAATGTGTGGAGGAAATCCAATGTCCTCCAAAGGGACACTCCCAACAGTTTGTCCTGCATGCAGGGGAGCAGCAAAGGAAGGAACAGAATTGCATAGGACGGGGAGGGAGCCCCAGGAAGGGTCAAATCTGGGAGCCAGCTGACCAAGAGGCAAGATCCTTGCTTCCCAGAGAGATTTAGGGTTGAACAAGTTCTTCTCCCAAGGACACAAAAGTGGCTTTGTGCAGCTTTCAGCCCTGATCCAGTAAGGCTGTGTCGCCCAATACAAACCTGCCAGAGTCATAAGAGCCTCACGGGACGGCCTCCTCTGCTCTCACCACCATCACAGCCTCATTTGGTGAGGAGGACACAAGACCAAAGCCTTCTCAGTGACGGCTCCCGCCTTCCGGAATTCTCTTCCAGAGAAGCCCGGCTGGCCTCCTCCCTGCTCTCCTTTTGCCAGCAGTGACAGACCTTTTTGTTCAAGCAATCCAACATGTTAATCACTTCTAGCCTTTTTTACGAGGCGTGTTTGGTTCAGCCGCGGAGAGTGCTGTGGAGGGAACTCCCAAGCCCAAAGCTTCGAGCGAGGCCAAGGATCGGCTGCCGTCCTCTGGGGTCCTAGCAGTGCCGAAGCACATCCATCACTCATGGGGCGCATGGTGCCACGTGTGCAGCTCAGGCGCCCATCGCTGTGCTCAATCACCATGGCAGGCAATGCCCACGGGGAGCCCCACCAAGGGGCCTCAGCCTCAGGGCCCCGGATGGGGCCTCTTTCCAGCCTCTCCCGGACTTTTTCCACAAGACCTCAAAAGCCTCCTGCGTAGTTCTCAGGCCTGTGAATGAAAGGAGCTCCTGTAAGTAGTAAAGTGGTTAACGATAAAAAGAATTGATTTCATGCCTGCGGTGATCTCCCTGGGCTCGGAGGACTGAACGAAACCGGCAGCGGCAGCCCCTGGAAGCAAAGCAGAGCAACGACAACAGAGGGCAGGGAGGGGGCCGTTCCACCCCTTGGACCCCCCGACACACACACACACACACACACACACACACACACACACACGAGTGCACAAAGCCCTCCCCCCGCCCTTTGTCAGTTGTGAAGAGGACTCTGAACGTAGAAGTAATTCCTCACAGATACTGGCATTACCTGGCATGACATTATGGTAGGGGGTGCCAAGAACTTTCCAGCATTCATTTAAAAAACAATAGTAACAGCAGATCAAGGCAGTTTGGCCCCAGATATGGGTCCTTGTTTCTATTACTGGTGTGTAAATGGAGATGATGTTAATCAAACACTTACTCTTCTAATTTGTATTTATGTTTGTGGTTCGTATTTGTGCAGAATAAACTCAGGCAGTGTTCAAAAAATGTGCAGAAGCTCAACTGGTTGCAAATTGTTGCATCATTGTTTTTTTGTAAATTATTTTATTTTGTTAAACGGATGGCCTTTGGCTAACCAATATTAATAAAGAGGGTAAAGGCATCCCATTTTTCTCAATCTGAGGATTTCTATTTCCCCTATGGTTGCTGGGGGATTCTGGGAGCTGTCATCCCAAAGAAACAGGAACTTCTCCAGCAGCTTCACTTTCTCACATCTTGATGCCTCCATAAGCCTCCACAGCTGCCTATAATAATTACAGGATGCCTGTTGCCCTCGCAGGGGACTCAGAGCCCACCCCAGGCAGTGCCCTCCTACTTGGCACATGGCACACCCTCAACACACACACACCCCTGCCTGGCCCAAATCCCAAAGTTCTGGTGTCGGATGCGCCTTTCTTCCCAGATAGGCTCCTGAATGCACCAAAGGCCACAGATGAATCAGTGTCCTCACACACACGTGCGCGCACCCCTTCCCCAGTTCCCCCAACCACGCACACAATGTTTTCCCTCAAGGAGGGGGCAGTGTCTTCAAATATAGGGGTGTCCCACCTTCATTTTGCTCTTCAAGCACATAAACTCACGAGCCCATCAGGAGCACAAAAGCAGCCTGGCTGTTTTGTTTCTCCAGCCAGGTGGTCGCACACAAGTGGGGGGGTGTCTTTTTCGGTCACCTTCTTCCCCTTCTCTCCCTGCCCCCACACCAGGATTTCAGGCCGGGGAGGGGGCTTGGTCTTTTTCTCAGCCAGCCAGCCAGCCAGCCAGGCTTCAGTTCCAAGTCCACGGCTCAGGTCAAGGGGGCTGTATGATCTTTTCCAGGTGTGAGGCAGCGCTGCGTTCTACAGCCATGCTTTCCATCTCCCAAGGAGGAGGATGGCTGGAGGGAGGGAGACTCCGTCCCCAGGGGGGCTGAGAGAGAGAGAGAGAGAGAAGGAGCACAAGGAAGAGAAGGAGAAAGGAAGAGAACGAAGGATGCAGGAGGAGGAGGGGGGGAATGGAAAAAGAAAACAGGACAGAGAGGAAGGTGCCATTCCCCTTTATCTGAGATTCTTCCAAACGGGCTGGGAATGTAAATCTTGGCTTTTTTCATTCCCACATGCAGAACCCCATAATGTCAGGATTTTTCCCTTTGCTGTGTTAGAACAAAAGAGCTTCTGCACAATTTTTGAACACTTCCTAAGTTTACTCTGAAAGTTCTTTTTTAAAAAATTGTACTGTATTAGTTTTATATTTTTATCACTCCATCCTCCCTCTCTGTGTGTGTTTTTTAGATTGCTCACCTTTGGCGTGGCTGTCTTTTCATTATTTTCCTTTGGAAGCACCACGTACATTGATGGCCCTGTATCAGTACAGTAGTTGATGATGAAGATGACAACAGTGACAATAGTTTTCTGCAAGAACGTGCGTGCATTGCACAAAACACCTGTTTTCTGCCCCCAAACATATTTCCTGCATAAAAAGAAAACACATGTGTTTCACCACAAACAAATTTTAACTCAGCAAAGTCTCCAACGTGAAACAGGGTTTTGTGGGTGCCAAAGCACCCCTTTAAAAAAAATGAGAGAAAGAGACTATATTAACCCACATTCTTCCACATCTCTAGTCCCACAGTCACTGTTGGAGTGGCCGTGGGGTGCAGGTGCCTTCTCCCCAAAAGAAGGTGGATAGTTTTGCTCCTTCCATTGCAAGGGCAGCAGTGAGTTGCAAATACAGTATGCAGGAGAGGGGGGGACTGGGTGAATTCCCCCCCCCAGCATTCTTTGGCCATGTTGGGAGAATAATATGCAATAAATAAATAAATAAATGTGCCTCGTACGGCTCACTCCCACCCAGGGCCTTCCCACTCTCAGCCTTCAAGTTGCTTCCCTCTTATGCTAACTCTGGGCCTCGGGTGACTCCAGAGCCAGCAGTGGTTTGAGCATGGGACAATGACCAGGGCTTGAATATCACTCCGCTGTGCAAGCCCAGCACAGCTTGGGCAGGAAGAGGTGACTCACTTTTGTGGTCAGGGAAGGAGAGGCCAGTGTGTGCCGCTTTGGAAGGGAGTGGCCGAGGTAAATATCAGGGTTGCTGCGCATCACAAGCAGCTCTGAGGCCCCAGAAGGGAAAAGATCCAAGGAGGACGGTGGGAGGAGGGAGGACGGGCATGGGTGCTGGGTGCATGTGCACAGAGCCCCCTGCAATTTCAGGCTTATTATGTGCAAAGAGTGCCAGGAATTCTTATGCATAAGCTAAGCCCCCATCTCTCGCTCGCTCTCTCGTTCTCCCTCTCAGCTTCCTAATGGCAAGTGGTTTCTTTTCTTGTCCTGTCAAGTATTGTTGCTTGTTGGTAATGACATTAATATCTCTATCATTTAATTTATTTTATTAATCCCTTTCAAGATTACCATTACCAGCCTGGCATAGTAAATAGCAATCTTAATGCCATCAGGGTTTGTGCCGGAGCTGTCAGGGGTCTTATGGGAAGCCCGGCCAATGAGAGGCAGAGCGTTGAGCTCCTCATCCCCCCCAACCCTCACCGCACCCCACCCACCCTGGCTGCCACCTTGACAGCATCACCCCAGGAGGCTGCATGGGGGGGAGTTTAAACAAAGGTCTTGTGCAGATTTGCAAAACTATGTTATTTCCAGGCAGAGGTGAAGATTTAATATCCAGAGCCTCCTCTAAATTCCCTCTAATGCTCTTACTCTACATGCTCTGGCTATAAAAGTACAATCGGGAGGAAAGGAACAATATTTTCATCCTAATGACTTGGGAGAGCAGGCTTTGATTGCAAGGGACTTGCAAGGTGGCTGGAGCCTGTGAGAGAGACAGACAGGCAGACAGGCGGATGCATTTAGAAAGACCTCAAAGCAAGCTTTGGGTGCCCGGGCGCCTGTTGCAGGGAGTGGAACTGATTGGAAGAGCGCCCCCCACCTGAGGAGGGATTCCAAATTTAGGGGGCCGACCGAGACACGCGTGTGGATGGGCTCCCATCCGCCGCAGAACGGCGCAGCCTCCTCAGGGCGGCCTGGCCATCGCGCGCGCGGCGAATTCGCCCCGGGTTTTGTTCCAGATTTTGAGGGAGCTTCGCCCAAGGTCCCAGACCGAGGCGTCGGGGCGGTGGCCTTCAGCACCGCGGAGAGCGCGTTCCCGGCCTGGGGGACAAGGGCCTCGCCGGCGCTGCGGGGGGCCGAGGGCGGCCGGAAGGCGCCCGCCTGCCCCTCCGGGCGGAGGCCGCCGCCCGCCCGCCCGCCCGCCGAGGCAAGGGACGGAGGAGGAGGAGGAGGAGCAGCAGCGGCGGCAGCGGCAGCGGCAGCGCTGGGGGGGCGCCTGCCGTGATGGCCAGGCCAGGCCAGGCGAGGCCAGGCGAGGCGGCGGCCTGGCCAGCGAGACCCTGCTCCTCCTCCTCCTCCTCCTCCTCCCTTTGTTATGTCTTCCCTCGCCCGCCTCTCAGAACCGCATTTCATTTCACACACACACACACGCGCACACGCACACACACATATATATATATATGGATGGGGACGGCAGGGGCGGAGGGGAAAATCTCGGGCAGGAATATATTTGCCAAGCCCGGATCGGGGAAAGGATTGGAGGAGGTAATTGCTTGCTTTCTCCCATTGTTCTCAGCTGCCATCCAGAGATTCATAGAGCCCTTGCAAAGATCGCTGCTCGCTCCGTTCCCCTCCCTCCCTCCCTCCCGCCCCAATTGCTTCTCCTCTAATTCTTCACCCCCCCCCCAAATCATCAGGCAAGACACCTCTGGTCTCCATCTCACGCTCCCCCACCTCTCTCTCTCTCCCCCCCATCCCATCATCCCTCCACCCTTGTGCTTATTCCACCCTAGGAAAAAAAAGTCATTTGTCTGTTTTATTTATGATGCAATGAAGGTATGCTGAGCGCACGAGGGGGGGCGCAGGCCTGACACTGGTCAACCTCTCTGTCAGCAAAGACGAACAGCCGCCATACGCCAACCCGCCACGGGAGGGGGCCGAGCTTAACCTCTTCCCCACCACCGGGCAGCACAAAGGCCGGCTTGGCTTCCAAGGAAGGAAGGGAGGATTGGGGGGGTGAGGAGAGCTTTATTTCTGGACACCCATTACAGAGATGTGCTGTTCCTCCTACCGCTGTTTTTAAAAAACCCTTTTGCCGCCCTGAGACCTGGTGATAGTGGGCAGAAGACACTGATTTGAATGAATAAATAAATACTGAGGCCAGTAATCTGGAGCATGGGCCCAGGAGCAACTCTTGCGGTTTGCTAACATGCCCTCTGGTGTGCAGTTGCCGGCTGCAAGGCCAGCCAGATCATGCAAGAAGACGGAGGCTGCAAATCCACCCACCCACCCCATAGAAACCAACGGCTACACACACACACCCCAAAATAAACGCCAGATGGAGTGATGAGGGCCCAGCAGGAGAGCAGCTGTGGGGGAAGGAAAAAAAGTTGCTCGCCTTCCTAAATAAGAATTCTGCCCCCCGCAAAATCAGTTTTTTCCTTCAGTTCCCAAATTTCCACCACTGCAGAGACCGAGAGGTTGAAAATCATGTAGACTGAGGACTCTTTCCGTTTGCTCCTCGTTCGGTCTCTTGGTCTGCCCCTGTTCTTTGGGGGCCTAAGCTGAATTTCTAAATGCTTTGCCAAATTTTAAAGTCACTGCAATACTAGAAATTCAACAACCAAAGGGAAATTTCGTTCTGGAGGGCAGAATTTTTATTGGGGGGCGGTTTTGCCCTAATTTTGCCCTCCCCCTGTAATTACACCCCTGGGGCTCTGCTCCAGCACTGGCCGCTGCCAAAGGTGCTCCATGGGGCAATTTCTCCAGGCGTGCAAGGTGTCCCCCCTCCATCCATCCCTCCCTTTCTTTCCTCCTTCTGCTCCAGCAGAGCCACAGCCGCCGGTAAGAAGCTTCTTCGTGGTTTTCTGGCCGGAAGGACGGAGTCAAGTGGAATGAGAATAAAATGGGGCACTCCAGGGAGACGGGAATGGAGCAAGACGGGAATGGGGGGGATGGAGCAAGGGGGGGACCCTGAGGAATAAACCAAAGAGGAGGAGGAGGAGGAAACCAACAACCACAACAGGGCTCTCTTCCACTTCAGACGAGCACAGTTTCTCATCCCTTCTGGTTTCCGGGGGGTGGTGACAACTGTGCTATTTCAGTTGGGCTTTAGATCTTAAAATCAGGGGTGTCCCCTTGAGCTATTTTCCAAGCTGTTTCTCTGATTTTAAATATGTGTTTTTGAAAAAAGAGAAGCCTGGAGTGTTTTAATCATTATTTATTTATTGTTTTAAAGGTGGTGTGAACACACTGTTCATCACCTGGAGGTGGGCCCTCGCGGGTCAGGGGGCAGCAAAGAAACAGAGAAATCCACTGGGAGGGGGCACTGCGTAGAGGCAGGTCTTGGCTCACCCAAACTGGAGACAAGGCAGACACTAAAACCACAGAGGGTTGTTAGGTACCAGCAAATCGGCCTTGTCCTTCCCCGTTTGGTTCCCACTGCACAGGGCTTGGGGGCCACCCCGCCTGGCCCCGGCCTGCCCCGCGGAGAACTCAGCCGGACAGAAAAGGCCGCTCCTTTCATGTTTAACCGTCTTTTTCTTCTTGGAGCCTCTTGCTGCCCCTTCTCCTCCGCCACCAGCCGCTCCCCCTCCCTGTTCCAGACAAAAAAGCAGCCTTTGGGGATTTTAGCAATTACGCTTTTTGAATTAGCAGCCAAAAGTACACTCAGGATGCGGCCCGGACAAATCCACTTGCTTCAGGAACAAACTCACACACACCCCTCTGTACAGCCAGTGCCTCTTACTCACTTCCAAACCCTGCAAAAATACTCAGATTTTCACCAAACGGCAGGGGAAATTTTTTTTAATGATTCTTATTATTTCTCAAGGAGCAGGAGAGGGGGAAAAGGGAGCTTGTGAAATGTAACGTGAAGCACACAGCATGAAACAGAAACAAAGAGCCAGCAAACCGGGGATGGTGATGAATGAGTTTGGCAGCATCTTATTTATTTTTGATACATTTCAGCATTTGCCTTTAATCTCCAAATGGAAAAAAAGGGGGTGCAAAGGAAGGTGAAAAAAATCACACTTGCCATACACCTGCGACGACAACGAATGCAGAATTAAACTGGGAAAACGACAGAGAAGCGAAGCGGAGGGGAGGGATTTTGATTGAACCATTCCAGGAATTTCGAGAAGGAGAGAGAGTGAATTAAAAAGAATCAAAAATTGGAAATCAAATGGCTTAAAGACCATTTGTGAGCTTGAACTTTTAGGGGAAGGCCAAAATGAAGCACAGCATAGAATAATTTCAGCAAACCAAGCATCATTTGTTTTTAAAGTGACTTCCCTCAGAGTCAAGCCGTCTGCAACAGACCAACACAATCTTGTCTTCATTGCAGAACAATCTGGTTTTTTTTTTACCTAACGGGTTGTCACAGACAATCATGAAATAACAAGGACAACAAAACACGGCAAGATAGATATATGCTGTAATAACAATAACTGGTCTTCCCTTGAGAGGTGAAAGGAGTTTGTAGATTCAGACAGGCAAAATCAAAACTCTGTATTTCACTTTGTATTTAAATTCTGTATTTAAACGTATTTATTACTATTATTAAACATATTTATTACCTAATAATAATAATACAATTGTCCACATTTTGCAAAACGCTCCCTTGTTTTACATAAAGGAAAGCTGGCTGGTATGGAAAGGGAGTTCACACATTCTTAGGTTGAACAATCTGTGAGCAGAAATGCTGACGTTCAAAAAAACCTTTTATTTATTTTTTTTTGAAAAATCAGATATGGGATTATTCTAGCAATTCTGTTGTTAAAGAGAATTTAAATCATAACCAAGCTGCCTGTTTAGTTTTCACCCAAGTGATGACTTAGGAGTTGTGTCAATAACCTGCCAATAAGCCATTAATAATGGAAGCAGATTAATTTTATTGTAATGGTCCCACGGATGTCATTTCAAGTCCAAAAAGGCTAGTGAACCTCTCCAGACCCAAGGCTCTCAAACACAACATAAAATCACAGTCACTTTTTTCTTCCTGTAAATGAGCTCTTTCTGGATAATTTTTATCAGCGTATGGAATGTGTTTGCAAGTCCAGAGGTTTTGCTGACAAAAATTTGCAAAACCAAACCTTATTCTAAGATGATCGCCTTTGCCAGGACAGACCAAATTCTGTTTAATTCTGTTCCAAAAACTGACAGGAGCTCTGTTTGGCCAGCTCCTCAAGGTACTGCTCTTGTTTGACCATTTTGCTAATCTGTTTAAAAATATGAGAGAGGTCTTTTAAAGCCAACCACCACTGCAATACGTCCACAGTTTGTTTTTATTATAATGCAATGCTGAAAATGTATTTTTAATTTCCAAAACAGAACTGACATTCCATGCTGGAAAGTGCAAAGAATATGCCAAAAAAATTACTGCTAGGTTTCCGTTAAGATTAATGAGAAATTTAAAATATTTCTGTGCAAAAGGGGAACAAAATATTAATTACCAGTCCCAGCATCACAGAAAGGGCCCCAGATCCAGGAACATTCCAGATGCACGGAGGTGGAGAAGCGAAGGAGGGAATGAGGTTTTCTTGTCCCATTTAATGGGTCTGGGATTTTTAAAGAAATCATTCCTGCACCATTCTGCAAAGCCTGCAGTGCCTGAAAAGGCATCCCTTTATGCCACAAAGCAATCTATGGACTTTTCAAAAGGCATCCTTTCCTACAGTGAGCTTTTGCCTTCCTTTCTCCCCAAACAAATCCTCTTTCTTGCAGCAAAACAAGCCCCCTCCACCCTCAAAAAAGAGATAAACAGGAGCTCCACGGGCTGTGGACTTGGACTCCGGTTCCAGAGGGGGCTGCGCTATCCGTTTTAATAAGCAGCCTTATCACCATCATCATCTGCAATCTGCCATGAGAACCTTCCTTCGAAGGAGAACCTTGGCTGTTTTTTGTTGACCGGCAAGTCCTCCCGACGGAGAAAATGCTCAGCCTCCACCTGCCTGTTTCATGCCTCCTCCTGCTTCTCCCCACCCAAGAAAATCCTGGATCCCAACCTTCTCCTCTCTGCCTTAAAACCATGCTCAGGTCTACATTTAAAGTTCAGGTTTTGTCCCTGTGTTTGGTTGAGTATAGCCTTGGGAGATGCCTTACTCAAGTTTTTAGGATCCTCCTCCTCCTCCTTCACAGATAATGTTTAATTTTGGGTGAGGCCCAAGAGCAATGTGGGAACGAGGATGGAAATGGGTTCATTCATCCTCTCTGTCTGTCTGTCTCATAGAGACACACACACACACACACACACAGGTTTCCTCTATTCCTCCTTTTTTAATCACCTGTTTTTTCAAACTGACTAAGACACTATGGGAGGATTATACCCTTTCATAGTTTAATGAGGTTTTTTAAAAAAGGCATGCATATGTACCTTCCCTTCACTCCTGTTATCATTTTGGTCGCAGTTTTGTGGGGAAAGGCTGCCCTCTGCAGGCCAGATTCATCCCAACTGGAAAAACACACACACACACACACAAAACACACAAAGCAGGGCACCCTCCAGCAGACCGTGAAGTCCTCCATGTCTCAACACCTGCAGAAAATAGCAAAGTCTTAGAATAGCCAATGCAAAAACCAAAAAACACAAAAGCACACCTCCAGCTGAATGTTAAGGAAACAAAAATATTGACCACAAATTGTTTACAATGACTTTAAAGGCAGTACTGAAGACATTTGCTACATCTCACCTTCGTCGTTAATCAAAATGGAGAGACAGTCAAGACGTCCAAGACTCGAAAGGCCCCCCAAGAGGGACCTGGAGAAGAGACAAAGAGGTATCATGAAATCCCAAAGTCAGAACCACCCATGGCATCAAATTCCCAGTTTCCAGGTCCAGGCACGATGCAGCAAACTAACTAAGGCCATTTCCGCACTAGCCTGTTATAGTGCTGCGATTCCACTTTCAACATCCTGTGCAACCCTGGGGTTTGCAGGTGCCCCTCCGGAAACTGCAAGCCCCAGGATTCCATAGGATGTTGAAAGTGGAATCGCAGCACTATAACAGGCTAGTGCGGAAACGGCCTGAAAGGAAGGAAGTCAGCTCCTCTGAGACGTGGGGCTGGAGGAGAGTCCGGCAGATACCCTGAACTGCTACAAAGAGAAATGAATGGCAGTCCCCGTTAAATCCCCGCTGTTGGTCACGGCCTTTGGGCCTTGTCAATTCATCCTAAACACTGTTGCACATCGTTTTTAAAACTTTTAAGTCTCTAGAACCTGTTTTTAACTCATTATCATGTTCAAAATGTTTTTAGCTTACTGTTTTTGTTTAATTTGTTTTAATGCTATTTGTAAGCCACCTTGAGATTTTTTAAAAAATATATATATATAGGGCAGGGAATAACAACAACAACAGTAACAGATTTGATGCAAACTCTAACATGTACATGGTTTTAAATCATTGTAAACTATTTTAACTAGTTTTAACCCACTCCTTGTTAACTTGTTCAGTAATTTTTTAGCTTTCCAAAATCATTTTTACACTGTGTTAAATTATTCAAGTTGGTTTTATTGTTTATTGTCCTGAGATCTCCAGATAGAGAGTGGGATGTAAATATTTTTTTAATAAACATATTTGAAATAAACAAATATCTAACTCCTGGCTTTTTTCAGGATTGGAATGGTGGGTTGGGGGGAGAGAATGGCAAACATTTGTCAATATGTGTGTGTGTGTGTGTGTGTGTGTGTGCCCCCCCACTTTCTCCCACCCCTCATAAAATCTCCCGCATTGTCCTGACGTCAGAGGTTGACCCTCTCAAGGAGGTGGAGAGCAGCTTACGCACCTCACGTTATGCTTACGTTTATGTTCTCTCCGTACGTGGGCTCCACCCAAGGCCCCTTTTCCAAGCGGCAGAGGGGTTTCGCGCACAAAAGCGGGGCGATCGTGTTCCCCCACCCCTGTGAGGGTCGTCCTGGCACTTCCGACCTCTGGGGGGGCTTCCCTCGTTTGTTTTCCTTCAGAGGAAACCATTTCCTTCCTTTACAATTCACTTTCTTCATTCTCTTCCTTCGCCTCCTCCTTTTGAAAAAAACATTATTTGCAGAGCGCCATTGATATACATGGTGCTGTACAAAATAAAACAGCACTTGCCAAAGCTGTATGATCTAATTAATAAGTGGAATTCATTCAATTATAGCTAATCAATTAACTCTCCACCCATCCCTCTCCCCACCCCTTCTTCTCCTTCCTCATCTTCTTTCTCCTTGAAAAAAAATTATAATGATGATCACTATTATTTGTTTATATCATGCCATCGACGCACTTGGTGCTGTGCAGAATAAAACTACAAAACAGCACTTGCCCCATTCTAATTAATTAGTTACTGCTAATTAAAGATCTCTTCTCCCCTCCCCTTCTTCCTTGGGGATGCTCTCAAAGCATCAGGGACACTGGTGGGGTTTCCTTGCTTTTCCTTTCTCTTCTTTTTCCACCAGTCTTATAAACTGCTTTCCCCATTAATTGCTTCCATGGAAACGACCCATTTGTCTCATGTGGGAACTCCTGGGTCTTTCCCCCCCTCTTCTCCCCCTTCCCCGGACTGTTTTTCTCTTCCAAACTGGGGTTCTTTGCAATGTGAGGGAGAACGGGGTGCCTAGGCTCAGCCTTTGTCCAAAGGGTCTTGCATGGAGGAGGGAAGGGCTTGTTTCTCAAACACGGTTGAACTTGAAGGAAGAAAAGAGGAAACGCCTTTGGAAATGGGCTTCTTTTATAAAAGGCGGGGAAAGGGCAGGAGCAAGTACCCCTTGAGCCGGGGGGGGGTCTTCCAGCAGAACCAAGCGGGAAGGCCCCCGCATGGCCGGGCACAGAGCCTGCCATCCCCTCTTGGCTCTCCCCAGCCCTCGCTTGGTCTGCCTCTCCATCTCCCAGAGAGAACAGGCTATTTGGTCCAGATCCCCTTAGTCGCTCGGGTGCTTCTCAGGCACGGACAGACAAGTGATTGGGTTGCACAAGCCCCTTCCTCCCTGGACTGCTTTCATCGCTCAGGCAATGTCCCGTTTACAGGTGATTCCTTTCTTTAGAAAGCCAGGGAAAGAGCTGGTCCATCCATTTCTTCATTTACACACACCCCTTTTCCCCAAAATTGGGACACAAAGCAGCTTACAAGACAAAAACAAACACACATAAACACTTATGTGGATCAAAGAGTACAAGAAAATGTGGTTAAAAGAGGATCAGATTGTCTACTGAATTAAAAACATTGCAAACATTGATTGAAAAGCAAACAGAGGTAAGAGGGCACACTAAGGAAAACACTCAGTTTCCCCAAAACCTGGTGGAATGAAAAAAGTCTTCACCTGCTGACAAGGATAGGAAAGCAAAGAGGGAGCCCATCTGAGTTCCCCAGAAAGGGAATTCCAGCATTTGAGAGAGCAACCAGAGGGAAACAATTTACTGACTTGTGTGTTTGTGCCTAGCTTTCCTGCCTTTCTCCTAGAGTAAGGCCCAACGCAGTTTGCAAAATAGATTAGCATATAATGCAACTAAAAACCAGTCCTAATATTCATGAACAATATTAAAACAATTACACACAGCACCATATTAAAGCTAGCACTGTTTAAGAAGAAGAAGAAGGAGGAGGAGGAGAAGAAGGAGAAGTAGTTTTGAAGCTTTGCAAAATGCCTCCGAGCACCAGAAGTCAGAAAGGGCTCCAAGGCACAACAACAACAATGACAACAAGGCAGCATCTGATGTATTAGCAGACTTAATTTGGAAAGTGCATGACTGAATAACTGTTTCCTTACAAGATTTGCATCTGGTTAAGAGCTGAAAGCCAGCTGTAGAGGGCAAAGCCTCCCTCTTGGGTGGATGTGCACGCGCTCCCATGCACGCATGCGCTCCCTCCCTCAAACCGACTGTGGCTGCTCCCGCAAGGGACAAAGACGCATGCCAAAGCATGCCTGTGCCCTGTCTGGCCTTGGCCTGCACATGGCGCTCCCATGTGACTGGACTCCACTCAAGGGGTAAAGGTGAGCTACTTCTTCTCACCAGAAGGAGGCTGGAGCTCAAGAACGGTACCGTTTGGGTGGACTACAGCTCTCATGCTGGCTGGAGGATTCCGGGAGTTGCAGTGCAAAGGGGTATCCATCCCAAATTCTTGATGCCACAATCCTCACACAGGAGATTGCAGGTAACCCTGCTAACTGTTCTCTCTTCTACGCGCGCGCGCACACCACGCCACGGTCAGCAGGTGGGCTCAGACTTCCACCCACCCCAGTGGTGTCTCCACAGATCTGTGAGATTCTGAACGTTGTGTGCCACAGGGCTGCGCCAGCCTCACAGGCCTCTCCCAGGCACACACAGCAACTCTGCGAGGTGTGGGTTATTCAGGTCCCCTGGTCTTTTCCAAAAGGCCCAGCCAAAGAATCCCATAATCCCACTCCCGCTCAGAAGGGATGAAGCCCAGCTCTCTTGTCAAGTGAAATCCTGAGAAAGCAAAGTCCAAAATCTTACTCCATCTTTCAAGGTAAAATGAATTATTGATAGGCAGCAGAGCCTGGGCACGGAGTGGTTGCCATCAATATTTTAATACATCTGCTGCTAATTTCATTCTCTGTCTCGCTCCCGGGGAGCTCGGAAAGGACTTGGAAGGGGTTACCTGCAATAAGCTGGAGTCCTCTTGTTCCCTTTTGCTCCCTCCCTCCCTCCCTCTCTTCTTTTTCCTTGTTTTTGGCATCACTGCCTCTCCAGGTGATGGAACATCAAGAATATTCACAGCTGTTCTCGTCCATGATGAGAAAATGGTCAACCATCAAAAGATGGTGCATGTGTATTGTTGTATTTCAAAACTTTTTTTGCAAAAAAATTGTTTTTATATATTTGGGTTTGTGCACAGTTTTGCTTTTTTGCGAAAACTTTCTCATCTTGTTTTGTGCAGAAAACTGGGGGCAGGGGGTTGCAGAACTATTGATTTCTACACAAAACCAAGTGGTTGGATTTATTAGCTAGTGTTTGCCAAAAATGATTTTTTTGAAACAGAAAAGAAACCACCATGGACTGATTTATGGTCACTTCCTGTTGTTAAAAAAAAGGCTCCTAACCATGTGATGCCACAACCCTTCCAGTGAACTGGGTGAGAAGGCATCTAAGGGTGTCCTGTTGCACAATGAGAGTTCCTCTTACACAACAAGTCCCATAGCACTCCGGTCTCCGTTGCCCAACGGGTCCCAGAGCATCCTGATGCCCCTGCACAACAGGCCCCGTGGCCCACTGATCACGCCGGTCGCTCTTTTCATGCAATAGTCCTGGAGATGGAGCTCTGTACAAGAGATGCACTACGTCCCAATTCGCCTGTACACGATCGCAGGCCAGTTTCCGATGGCATAAATACCCGACAAGATGCCAGCCAATGTGTCACCCCCAACAATCCAGGTCTCAGTTCCCGGGTGGGCAAATACAGGGGGAGGAGCTCCTTTGGGCATCAAGGTCCCAAGCCACTGAGGGCTTCGAATGGCAGCACCAGCACCCTGGATCCAGCCCGGAAGCCAGCTGGCACCCCATGCATTGCACCACAAAGGAGGGTTTCCGGCAGAGTGTTTGCAAGGGGTAAGGGAAGCCTGAAAGCAACTGGTTGCAAGAGCTACCTGGGTGGAGGGCAGAGAGAGCCTTTGGCAGGTTCTGCACAGATCCCCCCACACCCGTGCCCCCACAATGTGCAAGGAGAGGGACAGATCTGAAGGGTGCGAGGAGGAGGAGGGAGTGGCGGGGCCCTTGTTCATCTCCCTTGAATTTGCTTGATTAACTGATGGCAACAGATGCCCTTGACTCTTTATTTACTCTTGACGAGCCTAATGAGGCTGTTTCCTGGGAGCTTAATCGCCACAGCCAAGGGAGGCCTTCTCCTTTGCTTGGAAGAGAAAAGGGTGCATTCAAGGGGGAAGTGCATTAGATGGGCCAAAACACAGAAAGGGCCAAGGAAAGAGCAGTCTGGCTCTTGAAACGGAGCTGGTCAGGATGTGTGAGATCAAGGAGGAGGCATGAACATTTTGGGCGGGGCAGCCACCTGTGTGTTATGGAAAAGGTAGAGGGCACCAACCTCTGGGCACCCCCCCCAGCCTGCCAATTTGGGGGGCTCCCCTCCCCTCATTCTGCCCCATGGGGGAGGGGGCTCCAGCTGCTGCCCCGCCGGGGACACTCACACCTTCAGAGCTAAGGCTTTAACCCAGCTCCCAAGAACCATAAAAATTCAGGGTGGGAGACTGAACGCGGCTGAGAGCCACAGTGTCCGTAAAAATTAAAAGCACATGATTAATGTTACGGAGAATGTGAGGGCCCTTGGCCCTTTGAAACTTTATCTCTTCATCATTTTGCCATTTACAGCTAACTAATGAAATTAGATACAGCAAGGAGGAGGAGGAGGAGGAGGAGGCGGTGGCTAGGGGACTGTGCATTTTTTTTTCTTCTGAATGTCTACTGAACATTTTTCTAGAGTTAAATCAACATATTTTCCATTCTTCATTAGGCAGGCTTTTTTCTTTTTTTTTGGTGTGGGGGGAGATGTCCCTCTCCTGCTCCTGATGCTGCTAAGAAATGTTTCCACAGTCTTTCTGTGATGGGAATCATCATTTGACACGCTGGCGGCTGGATCCATCCGTGCGGCAACGCAAAAGTCAGGCGCCGGAGAGGGCAGGGATTAAGCAGCATCCACGGGCGGACGGGCTCAGCTGGCGTCTGGGACAAGCCAAGCTTCCGCCCTGCAAAAGGTCCCAACAGGAACTGGTTTGCCTGGGAGGGGAGAGAGTGGAGGAGGCCACGTGGGTTTGTGGCCTTCTTCTCGCTTGGGCCAGTAGCCAAGTCAGGAACAGACTGAATGCCAAGGAGGAGGCTGGAAAATGCTCTCCGCTCCCCCTCCCAGGCACAGCTGTGTGAGGCTGTCCTTTGCAAACAGGGCTCCCATCCGGACGCAACAGACACGAGCCAAGGAAACGGCACAGGGGTGGATCGGGCCCTTGCTGAGAAAGGGAGATTCCTATATTGAGTGAACCTGCAACGATTCGATACCTCTAATGCAGTAAGGGGCTAATTAATAGCAGTGACTTGGGTTAAAAGGCCCTCTTTAAATAGGATTCCACTTAGCATCCTTGCATACACCACGGACACATCCGGTGCGTCTCTTGATCTAATCAATAGCGACTCAGAAGCAGCTTTTCCAATAAATGTTGTATTCCTAGAAAACAAAAGGAACCATTTAACACTCCTATGCTTGTTTGATTTTTTTTTTTAAATAATAACTCTTACCATGCTGAAGCATCTCCCAGACTGTTTGTTAAAGGGTGGCTGACCTCTCCGGAGAGAAATTTGGTTGGGAGATGGTGGCTTCGTACTCCTGAAGGCAGGTCCCCAAATCCAGGAACCGAATCAGCAGAGGGCAACCTAACTTTGAGGAAACCTGCTGCGAAGGCAGCCGGGGCTAAAGCAAGGTTGCCTTCCAAAACGCCTTTGAAAAATCCCCGCTTTGCCTGAATACCAAACACGGTGGAGAGGGCGCAGGAGAGAGAAGAAAAGGAGAGGGAAACTGGGGAGAGAAGAGGTGGAGAGCAGGAAATCGCAGAGGTGAAGGGAGTCTTTGGTGGTAAAATAAGATGAAAGAGGACGATTTTTCTTTAGAAATGCACACGCACAACTTCATGTCAGCAGAAAGAATTCTGCAAAGGCAGGGAGAGGTACTTGGGTTTCTTCCCCCCTTTTGTTGTTCTAACTTTGCCTGCAGGCTTTTCTTAGCCTCCATAACAGCAGATCTGGGAATAACAGCTGTTTATTGATTTCTCTGCAAGGAGGGGGTCTCCACCACCACCACCCGCAAGAACAAAACAGTAGCCAGAGCACTGCAAGCAGGAGACAGGAGCCATGCCCCTGGACTCTCTCAGAAAGCGCCAAAGAGTTCGATCCGTGCTGGTCCGAGAAGAAAGGGCTTGGAACTCAGGGTACCAAACCTGCAGGAAAGCCCTTTTCCCCTGGCCTGGGGGGCGGGGGAGAGGGGAAGGGGGAGCAGGTGGGAGACTGGGGTGGGCAGCATCAGATATGCCAAATACGCCACTGGTGATGGCTACTAACTTGGACAGCTTTAAAAAGGATGGGATGTACTCGTGGACCCTTTAGCAGCACCAGCCTGATTCTTGTCCTCCAAGGCCAAATTTTCAGGGATTCCCCCCTCCATCCCCAACCCCATTCCTCCTGTCAGAGTGCAACACATTCCTGATACCCCAAAACAATCCCTGCCCCCAATCATTGTCCGAAATGCCTTGTTATCTACAAGCAATCACAAGTCAGGTGCATTCACAATCACCCAATCCATATCAATAATCCACTGACATTGGGCAGTCCAGGTAAATTACAACATAATTTTCCCCAAGTGTTGGGCAGTCCAAGAAAATCATAAAGTAACTTGGGGGAAGGTTCTCTTTGAGACTCTGGACAGTTTCCAAATTCCCCACAGACACTGCCTGCCCCTGGCCTGGACCTCTCCCCCCAACCCCTTTGGCGCACCATGGGCTGCCACCACATGTTGCGCCAGCAAGTGCCACCATTCCGCTATGCACTGTGGCGGCGAAAGGCACAGAGAAACAAGTCGACAGTTTTCAGAGGGGGATCCTGCTGGGGACCCCTGAAGGGTGGGAAGAGGCTGGCCTGGGCATCTCACTTCTCGGGATTCAGCAACTGAGGAGGGTCTCTCTGGAGCTCCCCAGCGGGCTTGCTGTTTAACGGCGGAAGACTTACATTTATCTTGATCATGGATATCTCCATTATCTCTCTGGTTGTGATCTTTTCCTGGTTTTAATCCTCTCTGGGGGGAAGGCCTTGCAACATGGCTAAGCTTGTTTAAAAGGGAAGGAGAGAAAATTCCACTCGTTGTTAGAGCACTCCACAACACGAGTCCTGCTGGCTCCTGTGGTGAGGACCACCATGGGGGGATGTTCTCTGGAAAGACCACTCCCCACCCACCCCTACACACACACAGACACATCCAGACCTATGGGCAAAGTTTCTCCTCCTAGGGGAGTATCTCATTTGGACGTACAATTGTCCAAAGATGGACAAGGGCAAACCTCCTTTGAACAATAAGGCTGGCCTAGAAACGCCTGGGAGAGAGTCAACCAAAATCAGAATAAACTTGAACGCAGCCGCAGCCACAACAACAACACACCTTCATTGTATCTCTGATTCACTTGAATTGTGACTACAGCTGCTGTGCAATAATGAACCAAGGGGCAGGCAGGTGGGAAGGCGTGAAATCGGCGGCTGAAATCAGCAGAAGGGTGAGGTGGCACAAACGCCACTTGAGGACACGTGTGCAAACTCGCACTACAGAACCAGAGGGCAACGTTTGGGTCACGTAGCTTTTCACTGCTTCCAAAGAGGCCGATATTGCCTAACGCGTGCGCAGCACAGGGCACCGGGGTGGTGGGATTTTTAATGCATTGCCCTTTTTGAGTGAGGATTTCCAGCAGCCACTAATAACAAAATTCAAATTGCTGCAGCAGGCAAGAGCTTTAAGAATTATCATTGATAAGGAATGGCATTTTTGTGTGTGTTGTGTGTGTGTGTGTGTGTGTGTGTTTAATCAGGAACTAGACGAGCCACCCGTGGGGGGAGGAAGTATAGCGTAATACTCGGGGGTCTCATGATGAAATACTTGACCTGCAACAATAGCTAATGAGATTTGCCCTAAAACAAATCTGTCATTAAGGCTCAACACTCTGGGAGAGAGACTTGGTAAAAGGTGGTTTCTGCCTCACCTTGGGCTTATTCAAAATATACATACACACACATAGACGCACACACCTGTTTAAACTTCTTATATTTTCACCTCTGGTCCCCTGGTGTGACACCAATGCAATCAGCACATCGAAGAGGCACGGGAGGGAGGGAGGAAGGGAGGGAAGAAAACTTTTGACTATTTTGATCTGGCCGGTCTTTGCCCAGGACTTATCTTGGGGCTGCTTAAAAGAGGTTTTTTCAGGGGTGGCCTGGGAGGGACCCCAATTTCTCCTTGAACCTCCTCCAAGGAGGGTAAAAGGAAGGGCCAAGCGGGGGCTGGTGAGCGTCCAGGCCAGAGCCACTTTCTGTTTTGCATTTGGTCTTTGCTGGCTGTTCAGAGAGGAGAGGAAGGGGCCTGGTAATCCCACTGTTCCCCACTTGCTCGACAGGCTGTTTAATCTAATAAAGCTATTACGGCGGAATGGATTAAAGCAACATGAAGCATTAGTAATTTCGGGAGCAGTTAACGAGTGTTAACACCAGCCACTGGGCCGCCGCCTCCTCCTGAGCAGAGGAGGATGCTGCTGTTTGCTGCTGTTTGGAGGAGTGGGGGGAGACTTGGAAGGGGACACGCTCCACCAGGCGTCGGCACTCTCTGCCCGATTTCCAGTTCCACATGGGTTTGGTTTTTCTTTCCCCCTTCTTTGTCCAGCTGTTGAAGGAAGCCCAGCTGCATCAGCTTGCAAAGGGCCAGGCAGGGAAAGAGTGGGGCCCGCTGGCTTCCCGGGACAGGAAGAGTCTTCTGGCCGGCGGTCAGGTGCATCTCGGGCCAGACGGGCATCTCGCATCCCTGCAAGGTCGCCAATAAACTGTGATGGGCCAATAAGACATTTTTTCAAGCAGCAGGTTGTCATGGAGTAGCAAGAAGCCTCCTTCTTCCCTTCTTCTTTATTCTCAGAGAGTAAGAGGAAGAAGAAAGTGGAAACAAGTTGTTCCCGTCAGTACCAGAATTTTGAGAGCCTGTCTCATAATGCAGGAAGGCATTTGAGAAACTCCATTAGACCACTGATCACATGGATTGTGGATGTGAACGAGAAATGGCCAGATGAAAAGTACTACCACAGGCCAAAAGATTTGTAATTTGAAATTTAAAAAAAAAATACTTTGGATTTCTGTGCTTCCATGACTATTCAATAAGAGCTTTCTTTACAATTAAGAGTCCCATTCCTTCAGCAAAGCAGGGATGCAACATTTTCAAAATGCCAGTACTTAAAAAAAAGAAGAAGAGTACACGTCCTGCCTCTCTCTGATGCTTGGAAAGAGTAAGCCAGTCACGCTATTTACATTTCAAATACTCCTCAGATGTGAGTCATAGCAAATCCCCCGAGGTAAACGATATATGTGGATCAGGAAATGAGTTTCCTCATTCAAAATAGATACCATCTTCCCTCCCCCCCTTGCACAATCTCAAAGCTCACTTGGATTTCTGGAACAACAACATACTTTCTGATGACCCAGCAAACGTCCACCAGGCAGATGGAAACATTAAGAAGCCCGGATCAATGGGAGGGCGAAATGGGGCAAGGCCAGCAAAGAGGAGCCCACGGCTCATTTTTCAAAGCCCCAGGAGGAGTGGAGGGTGGGGAGGGGGGCTGAAGACCTTGGTGGGCCTGATCCACTCCAGGAAGAAAGGAAGGACGGGAAGGAGCACCTGCTCTGGGCGTTTCCACAAAGACTCCTAGAAGAGTTGGAAGAGACCCCAAGGGACATCCAGTCCAAGTCCATTTCTGCCAGGCAGGAGGACACAATCCAAGCCCTCCCTCTGACAGAGGACCCCCCCCCGGCCTCTCTTTAAAGACCCCTCCAAAGGAAACTCCACCACGCTCCATGGCAGCAGCGTCAGATGCCCTGACTGCTGGGAAGTTCTTCCTAATGTTCAGGGGAATCTCTTTCCTTCAAATCTGAAGCCACTGCGCCAGAGTGTTGTGGTCCCTGGAGCAAAAGACAAGTTGGCCCCCTCTTCTTCCACATGGCATCCCTTCAAATATTTAAACATGGCTCTCACGTCACCTCTTAGCCTTCTTTTCTTCAGGCAAACATGCCCGGCTCCCTCCACTCGCCTTGAGAGTTCTCCCCCTCTTCCTCCTCCTCCTCTTTGTCCTCAGGACTAGACCAGAGGGGGCCAACGCGAGTTCCAGGAGCCCTATGTACCCCATGGGAATGCTACACTGTCCATATACCAAGTCGCATGACTGTGCAACTTCACAGCAACTCACGCTGCACCACCATGCACTCCCATTGCACAAAGGCCAACAGTCTCTCCTCCACCAAAGTGCGCTGGGCGTGCGCTCATAGAATGCGATAGAGAGTGGAGGTCCTTCTGCTGCCACAACCGCAATCAGGTTCCCACCCTTGTGAAAGATCCTGAAAAGTTTCACTGCCCATCCACAACAGGAATCCGGGGAGACTCCCCACAGCCAAAAAGAGCTACAGCCCCTTTTAAAGGGGTTACCCCGGTGCGCCCCCGGGACGACCCTTTTCATACATTCCAAATTTTGACCACATAGAATCACAGAAAAGCAAAGAATCTGAGAACCAGCTCTGGCTGGGAAATGGGGAGACCAGCCCGCTCCCCAGAACAGAAGGGAAACCCCCAAACCCCCAAGCCTAAAAAGTTCCCGTGTGCCCCCTCCTGCCGGCCTCTCCGCCCGACTGGGCTGCTGTTGCGCGTCCAGCCGATCACGCGCCTGCAGTGCTCCTGGGCGGGGAAGGTACGCATGTCTGTCTCTCCTGCCCCCTTTTTTCTGCAGTAATAATTCTTCAAATCTCTCTCTCTTTTTCTTTTCTTTTTCTTTTGCCTGCACAGTGATTTATAAATTTTTAAAGCTAATGGTATAACAAACACAAACCATGATATCAGTGATCTATGGTGGATTCTGGGATAAATAAATTATGAGAGTGACAATAAAATGTAAAGAGAAGGGCTCTTCTTGCTTGGGCGTTTCAGAGAAGACCCCCACGCAAACTTCTTCCACCCATGGCTGTGGCTCAGGACTGGACTCACTGGGCTCCACCGCCAACTAAGGATATTTGGAGCTCGGTCAACATCCAGATCCTGTGACCGGTGGTGGCCCCCAGCTCCCATGTCCGTGCGAGCAGGGAAGTAGCCTCAGGTTTGCGTCTGGGAGTTGAAAGGAGCTCTCCACAGTGATGAAACTGTTCTGAAAATAGGGTTCAGCACCTTTGGACAGCTCTTTTAAAGTTCAGACTAGAAACCAGGGAAGATTCACCGCCCCCACAGTGGGAGCCACCAAACACCATGTCCTGTCTCAAAGCGGGCAAGCACTTAGGTGCAGACACCTCCACTCTGCAGAAGCTGACCAGAGAAAGCCCGGGCCAGCCCCAGGGCCACACCAGTGTGAATAGAAGCAGAAGAGTAGCCCGAAGTCAAGCAAAGGAAACTGGGCCCAAAACTGAGGTGGGAGTTGCCAGGGATATTAGTCCAGATCCAAACCAAAGGGCAGAGATCCATGAAAGCTGAGGATATCAAGCAAAGTTACCAAGAGGCATTGGATCAGTTCTTTGCAGCAGCAGAACGGCCATGGCTGAGCTACTTCAACATCACAGTATTAAATCAATCAAAATCTACATTTAAAAAATAAATAAAATGCAATTAGAAAAAAAAGCAATTAAAAGCAGTTTAGTTTAAAACAATGCAACATAAAACAATACAGCTTAAAACAAAACAGCCCCCTCAGCTTGTTTTTCGTTTGGAACTGGAGAGAAGCTGAGGATCTGAGAAATGGGACCAGGACGGTGGTGGGCAAGGGGCTTTGGAGAACAATTGCTGCTGCTTTTTGTGGGGGTTTTTTAATGGATATGTTCCTAACTCGTTCTTAATTCTACACACCATTTAATTACATTTCAGCCTTTTGTGTGTTTTGGTGATGATTCTACTGCTGGCACCTTAATTTTTGTAGGCTGTCTTGAGTTCTGGGGCTGGCAAAAGGGCAGGAAAAATACCTACATACAAAGGTGCAACAGAAGCCAGGAACCAGAAGGCACCAAGGAGATTATTGCCAAGTGAGCTTTCTGAGCCTGGAGAAGAACCTCAGTGGAAGGATGGACGGATGGAAGGAAAGACTGAGGAGAAGGAAGGGAGGAGGAAAGTCCCACCAGCACTCACATTCAGTGGGTCTAGTTCTGCCCATAGATTTGAGAAGGACTCCATCCTGAAACTGAGGGACAGACAGCCGCCCCCAGTGCTCTTCGCTTGGATGAATCTGCAAGCACCCCTTTTTCTCAAGATCATCATCATCATCATCACCACCACCTCCTCCTCCTCCTGTAGCTTCAACACTTCATCATTTCTGGCAGAAGTGAAGACAATTATTCAGAATCAAATAGGAAACCAAGGCGCCTCAACAACAGAGCTGTGCCGTTTAATGCTATTTCTGTCTATATAAAGCCTTTGGTAATTTGTTTACGACTACCACATCCAGCCATAGATTTAGCAAATGCAACCCCATTTATGTTAATGCCCTCTCCTCTTTTTTCCCTCTTCCCTTCTTCTTCCAGATCATGTTCTGAATAAAAATTAGGCAAACACTCTGTTTTGAAAATACACAGAAGAAGAGAACTTGCTGGGGAAAAAAACCCTGGCAAATGTGCCATCCGATCAACCACATTATTTTTTTAACTTAATAACTTAAGTACACTGTTAGTGAAATTACAACCTGCTTGCGACACAATAAATTTACAGCAAAATTCATTCCATAAATTATTCAATTCGCTGACTGCACCCAAGGAGAGAAATATCACCCTGAGCTGGTGATTAGCATGTGAAAGGGAACCCTTCCCCAACTGTCACCTCCATTTGAAGCCGCCTGGCAAAGAAGTTTTGTAAAATTACCATTAAGAATACACATTTAAGGCTTTGTAGCCCCCATAAAAGCTCTGACTATCTGATTTACATTAGATTCATTTGTTCTTTCTTCAACTGTCTCCCGCAAACCATAAACCACTTCAATAAATGCTCCCTCAATCAAGGGCACATTAAAACAAAAGAATTTTTAAGTTCCATGAAAGTGATGAATCAGAAGGCAGAAGTTAACTTTCCTCTTTACCTTTACACACACAGGGAGGCTTGTCTACAACAACAACGCCGGCTGCCTACACCGGAGAGGGTTAAAAGGTCCGCCTCGTGTGTGTGTTGTCAGGGGCCTGCCACAATTAGCCACAGGGAAGCCCAACAAACCACCAACCCACGGAGGGTCCAGCCGCTGCCGCCGCCACACAAACTCCTCTCATTCTTTATGTGAATTAATTTGCACGCTGCCCAATCAGAGCTACTCGGTTTCATAAAAACAAAGGGGGGATGCAAGAGACCTGTTGTCTCCAACATTTCCCAGGTGAAGACCAGGACACGTACGTGGCCAAGCAACATCAGAGAGTGGGCAGCGTGCATTAAGGAGGAGGAACAGCCGAGAGACGCTGCAGCGGCTTGCTTATGCCTGAGCTGCCTGGGAAGGGCAAGATTTTACCTCCTCCTCTCCTCTCCCCCATCCCCAGCCGAGTCAACTGGGTTCACACAGCTTTTGTGCTTTGAACTCAGTTTGCTGCAATTGTTTGGGGGTGTCCTGTGCTGGGCAGCAAGCCAAGGCTTCTGGCTATCTAATTGGCCTGTTATGAGGGGCTAGCAAGCAAAGTTTGTCTTAGATGTTTTGCAGTTCAAGTTCTCAGTAGGTTTAGAGAGACAGAGTCCGAGTTCACGGTGAGTCCAGAGAGAGAGAGAGAGAGAGTCCAATAGCAGAATCCGTAGTCAAGGGTGCTAGGAGCGCAAGCAAGGAATTCAGGAATAAGCCAGGCTGTTCCCACTGATGGAATCAGTTGCCCACAACAGCCTCCTCCCATTCCAACCGCCTGCTATATAGGCTCAGAGCCTTACCCAGCTGTGGCCTAATTAATGAGTCCCTGTTATAGAAGCGCTCCGAGCTTCCCGGGTTCTCCCTCTTCCACCTGCACTGGCTGCCAAAAGTCCTGTCCCTCTCATGTCTCTCGGGTCCGGTTGTTGGGGAGGGTCCTGTCTGGGTCCTGGGACAAGGGCATGACTGGGGTGGGGGGCAAAGCAGTGGGAGCTGCGTGCAGGAAGCCGTCTCTCCACCAGCCCACACTTACGGGTCCCTGGAGCCTCTTTTGCAGTCCTTGAGGACAGACAATAGACTAAGAGCGCTGCCTCAATATGTGTGTGTGTGTGTGTGCGCGCGCTGTTGTTATGCGCCTTTAAGCAGGTAGAGGGCCCGATCCTCTTGGTTTCATAGCTGGCCCTTTGCTTGCCTCCCAAGTCTCTCAGGGAGGCAAGCACGCAGCGCTTGGCAGGTGTCTCTGAGGCTCCACCCAGCAGCTCCACCCACCTGAAAGCTGTGCCTTTGGGGGTCCCCCGACCTCTGCCACTCATTCGCCTGGAAGAAGGAGGGCAGCTTGGCTTTCATTGCACAGTCATCCCTCCTGCAGGACTTGGGAAGAGTTACTCTTGCTTTGGGGGTCGCAGCTCTCCAAATCCCCCGGCCAGCAGGGCCCGCGTGTTTGCATCTGCATCTCCCTGCCGCTCACACCCTGAGGGATGGGCAGGGGGAGGAAGAGGAGGGTGGACCCCCGGGTCCTTTCCCACCACCCTGTTTCTTGGCAGGGGTTCCTCTGGCTTTTGGGTCCTACTTGCTGACCCACTCACCAAAGGGCAATCTCATTTGCCAAAGTCATCAAATCATTGCACAGACTCCATAGGGTGTGGTGCCAAAAATTAAACCCTAGTGGCCAGAACAGAAGCCCAGTAGCCTTTTGCCAATAGCGCTGTCAGCAGCGTGACTCCCTGATGGTTCACACAAGGGTTGTGAGAGGTGTTTGGCTTCCAGTTTCACCACAGCGTGAGGAGACCAAAGGGCGGCGGGGGGAACAGGCTTCTTCAGTCTCCCACATCTGTTTCTGGGGGTGGGAGGGATTGCCTCAACAAGGGGATCCAGAGAAAGGGGCTTTGTTGTTTCTGATCCCAAAGCCTGCCGGCTGGCAGCTGCACACGGGGAGGGAGGCAGACTGGGAGCCCCCAGAGGGGGAAAGCAGCTCTCCCCATAGAAGTGCACACAGAGGCACACCCCGGGCAGGCCGGGTCCTGCTGACGGACCCCACCTTTCACCCTTCTCTCAGATCCGGAGCATTTTGTCAGCATCCAGTTCTGCTCCCTAACTCCTTCTCAGGGTCTGTTTTCATGTCAGCTCAGCAGCTTATATAATTCATAAGGAAAATCAGAAATATGCAGAAAGGGGCGCTGGAGGGGGCGAAGCAGAGGCTGCCTTGTTCTGCAGCCAGCTCGCCTTTGGACTTTCCCACATATCGGGTTCCCCGGCGGGACTCTGGGTGCACGTGCGCGCGCACACGCGCGCACACACACACACACACACTGCACCCGCTTCCCCCCTCTGGAGAGCCAAGCCAGGAGAGATGCCGCGGGGAGAAACGGCCGGCCCTTTCCCCTTTGGTATTCAGCTTATTGCAAGTGCTGCAAATGGAGTTCGAAGCACAAAAGTAGTTCAAAGGAGCAAGGGGGAGAAGAGACAAGCACACGGGATCGTGTCCTTCCCTGGAGGCTCAGGCAAAAGCAAACTGCTCTGACTTTTCCTAAATTGTGTGTCTGTCCCTATTAACAATTTTTTGCCATCTTGGGTACATTTTGATGTTCCTGGGCTTCATGTGTCCGAGTTTTCACCTGTGAAACATTGGAGAAGATCACACACATGCACACAGAGGGATGGACTTTATAACTCTTCAAATATAATAAATGTAAAGCAAAAACCCTTTCCTCTCCCTCTCTCTCTCTCTCTCTTTTTTAGAAAAAAGGCTCAGGATAAACTGGGAGGCCTAAGTCTGGCTCTCAGAGGGAGCGCAATCCACCACCTTGAACCTGGTGACAGTTTCCATATACGAACTCGGTTCTTGCTCCGGGTGGGGGGAAGGTTGAGAAGTTACCTTTATTCTGCCCAAATTAATAATAAAAGAAAAGCCTGGCTTGGTTTTTATCCTGCTTCTACCTCTGATCATTTATCATGCAAATGAAAAGCTGTAATGGAAAATGTAAAGAAACAAATTTTGCAATATATTGAAACCTCTATCCAGCAAGAGATAAGATTGAATATTAGAAGGAAGGGTGCAGAAAATTAGCTGTCTGTACAATAACTGGGAGGGGAAAGCTGTTTTATTTAGCCTGGAGGGATTTTGGTTGCAAACCGACTAAATTAAAATCCAGTCTATTAAATCCAGGATCATACTAGAAAGTGCCTTCTCCTTGCACTTTTAGATAAATTTTCATTGATCTCATTTTACGCATGATTACATTTTTAATGAGTTGTGCAATATTTCCAAGCTAATTTTAAATCCCCTCCCTTCTGTCTTACACCTCCCACCCTACGCCATACTTACTGCCCGCTGGATTAACATTTCTGATAAATTGGACCAGAAAAGAAGACCCTTTACCACAAGGAAATAAATGACCTCCAGGTCTACAGCTCTGGAGTGATAATGTGGGAATACAAATCCCGATGTCTAATTATGCCATCTTCCAATTTATTCCACAAAACAATCATTTTGTTTGGCCTCACACTGCCAGTCACCCCTGACAGCAAAATACGGGATGAGGCAGCGTGGGGCAGGACAAGCCCTTGTTTCTTGGCACGGTTCACCCACTTTAAAAAGTCTGAATCTGTGGTCAAGATCCCACATCAAGAGGATGGAGGTCCGCTGCAGCCGCATAGCACCATCTCATTAGTGAACTGTGATGTGCGGCAACCAAATGTGTCTCTCCAAATGCACTGTGCAGCGCAAATGCCATCCCGCTTTTACAGCTGCTTTTAAAATGCTCCAGTCTCTCTCTCCTCCTCCTCCTCCTCCTCCCGCTTCCTCCTTTTGTCCTCAGCTTCCTTGAAATGCAGCAAACTGAATTCAAAGTGCAAGAGTAGCTCCCAGTCAATTACTGGTGGGGGGAGAGGGAGAGGAGAGAGGGAGCAGAATCCTGCCCTCCCAGTCGGCTCAGGCAAAGGCAAACGGCTGCAGCCTCTCCTAACTAGTCTGCTTTCCTCCTTAATACCCTTTGCCATCTTGACCGCCCTCTGATGTCGGTTGGCCACACACGCCCCACCCTTTGTCTGTGCTGCGCTGGGGAGTCTGTGACTGACCCCCGCTGGGTCAGGCCTCTGAAGGGAGGAGGCATTCAAAGAGCAGAAGGGGAGGCAGCCTCCACGGCGGTTTGGGTGGCTGGGTGGTCTGCCGTGGAGGCGTCTTTCTGAGATGCCCTCATCGACTGGTTCCTGAGGTTGCTCCTCTGGGGCGTCTTTGTAGATTAATCCTTTGATTCCTAACAGTCTTATCTTTCATCCAGGGCAGTGCAACTCAAAGGAGGGTGGTCCAGGCTGCAAGCTGTTGGCCGCTGCTCCACAGGAACCTTCCCAGAAGGAAGAAAAGGAAGGAACGAAGGAAGGAAGGAAGGAAGGAAGGAAGGAAGGAAGGAAGGAAGGAAGGAGGAAAATAACTGCAGCAAATCAGCACAAACATAGTGCCAGTCTGTGGCACACAGGGGAAAAAAAGCCCTGGCAGCCCTTCATTTCAGGATGCTTACGAAGCACTGACCGGGGGCACCTGCCATCCCCTACTGGGACACAGGGAGGAGGAGGAGGAGGAGGAGGAGGGAGCCCCAGAAGAACCTTAGTAATCTGTATCCAGCTTTTGTAAAAGAGACCCCCATCTGCCACCTATGTTCTTCTTGTGTGCCTTCAAGTCATTACCGGCTCATGGTGACCCTACGGTGAACCTATTATGGGGTTTTCCAGGCAGGATTTCTTCTGAGAAGGTTTGCCACCATGGTCTTCTTCTGAGGCTGAGAGACTGTGACCTACTCAAGGTTTCCATGGCCAAGTGGGGATCTGAAGCCTCGTCTCCCAGAGTGCCAGTCCAGCACTCATACCATTACTCCACACTGCCCTCAGTTTCATTGACAACATTTCTTCCAAGGAGGTTTACTATTGCTTTCCTCTGAGGCTGAGAGAGTATGACTTGCCCAAAGTGCAGAGTAAACCATTATAAAGTAATATATTAAAAAGTAATCCATTTTATCACACTGCCTCTCCTAGGATTTTCTTGGTAAGATTTCTTCTTAGGAAGTTTACCATTGCCTTCCTCTGAGGCTGAGAGAGTGTGACTTGCCCAAGGTCACTCTGGCCAAGGCTGGGATTTGAACCCTGATCTTTTGGAGTCTTTGCCTGAGACTTAAACCACTACACCATCTAAAGCCCACTGCAGTCAATTCCTAAAAGCCTGTTGGAACAGCAAAGTTTTGACTTCATGGTGGAAAGAGAGCAAGGAGATTCAGAGCCTCGGAGCACCACCAAGAAGGCCCTGGCTCCCTTGTACCCACCAAACATGCCTGGGAAGGCGGTGGGACAGGGCGAAGGGTCTCCCCCAAAGACCTGGTAGCTTGGGCTGGCTCATAGATGGCAACACGGTCCTTCAGAAGCCCTGGGCAGAGACGTTTAATGACTCTTCCGTCAACAGCTGGGCCCAGAATTTGCCCACGGGGCCACAGGTGGTGCAGGACTTCTTGCTGAGAAGATATCAGCACTTTCCATGTAGGCGCGCGTGCGCACGCACGCACACACACACACAGAGATCAGCCGAGCAGAGGAGCCCTTTGGTCCGCTTCATTATACAAGAATGCCATTCCCCTTCCCTGTGAATTTCGGTGAGCGAGCGATGCCTTCATCCCAAAGGAATGTTTGCAGCCTCCACGCACAGCCATCTGTGTCCTCGGTGGTTCAGAGTCTTCGGGGTCTGCTCGGTTGTGTTAGTTTAATCAATCCTTTGCACGCCGTAACCTCCGTGTGGTTTGCAAGACAAGCAGAGTTCAAAGAGAGACAAGCACAGAAGAACAACTTTGCTTTAACTCCTGTTCCTCCAGGTGCTGAAGTCATGTTCTCATTTCACTTGACAAAAAAAGAGGGGGGCTCTACTGTATATTTGCAAGCCCTTCCAGAAAAATATAACCCTTCTGGATGAGAGACAAGAAGACAAAGGAGAGGGTTTTTTGCTCCAGGCCTGGTCCTTTCACATCTCAAGGAGAGGACAGGATCAAATTAAGCTGTTGTCCTTGCTGTTGTTTGTGTGTGACTTCAGGTCACCTCCAACATGGGACAGCCTTGTCATTCATAGGGTTTTCTTAGATTTCTTCGGGGGTTCAGGGGAAGTTTTGCTCTTGCCTTCCTTTTAGGCTGAGAGAGTGTAATTGGCCAAAGTCACCTTGGGGTTTCCATGTCCAAGGAGGGATCCAAACAGCCGCAGTCGAGAACGTAACCTTTCCCAGCAGTTGCTGCCAGGTAACAAGGAGAGCTGCCTTTGCCACCAGCCTTTGGCTCAGAGCGCTCCACAACGCCCTGCTGTACCTGGGGGCGGGGGCCGCTGCGAAGCTCTGGCTGTTCTCCCCCCGCCCATCCCCAGAAAAACGGTGTACGTGTGGGGTAGCTGAAAAACCAAAAGCTTTTTTCAAGAGGAAAAGGAAAAAACACATTTCAGTTTTATGCTATGCACATTTTCTTCCACTGCATGCAAACTAATTAAACACCTAATGATAATGAAACATAAGATCTTAAGCCAGAGAGCCTGGCAAGCCATCTGGCATCCATCCATGTTCCTCTGAAAGCAGCCGAGCACAGAAGAAGCCCTCGCCGCTGCTCCCAGCACAGAGAGGACGGCGGGAAGCAGGGAGACTCCTCGGGGGGCTACCAGTGCCGCGCACGGCACACACCCTCACAGATAAAAACCAGGACATGTGTGGCCAAGCACAGCAGAGCGCAGTCAAGGTGGCAGGCCTTAAGACTCTGGTACGTCCATGGCAGGAGACCGGCTCTTTCGGACAGTGTGGGCCTGAACTGGCCAGAATCCGTCTGGATGCTGATTGCAACTGGGGGTGGGCTGAGCCCCCTCCCCATTCTTCTACCTTGCCAGTGCTGCTGCTGCCACCACCATCATCACTGCTTCACTCTGTGAGACCAGGTCTGGGATGGGAAAGGAGTGATGATGGCAGAGCCTGGAGAAGTTATTTGTTAGGACTAACTTTCTAAGAACATCTCCAGCCAACTGGAGAGGTGGGTCCGCTGAATCAACAAACCCTTGAAGTTCAGCAAATATTAAGGGTGAAGTGTATTTCCTTGAAAATTTCCAGCCATTTTTTCCTTCCATAATGAGGTTCCCTCAGAGATGGGTGTCCATACCCTTCAGACATGGAAATTAAGCTCATACTTACCTTCCTATGAACATTCACAAGAAAGGACACTCAGGGCAAGATACATAGGTGAGGGCAATCACATGCTATGAGAAACAGACATTTTTAGCCCCTTCAGGAAACACCTTTTATAAAAACATGGTAAGTGTGTCCTCTTGTTTGATCCTGACAGGGTGCTGCTGGAAGTAACAAGGCAGTTCTCAAGGAAGGGAGGCGGGAGGAGCTTTATGCAGCATCACCAGGTAGATCCAATCTTGTTTGGTTGTAAGCATGACCGACCCACAATCGCACCTTCGTGCATCTGCTACTGCTTTATTAAAATGCAAAATGCCTCCAGAAGCAGAGACACCAGTAAATTCTGAAAACAGGAATGTCCCCCCAACGCACAGCTCCCCAAACACTAATGATCACGGCTCTCTTACGTGTACTTGACTCTAGTTAACCTTTTTTTCCTGGTGCTTTTTAACATCTCCAAGTCAGGTACTAATATGGGACTAATGTGGGGTTTATGTTCCCTGCAGGAATAGCCGAAAGAGCCCTGCACATTATCACAATTCAGGGAGCGGCCGCCAGAAAAACAGCAGGATTTTAGATCAAAGCCTCCAGGCTGGAGCAGAGGCAAAGAATTTAATAATGATTGCAGGATGAAGTGTGTGTGTGTGTGTGTGTGTGTGTGTGTGTGTGTGTTTTCAACATGAGACTTTCTTTATGGAATATTAATCCCAAACACAATGCAGCTGGAAACTGAAAAGCCAGCAGGAGGGGGGACTCCAGGTGCCCTCAAGAGAGGATGAGTTTGGACGACGTCCATGAGCCCAAGCCCTCTCTGGAGGCCACGAGCAGGGCGAAGCCTCGCCAGCAAACCGGACAGGCCGGGACAGGCCGCGCCATCCCAGACTCAAACGTTAAGAACAGGCACCTTTCTTCAGACCACGGCTCTCAGGCCCTCCCACCCAGGACGGCCGCCAGCCTGAGATGATGGCTGCAGTGTGCTGTTCGTGGGACCCCCTTTGAGGACGGTTTGGAAAACACGGCCAGAGCAAAGAGCAGGGTCAGGTCAGTCACACAGAGACAGACAGACGGACGGAGCAAATAAGGGCTCCCCCAGGCCCACGTGCGGTTCTGGATCCAGTTCAAAGTACCGGTTATAACCTATACAGTAAATTTGGACTACAACCCTGGAAATCAGGGTTCAGTTCCCCGCATGGCCATTAAAATCCCGTGGGTGAGCTTGGATGCATCACATACTCTCGGCCGCAGAAAACCTGAGATACGTTCCTTTAGGGTTGCCATAAGTCAGATACAACTCGAAGGCACACAACAACAACACTGAAAAGAGTACTGACCCAAAACAGTTTAGAAGAAATGAAAACACATTTATTTAAAGCATATATCTGTCACCTCTCAGCCCCCTGGGGTCCCTGTGGCTGTGCTCAATGGGGAAACACGTTTTGTTTTCCTAGAGCCATAGAATCCTTGAGGCGGAAGGGGCTGCAAAGGCCCTCCAGTCCAGTCCCCACCAGGCAGCTGGTAAAGCGCTCCCAAGGGATGGCCACCCAACCTCTGCTCTGTGAGACCTCTTAGAGACCACCTTTTGCACCACTTTAACTGCCACGGCTCTGTCCTAGGGAGTCTTGGGATCTGTAGTTTGTTGAGAGCCTTGGAATTCTAGCGGAGAGTTCTAAGCCCCTCAGTAAACTCCATATCCCAGGATTCCATAGGATGCGGCCATAGTAGCTATTGCAGTAGAACCATGCACTGTGGATACACTCCCTGCTCCTTGCCAGGCTGGCCAAGAGACGAGGCAGCTTTTGGTTTCCTGGGACAGAACACATTTGGGAGAAGAGGAAAAGTTCTGTCCCGCTGAGGGGCTTGCAGGCTTCTTCCCTCGAGCTGCAGGTGATTTGGAGGAGACAGAGAGAGGAGGCCAGCGGGTGTCCCCTGCGCCACCGGTAAAAATACAGGCCCCCTGGCTCCGTCATGCATCCCTGGCTCCAATTACGCCACCGTCTCCTGCGGCTGCTACCGAGCACCTCTTTCTGTTTATTATAAAGATATCTTAAAACAACGCCTGTAATCGGCTGCATATGCCTGGCTGTCTCTTCTCAAGATGCTCGGCCGGGGCTTTTATGGCCCTTGCAGCGGCATCACAGCCCTGCAGGAAAGTCCCGGGCAACCCGGAGGGCACGGGGAAGTGGGCAAAGCTCCAGCTGGCCACCGGTGCCCAGCACCATCCAAGGGAGGCCTCCTGCCCATCTGGCTACCACTGTGGAGAACAGCTTGGCCTTTGCCCAGGCCAGGCGTTTCTCTCTGGGTCCTCCCCCGCTTGCCTCCACTGCCGACCGGGTCCAGGCCGCCAGATGTGGAGATGTTCTTTTGCATTCCCTCTGTTTATGACAGATCAAGTCAAACAGAAAACTTTCTTGCAGGGCAGCTTCTGTTTTCCCAGCTGTCGGGTGTGTTTGCTCTGCTCTGCAAAGAGTTTGACCGCATTCATCACGTGGATCGGGGGGACGCCTCTGTGCAGCATCTCCGTCTGAGGTTGACAAAAACACGCATGGGGGCAGAGAGAGGCTGAGGGGGCAGGCCCAGATCCACCGTCCACACGCAGGAGCGAGGACGCTGTTAATTCTGCTATTCCAGACAAGGTGTTCTGCCAAGTGGCGGGAGGGAGGGGGACAGCAAAATGCCAAGTGTTTTAGGGGCAGGAAAACACACACGGCCCTCTCCAAGCAAAGCCACACGGAGCTCGGTGGCATCTTTGAGCCTAACAGGCTTGTTTCAGGTGGAACGTCCACGCATTTTTCCACCCACTTTTTCTGATTTCAGCAGGGGCTTTTGTGAATTTTTCAGTCCACTACTGAATCCAGTGTGAGCTTTTTCTAATCGACTTCATTGGATTTCCATGGGAGCTTTCATGCATTTTTCAATCCACTTCTAGTTTCATGGGAAGCTTTTGTGGATTTCTGTCATTTTTTTCTCACTGGTTTTAGTGGAGGATTTCATGAATTCTTCAATCCATTTTGTTATGATTTCAACAAAAGCTCCCATTTCTGATTCTAGCACAGGCTTTCATGGATTTCAGTCCAATTTTTTTTTTCTGATTTTTGTGAGAGCTTTTGTGAATTTTTCAATTCACTTTTCAGATTTTAGCAAGAGCTTTTGGGGATTTCCATCCACTGTTTTTAGGCACATTTGACATCCTGACAACTGATTCTGGGCTGGAGGGAAACTGGTGCTCGTATCACAGCACAGCAGTGTGCTGCCTGCGACAACAAACACGCGCACGCACACTTGGGAGAAGCCTCCAAATGGTCTCCAGACGGGGTTTCTGGAGGCATCTCTTTGGTTGTAGCCCAACACAGGCTCCTGGAGACAAGTTAATTAGCTACTAACGAGCCTCACTGGGCCTGTGGGAAAGATGCTGGTTTTAAATGCCAGTACCGTTCCTTGGCAATAATTTCTCTGTCACCTTCCCAGATGGCTTTGGTGAGTGTCACACTGGAGGCAAGAAAAAGAACACCAAAACCCATAATTCAAGGCGACAACAGCCGGGAAGTTACTTTTGGGGTAAAGCAATTCGTTCTGTTACTCACCGCAGTGTTGAAAAAGGAATCCATTCCTGTTATTTTGCTTCTTGTGTTCCCTTCCTTTTACTTTCCGCCCTCTTTCCAGGAGGGGACACACCCCTCAGGATTGGTGAGAGCACAACATAAAAATTTGGAAACATCTCAATCCAAAAACTTTCTAAAAGGAGCTTTTGGAAATCCACAGAAACCAATATGTACAACACCAGTAAAGTAACTTTTCATTGGTTTTAAGAGGTAACTTAGTTCCAGCCTGGTTACTGCTCTGACTCCCAGAACAGCTAGATACAAGTTTTTACATTTTTTAAATTCAGTCGGTATACTGAAAAATTTATCACTTTTCAGCCCACAAGTCAATTTAAAAGACAAAAACATTCAAAACAGTGCACATACAAATAAAAACATTTTAAAAACAGATTAAAATGA
The DNA here is from genome assembly GCA_948472985.1 of Iguana delicatissima. NCBI lineage: Eukaryota > Metazoa > Chordata > Lepidosauria > Squamata > Iguanidae > Iguana > Iguana delicatissima. Next base: position 554,552 of record CAOKZL010000132.1, read on the forward strand.
ACTTGTTTAGAAGAGCTTTGAGACTGTTAAAATGTTAATTGCAAGAACATATGAAGGCTAATTGCCTCTGGAATGATCCACCAGAATCAGACGTATAGTTGCCAGCTCAGGACTGTCCCAGGCCCGGAAAAAACTGAGACTGAGGACCAAGCCCTCGAGATGGCAGTGAATATACCAGTAATGTCTTTAAACAAAGTACAGCATAGAGTAGTGATCTGAGTCTTGAGCCATTTCCGCATGAGGCTGTTATAGCGCTATGATTCCACTTTCAACAGCGTATGGAATCCTGGGGTTTGCAGTTTCTGGAGGGGCCGACTAGCCCCTCCCGAAACTGCAAACCCCAGGATTCCATAGGATGTTGAAAGTGGAATCATAGAGCTATAACAGTCTGGTGCGGAAATGGCCTGGGACTAGGAATCCAGAAACCAAGGTTCAAATATCCATTCAGCCATGAAAACCCACCAGATGACCCTGGGCAAACCACGCTCTCTCAGCCTCAGAAGAAAGCAAAGGCAATCCCCCTTGAAGAAATACTGCCAGGAAAGCCCCATGATATGGATCGCCTTAGGGTTGCCATACATCAGAAATGACTTGAAAGCACACCGCAATAACATTAGGCCTGAGCTAACAGCAGCACAGAGGACGCCGTTCACATAAAACACCACCCCGTATAATAAATGAATGTACAACCAGAGCTAATGCCTTTCGCAGCAGTGCTCTCGCCCTGAGATTCCTCCCCTTGCCCTCAGAATGGGAGAACGGGGCCAGCCCCGGGGATCTGTAACCCTGAGTGTGCTAAACGATCAAGGGCCAAGGAATAGAGAGACAGGCGTTGTGATTCGTCCCCCCGCCAGCCTACAGAAGCTCCCTGGACTCTCTCCTGGGTGCACTTACTTGGGAGTAAGCTCCGCTGAGCGCAGGGAGGGCCTTTCCAGTTGCACATGGTGCTTGGAGGAGTCTTCCTGTCTAAAGATGGTGGCACAATGCAGGGTGGGGAAAGTCACTTGCTCTCCCCTGTAAGATCCCGCAAGGAGGCAAAATTCATGAGAAGCCACCTGCCAATGTTGAGCCCTCTTACCTTAAAAAGCATTCCAGGGTCCTTGCAAAGAACCAACCACCCCACGGCTGCTAGGCCTACCATAGGTCTCCCCAGCAAAATTTGGGACAGTTCCTTATTTGGAGTTCCCCAACCAGCACAGCCACTGGGTTCTAGAAGTGCCCCTCAACGAAAAGTGGGAGCAATTTTTTCCAAGCTCTGTGCCCCTCAGACGAAACACCACACCCCACCCGGTCTGCTCCCGAGGGTCCCAGGAGGAAGGGAGTTGATGCAGAACCAAAGGTTTCATGAAACGGCAGCCGGCCCATTCCGATTCCACCCTCTCAGTTTCTTAATCGAAGCCTTTCCCAAGATGGAACTAATTATCGCCATCTGCTGTTCCATACTTATATTTCCTCTCTAGCAGCTCATTCTTCAAAAACTCGGTAGCTTCCTCCCTTTACATTTGTAAATGCTGTTGACTGTGGATAAAATCCATGTTTACTTTGTATTCGGGGCCTGTTTTAATCGCCAACAGATGTCCCGCTCCGCTCGGCTTTGCTTGGCATTCCACCTCAAGGGGAAAGCAAAGAAAAATCTTTATTTTAAATTTAAATTGTAGATTGTTGCAGACTAAATAAAATGCCAAATTGTTATTGGAAACAACAACGGCCGTGGCAATAACCGGAGCTGACATTTGCTTTTCATACAAGTATAATTTTGCTTTCTGGTGTTGCTTTAACGCAAGATGGTTTCCACATTGGGAAAGTCCCCCCTTCTCCCCTTCCTCCGCCCTCCCCCTCCTCGTGCGCGCCTTTCCCCAAAATGATTTGCAATGAGGCCGCAGACTTTTGAAATTTATTTTTATTTAATACTTTCCTATGAGTTTATGAAATACTGGGATTATTATGCGATATACAGTAGATAGATTTCTGAATGCAAACCATCCCCCTGGATTCATATTTCAATACACATTATCCTCTTGAACCCATTCGGTAAATGCCCTTTATTCCAACAGGCCTCTCCATAAATATGCAATGTCTCCATGGACTGATTTGGCGGCACAGCCCTTTCTTTATCTCTGGTTTCTTTCATATTTATGGTCACCTTTGATGTCCAATACACGCACCCTCTTCCTCCTGCTTTGATTTATCCCTCACTGATGTCCACCGCGGCCTCCACAACAGTGGCAACCGGGGCAAGCCTCAGCCCCGGGTCTTTGCCGACACCCCAGATTTCCAAAAAGATGAGTACTTCTACACAGCAGATTTGGATGCCTCCTTGGCGCTCCATGGATGGGGATGATGGGGATGAAGATTTATACCCCACCTTTTCTCCAAAATTAGGACTGAAAGTGGCTCTCAGTTGAAAACAATGGAGCTCAAAATATGCAAAAGTCAACATTTGAATCAGCCCAGTGGACTCATACCCTCTAATTGTCCCACTTTGGTCAGGAAGCTCCCAGTGAATCCTCTGCCATCCCAGTTTTTCAGCTGCTTTTAAAATGTTCCAGTTTCTCTCTCCTCCTCCCACTTTGCTTATCTCCATTGCTGCAAAGTGAATTCAAAGGGCAACAGGCATTTGCATTCAATTTATTCAATTAAGGATGGAGAGGAGGTGGGCACAACCTTCCTCTTCTTCATTAATCATGCTTCCCATCTTGACCACACACTGGCTGCTTCCACACTAGACTGTTATAGCGCTATGATCCCGCTTGCAACATCCGATGGAATCCTGGGGTTTGCAGTTTCGGGAGGGGCCGGGGGCACCAGCGCAACCACTGCGGCTGGAAGCAGCCGGCCACACTCGCCATAAAAGCTGGGGTCTCCTGCCTTTGATGCACACTGAGGAAGAGTTTTGTGTGACCCACAGTCCTGCTCTACTCAAAGCTCAGCCTAAGATGCGCTCCCACATTTTATAAAGATATTTGCTTAGATTCAGGTTAAGTCACACATTCAGCAGACTGATTATAATCAGTGGGACAAGTTAACTTGTTGTGATTTTTTGAACAGCACTTTGTGAGCAAGAACAGAAGTCTCAGGAGAAACAACATCTGTCTGCCTGTTTGTCTGTCTATTTTTAAAAGAGGGTTGGGGTGAGGAAAGAAATCCTAAAAAGTATAATAGAATGTAACCCAGGCTGGAAAGAACCACAGTGATATTTGACATCACATACTGGTCTGAATTAACAGCTCATTAAGCAAAAATCTTTGCAAGCCCAGATCTAAACGGAAAACCACATCGATTGTCATATGCAATTTCCAGTCTGTGGATAAATCTAAAAAGATGTCAACAGTCTGGGCTTTTACTGCACACCAAACAAACAGGTGTCTATTGGCCTCCTGACCTGTGACATCAGCCACACAATTTTTTTTAAAAAAAACCTCTATTTATGGAATGAGCCATTTGGTCTTGGTCTTATGGCATAATACCTGCTTCATAAAATACGGAAACATTTATAACAAATGCCTTGTTAAATCCCGGGAGGAGCAGAGTCTTACGATATGAAGCATTCCCTCCAGATATCTTGTAAATCATAGAAAAGTTTAACATATCCTGGGACAGGTTTGAAAATCTGTTTGCGGTTTCTAGTTCATTTTCAAACATTATATCTGGTCAAGTCGCAAATAGCAAAAGAAAAGAGAGAGAGAGAGAGAGAGAGAGAAAGGATCCCTTGGCATTTCTGAGCCAAATGTTTATTTAAACATTGCTAGTGGGGTGGATTTGCATTCCAGACAAATCTGGTTTCTGAAAGTCAATTAACATTCTAACTTCTAAAAAATTCTTCTTATTGCTTGGAACAAAGCCAGTAGCCTTTGAAAGAGAAGGAAGCAATCGGTCTGGAGCTTCCTTCCGGTCTGGAGAACTTTCCCTTCTAAGGCCCTGTGTTGGCTTTTGCGTGGAGGGGCCTTGCAGACGCTCCCTCACCATCGCCACCTTTGCCTTCTGCTTTTTCAAAGCTCTGGAATTTTTCAATATCACCAAGAATTTCCATGGCCTTGGAATCTGCCCGGGGAGAAAGAGATTAAGCCACTTACCTCCCGGTTGTAAACATTTGCGCTGACACACCGGCCTCGGCAAGTCCAGAATGATGCTGGAAGCCGAAGAGAGATGCCGCCAGCGCCATCCCTGGGACGGGGCGTCCTGCTTGGCAACCACTGCCCGTCCCTCCTGGGAAACAAGGGGGAACAGAGCCGGGCAGCTGAAGGAGGGAGAAGCCCCCTGCTTGCAGGGAAAGGGGGGAAATCAGGCGACCCTGGCCTGGGCTGTGCCAAGGGGGTTGACCCACATCTTGTGGCATATTCCCCAACATTCAATAGATGAGAACCAGGACATGTGTGGCCCAACAAAGTCCTAAAAACGAAAGGCCATGCACAGAGCAACACAGTTTTTGCTGCTCAGCAGAAGCTCCAGCCTGGCTTCCCTTGGTGTCCTCAGCCAGGGTGATGCTACGAGGAGACCCCGTCGCTCACAGATCCCACCACCCAGCTTTTCAGGGAAGCCCAAGACGAGTGATGGGCGTCCGCTTAGCATCGGAAATAGATAGTGCCATTTCAAAATTGTCTGCCTAGAAAGAAATACTCTGGCCAAATAAGTCACAGATTTTTGAGGGGGGGTCCAATTTTTACAAACTGATTCCTTCCATATTTATTCCTCCAACAGGCCCTCCATGCCTGATAAAAGAGGTGGCACCTCTGGAACCGTCGTGGCCCCCTCAAGGTTAATTTCACTCTTAAGGAATTTATCATAAGCCTGCTATTAATACTACGTAATTGGGAGGTGGGGGCAGAGGGAGAGCAGCATTTCTTTTTTCATTTTTTGAAAAAATCTGGTCTGTCAACATCACTTAAAACATCCCTGCTTCGTGCCTCTGTGTAATAAATTAAATCAGCATTTTAATTGTGCCCAGGCTTTGTGGTTCCTGGCAGTACAGTCAGATCTTCTGTGAATGCACATGGCTAAAAGTCCTACGGAGTGATTAATTACTAGTCTGGAAGATATAAATATGCCTTCCAGTGAGGACAGTGCGGACTGCCGGAGGGCTTTGGCCTTTTACATCTCCGTAGGGCTCCTTTACTCAGCAGACACGGTTCTAATTCAAACAAGATGCCAGCCAGGCTGGCTCAGATGGCGCAGCCAGTCCCCGCACCCCACAGCAGTGTCGTATCCACCTCAATATGCAAAGCCCAGGCGCTCCCTGGAATTCCACAACCGACGTGTCAGAACTGCATCATATCCCGGTCTTCTGGAGACAAAGGAGCAGAAGCGCCCCGGCACAAAGGATGCCGAGAGCAGCCGTTGCAAGAGCAAAGCAATCAGCAGCACACCTTCCTACTAATCCTCTGCTGTCCCACTTTTCAGCTGGTTTTTGAAACGCCCCGGACCCTCTCTCCTCCTCCCGCTTTATCCTTGGCTTACTTCCGTTTCTGCAAACTGAAAAAATCACGTGAACAATTAACACTGGAGGAGGGAAAGAAGAGGAGGGGGCAGAACCTTGCCCTTCCCAGTCGCCTCAGGCAAGAGCAAACTGCTGCAGCCTCTCCTCTTCAATGGACATTTGCTAACTGGCACCCCCAGCCAGTAGAGAGATGCTGTGAGGAAACGGCTCCTTTTCCCCAAAGAAGGAAATCTGGCCTCTGGTGGGAAGACGGGACCTCCCACTGCTGAGGAACATGTATTGCCTTTTCTTTTCATACTTCTCATTTTAATAGACATGGAGGGCAGGAGATACTGGGCACTCTGAGAGGAGGTATTTTGCTGTCCTCTCTCCCTTTCAGTCTTTCGCTCTTTCTTTCTCGGAAAGGGGCTGAGCCTATATAAGGAAAGCCCCCCACAGCTGTCAAAAGATGAAAGCTGGAGTTCCTCTAAAACGTTGTGCGGGGCTCCCTCTCTCCCCCGACTTCTCTGCTTTAAAGCATAGTAGAAAAGGCAACATGTAATAATACTTGATGAAACACAGACTGCAAATGTGTGCAAACAAACCCTACTTGCTCTTTTTTGGAAAAATAACCATGAGGCTCAGAGAAAAGAGAGACAGGCAGACAGTGGGGTGCTATCCTTTGAGCATGAGACCAGGCCTTGGGGAGATGCAGCTTCAAATCCCCAGGGGGCCAACAAGCCGCTGTCAGCCATCCCGACCTACCCACTGGCAGCCTGTGGCTCCCGTGTCACAGTGGTGACTCCAGGATTTGGTCCAAACATTAAAGGACTGTCCAGGGTACTTGGCCCTGCCTCCAGAAGAGGTTCAGCACCTCGGAGAGATCCGTTGAAATGGGTGCTAAAATTTCAAGGCGATTCACCGTGCCACCCTCACTTGCCGCCACTCCCCCGTGGACACAGGGCTGTTGCATGAGGAAAGGGGGGCAGAACCATGTAAGCCACCTTTATCTCTCTGGGGCAAATGCAAGATAGAACCACAACCCAGTAGTAAAGAAACAAGAATTTGTCCCGCCCGAGGGTCTGAGGTCCAGCCACTTGGGATCAGTTTGCTACCTCCAATTTAAAATGCCCAAGAGGAAAGAATTTCTCAGGATAAAATGCAACCTCATGAAGACACAACCCAATCCATGTCATTCTAAAATCCTCTCTTGTTTTTCTTGAAGGATGATATATGTGGAACTTAATGGACATCATAGGCAAGTGAGGGGAAGGATGTTATTTTTTCAAGCTTCAAATACACATAACTTGGAAGAGGTCCATGTGAAAAGGGTGGGTGGGAGGGTCTCAGCAGTTCAAGACTGCAGAAACTCAGTTGCGCATGCGGTTCCGTTGCACATGGATGTTCCTAGCCCATTGCACATGGGTGCACATGGGTGATCACTCTGCACTGAGGTACTCTGGGCATTGTGCATGGATACACTTGCACATGGTGTCCCGACTCAGTTATTCAGTTTGGCTCCAGGGCTGTACATAGCACCTCTGGTGTGAAAGCCTATGTGTGGCGATTTATGCTAATGCAACCCTGAGGCGCACTCTTGGTCAACATTTTAAAATCTCCCCGTGTTGATTTGAAACGCAACTGATGAGAGACTGAGGGAGAGAACCAAACCAAAGCACAGCAACCCTTTCTCTCCAAAGTCAACACTCACAAGAAATCCTTCAGTGATAGATGACGCACATCCACCGACCGCTTGTTTACCACGGCACAGAATCCTTATGAATATGAACAGAGGGAGGGGAAGGAGATCAAAGATCATCTTTATTCCCGGTGGCGTGTGAGTAAGAGGACATTCCCAGGCACTGGGACATCTTGAATCTCTTTCCCTCTCCCTCCCTAACAAGCTGTTTTCTTCATATTTCCATCTGGGGCAGCGGAGAGGGAGGGGAAACTCTCCTTTCCAGACTCGGATTTTACGAAGCCAGGTTTGCCTTTCTTCCCTGGGCGAAGCGCCGGGGCTGCTGAGAGAGGGCCTGGTCCTCCGTGGCTGTGACTCGAGTGAGTGCAGCAGCACATCACGTTAAGAGCAAGGCAGGGAAAGGAGTCACAAAAGGATGCAGCAAGTGGGTTGGCCATTTGTGTAGCAAGAATCAGTCTCTTTTTGCTGTGTAAGGAAACATTTCATCTCCAAACAGGTGACCCCTTTATCAATTATTATCATTATTATTCACATTGCAGGAAAGTTAAAGGGGCCGTAAGAGGGAGAAATACGTTACCGCCAAAAATGAGTAAGATCTGAGCTTAAAGACCAGGGATATCCTTCCCCTCCTATCTTTTTCTCTTCCTTCTTTTATGGGTTCTTCTCACTGCAACCAGTGCCATCTGCAACTGCAATTATGAGCAAAACAATCGGGATTTGCCATAAATCTTCCCCAAAGCTGCAAATTGTTCTGGTGCTTAGAAGTGGGGGATTATGAATGGCTTGTTTGTTTCGGGGCTGAGATACCTCAAGAGCAAGAAGGGTAGTGGGTGGCCCCAACGTCTGGATGCTGGAATGGCTAAGAGACTTGCCCGGCAAAGAGGCACATTAGGCCCCACCCGATACGCTTGCGCGCCACTTGCAGTCCTGGGTGAGAGATGCCTGTTGCCACTCTGCACCAGGAGAATCTGACCATTGCCGCCCTTCCAAGAAGGAGAAGGTGGGAGGGGGCAAGGGAGACCTCCAGAGCCAAAAGCTGTCCAGGGACACCCCACCACCACCACAGGGCTCCCCTGAAGGTTTCCTTCCCTCCCCACGGGCCTACGGGAAATGGCCAAACATTCAGCTTCCTGGTTTCTGTGGCATCAGAACACAAAATACCTTGTAATTTCTACCTGGTCTACTTTTGCTGCTGTGCTGTTTTTACTCCAGAACTCTTTTGAGCTCTTCAGCTGAGAAAACGTATAAGTGAAAAGTATTCAAGGAAGAAATCTGTTATACAGGAAGCAAAATGGAGCCCTGGGGTATATCGACACTTCACTGTTTATAGCAGCTTGATATCACTTTAAATGTCATGGCTCCATCCTATGAAATTTTGGGATCTGTAGTTTATTGAGGTACTTACAATTCTCTGCTGAAGCACTCTAGTCCACCCACTTGAACTAAAACACTAAAGCTCTCTAGCAAATCATTAAAAGAAAAACTTCACCAAACTACAAATCCCAGAATTCCATAGAATGGAACAATGACAGTAATGTGGTATTAAAGTGCTATCGTGGCACAGTGTGGATGCTCCCTTGCTGGAAACCAAACATGGGAATTCTTGCTTCCGTCTAACTATCAATGCACCTGGCAAGTTGAGCTGGTATTCAGGGGCAACAGGAGTGCACTCTGCACATGCTCTCATGTACTCCCTCCCTTCTGAGATGCCTCAGGGCCCACCTCTGACCTTTTTTTTTAAAAGTCCCTTGTTAAGGCCTGAGCTGTAGACGATTGTCCAGCAATTAGTGTGTCTCTCATTAGACGCTAGCGAGGAACAGAAAGAACAAGTGGCTGACAAGTGGAAAAACCAGCAGACCATTAAAACGTTCCATCTGCCTGCAGATTCACTCTGCGTCCGCCCGACTGTTTTACCTTAATGTTCTAAAACACGACAAATAAATGAATGATCTCTTCCACTGGAAAAAACCTTTAAAAGAAATAAACACAGCTCCCCCGTGCAGGGCTTCTAAGGCCCTTGGACGGACTTTTCTGACCCCTAGCGGCGGAAGGAAAACAGAGACAAACTGACAGGACTGCTGGCCCCCAGCTCAGACCGGGGGTCCCACTGGCTGACGCACAACTGACACTCTCCTGAAGGATGCCCGTCCAACTTCTGCTTAAAATCTCCAAAGAAGGGAAGTCCAAGGCGGTCTATTCAACTCTCAAATGATTCTCACAGGTTGGAGGTGTCCAGAGGAGGACGGCCAAGGTGGTCAAATGTCTAGAAGCCAAGCCCTTCCAGGAATGTCGTAGGGAGCGGAAGGCATGTTTAGCTCGGGGAAGGCTGAAAGAGGATACAACGGATGGAGCAAGCCTGTTTTCTCCGGCTCCAGAGCCTGGAACACAATTTATTTTTCTCACCATCAGGTTGTTAGCATTACCTTGTTGTAAGCCCCCTGGGGTCCCATGTCAAGAGAAAGATGGGATATAAATGAGATCTCTTTGCATGCAGGATAGGTCCCAAGGCACTGAAAGAAGGTCCTGGCCTGTTTGCTCCAGTTGTGACATGGACAATTCAGCCTTGGGCACAGACCACCCGTGGGAACCCAGCCCCATAACCTACTTTGGACCCAGAAACCAGGCCACGTAGCAATAGCTTCCAGCTACAGGAAAAGAGATTCCACCTAAACATGAGGAAGCAGTCTGAGAACGGAATACACAACTTCAGTGGAGTGTGGTGTGGTCTCCTCCTTCTCTGGAGGCTTTTAAAGAAAGGCTGGATGGCCATCAGTCCAAGGGAGGGCTCGGACAGTGTCTTCTTGCACGGCAGAAGGGGGTTGGACTGGGTGGCCTTGGGGGGCTCTTGTCCAGCTCTAGGATTCTACAACCGTATGAGCAAAGGTGCTAAAATCCCCCCCATCACTTCCGTGCCTGGATGCTCTCTCTGGCCCTGGGGCCAACTCTGCGTTCAGCGTGCCACACTTTCGACTGAATCTGTAATTTTACAATTGCATCATGAAATCCAGGTCTCCGTTCTCCCCCATCCCCAGGAAATGAGGCATGAGAACATCTCTTGGATATTCCGCAACCTCCTTAATTCATATCTAGTGGATTTTGCTGATTTCTGCAAAACCCAATACAGGTATGTAATCAAACCAACCAGGAACTAGTCTGATGTCAGGAGATGAATTAATTGATTCTGAGCGATGGGGAGCTAATAATAAAGGAACAGAAGACTGAGGGTCGGCACGGGGGGGTGTTTACGTCCCCACCATCTGGGCTGGGCAAATCTGATGTTAAGTCATGGAAAGCAAAATGAATCCAGGGGCGCCATAATGTAATTTTACAGTCATTTACTGCAGTTTATTGATCTGTCAGTTTAAAGCGCTACAGTATCATTTCACCACCACTGTATTGCATTAGAGATCTCTTTTTTTAAAAAAAAAAATCCCCACTTTACATTTTTTTAAAAAAACATTGTGTGACTCAAGTACACAAAGTGCAAAGCTTCAGGCCTTTAGATGTGTCTGGCAAAATAAATCAAAAGTCATAAGGAAAACATATCAGAAAGGGTTTTTTCAAAAAGGCAGTCATAAACAGAGTGATCCAAAGGAAAAAATTCTCCCCCTACCCCCAAATGCAATGAATTATGTTTGGTTCCTTTTTCTTTATACATCTGCTGCTTTCTTACATCTGCTACATTCATTTAGGATTTTTTTTGGGGGGAGGGAACCCCTTCCATTCATATCCTGCCATGTGTCCTTCCCGAAGGAACACGAAGCATTACTAAACCAGGTAGACGGACAAGAGGTACAATGGGATTATTTTAATGTTTGACTGAATCGGGGCAGGTTAGAAAATGCCACGCGCAACACCTTTAAGTGTCGTGCCTGGGAATTAAACCTCACTGTCTTAATGGAGACAAAGGGCTACGCAGCAGAGAGGGAGGGGGGGAAATCTTAGATTCCTGACTCATTACAGTAGTCTAACCACCCCTGCCATTGCTCAATGTATTTTGCAAGCTTGAAGTGAAAACCTTTTTCTGAATATGCTCTAATCCAGCTCCCAAATCAAAAATGCATTCACAGGCGGAAGCACGTGATTTTTCTCTCTCTAGTTATAACTTAGCAAGCCAAGAGTTCTGTGTAACAGGAAGGCTTGCACCAACAGAGGAAAGAAAGACCCTGCAATCTAATCTCTTACTCTTCCCTTTACAAATTTTGTAGGAGTGAAACTTCACAGTCAGTTGTGTGAGTGACACACCCAGCAGGGAGCCTATGGAGGCCACCACGGAGGCCACCACAGGGTGACGTTTGGGAGAGTTATCTGTTAAGCAGACAAAATTTTAAAATGCAGTTAACTTAGCAATTATGCATCAGAGGGCAGAAACACTGCATTTTATTATTTCCTGGGGTGGGGAGTCATATCTCCTGTGCAGAAAAGTGTGTTTTCTGCACAAAAGAACCCATGCAAATTTTGCATGGAATGTATCCGGAATAGTGAAGATTGTTGACAGTCCAAATTGTTGTCAGTTCTCATCACTCAAGAAACCATTTTTCAAATATTTTTGAATAGTTTTTTCCATTCCTACTTAAAATAACTTTCTGGAAGAGATCAGACCTCGATTACCCTCTTTCGCATCCAAAAAACTGTGGGTACTAGGAAGAAATCCCAACAAAAATGGCCAGGAAACGCTCTGCTCTTCACTAGATGCTCATGCAGAGCCATTCCAAAAGTCCTCCTTCCTTCAGGCCACCCATCCCGGGGGAAAGCCCAAGTTAAATTTTCTGAGCCCAGCTAATGGGGGGACAAGAGAAGAGAGGGAACGACCCGCCCTCTCCCAATGCAACCTTCCTGCTTGCAAAAGGGGTCCCATCGCCATCCCCCACATCCTTTCTTTCCCACTAGACAGTTGCATAGAAGCCAATTTGGAGTAAACCGTATTTCTTTTGTATGTATGTATGTATGTATGTACGTACGTATGTATGTATGTATTTATTTATTTATTTTGCAAGGTGAATAATCAGGAACGATCCACTGTGATAACATGCTAATAAGGCTGGTGCATCCATTCCGTTCTCCTGAAGAGACCAAACACGGAAACAATAAAGCAGGATGAAAAACGACACAGCAGGGCAGGCCCTCTGCGCAAGGAGGAGGCCGCAGCTCTACCTGCTGTGCAGACATGAGATTTCTGGGCCTGCAAATTAACACTTGTTCTTATTTGTTTTCCCACCTAGACGCAGCTGCTGCAGGCTTCCCGCGTTCTCTCCGGCAAACGTTAATAAGTGTTTCCTCTCAAAGAGAAGAAGCAGCCTTGGCAGCCCTTCCGCAAAGCGAAACCAGAACGTGGCCAGTTGGGGCAGAGCCGGAGGATTGGGGCCCTTCTGAATCAGGGGGGCAGAGGAGGGTGATGGGGGAGAGAGGCCACGTGAGGTGGGCAGACTTAATGAGGCCCGGTGGGTCCCTCTGCCCACTTCGGGTTTTAGTGCAAACCTTAAAGGATCTCTCCAAGTTGCTGAACTATGTCTCCAAAAATTGGCTCAGCACCTTGGAACGGTCCTTTAAAGTTCAACCTGGAGTGGATTCTTTGCCCCACGGGCATCAGAAAGAAAGAGCTAAGTAACTTTGTCCCTGCTAGTTACACAGCTTTTGGAGTGAAATGTTGTGGACTGACATCTGCAGAAATTAGAACTGGGCAGTTCCGTAACATCCGCGTCCAAAAGGGGCGGCTCCGGCGCCAACTGTGTGGGGGGATCAGCACTGTGGACGATGCACAGTGGGACCAATGCACAACCATTCTGCACCGGGACAACAGCCGGGGTGTGCCAAAGGGCACCAGTACAGCATCACGCGCACGAGGGCTCTCTTGCTGGCATCCCGTTAGGTGTCCTTGCAATTCATTAACAAAGTTTCACAGCATCTCTGCTACGCAGTTAAGTAGGCGTAAAGTTGCATAACATAACACCATGCTAGAGGATTCTGGCTGTTATTAAACTAACCATAAAATGCAAACCACTTTTTAAAAACAGCTATCCAAAACAACAAATGAACAAAACAGCACAGTTCTGCAAGGCTCCGTCCCAAAGCCCTGCTGAATCTTTTTAAAAAACATTTAAATAAGAGTAAGGAAAAGGGGCCACCTGACTTTTCTGGGAAGGGAGTTCCAGAGCCGGGGGGCAGCCGTGGAGAAGGTCTCATCTCCATGTTTGCACCAGCTACCCCCGTGAGGTGGAGGGATGGAGGGAGAACTTCTACGGAGGAGCTCAGAATAGGCAAGCTCATGTGGAAGAATGTTGTCCTTCAGATAATGTCTTTAAAAAAAAAAAAAAAAGAATTTTAAGAAATTAAAAGCATCTGCAAGCATATACACGTGTCACAGTGGCTGCCCTCTGACCATATATTTTTTTAAAATGAAGAAAGTCGTGGCAATATGAGCAGCCTCAGCTGACTGAGGGATGCTTAGAACTGCCATCTCTCCGCTAGTGGGAAAATGGGATTCAAAGGAGGCCTCCATCTCCAAATGGTTGGCACTAAAGAACCTGCAGCAAAAACCACAGCGCTTGACCCCGGGCACATGGGCGCTGCAGTCGCTCAGGAGACTAACCCTCTGGCCCCCTTTGGGGCTCTGGATGACGTTGTCTTGACAAAAAGCTGCTCTCCCCATCAAAGACCCCATGCTGGGGAGGCCCGAAATTGTGCCTTGCTTTAGGAATTACTGGAACAGCGTTGGCACTATATCTTCCTTAATAAGGCAACTTAATTATCCATGTAATTTGGTAATTTCATAATGACATATTGTTTGTCATGTCAGTCTAAAAATCCCTTAATTTGCTTTTGTCTTGGGATGAAAGTTTTAATAAGCCTCCTGAAGTAAACACATTATGTCAAAGTCATAAATTTGTGTTTATCTCTTTGTCTGTGTGTGTGTTAGTGCACATATGCATAACAAACAGGATTCTGGGGAACAGCTTGCTTCATAAAAATACCAACTCAGTGCGTAGCCACTGACAAAATTCCATGTTTTCAATTTTAAGAAAGGATGGATGGATTGATGGGTGGATGGAATAGTAATTTATACCCCACCTGTCTCCTAGCACAGCACTCAAGGGGAGCTACTGTTGGGAATTAGAGTTCCCCAGGGTGTTAGTCCTTTTTGGGGGAGGGAATATGGCTATTAGGAACCAGCCTTCTTTCAGCAGAGTAGCAGATAAATCACGCGCCAATCTCACCTTGCTTCCCTGAACTGAAACTGGCTCAAAATAGACACAGTGAGCAGTTTCAGGTTGCAAACTCAGGCCATTTCCGCACCAGACTGCTATAGCACTATGATTCCACTTGCAACATCCTATGGAATCCTGCCGTTTACAGTTTTGGGAGGGGCCGGTTTATCAGTGGTTTTTACATTTATGTAGGCATGGAGGACCTGCATCCTAAATAGCTAACGAAAAGATTAGGAACGGCAGCAGCTTCATTCTCATCTCACCATCTCACTGACGGAGAAGGAGAAGCAGGGCACAGAGACCTGGGTTCGAATCCCCACTCAACGACGGAGACCTACTTGGTGGATTTTGGGCAAGTCACACCCTGTCAGCCCCAGGGAAAGGCAAACCCCTCTGAAGAAATTCTGCCAAGAAAATCCCGCGAGAGGTTTGCCTTAGATCTCCCTCAGTCAGGAACACAATCACCACCGGCGCAACTCAATGACTGTTTTGTTACAACGGCTCCACCGGCTGTGGGTCTGTCTCTTTTCTGTCCCAGAAATCGTACCAAGCTGAGAGTCAAAACACTTTCCTAGAGTTGTAAAGTCCACAAATAACTTCACAAGACTTAAAAGAACTTGTAATGTTCAGTCCAGAGTACCGAAAGGGTTACACAATTCCTTTGCAAAGTGTGTGAAATTCACCAATTGTAAAATTCACAGATTTTACTTTAGGCTGCTGGCCTCCCATTGCCATTCAGGTGGCATCACGAGACCTACGGGGGACGCCTGACGTTTGACAAAAACTGAATGTTAAAGCTGAGATGTTGCTGCGTTAATATGATCTACGGATGACCTCGCCGAGTTTTTCTGCTTGCCATAAATTTGAATTAATTGTATCATTTTATTTAAGTTCCCAACTCACTGTGTTGTATTAGCATATAAAAATTAACTCCGCAGGCTGCAATCAGTTCACCTTAATAAACCAACTCACCAGGACAAATCGGATAAATTTATAGTACCCCCTTGTGGTGTTACCTTCATACCCCAATAGGACACTGCCTAATATTATATTTTAACATCTTCTTTCACCAAGCTCACTGGATAACTAATTAACCTTTTCTAAAATCCAATAAGAGCAAGGACTATCGCCAGAGCCTGGAAATGGATGAGAAGGGTGACATTTCACTGCAAATTGAGAAAGTAATCTTCAGGAGAAAGAAACCACGTGTATTTAGATATCAACAAAACTGCCATGGAATCACAGACCTGGAATGGATCACAAAGGCCATCCAGTCCAACCCTAGCTAAAGCACTTGCGAAAAACGCCCAAACAGCCTCTGTTTAAAGACATCCGAGGTCTTAAGCTATCCAAAGACCTCTCCAATGCCGTACCTGTTTCTCTGTCGAACAGCTCTTGCAGTCAGAAAGCTCTCCTGAATGTTTAGGTGGGGTCTCTTTTCTTACAATTTGGACCCATTGCTCCATAGTGTCCCAGTCTCTAGAATAGCAGAACACAAACTGGCTCCATCTTCTCCATAACATCCTTTTAGATGGTTAAAGAGATCGATCATTTGACTTCTCGGTCTTCCCTGAGCAAAACACACTGTATGGCTTGGCTTCCAGACATTTGGCCTTTTTTGAATTGAATTGGCCTTTTTTGCTGCTGCATCACACAGTTGACTCATGTTTAGATTGTTGTCTGCTAAGACACTCAGATCCTTTTCACATATAGTTGCCAAGTCAGTTGTCAAATAGACAGACAGATGGATATGCAACAAAAGGTAACTTTTCCCCTTAGTACACCACATTTGGGGGGCCAAAGCCAGCCACGCAGCCAGCCCATTATGGGGGTGGTGAGTGGGGGTTTTGTTTGGCCAGGCCAGTTCAAGCCACTCCTTTCTCCCTTCCTTCCCTCTGACTGGGCTGTTTGTGTTTTTATCACACTATTGAACCTAGACCAAATGTTGAAGCTGAAGTTGATATTAGCTCCCAGCTTCTATTTCCAGGTAAGAGAAGAAGTGAGCCACTGCCAGGGGCCAGGCTCTGGGCAAAGAGGGGGTGGCAAGGTTTGCCCTGGGGAAAGAAACCGGACCCACCATCCGTTTCTCCCATTTGGTCCTCAGAAGAATTTCACTGCAAATACATCTCTGCATCGCTGGGAAACCACTGAGCCAGCTGCAATTTGATCCGGGAGCCTTAAATTGCCTTAAATTGACAATAAACGGCAGTATTGTGGGGCTGTGGCCGCCGCAAGGGGGGCATTTGTAATGCAAACAGGAATTCTGACTGACGCCGGGGTAACAATTGTGGCATGAAAAACACTTTGAAACAAGCAACCTCTGGGTGAATGCCTGAAAACCGAAAGGTCCTTTCTGGGATCTCCCCAAAACCAGATCTCCCTGACACACTTTACTATGTTTTGATAGTCCAGTTTAAACTGACTGGTCAGGGTTTTACCTTGGGCAAGAAATGTTTGGAAACAGATCACACACACACACACACACACTTAGAGCCCAAGCCCTCCAGAAACCTCCACCCGCTCGTGAGTCTGCCCATTTAGGGAGTGATCGTTTGGTTTCTCCTGTTTTCCGTCAAAGTGAGAATAAAAACAACTAGGTCTCTTTCAGTGGCCTCTGTTGAACTGTCCTAAGATCTCATATTCTGGGATTTTTCTGGAATTCTCTTCCTGTTCCTCCTCACCAGAGATTGTGATTTCAACCCACAAATAATGTTTGAGAAGACAGCAAATTAGAGAGAAAACTGCGGAGAAATTTACCCCCTTCTTTTTTTTTTCAAATTCACAGCTTGGTCTTGACAACATAATAGATGAACACTCTCAAGACCAGGAAGTGCATAAGCATTTCAAACTGAACACACACGCACATATATAATATATATGGGGGTTTTTCCTTTCATTCTTTGCTCCCAGGCATAAATTTCATCATCTTTCCTGCAATCCTCTTCTCAATGACTCTAAGCAAAAGACCCCAATTGTCAACTGCAACATACGATAAATAATCAGAAATGTATTTTTTTGTTCATTATTTTGAACA
Organism: Iguana delicatissima; assembly: GCA_948472985.1. Lineage (NCBI taxonomy): Eukaryota > Metazoa > Chordata > Lepidosauria > Squamata > Iguanidae > Iguana > Iguana delicatissima. The sequence continues at coordinate 571,903 of CAOKZL010000132.1, forward strand.
GTGGCTAGCAAAAGCAGCTTTGCAGTGTCTTCTGTTCTATTAATAATTTCTCAATCTTGTAAAAGAAAACAAGGTAAAAATGGTGGAAACATCTGCTTTTTCGATTCTTATTTGGCTACCTCTGTATTCTCTCCTACATGACTAATAGGAAAGATACAAGACTAATAGGAAACATAACTGCAACTTCACTTAGGGTTGGGTTCGGTTAACAGATGGTCTTTAAACGATCTAACATAAAAGCCCACATTTTTATAAAAACTGACCCCCAAACTGCTTTGTAAAGTAAAGGGGTTTTTTTTTTAGATCTTAAAAAACTTTAAAGAAGTTGTAGTATAAAAGAGGCCCTGGAGTATAGAGACACTTATAATTTCCAACTTAAAATATCAGAGACAAAAGATTTAACAATACAATAAGTATCAGAAATAACACACAATTCCCTCTGCAGCTATATAGAAAGGGGCCGGACTCCTGGCCAAAATCTTTCATACTCAGAATTTAAGTACTGCCATAAAATTACAACAAACAGGTCTGAAAAAGGAGCCCCTCCTTGACATATCCGGTACCCATGGCACGCCAGCCAAACGCCATGCTTTCCTCTACATCTTGGTCACAAGCCCTAGAAGAGCATTTTCCAAAGCCATCATGACAGCTAGCCAGAGTTCAGGAAAATGCTGGGGTTTTTTGGGCTGTGGGGCACAATGGCCTGGGGATTCTGGGAGTTGGAGTCCAATTTTCTTCTACACTGCTATTAAAGTATGCCTGTCCCTACCTTCGCATCCATTTGTTCTCCCTTGTTGCATTCCCCCCCCCGCTCTCTCAGGGAAGGGCAGCTGATGGCTCCCCTGTCAATGGGACGGTGGACCTGTTCCGGGTTTCAGTGTGACCTAAAGGAGCTCTCCAAGATGCTGGGCCTACTGGGGTGGAGATCCAGGATTCAGAACCTTGGAGAGCTCTGAAGTAGCCACTGCAGTGTGACCTTCAGCATAAATACCTTGAAACAAATAAACATTTTAAGGGAGGCAGGGCCCAGTGGTTGAGAGAAAGTTCCCCCAATGGCGGCAACAGACCCGGGCAGGTTTTGCACTTCCGGCTTCTGGACTGGGGCCCCAAGGCTCTGCCTACACCGAACCTTACAACAGCACAACTGGAGCCGGTTCCCAAATGTGAGCTTTGGGTTTTCCTCTCGTGGTGCGGGAGGGACAGCTTTGGGAGCAAGAATTAGGGCATCACTTGGCCAGCCCCTTTTCCTCGGAGGCATTCTGAACATTCAGCTGAAGTTCTGAGTTACTGCAATGCTAGAAATTTGGAGACAAAGGGGAAATTTCATTTGGGGGACAGAATTCTTATGGGGGGCAGTACCCTCACTTTACCCACCCACCCCCAATAGATACACCCCTGCAGTCTCACCCAACCCTTGCTGGAGGCAAATTTATTATTTGATTAACTGGCCCATTGCACTGTGCCATTTTTTTTTAAAAATTAAGAACAAAGCCCTCTCCGTCGTCTTAACATACGTGAGGCCAGTTAACAGCAGCTGCTCTATAACAAGACTCTGAGTTGGTCTTTTTTTTTCTCCTCTAAAAGTCCTGCAAGATGTTTTCTTTGACAGAACAATGCCAAGTCTGGCTTATTTCAAAAATGTCCCCAAAGGAGGACATTAATGAAGGAATATGCTTCTGGAAAAGTAAGCACTGCTTGCAGTCTACTGGAATGACAAATATGAAAATGTTAAAATTACTTCACACACAAACACACAAATACATTGCTTGCTTGCTTTGTCTTCTAAAAATCAGCCTCTTCGGGACGTAAACTAGACACACATTTTGAAAAGCGTTTTTTTAAAATATCCCTGTTAACTTAATCCTCAATTAATTTCGATATGGCTCAATTACTTTTGTTAATTAATACTTCCTCAAGTCTAATTCCTTAGTTGCCACCTGAAGTCCCAATCTGAGGAGAAAGGTGTGATACAAATAAGGGGCATAATAGTTAATTAATTTAGGGTGCAAAGCGATCCCTACTGGTGCTGTTTGTTGCTCTTCTTAAAATGCACCCCCTTTCCTCCCACCTGGCATTAAAAGAGGACAGAAGCCCAACATCATTATTACCCATTTCAGAGAGGGAAAGAATGCGTCCAAAATGTAGAACAATGGCGTCTTGCTTCCCAACATCCGCATCACACATCAGAAAAATGGTTCCTTAGTATAAAGATGAGGATTTTATATTCTCCTAAATCAGAATTATCTCAGTTTTGCTAGAAGGAAGGATGGGATAGTTCCTTCCACCCAATTCCAAAAGTGTCATGCAAATAAAATAAAAATTAAGAGCAGGGAAATAAATAATGCTGGCAACTAATAGAAGGGGGGGCTGAATTTGTATCATTTGGAAGATCTGCTCTTCCAGCTGCACCATCAGCATCGGCGCCCCAATCATCCATCATCCCCGGGAGATGGAGAGCCGGAGGAAGGCTCGGCCCCACTCCCAGCCAGAAAGACCAAGGCGCACACACGCAAAAGGAGGTTATAGAACAAAAGAACTCATTTTATCACTTGGCTTTACCGCTAGAGAAAATGGCTCCTGGTGCGCTGAACTCCATGATAAATGCGCGCCCTCCAGATCTTTATTGCCCTTGTAAATCACGGGATTGACAGCAGTTAATAAGAAAGCTTTTGAGTGGTTTTGAAGTTTTGCTTTGCACAAATAAAGGCTCCTATTAAAGAATTTGCTAGTCCTCAAGGTGTGTGGAAAAACTGCTGCAAGGAAAACCTGTCTTCTTTTTTTTAACGTATGTTTCCCTCTTCTTCTTTTTTCTTGATTTTTAAAAATTACGTTTCAAGGGGCTATTTTAATTTGCCTTTCAGATAAGAGGCCTAACCATTCTTGCCTCAGTAGCCATTGTTTTGTTGCTGCCTCTGAGCCCTGGGGTTGGAGAGGAGAAGGAAGGGATCCAGCAATAACAAAAAAGGCCCAGAGCTCCCCGGCTGCAGTCACCAGACAGAGGTGTGCCGCACCGTTTCTGCCAACAGCAAAGATGCCGCTGAGCGTCTATTAAAGGGAGGATTCCAAAAATTCTGGGAGACCAGAGAGCATCACACCAGCTGCCAGCTTATCTCCAGGATGGGACTGCAAAGCTACCCTGAACCTAGCGAAATGACACACCAGAAATGAACACGGCTGCCTCAATAAAATAGTAAAGAAGAAAATTATTAAACAGCTCTTTCTTCTTATTAATATGTATTTTAAACTGTGTTTTGAATATTATTGTGGCTTAATTTCATTTCAGTGGCACTCTCATATGCTTTTAGTCACACACGCAGGTGCACGCGCACCCACGCAATGTATGTGCCTCCAAGTCGCCTGTTGACATATGGCAACCCCATGAATCCCATAGGGTTTTCTTAGGCAAGGAATCCTCAGAGCCGATTTGCCAGTTGCTTCCTCTGAAATCAAGCCCACAACTCCTGGTATTTGTTGTACGCGTTTAAATTTCTAACCCCCCCTTGAGTTTACAGATGGGGACAGGTAGAAATAAACTGAAGGAGGGGCACCGGCCATATTCTGAATTTCTATCAGGTGCCTATCTTTTCCTATTATGGAGAAAAAGAGGGCACCTCTTGTACCCACTGCAAGGGATGCAAACAGCACGCAAGAGCAGATGCTCTGCTCCACGAGAGAGGGGCATCTTGCTGAGCTGGGGAGAAAGGACCCCACCTTGCGATGTGCGTGATGGTAAACATGGCCCCCAAATCTTCCTCCACGGATCATCAGGTCACGCACACTGGGCTCTGACGTTATTTGTCCTTACGCAGTTTGCATCAGACATGAAATGATGCCAAACGACCGCAGGTATCAAGAGTTCACTTAACGAAGCGCTCTCCCCCGCAGCCCAAAAGCTGGTGGCTCTAATATAAAAAAATAACCTTTGGGGCAGCAAAGCATTCTGCGTATGGCCAGTAATACAGACAGGCAAAACCAAGTGCCACACCTGAGAGCCGCTCTGGATGCACAGAGGCTGGGAGGCCACGCAAAGGGCTGTGCGGGAGTCACACTGACACACGTGGGAAGGACGTGGGGCCTAATGCGCCCACCCTGCTGCGTTTGCTCACGAAGAAGGAACGGTGGGATCCGGCACAGCCTGCGGGTGGCGTGGTCCCACGATGGCTCTCTGGGCCTGCTTTTTCCTTCTGCTCCACGGGATCCAACAGAATTCTCTCAGGCAGAATTTGGTGGCAGTTTTTTCCAGTGGCAGCAGCAACAATCGTCACTGTGCCCCCTCCACAAAGCCACCACGCCTGCCCTCAGCCGGTTCCTGAACAGAGGCAAACGCCTTCCTTTCACGCCTTCGGAGGGCCGAAGAGTGCCTTTACCTGTCGAACAGCCCAGGGCCCACTGATTCTGAGGCTGGCACATGCAGGAGCCTCTTTCTCACGGTGAATGTCCCATAAACAGTAACTTTGAACCAGAAAAGGGGAAGGGCAACTGCTCACGATGAAAGGGCTTGACTTTATAGAACCTCGTCCTCCCCACCAAAGGCCCGTCCGCCCTCTCTTTCCCCCCTGCAGGCGAGCCACTCAAACCATCTTCTCCGGCTCTGCAGAATTCCTCGGACTCCCTGCATCCCAACCCGAGCCAGCGCAACTCGCCAAATCACCTCCCAGTATTGATGTTTGCTGCTCCGCGGTTCAAAAATATCAGATGTCAATTTAATCATCTCATTAGCGGGCTTTTATTGAGCTTCAAAGCTCACGGCATACTTTTGCAATTCTTTGATTAGGCAAAAGATATGGACTGTGTATGTGCAGCCAGCTTCTCCACCGGCTGATTAGGTCGGCGGCACAGTTAATCTGCTCGCGTTCACCTTAAAGGGACTTGAGATGGAACTCCTCCGAGCACGCTCCATTTACATCTTTTGGGGGATGAATGTCAGCGTGCAACGTTATCAGCTGCATCGCTAAGCAAATGAAACTTCCCGAGTGCGAAGAAAGACAAGAAGACAGAGCAAATCATTAGAGGAAAACCCTTCGGCTCTCTCTTGATCATATTCCGTCAGCGTTCAACAGCCGGCTTAGGCTTTAAATGTCTGCTTGCAAAGACCGTCCACTGATTAACTATGTTTTACTTAAATCAACTTTCTTCTTAACTAACAGGCATTTAATTGTCCAATTAAAACAAATGTGCAAGCCTGTATCTATACAGGTGACAGTTAGGAGTTCTTAATGAAGGTAACAGTGCCTTCCTCATAATTAACATGGACTATTCTTCTGTTTTAAAAAGAAAAAGAATTCCTTCATAAGATCAGCACAAATTTCTCTTATGTGAAGAAAGCCAGCGTCGATTTGTCTGATTTAAAATCCATGTTTTAAATCTGTGATTAATGAATTAACCGATTAACGTGGCGATTAGCTTGATGAATTCCTTCAGCCCTGCTTCTTGGCAAAAAGGCTGATGTCAGAGCCGAAAAAGAGAAGCCGGGCGCGATCGTCACACTCAGCCTGCCATCTGAATGGCAAAGGTCAGAGCCACTTACGGGTAACACGTCTGCCCACTGCTCCGAACGGTGTATCTTTCCCTCCCCGGGTTACTGCCTGACATGATTTAACAACTGTAATTCCTTATTTAACGATGTCAAAGGTTTTTAGGAAATTGACTGTATTTCACCAACGATATATTTCTTCTTGATTACTGAGTGGTTAAAATGATTTTTAAACCAAGACAGCAAAATAAAGCAGTAATAAAATCAATAGAAAGCGCTTAAAACATCCCTTCTATTAGGTAATGGCATTTAAAATATCCGTAGCTTGTAATGGCACTTAGGATATGCCCAAAAATCAATGAGCTAAATTACTTATTGAACTAGTTAATTTGAACACTGAGTTTTATATGTATATTGATAAAACGAGGGCCCAAAGATGGCGGGGGGCGGGTTCTGTCCCACCTTCTATTCAATTACATGGTCAAATGTCTCCCCCTTCTGGAAAGAGGGAAAAAATTCCACCCAGAAGAAAAGTAAAATGAATTCGAAAATGGTATGTTGCAACCTCTACAAGTGCCACGAGAGGGCCCAAAATCTTTTATTCCACACTAGTGACCAAAGTAACAGTGGAACCCGTAAAAATTGTTCACGAGTGGAGCGGACACCAGTAGAGGACGCATTTAAACCAAGTGCTTTATTTGTACAAGTTGAGTATTCCTTACCCAGAAATCTGAAAACTTCCAAAAAACAAAACTTTTTGCCTTGTTTGTCTCTCAGATCCTCAATCTCGATCCAGCTTTGCATCCCACACACAACACAAACGGCGAATAATAGGCAAGGATGGAAGCAGGAATGAGTATCTGTGAAATGGTGGGAATCCACGAGCAGTGCGAAGCAGCAGCTGCGGGGCCTGTGCTCATTCATTCACGGGCTCCTTGGCGATCTCCTGTAGGGTACTACAGTTTTGCACAGTCTATGCAAATACAGGTATTTTAAAATCCCCCCCAAAATCTGAAATATGAAACACTTCTGGTCCCAAGCACTCTGGATAGGGATACTCAGCCCGCCTATTCCTGCGTGGCAGGGGGCCGTGGTCCTTTCCAACTCTATGAGTCTATAATTCTAGGTAACCTGAATCACCAAACACAACGACAGAGATCTTTACAGAGTTCTTGGAGTTGGTCAAAGGAAGAAAAAACATTACTGAATGTCCTCCAATTGAAAAAACCCCACCACTGGGAGCTTTTTAATGAATTGTTCTGGGAATTCTTTCCAGCGCCCCTCTCTGACACTGAGCGCGCGGCCCGGTGGGAGAACCCCAGGCCCCATGAGTTTAGCGAGCCTTCTCCGACTCGTGCGAGGAATGCTCTGTGACCGGCGACACTGACGAAAGGTCAGTTCCTTCCCAGGGCAGGGAATGGAGTCCCTGCCACAAGGTCTCGCAGGGGATACGCCAGTTCTCGTCACAGGCGCTCCTTCTCCACTCGCGGTAAACCCCAGCCAAATACTGCCACGCTGCGTCGTGTCTCTGCAGCTCAACGCGTCAATCTCCAGCCCCAAATTCGGTCAGTGTACTATAAACGTCAAAAGTCTGGAGAGCGGGGATTTCTGCAAGAAGACCGCTCTCCTTCACTTTTTACGGACAGAACGGCCCCTCCTTCAGGGTCTTCCCACCCGCTGGGCCAGGCCAACCCTTCCTGGCAGTTGCACGAAGAAAGGCGCGACGATCAAAGATAACCACGGACTGTGCCCTTCCGCAGCTTTTTTCCAATCAGCCCAACCGGCTGCCGCGCCGCGCCACGCCGCGCCGCGCCACGCCGCCCCGCCTTCCGCGCGCGCCCGGGACGAAGCGCGCGCCCTGCGCCACCGCCTTCCGCTCCGGCGCAGTCTGCGCTGCCAAGAGAGCAAGGCGGCGGCGGCGGCGGCGGCGGCGGCCGGCGTCCACGGCCCGCCTCTCGGGCCTGGCTTTGCGTCCACCCAGAGCCCCGCTTCACGACTTGCGCTGCCTGTCAGCAAGTCCCCAGGTGCAACCTGTGATTTCGGGACAGCCCTGGGTCTCCTGAGTCCAGAGGCGGCTTTTTCTCTAAGACCAGAGGAGCCACCCGAACTCTCTCTCGTTATCAAAGAGGAGGCGCCAAAGCCGAGCGCTTGATGGAGAGGGACGGTGTGAGGCCGCCAGCAGGCGCTCCCTCCGCCCTCAGAAGGGGACTCATTGCAAAGCGAGCTCGTTCTCTGTGAGATTTCACAGGGGAGAGGCGTACCTCCCCAGAGGGTTTTTTGGCCCCACTCGGCCTCCCCAAATGGCGGCTCCCACCTTTTGCCCTCCTCAATATGGCGGCGGGGGGAGCCATGAGAGGAGAGAAAGCGGCCTTCCCAAGATGGCGCCAGCGCTTCTCCTGACGTTAGGTGGAAGGGACATACCTCCTCCTCCTCTTCCTCCTCCTCCTCCTCCTCCTCCCCCTCCCCCTCCTCCTCCTGACGCGCTCCGGGGCCAAGGGAAGCCTGCTGACTCCGGCCCTTCCCAAAATGGCGCCAGCTTCCCACACACTTAGGCGAAGGGACGCGCCTTCCCCGTTCCTCCTCCGACGGCAACCAATGATGACCTCTTTCTTCGACCTTCCCAAGATGGCGGAGTGCGGCCGGACCTCCTTCCCAACGCTCCCTGCGCCCCTCGCCTCGCGCCCGGCGCCGGAGAGGAGGCGCAGTGCATGCCGGGGCGGAGGCGGCTGCCGGCGAGCCTGACGGGAGCGAGCGGGGGCTGAGTTCGGACTAGAGTCGCTGCCGAGCCCGCCGTCGCGATCATGCCGGAGCTGGCCGTGGAGCGGGTGGTGGTTCACCCGCTGGTGCTGCTCAGTGTCGTCGACCATTTTAACCGGTGAGGGCGAGGGGGAAGCGGGTGCTGAGTCACGGGCCGCCTCGGCCTGTGGTCGGGGGAGGGGCGCTCTGCACATGCTCAGAGGCACTGCGTCCCGAGGGAGGGAGGGGCGGGAAGAACCAGAGGAGGGGGCTCCCCGCAGGGGCGGCGCTGCGCGGGGACTGCGGCTTCCAGGCATTGCTTTTAATGGACTGCAACTCCCAGAATCCCCCGAGAACTACTTGGGGCTACTGCCCCCGGAATCCACCCCCGGCCTGTCGTTGTTTTTATGGACTGCAGCTCCCAGCATCCCCAGCCAGGCAGCCATTGGGTTTCTGGAGTATCGCTCCAGGTATACTCCCTGTCGGCCTCTGTTTTTATGGACTGTAGCTCCCAGAATCCCCACAGCCAGCCAGTCTGATCTTAGATGTCACTTATTTTGGAGTACAACTATGCTGGGTGGAGGATTCTAGGATTTTCCAAAAAATCCCCCCACTTTTCCCTTGGCAACGCCTTCCATGGGAAGCTGGAAGCTTGTCTAGAAATGTCAAGAAATGGGTGTGGAAGGGAGCGTTGCGCACCTCGAACGCAGGACCGGCGTGCGTTCATCTCATGCGTGGCCGTCTCCAAGGCAGAGCACCCCCTTTGCTTGCTGGGAGGGCGGGAGGTCCCAGGGCCCCTCCATTCCCCATAGCGCCGTTTCCCTGGCTTGGATTGACAGAGTTTGGTTCAGGTATGGCTCCCCCCGCCCCGTGCTAGGCATTGAATCCTTTCCTTGCTCCTCTTGGTCTCCTTTAGGATAGGAAAAGTTGGGAATCAGAAGCGAGTGGTGGGCGTCCTCCTGGGTTCATGGCAGAAGAAGATCTTAGACGTGTCCAACAGCTTTGCAGGTAAAGGAGAGCTCGAGTCATCTGTGGTTTTCTTGCAGGCCAGCTCTGGTGGATGCTTTCTCAGTCTCTTCTTTTTTGCCCTTCGTGGGTTTGGGCAAATTTGGTCTTTCTCTCTCCTGAGTTATACTACAGCATTGCGTCTAGAAAACACTCCCCTGCAGAGCCAGAAAAGTTTCACCCAACTGCCTCGGCTGAAGCTGGGCTCATGACAAACTTCTTGGGCTTGCAGGAATGATCCCTAGCTGAAGGGATCTGGCGGCAGGTGATATGAATGGCTAACCCATAACTAGACAGAAGGGGCAGAAGGGGGCCTAAGTGGGCCAGCAGTCTGTCTTGCCACAAGACCTCTCCCTCTCCCCATACGCTTTCGCTGACGCTGAGACTCCAGGTAACATGACCCCCGCTGTGAGCAACTTGCAGCTTATACTACAGTGGTCACACTCTTTCTTTTGCAGCCAGGGTACCTAAACCATAAAATAACAAGCAACCTTTTCTCCTGCAGTCCCCTTTGATGAAGATGATAAAGATGACTCTGTGTGGTTTTTGGACCACGACTACCTGGAGAACATGTATGGGATGTTCAAGAAAGTCAATGGTAAGCGCTACTCAGCTTGCAAGAGACATGACAAACTTTGTTGTTGTGAAATTTTGCCAGCATTCAAAGCATGGCGTTCTGTGCCCTTCTAGTAAGTGTTTACAAGCTGCTGTATAACTCCAGGGAACTAGGGGTGTTAGCTGTACCAAATATCTCAGGGTGGACTCAAGATGCACAAACATGAAGGGGCGGTATTCCTTTTAGCTTTACAACATTTACAGACATCTGGACTGAGACCTAAGTGCTTCAGAGTGGATGTTTCATTAAAAGATAATCTCTCCAGGTGCTGGAGAGCTCTTAGGTGTGGACCTGTTCTCTTAATTCTTTTCTTCTCTGTGTGTCTTTTTTCTTCTTCCCTAGCCAGAGAACGAATTGTGGGCTGGTACCACACAGGTCCAAAGCTGCACAAGAATGACATTGCCATCAACGAGCTCATGAAGCGATACTGCTCAAATTCGGTAAGAGACACCCTTGCAACAGCAGAACCAGTCAAGTCTATGGCAGCCCTATTGACATTATTTGTGTCTGTTTTTCAGAGTCCTATTTAGAAATCCTTTAAGCAAAGATGAGTGGCACATTTCTCCTTTTCTTGACAGCCTTTTTGCCACCAGCAGGCTGTCTTCTCCTCCTCCTTTGGGTTAGTACCTCCTGGTACTAACATTCATCTCATTTAGGCACCAGGTTAAAAGCTGGCTGTTCAGCATAGCCTTGGGGCCTCGTTCATTCACCCCAAATGTGGTTGTACTTGGTGTTTAAAGAAAAATTAAATCTTTTACATCTGTTTTTAACTTACTATTGTCGTTTTAGTATATTTCAGCTTACTTAATTATTTTCTTATCTTTATTATCTTATTTATAATTCTCACTGGCATCTTTTGATATAGAATCATAGAATCATAGAAATGTAGAGTTGGAAGAGACCACATGGGCCATCCAGTCCAACCCCCTGCCATGCAGGAACGGGTGCAGTAGAAGTATTTTGATGGTGATGAGGATGATGTTGATGGGGGAGTTATTTCCAAATAGGTCCTGGTGATTATCGATGTGAAGCCGAAGGACCTGGGGCTGCCCACAGAAGCTTACATCTCTGTGGAAGAAGTTCATGATGTGAGTAACAGTAGCCGGGGTTCATACCCTGCAATTTCCTTTTTCACCTGTCAGTGCAAGCCAGGGGGTCTCTTTCTTTCGGGTGACCGCATGACCAAGAGGTGGTGGCAGGCATGCTGCCCATACCTTCCCCACAAGTCCAACTTCTTGGAGGCGCCTCACCCTATCGCATCACCGTAGCACCCTTGAGCCACTCCTCCACCGCAGATGCTATGTGTCTCAACTCAGGCACTCAAAGAGCACTGCTGTGGCATTCCCAGAGGGACATACACGTGAGGATAATTTATTAAACAGAAGTTCAGCATACAGTTACAGGAGCTTATGGTTATGAACTTTCAAGCTGTTACTCTTGTTGCACAATTCTCAACTGGTTCTCCTGTAAGAAATGCACTTGGCAAGGTTCTGAAATCTCCCTGACACAAGCACGCTCTTCCTGCCTGGGGGTGGACTTGGAGGTGCTGTTCTGTAATGGCTGTTTGGTGGCCCTGACTCTCTGTTGCTTTGCTCTTGCCTCCCACAGGACGGGACGCCGACATCCAAGACCTTTGAGCACGTGACTAGTGAAATTGGAGCCGAGGAAGCCGAGGAGGTCGGCGTAGAGCATTTGCTACGGTAAAGAGCAGGTCTTCTGCAGCAAAGGATTCTTGAGTTTCTGCTTTGCTAAGTGTTTCAAACCTCAAGACAGCATAGGGAGAATAGAGCAGGGAGTAATTCCCTACTTGCAGGTAAAACATGCCTTCAAGAATAAAGTCCCTTTGCTGTGGTTACAGGGGACCATGTGATTCTCTTCCTCCAACACCCCCACTGGCATTTTTCTGGGCCCAGCTGAAAGCACTGGCTCTGACCTGTAAAGCCCTCTGTACAGCTCAGGCCCAGGTTAGTTGGCAGGAGGCTTCCCAGGTGCCGAGGTGCTCAGGAAAGGCCCTTCTCGTTCAGTTCCACCACCTCCACAGGCATGGCAGGTGGGGACAGGAGACAGGGCCTTCCTTCTTGGCTGCCCCAGCCTCAGGATCTCCCTCACCCCGAGAGATTGGACTGGCACCCTCTTTGCTGTCTTTCCATCAGCAGACAAACACATTTTTATACCCGCAGGCTTTTGGACCTGGGGGCTTGAAAGGAAAGGGCATGCGAGAAGGTGCTGTGCTGTTTTAAATTCTACTGTCTATCCTTTAAGTGTGTTTTCACAATTGTTAATACGTTTTAACTATATTGACAAATCATTTTAATTTGTAACCTGCTTTGAGTCCCAATCTCAGGGAAAAGGTAGGCCATGAATAAATATGTGGCTGCCATCACCAGCTGAGTCCTGTTGCTGTTGCTGCTTCTCTTGACGTGTCTCTTCTTCCTTCCCGGCTCTTCCAGTGACATCAAAGATACCACTGTGGGCACTCTTTCCCAGCGCATCACCAACCAGGTCCACGGCCTGAAGGGACTGAACTCCAAGCTCCTGGACATCCGGGGCTACCTGGAGCGCGTGGCCCAAGGCAAGCTGCCCATCAGCCACCAGATCATCTACCAGCTCCAGGACGTCTTCAACCTGCTGCCGGACGTCAACCTGCAGGAGTTTGTCAAGGCCTTCTACCTAAAGACCAACGACCAGATGGTGGTGGTCTACTTGGCTTCGCTCATCCGTTCCGTGGTCGCCCTCCACAACCTCATCAACAACAAGATTGCCAACAGAGACGCCGAGAAGAAGGAGGGGCAGGAGAAGGAGGAGAGCAAAAAGGAGAGGAAAGACGACAAGGAGAAGGGCGAGGCCAGGAAAGAGGAGAACAAGAAGGAGAGGAAGTAGCAGCAGTGCAGGAGTTTGCTTTTGTAAATTAAAAAAGCCTTCTCAGCTGAACCCTGGTGCCGTGGCTGAAGGTTCTTTGCTAACAATGGCCGGGAGGCCCCCAGTGCTCCTTTGGCGTGTAGATGGATGCGAAGGGAGCACACGGCGCATCTCTGTGTAAATGGAAGGTTGGTGAGTGGAGACCCACAGGCACAGGGGTCCCCCGGCTATTCAGTGAGTCGTTTTTCAACATTCCACTTTTTTGGCTATTGTAAACATATAACATTCTTTTGATGCATGGTCCACTCTTTCATCAGTCCTCCTCTTGCCTTCTTCTTGCAAGGAACTTGAGAGAATTACAGAGGTTTGCTTGGCGTATTCCCTACAGGAAGAAGGCAAGAGGAGAAGAGCTGACGAAAGAATATCTTTGGCATTTCCACCAGTTCCACTCTCTGACCATGCGCTCATCCCCAGCCCCTCTGGGTTCCTTTGCCACAGCTCATGCATTGCTGGTCTTCCAGCACCAGGAGGCAGCAGTAGTTCTTGTGCTGATGGCTCTCAAAACTTGGACCTCACCATTGTTGGTTTCATGTTTATTTTGGAAATCTCTAACCTGCCTCTCACTACATGGAGCAGCAGAATAGGGAGGGGGGGGCTGTATGAATCAGATGAGGAGCAAAGGAAGCAGCCCCTAAAAACTGCAAAAATGAAAAAGGCACACACCAATCCCAGAAGGCAGGGAGTCTCAGCATCTCGTATTCTGTGAAGCCTTTTATTCTGTGTGGAGAGCAGCCCATGAGTTCCTCAAGCGGCCCTTGGCTGGTGGTGAGGAAACCCGCCAAAGAACTTGGTTGCTGCTATTTGGTCTTGTGCCGATTATGCAAGAAGATGCTTCCTCAGAAATCCTGACACTCTTATGCACAATATGCTTACAGGTGTTGTGATTCCACTTTAACTGCCATGGCTGCATTCTGTGAAATTCTGGGGTTTGAAGTTGGGGGAAGCACTCAAAACTCTCTGACTGTTGTTTTGGAATAGCTCAGGAACCGATGAATCCTAGGCTTCCGTAGGAGTGTGAAACCGTGGCCTTTCACACAGGATGCTATTGCTGTAATTGCCTCACGTGAGAGGGCCCCAACCCCTACATGTAAAGGACTTTGGGGGGCAAGTCTACCAGCTTAAAATTAGGTCCAAAGCAAGCAGGAGACAGTGGAGTTGATCTAGGAGAGGGGTGAGGAGCGTGTAGCCACGAAAGGCTTCCCCATCCACCCGCTAACAGGGCTGTACTGTCCGGGTGAAAATCATAGCCAAAGTTCCCCAAACATGCACAGATGTGCTGCCCCCCCTTGCCCCCTCAGCTTCCTCCTTAAAATCTCAACAGGAGGTAATTCTGCGTCATTCTAAATTGGTGTTTTGGAGAGGAAGTGGATGGAGAGGTACTTTGGTGCAGTTGGGAGTGGTGCCACCCACAGGGCATGGAGAAGGGTGTCGAAGTAAATTGGCCTCCTCCTATTTGCCCACCCATCTCTTTGTTCCCTTTCAGGGCAATCCCAGGTGGAACAAAATGACTTGCCTGACATGGGGCTGTGCTCTTGGCCCTCCTTGGCCGCCGCCGGCTAGCAGTCTCTTCCCCAGGTTCCTCCTGTGTGGCCCCTTGAAGGAAGGCCTGCAGAAAAGCCCAGGCCCTTCCACCCACAAAACTGCCCTGGGCTCTCTGTGGCCCTCCTCAAAGTCTGGCCCACGGAAGCCTTTTGTATTTGCTTCAGGGCTTTTTAAGCAGGCTCCTTACACCAGTTCCAGAACGGGCCTTGCCTTCTCTCAGTTGGCTCCCAGTCGCACGTTTCCTTGCCATCACTCTGCTGCCTCTTGGCCTGACTGCTCCGTTTCCCTATCCGGGAGATGGAGCAGAATTTGGGAGGGGCAGGAGAGTAGCCTGTGGGGCTGGAAGATGGCAAACCTCAGAACCAAAGTCCTCCCAGGAGATCACACTGGTAGGGGACGGGCTCACCACCGGGCGGGGCCAGAAAGGGGAGTTTTTTGCAGGCCAAAAAAAGTCATGCAGGGCCTGGCATCCTGACTTCCCAAGGCAGCTCCCTTAGAGGGGAGGGTCCCCCCTCCACACACACACCCAAAAGCAACAGGAATACATGGCTGGCTGGCTTCCCCGAGAACAGGGCTGTCTTCTTTTCCCACTCAGCTCAAAGCCAAGCACTTCCTCCTGGGCCAAGTTAAACATGTTTTGCTGTTCCTCCTGCCAGCCCTTGCTCTGCCCACAGCGCAAAGCTGCTTGCTGCCCCCAGGGACAACCTGTATTTAAAACAGAGCGGGCCAAGGAATGGAAATGGGGCAGAGACCCTTCCACCTTCAGTCCCTCCCTCCTCTTCAGCTGCTGGCTTCTCTGGCTGCAATCTTTTGCAAATTCTCTTTTCCCACCCTGACAAAAAGAGCCCCCTGGCTCCAACCATCTTCTAGAAATACACCCAACCCTTCACCTTCTGTCACTCTCTCCGCAGCGCTGGTCCTTCCTCCCTTCTGACACCAAATGCTGCTCGGGAAATCCGTCCCCACCTCAATGGAGTGTTGAACAGTTGCTTTTGGCCTCAACAGGAAAACTAGTTCTCTTGCTCTCCCACCCCAGCTGCTAGCTTCCAAATTCATGAGACTGGCAGCTTGTGTGCCATCCCTGCAGCAGCTCCCTTGGCACCAGGCTTGCCAGAGCTGCTCAGTTTGGGGAGTTGGCATGGGCAGGAGACAAAGCTGAGAGCAAGGCGTCCCAGCCTGCTGGAAGAGGTGGCCCTCCTGTTCCAGCCAGAGGGGAACGCACGTCTTCCCTGGCCCTTTCCAGAAACACACATTCAAGGCAGGAGAAACATCAGAAGCCCCTGCGAGGCAGCCCCCAGTCCCTCTGCCTTTGCGCCTGCTGCCACTGTCCTCCTTTGCATTGGGAAGTGCGTCTCTCTTCTCAATAGTGTGATGAGATCAAGTGAGGAGGAACAAGGCCGGCTGACCAGCTTCACAAGTGGACCCCTGTTTGAACTTTGCAGTCGGCTGGCCAGTGTGATTTTTAAAAGCAGGGAACTGTTACCCCCCTTGGGGCCCAGACTTCTCCCTCTCAACTGAGGGCATGTACTCTTGGCTTCTTTTTCACCTGCGCACCAAAAGGAGGACCTCTGCCACAGGACGGGAGATGAGCTCTTCGGGCAGCAAAACGGCTGTCGGGTTTCTTACCCCCCCACCCCTACAGGTTCTCCCAGTCCTTCCCCATTGGATGCTTGAAGCACAAAGGGCAGACACGAAGCCCACAAGCAGCTGCGGATTTTTTATTGCACAAGAAATTGGCATCACTGAGGCAGGATGGTGCAGTACAAAACTATCCAGGATCCCCATCAAAAGCTATTGCAAGTCTTCGTATCCACAGACATTTATATACAGATTTATATATTTATATATATGTACACACACACACACACACACGTTCTCTGTGGAGGCTGAGACAAGCGCGCACGCACACAGCACGCGCGCAGGGCCAGGAGACTCCCACAACTCTTTGGGAGCCTGAGGCTTCTCTGCCGCTCCCAGCTCCACGAACACTCCCAAGCACCCAGCACGCAGGTGCCACACAACCCTCGGATTAAACTCACACGCAGGCACAGACACAGGTCATGACAGTGGGACTCTCCTCGCCCTTTCAGGACTCGCAGGCCCAGCGTTCTGGTCTCTCCTCTGCAGAGACCTCCCTCCAGTTCCAGAACTCTTTGGGTATGGATACTTCCACTCAAGATGACCCGTTCCGGCAAGACTCAGTGGGCGCGGGGGCCGAGTGGCCGGCTACCCCTCTTCCCCTGGGGACAAGTGGGTGCTCTTGGCTGTTTTAACAGTTCACTCGGTGCCTGAGACGGCAGGGCTGCGGGAGATGGGAGATCAGCTTTGCAGGGCACCCAGAGGTGTTGGGGACTGCTTGGAGTGGTATCTTCTTTTTCATGGGGGGGCGCAAATATCAGGTAGGTCTAGAAAAAGCAAAGACCTTTCACTTGGCACAAGAAGCAGGAAAAGGCCTAAGTGGGGAGGAAGAGGAGGAGAGAGCGGGGAGATCTTAAAGGATTTTGCCCTGGATTCTGCAGTCTCTGGCTGTCCTCCGCTCCACTGCCTTAAGTGGTGGAAGGAGGACACATGGAGTAGGGGGTTGGGGGAGAGACTCCCCAAAGTGCTTTTTTTTTTTTTTTTGCTGAGTGCTTTGTGGTGGAGACTACGATCAGGGTATCCCAACAACGGGGGTGAATGAAGACGCCTGGAAGGCGGCTGCAACCAGTGCCCACAACGCCCAGGGAGGAGGCCCAGACAGGGTGGCCCTGCTCACGGTCTGGTGTCCCAGAAAGGGGAGACCGGTGTGTGGGAGCATTTGGAAACCGGGCTGACACTTGCCGTGCTGGGCGGCCACATACCACAGCTGCCTCTTTGGTGTCAAGCGGTTTGACAGAATGAGATGGCAGAGAGGGTCAGATGCTGCCCTAGACTTTGAGGGGGGAAGAGGAGAAACTTCCGCCACTTCTGGCCATCCCAACCACAGGATATCTCACAGCCTGAGCAACTGATTCCCCTCAAAGGAGCCCCTGGCCACGATCCTGGGTGGGTGGAGGGGAAGTATTTTCGCTCCCTTCCCAGGGGCCTGGGGTGGTTTTCCCGAGAGGTCTTTCAGTGCCTTTCACTCCTGCCCGAAGCCCTCTGTCTCCTCGATGGCGTAGAGGAGCTTCTCCTTCAGCTGCTCGTAGCTCTTGTAAGGAGGCAGGTCCAGCCGGTTGAAGCTGCCAGAGCAAGGGCAGACACTCAGCCCACAGCACCCGCAACCCTACCCCTCTCTCTGCTCCTCACACCGTGGTAGAGAACAGGGACCACCCATGCCCATGCCGGCTGCTGCTCCCCAAAGCCCAGCCAGGCAGGGGGAGAAGCCACAGGGCCCGACTCACCAGGTGTGGCTGCGAGGCAGCCAGGTCTCCTTGCCAACCTTATCGATGCAGAACTTCTGGGGCCCGTTGCTGCCTGTTGGGAAAAAGATCACAGCGTCCTCACTGCGTCCTCGGTGGCCCAGCGTGATGCATCAACAGACGGCTGCACGTCATTAATGCAAACCAGGTTGCGGGGAGAGTGGGGAGGACAGGGGCCCCGGTGGCTTGCTGAGGGAAAAGCAGGGCCGGCAGCGGGTTGACGTGTGCCATGAAGAGCACTCGTCTGCCACCACCCACGCCCCTTCCTGTGTAGCCCCTGAGCAAACTGTACCAGAAGCCACCCCCCCGCCTGCCTTCCTCCCCCGCCGACTGCCAGAAGAGGGCCCAAATACCGATCAACTCAGCAAATCCTCCCACAGGCAGGCGGCAGGTCCCCGTCACAAACTGCAGAAGCCGGATCCTCTTCTCGTTGTCCATCTCCTTGACCACCTGCGCAGCACACAAGCACACACTTAGGAGATGCCTGAGGGTCAGCTAATCGCCGTTGCCCAACTCCTCCGCTTTCCCAAAGGGTGTTTCAGACAGGCAGGATTTTGCTCTGGAGCACCGGGGACCGGGCTGAGTGTGATAACAGCAAACACCTGAGTTCTGCAACTAGTGGTTGTTGCACCCTTTCAGGAGGGAAGCCCTGCCGCTGCTGCTCCCAAACACCCCTCCCCCCATGGATATTTGGGGAAGAGGCAAATGCACTCTGCATATACTCAGAAGCATTTGCTTGGCCACCCCTCCACAATCCCTGCTCTGAACAGGGGGCCCAGTGCAAAGCCCTGGCTAGTAGGGAGCCCCTTTTCCCACAGAAACAGACCCCACCTCCACCAGACACCCACCCACCAGCAGGCCAATGACGCCCCCACCCCTTCCGCTTCCGCTTCCCCCTCCTCCTCCCACAATCCCACAAAGCCCCTCTGCCGGGCCGAGGCCGCCCTCCCTCTTCCTTTTCCAACTGACCTGCCAGAACCACTGGATCTGCTTGCTGTTCTTGGTGTAGTGCCGGTAGATTGTGTTCTTCTGCCAGTCGCTCATGTCAATCTCCTGCATGCCGCACAGCATCAGCTGGGGGGGCAAGGGGGACAGGGGCCTGAATCACCTGGAGGAAGCAGGATGCGGCCGGCAAGCTCTCCCTGAGGCGCTCCGGCTGACAAACAACGCCCTGACAGGCACCTTTCCATCCTCCCCAACAAGGGGGAAAGGGCCATCACACAGCTAACGAAGTCCTTGGCAATGGATGATGCAATGGGCTAAAATGGACGCCACTGACCAAGGATGAACCAAAGGCCTTCGAATAAAACCCTGGTGCTCCTGAAGGAGAGACACGGGCCGGGGGGAGTGTGCTTCTGCCTGAGGCACACATGTGTCCTTGCAGGCCCGTCTGGGAAGAGGGCTGCCCGGAACGGAGGGAGACGGGACTCGAAAGGCAGCCACGGACTAAAGGACATTCGGACGGGCCTTTTGGAAGGGAGCTCTGGCAATCTATTTAAGAAGCCCAATCGACCGACTGCCAGAAACCTAGTTAACAAACTGTAAACCGTTTCTGTCTCTCAGTGATTTGTTGCTGTCTGCCTTCTAGAAGTTTCGGACTTGGGGCAACCCCCAGGCAAAGCCATCACACTGTCCTCTTGGCAAGATTTGTTCGGAGGAAGGTTTGCCTGACTGGCAGTTCTCACAGAAACTGGATCTCTCCCTTTCAGAAGAGGGCATTCCCTCGCCAAGGGACAGCAGAAGCCCCTCACCCCCGCCAGTTCCAGAGGCCCCCACCCACCTCCAGCTCCTTCTCGTCAAAGTATCGCAACCACTCCAGCGGCGCCACCTCATTGAAGCCATCCAGGAAGGCCTTGGTCTGCTCCTCCACGCCCCGCGTGAACCGCCAGTCTGTCAGCAACCTGCAGGGAGGGAGGGAGGGGGGCTGCTCAGCATTTCTGGAGGGATCCGGTCTTGATCCGATCCCAAACCGTTCCTTGGATAAGCTGGGGAACAGCAAGGTCCTCTTCTGGAGAGGAGCACGACAACTACTAATCCTGAAAAGAGCCAGTTCCCAAACACTCTCCTCCTCCTTGCCCCCTCAATCCACCTTAGATCAGCCCAGTGAGGTTGGTCCATGAAGTTCCTGGCCTCTTTCACATTACACGGTTATACTGCTTTGGTCCCACTTTAACTGCCAAGGCTCCTTCCTATGGAATCCTGGGATTTGTAGTTCTATGAGGGATCTATGGAGAACTCTCTTCTGGGGCGCTCCAGGGACTCACCAAACTGCAAATCCCAGGACTCCGGCGGCAGCAGCCATGGCAGCTAAAGCGGGATCAGCACACTGTGAATGGCTAGGTGTGAAGGAGACCCTCCTTTTGCCAGAAGGAAACTGAGCTCCTGGCATAAGAGGAGCCCAGCCTACCTGAGAAGCTTCGGAGGGGAGGGGAGACCTCAGCTACCTCCCCCCACCCAATGCAGTGAGCATACATCTGAACCCCCCACCCCACTCACATGATGTACTCGTCCTTGTTCTCCTCGGTGACCCGGATGCTCTCCCCACCCTCCTTCAGCTCGTGGGTGGTCACTTTGCCCAGGATGTCCATGTCCTGAATGAAGTACAGCTCCAGGCCACACTCCTCTACGTTGTTCTCTCTGCAAAGGAGCCCAGAGGGAGACAGGAGGGGATGGACAGCTGCATCGCCAGAATGAGAACAGGCCCCCACCTGTGCCCCCTGTCCTTTCGCCTCAGAGCCCAAGTTCCCTTTGTGGATCCCTCTGTGGCCAGCGGCATCCCTCTCCCTGAGGAGGGCATGAGGTGCGCTCCCTGGATAACCTGGACAAAACTGCCTGTCACTACCACCAGCATCACTGGTTTCAGAGTCTCCTGGGGGGTCACAGGCTGGAGGTCTAGACCACCAATAATTTGGATTCCATCCAAAGAATCTGGCAAGCAGAGGGGCATTCCATCAGGTAACATGGAGTGTTCCAATAAGTCTTTCTGTGATATTGTGCTCTTGCTATTTTGTTCAGATGTTTTGTCAGTGTATTTGGAGGCCGGATAGCCATCTGTCGGGGTGGGTGCTTTACCGTGTCTTGGCAGAAGGGGGTTGGACTGGATGGGCCTTGGGGCCTCTTCCAACATTTCCAGGATTATTTTCTTATTATTATCCTGCTAGGGGCTGCAAGGTGATCACAGCTGGACCACCACACCGTGTTTTGATGGTACAACCACACAGGTTGGCCAGGGGGCCCTCTCTGCTGCTGCCACCTCTGGGAGGAAGCTTGGGGGGCAACTGTGGGTGTACAAAGGAGGGGAATCGGGGGTGAGGTGGGGGGTACTGACTTGATCCAGA
Organism: Iguana delicatissima; assembly: GCA_948472985.1. Lineage (NCBI taxonomy): Eukaryota > Metazoa > Chordata > Lepidosauria > Squamata > Iguanidae > Iguana > Iguana delicatissima. Next base: position 592,912 of record CAOKZL010000132.1, read on the forward strand.
CAATGGAGTTGTAGAACTCGGGGTCGATGGACTCCAGGTCCTTGAGGGTCGGCCGCTTGTTGAGCATGCGCTTGTAGAAGGGCAAGGTGAAGCCGGTGTCGATGAACTTGCCGTGGTACAAAGCCTGCAGGCGAGGAGGAGACGGGGAGCGGGGAAGGCCGCGTCAAGCCCCTGAACCTGGCTGGAGCGTTTAACAGACTGAACCCCGGTGGGAACGGACCACAAAGCAAGAGACCAAGACAGCCAAGCAGCCAAAAGCAAGCAGGGGAGGCCAAAGACCCATGACTAGGAGGAGGGGGTGCCAGTCCCACATTCCAGCACCCCCCAGCCCACCACACCACACCCCAAAGTCTGCACTGAAGGTTTCTGTAGCATCTTTTGTAAATCCATAGTCCATACCTCTTAGACATTGCAACCAGAGGACTTTTTAAAAATTGTTTTAAATAGGTGAAAGAGATTGTCAATACGCTCCCCTGAGGCCTTTAGATATGGGGTGAGGTATAAGCACTTTAATCAAATAAATTAAGAGTAAGACAACCACTACCACCACCACAAAATCCAGTTACCCAACCAGAGCAAATCAGCAGGTCAAAGAACGTGATGGAAAACCTTCATCCACAAGTGTTATAATGGAACTAATTGCAAAGTCTGAGAAAATGGAACAGTCTCTATCTGGGCGTTAACATATATTAAAATTTAGCAGGAGAGGGAGGAAAGCAAGCAAACTGCTCCACGGAGGGACCAGGGCACTTCAGATAAAAGGACTACTCGTGAGAAGAAGGGCTTCGCAGAGGAGCATCTGAATGCATCTCCCTGGCCAGCTGAGAGGAGAGCAGGATGAAACCACAAGGGGCTCTCTGCATTTAAGGCCCTGGGGGCAGTTCGACTCCAGACCCGTCCCCATTCTCAACAGGTCCCCAGATGTTTCCCCCTTCTCCCTCTCCCTCTGGGGAGCACAAGCAAGCTGCAGGCGGCCCCCCCTCCAAACAGCTCCAGGACGAGCTCAGTTCCGCCCGGGCTCCGTGGCCACAGACTGGCCTTCCAGGAGCCAAGAATAACCCAGACGCTCCTGGGCTGCGTCTGGACGAAGCCAGCTGGCGGCGATGGGTGAGTAATAGTCTGGGGTTTGGGGGGAGTGGGAGGCAAAGGCCTGGGGGGAAGGTTCCCTCTCGCTGCCCCTCTAGTCCTTGTTCCCCAAAGTCCAGGAACTGGGGGGGGATGGATGGCATAGAGCCACGGAGGAACGGGAAACGGAGTCACTTGGGGGATCTGCTGGGAAAATATCCCACGCCGGCCGCTGCTTCCTCCAAGGCGGAAGGGAAGGGAAGGGAAGGGGAGACCCAGCAAAGCTACAGGCCCAACACCCTCTTTTGCTGGGAAGGCTGCGGAGACCGGGAACTAACCACTCTCTCTTTCTATGAGGGAACAAACATCCAGAGCACTGGGACCTCAAAGAAGCAGCGGTTCCACGGCACGCACTTCCCCTCAAAGGCCGCCGAACGGGACCCGTAGTTCTTCCACCCGCCCCACGCAGCCTGGTCCCCTTCCCTTCTTCTCCTGGACAAACCTGGGCTGTGTGTAAACCCAAAGGGGTGCAGACCTGCCTCAGTTGCAGGATAACTGGTCAAGTTCAGAAAACAACAAAAAAAATCATTCCCTTCACTAACTCTAACTTCCTCTGACAGAGGAAAAAAAGATTATTTTTTCTGTGTTTTCAGAGTCTGAGCAGAAGTGACCACCCCAGCTTCCTTGCCCACTGGAGTCCCTTGCATTTAGGGGCTGGCGAAGACACCTGGAAGAGCCCGATGGTCCCTTACAAGTCTCTCCTCGGCTTCCGAGGCAAAACCGCCCCCACAACTGAATGAAGTAACTTGGTCCCAAACCAGTCAAGTCTTACAAGCAGGGGTGAGCAACCGAGGCAGGTCCAGGGGCCACTTTTAACGCCACGGAACCATCTGGAGGCCACGCAGACCACCAAAAATTAAACCAAAAACCGCAAAGGGCCCAGAGGACCAGCTCTTGTTCTCAAAAACGGGCATTTATTTAAATGATACAGGCAGCCCTGTATCATTTAAATGACTTATTTAAAAGGTGCTGCAGGATTTCACAGCAGCAAGTCACCCTGGAGTTTTTTTTGCCAAGAAAAAAGGTCCAGATGGGTTCCTGAAAGTGTTGAGGTCCAGAAAAACATCCTTGAGGGACAGCCAAGCACAACACCAGGGTGGCTATTTCACCCACCCTCACTTTTCAAGTTTAAAACTTGAGTTAAGGAGGACTCAGAAACAAACTGACAACCAGTATAACTGGTACAAGATGAGGGGGTGGCACGTGAGCCCCCACTGGCTTCCCATCAGCTGCATTCTGGACCAGCTGAAGCTTCCAAGCTGTCTCCAAAGGCAGCCCCACATAATAGGCATTGCAGTAGTCCAGCCTCAACAGCACTGGTAGACAAATAGCTGAGGCAAAACAAAATCTATTCTAAATCTTATAGGCAAGAACTATTAATTTAACTACCAATGCAAGAATGACTTCAAAAAACCTGCACATTTTTCAGGAACTGTTCACGTCAGGACCCCTGAAAGGACACCCACCACCACGTCAGCAGCACCCAAGGGACCACGGGTGGAGAACAAACCACAAAGCCCCCCACGGAGATTCTGCCCCCCATCACCTCAGACTGGCCAGGCCCCACCCAGCTCACCATGGCGATGAACCGGCCAATGAAGCGGAAGTAGGTCAGGTGGTCGGGGTTGATGGACGAGGCCGGGTTGATCTGCAAGCAGTAGTTGTTCTTGCCAGCGTATTCGAACAAGCAGTACATGGGATTCAGCACCTCGTGGGAGAGGAGGAAGAACCACTCGCTGTGCGGGTAGGACGAGAGGAGGGAGCCCAGTGAGACCCCTCCTGGCCTGCCCACTCAGCCCCCCGTCCACTCCACGCACTGCCCCACTCCCCGGCCACCCAGTTGGCTCCCGTCTTGTGGAAACACAAGCGCACACCTCCTGCACGTGCCCTGTTTGCGCCCTCTCAGACACATCACTGCTCTGGCGCGGAGAGCCCCGGCATCCCGTCCGTGGTTCTACCCTGTGGTAGAACAGCATGACGTAACCTACCATAGGGTAAAACCACTGGGAGGACACAGAGAAAGAGGCGCCCGAAACACGGAAACAGTGGCGGCACCGAGAGCGAGAGGGGATGCCACGCGTGGACAAGAAGAAGAGCCGGTCTGGAGCGCACGTGGGTCTGGAAGCTCCTCAGCACAGACCCCCGAGGCCTACCCGGCCGGAGGCCACACAGCAAGCAGGGGCCGGCCTCCAGTCCTCTTCACAGGCAGGGGTCCACCCCATACCCCCTCCCCTCTTGGCTGCTTCAGTACCTTTTCCCTAGGACAGAGCAAAGTCCCAAGCAGTCCAGGGAAAACCGTGGCCTGAGGCAGGGGAAGGGGCCTTCTGGGCTTAACTGTGCATTCCTGCATGGCAGAATGGGGTTGGATTGGAGGGTCCCTGTGGTCTCTTCCAATTCTCGCATTCTGTACATGCTCCAACCATGCAACCCCGGCTGACTCACCGGGCAATGCCTCCATAATCCAGTCCCTCTTCCCCACGCATGATGATGTAGAGCCGGCGGCGGAGATCGTAGGGCTTCATGTTCATGATCTGGGCAGAGAGAAGAGGAGAGACAGTGAGTGACAGAGGGGGTGGGGGAGAGGAGAAAGAAGCACTGGGCTCCAGGGGAGGGTGGGGGCAGTCAGGACTCACCAGCCTGCCACTTGTACCACCCAACAACGATGCCCAAAGGGGGACCCACCTGCTGGAAGGAATCTTCAAAGAGGGTCTGCCGTGAGACACTGATCTTGACATGGCTGGGCAGCGCGTTCGACTGCAGAGAGAAGCAGGGAGGCTCAGCTGTGACCCTCTGCCAACTACATACCTCTAGTTCTCTCCCCAGTTGGTTGGGGCACTTTCCGGGTCTCCCTCCCGAAGGGCAAGCAAGGAAGAGAGACACTCACGTGGCAGAGGAAACGGAACTGGTGGAACTTCCAGCGAAAACTGCGATCGTAGGCACCGGGAGAGCCGCCTTGTTTAGTCCTGAAAAAGTAGGGGGAGGAAGGCACTCTCAGCTGGGCATGGTGGATTGAACAAGGGGCAGGTAACCTGTTTTTTGCCCCCGGGGGCCACACACAGCAGTGGGCCAGGGGGTGGCAGGCAGTTTTGTGAGCAGCGCCAGAAACAGTATCCCCTCCTGCTCTTGTTGCCCCAAGATTCCCAATCAGAGACATCTGTGCCCTCCGCTCTTGCTGCCACCGGCCACTGTCTCTACGTTCAGGGGTCAGGGGGGTTAAAATCCCTTCTCTCACCCTGTGCTCATATCTGTTCTGAAGGAGGCACAGAGGCAAATCTCTTCCAAAATGCTTGCTTCTTCCCCATGCTTGCTTATTTACTTATTTGTTAGTCTATCGTTAATCTATTTGTTAGTTACTGTATTTATATTCCACTCTATATCTGAGGATCTCAAGATAACATACAACAAATTCAATTTAGGACAACAAATAAGACTAACAATACTTTTAAAATCCATTGCTCCACAGTGTCCTAGTCTCAGGAGCAGCAGGAAACAGGTTTGCTCCATCCTCCATAATACATCCCTTCAAATATTTAAACATGGCTATCACATTCCTCCCTCTTCACTTTTTCTTCTCTAGGCTAAACAGACCCACCCAGTCTAACCAAGCAGCCCTGCTGACTGGAGGATTCTGGCAGTCCTAAAAAGTCGCACTTCCAAACTCTGAGAGAAGCGTAAGACCCAGCAGAGGCCGTACTCTAGGCCACCAAGGGCCACGTGGGGCACAGGCCCTACAGGGGTTGGAGCCCTGACCAGAAGGAGGCCCTACGTCTGTCTGGAGGCAGCCAGAAATCAGACACCAATGAACAACCCCTGCTCTCTGTCCTGACCCCACTGAGCCCCAAAGTGACTATCAAAACTCTCTTGCCTCCCTAATGCCAGCAATGCCACACCAGGGGGGGCGGCAGAGAAGCTATTCACAAAACAGAAATGCCCCATATCACACACAGATTCGGGGCTGACACTGCAGGCACCTCACATAACCACACCCAGGGGAGATGGAGAATAACATTAGCAATGCCCTTGGGGAAGAGACTTACCCTGACTCAAACCCGGGACGGGGGTCTTTGAAAGTGGTGGTGCGGGTGTTGTGGTCCACAAAGTAGCGTACCCGCTCGCTTGTGTATTTCACCTCCCAGCCGGGGGGCAGCGCTGGCTCCTGGATCATTCTGCACAGAGTGAGGGAAGAATGGTCAACTGACATGCAGTGGGGTGGGGGCTCCATCACCCACCCAGCCCCACGACAACAAGGCCAGAAGATGGGGGTGGCTGCCTTCAGCCAGCTTGCAAAATAGCATTCTTCTCCGTCCCTGAAAAATCTCCTGTATTTGGGTCCTGAAGGACAGGAAGAACCAACAGGCAGAGGCAACCTAGCAGCCCATAGCCCCCAGTGCCATCCTCCCAAAGCCCACTCTGCAGGGTCAGAACTCAGGACTTGGAGCAGAGGGTTTGAGGAGAAGCCTCCCCTTCTCCCAGGCACAGCGGGGCCTCTTCTCCACCCACAGAGGAACTCATGGTTGCCTGTGAGTCCCAAGGAAGGCTAATCTAGGCCCTGCTTGAAGGACGTGCAGCCATCAGCGAGGCTTGGCATTTGCCGCTGAGAGCCATCGAGCCAAAAAAGGGGGGGGCCTCTTCTCTTACCCTTGTGTGCGGGGGTCCTCCCATTGCGTGGTGCGAGTATTGTGGTTCACGTAGTAGACACGGCCGTTGTCCTGTCTCTTTTCTAGAAAGGGGGAGAAGGAAACAGAGAGGTCACCACAGTCCCCCCTCCTCGCTGCCGGATTGAGGCCCCAGGGAGCTGTCGCCACCTGCTTCTCTTGTGCAAGGGCACGAGGGAATCTCAGCCCGCTCCTGCTGCACGAGACACACACGCACGCTCTTAAGGCTACAACAACAGGGCCACATCGCACTCTTTCCCGCTCACTTGCAGACACAAATAACCTCTGTAGTCCCACTAGTCCCTGCAGTGCAGTCCAGGGTCAGGGAACCCTAATTTCTGTGTGGACGGACGGGAAGTGGACCTGCTCCCTTGCCTCCTTCGTCTTTCCAGTCGCTTGGCACACTGCTCTGACAAAGGGGGATCCAAAGTGTGTCCGTGGGAGGGGGGAAGGTTAGCTCCACAAAGTCTCAAAGAAGAGCCCTTTGGGGTTTTAAGCTCATGGCCCTCCACCCATTCTAGGAGGGCCCTGTGTCACCCCTTTCCCCTTCCACCTCTCTGTGCTCTCTGCCATGCCTGTCACCACCTCCAGAACCCCAAAGCAAGCACACAGGGCTCCCTGCCATCTGGGACCAGTGACACACACGCAAGCAGGAGACATCCCAGCCAACCTCTGCCCACTCGCCCACTGCAAAGTTTGGAGGTGTGGGGAGGGCAGTGGAGAGAGACAGGTAATGGCTGTTCACACACCTCAATTCCATTGCAGCTGGGCCAGCATCCAAGAGGAAACAAGGCAGACGTACGGAAAACACAAACACATAGACCCCCCGCACAAGCTCTGCTTGGATCCCCTCAATGAGCCCCAGCCAGCAGGGACGCTCTGCCACCTTCTCCTGCTGCTCGGCCCATGGGCGTCCCATCACCCAGCCAGCACGTCTGACCCTAAACTCACATGACGTCCCTCTTGGGGCACCACCAATTACCCCTGTGCAGTTCAGCCCCCCTCTTCCAGCCCAGTGTGCAAGCCAGGTCCCAGCCTAGGAAAGACAGGCAGAGGGGCATGCCAACTGACCACACAGGGAACTTCTCTTTGACTTCCTTCCTCCTTCCAACTGTCACTCTAGCCCTCCTATGTCAGAAGAGCGGAACAGATGGAGAGAAGTGCTAGAAAGAAACCCCAGCTCCCATCACCTCAGTCCCCCAGCGATAGGAATGCAGGCACAGTTGCCCTTGAATCAGAATTTGAACTCAGGTCCCCTGGGGAGAGAGTTTTGTAAGGACAAGGCTCTCCCCTCCCCTCCCCTCCCCGGTCTAAGTGGGAGAAGCCCAAAGAAATCACACAGAATTACACACACACAGAGACACTCTGCCCATAGAAGTCAAGAAAGGGGTACTTACCCCAGCCGGGAGGAAGGGGGCCGAGAGGGTCATTGTCAGGTGGGGCGCCCGAGGACTGGAGGGGACAAAACAGACACCGTGCCAGGTTAGGTGAGCATGAGCGAGAGGGGAGGAGAGTGCCACGGGGCAGAAAGAGGCAGCCAGCTGTTGTGCCCGCTCCTCCTGCCGCCGCTGCCCTGCCCTTTCTGCCCCTGCCCCCGTCCCCCTGCTTTGCCCACCCTGGCTAAAAAAACATCCCAGCTAATAGCCAAGCGGGATGGCACAGGGAAGGTCTACGAGGGCCTGAGGGGCAAAGGAGAGGCCATGCTGGAGGAGGAGGTGGAGGTAGTGGGATAAGCCGGGCCGCTCAAGCCCAGTGGCTGGCTACTAGGTGAGGCGAGGCAGCTGCTCACCCTGCTGCCGCAGCCAAGGCAACTGAGTGCCCCCACCAGCGTCCCACCTCCAGCCTCCTCCTCCTCCTCCTCCTCCCCCTCCGACAACCACATGCAAGAAAGGAAAAAATATCGCAGGCCTTTCCAATGAAATCATTCCCACAAGCCCTGTCCACGCCCAGAGCTTCCTGGCTCAGCCTGCGGGCTGCCTGCCTGCCTTTCGCTGCCTTCCCTCCTCCCTCACCAACACACCCCTCCCCGTTTTCACAGTGGGCCGTGAAACCCAGCGGCCGGCTGGCCCGGTGCAAGATGTTCTTCCTCTCCCCCTCTCTTTCGGCTGGCTGGCGGGCTGAGACTGAGGGAACATTCATGCCACACAGACAGGCGTTTCCCCTCCCCAACCACACCCCCCCAAATGCGCACACACAGGTCCCAGGCCCATACAAAGCACCTTTATCCGACTTCCAGGCAGGCTGGGCTGGCCGGGGTGGGGTGGGGTGGGGTGGGGTGGGGACAGGGCTTTGCAGCCCTGATGGGCCCAGCTGGGGAGAGGAGGCAACACCTCAGCAGGAAGAGGAGGGGTGTTTAGATTATCCCCCTTCCCTCCCTGGCCATCCTGGGGGCGGGGTGGGTGGTGAAAGGTCTCTGGAAAAAGCAGGCTGGACGGAGCTCCCAGGTGGGACCCAGGAGGCCACCCTCTCCTGTCAGGCACCTCAAACTATCTATCTATCTATCTATCTATCTATCTATCTATCTATCTATCTATCTATCTATCTATCTATCTATCTATCTATCTATCTATCTATCTTATCTATCCATCTATCTACTTAAAAGGGTATCATTTTACCCCAAGAAGTCCTGTTCTTGTCACCAGCTGGGAAGCAAAAGAGAAGGTGCTTTCTAAGGAAGAGTCCCCCATTGCGACGGAGCAAAATGGCGGCCACTTGGGCCACCGCTGATTTGTGAAGGCAAAGGACACACTTTCCCCCTCCAGGGTGAGGAAGCATGCCTGTCCCCTGGCGGTACCACATGACCAGATGTAGCTGGGGGGCAGGTATGAGGCCAAGAATGCTCTCTGGGCCTTGGTATGGGCTACATCTCAACCAACGAGAGTCAAGAAAACATCCCAAAACACCACAGGAGGCCCGGCAGGGGCCATGAAACCCCATTTGTGCTGACAGCTTCCCAGAGAGACTTGGTCCTCTTGGCTACCAGGGTGAGAAGCTCCAAGGGCCTCCTACAGAGCACTTCCCTTGTTTCCTGTGCATTTGGGCACACACACACATCCTACACTTTGACCAGGACCCTTCAGGAAATGCCTCCTCATCCCCTGTGGCACGCTCCCCATTGAGCTCTGCCAGCTACAAGAGGGCTGCCAAAACAACAATCAGGAAACTATAACAGAGGGTGCCAAGCTTTCTGAATTTTCCTCTCCCACCCCCATGCGTTTTCCTTTTGTGCCATGTATTGCAATCATAAGCCAACAGGCAGGAAGGAGTTACTTTTTTTAATATGTGTGCAGCGTGCTAGAATTTATTTTATAAAAAAGTGATGCCCTGCAATAACCTCTGAAAGCAGCAAGGCCAGGACTGAGAGGCCTGGTAGGTGATGGGGCACGTCTAACAGAATCAAATATGGAGCTGGGAGGAAACCATGGAAAGGACACCCCAAAAGAAGTGTTTGCTCACCGCGTCCAGCTACTGTGCCATGCCTCTGTCAATGATGGCAGGAACACTACTCTGGGAAGGAGAGTTCTCAGGGAACACCATTTGGGAAGGAAACTACGGGGCCTCGCCTGCTCTTTTCTGCTGTATTCTTTGAAAAAAAAGGGCCACTGTGGAAGGGCGCTTAGGGGAAGGAAGATGAAGGTACAACATCCTCAGGTGGCTATGCTGGAGGAGGGGGTCCCCTCACCTGGTAGAGGAAGCGCTGGCTGAACTGCTGCATGGCGCCGTGGAGCTGGTTGCGCTGGCTCTGCCACTGCTCATAGTTGCGCACGTACTCGGCCGTGGGGCGTTGCCACGTGGTGGTGCGCGTGTTGTGGTCCACATAGTAGCACCGCCCACGGGGGTCCACGCGTTTCTCCCACCTGCAAAGACAAGGGGGAACGTCAGAGAGGAGACTCAGGGGGTCCACAGGCACTCTTCTCCCATTCCCCACCGGCAGGGAAAGGGTGCTTTTGCTCTTGGATCTTCCTCGGAGTCCCTCTCCCACACACTCATTTCTGCTTTCTGGGGCAAACAAGAACCAAGGGGCCCTTTCTGTGTTGGTCCCCCCACCACCACCACTGCAGCCACTGCTGCCACCCCCAGGACACCCCCTCAGGAGACATGGCGGCCTTGATGGCTCTGCACTGGCACTCAGTTAGGCCCATGAGAGGATGTGGTTGTGGGGGGGCTGAAGCAATCGCAGCAGGTGGGCTAATCAGGGTCAGAGGGGCAAGCACAGCCTCTCTGAAGGCCCATTTTCTGTCCCTGGGACCTTCTGGGGCCCACCTTGTCTGCTGAAAATATGGACAACCCCCCTGGAAATGACCAGAAGCCCACTCCCACGTTTGACAAACAACGCTTGGGGTTTTCTTGACGTCAAGCCAGGCAGGAGGTCCCTGCACCTTCTTTGAAAGATGAATAGCTGCTCCTGGCAGTTTCGAGAAGAGGCCACACACCCTTCTTTTGGGCCAGAAAAAGCACCGTGGGGTGATTCTGGAGGGGACGAAGGGCCACAGAAACAGCCTTGGGGCCCGCAGGCGGCCTCAGGGCCAAGCTCCATCTGCCCTGAACTAGCTGTGCGTCTGGGCGGTCTCATGTCCACTTTTCTTTCATCTCTAAGTTGACACTGGGGGGCTGTGGGAGGGGGCTCTCTGCCTTGCCACAAAACCTACCCAGGCGGAAGAGGTCGCTCCCAGGTGGTGGTCTTTGTGTTGTGGTCCACGTAATACACTCTCCCATTGGGCAGCTCCCGTTGCTCCCACCTCCGGGGAAGAAAAAGAAAGAGAGGCACTTAGGTGTATGGAGGGACGCGGAGGGACTGTATCGGGGGGGTCCCCTTCTGCAGGTCATTGTAATGTCACAGAGCCACAGAGTTGGGAGGGACCACAAGGGCCACCCAGTCCGGACCCCTGCCAGGCAGGAATATTCTTATCGTTGCGGTTTCTTGTTTCAAACACTTTTCAACAGCCCACAAAGTATTTTGCGATCATTCTCTGGTTACCAAAGCAACCCACTGAGAAAGAGAGACTTGCAAAGCTTGGAAAAGTTGCTTTTAGAATGACAATTCCCAGAATTCCTCCTCCTCCACCAGCTGGAAAGTAACTTTTCCAGGCTCCTGGCATTCCACAAACCACCCATGAATTCCTGGGTGAGCAAGGATTCATGATTTTGGGTGTTGCAAATCCCCAGACCTGCCCCTAGCACCCCACTGCCATGGCACCCTGCAGTTCCCCAGGGGTCTGGAGGCTCACTGAGAGGCAGAGACCCCAACAGCAGCCCTCACGAGGAAGTGAGGAGGCTCCCAGGAAGGATCGTCTTCATCACTTCTGACACACAGACACCCCCTGAGAGGCTGATGAGAAGATCCTGTACTTCACCGTCTACATAGTCTCAGGCTCATGTGTACTGGAAACTTGTATCTTTAAAAAAGAAAGCAAACGTAGGTCCTCCAGAGTCATGACTCCATGTTCAGAAGGACACAGACCGGAGATTCAGAAAGCACATCGCAGAGCTACCTCTTACAACCTCCCAAACCAAACTCTGGGAATCTCCCAGATCCGTCCCTGTGCCACTGTGCCAAGATCTGGCTCAAGGAGGCATCTCTCCTGCCAACCAACTGGCCTACATGCCACCTCGGCTACCTCCGCCCCCACCCTCCGGCTGCTGTCAATGCAAGTGGGCAAGACTCGCTAGCCTGGTGGCACAGCGGCTGAGGCAAGCTCGCCATCCAAGCAAGACTCCTGGGCCTTATGTAAGGAACCACAGCCCCACGCCCGCTGCCAGGGAGCATAATGCACCTCTTTGTGTGCACGAGAGAGACGAGGCGCAAACTGCTGTACGCACCGTGTTAATGAGGGCGGCTGTCCTGGTGCCGGAGCACTGCTGATAGGAACCAGATGCAGAAGAGGAAGGGGAGGTGGCGGCGGCGGCCGAGCAGCAACAGCAGTAGCCCCGCTGCCGTCACATCAGGGGGAGGGAGGGAGGGTGAGTGCATGTGTATGTGCAACCCCAGGATATCCCCTCCCCAAATCCCCAGCTGTGCACGAGAGTTGCACCCATAGCACCCCATTTCTGTTCTGGCTCCTGGGGGTGGAGGTTGAGCCCCCAAAGTCGAGCCCCACTCCCAGAACATCTAAGAGATCCTTTGTTGCTCATCATGTGGAGGGCAGATGTGCGCAGGGAGGGCGGGTAGGCCATGCTGCCACCCCTGGCCTCCTCGCCTCCACCTGCCTTCCCAGGGGTTTACCTCTGTGCTGAGCCCTATTTGTGCTCGTGCAATACCCAGCGGTGGTGGTGGGGCTGCAGCCTGTTGCATGCACTCGGAAGGGCCAAGGCCAAAGCGCCGGGCCCTGCCAACAGCAGAAAGAGCTGGAAACAGCACGCATTGCCTGCATGCACCAAAGGGCTGGCCCTGGAGGGGGCCGGCCTGACTGGAGGGGCAGAGATGCCTCCCCAGCCACAGAGGGATGGGACCTGAGGGGGAGAGGCATGGCAAAGGGAAATCTGGCACACACCTCTCCCCCCAGCTCACTCCTCCTGCTATATAGCAGTGGAGAATCAGCCGTGGATTTCTCCAAGGCAGGACGTTCTGGATGGAAGGCTGGCCAGTCGCTCTGCCTCTCGAGGAGCAAAGGGACACCTCCCTTACCTCCCGGGCCCCCAGGCGCACTGCTGTACCCGAGCAGAAGGCGTGGATGTGAGAGGGAGTGTGCGCGCGTGTCGAGAGGGTGGGGGGTGGGGTTGAGCTCGAGAGGGAAGAAAGAGCTTTTTGAGAGGCCAGGACTTTTCCAGCTGTCTGCAAACAGGAAACGGCTGAGGCCTGAACACAGAAGCGCTCACAAACACCCAGCATAAAGGCTGACTGAGCGGCTGGCCCTCAATTACCTGAGAGTGACTCTGACTGATACACACACACACACACACAACTCAGAGTCTCAAGAGGCCAGGAGGAAAAACAAACAGCTCCCTTCTTCATTGGAAACACAGGAGGCTGTTTCAAGTCAGCAGAGAAAAGCCTGGAATCAAGAGGAGGACTGGGGCCATCACCTCATGGGAAGGCTGAAAAGACAGCCATGTTGCAACGCCAGGTGGGAAAGGAGGAGACCTGTGGGTGAGGGACCCATCACCCCTAAGAGAGCAAAGGGAGGCAGGGGGCCTGTCCCCCACCCCAGTCCCCTTAGCAAAGAAAGCATGGCAAAGGATGAGGGTCAAGACACTGAAGGCCCCCCCAGTGGAACCAACCAGACTCTCCTCCCCAAACCAGGCACCCACAAGGCCATGCCCCCCCGTTTCGGAATCACAGCTCCTTCTCTCCATCCCCTCCTGAACATCACAGGTTTCTTGAGACAACAGTCTCCATTCTTCCAGCTGGGCTTGGCATCCCAGCAGCGCTTCTCCTCAACACACAAAGGGATTATGAGAGGAGCCATCAACTCAAGAAGCCCTCTGCCCCCAAGCGATGGATCTCTACCTGTCCAGATAGCCCAGGGGCCCCCTACAGAGTTAAGTGGGGAAACCAAGAAGGCAGAGGCAGTCACCAAGTCAGGCTCTCTGATGCACAAGAGAGGCATTCCCTCAAGGAGAAAGACAGCCGCCGCAAATCCTGAACCCACCACCGAGTCCCATCTCCCAGGACACCTGTCCCCACGCTCTGGGGTGCTACAGAGACACCTCCCAGTCTATGGCGCAGCTGAGCAAGGGCACCACTTACCCCGGGGGCAACATGTCCAGAGCTTGTGCAGCCGGTTGGGAGGGTTGGTTCCCTGGGCCGGGGGCTGACTCCTCCGCCCCAGCAGGGTCCTGAGTCACACCTGAGTCAGCAGTTGTGCTCGCCACAGCCGCAGGGGCCACACCTGGTTCCTCTTCAGCATCGAGGACTGAGCTGGTAGACTCCCCGTTCACTGAGAAGACAAAGCAGGGGAGGTTGTTGGGGGTGGGGGGAGCATGGAGGGGTGTCTTCCAGCAGCCCTCCCCTCCCCACTAAGGAGGGCCCCAGAGCTCACTCAAGGCTTCACCCTAAGACGGCTCAAAGGGAGGCCAAGAATGTGGTGAAATGCCCCCTATGTATCCTGCAGGTATCTGGGAGCAAATCATTTTTCAAAAAAATTGGGGGGGGGTTGGCAGCTCTCCAAGGTCCACTAGGGGTCCTATGCAGCCCCCTAACATGCAACAGTTGCCTATGCTGTCTCTGACTGGATGGCTGGTGTGAAAGAGGTGTGAAAATACGAAAGAATTTTGAGGTTGGGAGTTTCTGGCTTTCTCTTGTCCCCTTCTGAGGACCAGAACCGAATGGAACTCAGTTCTTCAGCACAAAAATCTGTTCTGGATTACCCAGGCTTTCTTCATCTCCAGGATACAGTTTAGGGAAGAGAAAGGTTTATTTTGTGACCCTTAAACAACTGGAAGTCAGAAACAATGCTTGTGGATCTGCAGCAGATCACCCAGAGATCTCTAATGGGTAGATCCACAACAATCTGCTGCCTTAACCCACCCACATTTAGAACTCGGCCACCCAAGGAAAACGGGGAAGGAACAGCAGCTTTCATCTGCTAGTGGTCTATCTGAAAGGGTGAAAAGAAGGCAGGTGATGGGGGGCAACCAGAGCAAGTTGTATAGGCAAGGAAACACCCACCAGGGCTGCTGGCTCCCCACTCCCACACGTACCTGTGCCATTCACGGTGCTGCTTTGGATCTTGCCCACCAGCTGGTGCCGGACCTGGGGACTTGGACTTTGCTCCCCATTGACAGGACTCTGCCTGGCTGCTCCAGCAGCTCCATGCCTGTGTGTTCTGTGGAAGAAAGGAGCAAGAGGCTACCATCCTCATCCTCATTGTTCCAGTGATATCCCGCCTTTGAACGGGTCTCAAGGCGTCTCATACGCAAATTCAAGAAGAGTTCTTTCCTCTTTCCATAGCCTGGGAACAGCCACAAAGAAGGCCCCGTCTCCTTTACCTTCACTAGTTGCAGCTGTGACAGTGGTGGAATGGCGAGAAGCCCCCTCAAAAGATCTTAAGGCATGGATAGGTTCCTATGGGGCAGGCCTCATCCCGTTCCTCTCTCTAATACTGCACCAGGACAGGACAGACCCAGATCTCCAACCCAACAGTTGTTACCCTGCGTGCTGCTGCGGACCACGTGGGCAAGCCAGAAGCCAGAAAGCCCACGGGGCACCTGGAACTCACATATGCAGAAAGCTTTTTACCACATTGTTCTCAACAGCCATGAGGGCCAGAAAGAAAGAGGATGTCCAGGCAAGGCATGGACTGAAGAATTCAGTTTTGGGAGCCAAGTGCTTGGTTGCTGCTTTCTCTTTTCTTTCTTGCCCTGCTCCTCTCTTTCTGGAGCTGAAGGCCTCTGGCTGGGAAAAGCTGGGTCTCAGTATTATAAAGCCCCTCTCCTGCAGAAAGAAAGTCCTGGGTTCAAAGCCCAAAACTGGGAAAGACCTCATTCCTCTAGAAACCCAGGAAAAGTCAGTGGAAGGAAAATCCGAGCTCCCTGTTCTATGTGTTATTCTTACAACAATCTTGTGATGTAGGCCAGCGCAAGAAAGAAGGACTGGTGCAACTGCATCACACAGCAAGCTTCACAACACAGCAGAGACTCCGGATCTCCCCGACACCCATCTCCCCAACACCACACTGACTTTGTGCCACCAGACCTCAGAGGAGGAATGGCCATGGCCCATGGGCCTGCTTCCAAAGAGCCACGCTCCTTTGAGGAGTGCACTCATAGAAACAGAAGAGAAATTTGTCATAATTATCCAGCTTATGGATAATATGGAGTTACAGATAATTACTAAGAGGTGAAAATGAAGTTTGCACCATAATCACGATGACAATGATGACAATGACGATAGTACAAACTTCATTTTTGCCTCCAAAGAAGGTTAGCCATAAGCTGGATAAATACGACAAATTTCCCCTCTGTTTTTCGTCATCCTCATCTCAGTTTCACACTCTCCCAGTCATTACTGGCTGGAGTGTTGGACCTTGAGCTATGCAGATTCTACCCAAGAATTTTTGGGATGGGGATTGAACCCTGGTCTCCAGATTCCTCATCTAACATTTAAACCACTACACCACACTGGCTCTCAAGTAAGATTTTTACTTCACCATTTTTGACTACATCATCATCATCACCACCACCACCACCAGCATCCGGTCTTAATGTGCACAAGCAAGTGCGACTCCGGCCAGAGCCTCTCCCCAGCGGTCTTTGGAAAACGGGAAACAGAGCCTGGAGCAGAGCAGAAGAAGCCACGTGGTGCTCATCCCTCCCCCTTCAGGGAGGACAATCTAGTTCTGAGCCTCTGGGGGCATTTTTAGAAACCCCAAACAGGCCGATGCGCTGCAAGGCGGCTGCACAGGTCGAGCAAACGGGCCCAAATTATCCCTCCTGCTGAGGCACGGCCTCTCTTCCTACAGGGCTCCTTCCTAACTTGGCCCAGCCTTTTAATAGCCTGCGTGGATGTAAACCAAAACGGAGTCACATGGTGGAGAGCGGCAGGCAATGCCAAAGACAACGCCACCGCCACCGCTTAAAATAGGAGCAGGGGAAAGAAGGGCGGACGGTGGGAAGAATGAACAGCCGGGGGGGGGGTCGGGGGAAGACAAGGGAAATGACCAGGATCCCCGGTCTCTCCTCTTGGCGGTCCCCCATCCAGGCACAGACCAGGCCTGACCCAATCCATCTTCCAAAATCAGACAGGAGACCCAGGGCACGTGGTTCAGGGCAGAATGGCGGCATCCAAGGGAAACTGTTGCTGGCAGGAAGGGGCTCAGGGGCCAGGAGAGCACATGGAGCCCAGCAGATTCTTGTCTCCACCAGGGCCATCTGCAAAATGGGGAACTGGCCCTCCCACCTGGACCCCCTGGCAGGCAAAGGAAATGCCAGCCATAAATCAAGGCGGTGGCAGCAGCAGCCAGTGTCACTGCCCCTCCTGACTGGGAGCTCGAGTCCCACTTAGGTGGCCCCTCCTGGCAAAGGGCTGAGAAATTCCTCTGCTCTGTGAGAAAGGGCAGGGAGGGAGGGAGGAGCAGCCCCACTGCCCACCCTGGCTTTCATCTGGAGGCAGGGGCTCCTCGGTCAGCCCTCCCTGGAGACCGCTTCTTCTCTTCTCCTTAGAAAAAATGTACCCCACATAACAGAATCCTCCCTAAAATGTCACTCACACCCCACACAGGCACACGCACACAAACAACGGGGCCTCTCTCAGCAGAGAGAGCCTCTCCCCCGCCAATTGAAGATGCTGGCAAAGCCTCAAACCCTGAAATGCAACCCAGGGGTATTTCGCTGCTGCCAGAAGGTGCCAGTATGCCCAAAGAAAAGCACCGTGCAAATATGGAAGCCCTTCCAGTTCTGAGATCTGCCTAATTTGGAGCCGCGGTGTGTGTGGGGGAAACAGCAGGGGGCTCAGGCAGAGCCAAGAGGACACGTGAATCCACCCTCATCACCACCTGCAGCAGTCCAGCTGGGAAGCAGCAAACTGGAGAAGCCAGTTTGCTGCTTCCCAGCTCAGAATCAAGGCCTTCCCGGCTCAGAATCAAGGCCTTCTCCATTGCTACCTGCAAGAACCTCACCTGACAGGCAGGGCGACCATCTTGGACCAGAGGAGCAAGAACAAGGACTGAGCACCCTGCTCCTCCCACCCCCCCGGCCCCCTCCAGCCATGCCAATGTCAATCACCGTTCCTGGTTTCAATGTATGCCTTGAGCCACCTTGGGCCTCACGCTGAGAGACTGGTGGGTGGGTTATTTAGATAAATAAATACAATTTAAACACACATCCCTTCCCTTGAAGGTGACAGCAGAAGGGAGAGACCCCTGGTGCCTGGGAAGCCAGCTGAGAGGGGACACATCTGGTGAGCCTTGATCCAGATATCTCTGTCCCACATACCTCCACTTTCCTTTACAAGAACAATGGTTTTGGCTTTGGCAAGGCAGGCACAGGCCCTCCGGATGTGTCAGGCTTCAAGATGCCACAGGGCTCCTCTCCAATCTCTCTGGAGCTCAGGACCCAATGGCCACAACAGGCTCAGGGGACTGCCAGGACTCAACAAGGCCCTCCTTTGAATGGGCCACCTAGGAGGCTGGTCAGCTTGCCTGAGCTTCCCTACCCTTCCCTTTTGTATTTCAGAAAGAGGCAACTCTAGACCTGCAGTCAGTGGGGGGGGGGTCAGGGACTGCACAGACAGTGCTGAGTACCAAAACAGAACAAGATGCAGGCTCTTGTGGGGTGGGGAGAGGCATGAGCATCAGGACCCGTGGCTTTTTCCATGCAGCAGGGGCTGGGCATCACAAGAGACCCAAGCGCAGAGGAGCAGGGAGCAGCAGGCAGCCACCTCCCAGAACCTCTTCAGGGCCAGAGGACCGCAACCGCCAGACAGGAAGCAGCTGCCCTCCCCTGTTCTTCCTGACATAACCCCCCTCCCCAAACAGAGAGAGAGAAGGGAGAAAGAAAGCGCAGAGGGAGTGAGGCAGACCGGCTATTAAAAACCTGTCCCTCCCAGACTTCGCTGCTGCTGTTGCTGCCCACGCAGCCCTTCCTGGCCGTGACTCCTTCTCTCTCTTTCTCTCTCTCCCTCCCTCCCTCTCTCTTTGTTAGTTCTGCCCAGCCAGCCACCTCCCTGCCTCCTCCTGGTCGCCTTCCGCCACCACATCACCCCTTCCCAAACAGTGCCCGTCACCACCCCCAGCATGGCCTCTGCACCAAGGATTCCTCAGACAGCCAAGCCCAGCAGAAGGCTGCCGTGCAAGATCCCCTTACCTGGACCGGCCACCAAAGCAGTTAGTGCTGGGTGTCTGGTGCCTGTTCTCAGGGGACGAAGCCAGGCCTCCACTGCTGGGATCCCTCCCAGCCCCTTGGGATCCTGTGGGAGCAACGAGGCAAGAAATGGATCAAAACTTGGCACTGGTGGGAATGGGCTAGGCACCTGGCAAGGGGGTAGCCTGCCTGCAAGCACCGAAAGGGGAAAGAGCTGGTGAGGGCAGCAGCTGGAGCCAAAGGCAGGACAGACCCTCCACCGCCTTCCAAAGCAGAATTAGTAACCATTTTGATGGCCAAAAGATGGGGATTCTCTTCGAATCATGAGGAGCAGGTGAAAGACTGAATGGCATGGAGGGTCTTCTTACCGCAAATGCTAGAAATTTGTGGTTTGAAGGAAATTTTTATTTGGGGGAATCACAATTCTTATTGGGAGGGCAATGCCCTCATTTTGTCACCCCCACAAGAGCTATGCTCCTGAAGTGATTGCCCCCTTCGCCGCCACCACCCTACAGCCCTGAAGAGCACCACCTAGTCCACCGGATTTCAGAAGGCCAGGTGGCTCAGGCCTGGTTAGTCCTTGGATGGGAGACCTGTGGAGGATCCCCAGGTAGGCCCTGGAAGGAATTCTACCAATAAAAATGCTTTAAAAACATTTAAAAAGTAAAAGCCAAGCAAAAACCAGTCAAAACACTTACTAAGAAACACATTCTTAAAGCTGGCAAAGGGCTTAATGAATAGTCAGAGTAGACAACCCTAGTTTTAAGAGCCTTGATTCTTACTGTCTTGGGCTGGGTGGGCCCCAAGGTTACCACTCCTTATTCTGGCTCTCTGCACTTTTTCAGGTAGGATCACTCTCCCAGCCTTCTGTGGAGACCCCCATTCTGCCCTCCTGGTGGACTCCTATCCAAGGACCCACCTGGCCTGGCCCCACCCCAGCTTCCAAAGTCAGAGGAGACCAGGTGTGGTTTTGCTTGCCTCTCCTGCAAAGGCAGCTTCTCCACCCTCCCTCCTTCTCCCTTCCCAATCTCCCAGGACATTCAAGGCTCCTAAGCCAGCAGCCACATCTCTGGGGAGCAGCCGTGAACTGATTCTTATTCTCCACACTGGGCCCTTGGACATGTGAGAAACAGCTGTAAGCAGTGCCCTTGAGCATTAGAAGTGTGTTTTTGCTCTAAGTTGCCACCACTGGACAGCCCCTGTCCGGTACACCCAGGCTCAGACTCCCACGCACAACTGAGCCTCCGTTCCCTTTTGGGCTGACAAGATGACTCCCTTCTGGGCAGTGGGAGCAACCAATGCCCAAGAGTCCAAGGGCCAGACAGGCCCCAGGAGGAGGTGGTGGTGGCAGCAATGTCAGCCCGCTTCGCTTCGCTTCCCATCCGTCCTCCATGGCACACCCTGGCTCACTCACCCTCCGTGACGATGCTGCTGCCATTCGGCAGGCTTCCCACATCAACACCGGGCCCGTCCAGGAAAATCGTCAGCTCCCCACCCGAGACAAGGCTGCCTTTGTTCTCCATCTGCAGGTTCAAGGTCAGCTGCTTGTTCTCCACTGAGAGAGGTGACAGGAGGAAAGCCATTTACACAGGAGGACAGACTGATGGACAGATAGGCAGGCAGACTGGCACCCCTCCCTCCCTCCCTCCCTCCCTCCCTCCCTCCAAACCTGCTCCCATTAGCTAACACCTCTTAGTCCAGAGCCCTGCTGCATCCTCCCACTGGGTTCAATGTCCCCACCGGGCACAGTACCGCACCCTGGAGCCCAACGCTGAGCCCTGGAGCAAGCGGAATGGTGGGCTTAGCAGCATGTGCAGAGAGCCTTGCTACAGAGTGCTCCCAGCTGCAGCAGCTCCCGCAGCTGCCCTTGCTCTCCAGTCTAGGAGCCAGCCTGAGGCCAGGAACTGTTCCTCTGAGAGATGAGCCCCCTGCCCCTGGAGCTAGGGGACCTCAGTGGAATCCCTCCCAGACCGGTCTGCCAGCCCAACTCCACAACAGCAACCTGTTCACTCTGAAGAGCAACATGCTTCAGGCCCAACGCTTTCCCCGCCACAGCACAACACACTGGTTGGGGGAACAATGCACTCTGTGCGTGAGGCCGTCTGTGCGTTTCCTGCGGGAAGCATCACAGGGCGGCCGGTGCCAGCTCCCAAGCAGAGAGGGCTGCTGCTCTCAGGCCCTAGAGATCCCCCCACACCGACTCTCTCTGGGCCTCCATCCCTTTCACCAGCCGGACAAGGCACTCCAGCCTCCTAGTAGCCCCCAGCTCCTCCGCTTGGCCATGTCTGGAGCAGGACAAGGCAGACATCTGGGGCAAGAAGGGTGCCACGTGTATGTGTGTGTGTGTGAACTCATTCCCTGGGTAGATCTGCAGGGAGGCAAGTGTGGGTGGGGGACGGGGGGCACACACGTTTGGGGACCCTTCTTCTTACAAATCTGGTTTGCTGAAAATGTCTCTGCAGGGATGGGGGCGGGGGTGGGGGCGGGGGGTAGAGCCAAAAAACAAGCAGGCCTTCTCTTAGTGCGTGCAAATGGTAGCCAGAGGCATCCCAAGCAGAGAGAGCCCCTTTCCACCACCACACACATGACAGACCCTGCACACACTGCCTGGCTGGCTGGCTGGCTGGCGCTGCACAGACCCTCTTTGTGTGTACATGTGTGTACACACACACACATACACACACACACCGCCCACCTCACCAACCCCAGCAAAAACAAGGTGCCTGTGTCTGCAGTCAGGCAGGGCAGAGGGAAGGCAAGCTTCCCCCCTCCCTTGGCTTCATTTAAGAAAATAAACACTCGCCCCACCCCACGCGCCTCTAGCACAAAGGGGACCTTGCTCTCCTGGCTGCACAAAGCCAGGTTGTGTGTGTGTGTCGTGTCAGTGAGCAGGACTGTTATTATTTGGGGGAGCGGCCACCCCAGGCCCATGAATGAGGCCTCAGTTCCCGGCCTCCGCTGGCCGGCTGCATCGCCTGCCCAGAGCTCCAGAGCTCCCATTTAGCCAGGAATTCCCAGCTGGCCGAGCAAGCACTCCTCGCTCGCTCATTTGTTCAAAGGGCTGGTGCTTTTTGCTGGAGCCAGGAAGGGAGCTTCAGCTCCAGCAGCATCCAACAGGGAGGCTTTCTCCCTGCTCCATGCAAGGGAAGAAGCACAGAAGAAGGCGGCCTCGGGTTTTATGGAAGCAGAAGAGGGCACAATCGCCCTCCCACAAAGAGAGACCAGAAAAAGAGAAGCTGTGTCTCAGAATCAGGCAGCCTCCTGTTCTTGAAAGGGAACAGTAGGAGCAGAATTCCACCTTTCCCCACTCCTGTGTCTCCATCCCTGGAAACAGTCCCCCAGGCTGAGATGGCACTGAAGGGGAAAGGGGCAGGCAGATGGAGGTGCCCCACGAGGATGGAGAGAGAAAGAGACCACGTGTCCTCTATGTAGCTCTCCCGTGCTTGGCTTCTGGGTGACCTTCCCCAAGGAAAAGGGAGTTCTGTACAAGCAAGCGGGGAATTATCCCACAGTTCAGTCCAGCGAAATGCAGAAGCCGAGCGTGCTGCTCTGCAGGAAGGAGTGCAGGGAGGAAAACAGAGACCCTGCCTCCAGTTTGAAAACCAGAAACAAGGATTGCCCACTTCGTCGACAGGTTAGGGACCAGAGTGCGAGTGAAAACTGGAAATCATCAAAATATGGAGCACAGACTTCTTGCATTATGGTAACCAAAAAACATAAATGATTCAGTACATATCACTTGCAAATGCATGTGGAAGCTATACAACACAGTCAAACAAGAGCAAAAAAAGCAAAGTGGTCACAGACTTAAAGGGCTGAAAGAGTGTACAATTAAAAAACAGACTGTCAAAAAGTAGGGGATGCCTGTATAGGTCCTGGAAACAGGACAGAGAACCACTGGTTTGGCAGGTGTGCCTATGAAGAGCACCCAGAGTTTGGAAAAGTTCCTTTTCTGGCAGAGGACATTACAAGTCCAGCAAGAGCCAGCCTGGCCTTGTGGTTTGCGTCTGGGACCAGACTAGAGAGACCTGGTTTCTAATTTCTACTCAGCCATGGAATCCCAGTGAGTAACCCTGGTCAAGGCACACTCTCTCAGCCTCTGAGGAAGGCAATGGTGGCAAACCTCCTTTGAGCCCCTGTTAGTTGATGGTCCCCCATCCAAATACCAACCAGGGCTGACCCTGCTGTGAGTTTCCAAGATCAGAAGGGACCTGGTGCCTTAAGGGGACACAAAATACTTTACGGGCCTCTTGACTGAAACTGACCTATTTATTTTATATAATGCGTTTTCTGATCTGGTGCTGTTCTGTTTTTAATCTGTGCTTTTAAATGAATTCATTATATATTTTTAATTCTATGGTCAGTTTAATGGTATTTTAATTCTAATTTTTGGTGTGCTTTCAACTATATGTGCTTTTACATGTACATCTTTTTATTCTGTAGGCCACAGTTAAGTCTTACTTTTGGGAAGAAGATGGACTACAAATAAGGCAACTGATGATTAATTAACAATTGGTTGGGGATGGTCAAAGGACAGTTCTGGGATAACCTGTGAATGCCCACCCGCAAACCCATACACCCAGACCAAGAAAAAGAATTGGGGGGGCTGCATCTCCTGGAAGATTTCAGAAGTGGCAACTCATTTGTAAAAGCCATGGCAATACACACCCTTGCAGTGTCTTAACATTTTAAAACATATTTTTCAAAAACAGACGTGGACCTCTGGTTTTGTTTTTTGTTTCTTTAATTTTGATATTTATTTCTATGTGTATTTTTGGCCCTGTGTGTGGCCTCCAGAATGTCTTGAAAGTAAAACATCAGTCTCTGAATCTGCCACCATTGCTCACCCTGGTCTAAATAAGTCAGAATAAAATAAACCAACATGTGAATACAGACACACCCTGTCGTACCCTATTACGGTACAGGCAGTCTCATTCCAGTCCTTTTCCTCCCAAACTCAAATGTGAGGTGTGCTCTTTTCTCATGGCTGCTGCAGCCTGCTGAGTAGTGGGTGCCACAGAGCAACCCCTAACACAGCCCCAAAGCAGGGACGGAGAGCTGCCCCCACATCCCACCTTTCCTCCCGCCTGCACAAGGTGGCAGGTGTGGTCTTCTTTTTCCTCCCCATTTGACTCCACAACAATCTTGTGAGGTTGGCCAGGGTGGTCAAGAGCATGGGCAGTGCATGTTTTTACACCGAGGCCGGGTGGCCCTCAGTCAGAGGGGAGGGGGGCTTTGATGGTGTCTTCCTGCAGGGCAGAAGGAGGTTGGACGGGGTGGGCCCAAGGGTCTCTTCTAGGATTCTATGAAAGGAGTTGTTTTAGCCTTTATAAAAAAATGTTCCTCTGTCCATCACTGAGGAGGAGAGAGGGGCCTGTGAGCTGAGAGGCAAGAGATAAACCATTTAAATAAATGCTGTGAGTACATAAATAAGCCCAGAATGCCAAGCACCAACCTTCCGGCCTCCCAGCAAGAAAAGCTTCCCCAGCTGGCACATGTGTAGGAAGGGGCAAAGCAGGACAAGACCCCAGCACCAAATCTCCCGCAGTGTGGAAACCAGCAGTGGGGTCCCTGCCAAAAGTGCTGGTGAGGCTACTGACATCGGACTGAGCAGCTGCTGCTGCTGGAGGAGGGCGGACTTTTGGATGACTCCCTGGGACCCTTTGGCTTTCCCCAGCCCCGCTAAGGCCTGGAACTGCCAGATATTTCCCCACATCTGAAGGGAAGAGGAAGGGGAGAACAAAATTGTGGGGGGAGCCATGCTGGCTTCTCCCTGAGCAAAAGCTTTGCAGCTGGAGCAGCAGCCTCAGCTTCAGCTCTCCTGCCTTGGGCACATCTCAAAGGGGACCTCCGCAGGAACTGCAAAAGCCAGGTGGGGGGCTCCCTGAACAAGGCCCTCTTGATGCACCCTGAATGGGCAGAGGGAACTCTTTGTTTGCACAGGGCAGCCTGGCCGTCCCAAAGCCCCTCAGCCTCCCATTCACATAGACAGCAGGTACAGGGAGGGGGGCTTGTTCTATACATACAGGGTGTCCCCCTAAAATGCATACATCCTTAAAAACTTATAATTCTGGATTTGTTTATTACAATTTTTCTCAAAAAATGTATACGTCTTTAACAGGATTAAATATTCCAATAGCAGAGAAGTGACGGAAAATTACAGAAAAAACTATTAGTGAGGTTTGCAGTTCTGTGCTTCAACAACGCAAGCACTGTTTGGTTATGTGTACTTGCCATTATGTTTTATAGTGCACTGTACTTTTTGTATTTTATCTGGATAGTTTGTTTTACAATTGTACAGTATAGTTGTATTATTCCTTCCTTTCCTTTTTGTTTGTGGGCGTTTGCATAGACTTTAGATTGTACGGCTTTGGCAGGACCCCACAGTTTTGAGCTGTTTACGTGTAAAGCGCTATGTACGTGGATGGCGCCATATAAATAAAACACAATGCCAATGATCCTCCTTCTCCTCATCCGTTGCTGGGAAATGTGAGCTGGGAGGCTTGTTGCTGTGCTTGTTTCCTCCAGGCTGTGGGCTTTTCATTTGGGCAACTGTGGCCACGGTGTGAACAGAATGTTGGACTGGCGATGCCACCTTTGGTCTGGCCCAGCATGGCTGCTCTTTGGCCACCCAGCCCACACACATCCTCTCACCCCCATAGGCCAAGGGCCCTAACCTGAGAGCTTCCTGTCCTCCCATGGCTGGAGAGGGGGCCCCTCCCTCTCAAGTCAACACACACTCCCGAGACCAGGCTCCATTTGGGCAGGGAACTAAAAATGAGCAAAGCAACCCCCATCTCCAACCAGGCGGGTGACGGGAGTGGGGCAGGAAGACCAGCTCCCCCTCCGCTAGAAGAGACACTGAGGTGCTGCGCTGGAACCCCCTTGAATCCTGGCCCTGTGCCTCTCAACACAAGCTCTGTGTTCCCAAACAGACAGGGCTGGGAGGGTGAGGGACGACCGGGGACAGCGGTTTGGCCCAGAGGGGACAGCGGGAACCTTCCCCTGCTCAGAGCCCCCTGAATAGAAGCCTTTATGCTGCCACTCCAGAGACCACAAATGACAACAGACGCAGCGGCGGACGGCAGCCAAAGGCCTGAGGTTGTTGGGCAGGCGTCTCCCGGGCTGAGAAGGGACAGGCTCCATCACACACACACACACACACAAAAACTGGCAGCAACTACAACCATCCCACACACCTGACAGGCCTCTCAGCCATTCACAAGGAGGCCTTGTTTCTTCCTCCCTCTCCTCATTATTATATTTATCATTACTGTGTGCCTTCAAGGAATTTCCAACTTTTGGAGATCCAAAGGTGAATCTATGATGGCTTTTCTTGGCAAGATTTGTTCAGAGGGGGTTTGCCTTTGCCTTCCTCTGAGGCTGAGAGAGTGTGACTTGCCCAAGGCCACCCAGTGGGTTGCCATCTGAACTCTGGTCTTCCAGAGTCCCAGCTCAACATCCAAACCGCTACTGCGTCTCTATATTTATATTTATTGATATCTCATTTTCTTCCCACTCTGGGACTCAAAGCAACTTAAAAATTTAAAATGGATACAGCTAAAAAAAATTTACTTTAGAGAAAAAGTTAAAAACCACATAAACTACCAACAGAGTTAAAAGCATGACCACTAAAAAGAGAAATAAGAAACACAGGCAATCTTGCACATTCTGAAAGGCCCTTTACCCACCCCCAGGCAACGAGCCCATTAAGGGCCTGAGGAAATGTAGAGGTCCTCCCCTGCCCATGGAAGTACAGGATGGAGGAGGCCAGTCTAAATTCTCTAGGAAGGAAGTTCCACAGAGCCTGGGGGCACCCACTCAAAAGGGCCTGTCTCCCGCGGTCCCACCAGATGTACCTGTGAGGGTGGTGGGACAGAGAGGGGCAGAGGGAAGGGGCAGGACAACTGCTCTGGGAGAAAAACATTTGGACACAGTGGCCGACAGAAGCAGGGACGTGGGGGGCATGACGCTGGGCAGGTCTGTAAAGTGGGGAGAGGAGTGTGGGACGGCCGCCTACCTTTCCCCTTGCTCTGCTTCAGGAGGCTGGAGAGGCTGACGGACGCCACCCCAAGCAGCTCATTCCGCAGGGTGTGGCAGCTCCACAACTTGACTTCCAGGTGGGTCTGAGGTGTGACATTCCTGGGGTGGGCAGGGGCAAAAGGAGGAGAAGACGGTGAGCCTGCAGGATCAGGGTCAGCTACACAAGAGCATCCCCATTTTAAAAGCCTGCCTTGTCTTCATCCCAAAGAAAAGAATACAGCAAAAGATTTTTGGAAATAATTTCTGCAAAGGCTGTTTGTCAAAAGTGGGAGTGGGTTTCCAGTCACATTGGGGGGGTGCTGTCCACATTTTCAGCAGCCTAGACAGCCTCCAGAAACTCCCAGGGACGGATATGGGTCCTCAGCCCCCTAACCCTGATTAGTCCACCTGCTGCATTTCCTCCCCCACCCCTTTGATGAGCCTGAGCCCCAGGGTGGGCCAGTGCAGACTCAACCGGGCCACTACGCACCATCTGTTCCCACTCACCTGTCCCCTCCCTCACCCTGGCACTCAGCTTCCCAGACCCCCCCCCCAAAAAAGCCCATACTCCTTACAGCACGAGGCTCTCGTTCCAGAGCAGCTCAGAACTCCCGACTTTCTTTGCCGTCTTCTTGCTCTCACCAGGGAGCCCATCGGCTGTTACCTCCACAAAAGAGGTGATTCGAGTCTGGCGGCCACCATGCCCCTTGGGTTTTGCTGACACAACTGCAGTGGGGTGGGGAGAGAAGAAGCAAGATTGTTGAGCAGTGGCTCCTCGGGCCAGGAGTGGGGAGAAGGCAGCTGTCCCGGGCCTGCCAAGGACTGTGTTGGTGGAGGGGACAGCTTGGGATAGCCAGAATGGACGCCAGGGACGGAGGCATTCCCAGCCTTCCAGAGCCATTATAGGTCAAAAAGACTCAAGCCGCAAGAAAAGAGAGATTTTACCTCACCATCAGGAAGAACATCTTGACTCATCAGAGTCAAATCCCAGAGCTGTGGGACTGTGGAACAGGCAACCTTGGTAGGTGGACGACTTCAAAGAGAGGTTGGGTGGGCATCTTTTGGGAGGAGGTCAAACTAGACGGGCCTTAAGGCCTCTTTCAGTGTTAACATTTACACTCAGGAGAGAAGGAAGCAGTGGGATCCTTGGTTCAAAGTAAGCTAAACTGAATTAACAGGAAACATCACCTAAACGTTTTGGAAGAACTTTTAGCCCACCTAGTGGGTATATATTTCTTCATTAACTTTCTGTCAAAGACAGGAGCAAGTAATTTTAGCATTTTTATCCTTCAAGACTTATTTTGCACAAAATTCACATGTGGTATTTTTGTGCAAAAAACAGAATTTTATGCACAAGAAACTGCATCTTCTGTGCAGAAACAGTACAATAATATTGTTTTCTGTGCAAAAGAAAACACTTGCGAAGTTTGCATAGAACAAGTCTTGAACTGCAAAGATTCTTGTCAGTCCAGGATCCTTCTCATCAGGATTTCTCAACCATTTTTCAAATATTTTTCAAGATTTTCCCATCCCTCGTGCCTGGAGAGCCCAGGCAGATGTTTCTAACAGCCCCATAGAGAAAACAGCAGCCCTGCTGCCGAACTGGAGGGACCGTGGATTGTGGGAGCCCCCTGGCGGCACAGGGTGCATGTTTCCTCACAGGCAGACGCAAGAAGAGGACCCCCTTCCTGCTGCCCCACAATTTTCCATTCCACCCGCCCCCCCCACCAGCTGACCAGGCCTGGGAGAGCCAGCAGACCATTCACAGGATGGCTCCAGCACACTGAGAAGCCAAGTCTGTTTAGGGAGAGAGGAGCAGATGGAGCCATTTCTGCCCCTTCTGCTTGCTGTTGGCTCCCCAGCAACCAAACATAGAATTTGAAAAAGTTACTCTTTTAGACAACAAGTCCCAGAAGCCCCCAGCCACACAGCTTCATGCATCCAACTGTAGGAACATAACCAGTATTTATTAGAATCCCCCAGCCAGTGTGGACTACAACTCCCAGAATCTTTGCTGGCTGGGGGATTCTGGGAGTCCTATTCCTTGCTGGCTGAGGGATTTGGCAAGCTGTTGTTCAGAACAGTGAATCTTCCAACTCTGACCAGAAGGTAAAAGAGGGGACGCTTGAAGGCATTGTCTCTGCTTCTTGAGGGATGTGAAAGCAACCTGAAGTATTTAAACAGCCACACAGGTTTACGTGCGTACAAAAAGCAGGGTGCTATTTCTGAAGTTTGGGGAGGGAGAAATTGTCCACATCCATTTTGGCACATGAGGGACCCGAGAAGCAAAGAATAAAAAATGTTTGCTCTCTGGCTTCCATCCAAGATTCCCAGGATCAAGTCAAAGTCCTTTTGCTTGCAGATTGAGTCATGAGAAAACTCTTTTTCCATCTCCACCTCGCCTTGTATATAAATCAGAGGTGGGGATCCAGCAGTCCTTGGACTGTGAGAAAAGCAAGGATGCTGGATTCTGCAGTCCAAAAAAATCTGGAGGGCTGCACAATTCCTGCCTCTGGCTGACAGACAGGTATGAAGGATGGGAAATTTGAGGGCTTTGGGATATTTTGGACTCCAGTTCCCTCAGTCCCCCACCACTGGACCAGTTAGAGGATGACGACAGTTCGGGGCTTTCTCTTGGTCCCACTGACATCACAGGCATTCTGGGTGAGTCTTTTAAAGGTGTGGAACTCCTCCCTACTCCATCAGCCCTGCTCTGGAGTAGGTGAGAAGTGAATAGAGATGAATGGGGTAGAACACGCCTTCTGTGGCATGAACCAGCCCCCCAATGCTGGGTGCAACGCAAGTGTAAGTTCAGCAACCCTCTTCTTCAGACAAAATCAAAGACGTAAACCCCCAACTTTTCATTTCGGAGCATTCTCCAAATCAGTTCAGGTACATGACGTGATTCCCCACCCTATCTTTTTCAGTGAAAGAATCAGAACAGAACAAAGCAAACTCCGCTTGGCGTCACTACTTTCCAGTT
The DNA here is from genome assembly GCA_948472985.1 of Iguana delicatissima. Classification (NCBI taxonomy): domain Eukaryota; kingdom Metazoa; phylum Chordata; class Lepidosauria; order Squamata; family Iguanidae; genus Iguana; species Iguana delicatissima. Next base: position 622,435 of record CAOKZL010000132.1, read on the forward strand.
CAGTATAACTCTACAACCTCCATCCAGCATTGTGAACATATGTTGAGCAAACTTGCTTTTGCGGGGGAGGGAGACTCTGATGAAACACATCCAGACCCCATTGCCCAGTGACTCTTACACCAACGAGCAGAAGGGCCTCAGGCAAACTGAAATCTCAAAGCCCTGGGCCTGGCCGCAAAGCCGGAGACTCACCTTTGACAGTCAGTGGAGATTTCTCTCCAGAGAGCCCTGCAGAGGCCATTTCATCATCAGGGTCCTGGAAAAGAAAGGAAGAAAAATAACACATGCTAGTTAAAACTTAAAGGCAGGCAAAAAGCTTTTAATTTAACAGGCCTGAGACTTTTAACATGTTGTGCAGAAGGGCTCTCTCATGGGGTGTGCTGGATTTTTATCCTGATGTTTTAAATACATTTATAAATGTTTTTGAATTACTTTTTAATTGTTGTTGCTCTGCACCTTCAAGTTGACTCCAAAGTTGACTTCCAAGGTTAAAGTCCTGAGCTGAAACCACTATAAAACCCTGGTTCTCATTTTAACAGGGCTGCTTTTTAAAAAATGTATTATATATTGTTTTAGCGATATTTTGTTTTAACCTATATTGTGAGCTGCCTTAAGTTCCCATATGGGGAGAAAGGTGAGATGAAATTGAAAGAGGAATACACATATATATGCACATTTTTAAAAAAACTTATTTCCGTTTGCAGGAGAAAACTTTTATAGTAACAACAGCAAGATAACCAGTCATAATCTGCATGGACACTGTGACAGCTGAGCTGTAGTCATAATCTTTTCTTTTAATCAAAAAGCATTAAGACATCCTAACACATTTCAACTACACTAACTAAAACACAAAAGAACTCTGACTCCTCCATACAAATTGTAAAGAAAAGGGAAAGGGATGCGTTTAGGGTAACAGATTAGCCTTTCAGTAATAGGTTTTGCTAGTATGTTTAAATTTTATAGCTCAGTCCAACTTAGTTTAGATTAATTTCATTTATATAGTTCATTTTTCTTCGTTCCTTTTTAATATATAGTTGCAAATTAGTCTTTTTGTTTGTACTAAAATAAATATAAAGACTAAATTTTAAAAAGCCTCGAGTCAAGTTTTGGACACATGTGACAGTACTGTGCAAAACAAACATTGATGACCCTTAAAAGGGAGGGAGAGAGGGAGGGAGGGAGGGAGGAAAACCTCTAATCTAGGGGACCCTCACACCCTCTGGGGGTCACACTCTGCCGCCCTGGGCTTTCTGAGATGGCAGCACTCTCCTCTACTCCTGAACTTCCCCGCAACACTCTTATTTGGGGACCTCCCAGCTTTCACAGTTTTTCCTGCACCCCAAAAGGCTGTGAAATGTTTTCCTAAGACTTAGTTACTGTCAGCAAGAACTTCATTACAGCCCCGCTGGAGACAAGCCCAGAAAAAAAATCTTGTGAGCAAATGGATAAAATTTGGCCAAGGTACAAAAGACAACCAGATTAGCACTGAACACCAACTGCTAAAAAGAGGGCTACGTCTTCCTCTACACCTGAGGGCAGCAAGCTAGCCCCAGGAGCACAAGCCAAACCCCCTGGCACTCACCTCCTTCATCTTGCTACAGCTCCCTGATGCCCCCACCTCTTTCTGCCCAGGACAAAAACGGGAAAATTGACATACACACCCCACTTATTCTTCAGGATTCAGCTGTACGTTGTTAAACCTCAGTGTGGAGTGTGTCTCAGAGTGACAAGCCTGACAGTGAGAGTAGCAGAAGAAAGCTGGAACCTCCTGCTGGGCTGAATTTCATCTCCAGCCCCCACTAGAGAGGGAATCAGTCAACTGATCTCACTGTGAATCTCCAAAAGCAATCAGAGTTTTTTTAAAAAAAGATTGCTGGCACACAACAGACTTCTGTGAGTCTAGTAAGCACACGACCTGCTCAGAAGGAACCAAGCTAACCCAGCTAACCATTAACACACATTCCATCACCACCCAATTACCCCTTTCCTTGGAGGCAATTTCAGTGTGAGTATGATACTCATTTGTTTCGTCCCTAGTGGTTCATGGTATCTTTGGACAGAGGCAGAATCACAGCCTGAGTTTAGCCGTACTGGAGGTGGTCAGGCTTATGTCACTCCCACCCCAGGCCATGGCTCACACTGTCTACCCAAAGGGCAGTGCTGACTGTTCCTTTTTGCCAAAACATGCAAGAGGTAAACAAGGAGCCCAAAACTCCAAAGCAGAGCAACACAAGGGACAGTGGCCAAGACTGCCATAAAGGGCCCATATCAGTTGCTCTCAGTCTGAGAAAGAGAGCCACCCTTCCCTTTTCCTGAAATAGCCAGTTGCTTTTAGACGTCTTTGTGGAGATAACCGACATTCCTTTAAAGAGCAAAATAACCCTGGGGCAAAATCAGGACAGAAACCACAACCCAAACATCCTCTTTCAGATTAACTCCTTTGGAATATTTTCTGAGCCATCCTCTCTACGGAGTGTGTCCTGGAAGTCGTTTTCATGGCTCCTTCCAAGGCAAAAGAACAAGCAGGAGACAAAGAGGGAGAGAGATAAGGGAGGCTAAATACACACAAACACACACACACAACCAGTAGAAGACTCCGAGCGCCTGCTGGAGGCGGCTGGGGGATAAAAAGGGTGATGGGCTGGAGGACCACGGGAACTCTTTTGGGGGGGGGGATCCCCATCGGAGGCCCCCATCCCGCCATCACCGGACAGAGAAGGTTGGGCTTGCCCGGGGTGTCCTCGTTTCACCCGGGTTCACGGAGGCTGTTCCCCTGCGGCTCTTTTCTTCTTATTATTATGGTTTTAATCTTAAACCCTTTCAGCCATCCTCAGAGCAAGGAGAGCGAGGAGCCGGCTCCCGTTTCCTTTCCAAGCCGAAGAGCTGAGCAGTAAAACAACAACTTCTACACAAATACAGATACATGTATAAATTTTACGCACGTATTTGCACGCAGCTCAGTTTCAGGAGGAAAAGGCAGAAGCCGAAGCCTTTTGCGCACTTTGTATTTTTTTAGTTCTCTTCGATAAGCGACGCGTATACCGTAAGAGTCTGGGAGTTTCTCTGGGAGGTCCCTGGCTCTTAAAGGAGAATTAAGGGGGATCTGCTGCAAGCCTCCTGGGGGCTTACGGTGACCCCGCGAATGTCCGAGGGGCTTCTTACCCAAGGAGTCCTCAGAGGCGGCTCCGCCGGCTCCTCCCCGAAGAAGCCGCCCAGAAGGACCTGCGGCTCGTTGGCGGTTTCCCCTCCAAGGACCAACCAGGGCTGAGCCAACTTAGCTTCCCAAGCAAGGCGGGACCGGGAGCCTTGGGGGTACTTAGGCCAGAAGGGGGAGCTACGACCCAATTAGGAAGACCCCCAATAATAACAATAAGAAGAACGGCAGCGGAAGCCCCTTGCCCACTCCCATCCCCCCCCCGGACTTACCGGCGACAGTTCTTCTCCCTTCCACTTCCGCCTCCTGCAGTCATTGGTCATGTGACAGCCGAGAAATCACATGACAACTCAGCTTTGTGGCGAAGAGCAGACCACGGAGGTGGGACGGCTAGAGCGGCACGTCAGGTGTTCACGGACTTCCGGTCCTAGCGAGGGGAGGGGGCGGTGAACTTGTGGACTTCAGCTTCCATGGGGCCTAAGCAGCATGGCCGGTGGTCAGGGAATGTGAGTCCGAACAATCCAGCGGCCTGCGGCCAGATCAGATGGGAGCCGTGGAGATCCCTGCAGCTCCTCCCAGAGACGAGCGGGCTCCCTGGCATTTTCCCGGCATGCCCCGCGAACGGGGCAGGAAGGGCTAAAACTACATTTCCCAGCCTGCCTCGGGCGGCTCGCGGGGGGCGGAGCCGTGGCTTACGGCAAGATGGCTCCCGTGGAACACGTTGTGGCCGACGCCGGCGCTTTCCTGCGGGCAGCCCCGCTCCAGGTGCCGGGCGGGAGGGCGGGAGCGCGGGCAGCGGGGGACGGGGGTGCTGGTGGAGCCGGGCGGGGCGGGGCGGGGCGGGGCGGGGCGCGGGACCCCTGAGGAGCCTCAGGCCAGGCAGCGGCGGGGGTGTCCCGTTTCTTGCCGTGCCAGATGGGCCTCCCGCGGGCGCCGAAGCCCCCCGGCTAGAAGGCGAGGGGAGGAGGCGGAGGGACAAGGCCGCTCGCAGGAGCCGGGCAGGCGCCTCTCCCGAGGGCCGTTTCCACACCAGACTGCTATAGCGCTGCTATTCCGCTTTCAGCGTCCTGCGGAGTCCTGGGGCTTCCTCAAGGGCCCCTCCCTGAACTGCAAACCCCAGGAGGCCATGGGGTATGGAAAGTGGGATGATAGCGCTATAGCAGTCTGGTGGGGGAAAGGCCAAGCTTTCTCGTGGGTGCCAGGCGGAGAGGGCACGTTTGTGGGATGGGGAGGACGGAGGGGGCGCCAGGGGCTTCACCGCCCCGACTGGCCCCCTTCGAGGCCGGAACGAGAGCGAAAAGGGCGATCGGCCAGAGCGAATGCCTTGGATCAACTAGAAATCAAAACACATGTTCAGGTCTTCTCTTCAGCATCGAGGCCCGGTTAGCGTCAGTACTGTAGTGTCAAAATGTGGTCTTAAAAAAACGCATGTCAGTAAGCAGTGGGGATACCCCTCTCTCCACCCCCAGGAGATTGGGAAGAACATCTACACCATACGGGAGGTGGTGACTGAGATCCGAGACAAGGAGACCAGGAGGCGACTGGCGGTTCTCCCCTACCAGCTCCACTTCAGGCGGCCCTTCCCGGAATACGTCCGTTTGGGTGAGTGACCGGACAGCTCTTCTGTCTCATAACGCACACACAGACACTCTGCTTTTGCATCCAAATAGGTGCTGGCCTCCCTGTGTTTGCCTTCGCTCCCTCCCCTCCCCCAGGCTGGTCTGTACTTCTAAATGTTGTCATCTGTTCCAACTACACTGTTATAGTGCTATCATACCACTTTATTTATTTATCTATCCGTTCATTCATTCTGCTTTAATTGCCATGGCAACATCCTGTGGAATTCTGGGCTTTGTAGTTTAATAAGGCCCAAAAGCTCTCTGGCTGAGAATTCTAAATGCCCTTCCCTAAACTGCAAATGCCAAGACTCCACATGATGTTGCCATGGCAGGCTACTCCCAAAATCATTGGCTGAAGCTTGACTAATAAATATTTTTATTAATTTTGATAAATAAAATAATTCCAGGTGGAGAGATGAGGGGCGGTGTCCTCTGCCCCTCCTTCCTTGGTGTGTCCTGGTTGCTCCATTGGAGAAAGGCCTTTTCTGTGGAAACTGTGGGACCACCTATCTTGCTCCTCTGCATACAGACTAAATGATGAAATGCTCTTTTTTTTTGCCCCTCTTAGTGACAGAGTTTTCCAAGAAGACCGGTGACTACCCCAGCCTTTCGGCCACAGACATCCAGGTCCTTGCCTTGACTTATCAGCTGGAAGCTGAGAACGTTGGCGTAGATCACCTGAAGAAGGAACCAGAGCAGAAGGTGGGAGCGGGGGCTTCTGGTTTTGCCCTTGCCTGAGAGTTTTTTCTCAACATTCAAAATATATTTCTCCTACAATTATCCTGCTTTCTTAGACGTCCAGTGCTTCCCAATGTACCTGACGGCCATCCATTACCATTTCTGTGGGGCTTCACGTCTCTAGCCATTGCAGGGGCCAAACTTGACCACACCTGTCCCTCACTCTTCTCATCCTTACAGGTGAAGGTCAGCTCCACAAAGCAGCACCCCGAGGCACCGGTCCATGTTGCTGGTTTCCATCTCCCTTCCAAGGTAACTTCCTACCTTGGTAATTCCCCAGTTTGGGGGCAGCCACTAAGAAAGTGCTGTCCCTTGTGCTCACCAGACACACCTTTCATGGTGGCGGTATGAGAGAAAGTCTTCCCCTAGAGTCAGTCAGGCTCACAGAGGGCGACAGGATTTTTCTGGTAGGCTGGACACACGTGCCCATTGTTTCTGCTTTCAATCCTAGATTAAGCACCCTGCACGTGAAAGGCAGCCTTCAACCTCACAGAGCCAAGAATATGCAGACACGGCTGGCTCCAAAGCCTCCGAGTTTGGCTCCTTCCTCTTCTGGAGGACTCCTCTGCCGAACATAGAGGAAGACCTACAGGCCTTACTGGTGAGAAGCGGGGGCAATCACCGCCTAAGACCAGGGGCTGATCCCTTAGTTTATGCTCTGCACCACTCTGGGCAGGGACTGTGAGCCGCAGGCTCCTCCCTGAGTGGGCCTGTCTGTCTTCCCTAGGATGCTGACGCTGTCCGTGTGGAGCCCGTGGAGCCTGAAGATCCCAAAGGCCAGGAGAGTGATGAGGAGGAGAGTGATGAAGATGAGGAGGGTGGCTGGATCACGCCCAGTAATCTCAAGCAGATTCAGCAAGAGCTGGGCCAGGGGGACCTGCCTGAGGGTGTGCAGGTCGGCTGTGTGACCACCGACTTCGCCATGCAGGCAAGTGATGGATGGGCAACCTGGAACTCTCTCCCAGGTGGGGCATGGAAGGGGACAGCTTCCCCCAAAGCAGCACTCTTGCGGCTTTTCCCAGCAATGATCATCTTCCAAGAGCCTTTCAGAGGCCATGCTGTGATTCAGGTCAATCATAAATCCCTCCCCCTCTGCTCACGGATTGTGGAGTGTTGAAATTTTGTGGGACCTAAAAGGAATTGTCCACGCCAGTGCTGGCATGGCGTGGGCTTTGAGTGAGCTTTGAGGATTTTGGAGTCCTTGTTAGCATCATGGACAAACTATTCGTTACATCGAAGGGATTAGTTAGATATCCTTTAGCCTTAAGTTGTCAGGTTGAGTCTGGGAAGAGGCAGGAAGGCCAGGAATGGACTGAGGGAGTGTTTTTTTCTCTGTTGTGAGCCTGTGTGGACAGGTCTCATAGCTATCGGGGTGGTGAGGTGGGCCATGCTTTTGTGCACTTTGGTTTGCTTTTGCGCTGTACAACCCTTGGGGGTCCACCTTCAGTTGACCTGCCTGAGGTAGTGCAACTTGGCTCAAGGCTCTCCATTTAGCTAGCCATGGGACCTGGACTGCCAGCCAGGGACAGACTAGGAAGAATGGGTTGTTCAGGGTTCCGGTTGAGCCACAGGGATGCAAAAGGCCTGGCCTGCTTTTCTGCTGCATATCATGTACGGCGTGCATTCGCCACCAGTTTCTGGCACCAAGTGAAGTCTTGTGGAGGTCTCAAACCACACCCTCTTCTGAACTAAAAGGCGATGGTCCCGTGGGCATTCTACCCTCTCTGACTCCTGCTGTAAGAGCTCCCCCTCCCCTCATTGTCTTCTCTCGCAGAACGTCCTGCTTCAAATGGGGCTGCACGTCTTGGCCCTGGACGGGCTCCTGATCCGCCATGCCCGGAGCTACATTCTGCGCTGCCACGGCTGCTTCAAGTACGTGACCACCTTTGTCTTCAGACGTACGTTGTTGCTCAAAGACTGAGCCATGTTGGTGCGGATCAGTCTGCAAAAGGGTCTTGGAGCACTTCTGAGACTATCTGAGATAGTCCTGTTTTTCCTGATTATCCTGTTTTTCTCCCAATAGGGGACCCAGCGATGCTCACAGCATAAATTAAAACAAAGTACAGTGAAAAAACAATGAGAAAAAAAGTATGTCAAGAAAATTCATAGTACCAAATCCCCTAGAAATCTAAATAAAATTAAATCTGTCATCAGTTTTTCCTTGTCCATAGTGTGTTAATGTCTCCTATGCCAAAAGTCCAGCGGATTTGCTGGAGGGCCACCTTTAACACTGAAAGTACGTGAGTTAGCTGTTTTGTAAGCTACTTTTGGTCCCGCACTGGGAGAAAGCTGACATATAAATGAAATTATAAGTAAATATAAAATCTGTGTGTGCTGGCTGACCTGCTTTCCTTTTTCCCTCCACCCCTTCAGGACAACCTCAGAAATGACACGCCTCTTCTGCCCCCATTGTGGAAACAAGACCCTAAAGAAGGTGGCAGTGACAGTGTCTGATGACGGTAGTCTCCATATGCATTTTTCTCGGAATCCGAAGGTCCTGAACCCACGTGGACTCCGGGTAAGCAGCTCCCCTCTGGGTGGGCAGCCCAAGCCTCTTTCTTGCCACAGTTATCTCCCCCCACCCCACGCACATTCAGACACACCACCTCTCCTTGCTGCCGCTGTGACTCTCTGTGATTCAGGCTGCTGCGGCTGCTGAATTTCCTCACATTTCCTTACATTCTCCATTCAGCAGATCAGGGGCTGACTGGAATTCACAGGAGGTGGACACAGAGAGTAAAAAAGGTCCCTTTAACCAAACAATTTATTCCTGGAGAGTGCTTTGAGGCCAGAAGTCTGTGGCTTTGTGCTGGTTATGCTAGCAGAACTGCTTTTCGTGACAGCGCACAAGGAGGCATCCTGTGCCCCCTTCTGCAACAGTTTTCACTAGTGCTTGGCTGAAGTTACTACAGCCTTCCACTTGAAATGCTCACTGGTAGTTTGTTTGGGAGCGCCAGGGAAGTTTATTCATGAAAGAGAAAGGCGGCAGACTAAAAAGAAATCTACATACAGAAACAGTAGAAATGTAAACGACTTCCAAACTTGTTTTCTGTGGCTGTATTGCTATATACAGAATGGCCCTGTTTCCTCTGCCCGTTTCAGTCTTAAGCCTGCGCTCTAAGCTTTCTCCATCAGCTGCTGCCCTGTGGCTCCCCAGGCTGAGAAGGACAAACACCAACCAGGAGTTTCCTCTTCCAGCTGATACGAGTGGCCGGGGGTTGGGGACAGGCATTCCTCAGGCCTTTGTCTTTTCCTGCTGAGTCTGTGGGGGGGGGTTCCCCCTCTTTCTCTCTCCCACAGCACTCCCTGCCAGCCCCTCAAGGCGGGAAGCACGCCAGCAACCCCCACCTGACAGAAGACCAGCGCTTCCCGCAAGAGCGGCTCTCCCACAAGGCCCGGCAGAAGACCAACGTCTTTCACCCCGACTACATTGCGGGCATCTCTCCCTTCGTGGAAAACGACATCTACAGCCGGGCGGCCAACCTCCAGATCCGGGATGCGGCACTTGGGGCAGGCCGGAGACGTATGAACCCCAACACAGCCACCAAAAAGTTTGTGAAGAAGAGGTAAAGCAGAAGGCGCCGGCTGCCATTTTGTCTCTGTTCCGAGTTGGTGACACTGAAGAGAGGAGGCTTTTCTCTGGCCGCAGTGGCAGAGGTTTGGACCTGTGGCTGGGCTGCGTGCGGATGGCAGTTGCTACATTTCCTGCTGGCTTCTTAGGCCGGAGACCGAAGAGGGACAAGAGAGCACCAGTGCCTCTGGGGAAGACAGGACACCTGGCTCTTGGGCCACCTGGGAGGTCAGCTTCCTCTCTGACTGACTGGGCCACAACGGGTTTCCAATAAACTGCCATCCCCGCCCCCGCTTCACTATCTTTTTGTCCCCCTCGGTGAAACAGATGGCACGGCTCTGCTGCCTTCAGGAGCCAAAAGGTAGAAGATGGTCTGATGGGGCCGGCACCAGGGTCTTTCCACTTCACATGCCTCGTGTAGATCACGCTGCCTCCCCTGGTCTGGCTGTCTGAGGCAAGCATATGGATCTTGGCCTTGTTCCCCCACCCCTTTTTAATTTTTTAGCTGCACAGTCAGCCAGTTGAGATGACAGGAGCACGTCTGTTTCTGCTTCACCATCTGGCAGCAAATTGCTGATGGTAGCTTTTGAATTGCAGAGATCTTTTCTGTACAAGGAGTGTCTAGAACAGTAAAAAGACCCTAAGTTTCTGCATGGACCTGACAGTAAATAAGAATCTCCTAGGCATGTTCTTGGGCCTTCCCCAGGCACACTACCTATCTTTGTGGCCATTTGGAGGGGGGGCAAGGCTGTGTCCCACTGTGATCCTGCAGCCAGACCCACAAGATGGCATCAACCTTGTAGATTTCCAGGGGACTGTCCAAGGACCCTGTGGGGGTCCAACTGGGTGCCTGCTTTGCCATACCTCTGGCTGCAGGAGCACCACTGGAGAGAGTCCAGCTGAGCTGCTAAATGAGGGGCACCCATCTGGCAAGAAGCAGTAGGATTCAGGCTGATGTGACCAGATTTGTGATTAACCCAACCGAGAGCCACCTTTGGGGGTTAATTGTATTTCACTCTCTCCCTTTGACCCTGGTCAAAAGCCCTGCTGTGCACTCAGATCCTTCTGCTATGGCAGTATAACTCCCCCTCTGCTCTTCCATTCTGGTGGCCGGCAGTGGCCCTGGTGGGCTTCCTCCACGTTACTGGGTGGGCATGGTGGGAACTGAATGTTGGACCCAATCAACCTTTGGGCTGATCCAGCCTTGGGGCTCTTCTTATGTCCCTGAGCGTGAACTGATCCAGGAAAGATACCACTTTGCTGGCCTTCTGTGAAACGGTCACGTGTGCTATCAAGGGCGAAACCTTTCCCCCTTTTCTGCTGAGGCCCCATCCTCTTGAGTTACCTTTCCTCTGCTTCCTGCAACCGCCGCCTGTTTGGCTCCTCCTGGCTCTGTAAGATTGCATCTCCTTTTCTGAAAGAAAAATGCTGGTGAGCAGCCAGTTTGTTCCTCCTGCTGCCTGGGCCCAAACACGCACTGACATGACAGCAAAGGAGACCGTCTCCGTTGGCAGCAGTATAGTTTGATAGCTGTATTTGCAGTGCAAACAAGGTGCCCACCCTTGGCACTTCGCCCTTTTCAAGATCTCAACAAAGGGCCCCTCCCTGGCTGGGGTCACTGGAACGCAGAGGCAAATCTGGGCGTGGGAAGGCAGAATGCAGCAGGAGGGACAAGAGTAGCTTTGGGGCAGGTGGCTGAGGTGGTTTTTACTGCCCTGCAGGAACAGCACCAGCAAAGTACAGAGGCAAACTCATTTTCCGTGTTTTCTGCTTCAGATTTGCCCTGCGAGCACCAAAGGGCTATCAAAAGTAGGAGTGTGAGGAACAAAACTGTGATAGGTTCTCCTTAGCGTTGCCATAAGTCAGAAATGACTTGAGGGCACACAACAGCAATGAGAAGAACTAGACTTTCCATTCCTCGTTAGTTTGGCAGGACGAGCCCAAATGGCCTGCGAGTACCAACACATGGGTCGTCAACAGTAAAGCCTAGCTTTCCAGAATTCTGGAATACCAATGCATATAAGCATGAATGTTTTCTGCCATCTGGAATGTTTTTTTTAATATCGATATGTTGTTAGGCCGGCCCAAGGGGTGTGAAATGCACTGTGCATGCGAGCTTTCAGAGCCCACTGGTTTCTTCATCAGGCACAGGCAGTTAAAAAGCATGCAGAGGAAGGAAACTGAGGATCTAGGAGGCACAGCATCCACATTTTTGCCTTGAAATGTAGGGGAAGGGTCTGTGTTGAGAAAAAGGTTCAGCTACACACTCAGGGCCCGTGAACTGACTGGGAACAAAGGCAGTAAAACAGAGGCAACAAAGTCTTGCTTCTTAGTTTGAATTTGTAAAGCACCCTTGCTCCGGAAACTGTGTGCCTCTCCTTCCAGGGGAGGTGGTCTTGCTGCCCTGGGCTGCCAGATCATTCCAGGTACTTAGCCATTGTGGCCTTCAGAGCCCTGAAATTTCCCCAGCAGAAGAGCACTTGTGCCTTTTACAGAGGTAGCACAGGGCATCCACTCTTTGTAAACAATACCCTAGGGCAGTTTCTCACAGCATTGTCCCCAAAATCCCTTGCTGTGGCACAGAGGCTGTGGAGACGCTGTTCTCTCCCTGCCTTTGGCCTTGGTTCTGCCAGTTGGGGCACCCTGGAATATTGCCTGGGATATTTGGGATGGGACAGACATTGTGCAGAGGATGCTGAGTATCTCCAAATGTTGCTGTCAACGAGAGAGAGAGAGGTTGAGATCCACTTAGAGTTTCATTAATGTGTTCGTTCTTGTTTACCACTGGATTATGGAAACACTTGGGGCCTCGAGGGAACCCCCCCCCACAACACACTTCTTGTTTCTCTCCAATTGTTGTGGATACCCATGGCTGTCGCCAGTCTCCTCCCAGCAGTCCGGCCGTCCCTGGGTAGAAGCCAAAATGGGTGAAGCTGTCTTTGTGGTCCCTGTTGCCATCAGCACTCGAGGACTATTGTTCTGCTCACTCTCTTCCTGCCGTGGGAGCCCACGGTGCAGAGGGGGTTCCCTCCCACCCAGCCCCAGCAGCAGTGCCAAATTAATACAGGCTGACTATCGCTTAACCTGAAAAGCTCCAAAATCCAAAGCTTTTCAAAAGCAGATTGCAGTCTTCTTCCTGTAGGGAGTGTGAGGGAATTGTGGAGGTCTGCTTGGGATCACATGTGCGCTGCTTGCAAAGTCTCTCAGTCAGCCTGGCGTCTTTTGTTTTTCCCCTCTCAGCTTGCTTTGCAAACGGCGTGTGTGTGCGAGCGGTCCAGGAGAGCCTCATAATTCCTTCACATTTCCTACAGGAAGAAGGCAAGAGGAGAACTGACAAAAGAGTGGACCCCATGTTCAAAGAAACATACGCTGGGTAAACTCATTATGCATATGCAAATATTCCAAAATCCAAAGCACCTCTGGTCCCAAGCATTTTGGATAAGGGGTACCCAGTCTGCAGCGTGCATGACTTCCTCTACTGTGCTATCAAAGGAGCACCCCTTCCCCCCAGTTCATCTGATGGGCTTTACAACCAGGGCCTAAAATGGATCAAGGAAGCCACTGGTCACGAGTGGCACTGAAACACTGTGCCCACCATGGTGGATCCGGTTAAAAGGATGTGTCCTTCTGGGTCCCTATCGCTGTACCTGAGGAAGTTGTGAAGGAGCAATATTGGGGGTTGCCGGCACGTGGGAGATGGAGCAAAGCTGCATCTTCTGCTCTTTCTCGTTGTCTGGGACTGGAACACAAACTGAAGAATTCAGACAAAAAGATTCCACCTCAACATTAGGAAGATCTTGCTGAGCACTAAGAGCGGTGGAGGCTCCGCCCTTGGAGAGGTTGCATGGATGTTTTTTAGGAGGGCAGTAACTGTGCCTTCCCCCATGGCAGAACGGGGTTGGACTAGATGGCCACTGAGCGTCCCTTCCCGCTCTGAAGAGTCCGTGATTCTGCGCTGCTCCTTTGCGCCAGGCAGCCCCAGTCCTGCACGGCCAGGTGGGGAGGTGTGGGCCTGCCCTCCAGTCAGCAGCCACAGGGCTCTCTCCGCTCCCCACTGAACGCCTCCTCCCAGCCCAGGCGCGGGGGCGGGCGCGGGGCCAAACCGCGCCCCGCCTCCGGCTGCGGGGCTTCAGCATGCCCCCAGGAGGGCCAGTGGGGGGCTCTTCGGCCTCTGGCCACCTATCGGGGTTTTGGGGGCGCGGGAGCTGCCAAGCACTGGCCCCTGCAAATTTTCTCCATTCCCTAAACTATTTCTAGGCTGCCCTACATCCAAGGCATACAGAACCGCTGCGATCAGTATAAGAACGACGTCAGAAGCAGACTGGAAGCGAACGGGGGCGAAAGACGAAGCCAAGGAGGGCCTTCCCGCCGGGCCCCTGCAAGACGGGCGGGGGCGGGGGCGGGGCGGGGCGGGGGGCTGCTCCGCGGGACCGCGGCCGGGTCCCTCCCCGGGGCGCCCCGCCCCCGCCCCCGCCCCCGCCCCGGCTGGGCGGCCCCCGGCGGCTCCCGGCCGCCTTCCTCCCGCCTGCGCGTCAGAGCCGCGGGAGCGCCATGGCCGGTGAGTCCGCCAGCCCCCCGGGCGCCCGCCCGCCCGCCCCCCGCCCGCGCCCCGGGCCCGGGGAGGCTCGGCCCGAGCTTGACCGCGCGGGGCGGGGGGGCCTTTTCGGGCTGCGCCGCCCGGCGAATGTCTCCGCCCGAGGCCTCGCCTTGGCCCGGCCTTGCAAGCGGGAGGTCGGCGGTTTCCCGAGGGGTGGTCCGGAAAAGTGACTTCTCCCGCCCACGCCCTGGTCGGGCCCCGCTGGCTGGGGGGGCAAGGAGGGCAATGGCTCTGCTCCCCCTCCTTGGAATTTCCCTGCAGCCGAGGGCGCGAGGGGGGAAAGGCGGCTTCTGCATCCCCTTGCTGGGGGGCCCTTGGCCTGCTGCCCCTTTCCTTGGGGCGCCCGCGCTCTTTTCTGAGGGCTCCGCGGGGCGTCGGAGTGAGCGCGATGCTGGACACGTGGCGAAATTTAACGGGGGGCAGAGTTCTCGCTTAGCAGGCAGTGCTCTCTCCCCCATCCAGGTGGGCTTGAGGCCCCCGGCCCATACTGCAAACCCCTGTGGCTGCTTGGCCCCGCGCCCGTTTACCGGGCAAGCTGAAAGGCTTTTCCCGGGTGCCCTTGGGCAGTGCCCCCCTTCTGCCCCCTGCCCCATAACCACACCCTGCATGCGCTGCGTGCCACCTGCGGGCTGGCACTCTGCCCCTCCTGCCCTAAGCGGTGCCAGGTGGCCTCCGGAGTAATGACTCAGTCTGTTGTTGGAAGGGCTGAAACCTGGCACAAACCGGGCAGGTACCTGTCCTGGGGAAACTGGCACGCGGGGGGGTCTGAGCGAGGGCGGGGCGGGCAGGGGAGACGCGCTTGTCAGTCGCTGCTGGGCTGGGGAATTGCAAAGGAATTCGCTTGCCTCTGTTAAATCCTTTCCCCCTCACAAACTGTTTGCATCAGAAATTGGGCACCCAACCTGTAGCAAGCTGGCCCTTTACATCCAGGCATATGGGTGTTGGAGTCCTCACTAGCTGCAAGGCCAGGCGTTTGCAGCTGCCCATGGGCTTGAAAGAATTAACTTCTTTTAACGGCCCTGTGGGATATTTTCTGCTTTCTCGGTGCAGCCGGAGGCTGGGAACAGGGTGGGGAGCTGAATTTTTCTCCCGTCACTAACCTGCCTGTCCAGTATGCATAGCCATGGCGGGCAGGAGGCAGATGGGCCGTGCTGGTGCCTTATGTTTCCTTCCTTTCCCTTGTTTCCTTCTTCACTATGTGACCCACAGGCCTCACCTGGGGGGGACACCCCCGCCAAAGGGCTCCCTATATGTCTAGCAATGGGGATTTGATCTGATTGCTGGCTGAGAGAAGCATCTATGGAGAATTAGTAGTTTAGGGGCTCAGTGCCCCCTCTTGCATCACTGACCACCAATAAAGCTGATCTAATAGCGGGGAGGTGCGCCAGTGTCCGGAGCCGAAAGAACCCACGGGGAGGCCCAGGAGTACCTCCACTTCCAGTGCAAGATACCCAGCAGCAAAAGTCTTCAGAAATGCCCCATCTTTGCCTCCTTGCTCCTTTTTCACAGGGAGGAAAGCCCTGATTGTTCTGGCCCACCCAGAGAGGACATCGTTCAACTACGCCATGAAGGAGGCGGCCGCAGAGGCACTGAAGAAGGGTGGCTGGAGCGTGGCCGTCTCTGACCTCTACGCCATGAAGTTCAACCCTGTGATTTCACGGGATGACATCACAGGTACGTACGGACCAAGACAGGCTCCGGGTCTCCCTTTCTCACCTGTGTGACTTGCAGAATCAAAGAGCGGAAAGGGACCACCGGGGCCATCTGGTCCAGCCTCATCCTGCCATGCAGGGAGACACAGAGGCAAAGCACTCGTCCCAATAGAGGGCCATCCAGTCTCTGTTTAAAACCCTCCAAAGGAGGCGGCTCCACCACACTCCCAGGCAGCAGCGTATTCCACTATCGAACTGCTCTTGTTGTCGGGAAGTTCTTCCTGAGGTTTAGGCGGAATCTCTTGTCCTGAAGTTTGAATCCATTGCTCCGTAGTGTCCTGGTTCCTGAAGGAGCAGAAGACAAGCTTGCCCCATCTTCCATATGACATCCATTCAGTTCCCTCTTAACCATCTTCAGTTAACCATCTCTTCTCCAGGCTCTTGCCATCAGGAAGTTCTTCTGAATGTTCAGCTGGAATCTCTTTTCCTGTAGTTTGAAGCTATTGCACTAACGTGTCCTAGTCTCTGGAGCAGCAGAAAACAAGCTTGCTCCATCTTCCTTTCAGATATTTAAACATGGCTATCGTGTCCCCTCTTCACCTTCTCTTCTCCAGGCTAAAGCTACCAGCTCCCTAAGCCGCTCCTCAGAGAGCTTCATGGTTTCCAGGATGTTGACCATTTTGGTCACCCTGCTCTGGACATGCTCAGCTTCACTTGACCCTTCTCTCCCCCTCCTCACTCGCTGTCTTCCAGGTAGCCCAAAGGACCCCCACCACTTTGACTACAGCAGGGAGGCAGGGCTGGCCTGGAAGGAAGGCCGCCTGAGCCAGGACATCGTGGAAGAGCAGAGGAAGCTGGGCGCGGCCGACCTCGTCATCTTCCAGGTGGGGGCTGGCCCTCCCCAGCCTTCCCCTCCACCCCCGGGGCCACATTCCCAGGCGCCCAGGGGCCTTCAAGACTCTGGAGTGAAGGCAGCAAACCAGCAAGGACGCCTCCCTTGACAGCAGAGTCTTGGCTTCACCCTGAAATTTATTTAATTTTGAAAGTCAAAGTCTAGGCGAGCCACTTGAGGTCCCGCATCGGGGTTGCCCAGCCTGAACTGCCACACGGAGAGCTCCACAGGATCTGTGCTGTGCAGCTCGTGTGTCGGAGGACAGTGTGCAGATAAACCAAGAGGCTGAACAGGCAACCAAATGCCCAGCCAAACTTGCATGCCCAGGGGTGCCACGTGCACTGCCTCCCTCTGGAATTTTGAATCTTGAAAACAATTCAGAACAATTGCATGCCTAGATGGTTATTTTAGTTACTTATTTAATTAAGATCCCACATTTCTCCCAACAAAGGATTCAAGGTGTGTTACAGAAAAGGTTGAAACAAGATAGAGTTAACAAATCTGATGATAAAAAGTTAGAACACAATTATACTATCCTATTAATAGACTACTAATTTTGAAAATATAAAGTCGTTTAAAACATTAATGATCAACCCCCCCCCTTAGAAAGACTTAAAAACAAACAACAGAATATCCCTGCTCAACCAATTAATCATCAAAACAGGTGGGAGGAGGAGAGCAGGGAGGCTTGGCACCCAGCGGAGGGAGCTCCACAGCCCGGAATGCAACCCTCTTCTCTGAATATGCATTAAGGCGATGTTGATCAACCGTGCTCTTACACTAAAAGACTGATGGTTAAATAGAATGTTCCTGAGGCTATGATTTAAATCATTAAGGTCAGGTCCTTCTGGAAAGCGATTTGAATCCTGACTGGAGCCGGGTGATTTAAACCTGCTCAGCCATGCAGCTGACGGTGCCTTGCAGACACAAGCAGAGATAAGGAAGGAAGGAAGGAAGGAAGGAAGGAAGGAAGGAAGGAAGGAAGGAAGGAAGGAAGGAAGGGTCCTAATGCTCCCCTTTCTGCCCCCCATTCCAGTTCCCCATGCAGTGGTTTGGAGTTCCCGCCATCTTGAAAGGCTGGTATGACCGCATCCTGACTTCTGGCTTTGCCTACTCCTACAGTGGTCTGTATGAACAGGGGCCCTTCCAGGTAAGCATGACCCATGGGGCGAAGGGCTCTAGAGGGAGGGGCAGGGATGGGGGGCAGCCCAGTTCTGTGCTTTCGTTCCTCTGGCCAGTAAGTCCACCCATGCCGGGCGCTGGGCATTGGGCATGTGGGGCTGGCTGCCTGTCCTGTAGTTCCAGGCCTCTCCCAGACTTCCTTTGGTACCAACACAATTCATGTATGGCTTGCTGAAAGAGAAGCTGTTGTGGTAACAGCAATCAAGATCAGCCGCAAAGTGACCGTATTCTGCTAGGTGGGGGTTGCTTCGTCCCCTTCAGCCACTGGATGGAGCCTGATGAGAGTTTGATTCCCTTTTCTAGAAAAAGAAAGTTGTGCTGTCCTTCACCACTGGTGGAATGGGCTCTATGTACACCCCTGAAGGCATCAGTGGAGACATAAACGTTCTTCTTTGGCCCATACAGGTAAAAAACACCTGAAGTTCCCTTTTTCAAAGAAAGAAAATGATTTTAAAAGATGGTACAAGGTTTTGATTTCCTCCACCTGCACCATTCTGAAATTGTGTATTAGGAGCTCTGCGTAACCTAGAAGCTGGCCTTCAGCATTTCAAATATCCATTGGCCCTAACAGCAGATTTTAATAAAAGATTAGACTCCCGTGGTTCTCAACCTGTGGGTCCCCAGATGTTTGTGGACTTCAGCTCCCAGAAGCCCCAGCCACTGTGGTCAATGCTCAGGGCTTCTGGGAGCTGAAGTCCAAAAACATCTGGGGACCCACAGGTTGAGAACCACTGGAGAGCATCTGCTGTAAAATTGTCGAAACAAGACTTCCAACTCGCTTTTAAAACATCAAAGTAAAACGGTGGTGCAGACTAAATGGAGAGGTGTTGGCAGTGACTGAAATACCTCCCCCGTTTGCTGGGTGTTTGAGATAAGCTTTCTCTTGCTTCTGTGTTGAATCAACAAGTCTTTGTTGTCCTTTGACAATATCTCGCCCTCCCAGAGCGGCACTCTCCATTTCTGCGGCTTCCAAGTCCTGGAACCCCAAATCGCCTACAGTATCGGCCACACCCCGGCAGACGTCCGCGCCCAGATCCTGGAGAAGTGGAAGAAGAGGCTGGCAACCATCTGGGAGGAGAAGCCCCTGACCTTTGTCCCCAGCAGTGCCTTTGAGCCCATGGCCGGAGGCTTCAAGCTGAAGAAGGCGGTCGTGGAGCAGGAGGAGGGGAAGAAATATGGTCTGACCGTTGGCCAGCACCTGGGGAAGCCATTCCCGCCTGATAGCCAGGTCAGAGCAGAAGAGCAGAAGTAGCCATTTGGGCCAGCAGGAGGACTGGATTGTCTTTAAGCCGTGGGCAGGTCAGGGTTTTCCTTTAGGCCTGTAGGCCTCTTCCTTGCTTCTCAAATTAGTTTAAACAAGATCTCTGAGAGTCATTTCCAAAACGTGTGTTGCCGTCCATTATTCAGCCCATTCAGGTCAGGCGGGGGGGTGCAGCAGGCCCCCCGACACAAGAGGGCTTTGCGCGGCGTGGGCGGAGGAGCTCAGTCAGGCGGACGCTTGCGTCGGGCAGTTGCAGTGGCGTCGTGCCGGCACCTCTCTCAGGTGGGCAGCACGTCTTTTGGTCTGGGAAGGGCAGCGTGAGCCATAGTAGCTAAAAGCACACTCAGAGTCAGTTCTCCAAATGTTTTGAATTGAAAGTTCCACAATCCATTCCCGTTACACTATCCTGGGCACACCCAATCAGGGCCCCTTTCGCACTACCCAGTTATGGTGCTATGATTGCATTTTAGCTGCCTCCTGTGGAATCCTGGGATTTGTAGTTTGGTGAGGCACTGAAGGAGCACTCTGGGTGAGAATTCTAACTCTGCAAATCCCAGGATTCCACGGGATGTTGCCATGGCAGTTAAAGCAGAACGATAGTGCCACAGCTGTGTAATGTGGAAGGGCCCTTGACTGATTTCAGATGTCAGGCTCGCTTAGTCTTACAACAGGAGGCCGCCAAGAGGATGTCCTTGGCAGAGTGAGGAGGAAATCCTTCTTGACCTGTGGCTGCTCCCAGTTGGAACTGGCAGCAGCGGGCCACACGTGCTTCCCCCTTGCCCAGGGTCTCGCTCGGTACACAGCAACTTCCCATGGTCCATCGGCTGTCCTGGCTGGGGCTTCTGGGAACTGTTGCAGGTGCCAGCTGTCCACGCCAGGCGACAGAGCACAGGGTCAGCAGGAGGCCGCTCACGGTCAACAGAGACCCTGACAGTCAGGACAGCTTGCCTCTTCAGCGTGGGAAGAAACGTCATCCAGAAACAGTCCGCGGGTCAGGACTCTGGTGGGCGATATGGTCAGAGAGCCCAGGGTCAGAAAATCCAAGCAGGCAGGGAGTCCAGAGAACACAAGACAAGGGCCAGCAACGCACAGGTTGTTTCTGGCGCTGGGCTACTGCCCTCTGCCTTCTTTAAGAAGCCTGGAGCCGGCTGGCTCTCATCCCAGCCTGATTAGGTCCCGGTGCGCTTGCTTCTGTAGGTCCTCCTTTGAGGCTGCTGTTCACCCGGGGAAGCTGAGTCCTGGCCCATGACAGGTACTGGAGTCCAACAATATCTGGATGGACAAAAACAGAACGACTGTGCTGGGCCACATACAGAAGCCAAGAGACCACCAGATGGATGGAGTGTTACTGGCAGCGGGGCTCCAGAAACACCAGATTCAGTCAGAGGTTGCCCACCCCACTTTAAGCCCTCTTAACTATCCAAGACCCAAGTTTTTCCCAAGGCAGAGGCAGCTTTCATGTCTTCTTAGAATAAAGCTTAGTGCCATGTCTCTCTTTCGCTCTCTTTTCAACTCAAGCTTAATGGAATGTAGTCACCAAAGCCTTATAGATCTCTGTGCCCAGACAAAACAGACTTCATAACTGAAAGTAAAAAGAAAGGGCCTTTTAACTCTGTGGTAGTTGTCTTCATTGAACTCTCAGAAGAGAGTTCAAAGCTCAGAAACCCACATTTTGTGGGACAAGATTTGCACAGTTCAGATATATGTTGTGTGTGGATTTTTCATGTATTGTTGTTGAGTGCCTTTGAATCACACAACCCCAGCCACAGAGTTTTCTTAGCAAGATTTGTTCAGAGGAGCTTTGCCTGGCCTTCCTCTGAGGTTGAGATGGTTTGACGTGCCAAAGGTCACCCAGTGGGTTTCCATGGCTGAGTGGGGATTCTGGTCTGTAGAATCATAGTCCAAAACCTCAAACCACTAGGCATGCTGTCTATCTCTCATGTATTAGTACCACTCAAAGAGTGGTGACTTTGGGTTTTGATAATTATCAAGGATTTGATATGCAGAAGAAAAGTAATATGTACCTGTAGTGAAAGAAGTTTGATTATGTTATGATGGAATATAACCACCGAGGCGAAAGTTGGAAGTCACCTTCCGCTTTTTTTCTTGCTTTTCTATATATTTTTCTCTGCATTTTATCTTTCTCTATTATTCTTTGTGCTCGCTTGCTCTCTCTTTTGCATTTGTAGCTTTCAGTGTAGTGCTAATAAAAAGAACTGGGTGGACAAGAGGGGCCTCAGCCTGCCTGTGCCCTACCAGGCAGACTAGTATCAGTCAGATCAGAGGTGATGGTGGTAGTGGCAGCAGCCATAGATGGGAAGGGCTGGATTTATTACACACAGTTCTCCTCCCATTGTATGAGGTGAGCGAGCAGAGACCTCCACTTAGAATGAGGATAAGCAGACTGTGGCCCCTGGAGCCTTTTCTGTAGTCCCTGAAACCCTCACCAATGCTCCAAAGCCCCCAGTTCCACAATTATTTTTTAAAAAAGTGTAATTTTTGCCTCCAATTCACACAGAAAGCACCCCCTAAACATGTGAAAACACAAGAAAATACTTGTACTTCAGTTCCACAAGCACCCTGGAACCTTGTCCTGCTCCCAAACGCCTGTTTCCCTCTGCAGTCCATTCCAACACAGTCACAGGAAGTGATGCAACTGCACTTCTTGCTGCTATTTTAAGAGGGACCACAGAGGATAATGCAAGTATTTGGGGCAGTGGGAGGAATTAGCCCCTGCCCCTCTAGTCCCTGCTCTAGGATGACAGTCTGGCCTATGCCTGCCAGGGGGCAAACAGGAGGGTACGGCAGACATTCTAACATTGGGGTAAATGGCACGTTTGGTGGCATATCTCATAGGTGCAGATTCTGTGTACTGAGACAGACCTGGCAAGGTCTTAATTCCTGCCAGGCTTTACTAAAGGAGAAAATCTGTGTTGGAACAGAGAGAGGGAGGAGCCTGAGCAGAACGCAACCCACTGGTGCAGCAAGTTAGTGGCCACGAGGGGGCACAGCCGAGCCATAAAGGGACAGAATTGGCAAGTCAGTACGCTGAAGCCTCAGGTACTATTTACCAAAAAAAAGTCCATCCAAACTGGAACATGGCATCTCAAGGATTGCACATCTCAGACAAGAGGCTGAAGGTTGCGACTGTCCTCAGAGAGCCAGTCCGGAATTTGACACGCAGCCGTTTCAACGAAGACTTCCAGTGCCGTTCCATCACCGTCAGCAAACAACGCTTTTCCCACAGCCAAAAATGCCTGCCCATTTGTGGCTCTCATCCACACTAAATTTACTGGTCTCCAGTTTTGCTACAATAATCAAAATGCCCCTGAGGAACAGCTCACTGTGGGCATCACAAACTGAGGGGTTTGGCCTATCTGTCAGGTTTGTGGCTAAAAGGAACAAATATATAAGCTGAGAGTGGTTTCAGGCACCCAAAGAGTAATCAGGAAACACAGCAGCTCCATTGAGTGGCAACGATGGGAGAGAGCACCAAGGAGTGAAAAAGTTTCAGGATCTCACAGAGAACACGCACGCACGCACGCACACACATTTATATATTACAGCCTCAGGTTACAAGAGACTGGCAACTCCACAGGGTGCAGGAAGGACAGGGCCTTGAGTCTCACCAGCCAGAGGGCGAAGCCCCTGTGCCCAAATGCGCCTCAGCATCCCAGGGCACAGTTCCACCTCCTCTACTGCTCATGGAACATTCGGTGTCATTCTAATATTAGACATCTTTCCATGAAGCTGACCAGAGGGCTGTCCCACTGCTGTGAGCAGCAGCTGAAAAATCTTGTCAGCATCACACTTGCTGGCAGGCCAAGGCAGAACAAATCCCAGAGGAACAACAGCCCTGCCCAGCCTGGAAATTTCAATTCCCAGACACATTTTCCGTCCAGGCAGTGATGCACCCAGGCTTCCCAAATGTGACTGAAATGGAGTGAGCCACACCTGCCACACGGGGGCTGCAACCCACCTTCAGTGGTTGCTAAGTGCCAGATCTCATGGGCTCTGAGCTTCTGGCAAGGGGCAACAGTGAGGAAGAGTTCTCTGGTGAACAAGGGAATACCTGTGACTCCCATGACCTCTTTTTGTGGGGTCTTTACATGTGCAGGAAAGGAGGGTGTCAGAGCCGCAAGGGTAACGCAAACGCTGCATCTGAGACTCCTGCTTTGTCCTCAGCATCTTGACCCCATCCACCCCCAAGGCTAGAAGGAAGAAGGCACAACAGCTAAGACACAGCAAAATGAAAACTTTCAAAGTTTTATTCTTGACTGCAGCTGTGTACAGAAATATAGTTGCAAGTATACAAATGTCCCAATAGAAGCAAAATATCTCTTTTTATTTAATATTCAACAAGTTATCACAGAATAGCTAAAAACAAATGCAAATGAAGTCCCCGCCCCCACCCCACCCCCTAGAACAAACTGAAAATTAGTTATCAGTGCTCTTGAGAAATCCACCTATACAAGCCAGGGACACACAAAATGCACGAGGGGCCATCTGAGGCTACATTCACATTGCAGGATATGGGAAGGGGTTGCTCCGCAGCTGCTCTCTGGGGCTACCTGCTGCTCTACACAAACGTGGAGGAATGGCAGAAGAACCGTTTAGGAACCCTGAGCTGGGGGTGCAGGAGGAAGCCTCCCCATCAGGGTGGCCTAATGGGACAGGGGAGAGAGCTCCAGATCGCAAGACCCCTGGAAGGGAATGGACCATTTCCAAGACTAACCAAACGTGTCTTGGCAAGCCTCCTGGAAAGGGACCACAAACCAGGCTCACTGGGTGGGCTGAATGGCAGCGAGAGGGCCGTGGTTCTCAGCTGGGCTGGGAACTAGGTCCGAGAGGGCAAAAGGTTAGGGAATCACTCAGCATCCTTGTCTTGCTCAAATGCAGGGAGCCCGGCTGACAAGCTGGGCTGCCACCCCTGCACAGAGCAGAGCCATGAAGTCCAAGCTGCTAGCTACATGCCCCCGAAGGGCCTGAGGGTCAAAACAGCATTTGGGGTGGGGCCTGAGAAACAATTTGGTGCTGGTGGTGGTGATGGTGGCAGCAGCGGCAGGGGCAGCCAAGGGAGCAGCAGCAATGGTGCCCCCACCTCACCCCCTCAAGTGGAGGAGGAGAGGGTGAGCAGGCTGATGGTCAAGGGTCAGCTTCTGAACGGGGAGGTCTTCGGAAAGTTCAGAAGGTTTCACGACAAAGAATGCAGCTACCCAGTTGCTCACGGCAGTCAGAAGGCAGAACATCAACAGCCTCCCGGCTGCACTGGTTGCCAGTGTGTTCTGGACCCAATCTGAAATGCTGCCAGTTCAGACCTTTGAATGGCAACCCCAGCGGCATGGAGCCAGGCCACTGGACAAACCTGCCCGGGCCTTCAGGTCTCTTGCACAGGCTCTGTCTGTCAGTGGCATCTATTTACGAAGGGGATGGGCATGAGAGAGAGAGGGAGAATGCCTTTCTAGTGGGGACCCCTTCCAGGGACATGCCTTGCCATGCACAGCTTCTGTGAGCGTCTCCCTCCTGAGCTTCCCTGCTTGATTTTCTGATTTTTTTTTTTCTGGCACAAGGTGGGTCCATCCTTTACAAAGCAGAGTCTTCCCATTATAGTTGGGGCCAAGGCTGTTGGTAATGTTTCTATTAAATTGTTGTCTTCTATGTTTGATTTACTTTTTGCCTTGTGAACCCCCTTGGGAAAGTTCGGCCTTGAAATGCAGTACAGAAGTTTTAAATACATGCCAGGGAGAGGAAAGCTGGAGCCATCAAGCACTGCTGTGCCCGTGGACTTGTTCTGGATGGGATGCGGGCAGGAAATCTGAGAGCAAAAGATGAGAGACTGCTCCCAGTGGAAAGCTCTCTTTATCCTCACTTGTATCTTAAGATTCACTTGCTGCCATAATGACCTTTATAGTTCTGCAAAACCTAACTCCCAGTAACCACACTTTCCAAAGTCCAGAGGGCTGGCTAGGCTAGGGTTTGGCGGCAAAGAGAAAAAAGTCTCTGCAGTGAAAGACTCCTTCTGAAGTGCTGATGCCCAACAGACTACTGATGCTATCACGCTGTGCTTATTCCTGGCAGTCAAAATGCCCCAGACAAGAATGAGCAGATCAGGGGAGAAGTTGCCAACCACCCTGCGGGGGCTGGAAATAAGACAGACATTTGCACCTCATCACAGGCCTCTGCCTCTCCACCTTGAGCAGGTCTGCCTTGGCCGCCCACCTCTGCCTTCCTCCCTCTAATAGACGCTGTGGGAAGGATGCAGTGCCAGTCTCTGGCAGCCACGGAGCAGCCCCTTGATTCCAAAGACACACTTTTTATAACCAAATCACATAATTCAAAATGTTGCACATTTAAATATTGACCTAAATTGGACCAAGAAAAAAAAAATCAGGAAATAAAACTAAGGCAAGAAAACATGAACACTCCCATTTAGCAATGAGCAGAGGACAGAAGATGGATGGATGGATGTCCCTCGCTGTATAGCTGAGCCATTTGGGGAGAAGCGGCCGGCTGGATCTGGGCAGAAGACTTGGTTCAGCCAAGGATTGATTGGTCCCTGGTGCCTTGGCCTTATCTCCCAGAAACAGCTCTGCAACACAGGCGGACATAATCCAGCAGCACCCAGGCCATTCTGCCCCCTACTCATCCCTTGTTGAACACTTCATCACAGCCTAGGATGAAATGCCTCTTCCAGGTGAAGTCCCCTCCCTCTCGGGCAGAGCCACAGGCTCCTGCAGAAGCAGAAATGGAAGCCGCTGTGACTGTCTCCCTCTGGCCACTCACAGTCCACAAGAGGCCCCCATGTGGCTGCTCCTTCTTGCCTCCAACACCCTCTTGGCATGTTAAACAAAAATATACACATTGCAGAAGTTTGCTCACTGGAGCTACACAGACATTATGGAACAGAGAAAAGCCGAGGCTCCCATTCTGAATTTGTAGTGTTATTATAAATTAAAAAGCTGGCAATAAAATATTAGACATGAACAATGAGTAAAAGCTGAACGGCTCATGCTGAACAGAACCCCGCTCTCCCCCGGAGAAGTCACCCCGAGGGACCTCCTCTCTAGGTCACACTGCCAAGTGAGACATGCCACTTGGGCAATGAAGCTGCCCTCACAGCCAGTCAGTACAGGTGCTGCCTGATGGAATGGCCAGAGATGAACATGGCTACGCCTTGCTGCAAAAACTACTTAAAATACTTAGCAAAGACTTAACAACACCCCCCTTCCCCCAGTTACCAGACGCCATGTTGTGGGAGAACAAATGATAAAACTCACACATTTACCACAAAAATCTGTGGCAAAGAGAATATACGTGTGTGAATATATGCAAATATATATATATATATATATATATAGTTTATATTTATGCCAATGTACTCACTCAGTACAAATAGCAAAATAGTTCATCATTTCCTAAATACAAAATAGAGCTTTCCAAAAAAATGAAACACACATTAGATATAAACCATCCAAAACTTGAACGATTGAAAACTGTATTCAAAATTAAATGACCTAGAGCAGGTCTCTTTCTGAAAAGTTCCCTTCATATCGGCAAAATAGCCTGTACTACTGAAAACATAACTTGAGCCTCTCAAGGAGAGACAGACAGACAGACAGACAGAACTACTAACTGCAAACATCAGAGACGGACTTGCATTTAATGGGACAAGGATGAGAACCATGATAACCCTCCCAAACTCAAGCACAATTCTATGCAGCTCAAGGTGACACACCTCAGAAAAAAAAATACACAAGGAGGAACCTAGAAACCCATTCCGCAAGAGTGACAAAAATGAACACCAACACGTACTAAAAAAACAGAATCCCGAAGGCCAAGAAAGCTACACATAGAAGCTGTTGTGCGACCGACACCACGCAACAGCATTGGATGTGCAGGAGAGAGAAGCAGAAATCCGGAAGAGGGAGGCTTGGGCACGCACTCCCTGGAGAGCACCTGAAATGGAGTCTGCCCCTGGGGTCCTAAGATCAGGGGGCCGGCAGAGCACCAGCTGCCCTGCGTGTTAACGTGGGTGCAGACTCGCCACCACTGCCCTCCTCCGCATTTTGCAAGAAGTTGGTTGCAGTGGCTGCTGCTTGAGGGGCTGGAATGGAACCACGGCTCCAAGGCCTAAGAGGGGCTGATACCCTTGCCCTGCCTCATCTGGGCCTCAGTTTAAGAATTCACACCAGCACTGGCTAGAGAAAAAAGGAGTTTGAGCGGGAAGCAAAAACCAGCTTGACTGCACAAACTCCTCCAACTCCCAGCTCCACAGAAGCGCCTGAACATTAGACCCTTGGTATCCCCCAGCAACCAGGTGTGTGGGGGACTCTGGACCTGCCAGTTCTGCAGGATCCTCCCTCTCTCTAGGTGGCTGCATGGGTTCAGAATGTGACAAGCCCAGCCCTGTGGTGTTTTGGGGTCCATCTGCCCACTCTGCTGAGTGAGATCCTGGACTTCCACCAGTCATGGGGCCCTCTGGTCTCCCAAAAAGCTAACTCAGGTTTCAACAGGTGGTAGCATATTTACAAGAAGAGACAAGAGAAGAGAAAGAGGATTAAGGGGGAGAAGAGTCAGCTCATGTCCAATGGAGGCAGGACTCAACAGAGATTTAGGAAAGTCTCTCCTTTAAGCAGTTCTACCAGATTACACCCAAACCTTATGGAAGCAGCAGTCACATTCTTGGATTCAACCCCTGCCTCAGCACATGCCCAAATCCCTTCCAGCCCCAGTCCTCAAGGCTATGGGAGACTCTCAAATTCTATATGGCATGTGTTGACCCCCCTCCCATGCCCCCCCAGTACTACTTCACAGCTTTCCCCATTCTATTAAGTCAGCAGAAACTTCCACTGAACAGTGGGGCTCAGATCACACCTGCACGTCCATCACTTGCAGCATCAAGTGATGGCATGCAAGTGAAATTTACAACTACAGGCCAAACACTTATGTTACTTCACATTACCTCAAGAAAGTTTTCAATGGAAATCACAGAAATATTCAGCTGCAAATCACAGGATAAGTCATCAAATGACAAGCACAAGTGTGTGAACCGGACATCTGCATAACCAACTGATTTTAGGACCAAGGATATTTCTGTATGTTTCACAGCTCCCACTTTAAGAGCTGCGGAGAAAGCAAGGTGGGAGGAGAGTCACTGTCCCATTTTCTCCCCCTACCTAGCTGCAACGATCACTGAGCAGCCATGCTCTGCATCTCCACAGCAGGCCTAGAGATGGATGTAACTGCCCATACCTCTGCTCGGGCAAGACAAAGCACAGTTCTTCCACTGCTCTCAGTTCCAAGAAGTCTTTCTTTCTCTCAGATGCTCCCACACAACAGCTGCTTCCCAGGCTCAGCAGGGACGCTCCTTCAAAGCAAGGGTGAAGGCTATGTTTTTCCTTGGGTCCAGGGCATCCTTTGAAAAAGCAAGTTTAAGTCCAAAC
Organism: Iguana delicatissima; assembly: GCA_948472985.1. NCBI lineage: Eukaryota > Metazoa > Chordata > Lepidosauria > Squamata > Iguanidae > Iguana > Iguana delicatissima. The sequence goes on from CAOKZL010000132.1 coordinate 650,544, forward strand.
ACCCTAAATTCCAGAGTCACAAGAGCTAAAGGAGTCTTGCAAATCTTCCTGTCCATCACAGGATTTCTGCAAGCACAAGCAAAAGGAGAGGAAACAGAGACAAAATTAGAGTCCAATGCAGATGGCCACTCACCCTCCCTCCTCTGTACTGGGTGTTTCCCACCATGCTGACGCCAACAAGGGCAACTGCCTTGCACTTCACATCACTGCCACAGATCAGTGTTGGCCAACTAGAGAAATTCTGTGTAAGGACAAACACTCCACACTAGACTGTAAGAGCCATACCCTGTTTGTGTCTGTTAGCACTAATGAGTGAGAAGATTATCTCAAGCAAGTGGATCACAACAATTCCAGTAATCAGTGGGAGCAGAAAGAGAATTATACAGAAGATAGTGCTTGCAGATTTGCTTACTTTGCATAATGCATATTTACATATTCTGACCTGGAGAGGGGGTCCCAGGCTGGGGGCAGCGGCCTGCCATGGACAGTGCCTAGGAGTTCCACATTTCAGCCTGAGGTTTCTGTCAAGTCTAACAAAACTCCATCCTCCCTGTGATTTCTAAGCAATGCTCTTCTGAGCAGAGATGGACACTGCTCGCAAAGGATTTGCAAAATGTCACTGCAAGCGCACATTGCTGCTTTAAGAGCCAGCAGAACAAGGACTGTCAGCCCTCAAGAGGGGCACAAACTCTGTTTTTCATTCAAGGAAGCAGTGGTAGGATGGTTTTCATTTCATTCCTCAATTTTCATTCATGAATATTACCCCCTCCCCCAGCCAGGGAGAAAAGCCTTTGACTGCAAACTCCCCAGCTCACCTGGCCAGTTAGAAGGAGCCGGACATGTTATTGTTCCCCTGGTTTTGCAATGACACAAGCAGGTCATCAATCTTCTTCATATTCTGATTGGTGGTCATAGCAGAAGACAACTGGGGCTCTCTGACATCTGCTGGGACAGGAGACTAGTGACAGACGGCTGTACCTCCCCTTGTGGCTGGCTCATGGTGATCATCTGCTCTGACAGTGCACCTGATCCAGATGTTAGGAGCTGGCCACAGTCTGTTGAGAGAGAGAGAAGAGACACAGGATTAATGCCTGGTCACTGGGCTTCAGTCTTCAACATGGATCACCCACAACTAAAAACAAACTTCCTGAACATGAGGGATTTGTGAGAGAGAAAGACAGCACACTCCATTTCACCCTCCCCAGGCCTCTGAATCACCTATGGTTCTCCACAGAAGTGCTTAGGATCACAGGGCTCGCAGGCAGTACCCCGAGGGGCTGGTGGGAAGACAACAGGCATTCATGTCGAAGCATTCACTCACAGCTGACGAGCATTTCAGTTCATCCATAACTGCCTACTTGTACATAAAACTTTACGGACTGCTAGCTGCCTCTCCTCCCTACCATTATCTCATACCTAAATTCACAGAGAGGTTTCCTACACCACTACCAGAACCCCCATAGCCAGGGACTCCCCAAGGCCCTTGTGAGGAATACAACAACCCTGACGCACTTCACCACTGAATGTAGAAACAAACTGATTTTGCGTTAAGGTGTGTGTACACTCAGTAGGAACCTTTCCACCAACATCAGAACCTGGGGCCAGCAGCACTAAGGGACTCCAGACGTAGATTAAATTTTGTGGTAAAGTCATGCCTACGTAAACCCTCTTGTTACCCCTTTTTCTGGGCTGGCACCCCGGTTGTGGAGTTTCCTCCCAGAGGAGGCTGACTGGCACCAATGCTGGAATCATTTTGGTGCCAAGTTAAAACTTGCTTTTGTATTAAAGGCTTTGGACAAAACACACATATTTTATGATTATACTATCCAAGATGGTTTTAATTTTATTGTAAGCCATTCTGAGGTCTTTATGTAAAGAGTGGCATATTGATATTATAGTTCATTAGACAGATAGCTATTGTACAGGTCTTCAGTTATGCAGATTTTAGTCAAAGTTATGATTCAACTCAGATCTTGTGCCCCCGTTCGGACAGACCTCGTTCCAACTCTGCGGGATGACCTGAAAGGCCACCAAGGGCCAGCAGGGTTGGGGGGGACAGAACCAGAAAGCAAACACATCTCATGTTGCAGCCAGTGACACTTCTGGCTCACCATTCTTAAACTTACTGTCTTGGATGCCGAAAAGGAATATCCCAGAGGCCTGCTGAGATGAAGCTGATGAGCTGTGCTGCATCTGGCTGAGGGACCCACCTCCCGGCCCATTATGGAACAAGGCAGCCTGTTGTTGCTGCTGCTGCTGCTGCTGCTGCTGTGGGGAGGAAGAAGTGCTCTGGAGGCCAGAGATGCTGCTCTGGGAAGAATAGAGGGGGGCGGCTGCAACTCCTGCTGGCTCATGCTGTTCTGTAAGGCAGACATGGAAGTCGACGAGATGAAGAGGGCGAGGGGCTGCTCTTGGGAGCTGGGGGGGCCCTGCACCAGCTGGAGCTGGGGGCCGCTGTGGAATAAGGCAGGGGACTGCTGCTGGGATGGCTCGGCTTGGGAGGAGCCTGGGCTGGGGCTCTGGAACTGCACGGGCTGCTGGTCCTGATTCACGGCTGCCATGCTGCTCTGGGGATGGAAGAGGGCCTGGCTCTGGCTCTGGCTCTGGCTCTGGCTCGGGCTCTGCTGCTCCTGGCCAGCCAGGGAGCTGGGGCTGGAGCTGAACAGCACAGCCTGCTTCTGGGACGTCACGGGGCCCAGGGTGCTCTGGCCGCTGTATCGCAGGTTTGGTGGCGGCGGCGGCTGCTCTTGGGTAGAGGTGCTGTTCTGAAGAGCCACCATCGAGTGCGAGGACTGGTACATGGCCTCTGCTTGGTTTGGGGGCACCCCCGACGGAGGGAGAGCACCCAGGGGCACTTGTGACTGGAACATGCCCTGCGGGGTGGGCGGGGACTGTTCCTGGGAAAGCAGAGGCCCCTGGAGGTGGGAGAGCTGAGCCGCCTGCTGCTGCTGCTGCTGCTGCTGCTGCTGTTGCTGCTGCTGGAACGAGGAGGGCTGCTCGGCACCTGCCGAGGCCTGCAACGGAGAAATGGAATTCTGGGTGGTGAAGAATTGCATGGGCTCCTCCCGTGTCACCGAACCGCTCATGGAATTTTGCGAAAGAAACATGCCACCGGCCTGCTGCTCCTGAACAACCCCCATGGGGGCCTGAGAGTGGAAGATGGGGGGCGGCAGCTGTTCTGAAGAGGCAGTGGTGCTCTGCCCACGGAAGAGAGAGCCTGAGGTCTCCTGGGAGATATTCTGAGCGTCCCCGAGAGAGCTCTGAGAGTGGAAAAGCTGAGCCTGAGAGTGGGGTGCCTGCTGCAGGAAGCTTCCTGACTGGAGGGACATCATCTCCCCACTCTGCTGGAAGAGGCTTCCACCCTGTGGCGGCGGCTGCGATGGCGGTGCTCCACTGCCCTGCATCATATCCGAGGAGGAGGAGAACAGGTTGACCTGCCCCTGGCCCTCCCCGCTGTGCTGCATCTGGACCATGGCCTGAAAGACGTCGCTCCGCAGCTGTTTCGCCTGGCTTGATGCTTCTTCACCTTCAGGGGAGCCAGAAGACTGGAAGAGGGCGGATCCACTGCTGGGCACCTGCGGCGGCGGCTGCTGCTGCTGCTGCTGGGGAGGTGTTGCACCTTCGTTGCCAGAAACACTGGTGGGAGGGAATAAGTCACACTGCATCTGCATGTCTTCGCTTGCTGGCAGGCTGCCCATCATGTGGGAAGCCTGTTGGTACACTGGGGACTGCTGGATGTTTCCACTGCCTGAAGAAGAGGAGGAGAACAAGTCAGCCTGCATCTGGCTGGCAGCCTGGCAGAGGCCTTGCTGGATCTCAATCACCATGGCTGCTGAGGTCTCCATTGCTTGCTGCTGCTGCTGCTGGCTGGACAGAGAACCCTCCGGCTGGGAGTGGACATTCTCCGTTCTGCTGGAAAGCAGGTCCTCGGCTCTTGAGTGGACTGCGTCAGAAGAGGAAAACATCCCTTGGCCAACTCCGTTTTGGATCTGGCTGACCTGCTGGAAAATCTCCACGTTAAGCTGCTCTTGAACATCCTCGTTGTCGGACCCCGAAAACAAGACAGATGACAACTGCTGCTGTGCTTCCAGGACCTGCTGGACCAAGTCAACGTTTCCGCTGTTGCTGCTAGCAGTGCTAGACTGAAAGGTCCCCGCTTGCAGCTGCTGGATCGTGTTCTGCAGCTGACTCACTCCGCTGGCCGATGAAAAAATGTTGGAGGAGAGCTGCTGCTGCAACGCCTGGGCCGAGTCTTGAAGTGGTGACTGCTGCTGCTGCTGCTGCTGCGAGGCCTCCGTCAGTTGAGACAAAGTCATGACTGCACCGTCAGACTGCAGCACGTCTCTGGTCCCCTGGGAGGGGTCTCTGGAGGGGAACGGGGAGGCCTGCTGCATCAATGCATCGCTGTTCTGCAGCTGGCTGCCAGCAGAAGCTGCCGGGAAGCTGCCAGGAGGGGCAATATCCTGCGTATGGAGGGTGGGCATTGCTTCCGGAGTATACACCTTGGATGGCAGTGGCTGCTTTTCATTCTCAGGAGCCAAATGAGAAGCAGAAGAGGAGAAAGTGCTGTTCCCCAGTATGCTGGACATGCTGGTCTCCAAGGGTGCTTGAGAGGGACCAACTACGCTGGTTGTCTGAAAGGAAACACACACGGAGGCAGAAGAGGGCATTTTAGTACACTTGCGTCACGGGGAAAGAATTCTATTATCTTTTTCTAAAGAAAATGTCCCACTTTGAGGAATGTACTGTTACTTAGCATCTTTATTTGTATGCCCTAATGAACAAAACCAATAAAAGTTGAATTAGACAGCTTCTCGTTATAACAATAACTAGAACTAAGACCAGAAACTAAAACCCACTTTTTTCATGTGACTATCCACAGAAAGCAAACATTTAAGCACTCAGCTGCTCAACCATGCTAGAAGTGAGCCTGCCAAAAATCTGAGATCTTCAGAGGAGGCCCTGTTGTGTGTTCCAACAGCTTGTGAAATTAAGGTGGGTACACATAACAGGGCCTTCTCTGTAGCAGCGGCTCAACTGTGAGACTCTCTATCCAAGGAAGTTAGGCTGGCCTCATCTCTTTTAAGCTCCCAGCAGGCAGTTCGTGCACAGTGCAGTTTCATATGGTGTTCAGTGCTTGAAAGTGCTGTTTTAACTGTTTCAAAAGTGTATTCTAGGATTGTAGGGAAAAAGCAGCACATGGCTGCTGAACACCACTTACCTGAAAGACTGGAGGGGATCTTTTTTCAGGCGCAAGCTCCATTGGAGCAGCCTCTTCGCTCTTAATGATATTGTTTGGCCTGAGAGGAGTTATCAAGGCACTGGGAAGAATGTTTACCTTGTCCAGATTACAGCCACTGGCGTTCACTGCAACAGATAAACACAGAATGAACTGCTGCCCTGAAAAATGGCCCGGCAGGGCAAGCCTTCAGGTGCAGGGGCCAAAATGAGCAGAGAGCCAGAGACGGGATTCAATGCTGGGACGCCACTCTTTCTCCCACGAAACAAGAAAACTTATGATAAACACATTTAACACAGCACAACCTTTCATGGGCCAGAGCTCCCTTCATCCAATGCATCTGACACAGCAACCTCTGGCCCGTGAAAGCATATGTCACAGCCAATGGGTTAGCCTGCAGCGTGACATTTAGGATTGCCAGGTTTTATGGAAATTGGTAAGGGACACAAGAGACAGGCCACCTCAAGTCTCACGGGAGGATTTGAGAGACTTCAAATCTCACAGGAATCCCCAAACCCATTCAAATCTCAAGATGGCACACCAGCACTCAAGAGATGGCATCAGCCCAGCAAGATGATGAGGAGGAAGAGCAGCACCATGCCAGCCTTGATCCCAGCTGGGGTATCCCAGTACTTCACTGCTGCTTACACACCAAAAGTGTGTGGTGGGTGGTCTGGTGAGAGCACAGATGACACCTACTCTCAAACAGAGAACTGTGGACATCCCTTATCACCCCAGTAAAGGAATGGATTTAGGGACTCCTAATGCAGCATCTCCCATATAAAAGGGCATGCCTGGGAAGCCTAGGGACAATGGCCTTTGCTTGCAGCTCTCCTGCCATGAAGTTGTTATCACACAAAGATCACCAGATTCTTCAAAGTCTGATGTCCCCTCTACCTGAAGGCCACTACAATTCCCTTACTCTCTTCTATCCCACTCAGCTTTGGAAGTAGCCATGTTGGCTGCAGGATACTGTGGACTATCCAAAAAAGGAACTTTTCCAAGTTCTGATCCCACTGTAACAGCCCTTTCCAGATAGTCAGGGTTGTTAAAAACTAGGAGAAAAGTGGGGAAAATAAGGCTACAAAGACAACGGCATTTTCAGGAGTCCTCCATCAGCTACAGCAGAGTTTGCTACAGAGATAATCCTTCACAGAAAATGTGCAAGATTAAACCCTACAGTCATGAGCATCAGAAGTGGGAGCCAAATGTTTAGTACTAGGAACTAAAGTTAAAGGCACCCGCACTTCATTGTGATGAACAAAGAACAAAGGCAGCAGATTAAGGGAAGGAATTCATGCCAATAAATGGAGGAGTCCTCAACTCCACTGCAGAACAGCTGCTCTGTATGCAGGAGGCCTAAGGTTCAATGCGCCGCATGACCAGAAGGGCTGAAAAAGTCCCAGAGAGCAGCTGCCAACAGAGGGATCCAAGACCTGACATGGTGTGGAGGCAGCATTTTATGCTTCTAGTGGGCTGGAAGCAGCAGCCAGAACAGCTCTGCTGAATAGGTTTCAGCTGCAGCCCTGGAAGCCCACTAAACATCCCACTTTACTATTTGTGCTGCTCTGTTTCAGACAGACATCCTCCTGAATACCTTCTGAAATGTAATTAACTTATTTTAATAAATGACTGTGCACAGTGATAGGGCCAACTGCAGTAAAAGACAAAGCCCCCAAGCAAAAAACAAAACTGCAGGTACTATTTGTGGTCTAACAACTAAGCCTGCCATCTGGTGCCTTTGAACATGACTTCTTTTATTCATGATAAAGCTCTATTTTGCTTCCCATGAAATGATTTAACAAGTTTATCTTGCAGTACCTTCCTGCCTTAAGCTAAGAGTACTGGGACATTTTGTCCTCTAGAATTTTGCTAATTTATCCCCCCTTCCCAAAACAGCCTCCCACAGGGCAGCTAGGTGCATTCAGGAGTTTAGCATTCTCAAGAGAAATTACTTTCATTTCTGTGGGCACATCATGGCTGCTACTGTCTCTTTCCTCATCGCCCCATCACTGTGCGCCTAACTAATCCCGGAAAAAAAGGACTTTTGAGGCTACTTTGTCAAGCCTGACACATATTACAAATAATTAGACTAAAATGTCTTCAACAATAAACCCACCACAAGGGTTCTCTTACTAAACTAATTGTGTGATCACAGTATAATTTAGGAACTGCCTTTGCTGAAGGGTGTGTATTAAAACAACAATGCAAGTTAGAACTCGAGGAATTAGAACCACAAAATCCTAGCACTGCAAAGGATTCCAGGGGCCGTACGGTCCAATCCCATTCTGCCATGCAAGAATACACAGCTAAAGAACTCCTGAATGATGCCCACCCAACCTCTCTTTGAAGGCCTCCAAAGGCAGAGTCCGCCTCCATCTCTGGAGACCTCCAAAGTGCAAGATTAATACCACTTAATACCACTGGAAAGAATTAAATACCTTTGATTGCATCATCATAAGAGCAAGGCTGTGTCGGGCTAGATATTTCCTGTTTCACATTCACATTCAGAGTACCGGCTGTTGATGGAGCAAAAGAGATCACTGACTCTCAAAAAAGGCGAAAAGGGACATTTTAAAAGATTTCACATTTGGGGGATTTCACCAATGGTCAATGTGGCTGGATCCCACATGCTCTTACTGTTGCTAAAAGGCTTGTACTCCAAGGCTGGAAAGATAAATCTCCTTGATCTGTTGCTCAATGGCCAAAGATCTCACTGGTTTAACAGTTCATGAATGTGTATTTTACCGATGTCACGTTCAGGAAAATGTGTTCCAGAAATTTCTTTCAGCATTTATTACTGTAAATGATTAGCTCATGCTCATGTCCTATGCATTCTCCCCTTCCCCACTTTTCTTCTTTGTTATGATACTTCTTAAATAGAAAAAACAGTATGATCTGTTTCTTTCTTTCCTCCCTCCTTCTATTCATTTTCAAAAAAAAAAAAAAAGGCAAATAAAAGCCCTACAAGAAGAACTGAGCACAGATCTGCAAGTCAAACATGCTCAACAGAGGCCCCTTGTCCCCCGCATCTACTTTCCAGTTTCATGGGCGCCCCTTTAGACCCCCAAAGCAGGCGCCTACTGCAAAGCCCCCAGACCATGCTGGGCCAGAGTGAATGGTCCTGACAGTCTGGCTGCTTTTTACTTACAGGTGTCCGGAGTGTAAGTAAATGGCTGTATGTCATGGGATCTTCCAGCATTGGTCACCACATATATTCCCACAGAAACAGGTGCAGTTATTTGCTGGTCATGATATGGGGGCACCTTTACAATTAGATGATTCTAAAACCAAAAGAAGAATTTAGCAAGTGTAAAGACCTTGCCACCTGGTACTGTTAGCATTACAAGATCTATTCCTAACACATAAATGTAGCTGAGGATTCTATGCAACTATTAGATGGCTGTGACATTTGATCTCACATTAAGCTCAGTCTCCCAGGGACACCCACCATTTTGGCAAGGGTACAAAAGAAATCCCTCCCAAGCATTTCCCTTCCCGCCTGCTATCATCATCTTCTTTGTTTCAAAAAGCATGAGCATGTGTACACGCAGGCACGCACACAAAGAAACTCATCGCCTCTTCCATCAACTTTGCCACAGCCTGTGATATTCTTTCACCCAGCTATTAAAAATATTTGCCGCGGCTTCAGGATGAGCAGTGGCAACAATACAGAATTATGTGGAGGTCTTATGTTGGATGGAGGATGGGGAAGAAGCACCACATTCTGAGGCCAGTCTAGGTGAGCACTCTACGGCAGACAGGGAGAAAAGTTGCTTTAGTTGTGACTAAATGTGAAAGGAGTTCCTCAGACAACATGAACTGAAGCCACCCATAAAATATACAAGGGCTACATGGCACACAACAAGGAACTGGCAGCCACACAGCAGAGGCTATCTAGCAAGGGGCTGCAGAGGTCACATCATCTTCAGTTATATAATGAGAAAACATTTAAGGTCCTAAAATGAGGATTATTACACCTGCAAATTGAAGGGCTGGCCACTGTCTGAACATGCATCTTTAGCCCTTTAGTGCTTACAAGGAATTGAAGGTAAAAACTGAAGTCATCATTCCCTAGGAAAACAAAACAAGTGCAGCACTCCCACAATCTCCATACTTAAGGACTGTGATGGCTGCCACTGTGTGAAAGACAAGAGGTTCCCTCGGTTACAGAAGAGGTGAGAGGCATAACTCTCTCGGCAAGCCAAGGTTAACTTATGGAGACAGAGAGAAAAAAGTAACACATGTGCAACAGGGATGAAAGAAACTAGTCCATGGGCAATTTGCAACACAAAGAGAGTCATCTTGGCCAAATGTTACCATTGTCTAACTATCTATCCAAGCATACAAATTCAGTCTGTTGGCCATGTGAGGGTCAGCCAAATGCTCAGCCATATTTTAGGGGGAAAAATCTAGCTTGAGAGTGAGAAATTCCTAACTTCTATCTGAATTACAAAAGTATGCTTTTCTCTCTTTTCAAACACATCATAAAAGGAAATACTGTTTTTACAACCTCTCAGTGAAAACTTTCAAGGGCAAATAAACAGTAAAGAGCAAAGGTTACACCTGCATTTTCCTGATGAAATGCAAAATACCTGATGAAACAGTTCCATGTCTATTTCTGCTTCTGCTTTCCAAGAGCTCTCATCTGTTGAAAGCAAAAGAGAGGTGTGTTCTTGGGCATGCTGGGTTATGCTGACTGGTACCCTTCTCAAGTGAGGCATAAGCAAGCCAGCTGCAACCTCGGCTACCCACACAGGCCACCTGTCCAGCTCCACCTGTCCCCACCTCCCAATGCGCAGCTTGTGAAGACCTGGGTACTCACCAGACATGTTCTCCTGGAAGATCACTTTGGTTCCCTTCAAGAAGTTCTTGCCAATCAGAAAGACTTCTTCTTCTCCCTTCACTGAACAGCTGTGCAGACTCTTCTTTAGGATCTCTGGTACACCTGCTGGTTGAGCTATAGATTGAACAAAAGGAGAAGTGTTGCGGCAGGGGAAGCAGTTCTTCAATTGAAAGCCTGCATATAGCTGACAATGCTCCCAAAGGTCTCCACAATGAACTAGTGCTTTGGCTAGCAATGCTTACAGAAAACCAGAACATTACTCGTAAAATTTCTGTTTGGGCAAAACACACTTTAGCTCTGTGTTCCAGTAAATCCCTGATTTATTTGGGTTGTTCAGCTCTGTTTTTAAACTATAAAGCACAAACTCTGCCATGTTAAAGTGAGATGCAGAGCAGCACAACTGACAAGGGACCTCCGTGTCACAGCAAGACAGCCTCGAGGGCCTAAGTCAGCCACTTACTGCACAGGATCGGCGAGGAGGGCGTCTGCAGGGTGAGAGTGGAGCCATCTTTCCGGGGAACGTTCACACGGAACACCAGCCTGGCCCGTGTGCTTTTCTTCTTGGATCCAGCGATGCCTATTCGAGCTTCAACGTCTGCATTCCTCAGCTTCAATATCCCAACACAGTCCACCCTGGCAACACAAGATTCAGTTTGCCCTCACACAAGTCCTGCCCTTCTTGCCAGTGCATGAAAGGTGGCAGCAAAGCCCCCTAAGATCTCCAGAAACACAGGTATCTTATCCCGAGCTGGAACAACCACACAGGGCTCCACATCTGCAATGATGATGGCAGAAGCCACGTGAAAGCACTCTTGCTCCAAGGTGCTGCTACTCCAGGAGAGCCATTACCATTCAGAAGAGCCAGCATTAAACTGGAATTTGGGAGCTGCATGTTAAAATCCCAGCTCAGGAATTCAGTGGCTGACTTTCAGCTTCCCTTTGCTACCAACAACAGGGCCGTGCAGTGGCTTGATTCCAGACAGTTTTAGGGGGAATCGCTCGGCCACATTATTCATGACAGATACCAGGGACATGATGCAGAACTGTGGAAAGACATCACCCAATATACCCCAATAATCTCATCTACTAAGCACTTAGATGATGGTATTATTGAGCCAAAGGGATTTTAAAATGTGCAGCATAATTAGAATTCATTGATAAGACCATAAATATATTTGAAAGTGAGAGGAAAGTTTAAACCAGCCAAACAGTGAAGTACAATTGTTATGGATAAAATTAAGAGCCAACCAAAGACTCTTCCACTACCACCAGCAAAAAGTCCCAATACTTCCAAAAACACAAGGCTAATTCCACCTCCAGTCCCCATACACTAAGAGCAGTAATATAAAATATATGAATCCCAACTACGCTGAGGATTGGCAAAGGTATTTAAATACACCAGGGAGCAAAATGCCAGTTACTTTTTTTCCCCTTTTGGCAAAAGCTACCAACAAAAAGTTATCTTCAGAAAAAAAAAACAGAAGGTGGCCTATTCAGCTTAGATTCATCAAGACCACAGCAGCTTGTTTCAGGGAACAGATAAAATGTCATTGTGGGAGGCAGACAAGCAATCTGGGCAGCCCAGGTTATGCTGGCTGGCTGAATGCTCCTTGCCGGAGCAGCCAGTCACTACTGCAAGAACATTTTGCCTCTCTTTCTTGCTTAAAACAAAGAGACATCTGTAACACAGATGTTCTCATCATCGAGGGAGGCTTTTTCTCAGCCAAAAAAGCTTTCTAATTCAAAAGATTATCTCTAAGACAGAGACATTTTCTGGCTCCCTGTACCACTCACCTCCCACCCAGCAAGATCTGCAAGGTTCTACTATATGGATTAACTGTACATCTTGACACTCACGAGAGAAGGAAGAGAACTGCAGGATTTTTAATTCATATGCTACAGAGAGTAAGAAAGTTGCTGTACTTCCTGTTCCACGTGTATATGCAATAATCCAAAACCAGCCTTTGAAGCTGACATGAGGGCAGAATTCAAAGAAACTTGTTAATTGGTCTTGCATTAATGGGACATAGCTGCTATGTCAAAATAAACAGGAATATAGAGTGTATATTTATTCCCTAAATCCTGGCTCCACCCACAATGAAAAGCAGGAAAAGGCAATTTATTAAATGTGACTTTCACAGAAATGCTGATTTTAAAACCACCTAGCAGCTGAGTAAAGATGTGAACACAAGACTTAGGCCAATACTATAATATGTGCTGTCCTTTGGCCACAGCAGGTTTTGAATTACAAGGCTGTTCCATTTGAAGGATAAGAGTTACAATTCCAGTAGATGAGACTGGCTGAGTCATAGGCTGTTCCACATCTTCCAATCACACACGCATAAGGCTTGGCATGGTGGCCTCTGTTTACAACAGCTCTGTGTTTGCTGAAAGGCTGCATTGTTTGGTGTTTCAGAAAAGTGACCATCTCAGAGCCAGAATGAGAGAGTAGCTCATCATAGGATACTTTGCTAGTTTCAGATAGCGGCTCAGTTAAAGAGCCTTTTGGCAAGAGCATAGCTGATGCCTGTGTCTGGCCTTGCCACTGCTGATAACTGCTGAGGCAGATTGCTGGCAGCTTCTGAAGTGTCCTGCTAACTGGGAAGGCACTCTCCCTCCCCACCTACCATGTTTTATAACCACCAGAACAGGAGCACCTCACCCAGGACATGGGGGGGGAGCCTCCACTTCTACTGATGAAGAATGGAGATACCTAGGTAAGGTGCTGGTGAAGAAATGCTGAAGGCAGGCACAGCAAGAGCTCAGGTTATCAAGCTGTGTAAAAGCTTCCTTTGAGTATACAGGGAAAACACACATCTTTTTTTCTGAGTGAGCCCAGTCTCCCCTTAAGTATAATTTCTGTCAGCCACAGCTGATCACGTTGTCAGAACAAACTGCAGTTAAGATTACATACAGCTAATTTCAAACAAGCCAGTTTCTGAAACTGGCTTGCTTAAAACTAGTAAAAGTTAAACAAGGTTCCAGACCTGAGCAATATGACTGGGAGAGGCTGACCCAGAGCATGAGCAGAAGAGAGGCCAGGCTGAGCACAAAACCCTTGGAAGAGGCAAAGCTTCTTGCTAAACCATAGTTTGGTGTGACCTCCAACCCCAGATAATCTAACCTTTATATCCTGCATATTAGCGGGAATTCCCATGCAATTATCAAGATGTATTTGGCCCGAAGGTCCCCTGTACACACACGAGAGGCTGGGACCTCTGCATTCAGTGCAACAGCAAAGGGTAATATATGCATGGACACGGAACACATACAACAACCATGGATACAACTGAACAGGCTGATCCTGCTCTTAAAGGTGTGAAATATACGTGCTTCGCACAACTTGAGACTAACAGCCAGTCCACAAAAAAACTGTGTAAGCATTCTTAACTCCCCAGATATATTGCCTTCTCTATGGGTTTCAAAATATCTGAGCTAAGATGATTTAACCAGCTGGATTTTCAACCTGTGTCTCTGTAACAGATCTGTAAACGATACGCCAAGTCACAGTGACTTACGCCAGGGTCATGTTGTTGCTCGGATCCAAGCCCACCTCGATGACAGTGGTGCCCTCTATGTCCACCTCTTTGCAGGGTGTGGTGTTTCTTCCTGTAACCCTGCAGGCCTGATAGAATCCATGTGGCTTCACCCGGCCAGAGTCGTTCCCCACAAACACCTGCAGCGTCACAGGCTCATTGTGACCTTCCAGCTAGAACCACAAACAGGCAATGCAACAAAGTCACAAACACTGTAACACAAAGGGCATTTCTGAATATCAATTGAACTGCAAGCATTAAACTCTGAGGAACTCAAGCAGTTGAATTCCTCATTCTAAACAGGAATGGCTCCCTTTGTTAATACATTTCATAGTATCTTTAATACATTCTCAAATGGCAATTCTTTCATATTTATTTTACTGCGCCTATCCTCAAAAAAAAGGCAAGATTTTGAAAGTCAACTCTGAAGACAAAGAACTTTTTAAACAGATAATAATCACACAGAAGCATTCTATCACAAAAATTCTGAACAATTAAGAGATAATAACATACTGGTTTGAAAGTACATACACATCTGAACAATTTAATCCCTGTGCCATTAAGTGGAGAGAAGAGGAAAGAAAGCAAAACGGAAAAAAATGGAACACAGTCTAATTACTTAAAGTGCTTTTAAACCCCCTCTCCTGAGATTTACTCACACCCCCTGAGTTCTGCTGTGTGTACAACATCTACAAATCATGACTCATCATACAGAGTTTCACTGGACTCATAACATGGGTCATTTTCTAGGAGCCTACATGCTAAAAGTCTGCTTCCCGCCACCACCCGCAAGCTGAAAACCAACAATGCTGCTAACTGGGCTTCCCAGCTACAGCCTTGCGGGGGCTTCCCCATACCTTCCTGAGGTACCACTTTACACAACAGCACATCACCATCTGCCTGGGTTTGGCTGAAAGATCTCACAGACTAGGCTCTGTTCATTCATCTCAACCTGGAGAGCTGGGAGCAGCTACTGCACTGTGTTTACACATCCTCCTCCTTCCCTCAGCAAGAAAGGCATCCCTGTGCTCAGCCAAGAAACATCCAGTTCTCCCCAAACAACAAAATAGCCACATCCCTGTGGCCTATGGAACTGTACACACAAGCTCTTATTCAGTGCCATTTAAAAATCTGGATAACAAGTTTGGTATTGAAAAACACCACACAGTACTGAGCAACCATTTTGCCACTGCACAGAAGCCCACAAAGTCCCCGGGGGACCAATACCTTTGTCCTCCTGCCTAGGACTCAGGGGGGCTGGGCTGAGGACAGGAACAAGACCAGAACTTCTCCCATCTGTCCTACCTTGACGGTGGGGAATCCTTGCTGTGTTCTGTCCTTCACTGAGCCCCGGCTGCCTTCCGTCAGGTAGCGAGCCCTGTGCTGTGTCTCCGGCTGCACCACTATCTTCAGCTCCTTGCCCTCGCTTTTGCTAGGGTACTGGCCACATAGTGTGGGGCTCTTCTTCCCACCTGCTGTTTTGGGGGCTTCCGATGTCCTGAGGTGTTAAAGCAGAACAAGTGAACATGTTACCAAACGCTTTCCTTCAGAAATTAGCAAGGCCTGGCCGGGGGAGTGGGGGTGGGGGAGAAGAAGAAGATCACAGACATGGGCCATCTCCGTATTACAGACCAAGTCTATGGACAGGGAAGACATGAGAAGGGGAGATGTGTGATTCCTTGCACCTTCCCTGGAAATTAAATCATGCTGTAACAGCATGTAGCCTAAAACTTTTAATCTTGCTTTACATCAATATGCACATAAAAAGTTACAATGATGTATAGGCCACAATGTCTGAACAAATTCAGCAAGCTGGCATGTGAAGGCAGCCATCTTGAAACTACCAGCCATGCATTTCCTCACTAAGTGTGGCCATTTTTAATAACAGTGGTCACCACATATTTGCAGAATCTTGTCTAGATGCTAGTTAAGTAAATAAAGACATACAGCTGAGCAGAACGCACACGTTATACATGGGGTTTTAAACCCTTTGTGTCCCCTAAGCAAAGCATGAATTTTGAGGATATATAGTAAGACCACAGCAGTGTAATGGATTCCCTTTAGTCTATCCAAACATAGTTTCTCTTTAGTGACTGTGACAAAACTATTTGTACCACTGACATGCGGGCCATAGCAGTGACCACGTGAATGCTGGACACTACTTATCTCTGTTCTTTAAAAAGACTACAGCTTTTTCATCATGCATTTCCATACACACACACACATGCACGCACGCACACAGAGAGTTCAATCCAGCAACATCTGGGACTTCCTACTAATCTCAAAGGGAGATGATCAGTCCTTTATGTGTCTCCTCTACAGAAGTCAACAGCATTAACATGTGTACCATGTCTGCTATGGGTAGCATCACCTACCCTACCAATTATTAAAAGAAAAAAATATTCCTCTGAAAAAAATGTTATTAATAGAGAACATAACATGCTTTCTTAACAATTATTCAGACACAATGGTATAACTCATAGATTGACTTAAATCAAGCATTTTTCTACTTAGCATTTTGATTCATTTACTTCTGGAAAGGACATCTCTCTTTGTGTTGCTATCTAGCTGTTGCTGCTAATACACATTTTCTGTATAACATCCAAGGTGAAGCACCAGGTTTCCATGCTATGAGAAAAGGCAGCTTCACACTTGCTCTGCTCTTGACTTTTCAGTACATCAAGTTGACAGATGCCACATGATGACAGATCAAGCTGATTTGTTTTGGAACCATCTCTCTTTAGCTGATTTATATGATTTCAGAGAAGTCATACACACAACAGGGCTCAGCCTGGAAACTGCACTGGGCTGTCAGTTCCATAATTAAAACCCATTTGAAGAAGCCCTCCAAAGTACACTGCTTTCTGTTGGCTACCACCAAGTGTCCAGAAAACTAACTGACTTATGGAGATAGACATTTTGGATGATTCGTAAACAGGACTAAGCCTTATTTCCTTAACACTCCAGATTGTATGGAAGACCAAGAACGTCTGTCTCTGCGCCAGACTTCTAGTCCAAGTCAAAATATGTAACAGTTTGCTGTGAGGTCGCTATCGTGTGCTTTGATCTGTATTGCCACCCCCTCCTCCGCCACATGGAGGACAGGGAGGGATTGTGTCTTTCTGGATGACTGATCATCTAAGCGTCCTGCAGGTTGCACCACTGTGCAGAAAAGGAACCTCAACATCAAAGCAGGGGCGTGGAGCCCTCAGACAGGTCTCATGGTGTTGCATTCTGCAAGATGACCTTGAAGTCAAAATGACTTTAAATAAGGACTTTGGCACCTCCATCCAGGTAGCCTCTCAAGAACAGCCATCAACAACAGAGCAACTTCATGGCTATTTCTAGCAGTATAGACATATTAAGGGCTTGCTTTGCCAGGACATACACACAGGAAACTGCCCCGAAGAGGCTCTCTGGACCAGGGCACACTAAATCTTGAAAGAACCCACGGAAGTTGGGTTTCTGCTTCTGTCCACAGAATGCTCTTTTACCTGCTTCAGTCTAAATGTCCTGCAAATATGTAAAACTTTGTTTGGCTTGATGCTTCTCCATCAAATTTACACTTGTCCTTGAAGGTATGTTATATTTCAGGACTCAAATTGCCCAGATTTCCAAGCGCAGCATGGAACACTGCTAAGCAACCAAATACAGTCTTGTTTTCGCATATTTGCAAAAAGAATAAAATCTAAAACCTCTCAAGTATTATCACTTGACAGGTAAGGTATATTTCTGTGTTTAGCTGCAGAGCAGACATAAACAGGTGCTGTACAGAAGCATGCATGTCAAAAGATGCCTAACCATTTCTTAGCAAAACAAATGGGCAAGAGTTTGAGAAAAAGAAATCTTCCAAATTTCCAGGAAGGCCATGCCTACAGAACACAAACATCTGCCACCAGTGTTTATAATCCCCCTCTTTGTTTTCATAGCATTAAACTTTTACTGTACCTAATGCAACTCTCCTCTTCTCTTGAGAAACTGACAGACACATTTTAAGAACTTGCTATTAATTCTTCAGTGTTCTATCTGCTGGAGCTCTTTTGCTGTACGTACACACACTCTTTTTCCTTCCCAGCTCCCAACAATGTCCAGAGTGTGAACGCACATTTTATAATCCCAGCTACAGTACACTGACTGAATCAACTGCTGAATGGTTGAGTCTATCCTTACGTAAAACCCACTGGTTCCATGGATTTACTCTATTGAGGCTAGCCACTGCCTTTTATTCCTAGAGTCTGCTACCTAATAAGAATTCTCCTAGGCTGGGTGGGGGGAGCTTTGAGGCTTGGCATCATAGGCCCTCCGTAGCCAGAGCAGAATGCTGTCATCATAGTATAGTGCATCCTTTGCCTTCTTTGTGATGGCTGCGCTTCCAGTAAGCCATTCAGGACATCTCTGGATCTTTGCCCACAATATACATTGCCACCACAACAGCAACTCCAATGGCTGGGGGCAAGGTGGCCTGTCCACCCCACTCAGCCTCACCCTACCAACAAACAACCTTAGAGCCAAGTTCAAATCTCACAGTTTCCCAAAACTTAAACCTACTTTGGTTAAGTTTGGTCAGAGATCCTGTACCACAGAGCATTGCCACTGCAGAAATTCTGCACTGCAGAGCATAGTCCTTGCAGCTCCCCACCTACCCAGTAGCTGGTGGAGAAGAAGGGAAGTGCAGAAGTGTCTGGACATTTCTCCAAAAACATGATTGGCTGAGACCTACTGTGGTCTTCCAGAGGTCTTGGTGAATAAGGTAATACTTCTACTTCCAGGGACAGGGGCAGACACTTCTCTGGTCCACCTAACTCTTCATCAGCCACAGAATGGCTGCGGAGGGAGGCTATCACAGCAAAACAGTGAATTGCCGGGGGAGCTTTGGTCACTGCAGAGGCAGGAAGAGAATACCAACCTTCACAACAACCAAAAAAGGTGTCTGGTGGACTTTCATTTGCACACGCCACTGACAGGATGTCAGTCCTCATGTGGTTATTGCAGAGTGCTAAGACTGCAGCAGAGCCTCAGAACCCTTGAGACAGGGTGTAAAAAGCTTGCTGCTAATGAAAGCAATCCCAGTACTGAATCCAAGCAGCTGATCTGCTACTTAATACTAGAGTCATTTAATTATATACATCAGAGTCCCTTAGGTCTGGCAGAAGAAGAGAGTGTACACAGAACTTTCGGCTGCAATCCTATATCCCCTACCTGGAACTACATCCCGCTGAACTCAGTGGGACTGGCTGCTGAGTCAATACACCATCAGGGCTTCAGGAACTGAACTTACTTTCTAAATCAGGGGCAGGAATTGTGTGGTGCTCCCGATGCTTCTGTTGGACTTCAGCTGCCATCATTCCTCACTACTGGGTTTGATGGAAAGGGGTGCTGGGAGCTGCAGTCTGATCACATCTGGAAGGCCACACAATTCTCACCCCAATCCTAAGTAAATACCACTGCACAGCCTATAAGCACTGTCTTGTTCTTTTGTCTTACTGTGAACAAGAGATGAGCAATTCTCACCAAGTTTGGAACCTACAGCACATACATAAACACTTTTCACTCTTGTTTTGCCCTCCTAGACTCTGAAAAAGTAATACCAGAGTACAGGTCATGTTGCATGGAAACAGCTCCCCAATGAGATCCCAAACAACTTTTTGGTAGCATAAAGCAACTACTCTGGAGAGTTTCTTTCTATATAGCTTTGCAAAGTGATATTTTAAGTATGGAACCCGAACAACAAAGGATCATAAACTAAAGGTGCTGTTCCTTTAGATGAGTTTTACCTCTCATATTTAACAGTAAAAGAAAATATATATACTGTATGAGAATATATCATAAACACAAGGAGAATGTAAAATAAGCCCAGTATTTGATTATGAGCCACAAGAGTACACAGTATTTTAACCCCAGTGGGTAATACTTAGATCCAAAGATTCCTTTGTATGAGCAGAAAATATTTTGTATCGGAGGAGGGGGGTGGAGCATGTCTGATTCTTTAAGCACCTTTAGATACACCGTGCATGCGCAGACAGACACATGCACAGGAAGACTGGGGAACCCGTGATGCTCTGAAGCCTGTTTCTAAGGGACATGGGATCTGCAGCAGAGGGAAGAAGCTCCAACAGACATGCATACACATAAGTAAAAGGTTTCTTCTGTTCATGAAATGGGCTCTTTGGATCTAAGCCTTTATCTCTAAGCTGAGATGCAATTAAGTGAGGAGCGTGAAGTGGAAAAGATGAGAAACCACCACCCAGGCATGACTTCATACGACTGGCGTGCGCGCACACGCGCACACGCACACACCCAGCCGAGAAGCACACAGCAAAACAGGATTAGAGATTTATTTCTGAAAAATCAAATACACTGAAGTGACATGGAACACAAACTTAGATCAGCATCTCTTAACAGTTTAGTAAGTGTTAATATAAAGACCAAAATCAGCTGTCCTTAATTGATGGAGAGAGTGAAACAGAAGTAGGCGAAGTGTAGACTTAGCTCCTCACAAATAGCTTGTGTGGTACTGTTGAGGAAGACATGGAAGAGCCGATCTCAGCTTCAGGGTTTATGTTTTTAACATAAGTTTTATTGACAAGCTTTCTATCCACTAACTAGGTTCTCCAAAGAAAAATGATAGGCAGCTGTTCCAGGACTGGTTAATTCAATGGGAACTAAATCATCCCAGAAAACAGTTCTAATGCCACAAATGTACACCTTACATTTTAGTGTAAGAAACCACTGAACTTAGTTCCACATATCAGCTCTCCTGTACTTCTGAGTGAGAACCTAGGCTGAACTCTACGGAAAAGTCAAGATAATGTTTTTAGTGTTTTTTTTTAAATATATGTTGATAGAACGTAAAGGCAGATACCAACCCATTTCCTGCTTTCAGGTTGCTTTTGCTGTCGGTGCTGAGCTGAGAAAGGACATAATGAGGCGCTTTGGCACTGTCAGCATCAAAGATATCCATGGTCGACTCTTCGCAATCTCGCCGTTTGATCCCCGGCCTTTGCTTTGGATTTCGTTTACGTGATTTACGCGGCACCTCAGTGTTATCATTGTAGGAATTGGTGCTCATGTTACTGAAGTTGGAGGGGGAGTCCTCCGTCCACATACTGCAGCTGTGCTCGGACTCCAATCCGCACCCCTCGTCCTGGCAGGACATCTGGCTGTTGTCCAGCAGATCCTCTGGTGGTGGCGAGATGTACAGGACTGTGTGCCTCTTCGGTGTGGGCTGCTGCTGCTGCTGCTGCTGGACTGTGTTATTGGTTAACTGCTTGTCACTTACCCCTCGATTACTTACCCCCATGGCTGAGGAGCAGCTCTCCACTTGCATAGCTTTGCTGTCAGTAACTGAGGTAGAGTAAATGGTGGGGCTGGAAGAGGTGGTAAAGGAGCTGCAAGCACCGCCCATGGAGGAAGAGGAGGGAGCTGAAGAAGCATCTGCGGTGTACAATTCAGAAGTAAATACAGGGTACATGATCCCAACCGTGCTGGCTATAGCAGTCCCTTTGAAATAATGTGATTGGTGAACTAATTGCTTTCCCCCAAATGAAAGTTTTAGAATTTGGCTCGGTTTTCAGATTAAAACACTTCAAGCAACAAAGGCTTAAGCAACACACTGGTATTCAGAAACAGTGTACAAATGGTAGCTTCACTTTTTTGTGTGCATGGCAATCAGACTTTTAAAAAATGCCCATTAAGTCATACAAAGGCTGCAAGCAAACAAGAGCGCTTTTATTGCCTCAACTGGTTTACGAATTTAAGCCATTTTATACTAAATGATAGAAAACCCAATGCAAGATATATTGCTTTTAGGCCACATTCAATGCCAATCGTTGAGCAATTTTGTTGTGTCAAAAAATGGGACTGTGCTTAGCCACAAAGTATTAAAATAAGTTTCTAACCTATGAAGCAGAGAACTACAGGTCATTTTTAATGCAGACACTCCCTGCTTCAGAGGCAAATCCTGGAATAAAAATATGAGAAAATAAATGAGAGGAGAGCTACTGATTATTCCAGATATCCATTAGAAAATGAAAAATGAAACATAAAAATAAATTGCAATGAAACGGAACTGGTATCAATCACCATTTATGGCTTCTCAAAAATAAATCAGCTAAGATTTGAAATCACAGCATGCTGGGAACAGAAGGGCAAGAAGATTGAAGAGGCCAGATTAAGTCACTAGCCCCTCCCCAAGAATGGGCTAAATAGAGACCCTACAAAGGGAGGAGTTTAAGACCCCGAATGGTGGACAATGGAGGAAGAGCCATCTGTCTCAGCAGAACAAACATGGTAACGAACAATGGCTAACTAATTCTTCCAGAAAGCATAGCAGACCAACTAATATTTAGACATCTCTTTGGGACTGTCATAGCCAGTAGGGCTTCCTGACGGGAGAACACGCAGGAAGAATTCTTTGATATAACATTAACTGCTCAGCAGGCCTCTGCAAGAGCTCTCCCAAAGTCAAAGTACATATGATGAGTATGTACCTTGTGGATTGGCTCTCTCTGCATATGCCCTAGAACACTACTACAGCCTAAGCTGATACGCAACCATTTCTGAATAATTAGCTAACTAGCAGCTCTCGTAAACTTACAGTAACACCTACTGAAGAGAGTAAATAAGAGGGCATCACTTGTTAACAATATAAAGGTGAAGATTTGATGTACTGAAATGAAGTAGAATCACTCCTGTGTAAAAACATAATTACTGTATTCAGATCACTGCAGGTATTTTGCTTTGTCTAAATTGCATTTAATAGGTACTACATGCCTAATCTACAAAATACTGACATTTTGACTAAGTGAAAATGTTAGTATTGCATTAAGGAGTCAGACAAATACAGACTAAAAGAAAAACAGACTGATCTCTTACATAGGGCCAGTTATGAAAGCCTCATTGTTGCCAGGCTCCCCTCCTGTGGAGCCACTCCCTCCCTCTCCCACCTCAGTCTTCACAATAACCTGGATCCATTGACTGATACCAGTTCCATTTTCTAGCTTGTTTCTTGGCAAATGCGGTGTCTGAAATTGGAAGATTCAGTCTCTCAGAATTGCATTTTAATTTAAAAAAAACATTTTTCAAATCCTTTATATCATGCATTAAGTGCAGTGCTTTCCTCGGAGAGAAGTAAAATTTGTTTATTTCAGTAACTATAGTTGCTGATTTGCAGCCACTTTGAGTTAGAACAAGTTGCTACTGGATGTTTGTTTAGCCTGCCTTTTGTTCAAACAATCTTATTTCGTATTTATCTTTTAATCAGTCACTCACTTGGAAATGCAAGTATGCAGCTCTCATACATTCAGTGTTCTGCATGCATTGCGGAAAGTAATACATGCAGGAAGAAGGCTGCAATCTTCCACTGTCCCAGAGAAGGTCCTCCCCCAAGAGGAAACTCCATGCAGAACATGGCCATCTTTGGATTTCAGCCCAAATCAAAGATGATCGCACAGGGGACAGGCAAGCCAGAACGGCTGCCCCCTCTTTGATGCAAAGTACAGAAGGCTCATTCACCAAGCCTGGTATTTGGGACTAGCCCATCACCTGGCACATTTTGCTCAGTGAGTAGCCAGGGCAAAAAGGCCAGGAGTGGAAACACAGCATCTGTGTGCCTATCTAAAATGGAAAAAATTAGCATTTTCATACCAGCCCAAGGAATCATTGATTTGGCATCATGCCAAGCAAGTTCAATACTTTGTAGGAGAAATTCAGGTGAAATGAACATCAGTGATTCCTACATTTTATAATAGCACAAATCTAAGCAGCTGGACACACATGTTGCAAAAGATAGCCTCTCCCAAAGGGAGAGAATTCCTTCTCATTGATACCGCTTTTATAGATATTTAGAAGGAAATATGATTTCACTCTCCCAGAGACCACCAGTTCCCTGTTTTTGACTTGCCAGCCCTGTGCTTCAGTCATGCATGTTGCAACTAAGGAAGATGGGGCAAGTTAAACAATTGCTTGGTTTATTTAATTATAGCTGTGCCAAGTTACAACTAGAGGTTTCCAAAGCTTAAAAAACATAAGCAAGTTTAGTCACACCTATTAAGAAGAACAATTTCTGTGACCAAACAGAGAGATTAAGGGGCCAACCACCTATTGCTGTACCTGAAATCTGGAGGCAGACTTCCTACTTTTGAAGGTGAACGGGATTCAGCAAAAGTCCAATGCCTTACTGCAATGAACATGGATGTTTCACATAACGTAAACACAATTTGAAGCAGTGGGAGCTTTAGAGCTTAAAATGGAATGAAAAATTCTCAATCATATTCAACACTGAAGCAGTCCTGAAGAATCTTAGGAACCAAACTGCTTATCAACTGTCCCCCAGGCAGGACAGCCAGAGAGCCATTTGCCCTTCCACGAAACTGCCAGCCACTGAAGAGTAAAGTCATGCTTCAAACATGAGAAAATGGGCTTAATTTAGGAAGGTGGTCACCAAAATGTTACCGATGCACATCCCGTTCAGCAAGCTTAAGCTAAAGAGCTCAGAAATTATTCTCTAGAACTCATGAGACACAGCCCAATAAGCACAAACTCAATGCTGGGGGAGGATTGGATATTTTTTTACTGTGTTTTGTGAAATACAAGAGTACAGACTAACAAGAATCAGTTACATCTTAAAGCCATTTGAGAATTACAATCACATGCCAGATATGTTTTTTAACAGTCTTTAGCGGCATGGTGACAATAACCGCAACACACACAGTATCTGTGAAAGTCATTTTATAAAATTCAACTCATC
Source organism: Iguana delicatissima (assembly GCA_948472985.1). Lineage (NCBI taxonomy): Eukaryota > Metazoa > Chordata > Lepidosauria > Squamata > Iguanidae > Iguana > Iguana delicatissima. The sequence goes on from CAOKZL010000132.1 coordinate 674,912, forward strand.
CAAGATTCAATTGAAAGATCATACCAGACACTAACAGCCCTTTGGGCCCCCATATCATCAGTATTCCAAAATGAAATAAAAGTATGGAGTGCAAGAGCACACAGCACGCTCCCAAAGCCTGGCTGGCACTGTCCAGAGTAGTCACCTCGTTCCATTTTGTTTTAGAAAAGGCCACACAAAAGAGAGCAGAGTGCCAGGCAAGGGCCAACCCCTGATCTGGGCTTACAGTGACACAGCCCAAGTTTATCTCAGTTGGCAGTGACCCTGGTTCACACAGGCACACACTCACTGCCTTCTGGCCACTAGCAGCTTTTAAGGCAGTGAGGCAGAGTTTTTAACAGCCATGTCCCTCCTCCAAATAAGAATCAGGGGGTGAAAAGGTGGTTCATTGAAGAGACTATGAGCCACAAATTGAGTTACCAGATTGGCACTAACTTTCTAGAACCATGGATGACTTAAGATCTTTTAATTTTTTTGTCCTTCATCAGCTCAGGGCTAGCCTCAAAGGGATCTTTAGGCAGAGCTGAAAGGAAGCCACTTCTTTCCCTAAGATATTTCTGGCAGACTCTCAATAGAACCCCCTTCAGGGCCACAAGGCTTTTCAAAGAGGAGCAAAGCATCTGCCGAGTGATCAGCATACCAACTGTGCGGGGACAGGCCACTCCCACCCAGCAGAGAACTAAAAGATCAAGAGCCAACGTTTCCAGATTTCTAACCCTCTTTGTGCAGACCACAACTGTGCACCAGCAGCCAACGGCAGAACTCACTGCTTTCCAGAACCTAGCATGCTTGCCATGCTGTCTGCTCCTTGCCGTTCAGGAAACACAAGGTGTACGTTCAGTAACACAAGGCCAATGCCTGGGACTTCTGACCGTCCGGTCCCCAGCAGCCTATCCCTCCACGTTTTGCGCTTGGCCGTCTCAGCTTCCAGTATGGCCCAAGTCTTTCTGTGGGTCAGTTATAAAGGACTAGCGAACACAGAGGCACAGTTCTGGAGTACAGTCAGAAGGAAATGAACCCTCGTGTTGTCAAAGGCAGAAGTATGAATCGGGACACACAAAGTGGCTGCAAACCTGCTTCCGATAACCTTCCATCTCAGTTTTGAGCTGTCTACTTTTCTTCCGCTTGACTTATTGATGTAAAGTCAAAAACTTTATTAGAGTTTAACTTCAGTCAATTCACTATTTATAAACAAAACAAAAACAAAGAAAGGAAAGACTTATGAAGAAGTCTGAAAACATGACCGACCTACACCCTGGGTGAGATTGGATGGGTTAAGTGTCTCTGGTGCTATTTGTCTTCACTATTGACAGACACTGTCACACAACCCACCACACGATGCCTGTCTCTGAGTGGCGGAGCTAGAATGCAAGTTAAGTGTATTAATAGAGAAAACAACTAGCATCCCAGCAAATATCACAAAGCAATCCAACTTACTTTAAAGGTTCAAGGCAGATTCAAAGTAGTTTGGTTACTTACATTAACCCACAAACAATTTTAAAATCCCCCTTACGTTCTCATGCCAGAACAGCCAGAAAATGTATTACAATATTCATGTTCACAGAGGCACAAGTGGTTATTTCTTACCTGGAATTTTAGTTGGGTGGTTCATGTTTATGAGTTCAGACCAGAAGGTCTGACACTCAAGAATGACCATCGGAACAACCAACCAGCAAGCCTGAACTCAAGACACTTGCCCCCCCATTCCACTTGCCACAACCAGTCTTCAAGCAGAAGAACAAAATTATAGTGTCTTGGCTACTCAAATGTCATACTCTCACAAAAGGGAAATTTCTGTCCTGTCAGGACCAGACCTTTCCAAACAATTAGGCTCAGTTTTGTCCATTTTACAACAGACATACAGGCACAACAGTTGACATTTTCTGCAGCTAACGAGGGACAAAGTATGATTATCTTAAGCATTACGAAAACACTACAACTACTGCTCAGCTGAAGCACAAATCAACAGGTAACAAATGTGCTGAAAACGGCAGTTCCTACACACTCTTTTTGGTACAGGACTTTAGGAAATCCGAATTTTAAAGCCACTGAGTCAGTCAAAAAAGATAGCATAAATAGTGGTTACGGCTGTACAGGTTTATCTTCACTGAATTTAGTGGAAGAGAAAACAAGTGTAACATTAGTAATAGGGGCCATTCCTCTCAGTGCACTGAGGAGGTGAGTAAATTCAAGCTCAGTTCAAGCAAATAAGGAAATGTTTCCTAGGACGGCCCACAGGACACACTGCACTCTTCTGTGCCTCTCTGTAGTCATCTGCATGCCAGTATGAGCCTCAGGCAATTCATGCTGCTCAGAGATTAGAGGTGGATCAGGCCCCAGAAAGCCAGCTATCAGACCAGCATACGGAAAGAATGTCCTACTTTCAAAAAACGGGCTGCTTCAGTTCTAGCACTCCTTTTGCTGTAGAGAGTGGCACTTCCAAACACAAACTTAGACTCCTTCTTAAGGAATGGTACATTTTGTCCTCTAATTTTTCCAAAGAAAACGCTGCCAAGTTATTAAGAACGCTATCAAGGTACTAACTCTGGAAACATTACCAGAATCACCTTCTTACAAAGGGTGCTGAAGGGTGTTATCTCGCATCCAGCAGAAGACTTCACTATCCACATCCAAAGGAAAGGAGTAAGTGGCAGCCTTTACGCAGGTACACCACAGCAGGTGTGTCCACCTACTGCTGTTATAAATGGCAGTAAAGTAAAAAATGATGACTGTTGCCAGTGAGCTGCTTACCCTCAAGATGACAGAGGCTGTTTTTGTTTTCTTTTTTGGTCAGAATATTTTAGGAACGTTTGTGAAGACATGACAAATAATTAAAAAAAATCAGTTTCACTATCAATTCAGATTCTATGTCAAGAATGAAAAGTAAATTGCATTAGATCTGAACTCAAGTCATGTTTGCAGTAAAACCACTGAAGCCACACGAACCGGGATCAGTATGACTAATGGTTACTCTGAGGCAGGGGTGTAGACTGTATGACTTTTCTGGTGCTGCTGAACTACAACTTCCAGCAACTGTAGCTAGCACAGGCTACAACGTGGAAAGCTGGGGACTGCAATCCAACAACAACTGGAGGATCACACAATTTCCACCCAAGCCAAGATGATTCTCAATGGGTCTACTGCTCTATGCATATTTGATCTGATGCACCCATATCTTTTAGAGCATTACATCTGTGGCTTTGTGAAGACCTAGACCTCAGGAACAGCCAGAAAGATCTGAGGCAAGTGTCAGAGCCATCTCCACAGCTTTGCTCCTCCTCTCTCACTCACACAGTGTCATTTACCAGGATTCCAGCAGTGGTCTCAAGACAGACTCTGAGGCTGAGCATCCAGCAGGTGAAACACCTGCCAGGCCCCACACCTGAGAAAGCTAGACCTGATACTAGGCAGCTGGCCAGATATGCCATGCCTGAACAGAAGGCCTCAGAGCCCGTGACAACTGTGATAACTCTTCAACCTTACCACAACTCTGGTACAGGCCACCACCTCTAAGAGTGCCACGACCTCAGGAGCCAGTAGGCCAATGCCAGTTGTGTGCCTGGCAGGAGGTCCTGGATGGGTGACCAAGGGGCAGGCTGCAGGCCAAGCAGTTGTTCCTTCATCGCTGCCTGCCTTGTGGGAAAGGTTGACAGCATAAGACACCACGGTTTCTCTCCAGCCATCATCAGAATGTTTGTTACTGCATTTTCTTGCTGATGCTACACTGGGCTCTCACCAGCATTCTAAACAATACAAAGAGTAGCTCCTATTGCTGAGCAAAATTCAGATTACAAAGCAATCATATCTTGACAAGGAACGTTTAGGAGCTGACCGTATGGAAGGTTTGAGCTCTCCAAAACACACAGGTACTGGAATTATCAGGGCCTATCTGGCTTCAAGAGAGAAGCACTTCCTCACAGGTTAACAATATAGCAAGAAGATTCACAAAGAAAGAGAAGACCATCTGAAAATTCAGTATTGCTAGTTGGTTGGATTTATGAAAGAATTACTTCAGTGTTTGGTTTCATGAATATGAAGCACCCATTTTTTTATCAAAATAATCAAATGTGCTCTCGAAAGACCAGTTACCAAGACTCAGTTTTAAAAGGGTTTAGACAACTTTGCAAATGGGAAACTAAATAATCTTAGCAGAACTAGCAGTCTGTTCCTGCGGGCCTTCGTACCTGAGGTCAGCCAATCCCGTTCCTCCAGAAATCTGAAGTTAACTGCAGCAAATCTTTAAGTAACCCATTTATGTGTCTCAGAACCTCAGATCAAAGCATTCAAAGAAAAACCTGGGGCAATCTGATTTGTAGCCAGACACTGTGTCACCCTGTGGCTAGGGAAGCAGAGAACAAATGAAGTTAAGCCTTAAATAAGGAAACTATTTTTCACCAGCCCTCACTTCTTAATCTACTCACTGGCACCAGTGGAGACAACTGCATCAGACTTAACTGGAAGAAGGCGGAGGGAGGGAGGGAGCTTCACAGGTAGCCAAAATACAGGACACCACCTTAGTTCTTCATGAAATAACTGCACTCAGATTTTTAGAAACCTGAATTCCTATTTTTTTAAAAAACCTGTTGTATCAGGAAAAAGAGGAGAGAGCACAACAGAGGTATAAAAACCAATAAGGATATTTGTTTTTAGGATATGAAGTTCTGCATCTCTGAAGGTCACCTTCCCCTCCCAGACATTTGACAATGTGGCTGAGTGGAATTTTTCCTTGTCTGCATGACAGAAGACTCAGAATGTGTGAAGAGTGGCTCCTCCTGAACAAGCCTTCCCTCCTGTTGCTATAGCTCCCTGATTTCTCAGCAGCAGCAGGGAGACTGTCCACAGCCATTCTTTATAAGCCTCTACAGAGTCAAGGCTAGGAACAACAGCGCTACACAGAGAAGGAAGACAGCTTACGCCACTGAAGTGGAAGCTATCCTGCATTCCCCTCCTCACACACAAGCAACTAGTTTACCTTACAAGAGTCTGTCTCTTACAACTGGTTGAAGAAGAACCATAGCTACTTCTCTCATGTAAATTCTGGGCAGGTGGGTAAACCAATGCATAAGAGAAGTCAAAGTTCTTCTTAATGGGAAGAAAAGTGTATCAGGAAGTGGCAAGAGAGCTTCACTTGCAAATGGGAACTATTCCTGGGAAGAAGAGATCAGCCTCACTAGAAGAAGGGTGACATCTACAGTGCTGTGAAAGGATGAACCATGAATTCCAGAACTTCCTCAAGCCCCCAACAGAACGCGGCTACTTTTCAGGGGCCACAGCTTGCTCTCCTTTCCTTTTGCTTGCAGGAAAGGAGGAGAGTCACAAGAACACCCTAATCCACAAGTTTTATCTGGGGCATCAGCTTATCCCATGTCTGGGGCATGGATGCTCTTTGTGTCTACAACAGTGGCTCAAGTTGTAAGACCCCAGTGGTAGGTCAAGGCTGCTGAGAAGGAACCACTGCGCCACCACACTGGCATTCCTACAATCTGCGTCCATGAGCTTTAAGCTGAGTAAGGTACTAAACAGGACTCCCTACAAGCCTCCATGGATCATCCCCTTGTTATTTTTTGAAGGACCTGTGTTCCTAGCTATCTTTTCTTCAGTTGTGTCACAGCAAATTCCAAATGAAGCCACCAGAACTGTTTCTCTAGTTTAAGGTTTCAGGCACACTTCATTAACCTTGCTACCTGCACACAAGATTCAGTTTCAGGTCTCTTTCTAATTGCTTGACACTGCTAGAATTGCAAGCCAAATCATCTCGGTAACCATTTTAAAATCTGGATAAACATCTTACTATCACAGATATCATATTATCATTTGGTCTCAGTCTCTGACTTCCATCCTTAATTGTCTCTACTGGTTATTATTTGCTGCAATTTTTGAGTCAGTTTTTATATCAATGTGATAGGTTTTCCACAGAAAATATCTGGAATGGATCTTATCACGGCTGGCCCTAATAACAATGCTGTATTTTTTTCCAATAACCCAAGGTTCCTCCATTTTAAGCCCTATTTAAGCCCTATTATGATGAAGATATTGTATTACCACTTCAGAAACAATGTAATAAATGGAAACTGGGGCAATGTGAACTAATTATTTAGATATATGGTTTTTAAACTTTATTTAAACTGAAAAAGAAGTATTTAACCCATATTATTCTGAAAATGGATTATTTTGAGAAGATTAAAAATATTTTATATTCAGGTAACATAATTCAAGTTACTTGATGCTAACATAGCTTTTTTTTTCCAGTTTCCTTTCAAGGGAATGATGTTTAGTTCAGTTTTTGTAAGGAAGTGGACTGACTGTCAGACAACTGAAGCCCAGAAGTAACAGAGTCATTAGTTCTCCTCATCATGTCCTGTAAATGCTTGAAAATGATTTCAAAAGACATAAATCTACAGTAAAATCTGTGGATTTGCATTGTTAGTAGTTTTCAAAAGATTTTTCAATGGCTGTTCTCTTTTGACTGAATCAACTTTGAAATGCAAGTTACATTGGATGATTTGTTACTAAAACGTCTTTTGTCTCATGACCAATCTTTCCTAATACACAAGTAAATCCACAGATTTCATTAGGAAAAATCATTAAATACATCAGCATTGAGCAGTGCTGTAAAGTTCCTATCCTAGGCTTAAGCCAGGTACTTTCATTTCCAGCATTGAACCATACTATCTAAGATACTAGCAAAGCCTAAGGCATTGATTAAGCTCCTCAGTTCACTATACTTTGAGAGGAGCCTTATGGGAGAAAGCATTTGTCTTTGCATGTATGTGATGTTCCACTGCAAAAGTTATAAGCTAGATACAGTCTCTAAAGCATTTTTGGCCCATGAGGGGAAACAATGGAATACACTGTCTAATGAGAAAGCAGGGAAGCTCAAAGTGGAAACATTCCAGATGTAAAGCCAGTGCTTGTGAGAGCTCCAAGTACCAATGGCCCATATTATGCTCACATATTTTTTTTGTTTCAAAAAAGGAAAAATGGGAGGGAGCCAAAGGAATAGTTATTTTATTTATTTTTAATCTATATAGTACTAAATAGTACTAACTGAATATCTTTATTTAATAAATTGAAAGGCTGAGGGGAGAAGTAACAATACTTAAGTTTAGCAGGTGCCAACCATCACATTATACACCTTCCCAGCAATTAAGGCTTCAAACAGCAAGCAACAGAGTTTAACCATAACCTAGGGGTTAGGGATGGGGTAACAATTTATTTTCATAAGGACGAGAAAAACCACAAGGTCAGAACATCACTGCAAAGTTTATTGCTGTCCCAACTTGTAAATTAGTGTTTTCTGACACATTTAACATGTGATTTGCACTCATAATTGGAAAATTCTAAATTATTATATTCAAAAAGAATGCATTTCAGGACCTGAGCACTGCCACTGGAGCAAAAGATGAAAAGTACAGTAAAATTTTGTACCCTTTTGTTTTATTTTGTTATTTTAAGAGCACAGACTTTCCCAGCACTGCTCATGATGGCAAGAATATAAATACGCATTAAGAGGTTGTTTGATTGAAGGGAAGTACTTACCAGCAGCAACTACACCCGGCGGGGGCGATCCTGCCTCACCACCACTTGTTTGACTCATGGATGCTATGGAGAGTTCTCTGGAAGGTGGCAACTGCAACTCCTTAGGGAGAAGGTCATAGACAGATTCTAAACAGGAAAAAAAAAAGTAGATGTCTGAGGCAAAGACCAGCTTGCTACAGAACAATTATTATTTTTATTACTGTAATTACTATCAGTTTCATTTATCCCTACCTCCCCTCAGAAGAGCTCACAACAGTTAATATTCTACATAAAAACCAACGCTTAAATTACCCATTCCAAATGTCTAAACCCACATTACAAATATCTACAAAAAGTACAAATATCTGATAAAAAACAATAAAAGCAATGTGCACAAGTAACAATGTAAGACAAATCAAGCACTTCCTTATTCCTTACAAGCTTGTACAAACAGATAATGGTTTAAATGGCAACAAAGTAGAAAATAACCAGACCTCAAACACAAGGCAGTCCCATCATCAAGGAGCCGCCACTGGAATATATTATTTCTATCATGCAAAAAACACACCATACACCATGTTAGGAACTGTCAGAACACTCCAATTTTTGATAAACGAAATCAGAACTGACAGAAGACAGGCACTGTTGCTATGTGTCATTAATAAAAAAGGAAAAAGTCATATCTCTACAACAGAGATAAGGATCCAAAAGCACTTCAGAGTCTAGGCACAACACTGAATTTCAGAAAAAAAATCACAACACAATCCACTGTCCAGTGAGTGTAGGTACCGACAAGGAGAGCTGGCTCTTCTTCTTTTTTTTAACATTTAATTTTAAGAATGCACTAACATATAACATTAATATGAAAGTATGTAAGAATAAGAATGAGCAAATCAACAACTATCAAAGAAGAAAGATTCAACAATAAAAAACAATCAAACTGAAAGCTGCATATCTGAGTCATTCTTTTGTTCAGTTGGGACATCTGGTCCTCTAAGGACTTTTTTTGAAAAATCCCACTTACCACATGCAAGCCCTTTGGGTCCCCATCTTTATCTAAGATACATGGCACTGAACATTCAAGCATGGTACTTTCCAGCTATGCTACAGCTCGCGTGGCGTAGCTGGTGCAACACTAATGGAAGAAAGCATGTCTCCCTGGAACAGGGACTTGCTATGAAGGGATGCCATTGTGTGTGTTAGGACTTTGTGAGATGGGACATAGCAAAATGCAGTCCTAACAGTGACTCCTTCTTGGAAAATGTTTGTCAGGTTTCCCATAGATTTTCTGGGTCAGATTACCTCATTAAGTATCTCACTGAAATAAGCAATTGCTCACACAATCTGCATTCTTTCTGATGTCTCCACAAGCAGTTAAGAGCGTTCAGGCTATTTTTATTCATGTTCTTCAACTTAAAACGTTAAAAGTCCATCAATACAGATAATTATGATAGCAGCAGCCGATTTTTAATCTCTGGTAAGTCTATATTCATCTGGGCCTTGAGCTTCCATGAAGAGACCCAAACCCAGTTAAGGCACACAGGGGAGGGATAAGTTCATGAGGACCGTATTCCCTGTCACGCCCAGTCTTAATAAGAAATAAGCTAGTGAACTTCAGCAAAGAGGTGAGCTTTACAAAGCCCCGGATTCTCGCCTGGCTCACATTCAGATTTGGAATAAACAGTCAATGTTAGTCTTTTTATCTTCTCCAAGGAGTCTTCTCTCTAACCATTAAATAAATATTCTCAACCACAGAAAAAAGCTTCTGCTCAGGTTGGAAGGGAAGCAGTGGAATGAAGCCACGCTCGTGACCAGGAGCAACAAAACTCGCTACAGCTTTTGAACTGGGCCTAGCAGTACTGAGTGGGAAGGTACCCTCCTCTCCTCTTGAGTTATGTACAATCACCTTTTGAGGGGAAGGAGATGAGAGTTTCAGCACCCTGGCCAAAACTTTAGGATATTTCAAAAACTCCTTCTTTGCAGACATAAAACTCACCCATCCATTATGTGCAACACCACAGAGATCATATATAATTCAAATCTTATTTTTGTGATTATTTAAAATTGGTTCAATTTAGAACCAAACCACCATGAAACCTAGACCCAAATGCTAAAATAATTTTTTTTTGTGAGAAAGATGAGTGACAATCTTAATTTGGATAGGAATCCTTCTATTTATTATTCAAATTCATATTTTACAGAAAGAAGGTTCAAGAAGAAGCACTCTGACCACTAGACAAATGCATGTTCACAGTCAGAGAACAAGGACACGGTTAGGATTTTAAGCACATCTTACAATTTATCACAACCCAGTTGCAAATACAGAGAAGTGACACAATGGTCAGGCAGCTGCTGAAAGGGAAGCATTGCCTGAAAAGGACACCATGGCACCCTTACAGCTGCTTGCCTTGACCTTGCCCAGGAGCCACAGAGGTGCCCCAGCGTTCCTCCCAGTGCAGAAAGCAGCACTCTAGCCGCTGGCAAAAATGGCTGTGGACAGAAAACGAGAAGGTGCAGAACAGCAGGCGGGCACGTGGGTTTCTGAAAATCCTCTGTGCAAGACTGAAGGATAAGGCTCAGTAAACCATGCCAACATTTGTAGACCTCTGGTAGGCCAATAACCCAATTAAATTAAAGACCAAAGAGAGAAAGTACTTCACTCTGTGTGTGGAGTTCCCTGCTCTCTGGTATGTCAACAGCCACTAGTTAAAATGCTTTCGACGGTTTAGGTATTTCGTTCTTGATTAGCCGAATATTCTCAGTGGCCAATCTTCCTTAGTGAATGCTGAAGGCAACTGTTTTGGACCATTTACATGAAACACAGCATTCCTGGCCAGTCAGAAACACTTTGAACTTGGGTCTCAACAGGACCTGGCAGCACCACTGGAAAACTATCAGTTTGTTGCACATTAGCTTACTAAAAGATTGTGGCAGCCAAGAATAACTGGCAACGCACAAGATATATTCTACAATCTTACTATAGTGTTGTTTGCTAAATCAAACACACTTATATCCAAGCAGCTACATTAAAAAGGTACAACGTCTGTCATGGCCACAGCTTAGAAAAACAGGACCTTGTACTAAGAAAAAGGATAGCACCACAACTTTTATCAAGTAGTATCCCTGAATAGGAGTTTAATCAATTTTTCAGAATTTTTTTCAGTAAAACTATCAAAAATACTGTAGGACTTAGAAAATAAACTTTATGTGTCACAAGCTGATGCAGGTTAGATCAGACTAAGTGGCTGCAGCTGACAAGTCCCTAGGTCAAAGAAAAGTTTTCGGCCTTTGTTGGTTCTGTACTGCACTGTCACCTTAACACATAAACTGCTCTTCACCTTTGCTACTATAATGGCTACTTTTATTAAATCTGCTCCATCACATTTTTACTTGATGCATATTTTGACTTGTTTGAAAGGTTTAAAAGAAACCCGTCCCCTTTGTGTAAAAGCCAAGTATCTGTCATTTAGTAACACAATGTTCTTGCAAATTTTTTATTATTTTTACTTTTGCATCTTTTTTTTGGCCTAATGTTATTACATACTTAATAAATGATAGTTTAAATACATTTTTATATGTTTTAGGTTTTGATATGCACTAGCAAGTGAAAAAAAGCCTGTGATTCATTCTAAGGTGATAGTCGTTTTAAGACTGTGGTCATATTAGCAAGGTATGCCTGCATTGTTTCTCTCTTTCCTCCAATCACAAGATCAGCATTAAAATACGACTTTACAGAGACATAATTTTTTGTGTATTCAAACACCACACGATTATTCACTTCTTCAGAAATAACCAGTAAGTTATTTTAAAATGCATTTGACAACCGATAAATTAACTACTGTTTATAGATATACAACCAACTTCCATCACCACAACGCTTAGGTTACTTCCTTCCTCATACGTCCAAGACTGCTCACACACCTCTTCCTGAAACAAGAACCAGAGTTGTCCCTTTATACTTCCACCTCCAATTGTCCTACTGTTCTTCTCAGGATAAATAATCCCTCAGAAATGTAAAATCTCACCTAGCTTGCTTGGAAAGAGGATCAGAAAGGCAGAGTCAAGAAATATATTCAACCCATACAACCACATCCTTACTTGAATCATCCCAAGTCTACCTTCTCTCACTTCTTACAATGAGCTTCAATTGCAAATCTGTCTGCTGCGATAGGCTATATCACATAAAAATACGATATATATTTAAGCATAAATAACTCATACAGTCTGAACACAATTACATAACAAGGGAGTACCAGAGAACTCCAGTTCTTCTACTTTAATGAAGACCAAGACAGCTGCCTAAAAGCCAGCAATGTCTATCTTCTGCCTGCATGGATGCTCATTGTATTAACTAACAAGAGCTTTGCAAGTGAACATAAAACAATTTATGTTCAAGCCAGTGACTCCAAGCTATATTACAGGAACTAATTTTAACACTCCAATTTTCTTTCTCTGTTTGAGCAGGAAGCCATGGTTTACTCTGAACACACTACTGTGTATTCTGCCTTTTAAAGACATCTGAACGCTTCACTAAGAATGTTTTTCAGAGCAAACCAAACAAAACTAACATTGGAGTTTGCAACACTGTTCCAGCTAAATGCATATCAGGCATGTGAAAAGCACATGCAGCAAGAAAGCCGCCCTGAGCAAGAGGGACAAGTGCCTCAGTAAGAGGTTTTTAATACTAAAAAAGACACTAAGCAGACTTGTTTCTTCACACTTCTCTTTTCCTTAAAATTTCTAGACTTTAACTAGTTTATGCATTTCTTCCCTGTATCACTGCTGTTGATAACTGCCACCAGGCTGACCTCGATCTATGGCAACCCTCAGAGCGAGAAACCTCCAAGCCAGCCCATCCTCAACTGCCCTGCTCAGGTACTGCAGATTCAGGGACGTCCCTTCCTTGATTGAGTCAGTCCATCTGTAATGGGATCTTCCTCTTTTCCTACTGCCTTCTACCTTATCAAGCATTACTGTCTTTCCTAGTGGGTCCCATCATATGGCCAAAGTACAAAAGCCTCAGTTTAGTCATCTTGGCTTCTAAGGAGAGTTGTTTATTAATTTAAGTATGTACTAGTCAATGCACTAGAAGAGAACAGTAAAAAAAACAGATTAAAAGTAATTTCTGAAACAGTTTTTTAAAAAAAAACACATGCATGCACACATGCATGCACACCGAAAATAATTAGGAAAGCCATCTGTTGGAATATGCAACAGGACCATTACTGAAGATGTCTGACCAGACTCCTATGGACTTGAGCACCTAGTAGCACAGCTATAAAAATGCAGCCTTCCCACAAAAATTGATAAATAGTTTGTCTTCCACATAACTATAAGAAACCTATAGGAAGTCAGATTTTAATGTGTTTTTCAAAATAAAAAGTAGAGCTTTGACCCACAAGTACAAGAAGGGAGAGAAAGACCAATTCTGTGCCACCGCAATGGTCTGTCGCTAACCACAGTCACAAATACCCCTTTCCAAAGCTATCGTCTGCCTCTGGGTTGGGCTGGAAATTGAAGAGCCAGACAGCAGCTCTCAGGGGGCCTTAAGGTGCCAGCTTTACACTAGAGGGGAGCACATTTCCAAAGGAAGGCACTGATTTCTGAACTACTAAAGTTACATCCAACTCTGCTTTGCTCTCCAGTAACAACAGTACACCAGATTCTCCTTTTGCTCGATGGGGATGGAGCAAAACAGAAGCCAACATTCTCAGAAAGCCTAAACCTTTGCCAGATTCTACAATCTCTGCTTCTCAGCACAGGTGCCTATAAATAGCACTCACTATTACCCAAGTACTTGCCAAGTTATATCTCCCGTTGTGTAGTAAACACAGCCCACATTAGCAAGTCCATCAATGTCATTTCCCTGCAATGCCAAGATTTTCATCTGGCTTTTTGATGACTACAGATATGGCAAAACATGTGCATGTTTGACTTTGGTATTTGGGTTGTTTTTTTTTAAAGACACAAAACTCACTCAGATAATTATGATGTCTTTCTGAAACGGAGAGGGCCACAAGCATGACAATCAAGCATTGAAGTACACTGCCAAATCAAGGCTGGCTCTTCAAATACTAGGACAGCATTTATTGTTGTGCCGAGCAGCATCAATAGCATCTTCCATATCCATAGCCTTACATGTTTACAAGATTCATACAAAAAAAGATTAAAAACCCAGAACTGTGTATGTAGACGTCAAAGCATCTTACACTGACATCTTTGACAAGGCTAGTTCCCTGTTGAGACACACTTACTTTGAGAGTACAATATACTTACTTCTGCATTTAAAATTCCAAGTGGAACTAACAACTGAATTTAGGCCCAAATCTGCAAAAACTTAATTCACCATCACCATAGCCTTAGACAGATTAATGCAATTATAAGGCCGTACCATTATCATCTCCTGTTGGCTTTACACTGCTGCTAACTGTACTGTTTTAAAGTTCATGTTAGTCTTTACTTCTCTTTGCAATTAATTTTTGACTGCAAGGTATCAGAATAACCTTACTTAATGAGCAGTATATGCATATCCTAAACATATTTTTTAGGAAACACTATGGTTTGGCTCTCAGTTCTATGCTCTCTTACATCCTTCTTCAGAAGAAATGACACTCTAAACGGATACAACAAACACCCCAAAGGTTTATCCTCATTTGGCAGCTGGAACTTAAAACTCTACAATAAGGAGGAAAAGAAATCTCACTGAATTGCTCAGTCTCCATAAAACAGGCCAACATGTGAAAACAGCCTGTTGAATTCATTAACCCTAGAAGCATCGCAGCCCAAAGTGGAAAAATCACAAATATCAAATTGTGTATGTGTGTGTGTGTGTCTGTGAGAAGGGGGCTGAGGCATGCTTGGGAGAACCTGCACCCAGGGTCCAAACCAGGTCAAGGAAAGGGGAGGAGGTTGGTACAATGGCCCTACACTTCTTTTATCACACCAATCTCCTTCCTTGGGTATGCATGGGGGGCATCCAGAGAGGGTCTGTGGTGCCGAGAAACTGGGCCAAAAGCCATCCTTAGCTGGCCACACAGCAGTCAGTGAAGGAGGACTACTAGAGGTGGGTTTTTAAAGAGCTATGCAGCCTGATTGGAGCCGCTGAGAGGGGAGCTTCCCCTGGAAAAGAACTGCTTGAAGGGGGGAGGGTTTGGTGAAACTCACAAATAATCAAATCCGTGAAAATCAAATCCACAAATGTGGAGGATCAAATGTACGCACAAAACACTTCTGGGCAATGACTAGTGCTTTCCCTGCAACAAGCTCAGAAGCACTGGATGACTGATGAAAAACAGGTGAACATCCCATCTGATGCTACTAATTTTTAATGTTCACTTGTTGTGTGCCTTCAAGTAATTTCCATCTTACAGCAATCCTAAAGTAAATCTATCGCAGAGTTTTCTTGGCAAGATTTATTCAGAGTGGATTTGCCATAGTCCTCCTCTGAAGCTGAGAGAATGTGACTCACCCAAGGTCATCTAGTGGATTTCCATGACCAAACAGGGATTCAAACTCTGGTCTCCAGCTCTTGTCCAATACCTTAACCATTATACCATACTGGCTCTCACAGAAATCCACGCAACAAGGAAAAATAAGCTGTCATAATCTAGCTATGCAAGGTGCAAAGGTCATTCTTGCAAATGCAAAAACTCTTGAAACTGGAAGAAAATATCTTCCCCATCTCAGTGGTGAGAAGAAAAAAAATGCAATTTCATGTTTATGTCAGAACAAGACAAGCAAGGACTTGTATCCCTACAGCTCTGTTGAAGATTTCACAACTTTTTACTTTTTCAAGTGAAGTAAACAGTTACATACCTACATACATACATATTCATTTATTGCCTGTCAACCCACTGAGGTAAGTCACAGTTTTAAAAACAGCCAAAGGGTACACCCTTAATTGTAAAATCCAAAGGCCAAGTAAAATAACACAGTTCTCACTACCCACCGGACACTCAGAAAGGATGGATCCAGCCAGACCTCCCACCAGAGCGAGCTTCACAGCTAGATTGTTATGCTACAGTGGAAGTGATGCCCTGGTATTGATATTTTCCCCTCATCCAATAAATGCTGTTACAAAGTTTATTTTCATACCTAGTGTTGTTTAAACTGACCGCTTTAAAGGCTACTTGCTATGGAACCCTTTGGTATGGACAGACAGGAGATAAATATCTCAGATAAGTAGCCTGCAGTTTCTTTACCATGTAATTAGGTCTGTGAGTGCTGTTTGTGAAAAATATTTGCTGGCTTTGTATAAAATTATTATCTGCAAGTTCTGAAGAACAGCAGAAGGACTGTTGGAAAACAAAGGTTCCTGCAACGCCTTAAAGACTAACAAACAGGTTAGAGTATAAGCTTTCATAAACAAAGAGCTTGCTACTCTTTATGGTGCTACTAAAATTATTGCCTCAGCCACGTTTTTACTCTGGCTGGAGTTTGCCTCAATCGGTTCACATGAACTGATGGCTGGCATTTCAGCCAGGAGGTCATATTCCATTTTGTTGTTGTGTGCCTTCAAGTCATTTCAGACTTATGGCGACCCTGAAGAGGGGAGGACTCAAATTTTAGCTGGCCCCAGATTTGGAGATGGAGGGAGCCAGGGACGGGCAGCTTCAGCAAGCCCAGGGACCATTTCTGATGCCATGCACTGAACTGCTACTGAAAATATGTTTTTGTTGTTTGTTTGCTTGTTTTCGTCTTTTCTTTGTCAAGCTGGAAGTGAACCAATGTTCTTTCCTGGTTTAAGAACGTAAAAAGCGCCCAGTGAAAAAGAAAGGTCCTGTGTTTTGCTTTAGAGGAGAAACACAAACACAATTTTTCTTGTTCCAATCATCCCAAAAGAAAGTCCCTCAGCTAAGTTGCTAAAGTAGCCTAAATTGCAAAACTAACATGGGTGTTAAAGGATAAGCCAACTGAAGATTTCTTGAAAGATGAGAAACCATTCTGAGCAATAAGAAATCTAACAATGCAATAATCTGTGCCCTTTGTGCCACATGCTGTCCACTCTGGAGTACGTCTTGCTGGGTCATCTCCCCACCGAGGCAGAAAGGTAGAAGGGCAGATCGGGGGAAAGGAGCACAACATGCCAGCACATCCCTATGGCCTCCACAATCAAAGGAGTCTAGTCTCTAAAGTCAAAACAGGACTGGCAAGACAAGCTTACTACTGTATTTGTGATTATTTTTAAAAGTAGCTTTTAGAAATAATGCTTCAAAACAAATATCAAATACAAAAATTCAGAACACAATGGAACATTCAATAAACATCTCTCAATTCCAACTTCCCTCTGACCAACAGCCTTACTCACTTCATTGTGACCATGCACACTTACTAAACAAAAGGATGAAGTAAACTTTGTTATGTAGCTTCCAGTACCTCACACACAGGGAGAGAGCCAAGGCTCGGTCAAGGTAGTCCTCTGAATGGGTACAGTCAATTTCAAGCCCCTGCTACAATGGAGCAAGAAGCAGGGAACAGCATAGGATGCACACTGCCATGAGCACTTGCAAAATCCAGAGGCCTCCCTACAAAGGCTCAGGTCCCAACCCGGCTGCTGTTGTTGTGTGCCTTCAAGTCATTTCCAACTGAGGGCAACCCCAAGGCAAACCTACAATAGGGTTTTCTTGGTAGACCAGGGATCTGCTAGCAAGACTTGCCTCCAGTTCCTTGGGTGACCTAGGCCAATCACTCTCTCAGCCTAATCTATTTTAGAATGTTGTTCTAGAACAGTGGTTCTCAACCTGTGGGTCCCCAGATGTTCGTGGACTTCAGCTCCCAGAAGCCCTGAGCATTGAGCATAGTGGCTGGGGCTTCTGGGAGCTGAAGTCCATGAACATCTGGGGACCCACAGGTTGAGAACCACTGTTCTAGAATATGACGCAGTGGGATGAATGTGTTGTCTTGAGTTTGCGGGATGAAAAGTGGGGTATCAACAAAACAAACAGAGAAACAGCATATCATTCTGACCTGCTTTTACACAAAACACCAGTGTTCCCAGCTTATTATTACTATGGTGGCAGACAGCACAAGGAAACCCTTACTGCTTCCCCAAGTGAAGATGCTCCTTCTAGAGAAAAGATGGCTGCAGGCTAAAGTGCTTTAAATACTTTATTTTTTTAAGTCCTTTAAATTATCACTTTTGGTACTTTCTGCATTTAACTTCCTCTGACCTCTCCATCTAAAACCCCAACATCCAATTTCCTCTGCCAACCATGGATATAGTGTTTGTACCTGAAATTCTAGACAAAGTTCCATTTATCTCATAAAGTAAGATCTAGTCCATGAATGCTTAAGCCATGCTGTGTTAGTCTTTAACACGTCACAGAACTCTGTTGTTCAAACGTAACTGACAAACAATTGCGTTTATCCATTTGACATAATCTGCAAAGGCAAATTCATTTGCTCATGATTCAAATTACTTTGATTCTGGTGTGACCGCAAAAGGAACACTTGTTTCTTTAACTTGAGTTAACCTGAAAAGGCATCAACATTAAGAGCTGGTAATGTGCACATTTATTTAAATGTACAGCCTCAAAGTAGGATTTCAAATCTTTCAAACTAGATTAGGGGTGAGAACCTTTGCTTCTCCAGATGCTTTAGACCCTCCAAAGCCTCAAAAGGCGGGGCCCATAGTAAGGGACTGGTAATCCCAGATGCCTTGAGGGTCAAAGCTACCCAAGCCCTCCTCAAGGCAGTTCGAGGGAGACAATTAATTTGCTTCTTGCCTTTGATGGCAAAATTCCTCCTTATCTCCAGGAACCATTCTGCAGAGTTTTGAGAATTCATTTTGGATCTAAACAGTCACTGAAATGCTCTTTTAAGAGAGCATGGCTTAAATTTTATTTATTTATGGCATTTGTATGTTGCCCCCTAGGAAAATTCTCTGGCTGGCTCACAATAAGTAATGCCTACACACAACCAGTATTTTTATTTACTTAGGGCATCTGGGCAATATCTGTCATCTTTCATTCAAAACTATTTCTAAAAGCAAACACGTTCTAAGATTACGTTTATTTGCTGGGTTACAACAGCCAAGTGCTCCACGTCTATGATAACTGACAGACGCCTAACAAAAATAAATAAATGGTTATCTGTAGGTATTCAGAATAAGCTTTACTAAACATTTAGAAACTGCTGGTAAGCATCAAAGACGCCATGTTCAAAGAGCATTCCATACCAAAGAGAATCAAAATAATGCCTGAGAAGGGCATGCGTGCTGCTGATAACTCAAGCCGAAGGAGATAAAAGCAGGCAAGCAACCGCTAATCTGTTCACAAGAGCAGCTACTGGTGTAGAATCTCAGACAAAAATTACAAAAGCAACTCAAAAAGGGTTGAAGATTAGTGACCACCATCATTTACACTCGTATCAGAACAAAATAATGCTTTTAGCTGGAATCTTAAAACATCTGTGACCAACTAAGGTTATTAATCTGATAGCAAGGCTTCCAAGTTCACAGAGATTCAGTCTTTCCAACTACTAGTAAATTCTCAGCCTGACTCTGCTAAAATTTAATTACTGATGGGACTGCTAAAACCAACATGGCACTGGGTACCAGTTAGTTACAATAGCAAACAAGCCTGTTTCTTAGATATCAGTAAGTATTTCCACAATGTTCATTCACTTTATACTTGGTGAAGCAGCTAGGTGCCAACCATGCTGGCCACCTGTACCACTTGGGCTCTTATCCAGCACTACTCATGTCTCTGGGAATAGGATCAGTGAAATTCAATGTGATGAAACATGTGTTGATTTTTTAAAATTCTAATATTTACAAGCACCCTCTCCAAAACCAGCTTTTCCCAAGAAACAAGCCTCCGAAGTACCTAAGCCTTTTGAACCTGCTCTGACTTTGTCTCTAGCCTTGCCAAATTTTTGTTTACACCTTGAGCCAGAAAAGCTGAAAACAAAACTAAGCACCTAGATGTCACTGTTTGGGTTATCAGAAGCTTTATGTGCCTTTCTTAAGCTAATCTCTCTTAATTTTGACCTTTAACATATTTTGGAACAGAAGTCTGTATTTATGAGGCACACTTGCTTTTTGCTTCTGTCCCCTCCCCATCAAGTTTCTCCTCTTACAAAAAAAAAGGGATGAAAAAGGCACAAGGAAAATCTCTGAATGATGCCCAGCCCTACTCAGCACTCAGCTGCTCCCCTCTGTTGGTTCCGTCCACATCAAGGCAGCCAGTCAACAAAATCAGCCCTGCTTTATAAAGGAGCTGACCTGCCTAGCCTACCCCAGAGCCTGAAAAATTACTGACAAGCAAGGAGGAGCGGCCCACTTGCAGCCCCCTTCTAGCTCCATAAGACAGGAGACACTCGGCCCTGCTGAGAATGCAGCGAAAGGCTGAGGCTTCATGAGCTCTTCATCCAAAGGTCTGTCATGCTCCATGTCCCTTCTAAACAGAATAAAATCAACAACTTACACAGCTGTTGCATTCCCCTGATGGCAGGGCTGATGTGGACTTCAAATTTCTCACTCCAACACGATGTATCAAGCTGGAAGAAATTCACACTGCCCTCAAACTACCCATGCTCTGTTTTATGGAGACTCCATAAATATTTTAAGAATCACAGGCCTGCCCTATCTTGATAGCAGAAGCAAAAGAAGGTCAAATCTCACCTCATGCTGAAAGGCTACAATTTAACTGAACTCCATTTAATGAAACAGAAACTATAAACAGAAGGCCTACAGGCATGTAGGTAGGCCACCAGTGGTTGCCCTGGCCCCGTATTCTCATGGCACTTCTTTGTTCTCCTCTTTGGAGCCCATTCAAATATTGGTCTACAGATGTAAGTGCAATTCTGAATACACACACACACACACAATCACACTGAGGAAACTGAGACATGGACCTGAGCCACCCACAGTCCTACGTAATGTCATATGCATTTTGAAGTTCCAGATTTCACAAGAGTGTTGGTAAGTCTGACCTATGCTACTGGTTCATGCAATTATTTTCCTTGTGGGCATGCACAGAAATAACTCCTGTATTTTGTGTTGGTGGAAAAAAAAGTCAGTTGAATTAGCCCTCTGTTTTTGGAATCTACAGTGCTTGTTTTGGGCCAACCACTAAAACCTGTGATCTGGCTGTCCATGCTCAAATTTAAACAGAATATCTTTGTTTTCTCATACATGTTAGACACCCCACTGAATTTCTAAAGACCTTCTACTTCATGTTGTAGAGGATAAGACTTTCTGGACAAGACTGCTCAAGAACAGAGCCCTTCTGGGGCTCCTACATGGTGGTGAACAGGATTGTGGCAAGCCAGCTGACACCAGCCATTATTTTGGGAATAAAATACTTTTGAAGGAACTGTTAGCTGCTCTTATTTCAGTGTTTGTTCTGTATTTTCTCCCTCATGTGGCCCAGGTCACAGGCACAATCTGGACAGAGAAGTGAAACATGGAGGGGAATAGAAAGATCTACCATCAAAATTTTATAACATTCCTGTGCCACACTTTCTGCAAGGAACTTAGGAAAGCATACAGTTGTCCCCGCCCCCCCGCCATCTCCTTCCCTCTATTTTATTTTTGAATTAACTTCCATCCTTCCTTTCTCCCAGCGCAGGACTCAACAGACTTTACAACACAAATTAGACCAAACACAGCTGAAATCTATTATAACATTACAGAATAATTAGTAACAAGTATGCTATCATATTAAATCCAGGCATGAAGCACATGTACATGAAGTACATGTAAAACATATTTTATACAGTTTAAAAACATAACAAAAGAGAAGGACAACACATAGTCCCACTTCTAAAACAGTGTTTTTAAGATAAGATTGGTGAGACAGTCCATGCAAAGACGGTGAATTTGATTAGCAATGTAATAATTAGCAGTGTCAGAAATGCAAGCCTCTTTGTTTTTATCCATCCCTCATCTACACGACTAAGGTATGTTTAAAAATCCTACACAGCCATGAATCTCACTGGGTTTCTCTCAGTCTCTGCCTCACCTACCTTGTACCTGGTAGCAAAATTATGGGAGAAAGGGATTAGATATATAAATATGCACCAAAACACAACAGACCTCTTTTAGGATGAAAAGTCTCTTTATATATTCTCATGTATGTAACCATGGGGGGGGAACTAAACCACTTACTTAAAAATACAAGTATAAAGGGATGGGGTCTTAAAAGGAAACATACAAGCACATGTTGGAGAACTTAATCTGTCATTTTGCTATGGAAAGGACAAGCATGAATAGTAGTAGAAGCAATAATAGTAGAAGTAACAAGTAGTAGTATCATCTTTATTATTATTGCTAATTCATTTTTATTCCACATTTCCCCCAACACTGAGACTCTAAAGGTATTTCAGACTGGAAAAGCTGAGCAAAAATAATAGTAATAGTAGTAATAGTAACAGTAATAATAATAGCAATCAATAATAGTAGTAGTAGTAACAGGATTCACATTACTTTTAATTGATTTATATTCCACTTTTTCCAACACTGGGACTCTGAGCTGTTTCCTTTTAAGGGCATTTTACAATGGAAAAAGGAAGCAATAGTAACTTACAGTAGCATCAGTAACCATATCTGGACCTTAATCCTATTGTTAGTCTCAGCTGCAGCAGAGCCATTGAATCAACTGGATTTACCTGGTGTTGATTCATATTCAACAACTGATTTAATGGGTCTGCTCTAGTCGGGACAAACCAACAGGATTCCAGCCATTATGATTAATTCACTGGTACCCCACCAGCTTCCAAATATTGAGAGTCTGAGCGATTTGTTTAGGGCGTTTTGCAGTGAAAAGAGGAGCAATAGTCCTAAGAACAGTAAAAACAAGTAGTAAAACCAATAAAAAAAATAGTAAAACCAGTAGTACAGAATTGCTGGGCCGGGTCAGGCTGTGAAGACAGCGACCACAGAACCGAGCCAGCAGACTTCCCCTCCTGCCCAGAGGAGAGTGACCGTATTATTATTATATTTACTATTATTTCTTCATTTACATCTCCCTCCCGCCCGCTATAACCCCAGGCGGCTTAGAAAGATCCCACCCACCCCCGGCGCCAAAGGATTTAGGGAAGAGACCGACAACGGGACTAACGGAGGAGGGCAGGGGCCGGTTTCCTACGAGAAAACGCCTAGGAGCCAATTTACGGCAGAGGATGATACTACTTAGATTTGCAGCTACCGAAAGGGAGGTCACTGTCCGTCATTTTTGCTTTTGTATCTGCTTTGTGTGCATGTTTTCTAGCCTCCTCCTTCCCACACTTACCTTAATAAAGAAATATTAAAAAGGAGTAACGGAGGGAAACAAGTGGAGGAGGAGGGGCAGGGGCGCCGGCCAGGGTGCCCCTGGGCGCATGCAAAGTGCCACCCTCCCCTCCCCTCCCCTCCGGAAGCTCCGGGCGGCCACTTGGGAGGGGGCCCGAAAGTGGCTTTCCCTTCTTTCTTAATCCTCCGTCCGCCCGTCCGTCCGTCCGCCGCCCCCCCGGAACGACCAACGGCCACCAGGCCAGGAAACCTGCCCGGACGCATTCCTGGGGTGGGGGGAGAAAGGGGAGAGGAGGAGGAGAATGGCGGCAGCGGCGGCGACCGCCGTCCCGGCCCTGAGAGGAGCCTCCTTCCTCGTCCTCCTCCTCCTCGCCGCCCCCGGGGCCATCCGGGGCGGGGGCGGGGGGCTCACTCACCCTTGGAGTAGAGGGACTTGGGGGACTCGAGGTCGAGGTCGGCGCTGAGGAGAGAGATGAAGTCCGAGGGCATCGCAGCTCCCGAGGATCGGCCGGGCGGGGTGGGGAGGCGGCGGGGGGGCGGCGGGGGCGGCGGGGACGACGACGACGACGTGAGGGGACAGAGGAGGCGGAGGCGGGAGGAGGGGACGGACGGAGCGGCCGTGAAGACGACGACGAGGCCGAGGGCTCCGCTGTGGCGGCACCGGGGAGAGGGACGGAGAAGGCAGCGGGCCACCGCCGGCAGCGACCGACTGAGGTCCTCGTTAGCCGCCGCCGCCGCCGCTCCTCCTGACAGGAATCCGGTGGCTGCTGCTGCTGCCGCCCAGCGGGACCGCCCCCTCTCTGTGGGCAGTGCGCATGCGCCTCCCGACCTCCCGATATGTGGGATCTAGGCGGCCGCCGAGACGGTAAGGGGGAGAAGAGAGCGGACGGGGACGGGGGTGTCTAAAGGGGATGCCGAGGCGCATGCGCCGAAGCTCGAGCTCTGGGAGGCGAAGAACTAACAATAAAGGGAAAGAGGCCTTGATGTACGCATGCGCACCCAGCATCTCTCACTCTCTCTTGCCCCCGCCCTTTCGGGCCTCCACGAATAAAACAATTCCTCGGTGTTCGGGAGCGTTTGAGGCACGCGCGCTGCTCGCCGACGGTATATTAACGGAGGAAGAAGAGGTGAAGCGGGGAAGTGAAGGTGTTAGGGCGCATGTGTGCGTGAAGAGGCCTACTGTGACTGGGAAGCGGTGAGGAGGGGGAAGTTGTTTCTGCGCATGCGCTTGACTAAGCCTCGGGGAAAGCGAAGCGGGGGGAAGGCCTCTTTGTGAAAAGCGGGGGGAGGGTCTGGAACAGCATCTCTCATGGCGGCGGGGGGAGGCTGGAAGAGCCGGGCCACTGACGGAGGGACTGAAGCCGGGCGAAGGGAGGGCGGGCCTTGATAGTTTTTAAACAATTTATATTTCTGCAGTGTATGTTTTTCTTTATTTTTATTTCTGCGTTAATGATCTGTCTGATTTTAACCATATTGGTCTTGCTCAGCCACCCAGAATGCTCTGCGAGCAGAAGGGGAGGATAACGGGGGTTAAAGCAGAGCTCGGGAAGCGCGGCCCTCCCGGAATCCCCCCGAGAAGCGGCTCTCGCTGCCGCGGCCCTCAGGATCCCAGACGCGCGACGCTGCCAGCTCTGGCCTGCAGAGGAGGAGCGGGAAGGCCCTGGCCCTCGCCGGGAAGGCCCCGGGGCCCGCGGCGGGCTTCTCCAGCGCAAGCCCACCGAACAGGGCGGCGCCTTGCTTCCACGTGGGAGGCGCGCGCGCTCGAGGCGCGGGCGTAAAGGCAGGTTGGTGGAGGCTCCTCCGGCTGCTCGTGCGCAGAAGGAAGGCGGCAGCATCGGCGGAAGCGCTTCTGGGCACGCCGCCGCCGGCGCGGCTGTGACTTCCACCGGCTGTGGGGAGCTCTGTGACGACAGCAGCCGCGTTGCTTGCCAAGGAACGACACCGAGAAGGCCCCGTGCCCGGTGGGCGCCCGTCGCGCCTCAGGGAGCGGGAGAAGGGCGGACCTCGGTGCGGGCGAGAGGGGCAGCGACGCGCGGAGGCCAGCCGCCCTTCAGAGGAATGCAGAAGGGCAAATGGAAGTGGAGAGTGCCGTCTTTCTCCCCTTCCTGGGGGAAGGATGACACGCTGTGAATCCTCCTTCTCCCAGAAGAGCAGCCTAAAAAGGGACGGGCGAGCTGGGGAAAAGCAGAATCCAGCAGCATCCGTAAGACTAACTGGTTTACTTCAGCGTGAGCTGCTGTGGGTTTCAACCCCCTTGCCCAGTTTTGCTGCTGGAGTTCATACTAAAGCACCAAGTGCGTGTCTGTTCCAGGGTTGCGAGGGTGGCGTCCCAGTGTAATAGGACAGAGGAAGATGCAGTTGTGACCCTGGCTATAAAACTTCAAAGAGCTGTGCAAGATGATTCAGGCCTCCATCTTAGTATCTATCCTCCTTGCCAAGAGTCAGTTCCCTTGAAATGACGCACTTCTTCCATCCCTTGTTGCATGTGCGGTTGTGAGGATACAGGTGTTAACATGTGCAGCGTGCCAAGAAACTCTTATTGCTGTTCACACCTCTGCTAATCGGAATTTGTGAATCCATCCCAATTCAGCAATTTCTCTTTCCACTCTTCTCTTGAAACGTCTTTGTTCTTGGACTGTTACTTGAGGATCGATCAGTGACTGTCCAGAAAGATTAAAATGTTTTGCCACTGGTTTTTGGAGTACTGGCATTTCCTGTTTCAAATTTGTGTCCAATTTCTCCCATTGCATAGAAACTCTCTCATTTGTCCAGCATCAAGAGCAGACAGCCACAACTGACCAAAGATAATGGTTGAGCCCAAATGCTGAAACCCATTTCCTTCTCACCATGGCTGTGTTGTACAAAGTCCTGAGAAACAACCGAACACAGCCAAGTTTACTTTGGGCCGGAGGAACAATCGGTCCAGCTCCAGTCCATCCCATTATGCTCGTCTGTGAAGCTTTTCCAGGAAGGTGGGCATTAACGGGCTGTCCTCTCCCGCCGCCACCACCACAACCACAACATGTCAGATGTGATCTCATCAACTGAGCCAAGTTACTTTCACCCTGCAATATTAGGGTGTGTGCCTGTGTTGCAGTTTTATTTTGGGAATGAGTGGGAGTGGGGGTGGGGACGGGGACAGCTTCCCCTGTCGTCACCACAGTGTGACTCCAGCCACGCCGGTCCTCACCAGGCGCACCGCCTAACCCCAGACAGGAGATGACTGGAAAGCCACATGCTTTGCATGGCTGAGTCACACACAGACACACGCTTTCAGTGCAACAGCATCAGTACTGTTATTTTATTCGGTTACAGCCTGCCTTTTTTGCAATAATGGGACTTAAGATGTGTTACAAATTATTAAAACCACTTCAAAAATCCCACAAAAAAAGTTTTTTATACATTGTTTTAAAAGCATTAACTATTCATTAAAAGACAATATTTAGAAGATCAGCAAAATATATTGGTACACTGTTAAAAGCTCATCACAGTCCATTCCTACAAGCCTGCAGGCAGAAAGAGAACCACTCACAACCACAACATTTAAAAAATATTTTAAAAAAATAGCCTACAAAAGATGGATCACTTTCCATACTCCCCCCCCTTAAACTTTATAGCATGTAATTGCAGAGCCTTGACAAGAAATTTGGATGTTCTAAAGGACACATATTTCACAGCATCAGGCAAGAGAAAACTAACCTTCACAAAAGAACTTCCCTTGGGAGATTTCAACACAGAAAGAGACCAAGGACAGGGCCAGCCTGGTCTCCCTGGGGAGGGAGTTGCTAAGCCTGGGAGCAGCCACCGAGAAGACCCTCTCCCATCTTCCCCCCAAAGACGCCAAAGAAGGTGGTGGGACCAGGAAAAGGGCCTCTCCCAACAGTCGTAGAGCTCAAGGAGGCTCATATGAAACAAAGGCCCTTCTTTTGCTCCATGCTGTCCCATGTCTAGCATAATGAAAAATGGGGGGGGGGCATGCACTGAGCCCTGGGAATCTTGGTTTTACAGCCCTCATCCAGAATTGGGAAGTGTTAACTTTCTGGCCCGCATGGCTGTTCTCGCCCTCTTGGAATCCAGTTCTTTCTCCTTCCCTCCACAAATCAGCTACATCCCACTGCATTCCAATTCAGTGATGTGGGGAAAAAAAATTCTTTTTATCAGTTCTGAATAATTTGGCATTATTTATTTTTCTGAAAACTTCCCAGGATTGTGGGGGGGAGTAAGAAAAAACAAACAAAAGGTTGCAATCTGTCTTTTCTGTGCCATTCATCACTTCAGGCTTTTTGTTCTTTCTAAAACAAACAGAGCTAATCTTTTCCATTCTTCTTTCTTTTTGCTCAACCTCCCCCAGACTTTGGGATGCTAAGGCTGCATATTTCTCTCCCTCCTCAACTGAATGCTTGTTGGGGTTTTTTGTGTGTTTGTTTGTTTGTTTTTAAAGCTGGCACACATCACTGCTGTTTCTTTCTGTAACTGCTGGGGAAACAGTAAAAGTAGCAGGCCTCACAGCAACCCTGTATTATCGGGCAACCTTCCACTAGTGCTTGAATTGCTTCCTCCTGACCTTTGTGGGCAGAGTGCATTTTAAAACAGTGCTAGAACTTTGTGCATTTATGTATTTTTTTTTCTTCCATTCTTACTACGTGTTGGAGATGTCCCTTTAGAGGATAGGTTGGGTCCTTGGGCTGCGTGTGGTCCCGAGGACATTTTCAGGCCCTCAGCTGCCTCACTTACGGCCAAACTGGGGTTGCCAGGTCACCTCCCGTCTTCATGGGTCATCTCCAGGCAGGAGATGGCGGTACCAGTTTTCCAGTTTTTGGAGGCTCAGCTCCAAGCAAGAGACAAAAGGCTGTGGCCACATTTCCAGCTCACTTAGCAGATCACGAGCTTGCAAAAAAATGTCAAAAACAGAAGTGAATTTCTATTAACTTCCAGAGCATTGAGACCTGCTTTTTTGGTAGTCCATGCCGCTGCCCCCCTCCGAGTGTGGCCTCTGAAACTGCAGTTGCCAGCTGTTTTTGCTGCAGAGGATTGACTTTTAAAAAAAAACAACAACAACAGCTTTACAATACTGCTCCAAATATCCAGGAACAAATTTCACCTATTGGAATGGAACTTAATTTAGGAAGGTCAAGGCTGGGCTGTTATGTACTGGTCTTAAAGGGCATTAATCCCCAATCATTAAGACTGCATAGGAAGAATCTTCCTGTGTGTCTGCTTAAAATATTTCCACACATATTGCAGACCTATCAACCCAAGAATGGGGAAAATGCCCCACCAAGAATATTCTCATGGCCCTCAACACCTTCCAAATCCACAGACACAGCCTTTCTCTGGGCCCCAAAACAGGCTGAAATGCTGCTTCTCTAAGAGGAGAACATTACCATTTAAATAGATTGCACAGTCTCCCTGTAGGATTTAATTTGAGATCAGAAGAGGGATTCTGGACACCGTGTTTTCTGTTTTATTTTTCAGTAGCCCACACAGGCCACTGGTTGCCCTGGGGCAGAGAAGGACTTGTGACAGTTGCCCACCGCAGGAAGAAACCCAAGGTACGCTGCTGTACCTGCCTTTCTCCCAAAAGTGGAGGTGCCTATTATTCTGTGTGCAGGGGGGAAATGGGAAAAGCTAATTAAGATTTTTAAGCCAGCTGTTATTGTGATGAAGAAGGGCAGGGAAGGGCAAATTAGCAGGTGCTTCCTTAATAGCACTCTGAAGCCTGAGTGAAAGGCTTGATTATTTTCCAGTGAGCATTTGGAAGAATATGTCAGGAAATAATGAGAATCTGTCAACAGCTTTGGCAGTTCCCTGGTCACAATGGTACTTCCTGACTCATTGCTAACCTTGGCAGAGAAAGTGTGTATGTGTGTGTTGCGGTATTGCTTTTTGGCTCCTAGAACATCCCCTCCAACTGTCCCAATTCAGCAGGGACAGTCCTGATTACTCTTCTATTGTCCCACTTTTTCAGCTGATTTTAAAATGTCCCAGTTTCTTTCTCTTCCTCCCACTTTCCCCATTTATCCTCATCTTACTTAAATTTCTACAAGTTTGGTTCAAAGTGCAAAAGTCATCTACACTCAGTTAACCTGAGGAGAGGAGAGGAGAGGAGAGGAGAGGAGAGGAGAGGAGAGGAGAGGAGAGGAGAGGAGAGGAGAGGAGAGGAGAGGAGGTGGCAGAGTCCTGACCTTCCCAGTAGACGGAGGTAAAAGCAAACTGCTGGAGCCTCTCCCAGCTTGCGTGCTCCTCTTCGTTAATTATTTTTGCCATCTTGACTACACCCTGAGGTTGCGTGGCCACACCTGTCGTGGTTTTTATTTGATTTGAAATGGTGGGAGAACATCCACCAGCATCCTTTGAGGAAGGACAGTGGCAGGCCAGTGTGGCCAAGACTAACAACGTCTTTTGTGGGTGTGCAACCAGGAAGTGCACCGCTGCCTTGCGGAAGGTCCATATCATGTAAAAGATTTGCCAAGGATCATTTCTTTCAAAAAGAGCACCCAAGTGCTTCTCAGACAAAGCAATATGTCTCCGATTTATGCAAACCTTTCTTTCATTTTGCAAATTATTCCTTGGCTGTTGCAATGCTCTCCGTGTGAAGAGCCAGCATGGGGTACTAGCTTTTGGTGCTGGCTCAGGTCTCCAGGGTTTGAATCCCAATTCAGCCACAAAACCCTCCTGGGTGACCTTGGGCAAGTCACTCTGTCTCAGCCCCAGAGGGAAGGCAAGGGTAAACTCCTCTGAACAAATCTTGCCAAGGAAATAGGGTCAGTGTGGTACAGTGGTCTGACCACTAGACTAGGACTCCAGCAGACCAAGAACACCTCGGAGACACAGATAGTGTAAAAACAGAAATTAAAAATGGCCAACCCAGAATGCAATCCAGAAATGGCCAGAAGTTCATGCCCAGGGGTTTTTTTTTTTAATGATAAATCATGCAGAAGAGAAGGGCTGCAACCTCTTGAAAAGGTGAGCTGCCACTCCTGGAAACTTCTAGAAGAGACCATGCACCCTCTTCTCTTCCTTTTTCTATTCTTCCCCCAAGAAAAGGGACTGTTCTGCAGGGGACGGGCTGGCAGTCTGCAGGGCCACGGGCTGGCTGGCTGGCTGGCTCTGTTTGCCAAGGGGTTGCTGGAAGCAGCTGGCATCGAACCACCAGACAGGAGCTATAAAACTGCCTACCGCTTCTTCTCCTGGGGCAAGGGCCTCTCTTTAGGAGGCAGTTATGGCTCTCCTTAAGACACTATTATCTCTCCAAACAGAGCTTTATTGAAGCAGAAAACCTTTCGGAGTTGTGTAATACCTTGAAACCAGTCCCGTGGCCTCCGCCACCGCCAGCAGGAGCAATAACAGCCCTGGATGGCCTTGTATGTTGGCTGCTTTTTCACTCCCTCTGGGCTGAGGCTTCCCGGTCCTGGTTCTGACACACAAAAGCAAGCAATAAAATCCCCAAAGGGGTGGCAGGCGAGTATCAGCCAGCGTAAAAGCATGCAGGAGATATAGATGACTCAAGGAAAAGAGGAAGCTCTTCCGCACTCCCTCTGGGGGCCCTGATCCTCCTCTCCTCCCAGCTGGCGAGGATGGCTTGCACGAGAGCAGGGCTGCAGGGTGTAATGAAAAGGGAGAGCTGCAGCCAGACTGGGCCAAGTCTCCAGAGGAACTGACTCCTTATGGACAAAGAGTTCTGTCTTGTCTGTGTTTCTTGCAGATGAGTTTTTAGAAGGAATCTAGCCGTACCTCTGAGACCAATCTTAACACAAGCCTTTGTGGATTGCAACCACTTCTTCCGATGCACTGATGGAGTGTAATACTAATGCCACGAGTGTTTCAAGCACACAGCTGAGATCAGAGTAGAAAGGGATCCAGAAGGATATGCAAATTGCAACCTTGCCCAGGAGGGAGCCAAAATTAGGGCATTGGGCCTCTCCAAATAAGAATAAGCTGGCCCAACTGACATTCTCCTTCAGTCTCAAAATTTCTACCATTGCAATAACTTAAAACTTTACTTGTGCCTTTAGAGATATAGTTTAGGCATCTGAAGGAAAGGGGCAGGCAAGGTTACCTAGCTATAAGTTATAAAAGCTACAGTTGTCAATGATTTTCAGTGTTTCGCTCTCTGCAATGCTAGAAATTTGGGGAGTGAAGGAAGCTTTTAGTGAGGGGGAAACAGAATTCTTAACTGGGAGGGCATTTCCCTAATTTCTCTACACCCACTCAGCTGCATTCCTGTGACAAGGGCCATTTCTGGAAGTCCTGCTGTTTATGATGGGTCCTTGGGGAGGAAGGTGGATGAATCAAGCCACCAGTCCTCAGTAAGTACCTTCTGCGCCTGGACCTCTCTCTGCCTTTTTTCGAGGGGGACGGAGCAGGCTGTTTCAGGCACAGAGAACGACTGACGCAAAAGCAGCACAGAGCAGGGAGGGAAATAAATAGCTGGAAGAGACTGCCAAGCTTTTGTGGTCAGAAAGAGCCCTCCGAAGCAAAAGAGAGTGTTGGGGCCCCTTTCCAACGGGGAGGCTGCAGCCTTCGGAAAATAAATCACAATGGCACCGGTCAAGGTCACCCATCCGTTGTAGCCGGAATGGCCATCCCACCCTGACCCCACCAGATCGCTGGTCTGGTGTCAGATGCTTCATGGGGCAGACCCAGTTGGTCCTTGGACTGTAGATCCACCCAGCAGGAAATCTAGGGATCCCTTCTGGGGCCCGGATTGGGGACTAGGAAAATAGCGCTGCCAGAAAGTCTGGGAAGTTGGCAATATGGTTCTAGATGGGCCCCTGGGATCTCTGGATCACTTGAGGCAGCGGAAACAACAGATTAATGTATAACAGACATCAGTTAAAAACAGAACATCAGTTTCAAACAATAGTTAACATGCATGATATCAGCTTAAAAGACCAAATAATACAAACGCCTAATTAAAAGAGCCAATACATATTTAAAATTCATTGTTAAAATCCACAATTTAAAACCATCCGGATAGGCCTGCTGGAAGAGACCGGTCTTCCAACACTGCTTTAAATCCAGACCACGTGTTCTAAAGACCCCTGGGGCCCACTCTCCAAGAGTGGGGTCTCCAGGTAGGACAAGGAAAGGATCTCGCCTGAAACCCTAGAGAGGTGCTGCTGCTGCTGCTGGTCAGAGCTGGCACTATTAACCTAGATGGGCCCTTCTGGCTCGAGACCGGGACAGCCCTCCAAGTTTCCTGATTTTTTGCCTGATTTTGGAGGCTGGGCAGGGTTGGGCCTGGCTAATTCTCAGGTGAGAGACACCCGGGAGGGAGCCTGCCAGGGAAGGCTGCCCAAGGAAGGAATCCCGCCCCACTGAAGCCCTGGGGAGCCGTGGCTGCTGCCGGCCGGAGTTGGCACCGCTGTTCTCGAGGGGCCCCGGGGTCTCTGGCTCAGTATGCCCTACGGCAGCAGAAGACCCCGGCCCCACTCCCCGAACCCTGAGGGAGAGCCTGCCCTGCTGGGCTAAAGGGAGGCCCACGAGTCTGCCCCCGCGGCGGGGGGCCGCGAAGACCCTGTAGCCCCGCCACGCAGGGCGGCCAACACCGAGCCCCCTCCCCACACGCGCGCGCACAAGGGCCCTCTGGCGGCGGCGGCTCCGTTTCCCGGGGCTCCGGGCGGAGGGGCGGGCGCCGGGAAAGGGCCCTGCCCGGGGCTCCTGGCATTCATTCGGGCGGCGGGCCCCAGCGAGGGGGTCTCACCCCGGATAAGGCTGCCTCTCGGCCGCTCCGGCCCGACGCCCCGTCCTCCCTCCCGGAGCCCCCTGCCCGGCGGCCGCTCCTTACCTGGCGGGGGCGCGGCTCTCCCTCCGCAGCCGGCGGGGCCCCAGGGCCAGGCGTGGGCCCTCGGCGGGGCCCGGGCGGGCGGCGGCGGCGGCAGCGGGGCGGCCTCCTCGGGGCCCCTGGAGCGCATGGCGGGCGGGCGGCGGGGGGCCCGGGGGGCGGCGGGCGGCGGGGCCGGCCAGCCCCGGCGCGCGGACCCCGGCGGCGCCGCCAGCTTCCTCGACGGCGGCCGCGGGAGGCCCTCTCCTCCGCCGCCGCCGCCGCCGCCGCCGCCTCGGGGCCGCGAGCGCTCCTGGCCGGCTCCCGCGGCCGCGGGGCCCCCGGGTCACCCGCCGGGGGAGGAGCCCGGCCGGGCCGCCCCCGTCCCGCCCGCCCGCCCGCCTCCCCCGCGCCCGGCGCCCCCCCGAGCGCCGCCGCTCTGGGGCGCGGGCGAAGGCGACGGGCCCCTTCCCGTCCGTCGCGGCGCCCCCGCGGCCCCCTGGAGGGGCGGCCCGCTCCCCAGAAACGGCGGGGCGGCCCTCAAACTGCGGGGGTCCGCGGGAGGAAGAGCGGGGCTTCGGCCACCAGTTCCCGGGCGCCCCGCTCCCCGCGACGGGAGCTGTGGACGCCCGCGATTCGGGGGGGGCTTCGGGACCCCCCGAGCGCGGCCGCTTTTGCGGGGGCAGATGGCTCTCTCGTCCGCCCCCTTGGAAGGGCCCTCCGAGCACCGCCGGCCCATCCTCCTCCCGTCCTCCCGTCCCGCTCCGGAATTTGCAGCCCCCTGGTGCTGGCTCCGTCCGGGAACCCGGGGGATGTTGTCGGAACGAGGGGCGCGTCCCACTAGGGTCGCTTTCTGCAGCGGGGCGCTTGCGATCCCTCCCGGGGCGACTCTCTTCAGAGGCACAGCCAGCCCCCGCATTTGCCGGTTTGACTTTCACGGACTCGATTGCTTGTGAATTTCCCCAGCCCCTGCCGCCGCCCCCCGACCTCAGGCGCTTCTCTTCTGGGGGCTCCAACCGGGCCAGGCAGCCCTTTAAAACCGGTTAGTCTCGGCGGGCCGTGCTTCTGCAGCCGCCCCTTTGAATCACAGAGGGAAGGGGCTGTGAGTGCCGGGTCGCTTTAAGTCGTGTTAGCTAACTTAGAATCTTCTTTGGAGAGTATGTTGTTAATACAGTTAATGGTTTAAATGGATTTTAATGTTGGTTTTTGTATGGTTTTAGTTGTAATATTTTTAACATGCAAGTCGCCTTGAGTCCCAGTCTTGGGAAAATGGCAGCATTATTTAAATAAAATTATTAATAATAATAATAACCACCGCCACCCTGTTCTGATGCAGGCTTGAGGTTTTAAAAAAGGTGTCACCCCTCCACAGTTTTGTTGCAGAACCGTTTGCACAGGCCAACCCACAGTCTTCCCAGAGCCAGAGAGCTTCTTAAGTGTTTCCCATCATCACCACTATCCCAGATGGATCAGTTTCCAAGACAACAAGATCTGAACTCTGGATCTTCAGAGGGAGACAGAGCAGGGCTGAGATGCACACACATACCTGGCTCCCTCCTTATCAGCTAATGGGCAAGAACAGACCTGAGCCTGCAAGCAGCCAGCCTCCAGCCGCCCATACAGCCAGTTCAATCGCTGGCTGCATCGGTTCGAGGGTTTGGGTCCTGCTGCACATACACGGAATACCTCAGCTCTCAACTAAGCCCCGCTAGAAAGCAAAATTAAATGGGACTTGAATACCCTGTGTATCAGTTGGCTAGAGTTTTTCCAAAACACAGGAGGGTCAGGGGGCTTTGGCTGAATGGCTTTGTGTTCAGCAAACTGCCAACCGGCAAGAGACTCTGAACAGAGCGGTCACACACAAACCACCACCAAGGTTTACCAAAGCTGATTGACCCATCTTCAACCTGTGCAGGGGGGAAAAAAACAGCTGTTCTTCCCTTTTTTTAAAATCCATAAACAAATTAACAATTTCTTGTTACTTCCCACTTACCCTTTGTTGGGAGTTACTACGTAAGCTAACATAACATTCTTTACATTTAAATTCATTTCTACCTCACAGTCCCTTCTGCATCTTTGATTTCTTCAATTCTGTCATTACTATTTTTTTTAAAACTACACTTCCCAGAGCCCTCCAAGCAGCACGCTCTGAAATGAAATGAAGAGGAAAACAGACTTGTCCCCGTGTTCTAAAACAATGCTGTTTTGTCCTGTCTGTTTGCATTATTTGAAACTGGCACCAGAGCCCAACCTCTAAGCAAGGACACCCCCACTTCACCCTCCAAGCTCAAGAGGGATCATCTTATGTTTCAAACCCAGAGGCACAATTCCCAGCTGCTTCTGTCTCCCTTGGCACCTACTTGCACGCATTTGCAACTCAAAGAGATTTTCCTTTGGCACAAAACTGGCAGAAGGGATGAGCATTTTTGTCACACCAAATTCCTTGAGTTGTGGACTTGAGCAAGGAGATGTCAGCTTTGAGACCAGAAAGATGGACACGCTAAGGCTGTTCCACTGTTTCAGAGGTGTACAAGTTGTATTTTTCAGGACAGAAAAAAATGGGCTGTGTGTTCAGAGTAATTGGAATGTCCTTTATTACAGAACAGGCCAGTTAAAAAGGCATACAGTCAATCAAGACTACATAAACGAAAAGACTATTGAAAAAATACATGTATGTTTAACCATTTCTAAAACCGCAAACAGAAAGAGGCAACAGTGTGGGGGAAAACAGCTGAGAACTAGCAGTGTTCTTGTTGAAGTTTCTGACCGTGGGGCCAACTCTTTGCTGCTCTTACTCTAAAGAAAGAGGAATTGTGCCTGCACACCAGCTCGTTTTGCTGCCCCTTACTTAAGAGAGAAGCACTCACTGCCACAAACCCTGCGGCTACCCACCAAGAAACTAGTCACAACAACAACATGCCCTGGAACAGAGGTTTTGATGCGGTGATGGTTTTTACACAGTTACAACAAAAGTCATGGTGGATCCCCCAGAGTCCGTCTGGCTAAGGCTGATGGATGAAAGTGAACTTTGCCAAAATTTTTGCAAAACCCCGCAATGCCACAGCGTGCCTTTCCAGCTCTAAAGGTTCGAGCCACCGTGGTGCATCAGGAGGACTTGCCATCCATGATGTAGAAGCGGTACATTAAGCCTAGGACCACAGCTCCCACAATAGGTATCAACCAGACTGTCCAGAAACTGCAAAAAGAGACAGGTAAGGAGGGGTTAAAACGTATATACGCTAAACGCCACTTAGTCAAAACAGAGAAGATCTCATCTCAAATGTTATCTGGCAGTAGCCGCTGAGCTGCTGTATACAAGATCAGATTTCTGGTGACGGAGACCATGACTCATCCAGAGCGTGTCTACGAATAATCTTAAAGCAGCTCTCGCAACCAAGTCCCAGGAGCTGGAGCTCTGTAAGGGGCTAGGAACCTATACCACCAGCTCCTGCCCACCTTTTAGACTTCATTCACCAGTCCATTCCCCGCTCCCCCACACATATACCTGTGGCTGCACCTCTGGTCTCTCCATGTCTCTGACAGATAAGTGGCTACAAAATCATTAAATGTTGCTCTCCACAAAAGACCCTGAAGTAAAGGTGAACAAATTTTATGGGCTGGAGAGAGACCAGAGTACAGCATGGCGCAGTGGACTGAGCTCAGAAGTACCTCTCTGGAGACCACCGTTCAAATCCACGCTTGGACCTGGAAACCCACAGGGTGACACACTCTCAGCCTCAGGGGAAGGCAAAGGCAAACTCCCTTTGGATAAATCCTGTGCGTGTTGTTGTGGTCCTCAAGTCATTTCTGATAGGTTCCCTTTAGGGTTGCCATCCGAAATGTCTTGACGACATGCACGACAATGTGCACAAAACGGTGAGGTGGGGGGCACATCATACACCCCAAGAGGAGAGCAGCTGGGGGGGCTTCTTTTTAAAACCACGTTCGGGTTGGATGATTTCCAAAAAATGAACATTTATTAGTTTACTATGAAATTGACAGAATACTTTACCTTGACCCGTTTGAGGGAGATTGGTTTGGAACCTGGGAAGAAAAAAACAAAAAAGGAGTTTCACGTCCAACAGTGGTGGTGGTGATAACAATGGTCATGATGATGGTTAATTTTATTTATACCCCATCTTTTCCCCACAAGGCAGATTGCTAATTAAGACACAAAACTACCAACAATACTTAAAAACAGTTTAAAGCATAGTTAAAAATTATAAAAAGCAGTGCAGTTCAAACAGTAAAAACAGTACAGCACCCTTGCCAAAAGCTCTTTCTTTTGAACCTTCACTTCCCAAAAGGCTGTTGGAATAAAAAAGTTCTTTGCCTGCCAAGGGGGTTGTTCTAGCCCCCTCCTTACAGGAACAGATTTTAGCAAAAGATTCCACTTGGTGTTCTTAGCAGGAGAGAAGTGTCTTCTTGTCTCCTCCCAGAGTCATCTTGAGGCTTTTGCCCTCGTTTGCTCACTTTCTTTCTGGGGTTGCCCACCTACCCCCTGGCTTCACCTACTGCTCTCTGGGCAAGACCACCCTGGCCCATTATCCTCGACAGTCTCTCATCGCACAAGCCTTTCTGAGGGAAGCCACTGGGCCAGCCTTCTCCAAGCCACTGCCCAACAGTATGGCTGCTGCTGTTGTTGTCACCTGCCATGTCAAGTGGGCTTCGACTTACTGTGAGCCTCTGCGTGAGAGACCTCCATGGCCATCGGCAGCCCTGCCCACATCACGGAAACTCAGGACAGCTGTGGCTTCCTGTGATGAAGTCAATCCGCTCGCAAGGCCGTCTCCCTATTATTCCACTGCTGTCCACTGTCTTTTCCAGGGAGTCATGTCACCTCATGCAATAGCATGAGTGCAACAGCCTCAGTCCAGTCAGCTTGGCTTCTATGAACAGCTCAGGCTTGATTTGCTCTCAGACCCATTTAGTGGCCAGTCAAGTAGTCCATGATAGCCACAGAACTCTCCTCCAGCCCCACATTTCAAGCAAGTTGATTCTCCTCCTCTCAGCTTTCTTCACTGTCTAGCTTTCACAACCATGCATAGAAATCAGAAAAGGCCTGGAGTATTCTGATTTTAGTACTTAATGATATATCTTTACCCTTAGGGATCTTGTCTAGTTCCTTCCTTCCTAACCAGCTTTTATTTTATACAATTTTATCTCGTTTTTAAAAATGCATGGTGCCCTGCTTCCTTTGAACTTCAAACATGGAGGGGTGAGATGTTCCACCCTGCCCTGCCCAGGGTTGGCTGGAGCACAAGGAGGACCCTGCCTGCCACACAGAAAAGTCACAAAAGGCACCTTTGCCTTTAAGAGGTGGGCCGCTTCCTCCTCGCCCCCTTGACAGGCTGCAAATGCCAAGCAACAGAAGCCAAAACCTTGTGCCAAGGGCCAGCTGAAGCAGCCGCTGTTCCCAGGCCAAATCTGCCGGCCCCCTCGCTCCTTAATGAGATTCCATTTAACACTCCTCCCTCCCACCCCCAGCTTCTAATCCTCCCCCTGGCCCTCTTCCCACACACACACACACACACACACACACACACACACTTCCCTCTGGTCTCTCCTGCCAGCCACTCCAAGCAGCGTGGCTCAAGGCAGGTGGCTGCGACCAGTCCCAGAGCTTCTTCCCCTCTCTTTTGACTTCAACCAGTCCAAGGAGTCCCCGTGGGCATCAGGTGCCGGTAGCTTGGCCAGGAGCAGGGCACATGATCAAGATGCCTGCCCTTACCTCCTGTCCCTTCAGGTCCCCTGAGTAAAAACAAGAATGCCTCCTTGCCAACACAGAGTGCTCAAGACCAGCACGAGGCAAAGGAGCAGGTGTGGGGAGAGGAATAGGAAGACTTTCTCTCCTCCCAGCCTTGGACAGCCAAATGCAAAATACCTGGCATCTTCCGAAACACCCATTATTCATATTAAATATTGGCCAGAATTCTGCTGTGGCACCCCACTTTCATCATTATGCCAGAATAGGTTGGTGACAGCAGAAAAAAATACATAGGTAAGGGGAGGATTTCTGGATCTATAGACTTATGACCCAAGCACTGCACGACCTCAGCTTACAGGACAACACTACTATCCACTGAAGAATGCAGAGCATTCTCAACAACCATCTGGGATGCAGCTCAGTTTTATTGTTAGCAAGTGAAGAAGATGGAAGCTAAGACATTTTGTTTAGGTTATATTTTTCAGCTCTGTTAACTGTTCCAATAAATACATATATGTATTCCATGCATAATACATAGGTATATGCAGGACTGTCCCTGCCACAAGCAATCTCTATATTTTGGCCACCTTGTCTCAAATCCAGACTCTCTCCCAGGCAAAGCCTGACAGAGTGACACAGGGGTGCAAAGATAAAAGATCTACTGAGTGACTGCTCTCCAAAGGATCATGCATACTGGCCAGAATCTTGTGGGTGACACAGAGAGGAGTAAGTTGTGCTACCCCTAAGGAGTGATTTCTGGGGACAAGGCTGAAGGGACACATCCAGAGGACTGAATCAGGAGCAGAGAAATCTTTTTTTTTTGTTTAAGTGGAGATGGCAAAAAGGCATGTGTG
The DNA here is from genome assembly GCA_948472985.1 of Iguana delicatissima. Taxonomy (NCBI): domain Eukaryota; kingdom Metazoa; phylum Chordata; class Lepidosauria; order Squamata; family Iguanidae; genus Iguana; species Iguana delicatissima. The sequence goes on from CAOKZL010000132.1 coordinate 713,989, forward strand.
CCTCGTGAAAGAGAAGGAATACTGTGGGAGTTGGGAAGAGAGCTGGTACTGAAATCCCAGCCTGAGCAGAATTCCACAGCCCGGGATGCTGAGCTGCTTTGCAAAAAAGAGGCACTAGCTGTTTTGAGCTGCCTCTGAGAGCTGGCTTTTGAAACCAAGCAAGGCTTTGAGCAAACAGAAACTTTGCTGCACCAACAGATAAACCCAGCCCAAAAGCGGGAAGATAATTAAGCAAGAGTCACATATTTTAGTTGCTGTTCACCACAGACAACAGACATCAGCAGAGAGAGGGGGACAGAACAGAGAAAGGCACGAGTATTAACAAGAGATCCGTGTTTACATCCGAGCAATCTGATCAAAGCGTTCCTGTGAAGAAAGCAACATGCCTCACAATGCTGGAGGGGAAGATCACAGAACCAGAGAGCTGCGAGACCATCAAGGGTCATCGAGGCAAAAGCCCTGGCATTAGCGGAATCAGCACCCAAAGCAACCGTCCCTTTCTCAGGGCACCACCCAACCTCTGTTTAAATTCCTCCAAGGACAGACAGTCCACCATCTTTTGAGTGGATTTGTTCCACACCCAAACAGCTCCGACCATCAGGAAGGTCTTCCTGAAGTTGAACTGGAATCTCCTTTCTTGTCCTTTGACTCCATTTGTTGAGATCCTAAACTCTGGAGCAAAAGCAGAAAGCAAGCTCACATGAGGTTTTCTCCTAAGGATCCAAGCTTGGATGTTTCAAATTCCCACTGCTTCCCCTTTGCTCTGCCTCCCTCCCTTCTCCTCCTTATACTTTCCTGCTCCCTCCATTTTAGGTACAAGCTCACCACTTCCTTCCAGGCCAAAACATGTTGTATTCAGGTCCAGTGCTGCTCTTCGCCCTCTGCAGAAACACCAAGATGCTGGCAGCTGTACTGATGCAACACTTTCCTTTGACCAGATGTCGACATGACAACTCAACAGGGAAGCAAAATAGGAATAGTTCAAAGCATCAAAGGCTGAGCCTGACCAAAACTCTGATGGCTTCATCAGCCTCAGAAGCCAAGAGTCACAACTTCTGCAACTGTCCACAGGCCACGCTGTGCCCGGTCTGTCTCCAGAAGCCACAGAACACGTCTGTCTTTGAGAACTTTCTAACCCATTTCTTCACCGAGGAGATGCTGCAACTCAAGTTTCCGTACTGAGGCAGGAGATAATAGCATGTCCGCATAGCAACCAATGCAAGTAGTATGGCAGGGGGTTGGACTAGATGGCCCTTGGGGATCTCTTCCAGTTCTACAACTTTGAATATGGACTCCTTTCCAAAGGTTCACTCAGAAACCCAGAGAAGGAAACCCAGGCTGGATAAAAGAAGGAGAACAGCCGTACAGAAGCTTTACCCCCAATTTCTGGGTCCCAAAAATCGAAGGCTGTAACTAACTTGAGTCTTCCCATGGTGGAAGACAGACAGACAGACTTCTTTGTTCATGGATGTCACCCTGCCGTGTCCTCCATCTCTACCCACTCCATGAGTTGCTAAATGTATGTATTTGTGGGCAAATGTAACAAATGTCCAACTTGAGCTCTGGGAAAGAGCAAATAGAACATCTCAAATCTCACCTCAGAATTTCAGCTTTGCTTTTGTTTTCAATCTCTATGGCCAAGCGTGAGAGAGAGCAAATAAGATACTTCCAGTCTCACCAAGTATTGCCAGCTTCATGGAAAATGCAGTCAAGGAATCAGAAGGAGGCCAGAGCTTTGAAGGGCATCTATGAAGGAACTAGATAAGATCCTCAGGCATAAAGATATATCATTAAATCCCCAAGCCAGGATCAACCAGGTCATTGGATTTCCAATTTCTACATATGCTTGTGAAAACTGGACAGCAAAGAAAGCTGACAGGAAGAAAACCAATTCATTTGATATGTGGTGATGAAGGAGAGTTCTGCAGACACCCTGGACCGCCAATAAACGAGTCCCAGAGTAAATCAAGCCTGAACTAGAAGTGAAGATGACTAAACTGAGGATGTCACACTTTGGGCACATCATGACACAGTGTGGGTCACTGGAAAGGACAATAATGCTTGAAAGGTGGGAGGCAGGAGCAAAAGAGGGAGACCACATCATGGGTGAACTGACTCCCTCGAGGAAGCTACGGCTGCCCTGACATGAGCCGGGTCTCCCGGAGGTGTCTCCTTCAGAGGGTTGCCAACTTCACAGCAGTAAAGGACAATTGCCAGCTTTGTGCCCAGCTTCAGAGAGCACTGCAGCCTTTGTTGGCAGGCATCCAGGGGAACCAAGACACAGTCTAATGAGACGCAAACATCCAAGAAGTGCCCTCTTCAGGGGGTCCTCCCTAAACATGGAGAGGACAAAGCATGACTGCCCCCCCACCCCCTCACCCTGGCTTTGCACCCCAGCAAAAGACATGGCAGCTCAGTCTGCCCAAGCCAACTCCCCCTCGTTCCAAGGGAAAGGGCAGCCCAACCCCACCAGCCTTCCAGAAGACTGCACTGGCCACAGCAGGGTCCTGAAAACACACAAAGACAATTCAGCTGTCTCTTCTTCCTGACAACAGCCAGGATGTTTCGCCTTAGAAACATCAGCTCCTCATTCCCAATTGCTTCCCTGGTGATCCAAGCATTGCAGGTCTCCGGATCCGACCCTCAAGCTTGGGGATGGATGGGAAAGCAAATAGAATGGGGCTGACCTAGCCACTGACAGAAGAGGGAAGGCCTGCACCACTCCAGGCCTCTTCACATGGGCACAACACTTTCCCTCTTTCACTAGGAGTTTGGGTTTTAAAGATTGATTAGAGCTGAGAAACATTAGGGTTTGAGACTACAACTCCCAGGATGCCCCAGCCAGCAAAGCAATGGTTTCCATCTTTAGCTGAGGGTTTATTTCCTGAAGGCAGACCAGCCTTGAGAAACATTAGGTTTGGGACTGCAAGTCCCAGAATCCCCCAGTCAGCAAAGCACCACTGAGCCCCATTTCATTTGCTCTCAGAGAAGGTGCGATTAGTATTTGAGACTCACAGAAGTTGCTCTAGCTGCGCAGGCAGAGAAAGTGAGAAAGCCAACACTGAACAAGCGGGAGGAGGAGGAAGAAGAGGTGGCTGGCATGGAAAAGCAACCCTCCATTAGGCCTGGCAGAGGGGGAAAATACACAAAACAAACACAAAGACAGGCTTGAGAGCAGGCTTCCATCAAATTCTGCAGTGCTAGCGGGCAAAAGGAGTGGAGAGGGCTCAGGGACCAATCAAGACAATGCAAGGGCCATTTTAGAAAAGAGGAACACAGACCCAGGGGGCTCATGGAAATCTTAGGGCCCTCTCACAGTACCCTGTTATAGCGCTATTATTCCACATTAACTGCCATGGCCACATCAAGCCACAGGGACAATACTGACCCCACCTCACAAGTCTGCTAACCACACACACACACACAAAGCAGATTTATGAGCTCCTCTGTGCCTGTGAAACTTTAAATCTGGGTGGTTCTATAAATGAAACTGCTGCAGCGGGTTTTTGTTTGTAGGAATAACATTGTCAAGGCTGTTTGGGAGTATCATAAATCACAGAAAGGTATGGGCTTTGCAGATTCCTAAGACATTCACACTGCACCCAGGGAGGGGAGGAGGGGAGGGAGGGAGGAGGCTCATGCTCGTTCCCAGATGTGGGGAGAGGACCGGTTCTGGGCCTCCCTGGATGACCAGAGGCCTTTCCACAGAGAGGGAAGGGCCAGGTCCCTGGGCAGGGACAGCGGACAGAATCCAAAAGGTGGGGTGGCTCAGGGCAAGTTCAGTCAGCGGACGGCTGAGACATAAAGCTGGTTCCAAGCCTTGTTGACACACGCCAGGGAGGGAGGCAGAGGAAGGGAGAATACAGAGGCCAGGCATCAAGCTTGGAGGGGGCAGAAATGTTTTAACCCCCCCCCCACCTTGTCAATGATTGATCTGCTGGGCATCTGCAGGCAGAGCAACCCACAGGACTGCTGATACAGGCAGAAAAAAGCTCCTCCTGCCTGCACCCTCCCCAAACATGAGAAAATACTCTTGCCAAGGTTGGGCTCCGAATTCTCCCAGTGAACACACCACCACGCAGGGCCAGATTATCAGTGGTTCACCTGGTGCGATCCCCCCCCCGGCTCAGCACTGGATCCTCAGCCAGAGGGAGGCTGGAGCAATGTCCCCCACTTCCTCTTCTTCCCCCATCTGTTCTCCAACCTCCTGTGTCGTCAACTGATTTCATTCTTCTACCACCCCTGCTAAAATACCTCATCCAGGGGCACAAAAGAGTTCCCCTGCTTTTGGAACTGATCCAGCCCCCACCCAACAGCCACCATAATTGAACCTTAGCTGTTGCGGTTTTAAATGGTACCAAAATGGTCAAAGGTCTGGAAACCATGAAGCCCTATGAAGAGTGGCTTAGGGAGCTGGACATGTTTCCCCTGGAGAAGAGAAGGTTAAGAGGTAACATGATAGCCATGTTTAAATATTTGAAAGGATGTCCTATGGGAAATGGAACAAACTTGTTTTCTGTTGCTCCAGAGACTAGAGACATGGAGCAATGGCTTCAGATGACTGGAAAAGAGATTCCACTGAAACATGAGGAAGAGCCTCCTGATGGTAATAGCAGTTTGACAGTGGAATATGCTGCTGCCTTAGAGTGTGATGGAGTCTCCCTCTTTGGAGGTGTTTAAAGAGAGCTTGGATGGCCATCTGTCAGGATGAGTGCTTGGATTGTACCTTCTTGCATGACAGAATGGGTTTGGACTCGATGGCCCTTGGGTTTCTTCCAACTCTACAATTCTAGATTATTTAAAACCATGATACTCTTGATAGCTTATTTCTTTTAACACTTCTAATTACTAAGTTGTAATTCATGTACCTTGTTTTGATTCATGCATGAGCCACACTGGGCCCCTTTGGGGAAACGGTACTATATACATTAATTCAATAAACAAACAGTTGGTTGGAGACACACACATAAACGTCAGCACGCACCCTGCCAACTGTGGGCCAGCCATACTCCAACACTCCAAGTCTTCTTCCCCACCAACTCTGCCTAGCCAGCTGTAACTCTGCCGAATGAGGACCTCCTGCCTGCTCCAGCAAAGATAAACAGCCCTCGGACCTGGAGGGGCACCTTTGCTCCAGAGCCTTTTCTCTTACTAGGCACAGGAGAGGAGGAGGAGGACAAGAAGCCCTGAGGCTGGGTCAGGCCACAGGGTGCCCAGCAAGTCCTGCAACCTATTCCATGCTGTGGACAAAGAGATGCCTCCGGGAAGCCCCCTGGCAAGTCACAAGGAGGAAAAGCTCTTTCCTCTGGTCAGATCCAAGTAACTGGCACTTTGAGGTGCCACTGCTTCTGAACTCAGACACTTCCTTTGCAGCTTGCAGCCACTGCTGTATCTGCACTCATCAAAGAGACTCCCAACGATTGGGAAAGTTTGCTTGTTCGTTTGTTCATTCTTTCTCTCTTATCTATCTATCTATGGACTCCAACTCCTGACCTACAAAGCCATATACAGCTTGGGTCCAAGCTATCTTGAAGACCGTATCTACCTACCTATCTATCAATCATTCAATTGCTCTGTTTGTTTATTTATGGATTCCAGTTCCCAACTTATAAAACCTTACAGAGCTTGGGTCCAAGCTATCTGAAAGACCATAACTCCCAATATGAGACTGCCTGAGTTTTAAGATCTTTGGCTCGACAGCCTTCTCTCAGTCTCACCATTCTCTCAGGAAGAGGGGAGAGACTCCTTTTTGGTGGCTCCCAGACCATGGAATTGCCTCCCTCACGAGGCTCGCCTGGCCCCCTCTTTGTTCTCTTTCCACCAGTTGGCTCAGATCTTCTCTGTTTACTCAGGACTTTGTGTGGTAACTGCCTGATGCAGAAGATCTTCTAAATGGGGTGCAATGTATTCCTATCGTTTTAACAGCCTTTCTATCGCATTTATTTCATTTGTATGCCACCTTTCTCCCAAAGTAGGACCCAAGGCAGCTCCTTAAGAGAGTCAATCAGAAAACCTTGACAATAAAAATTTAAAAACAAATTAAAATCCCCACATTAAACAGTATAAAATCATTTAGAAGACATACAAAAATTGAAAAGAAAATAAATACAACACACATCCCAGCCAGAAGCTTCCCTGCTTACGTGTTAAAACCACACTTAAACAAAAAAGGTCTTTGCCCACTAGTGAAAGGAAAGCTAGCATTTAAAACTGTTTTAAATTAATGGTTTAATACAATGATTTGATTTTTAAACTTTTGTACTATCTATGGTTTTAACTCACATTGTGAGTCCCTTTAGATGCCATACTGGGAAAGGGTGGATATTAAATAAACAAAGAAACTCCTGGAATCCTGTGACTCCTGCGTTGGTTAGAGGTCTCTGGGAACTGTAGTGTCGGGAAATGAAGCTTTTCCAAGTCCCACTCTTCAGGACCTGAACATTTTCCTTTGCCAAGGCAGAAAGTACCCAGGTCCTGAAGAGTGGGGCTTGGAAAAGCTCCATTTCCTGGCACTACAATTCCCAGAAAAGGCAGTTGTTGTAACTTCCCTTGGAAACCCTGGAGAAGGAGGAGACCTCTGCACCAAAGTAACTTTTTTAGACACAGGAGAGGACTATTTTTTCATCATCCTACTGGGGAAAAAAGCCTCCCACTAAGAGGGCCCTGAGAGAAGGAACACACATGTAGAAATTGCCCCACACTATGGAAGTACTTGGGAACAAAAGACTATTTTTTGAAAAAAAAAGTGTTTAGCGCACAGTTCTCTGAGGTGCCCTGGTGGCTGATGTGGCCCACTTACCACAGACACGTGCCTGCTCTTGAATAACAGCAGCATGGCTGCCTTGTGCCATCTTTCCAGCCACCCAAAGAACTCTTTTGTCTTAGAATAAGAAGGAAAAGAGACTGAGAGCACTGGGCCTTACCTTGGAGGCATCTGGCTTCTGGTCACACTGTGGAGAGAAAATGAAAGAAGAGACAAACTTTATTAAGTACTTGGAAGGAAAGCTGTTCCAGCACTGACAAACAAAAGCCAGTGTTCCCTACACAGCCTGCCTACTTGATGCACTTGGCTGTCAGTTGTCAGAGGCAAGGTTATAGCTAAGGCCTTGGCCTGCCGAGGAGCAGGAATACAGTGTGCCTCCCCTAAAAGCTCCTTATCAAGCCCTCAGCACCCCAGGATTCTGTGGACTGCCCTTCCTCTGGAGGAAAGTGAATAGCTTCCCTTGGAATCCTACCACCAAGCAATTCACTTTTCAGTAGTCTGCAGGCCCCCTCCAGACTGTTTAGCATCAGAAGTCCGCCCCCTCTTTATGACAGTCTGTGCAGCCCCCAGAGCTGCCATTCTCAACCAGGGTCCTGGCACATGTGGAGTCACAGACTGAAAACTGTGGTAAGGGGAGCCCCAAGGGTTTATGGGGGCCCTGGTAACTCAACCGCTGAACTATCCAAGCAGCAACCTTAACTGGCGTCAATAGTTGCCTTCCTATTTATAATTATCTTTCCAACACACCGTTTGACAGTTTCCTTGACAAAATTCAAGAACAGAACGATACTGCAACAAGAGGTGACCTCCGACTATCAGTGTCTCATTTGGAGCCCAATACCATGAAATTTGCAGAAAAGCACCAAGCTTAAGGATCGTATTAGGCCTGACAGATGTTTAATGCCATACAGATTTTTTAAAATTTTGTCCAGTGTTTTGGAATGTTCAACTTTTCTTAGGGTTAAATAATAAATGATATTCTATCTATCTGTTCATGCTGTATCCCTCCTTGGTGGGGGGAAGGGGGTCTGGAACCAGAGGATTGCTCCTAAGGGGGCCATGGCCAAAAAACAGTTAAGAAGGGCTGCCTCAGAGGATCCCAGAGAAAGAGAGAATTGGACCCCAGACTTGCCACAGTTGCCCACTCTGTCCAAGGCCTCAGATACAGGGCAACCGAAGTCATCTGAGAGTGCAGAATACTACACTAGTCGCTGTGCTTCGCTTCTTCCAATACCCTGAATACACTGTGTCCGAGAACAGTTTGTACTTCCCCTGTCTCAAGGGAGCTCTGAAGAATTTTCCTTCAGGGCCCCAGATGGAATGGCCGCTCACTGTGAAGTGAAAATCTGTTTTACCCCCCCCCACCTATCTTCCTCCCTGCTCAACACAGTTCCATCTGCTTACCGGGTGAACTTCTCCTATGAGGTACTGCTGGAGCATTTCCTGGGCATCCATGGAGTGCCCGACATCGTCAAAGCTCTCCGTAGCGTCCCTTCCAGCTTGTTCCAGCAAAACCTCCTCTCCACCGGGATGCTGAAAGGAATCAACCGAGAAACCATGAACAAGGAGTTATACAGATATCTTGGGCTGCTAAAAAGATAAATGAATGGGTCCAAGAGCAAATTATGCAGGAACTCTCACCGGAAGGGAAGATGACTTAAATAAGGCTGTTGTACTCTGGACATATCATGAGACCACATGACACTAATGATTGGAAAAGTGGAAGGCAGTTGGAAAAGAGGGAGACCACACTAAAGGCGGATTGGTTGAACTAAGGAAACCACATCCATGAGTTTACAAGACCGGAGCAGGGCTGCGGATGATCGGGGCTCATACTTGAGGTTCACATAAGTGGAATTTGACTTGATAGCCCAAAACAACAACAAGGTTATAATCAGCACTTTGAACTGAGCTTGGAAACAGACTAGCAGCCAGTAGAGCTATTGAAGCTGTATGATCCCTGTAAAGACGGTAGCAGGCTCGCTACTGGGCAAACCAGCCTTCCAGGATAGTTCCATCAGCTTTCAACAGCACAGGAGCCAGAGACAGGTCAGAAGGTGCAAAGTGGGAAAAACAGGCCCAGACAAGCTTGAAAGGAGCCCTGAGGTGGGTTTGACTCCTTGGGCAAAACTCCTCTGCAGGCGAGGCAGGGGGCAGAGGTGAAGGGAGTCATCTCTAATTGACGTCACTTGGCTTCCCCCTTTGCAGACTGCACATTTCTCCTCAGAATGACACGGAAGATGCAGACAGCCAGGGAGTTAAACACAGGCGACACACCACAAAGGCTTGAGTTAGGCCATCAACAAGTGACTTTGTTCTCTCTCTGCTTGTGTTTATACTTCGAAGTTAAAAACAGACCTAGAAACAGACTAAAACAAATTCCACCAGCTTTGCTGAGAATGAAGAATGTACAACCCTGAATAATCTCTCTGTTGTTCAAGTTAGTTTCATCAGCTTGTGTCATATTGCTTTATTTTCCTGGTATGTTCTGGTCTGACGCTTCTCTGTAAAGAAAAGGGACATCCTTGTTTGGATCAATATCTGTGTTCCACGCTGCTTAGAAAAGCAGGATCAATACAAGAGAAAGATATACAAACAAATGTGGAAGCTGAATTTGCCCATACCCAAGAGGCCATTCACATCCAGAAAAAATATTTTCTCCAAGTGGAGAAAATGTTGTCTTTCAAACAAAGGATAGAAAGCCACAGGCCAAGCAAAACTGGAACAAACACAGGAAAATACCAAACCTCACAGGCTCTTTGCTAGGCTCATGCTAGTTGAACTTCAGTTTTAAAGCTTCCAGGCTTTTGCAGACAGTCACTTGGGGAAAAAGCCAGAAATGGTGTAGTCTTCAAGCACAGCAAGAGCCTGACTCTGGCACACTAAAATGGACTGCAGGAATGAGTACATTTCCCCTTCCCACCCCTATCCTGCAGCCCAGAAATATATCCTGGATACTCTCTTCTGTCCACAACCAGTTTTAAGTTTTCCAATAGAAGACCTACTTGGGCGACCCTCACTAAGGGAAGGACATCACGTGGCCACAAAAGGCAGAGTCTTCACTGTGTGGAATACCTCCCCACACCACACAGAGAAGTACAACTGGCACCAATATCACAGTCTTTTTGGTGTTAGATCAAAGCATCTCTATTTGCTGAGATGTTTAAAGTTTGGTCATGCTGGTTAGTCTATTCTATCGATTTAGTTGTCTGTTATGGCACCTCAGTTTTATGGCCCTTTTTTTTTAATCTAGGTGTGATTCCATTTAGACATGCCCGCGGTATATTGCTCTGCTGTCCACAAGGACAAAGGGCATTTGAAGTAGATTTGTTTTAGAAACTACAATAAAGCAAAAGGCAACTTAGGAAATCACTCCCGAACTTTCTTGAGCCACCTGGTCTCCCTCATTCCAATGAGTTACGGCTGCATGAGAGTCCAATGTCTTCATTTCTATTGCATAACATTCTAAACAAAACTGGCTTTAAGTAGTCACCCCCCTCCCTCGCATACACACACACCAGCAGCCAGCTGGCTTGCAGAACGCTAAACAGCCTCTGGCCTGCTGTTACCCTGCGGGGAGAGAACCCAGCGGCTGCTTAGCAGACAGGTCTCTTCTCCTCAGCACCAGCGCCTGGGGCAGCGCTTCCAGCTAAACCAGAATCCCACCCGAGTTCCCACGCAGCAGGGAAGGAGAGCGAGCAAATGCCCCAGAGAGCATGGGGGGTGGGAGAGAGGGGGCAGAGCGGGAAGAACTCTTGCTGGAAGGGGTCGCAGCAAACGGGAGCCGTGGGGAAGGGCAAGCACGCAAACACAGTTGACTGCTGGAAATCTGTGTGACTTTCTCTGCCCCCTGCCAATGAAAGATGCTCAAGAAACTAGCCAGCTGGAGCACGAAAGGCAGGCTCTCCCCATCACCGCCCTCGCTGTCTGTGCGCCCAGCCGCGTCATCCAGTCTGTAAAAATGATCCTGCTTAAACTCACAGGCGTGCAGGGCGGCGATCCCACAGGGCCTTCTCAGAGGGAGCCCCATCCCATTAAAACGGATGACAAACAGGCACAGTCAGGAAACAGCATAAAGAACTGAAGAACTCTGCACCTATCTTTTCAGGTGAAATTTGCTTCGGATGCTCTGTGCTAAGCTACCGGCTGTCAGGGTTTTGTGCCAAGTGCTGAGTCCTTGGATGGCCATTTCCGCACTGGGCTGTTGCAGCGCCGTCATTCCGCTTTCAGCCTCCTATGGAGTCCTGGGGGTGGCAGTTTAGGGAGGGGCCCCTGAAGATTCCACCGGAGGCTGAAAGTGGAATGACCGCGCTACAACAGCCCAGTGCGGAAATGGCCGGTGCTGGTCCCCGGCTGGGCGCTGGTCAGCCACCTGGGCAGGGACGCTTCACATCTCGTGAAAAGGCGGCGGCCCCGGCCCGGCCCGGCCCGCCCACCAGGCTCCCGCGGGGTCCGCGGCCCGCTCTGCCCGGATTCAGCCCCCCAGGGAGGGGGGCCCCGGCGGAGGGGACTCCACTGACCCCAAGGTCCGTGGCCCCGCCTCTTTCACGCGATTGGCCCACCAGGCCCCGCCTACATCCGGGTCTCTCCCTGGCAGTCTAGCCCCCCAGCGACCCCTGTATTAAGGGCCTGGGAGGGAAGGGGTTGGCCTCCTTCGCAAATCAGCATAACCACCTCGTCGAGGAAGCGGGTGACGTCGTAGACGCGGCCGCGGATGACCAGCCAGGTCTCCTTGTCGGTGTTCCGCTTCGCCACCTCGGCCAAGGTGAAAAACGGGCCGCCCTGAGGCGGTTCCGAACCGGCCTCGCCGCGGCCGCGCTCCTCCAGCGTCCCCATTCGGACCTCGCACGCCGCACCGACCGAGGATTCTTGGGTTTCCGAGGCCGCCGTCCCTGTATGCACGCCCACTTGCCGGCTGGGGAGAGGGGCGGGGCCGTCTTGCCATTGGCTGTGTGGGAGAGAGGGCGGGAGGCCGTGTCTCAAGGAGACCAGTCCGGGATAAGCAGTCCTCCCAGTCTCAGCCAATGAAACGCCGAGTTTGAAGAACCTCTTGCGGAGAGAGCTCTCCCCCCTGCGTGCCGCCTTGGCCCCACTCTGTGGTACTGAGTGAGGCTAGAGCGCCGCCCACACGGGGGGGAGTGGGCGGGGCAGCTGTCCGGCCCTGACGAGTCGGGGCCGGGGCCGGGGCCGGGGCCGGGGCCGGGGCCGGGCCTCCGCTGCGGGTCGCCGGCTGTTTTATGTTGCGCGTCCGCTTCGTTTGCGCGTCGCCTTTCTGCCCGAGTGGGGCCCGAGGCTCCCTAGGTGGCCCGAGTCTGCAGGCCTTCTGCGCTGCACAACTATTGCGCGATGAGTCCGCTTTGACTGCCAGGCCTGCCTTCGGTGGGGTGCTGGGGTTTGTAGTCCTGGGAGGCCCTGGAGCTCTCCGGCTGGGAAGCCTAAATGTCCCCGCCTAAGCCGCGAGCCCCATGATTCCGTGGGGCAGGATGGTGGCCCTTACAGTGGAATCGTAGCGCAACAGCTGGGCAGTGCGGAAAGGCCCTTGGCTGCAGCTTGCCCGGCGTGACTTTGCCGGCGTCGGGGCCGCGGTCCCTGGTGCCCCTTCTGCTGGGCGTTGGCGTGTGCACGGAGCGCCTCCGGCCCGGGCGCGCCGCGTTGCTCGCAGTGTGCCGGCCCCGGCCCCGGCCCCGGCCCCGGCCGCCTGCCGCCTGCCGCCTTCCCCCGAGGGCCTCCCTTCACAGGACGGGTGGCTCATCTTCCCGCTGTCCTTCTTTGGACGAACGTGTCGGCCTTTCGTCTCGTGTGTATCATGCTTCCATACCGCTTCCGGCGTCTTCTTAGTTCTACCTGATCGCAAAATGCGCGCCCGCTGGTCGCAGAGCATCCGTGCTCTTGGTTTAAATTCCCCTTGGATTTCTCAGATCTTCTGGAAGAGGTCTCTTGTTCTTCCTCACGCATGCCTGCAACGTTAATTGTTGCAGACATCGATGTTTGTTGTTGTGTGCCCTCAAGCTGTCTCCAACTTATTGTGACCCCAGTTATTAGGACTCTAAGGCAAATCTTTATTGGTGGGATTTGCTCAGAGGGAGATTGCCCCACCTTCTTCTGAGGCAGAGAGCGTGACTCATGAATTTCCAAGGCCAGGCGAGGATTCAGGCCCTCGTCTTCCAGAATCACAGCCCAGCACTCGGATCACTACGCCACGCTGGCTCTCTGGTCTTGACCATTCGAGGCCTCTGTCTTCAGTAGAAATCCACTGGGACGTTTTATGTATGATGCCAAACAGATCTTCTTATTGTCAAGTCTATACATAGACCATATCCTTTCTGCAGAATCTTGTCCCTAGAAATAATGGGGTGCTCTGAAATGTTATGTTTAGAGCACATGCCCTGATTCCCCCCCCCCAAATTAGCCAGGGACCAGTACCATATCTGTTCTCATTGGCTACCATTCTTTATTTCCCAGAAACTTGCCAGAGACTCAGAGATTCCAGGGACCACCCCGTTGAGTAGCAGCAGTTTAGAGGGCTTGGAGGTGGTATAATACTCTGTCCTCCAGGTGCTGGAACATAAGAAGATTGACTGCTGAGTAACTATCTGTCTTTTTGGTTTGTTTGTTTTTGTTATGGAGATCTTCCATGACATCTTTCAACTGATTTGAACGTTGGATAAGATATATTTTACTAATGCAGACCTTCTGCTCAACTCCGATATTGCACGCAAGGGCCTCAAGGTCTTATACAATATGAAGGAAAAGCAGATATGTTTAGATGAATTAGGAAAGCCAGATCAACCATCTTGACTCAGAACAACTGAGCAATCAATATCCAAATGTTTTAATTCGAACAGGTGCTTACTTTTTGACTGGGAATATTTCCTGCAGAGCAACCCTAAAAGGAGAGCCTATTTGAAAGAAGAGAAAACATCTGGATATATAGAGTTAAGATTTTAAATCCCAGGGCCGTGGACATAATCCTGATCCACACATTACCCAAGTGCTCACAGTGAGAGGGAAGAGCAATGGACCGTAATGTGTGAATGAGCCTTGAGAGTGACTCGGGCAGCCACCTTCTTCCCCTGACCATGGAAATGGTCAGGAAAAGGGGACTCCTGAGGCCAGATGTGAAACCTGTCTGAAACGTCACGTGTGCACCTACACGTTTCTTTCTGCCTGCTTATTCCCCCATGATGGTCTTGCCTTCCTGATCTCTGTTTATTCAGTCGCAGGAAATATTTTCAGGTGCTGGTGGCTGAACTGGGGCAGAGAGGATGTGTGGAAAGACATCCTTTTCACAGGAAACGTCTATTTCTCTTTATTTTCCAATCAAGTGACTTCGACCACGTGAGCTGGAGGCCAGCCCAACAGCTCCATCCATTTTTTTTATTATTATTATTTTAACCATCAAGTTACACAGAGCTGGAAAGGACAGAGATAACGATAGGGTAGAGTCACTGTGCCGCTCTCTTTGCACAGTGGCTCCAAGCTTATCTCCAGTAATAAAAACAAAATATGCGGGTAGGCAAGATCTTTCCCCTTTATTGCTGCAATTCAGTTATTTGCTCAAAGATGACACATTCTTTGGCCTGCACTGCTGGAACGTCTCTGATTCACGGACACCACAGGGTGGGTGGGTTGTGGTGTTATTTTTCTCTTCCTTGTCTATTAGCCACATGAAGGAGAGATGTTTTAGGAGCATCTCCATATTTTAAAATAATATATATATATTTATACTGTTAATCAGGCACTGTATTTTAAATCAGTCATTTTTTATTACAGATTGAGCTTCCTGAATCCGAAAATCCAAAATGCTCCAAAATGGATGGCTGAGATAGTGACATCTTTGCTTTATGATTGTTCAGCATACATGAACTTTGTTTCATGTGCAATTTTATACAAAATATTGTATAAGATTATCTTCAGTTCATTTGTATAAGATGTATATAAAACATAAATGAAAGTCTGGTTTAAACTTGGGTCCAAGATATCTCATTTCTTGAGATTTTCTGAAGAAAATCTGGAACACTTCTTGTCCCAAGCATTTGGAATAAGGGATACTCAATCTCATATTAATAATATAAATAATATTAATAATTTGCATTGCTAATGATACAAATAGAGCTACAAAGAGAGTCCAGTTAAACTTAATTGCACACACAAATAAATGAATTACGATGTATTGATTTAAAACAGCATATCTTATAGAGGTCAGCAGATGAAGTTTGTTTCTGATGCAAACACAGTAACAAGACACTGCATAGTGTAAAAATTATCCTCTGTAATCTCTTCTTTTCAGTTACAAGCTTTACGAGTTGGGTTTCCCCTCAGGGCCAGCGTCCAAACTCTTATCTGCCAAAATGAAAGGCCTTGCAGATTCACCCAAACTTTCTCAGTTTCAGTTCTTGCTGCGCTGAGGAGTATTGAGAGCAAATCTGTGTACATTAAATTTTAATTTGTACCTTCACAGAGTGAGATATCAATAAAGGTCCATCGGACTGTATTATATGGTCTGTCACTGTGCTAGGCTTCTCTGTTTCAGGCTGTTACTGTGCTAAATTATTCCACTTGGGTCTCTGGCCATTTCCGCAGTAGACTGTTACAGCGCGATTATTCCACTTTCAACGTCCTATGGAATCCTGGGGCCAGCCCCTCCCTAAACTGCAAACCCCAGGATTCCATAGGATGTTGAAAGTGGAATAATCGCGCTATAACAGTCTACTGCGGAAATGGCCTCAGTGTGACGTTTGCTTCTCAAAGGCAGAAATGCGTTTGTTTCCAAATGCATCTGAAAAAATAACTTTTGGGACGTTGCTGAATCTTGCGTCCTCTCTGCTGAAATGTTTTCCCCTGCCACCAAAACACACACACACACAATTGAAATATATACAGGCTCTGCTGGCAAGAAAGCATGACGCGTCATTTGAAGACCCGATCTACGGACTGACCCACAAGAAGCTTCCCTACAGTTCCCTTGTTTCAAACAAATACATGCAGATAGACATGTAGTGATGGAAGCAAAAGGTTTCTGCTTTAACAGAATTGGGATTTTGAGCACTAACCACAAAAATGGGAAAGCCAGACTCATCATGATCCAACAGGAACGGCACTTAAAGCTTTGCTACAGGAAAGGCACAGCCGTGGCCCATTTGGTCCACATCAGATGTTATCTCAAATCTAGATGCGCTTATGGAACAGATGACTGCAGCGGCTGCAAAAGATTCTTAGCAATTTCAAAAAAGGCAACTTTATTTTCCCCTTGACTGGCTCCTGGAAGTCCACTGAGGCTGGTAACATAATGTATGTCAGGTCTCCCGCAAAGCAATGCGTGGGGGCCACAGAGAGCTCAGTCCAAGTGGAGGGGGACATTGTTTCAGCTCCTTCTCTGTAGATCTGCTGTGCAGAGATCTCTCCACTGTTGCTTAAGACCTCTGTGCCTTCCCTAGACCCCCCTACTTTCTGACCTCCTCTACTTTTGGGACCCCCTGGAGATCAGATCGGCAATTTTCCCAGGCCAGTAGTTGCCCACTCTTTAGAAGGAGATGCAAGTCACCCCGTACAGATGGTGAAGACATGAGAGAGAGCCGCCTCGGTGTGGAACTACCTCCCTGGCTGTGGGACTGCCTTCCCCAGGAGGTTCAGTTGCCCCCTTCCCTGCCGTCTTTCTTCCAGCAAGCAAAGACCTTCACATTTAGGCAGGCCTTTGGGCTTTAACTTGTTGCAGGAGACAGAGGTTTTAATGAGATGCATTGGGTCTATATCTAATTATTATTATGTTTTACATTTGTTCTTTAAAGAATTTTAACTTGTGTTTCTTTAAAAAACAAACTACATGTTTGACCCTACTTGTCAGACCAGAGCAATGATTCAACAAGGTGATGAAGGAGGAGTGGTGGCACTTGGTTGAAATCAGCTTCACTTGGGCCATTTCTGCACAAGTCTGTTATAGTGCGATGATTCCACTTTCAACCTCCTATAGCAGTGGTTCTCAACCTGTGAGTCCCCAGATGTTTTTGGACTTCGGCTCCCAGAAGCCCTGAGCATTGACCATAGTGGCTGGGGCTTCTGGGAGCTGAAGTCCACAAACATCTGGGGACCCACAGGTTGAGAACCACTGTCCTATAGATCCCTGGGGTTTGCAGTTTTGGGAGGGGCAGGCAGGCCCCTCCCGAAACTGCAAACCCCAGGATTCCATGAGAGCTTGAAAGTGGAATCATCGCGCTATAACAGACTCGTGCGGAAATGGCCTTGGTTGAGAGTCTCAGTAGATCGCAACCTAAATGTGGGTCAATAGTATGATGTGGCAGCAATAAAAAGGCCAGTCCACTTCTTGGCTGCATCAACAGATTGCAGGAAGTGATAGGACTACTCTGTTCTGCTTGGACAAGTATCCCATGGAGTCTGTCTTCTGGACACCGCAGATTCAAATTGATATAGGCAAGCTGGAGCGTGTCCACAGAACGGCCACCAAGACAGTCGAGGGTTTGGAAACCAAGCCCTCTGTGGAACAGTTGAGGGGGCTGAGTATGCTTAGCCTGGAGGAAAGAAGATTGGTAAATTATACGACAACCATCTTCAAATATCTGAAGAGCTGTCATGCAGAGAGGATGGAGCAAGTTTGTTTTCTAATGCTCCAAAAGACCTGAACCAGTGGGTTCAAATGTCAAAAAGCAAGATTTCAGCTGTTTGGCAATGAAATGGCCTGTCCCCAAAGGCAGCGGTCTGTCCCTCATTTGGAAGCTTTAAAACAGGTTGGAGGACCACCTGCCAGGGATACTTACAGTGTAGATTCCTGCATTGGCAAGTGGTTGAACTAGGTGATATTGGGAGGTCCCTCCCATATCTATAAAATCTATTTAAAAAAAAAATACACATCACAGTGATGCCTTACCTAGACCAGCTGAAAGACTCAAATTATATTACGCTAGCTTTCAAAGCTCACTGGCTTCTTCATTACAAAGGGACGTTAAAATCAAAGAAAATTGACAGCATCAGAGTCACAGGCGTGCCCCTTGTTTGGTTCAGTTGGTGTTTCAAGTTGGTCTCGAGGGAGGGCTGATGCAGGCAGGGGCCATGTGCCTTCTTGACCACGAGAGGATTGAGGATAAAGAGCAGGAAAAGCCAGATAATAAAGTGGGTTTTCCTCCCATTAACAGCAACAAAATAACTTGCTTTGAAATCTACACCATCTCTTTTTTTTTCCAGACTTATTTACAACAGTAATAACACAAACATGAAAAAAAATGTAGTCTGCTGAGAAATTCCAATCTAGATTACATACTTGACCCTGGGTTCCTTCTGAAAATTCCATTGCTTCATAAATTAAACTCATGTGATCTTGGCAGAAGTGCAAATTCTGATGCATTGTTAACAAATTCAATAAATGGAAACCAAACATTGAAAAATGCAAATATATGCACAACACACCTAAGGATACAAAATCAGCACATAACATACACCATATACGAAATAACACAATGCATAGACACATAAACAAACCAAACTAAATGAAATCTAAATTAAACTAACAAATGACAAAGGACTTTGTTTGACTTCCAACCCTTCAGTCAATGGTTACCAAGAAAAAAACCACCTTATTTTATTTACTTCCTCTAATTAAAAAAAAAACTATATAAAATATAAATTCATTATAAAACTCTAATTCATATGATGTTACATACTTCTGGTAATAGAGTTGCTATTTCTACTTATAATTCAAACTTCTGAAAAAAATCCCCAGTAGTAATTTTTAAAAACATTAAAAACTTACCCCATTAATTTCCCAAATCTCTGAACATGCCATCCCTTAACAGAACAGTCAATTTGTCCATTTCTGCTACATCCAGAAGTTTCAGAATCCAGTCTTCTTGTGTTGGAATCTCTGGCTCCTTTCACTCCTTCGCAACAAGTCATCTGGGTGCAATAAGTCATGCGTTTTAAGATTTTAATATCTTCTTTTTGTAAGTCTTTCTTCTAGCGTTCCCAATAGACACATCTCTGGAGTTAATTTTATCCTAAACTTTAAACAATTTCCCATCAGATAATGTATCGCACACCGACGCCTCTTCAGGTTTTTCACCGTACGCTTGCAAAGTTCTGATGCTTCTCACCAGCAGCTCTTTCCTTGCGCCACGTCCTTGTTCCTGCCAGTCTCGGCCCATGCCACGCCGCCTGCCTTCTGCCACAGACCCTTTGCTTTCGCCCACACGAGCCCTCCCTTGCTTACTTTCTTGTAGCACAAAAAAAAGAGAAAGGGAGGGGGGAGAGAGAGAGAGAGAGGGAAAGGGAAAGGGAAAGAAGTGTGCAAGCACCTTTAAAATGAACTGTGTTTCCTTTTTGCATGAACTCTCATGGATATAAGCCTACTTCTTCAGATGTAATACAGAGTGAGATTAAAGCGTATTTATACAATTGTACCTTCCCTGGTGCATTTAATTACACGGTTTTTTCCTCCCAGGAGGGCTGAAAAGGTATTCAAGATTAACCTCACGTGGAGGAGGGGATTTTCCTCAGTTTTATGCAGCAGTAGCCAGGCAATGGGAGGGCCTGGTGCACCTGCCAACTAGCGTCGTTGTTGTGCTGTCTCCAATTTGTGGCACCCCTAAAGTAACCCTAGCGTGGCGTTTTCTGGGGCTGAGGGCGAGGACCCAGCGGGTTTCCGCGGCCTCCGCGGTCTTGCTCCGCTTCCCTTGCTGAGGCGGAGCAAGGAGCGCGAGCCCGCCAGCTCCCGAGAGGGAGGCCCTGGGGGAGCTGGGCAGAACGAGAGACCCCGAGACCTGGGGTTCCCCCGAGGCCTGTGCCCAAGTCCGAGAGCGGTGTGGTCGCCGGACAGCGCTGAGCTTGGCAGCACCACCGCCAGCCCTTAACTGGCGGGTCAAAGAGGCGCTCGTAGTAAACACTCCAACAACCCAACCTTGTCCTTTCTAAACTCAGAAACTACACCGGTGTGTTTTGCAGGAGGGGGGACACCAAAAGCTGTAGCCTCACCCTATCTGCATACAAAATGTTGGCATAAGTCTGAGGGGACGACAAATTCCAGGGTATTGAGTTAGCACAATTCCCTCCGTGGCCATTTCCGCCCTAGACTGTTACAGTGCTATTATCCCACTTTCAACATCCTATGGAATCTGGGTGGCCCTCCCGAAACTGCAAACCCCAGGATTCCATAGGATGTCGAAAGTGGGATAATAGCACTGCAACCGTCTAGCGTGGAAACGGCTTGGGTTGAGCGTTCAAGACAAAGGGGGAATTAGATGTTGGAAACAAGGGTGTGAGTCAGATAGCGACATTACGTTACACAACAGTGCCTGCCAAGTGGCAAAGCAGATGGGGCAGCAAAAACTCATGAATAACAAGAAATAACCAAAAATATTATCCATTGTAATGCTTTCTCATATTTACATCATCTAGGCTGCCATCTGCTGCTTGTGTGTGTTTTGGAATTTATTAGCTGAGCATTTGATACATACAGATAAGAGTAAAAGAGTGGAAAACAGAATATTAAAAAGCAGCAATTGTGAATAATGGATTCAATAGAGTGTACAAAAAGTCTCTGTATATAATAAGTTCGTTATGGAGCCATGGTTCATTTCTGGGCCCAGGCTACAATCCTATAGATGTTTAACTGGTAGTAAAGACTCGAACCTAGTAGAATTACTTCTGGGTAAACACTAGGAACTAGAGCACAAGGCAGTGGATTCAAATTATGAACAAAGAGATTCCACCTAAGCATTTGGAAGAACTTGCGGGCCAGAGCTGTTCAAGAGTGGAATAGACTGCCTTGAAAGGTGGGAAAGACAGAGGTTGTGGGAGTGTTTTTCAAGAGTGCTTTAGTCAGGTATTCCTACAGGGCAGGTCAAACTGGATGGCCCTCAGGGTTCTCTCCAATTTTATGATTCCATGAAATACCCACTGGATTGGGGCTTTTGGGGGTAAGATGTTCCTTCTCCCAAACAGCTTAGCTTGTGAGTTGAAAATGGTTCCTATTTAAAAAACAACTAGACCACAGAAAAGCAAAGAATGGCCTTTTTGTGCAACCTAGCCTTCTTCTGCCAAATCCCCCTTGGACGCTCACCAACGGGGATTGGCGGAGGAGGGGAGTCATCCCCCGTCGGGCTCAAGCAGACACACGGTTCCCTCCCAAGGGGTTCAGCCGTGTCCCTTTGCTGTTGCGTGGCTTGCGGTCTCTAACACGTTTTCTGTGGCGTCATGAGATTTTCTGGCGTCCAGCCCACACCGTCAGATGCGATGCAAGAATTATTCACACCTGTTCCTCCGCTTTCGTACTTGGCACACGCAACTCCCTTGTTGTAATAGCTTCCCTGGCTGCTGGTAGCTGTTTTTCAGGCTCAACTCAAAATGCTGGTGATGTGCTCCAAAGCCCTATGTGGCTCAGATCCAGAGGGAAGAGTCTTTGCACAAGACCTCAAAACACAGGCAGGCTCCTCTCCAAAGGACCGTTTTCTCCCATATGAGCCTGCCTGTGTTTTGAGATCTTGTGCAAAGACTCTTCCCTCAGGATCTGAGCCACATAAAGTTGCACCCAATAGAAACATAGGAGACAGGGCCTCCTCAGTGGTGGTTCCCTGGCTCTAGAACTCCCTTCCCAGAAAGCTTAGCCTGGCATCGTCCTTGCTCTCCTTTCGTAGGCAAGGGAAAGCTTTTTGTTTGGTTGAGCAGTCTTTGAGGGCTGATTTTTCAAGGGGGAAAGGACCTTTGAAAACACATTGTTTATATCTGCTGTTTTTTCTTTTTAATGGCCATACTTTAACTGGTTTTAACCCTGTTGACAGTTGAAACTTAAAGCAGGTAATAGCTTTAAAATGCACGTGATACAAAAATTAAAAGTATAATTAATTTTTGTATCATGTGCATTTTAAAGCTATTACCTGCTTTAAGTTTAAAAGGCCCAGAAACCATGTGCTATGAGGGATGGCTAAGGGAGCTGGGTATGTTTTGCTTGGAAGAGAGAAGGTTAAGAAGGGACACAGTAGCCATGTTTAAATATTCGGAAAGGTGAAAGCCAGGGTGGTGCAGTGGTCTGAGCATATGTGACCACGACCCTAGAGACCAGGGTTGGATTCTCTGCTCAGGCATGGAAACCCATTGGGTGAGCTTGGGTGTGTCACACACTCTCAGCCCCAGAAAACCCCATGATGGGTTCACCTTAGGGTTGCCAAGGCTTGATGGCTCACAAAAACACATGGAAGATGAGGCAAGCTTGTTTCTGCTGCTCCAGAGACTAGGACGCTATGGAGCAATGGCTTCAAACTTCAGGAAAGAAGATTTCACATTAGCGTTAGGAAGAACTTCCTAGTGGTAGGAGCAATTTGACAGTGGGATGAGCTACTGCCTCAGTGGAGTGTGGTGGAGTCTCCTCCTGGATGGCCATCTTTGGAATGAGTGCTTTGATTGTAACTTCCTGCAAGACAGGTACTGGACTGGATGGCCCTTGAGGTCTCTTCCAACTCTAGGATTTTAGGATTCTAACTTTTGTAAGCCACCTTGAGTCTAGGGCCATTTCCGCACAAGACTCTTACAGCGCTATGATTCCACTTTCAACATCCTATGGAATCCTGGGGTTTGCAGTTTCGGGAGCAGCCAACCGGCCCTTCCCGAAACTGCAAACCCCAGGATTCCATAGGATGTTGAAAGCGGAATCATAGCGCTGTAACAGTCTTGTGCGGAAATGGCCTTGGAAAAAGATGGGACACACACACCCCTCCTCCTCTCCAGCCCCCTGTTCAGCTATTTTAGGAGGAGTAGGGAATGTAATTGCTGATTGCAGGTGCCTCTCTGCTCATTAGGACACCTCCACCTCCTTAGTGCAACCAGCCCCTCCCCTTGGACTTCCCACCCGTGTCCCAGCCACGTGGGCTCCTCTTTCACAGAGAGTTCTATTTGAGGGGAACACCTTCCCCTCCCAGCAGAAAGGGAACTGGAACATTCCTCCCACACCCCGGCATCCAGCCACTTGAGAGCCAGCCAAGTTTATTTAGAAAAACAAGTAGGTCAGTCTAGTCACAGAAGTCCTCTAGGAAGGAAGAAACTTGCTCTGACTTGGGGCACGGCTGCATGTTGGGTGAGGCCAAGAAGGGGAAAAGTCTGGCCAGCTAAAATTAATACGCAAAGTTAAATAATTTTGGGGACATTCTGAAAACCACCATGTGTGCATGGAGTGAGCATTGGACGATGAACCTGGAGATCAGGTTCGATTCCCTGCAGCTTGCAGTTTAGGGAGGGGTGTTTTGAGTTCTCAGCCAAGGAAAGCTTGTGCTTCCCCAAACTACAAAACCCAGGAGTGTCCCAGTAGGATGTGGGCATGGCAGTTAAAGCGGAATTGAAGTGTTACAATTGTGCAATGTGAATGGGGCCCCAGTCTCACATGTTCTTGCATAGTTTCTCTCATCATGGTCTCCACACACATGACTCACCATTAAGTTGCAGTGATGTGTTTTGTTTGTTCCTCATGGTTCTTGTTTCCCTTTTCTTCCTCTTGGTTTTTCAGTACCTCCAATCTGTTGCCTTTTCTCAACAGCCAGCAGCGCTGGGCCACCCCTGCTGAAGACTGCACTCTCCTCTGTTTCAAACTCAAGTCTGGGGACTGTTGACAAGAATCCCCAGGGAACACAAGATTATCAGGTCACTCTTTCCACTAAAAGAGGTGGCCATTACAGCTCTAACATGTCCCTGGAATGGAAAGAATGACTTTGGGCTGAGGTAAGAGTGGCTGCGGCCCCGCATCGTGCCTGCTGCAAAATAAGTGGAGCATCCTGCATTTTTGAAGAGTGAAAGGTGAAAAACCAGCTTCCCTTCTTGTGGAAAGTGTTCCTCATTCCAAATGCCCTTTATGGGTCTGTCAGTCATGTTTCTCTCCATAGTGTTTTATAATTTTCCATTTGGCATGGCTTGCCCCCCTCGCTTTTAATTATGACAATGTTTTTCCTCCCTTCCCAGGGACATACAGAGTGGAGAGTTTCACTCAGGCCCAGGAGAGCTCTCAGGAATTAACTCCCTCTTCCTTTCTATTACTGGCTGCTGGGGGGAGGAGGAAAAGGCCCCCCAAATCGCAGGGGGAGAGGGTCCCTCTCAGATCCTATCAGTGCAGTTGGGAATTAGCAAGCCAAGAGGAGGGTAGACTTCACTTTCTGAGACTCCCACCAAAAAGTGGGGGGGGATCACAGATCTCCTAAAGAGAGAGCCATTCTAACTAAAGATTAGCTTTAATTTTTAAATAGTGTTCAAAAAGGAATTATGTACTTTAGAGTGGGGGGAATCACAGGACTGTGGACCAGATCTGGCCATCTAGGGTACCTTTCCCAGTGCCTTCAACATCACTGGGGGAGGAGGCAATAAATCCATGTTCAGTTTTAGCCAGACCTTTAAGAGCACAGTGAATCCACTCCAGGTTTTACTGTGAACTTTAAAGAAGTTGTCCAAGATACTGAACCCCTATCTCCCCAAAATCAGTCCCATACTTTCAATAGCTACTTTAACGTTCAGACTAAAACCCAAAAGGGATTCGCCACTCTACTGACATGGAAGCCCCCGGGCATCTTAGGAATCCCAGAGGGAGAGATTTGGGCTGAAGTTTCACCCTTGACATACATAACTTTATTCTATTTTGGACTTAAAAACAGTGCTCCAAGATGACGATCCTGTTTTGGGAGAAAATAGCCTCCAGCACCTTGGAGAGCCCCTTTATGGTCTGGAGTGAAACATGGAGCGGATTCACTACATCCCAAACATACAACATGGGTGCATTTGGGGGCCTCCTTCCCTGCCCCATGGCCCTGTTGTTTGGTGGTTCCCCAGATTTTGCACAGATGTTTTCTCCTTGTACTGAAATGAGCAAATGCCTCTCCTAAGATTCAGGAGGAGCTTTACAAACTCAGCCACACTGTTGCATTATTAAGGTCACTGAGCTACCCCAAATGGCCAAATTAAAACCACCTTATTTGTAGTTTGTTTAAGTGGATCTGTAATGGATAGAATTACGGCCTATTTTCTATTTTCTCTTTCTTGTTAGAGTTGAGGGGGGCAGAGTTACCCGCTGGACAAAAACAGAGTCCAGAGTTTTAGCATCTTATTGTTTAGTTAGTTAATAAATTTAGGCTGTTTCCATACTAGACTGTTATAGCATGATTGTTTCACTTTCAACATCCTATGGAATCCTGGAGTTTGCAGTTTTGGGAGGGGCCAGCCAGCCCCTCCCTAAACTGCAAACCCCAGGATTCCACAGGATATTGAAAGTGGAATAATCGTGCTATAAGAGCGTAGTGCAGAAATGGCCATAGTGTTTAAGTGAGTTAGAGGCAGTGTTCAGTGTTCAGGATGGCTGTCTATCAGGGATGTTTTGACTGTGAGCTTCCTGCTTTGGCAGGGGATTGGATTTGCTTGATCTTTGGGGTCTCTACTGACCAGACCATGTACTTCTGTAACACTTTATCTTGATATTTTGCATGTGTCATAAAAGACCAGTTACAATCCGCTTAACAGGGTCTGTTCCAGCAATCCAAACTGCCTTGGGTCCCATCCCAGAAGAACGGCAGGGTAGAAATCCAATTAATAACAAGAAGGGTGACGGGGGTGTTTAATTTCCAACACAGAACACTTCAGTGCTGGTGTTTCACCCATGTGATCTGTTACCGAAGGGCATCCTCTTCCTCTTGGAAGAAGACTTTATGTCATAAAACCAGTTTTGCAAACCAGTTCTGGTGCCCAAGGTGAAACAGACACACTCATGAGATATTTCACCATTTTTAAACAGTTGTTCCACTCTCATTAACTACTTTTTGAAAGTATAAGAATACTCCAACTGTCCATAACAACATTTCTTGCGAAAGACCTGTTAAACAGTTAGAAAAGAGTATTTTGTCCTTCATCATCTTCAGTCTGTCGTGCTGATATGGGAATTACCTCTCTGAGTGAGGGGGGAATGGAAATGAAGGTGTCTGACTGTGGTTCTGTTCAGATCAACAGAAATCACTCCCTGTAACACTCAGCAGTTAATGACAAATGGGCTAGAAAGCCCACTGGAGTCCTTAGAGTGTTAATGAAGGGTGGAATTTGTAGTCCAGAAAAGTAGCTTTTCCCAGGCAGCTCACCATGCAGATCAGATGCGAACATGGAAATGAAAAAACAGTACTTATTGATTTTGGGCAGGAGGGGAGGCTTCCTCCACCTGTTCTGTGGCGCCCCCTCCTGGAGAGGCACCCGAGCAGACCCCGCAGCCACCCAAAGGGCCGGAAGGAAAGGTTTTGGGCGAGTCTCAGTGGGAATTTCATGCCTTTCTCCCATCAACTGTGTCAGATCTCCCCACCGCCTGTGGAACTCCCTCCCACAGGAGGAGGACCGGTTAGTGCTCCCTCCCTCCCTCCCTTCCTTCCGCCAGCAGCCTGAAAGCCTCTTCATTTAGGAGGACCAATTAACTGACTGGCTGCGGATCTATTTACCTGCATTCTCGTTGTTCTATTTTACATTGGTTTTGATGAGTCCTGTTTTCAAAATGTTATTATATAAATACCTGTTTAACTACCTTGACCAGATACCCATCTGATTGTAGAAGCCAAGCCCAGTCAGGCCTGGTCAGTACTTAGATGGGAGACTGCCGATGAATACCAGGGTTCTTGGCTGGATTTCAAGAGCCAGCCTGGTGTCGTGGTTTGACTAGTGAAGTACAACCTTGGAGACCAGTTTTCAGTTCCCTGCTCGGCCGTGGAAACCCACCGGATGACACTGGATGTGTCACACACTCTCAGGCCCAGAAAAATCCTGTGATAGGTTCACTTTAGCGGTGCCATAGGTCAGAAATGGCTTGAAGGCTCATAACAATAACAACAACTGATAATCCCTCAGCTATCCACAATAATCTGAAATATTTGAAACATATAGATATGCTTGGAAGTAGGGTAGCTTGGAAGAATGGAGAGAAAAATCAGTAAAAATAAAAAATTAATGGGATTGCTGTAAACTGTCAGGTGAACTGAAGGCGCATGCTTCTCTCTTTAGAGCTTTAATAGTTTATTAATATTTTGGTGGGCGATGGTGGTGATTTATTTAATGTTTTTAAACTTTCTTTTATCCCCTAATGCGACTTTTGTTTGGTTCCAGTTTCTCTGCTGCCAGCCGCCCTCCCATGGGGAGAAATGCGGGATACAAGAAAAAGAACAAAAGTAACGAAAAGGTAGGAAACAAGGCAGCAGAAACAGTTACTTTTGAGAAGCGGTAGCAACATTGCAACAGATTACTTCCCGAGGGCGACACAGAAAATGGACGTTAATTCCTTTTCCCTTCGAGCGCTCTGGACCCGGCCGCTCTAGGCACGCCCGCCTCGTCTTCCTGGGTTTCCGCTCTCCTTATTGGCCGGCCGCCGCTGAGCCCCCTGGGAAGCGTAGTCCGCCCGCCTGTCCGCCGGGCCGAGGCCCTTCCCCTGCGCCGCGCGGCTTGAGAGCGTCACTTCCGGCGTGCCCCCTTCGCGCAGGAATGGCGCGAGGGAGAGGGCGGGCGGCGGCGGGCGGCGGCGGGGAGGCGGCGGCGGCGGCGGCGGCCGGAGGCGCCATGGCGACGGCGGAGGCCCGCGGGAAGGCGCTGGAGGAGGCGGTGAACGGCTGGGCCGTGCTCTTCTACGCCCACCAGGCCGTGGAGGCCTTCCGCGCCGGGAGGGGCCGCGACTTCCGCCAGTTCCGCGACGTTATTTACGGTGGGTGGGGAGCCGGAGCCGGAGCCGGCCCCGCGGCCCCGCGTCGGCGGGAAGGGCGCTCTCGCTCCTTCAGGCGGCTCTCCCGAGGACGTTTCCGCACCTTTTCAGGGCCGCGCGCGAAGGAAATCCCGCCCAGCCAGTTTCCTCCCGGGGGGCCCGCGCGCGGGGAGCCTGGCCGACCTCTGTCCCTTCGCGCGGGCCCTGACCCGCGCCTGCGGCGGCCTGCCCCGCTCCCGTCCCGGCGCAGACGCACGTGCGGCCCCGAGGCCGTAATGCCGCCTGTGCCAGCCTCCAGGGGAGCACAGAGCTCGCGCGAAAACAGGTCCCAGCTTTTTAAAAGGGCATTACTCGCTTGCTTGCTTCCTTCTCCCGTAAGTGGAAACAAAGCGGTTTTGCATCCCCAGCACTAGCAGTATTTCACTGCTCCGTTAGAAACAATCCTGTTTTGGGCAGGTAAAAGTGAGAAAAGTTACTTGTTCAGACCACAGCTCTCACTGGACTATACCAACAATGACTCCCAGCCCTTGGCTGTATGAGCTGCAGTCTGACAAAAGTAACTTTTCCTCTACATTTTGAGAGGTAGGACATAAAAACTCCAAGGAGGACAATGGTTGGGGAAGCTGACCCTGCTGACAAGAGGAGGGGAAGATGCTTCTGTTTATGTGAAGGCCAAGTCATAATTGAAAGACACACAAACGCACATAAACCAGATTTAGTGAGCTGGGGACCAAAAAGAAGCAGGAAAGATGTGTTCGTAAAGGGAATTCTCTTCAGTTTCCAAGGCATGTGGGAACTCCTAACTGGGTCGTCCCTAGCTGCCTTAAAAAGTTTCTAATTGAGGACCATATTATAGGATTTGGTTTCCCCACCAAATGAGGCAGTTAAACATCTAAAGTTCCCCTGACCAGCCTGGCACAAATGTCCGGCCAAAGGGCCGGCATCCTTAGTGTGTGGCTCAAAAAAGTTCCACTGCTTCGTATCGATACATATCCGTGCAGGCATGCTTACTTGCCAGAACAGTTATGTCCTGCCTTTCTGTTCGGCAAAGTGGAAGCCCCACGATGCCTCATGACACATCCTGAGTGCCATGTGTGTATCGGGGGAGGCGCAGAAGCACATGTGGAAGGTTACTGGACCCCAGTAGCATATCGAGAGGAAGCAGCAGCCTGCCCGTGCGTGCCTTGCTCCTGACTAGCAAGGGATGCAGGCTAAAATGTGTTTCACTGCCCTGGCCAGGCAGCTGTATGCTTTCTTTTTCTTTATGTCTTTTGTCTTTATGCTCTCAGGGACACTGGCTTGTGTCTTCTGACTGTTTTCCTTTCGTTTCCTCAGCTGTGTTGGCCAGGCCTCTGGTGCTAGAACATCGTATTCGCCTTCAGTTGCGGATCATCCAGGTTCTCTCCAGAGTTGAAGAAGGTTAGTGGGGCTGTGAGGCTTTACTGCCTTCCTACTTGCTAACCGTTTGCCCAGGGGCTGCACTTGCTGGAATCACAGCACAAACTCTTAAATTGTGAACAGTTGACAGCTGTTTGTGGGTATTTGCAGATAGGAAATCAGACATATATGCAGAAACAGCGGATATGGATTTTCTGGAGAGCAGATTTAGTATGTTTATTCAAAAGACTTTTACTAAAAAGAACTTCTGAACGCCCAACAGCCCATAAAAAATTCAACTTAAATAAAGTCAGCACAGGAAAACGTCCTCCATTTCCCTCTGTCTGTGTCTGTAGGGTAATTATTATATGTTACAGGTGATACGAGTTCTTTGTTTGTCCTGTAGATTGGGCCATTGAAACAGAGACTGAGTTAACACCGCTGGAATGTGCGCTTCTTCTTCTGGAGAAGATGAAGAATGAGTTTGATGTAGATGTGGATGCATTGGAAGACATAAAGAGAAAAACACAAGAAGCTGTGAGGGTTAACATTTCCTTTTCTGTAGATACTTAGGCCTGACTGTCTAGTTAATGAGGAAACATGAGGATGGCTGTTGTTTGAGAGCCACTGTGTTGCTTTGGGGAAGGATGTAACCTGAGCTGTAACTCTTAGCCAAGGATTAGCTCATTTCCATCTTGTCTCTATTCTTGAATCACATCTGTAAACAAGCTAATAGAAGTGAACTAGCCTTGAAGTTTAAAATTGGGAATTCTGGGAACTTTCTGGAGGATCAAAGTTTGGGAAGCACTGCATTAGGCTGATAGGGCAGCAAGGTTGCATCGGATTCTTAGGCACAGATGAGAGTCCGAGTGCTTGGCAATGCAGGGTGGCTTACAGATGAGCTTGTCTTTGGAACCTGATCATAGAAATTACATTTAAAATCTTCCTCACAGCACCTCAGATAGGAGGCCCACTTCCAGCAGTGGCTTGGCCCGGGAGAGAAGGCTGTCTTCCTGGCCATCCTAAAATGAAAGCCCAAGAGATTTCACGGGGAGGGGGGAGGCTCTTCCTCCTCCTCCTCTCAGCAATGTATCTTTCAGGATTTCTGAGCAGCCCTGTAGAGAACACTTTTGCTGGGAGTCCCTCGAAGTAGGTCTAGAGGGAGTATATTCTTAGGTTTGGAGAATCTACAGAAAGTCTTCTTTGCCAACCATCCTTTTGGGTTTCTGCTCCAGGCAGTGGTTGCCTGCATCAAGAACAAAGAATACGAGCAAGCCAGAAAAATCTTGAAGAAATACATGTCGAAAGACCCCAGCACCCAGGTGAGCTTTGAATGGGCATGGTTTCATTCTGGGATGGAGGGAGAGAATGGGGCGGGGGTGAGGTTACCGGCCAACTTTGCCAGAGGCCTTCTTTCACTGGGCCAGAGGCCAATGGAGGCACGGCTTCTCCTCCTTCACTTTCCTATCCAGCAATATGTGCACAATACCTGTGCAAATGTTCCCAAGCCCTGAACTTTCCTCCCCTCACCCGTTCTTTGAAAGTGCTCAAATCTGTTTTTCCGTTGCCCAGAAAATGAGGACATTGTTCCAGAGCATCATCCGAGAGAGGAACTACTTTCATTCAGCTATCTGGAACTTCTCATACAAACGTTTCCAGCAGACAGTCCTGATGTTTTTGGAAGGCTACATGGATGATTCAGAACCCTTTCTCTTAAAGGTAAGCATTGGCCTTGGGTGCTGCACTCTGGTGCTGGGACCTGAGCCAGATGCACTTGAGTGTTACTTGCGTTGCCACAGTAGCAACTCTCCTCTGGCCACTACAATCAAATAAATGTGACTGGTGTCTGTGGATTAAAAGCAGGCGTCTTTCCACAGCCCTGGAATGGTTGTTGTCTATTCCGGCTGAGTGAGGTATCTTAATATACAGCAGCCCCAGAAATGCAAGAATACAGCTATTTCAATAAAGAAGGACTGACTAATAAAGATAATGGACCAGCCTGAAACGGATGAACTATTGACATTGAGAAGAAAAAAATCATCAGTGAATTTTGAAAGACTGGGAACCTCAGATAGGTTTTTTGCAAATAAAAGGTACAGTCAGCCATCCACATTTGCAATTTTATCTTTCATGGATTTGAGTATTTGTGAGTTTCTTCAACCCCTGCCCCTCCCCTGGCGTCTCTTTTCCTGGAGAACCTTCTCTCTCAGCGGCTTCAATCAGGCTGCACAGCCCTTTAAGAACCCAACTGTACTGTGTGTTAACTGTAGGCTTTGATAATTAGTGTACCTGGAAAAATAAGCAGTTGTAGTATTTGAGTGGTATTTACAAACAGACAAGTTATTTTGTGTAGTCGTGCATAATCTACATTAGGAAAGCTGGAAGTCAAGTGCGTATTCTTTTTTTATTACTGATTATTGCAATAGTATTGCTTATTATTGTTTATTGCTTTTTCTTTATAATCTTCATTAGTTTTTTGGTTTGTTGCTTTTTTCTTTGTTTGCATGTAATGTAATTCTTTATTGTATTTGAAAATGTTCAGTAAAAAAATAACATGCCATTGCCATTTAATTAGCAAAAGAGAATAAAACAGAGAAGCTTTATGTTCATTCTGTTCCTTTCCTTTTTTGAAGATGGCCCGAGAGAGTTCAGCTGATCAGATGGAGCCCCAGCTGAATTCTGGGGGAGCCGCTGCTGAGGAGATGGAGGTTTTGGAGCCTGTGGAGGAAGAAGCAGCCAACCCACCGGCGGTTCCTGAGGCTGTGGCAGCAGACCCTCAGACCAAGGAGGGACTGAAGGAAACCTCAGTAGAGGACGGACTTGCAGGAGAGACCTCAGAACTGGCAGAAGAAGAAGAAGAAGAGGGGCCAGAAACGTTGGGAGAAGGCACTCTAGCAAAACTTTTGCCAGCAACTGGAGACAGCCAGAAGGGAGCAGCTTTGCATAGTGTGGCAGGGGCCAATGAGAGCACGACAACTTCCGAACCTTGTGGACAAGCCTCCAGGGTTGTTGCAGAGCCCACTGCAGTCGCCACCAATCCCGCGGCTTCCGAGGACTTGGAGAGGTATGCTGCCTGCCTGCGGTGAGTGGTGTGAGGCTGCGAGGCAGGGGCAGTGCACTCCTGCACCCCTCCCAGCCCACTGCCATTTTTAGCTTTGCCTGACAGATGGCTGGGCTGTTTTAGTATATGCCTTGTTGGTGATATTTAATTGTTTTCTGATGTCAAAAGAGGACTTTGTGCCAGGAAAGTTTGTTACAAGGGGGAGCAGGGGCAGGAAGGCCAGCTGAGGGCCTTTGTAGGGCAGTTCTAATCTGCAAAGGCTGTGAAACAACCTGCTGTGGTCCCTTTGTTTTCCAGCCGCCCACCTAAGAGGCCGACATCCTATGGCCTTTCTGTTGTCAGGGAAGCTTTCAAGGTCCTCTCAGACTCTCCAGACCCCGATACTGCCTTTCAGAAGCTTGATGAGACAGACTGGACCTGTCCCAGGCTCCCTCTGGCACCTACACCTCACAGGGCCAAGCGCCAAAGAGAGGAAGAGGAGGAAGAAGAGGTGAAGAAAGGAGACGGCAGGAACGTTGCCTCTGGGTCGAAACCCTTCTTGGAGAAGGATAAACACTCAGTGACCATCAGCCAGTTTGTTATGGGGCAGGAGGGCAACCTCTGCAGGGACCCTGTTGTCAAGCAAATTTTGCCCAAGCGGTTGTTGGTGACTTTGGCTGTCCAGACAGCAGAATCTGAAAAATCCACCCAGGCACCTTCCCGGTCATTTCCAAGGTAAGTCGCCATGGCTACCTTTTATGTTTTTTTGGCTTAGCTGCCACAGGGATGTTAGTAGTTGTGGCTCTAAGTTCCTGATCTGCTCAGCTTGTGCTCAGCCAGGTTCAAGGGCCTGGGCAGGCCAGGGCACATCTCAGGGCAATAAAATAATAGTCCATAACACAGAGATGTTAAAAGGGCTGCCACAATAAAACTAAAAGGCAAAGAGAGCTGATGATCCATCATCCCATTGAAGCTGTCCTTTGTCACTGCTTCCATTCACTGGGGCCCTCACAGTGATTATGGCTAACTGGCTTTCTTCCATTCTTTAAATACCTTTTCTCTCTCGTTCTGGAAGGCGCTGACACTTTGCAGGTCAAGGGATTGCTCTCTCCCCTCTGCCAAGGGACTTTCTGTTCCAAAGCAGAACATCTACCTTTAGAGAGTGAGCGGACTTTGTAAAGTTTGGTTATGACTGTTGGAGAAATTGTGTGGGTAAATACGATTGCGAGAGGCCTGCCTCACTAACTAGGAGAGGCTTATTGACTCAGCCTATGAAACTCACATATAGGGTAAGTGTGAGAGCTCAGTGGTGCTCCCTGACATTCTTCCAGAACTCTGGTCTGCTGAGTGGGTTGCTCTTAGCTGGCATTTCCCAATGTAGTCTCACCTTCCCAAGGAATTTCTCAGATGGCCTTGAGCCTCAGCCTTTCCTCTTTCATCCTTTCTGTAAAATGGGGGTTTGTACCACTCAAGGTGGCAGCACAGATCAGGGAATGAATCCAATTTAAATGTTTTGGATACCCGGTTGTATTTTGCATTTTCCCTGGAGGGCAGTATGGAGGGGCATCTCCCTGGTTCTGGGTGGGAGACGAAGAGCTGCAGGCCACTCTGAGTTCCCCAGCCCAGTCCTCAACGCCCCCTGAAATACGGTTCTTCTCGACGCCTCCTCCCTGAGCCATGCTTGGTTCTGCTGGGATTTCCTTACCTGTGGTTTGCCTTTCTCTGTTGCCTTCAGGTCAGCCAAGAAAGGCATCACCACAGCTGGCCTTGAGGAAGAGAAGGACACCTGGAGCGATGAAGAGCAGCTCTTCATTGATGATAGTAAGTGGGGGGTGTGTGAATGAGCTGGCCAGAAGGATGAGGGCAAGGGCCAAGCCATGCCCTGTCTGTCTGCATGCCTGAGGTCTCCCCGACCTCCTAAGATGCTGCTGGAACAGCCTGTGAAATGGGCCCAAAGGGTTTTTTGGGCGGGGGGGTAGTGTAATGAATATCACAGCCTCAGCTGCCACTTGTGCCTCCCAGCATCCACAGAAGGAGTGGTTGCTGATTGAATGTCTTTTCCAGGGCCAAAGGAGAGATGCACGAGCAACACTTCCATCACCAGCAGTAAGAAGAAGGTAAAGTAGCCCACTCCCATGCTAGGTGGCCACACTGCAGAGGAGAAGGCAATCCCCTTTGTTAAAGGAGGCGCCTTTTGCCAGTACGCGCTCCTCCCCGCTCCAGGGAAATACCTCTTCTGTCCCCTGGGCTGTGTGTATGCATACCTGCACACTCTGTCTCTCGCACACACTCATCTACCTCGGATCAGCTTTAGGGGAGGGCAGTGCAATTATCACTGTGTTACAGATGGAGGATTAAGATGCAGAGAAAGTGCATCCCCGTGGGCTTAGTGCTGTGAAACTGAGGCTAGGTATTTCCCGGTTGAAGCAGAAGCTGTCGGTCACTTGGCAGCTGATGGGGTGGAAGCCACAGTGAAGGAAGCCTTCGCTTTTTTCTATATCAGGAGACTTCTTTGTGGCCGTGGGCTGGAAGGAGCCTTACTGGTTGCGCCTGAGCATCTCTCTCCTTTTCCCTGTAGATGTGGACGTCAAAGGAGTCCCAGTGGATCAAGGAAGGTGTGAAGAAGTTTGGGGAAGGAAACTGGAAGGCCATTTGCCGAGCATATCCTTTCAAGGAGAGAACTCCAGTGATGATCAAGGACCGCTGGCGGACCATGAAGAAACATGGGCTGTTATGAACCGGGTGGCGTTTTAGGGGGTGGCTGCAGAGGAGTGCTGCCCGGGCACTTCCAAGTTTGACTGCCAAAAGACAGGCCAGGGGGACTTTCCCTGGAGCTTGTGTTGGCCCTTGTTGGCCAGCATGGCAGGAAACCTCACGTTCTTGGAGAAGATCATAGTTAAGAAGCGGCTGCAGGGCAGGAAGAGCACTTTGTCTCCCCAGGCGGGGCAGCCGGGTCACTAGTTGTTCTTCGCCATTTCCACACGAATGCCGTAGCTGTTTTTCCTGTTCCTTCTTACAGGCACTTTGACTAGAGTTGGGGTTAGAATACACAAAGGGGGTAGGAGGGTGGGTCCTCTGAAAGATTGTGGGCAGCCTTGTTTTCTGGAAGGCCCAAGGAGCCCGAGGTGTTTCCTCTTGTGTCCTTGAAAGACTGTGGTGGATGTGGATGGCTCTTGGCTTCCATTGGGAAATTTTCTTCACTGTGTAAGGGCTTTTTTTCTTGTCAGGATTCATTGAAGCCAAACAAAAAAAGAGGTTGGGGTTACATTGTACGTTTTGTAAAATAAAGTGTTTTTCTGAAAATCAGGTATCTGCTTGAGTTCCCTGCCTGGATTTTCTCTTCTTCGGTGCTGAAGTGGTTGTTCAGAGGACACATTTTCAGTGGTTGCTGCCCCCCTGATGCACCAGGGTCAGAGGGTGCCAGAGGACACTTGTGTAGGTCTGATTACTGTTTTGAACATATTGCCACAGGAGTTTTAATTTGAATGGGCCCTGGGTTGTATTCACTGAAAATAGACTGCGAATGAGTACTCTGGCAAGAGAGTGGTTTTCTTGTAGCAAAAAGAGCACAGGGCAGTTTGACAGTGGAATCTGCTGCTGCCCCACGGAGTGTGGTGGAGTCTCCTTTGGAGGTTTTAAAGCAGAGGCTGGATGGCCATCTGTCAAACGGGAGGGGGCTTTGGTCATGTCTTCCTGTATGGCAGAAGGGGATTGGACTGGATGTCCCCTGGGGTCTATTCCACTTCTGTGATTCTAGGTTCTACATGTGTTGAATACTTAACCTGGGGAAATTGGTGCAGGGGAGTAGGGTGAGGAGACAACGCCACTAAATTCTGATGTACAGTGAAGGCACTGGAATGCCCAACAAGTTTCCTTGGCTTAATTCCATGCCTCTCTCTTGCAGCCTGTGCCACACGGCCTGTCACAGC
The DNA here is from genome assembly GCA_948472985.1 of Iguana delicatissima. Classification (NCBI taxonomy): domain Eukaryota; kingdom Metazoa; phylum Chordata; class Lepidosauria; order Squamata; family Iguanidae; genus Iguana; species Iguana delicatissima. Next base: position 749,787 of record CAOKZL010000132.1, read on the forward strand.
TTTGCCCTGGGCTACCTTCTGTTTGCCTTGCTTTTATGTTTGGAACAACGCATGCCAGTCAGTGTGTGTTTCTGTGTAAGAGCTGGTGCTAGCATTGGTAGTTCTGCATGGTGAACTTCTTGGCTCAGCCAGGCTTGTCTGATGGCTGAGTTTGGAACTCAAGTCTGCTTTTCTGAAAGATCTGCAGGCAACCAGATTGGAAGAGTGTGCTAGGCTCCGGTAGGATGACTGGAGCAAGGCGCCCTTCTCATCTTAGCCCTTAAAGGTTTGCCTTGCTGTGGGAACAGTTTAAAGAGGCAGCGCGGTGTAGTGGTTTGAGCATTGGACTATGAAGGTGAAGACCAGGGCTCAAACAGGGTTGCCATAAGTTGGAAACAAATTTGAAGAGACACAACAACAAGAAGGTACTGTGTCAACCCCAAGCCCAAAATGTGTTGTTTCTATGCCTTAGCTGTTGCTGTCCTTCCTGACCCCTCCTTTTCAAGAATGGTGTGGGCCCTGGAGCCCTACCTAGCAGCCCAGGCTCAGAGGCTGCTCTGTCTTATCTCAGTTGCTGGGAAAACTCCCTCCTGGAATACATGATGTGTCCTTCAGCTGCTGCAACCAAGCAGAGGTCATGCTGGTGGATCTTTTCAAAGAACGAGGAAAAGAGAATAAATAGGCCTGCCTGCCGTGGGCGGCAAGGAATGCAGCCATTCAAGCAGAACTCTGGTAAAGGGTATTCTTTTTTTAAGACCTCAGGTCCCTTGATCAGAAAGAGAAATGGCATGCCACGTTGGCAATTTTTGCAGAGATGGAGATTATGCAGAGTGGAAAAGAACACACGCGTAACGTCTCTTTTCAAGCCAAGACTAAACTGGAGGCTTAAAGCAGATCATAGGTGAGCTCCAGCGATCCTGCCTTTTAGAGAGCTTTTATTTTTCAATTTTGCGCTTTCTCTTAGTGGGCAACTCTGTTCTTGCTTGAGCTCTGTGACGCAGTTTTTGCCTTCAGCAGAGGTCTGGGTTCAGATCTCCACTAAGCTGGTAAACTCATTGGATGGCACGGAGCCAGTCTGTCTACTTCACAGCATTGTTGGGATGATGGAATGAGAGGTGGACCACGCAAGCCGACTTGAGCTTTGTAGAGGAAGGGAGAGACAGAAGTGACATTGGTGATAAATTAAATTTTGGACTTTCTGGGCTACAACAGGCTGTTTGACCCCTTCGGGCCCCTTGCAGAAGCTGGAGAAATGTATATCAAGGGTCACTGCCATTTCTTAGCAGAAGGAAAACTTTACAGCAGTGATGGGAATTGCCTTTCAGCTGTCCCTTGACTCTAGCTTCCATCATCCCTGCTCACTGGTGAGGGTGGCTGTGGCAGATGGGATTGAGAGTCTAGTCTTCCTTGAAAGAGCACCAAAAGTTTCCTTGAGGAACTTGATGTGATCCAGTAGCGAGCAGAACAAACACAAGGCATGAGCAGCTCGGTTAATTGTTAAACCGGCTTGCCTCCCTTCCTTGCCAGCTGACGAGCCGACACACAGAGAGCTCCTCCAGCTACCGCGTGCCACTCCAGCTGGCTTCTCCTGGCACCATGCTCTGGCTGCTCCCTGTGGCTGCGTTTGTGGGCTTGCTGGGGGGACTGGAACCTGCTGGGGCCCACAAGTCCGAGCCCCTGAGTGGCGCTGGCGACCAGCCTCTTTTCCGAGGAGCGGACCAGTACGACTTTGCCATAGTTGTCCCTGCGGGGGGCATCGAGTGCTTCTGGCAATTTGCGCATCAGAGTGGCCAGTTCTACTTCAGCTATGAGGTGGGTGCGAGGGGGCGGCAGGCAGTGGAAGAAGTGACAGCAGGAGCTTTTTCTAGGACAGAATAAACCTGTTACCACCGCTTCTCTTTACCAAACACTTGTTCCTGCTTTTCCCCAGGGCCTCTGCTCCTCATCCATTATTTAATCGATTTCCTGCCTTTCTCTGAGTGGGGCTTCAGATTCCCCTTTGCTTCAGCTGCCATCAGGGTTCCATCATCCTTTGGGATCCTGGGATTTGCAGTTTTGGAGGGGCACTTAAGAGTTCTCAACCAGACAGTCTTGCAAACCCCAGGATTCTGCAGGGTGTTGCTGTGGCAGCTAATATGGAATCATTGCGCTATGACTGTGTAGTGTGGAAGGACTCTTCTTGCCTCCTTTCTTTCACTCAAAATCTTGTAGCCCTTGTAAGACTTAACATTTATTATAATATGTACTTTGTGGATTGCAGCCAACTTTCTGAGATGCACACAGTAGAAGAGGTGGGAATCCTGCAGCCCCTTGATGGACTACAACTCCCAGCATTCCTTGCCATTGGCTGTACTGCCTAGTAGGCTGCTGGGAGCTGCATTTGGACAGCACCTGGAGGGGTATACGAGTCCCATCCTTTGTGAGCCATTGTTGAGTCAGAGGTGGGAATCCTTCCGCCATTTAGGTGCTGTTAGACCGCTGGGGCTCTCAGCATTTCTGTCATTGGCCATGCTGGCTAAGGCTGCTGGGAGATGCAGTCAAGCAACAGCTGGTCTAGCTTCTTAGAAATTTAGAGATATATATGGTACATATGGTGTATACTGCAGAAAATATATTACTAAGAGCACTGGGCAGGAACAAAAGTTGGCAATGACACAAAGGGCAACAGGTAAGATGGTTCATTTATAGCAGGGTGATAGAATTCAAAGATCTGCAGCTGACAAAACAGACTGAAGTTTATGAAACCTTATGCTGCCAACTTTTCTCTCAATTAGTCTCAAGTGCACTGCAAGATCCCTTTGGGTAGCGTGATAAGCGTCTTTTGTCCAACACTTCTTAACACCACCAGTGGAGGTCCCGTTTCCACAGAGGTGGCTTTTGTGCTGAAACCCCAAGAGAGTTTGAGTGGGAGATAAATTTCTTTCCCATCAGAGAATGTTGTGAAATTTTAATTACCAAACCTAGTTTTACCTGCCCAGCCACTCACTGGCCATGGTGTCCTCTGAGCCTTGGCAGGCCCGGATGGTTACAGTTGGAACTTTCTCCTGGACTCCTCTTCCTGGGTTAAGCACAGTCTTTGAATTTCCCAGCTGCATAATGAGGTTAGTTAACAGAGAGTGGCACATGTGAATTTTTTCAGCACGCCCAGAAACCTTATTAATGTTTGTTTTTTTCACAGAGAACAGAGTAAGCAAGTTTTGGAGGGCAAACCGTTTTTTTTTTGGCAAGAAAGCACCAAAAACGTTAGCTACCATTTGTGTGCCACAAGACTGCTCTTTCTGTAAGCAGCGTCCTATCTTTGGGTTGGGGTGAGAGAAGCTGGCCCAGGGAAGCCAAGGCAGCGGGAAGCGCAGCCCTGGTCTGGTGCCGGACTTAAACGTGACCTGCCACATGGAAACCTCGGGTCCTTTTTGTTTCTGTCACTGTGTGCTCTTGTGGATCTGTTTCTGTCTTCCAAGAAACCCAACACCACAGTCATGTGGGGGCAGGAAGCAAGCCCCCAGAGGGAGATTTCGTGTCCTATTCTGCATGTTTTCCCTCCAGGTGCAGTGGACCTCTGGGATTGGCCACGACAGACGCATCCTGGCTACTGCAAATGATCCCAACGGCCTCCATCTTGGGACCTTGCAGGATGTCCGGGGACTGATCAAGTTCAGAACTGAGGAGACAGGTGCCTCAACCCCTGCCCCTCCTGGGATTCTCCTCTGCCCCCCCCGAGTGGGTTCTAGGCATCCCATGGGGGCGGGGGAGTGGAGGCAAAACCATCCACTGCTGGGCAGGAACAGGCCACCGGTCACAGGTGTGGGTGCAAGATACTAGGAAGTGTGACAAAGTCACATTTCAACAGTAAGGCAGCCAGTAAAGGAAGAAAGTGCAAAAGCAGGGTTACAGCCGAGTATTACAAAGACAAAAATAATGACCAAAGATGGTAGACATAACTTTAAAATGGACAACAAAGACACTGAAATGGTCAGCTTTCCCATACCTTGGCTCAGTCATAATCAGAACAAGATGAAGGCCTGGGAAGGCTGCTATGAAAGAACTGGACAGTTCCTTACATTAAATAGGGCCCGGTGGCAGTTTTCTGGAAAAAATTTTCTCAGCCAAGCACAATTCTAACTAACGCTTTCTCGCAGGATTCTACCAACTCTGCCTGAGCAATCGGTACAACCACTTTGGGTCTGTGCAGGTTTACCTCAACTTTGGCGTCTTCTATGAGGGCTTCGACCTACAAAATACACCAGAGCTTGAGAGACAGAGGCTGAATGACACACTGGAAGCCATTGACGTAAGCATTACGAAATAACCAAGGAGGGTCCAATAATGCTAGCAGCCATGTAGAAAATAATCATCTTCTGTGCAAAAATAAATAGGGGACAAACAGAAACTCAGACCAGGCCGGATGCGGCCAAGAAAAGGGCCTGGCCTATCCAGTTGTGACAGAGGCTGGGAAGAGAGACATGTGGCTCTTCTCACATCAAGGATGTGAAAGAGAATGCTCGCCACAAGGTACTCCTGGCTGTGGGGATGGGCAGCCAGTGGCCTTTCTGTCAAGGAAAGGCAGACATTTCCAAACCGAGGGCCGCATTTGATTCAACAGCAGTTCTTGAGAGCTCTATCCCAGGTGGATGGGGCCCAAGAGACCCAAAGGTTTGGGCTTAAGGCTCTTAACTGCCAGGAACTAAGCCCTGGGAGAGTCACAGTTGTGGGGGCAAATTATACCAGAGCAGGGAAACCATCCAAAGATGGTGCTGTGAGGGAGGAGACAATTTAGCCCTGGTGCCAGACGTTCACTCCTGTGCTCTCGCTGAGAACAGGCAAATGCCACAACAGTCCAGGACTGAGGAGTTTTTGCTTCCCTTTGTGGCAGAATAGCACCCGCAAGCTGATGAGAAATGTCTTCCACATGTGGCGGCACTGCAGCATATCTCGGATGAAGAGCACCTCCGACTTCTTCCTTCTGCAGTCCAACTACAACTATGTGAACTGGTGGTCGGCGGCTCAGAGCGCAGCCATTATCCTCTCTGGGGTCCTCCAGCTCTACTTCGTCAAGCGCTTCTTCACCACGCAGCCCACCACCACAGCCACCAACAAGCCACGGTGCTAAAGCTTCATGCCATGGCCAGGTAGGACAGGTCAAAAGCCCACAGCCCAGCTGCCCCGAGGCCTGTGTTTTGCCTAGCCCCATTCCTTGACATTCTGCAGGCAGCAAAAAGAAGAGGGAAACCCCAAAAGCTGGGAGAGTGTTAAAGGCAGTGTTTTCCCACTGGCTGGTGTGGCCTCTTTCATTTGGCTTTCAGGAGCCAAAACGGGAAAGATCAAAGCACCACTGTAGTAACAGAAAGGGACTGACTTTGCTTGCTTGCCATGAGAAGTCAATATAAAATAAAGCTGTTCAAGCTAAAACAGCACTCCACTCATTGAAGTCCTTCCTAATGCAATCACAACACACACACACACACACACGACACATTGTGCTGACTGAGTGGCAAATTCCAGGCCCAGTCAATAGGCAGGCGCTCCAGACAGGTGCCACACTGTTCCTTCTCCCCACTCACATTTTCTCCTAGAGCTGAATCCTCAGGACCGTGACACACACACCCCATGATATTGGTAGGTTCCCAGGTTTTGTACAGCAGTCCCCACCTCCAGCCCATGGGAGAAATGCTCCCAGGCTCTCTGTGGATAGTACTATAGTACCCAAGCTAGAGGGCTACAGCAGGCAGGCAAGGAGCAGGAACAGAATGGAGGTACCTGGCCATGGGAAAGGGGAGCTATGGGTTTCACAGGGCCAGCCATCACTGCCTCTCTATGGTGCTCCAAAACACTCTTCCCCACCACAGGCGCGATAAGATTCCCGGTTGACTATGGGTAACTGAAACTGTTGAAAGTGATACTGAATGTAAGAGAAGATTGCTGTATAAGCTTTTTTCTTCCATTCTAAAAGGTTGACATGAGTCTTCTGAGGCTTACTTGGTAGCAGTAAGAACTTTTTAGTTCCCTGCCAAGAGAGAAGGGAAGCCTTAGCTGTATCTTTGTTGCAGTTCAGTAAAAGCACCACTCTGATTCCCGAAACTCCCAGGGAATGTGGAACAGGCTGCCTGCACCTTGACCACCAGGAAGGAGACAATCAAAAGCATAAAACTAGACAGCTTTTATAATTTCTGCCCTCAGGAACGGTAAACATTTCGTAGGTCCACCCACAGTCAAGCACAGCAGTGGTCACTGTCGTTGATCCATCACAAACAGGCAGCTTTGTCAGCAATGTCTCCGTCACTTGCAACTTGTACAAACAGGCCATCCAGTCTGTATGGAAGGGGTGACAGATGATAGAAAGTCTGAAACAGAGTCTGTGTTTTTCATGTGGTATAAAGTCTTTGGGGTTCTCTGCTTCCCTTCAATTAAGTGAGTGTCTCTTCATGCCTTATGTACTCTCCAATATCTGCTTGGTGAAACACTACAATCGCCATGGGGTCCATTTTTCGGCACTCTTGGGTGGATTTGGCCGCCACTCCAAAACCCTAGAAAAGTCCAAGAAGCAAAGGAGACAGATTGAGACCTTTGTTTTGCTATGCGCCATTAAAAACTACTCACAATCCCCCTCCTGCCGAGGCCCCCACTGTCACTCACCAGAGGGACGTCAGCCATGGAATACACCACCACACCTTGGTACTGGACAGTGCTCTCTGTGATGCGCCCCAGGCCAGATTTCAGGATGTGATTTCCATAAAGGAATGATTGTTCCGCACTGGGCTTCACCCAAACTTTATACTGTGTGAGGGAACAAAAGGCAACAGAACAATGCAGCAAACTCTGCTTAGAAATAATTTACTCGCTTATGGGAAGTTGCGAGGGTAGCCATGTTGTTCATTAAGACAAAATACATCTTGTGGTGATACTTTTATTGGGCCAGCCAAAAAGTCCCATTTTTGATTGGCCCAATAAACGTATTGCCACAAGATGGATGTGGCTTTTGGGGGGATTTTGGACCGTTTTGGTCCAAGCCACCTGCAAGGAAAAGCAAAGCACTCTTTTGGAATTCTCTTTAGCTTTCTCTCATTCTTCATTTACAAGCTCTTGATGTCAGGAAAAACACATACAGTGAGAACTGCACAAAACACATTTCTTCACATTCACAAAGCAGAATGTGAGGAGAAGAGAGGAGTGAGGAAAAGAACACCCCTCAAATGAATCTTACCGTTTTGTCATGTTTACCTTTGCATAGGGGGCAAGATAATCCAGGGCAGTTATGTGGAGACGGAATTTCTGAGTCTTGGTAAACTTTCCAAAGCAGGTGCCCAAGGAAACCAGGTTCTCTCGGGGAATATTTGTAGCAAGCTTCAAGATCCTCTCACTAAGAAACAGTAAAAAGAGGAGACACCTATTACTCCAACTTCAGGAACAGGTCTGATGAAATCCTCAGGAGCAGTTTTCCTAAAGTGTGCTATGACCTGAGCAGTCATAGATGTACATTTGAGAATCAGAAGAAACTGCTAAGTGGGCAATTTTTGTGACATCCATTTTGCCTTTCTGACAAAGCATTGTCACGGGACTGATGGACAAACTGTGCAAATAAACCAGAGATTCTGAGGGCAGAGTTATAATATGAACATGGCCAGAAACACAGGTATCAGAATGATAAGGCAGAGAAATAGTTTTAATGTAGATCTGGGTGACCAAGTGAACTCTCTCAAGTCCCCCTGGAACAAATGAACCTTTGATTTTGGCTGTCTTTGTTCTAAAATATAAAATATATACTTCTCCAGCCAAAGCCAGATTAGGCAGGATGGAGAACCAAAGGCAAGCAATCTGTCCAGCTCTTACTGTCTGAAGCATAGGCCAAAATCCTACTCAGACCGAGATCAGACGGAGCCACAGCAGCTGCCCCTCTGGAGATCTGACAGCTGTTTGGGACGCTGGACTCGAGAGGCTTTTGGATGGAGCGCAAGGCAACGGAATATGGCTCTGCACCCCGTTCGAAAAGGATCTGCCTGCCGTTGAGTCGCTGACGGGATGCCAGTCACGCCGGCCTGCAGAAGCGCCCACGTTTTCCTTATTCGACGCGCGGGTGTCCCGCCTCACCTGAGGTAGTAGACGCGGTCCCTGTGCAGGCGGAAGCAGTAGGCCCCATCCGGCCGGTCGACGAGCAGCTGGATGTTCTCGCCGATGCTGCAGAAGGGCGGGCGGCACAAGGAGGGTTTTCTCACGGGGGGCCGCGGAGGGGAGCCCGCCTCCCCCGGCCGAAGCGCCCGCCTCCCCCGCCCCAAACGGCGCCCAGGAGGGGCCCGCAGGAGCCCGCCAGGCCCGGCCCGGGGCCGCAGGACGGGGCAGCCCCGCTTCGCGCCCCCCCCGAGGCCCGCAGGCGGCCCCCCGCCGGGAGAGGCGCTCTTTCCCGGGCCAGCACCCGACGCCTCGGGAGGCCGCCTGGGACCCGAAGCCCCGGACCCGGCGGCAGCCGACGGCCGCCTCCGACGCAGAGGGCGCGCGCGGAAGCTACTTTTCAGCCCCGCGCAGCCCCGCCGCCGCTCCCGCCGCTCTGGCTCCGGCAGGGCGTCCTCGTCCCAGGAGGGCCGCCAGGAGCCCCCTTTCCCGCGAGCGCCGCCCCTCCGCGCCGCTTACTACTTGGAGAGCTTCTCGAAGAGCGCCCGGGCCTCCTCCTCGGTGAGCGGCCGCATCGCGCCGACGGGGCGGCAGACGGAGAGGGGACCAGCGCCCACCGGAAGCGGAAGCTGCTCTCCACGAGGAGGCTTACGGCGGGGGCGACGTCTACGGGCGCGACAGAGGGCCGGGACTCTTCGGGACAGAGCGCCGCCACGCAGCCGGAAGCTGCCACAGAGGCTCCCTGACTCGCGGCCAGAGCGGGACCCCGGTTGCCATAGCGATCACTTCCTCGTCCACGTCGAGGCCCCGATGGCGGCCTCGGAGGAGCCGGCGGCCTCGGCCGCGTCGGCGACGGGGCCCGGCGGGGCGGACCTGGAGGAGGCCAGCCTGCTGGCCTGGCTGTTCCGGGGGGCGGCCTCGTCGCCGGTGCCGCCGGCGGGCGACGCGGAGCTCTCGGCCTACCTGGCGGCGCTGTCGGGGCTGGGCCTGGAGGCGCTGCGGAGGGAGCCCGGGCGGCTGGCGGAGGAGCGGGCGCAGCGCGGGGCCCAGACGCGGGCCTTGGCCTTCGCCCACTACAAGACCTTCATCCGCTCCGCCGAGTGCACGGCCGAGACGCGTCGCGGCTTCGGGGGCATCGAGGAAGGCCTCGACCGCCTCCTGGGCCGCCTCCCGCCCTTCGCCGAGACCTGCCGGTGAGGAGGAGCAGCGGGGGAGCCCCGGCCCGGCGGCAGAGCTCGGAAAAGTAACTTTTGGCCGGAGCAGAGCTCGAGAAAGTTACGATTCCTAGATCTTGGGAGCTGGAATGCAAAAAGCAACTTTTCCAAGGCCTGCCTGCTCCTGAGGGGGAGGCATCTGGCGCTGGCTTAACCGCACTGTTAACCGGCAGAACGCTCCGCCACAGGATCAGGGGTCCGTCAGCCACGGGCCTGGACTGGGTCACCAGCCCCCCGTCCTTGGGATCAGGCCCCTTGCTTGCTGCTTCTTCGCTGGCTGACTCTCGGCTTTCCTCTCTTTCTCCCTCCAGGAACTTCATGCGCGATGCGGAGCAGATTGCCCAGAGCCGCCGGATGAACAACCTGACCCTGAACCGCCACACGGAGATCCTGGAAATCCTGGAGATCCCCCAGCTGATGGACACTTGCGTCCGCAACAGCTACTACGAGGAGGCCTTGGAGCTGGTGTCCTACGTCCGCCGCCTGGAGAAGAAGCACGCCTCCATCCCCGTCATCCAGGTGGGCTGCAGCCCCTGCTTGCTTTGCGGGGAGCTTGCCTGATTGCTGGAGGGTGGAAGAAGACTTGCTAAAAGGTCAATCAAGAGAGTCCGTCTTGTCCTTGTGCTTGTGTTAAGAGGAGCTTATCCAGTCTCTCCCTCTCTCTCCTCCCTCCCAGGGCATCGTGGCAGAGGTGCGACACTCCACCCAGCTCATGCTGACCCAGCTGATCCAGCAGCTGCGCACCAACATCCCACTGCCCGCCTGCTTGCGCGTCATTGGCTACCTGCGCTGCATGGACATCTTCACGGAGGCCGAGCTGCGCATCACCTTCCTGCAGGCCAGGGACGCCTGGCTGCGCTCCATCCTGGCTGCCATCCCCGATGAAGACCCCTACGTCCACATCACCAAGACCATCGAGGCCTGTCGCGTCCACCTCTTTGACATCGTCACGCAGTACCGAGCCATCTTTGCTGACGAGGAGCCGCTGGTGCCCACCCCCGGGCAGGAGATCCTCAACGAAAGCGCGATCTTCCATGGCTGGGTCCTGCAGAAGGTCTCGCAGTTCCTGCTGGTTTTTGAGCGGGACTTGCAGCGGGGGGTGGGCGGCCGCCTGGACTCCCTGCTGGGCCAGTGCATGTACTTCGGCCTCTCCTTCAGCCGGGTGGGGGCGGACTTCAGGGGCCAGCTGGTCCCCATCTTCCAGAGGGTGGCACTGCTGACCTTCCAGAAAGCCATGCAGGAGGCCGTCAGCAAATTCCAGGAGGAGATGAATTCCTACACGCTGATGTCTGCCCCGACAGTCCTGGGCAGCGCCATTCCCGTCTCTTCAGTGGGGACCTCTGCCCAGCCTCCGGGCACCCTGCAGCCCCCCATGGGGCTCCTGGACTTCCCACCGCTTGCCTGTTTCCTCAACAATATCCTGGTCGCCTTCAACGACCTGCGCCTCTGTTGCCCTGTGGCTCTTGCTCCTGACGTGGCCGCTGCCTTGGAGGATGCCCTTGCCCGGGTGAGGCTCTTTGTTTTTTAATTTTTTAAAGTAAATTTTGTTATATTTTACATACATACAATAAAAAGGAAAGCACACAAGAAATAAAAATGAGAAAGCACACACTAAAAGCAAAGAATTAAACACCAAAACATTTATAAGCTAAAGTACTAATATATATCTCCTACATTCTAATCTCTCTCTCTGTGACCTATGTTCTACACTTTTTCAATTTGTCACGTCCTAGAGCCAATAATCATTGGTTCTCCTTCATTTTCATTGTGGCTGACTTCCTTTAGAGAGACTGGAAGTGAGATTGGTAGGGAAAAAACATTGCAGATATTTCATTGACAAATGTGAGACTGTAGAGACCAACAGCAGGCTTTTAGCATGGTATTCCCTGCTAGCTTTTTCTGCCAAGAGGTGGGCAAAATGTGGCCTTCTGGCTTCATGGGGCCCTGTGGAGGTAAAAAAAAAGTTATTTTTTTTCTCAAAAAAAAGAATTGCCTCTGTGTGCCCCCAAATCCCTTCTTGCCAGTGTGGGGAACACATTTGCCTGTTTTGGCGTCCCATTGGGCCATTTTAGGCCCAGAAGAGGCCTTTTGTAAAAACAGGCATTGAAGAGGGATGTATCATGCCTTCCTAATTCCCAAGAGGGCAGAGGAGCTAATGCTATCCGCTAATCTCCAATGGAGCCCAGTTTGTGATTCTTCCCTTTCCTGCTGTTCTTTGGCTCTGGCTGAGGGAGTGGAGTGTGCCATTCAGCTGAGCTTCTGAATTCAAGGGTGAGTTTTGTCCGCTTGGAGCCCTGGTGGGATTGTGCAGTCCCAGTCCTTCGCTGGATGTGCAAGCCAGAGAGGTTCCAGTCTCTTCTCTCTCTGCCTCCCCTCTCTGCAGGTGACAAAGGTCATTCTGGCTTTCCATCGGGCTGAGGCAATGGCTTTCAGCAGCCGAGAGCAAGAGCTTTTTGTCCAGTTCTGCACAGCGTTCCTGGAAGACTTGGTACCCTACCTCAACCGCTGCCTCCCACTCCTCTTCCCGGCTGCCCAGCTTGCACAGACTCTGGGTAGGGTTCTGGTTGCTTCCTTGGGAGTTAGATGGGTGGGGGTGTTGGAAGAAGGCTGGCAGTAGTTAAGCCCCGGCTGACTGTGGCTCTGCCAGAGGTCCATTGGTGGGACGCCATGGCAGCTTGGAAGCAAGTGTCCTCCAGGACTCTTGGGTGTGTTGAGGGGGGAAGGGCAGAGGCCCTCACCAGGTTGGCCCTGCCGTTCCAACCCTTGACCTCCCGTCACTCACCTGGCCCTTTTAGCCCCAAGATCTCTCCCTGGATCTGCTACTCAGGCCTCAAAGTGACCACTCTTCTGGAAGAGTAGCTGTGTTGATCAGTGGGTTCCGCACTGTAAATATCCTTGTTCATTATTAAGTTAAAACAGAGATGTGGAAAATGAAAACATTGATGATCTGTGGTAACAGATGAAGTAAACATCTAACATTGTGTGGATTCCACACACAGTGCACTGTACCACCTCCGTTTTGAACAAGAGTGTCACTTCCCTTCTTCCCAACTGCCCCATTTCTATCTCTGACTGGGCCTATCTAATGGTTTTACAGACCAGCCTCAAGGTTCCTTCCTTTTCCCTCTATCCCCTGACCTTTTTCTCTCTTTGAAAACTGTCTCGGGATCCAGATAGCCTAAGATTTTGACACCCTTTCTTTCCTCCTGTCTTTTTATTTTTCCCCCTGCTAGGCGTTCCTCCTACCCACCTCCACAAGTACGGGAGCCTGGGCTGTGTGGATGATCGTGCAGTCCGAGAGCTGCTTTCCTCCGTCTTGCCTGAGAAAGAGACTGACCTTCCTCTGGCTGAGGAGGAGAAAGCACTGGGCCAAGAGGGCCCGCCACTGCCACTGGACTTGGGACTCCCTGACTCAAAGCCGGGTGCAGACCCCAGCATCACCGTTTCAGAGGCGGAAGAAAGAGGCACGCCTTCTGGGGACGCCTCATAGCAGAGGGCAGCACGATTCTTCTTGGGGCCGAAACACTCGGCCGGCCGGGCTGTGGAGATCAGCGCTTGTGTGTGCCTGCCATGGGCGGGGACAAGGCCTTGGCTTTCAGGTTCTGGTCTTGGGCTTCCTTTGCCCATGCAAGGACAGGAGAGGATGGGCTTCCTCACACGGTTCTAACAGGGCGCCCCGACTGGGAATGGGATGGAAGAGATGGTTGGTGAAGGTGGATCAGGGTCTGAATAAACTTGACTTGTGTTTTGGTTCTTGGCTGTGGTTCTTGTAGCGACGTCAGAGTAGCCAGGTTGAGAGCTCCCCTCCTGACTTTTGCTGTTTTTGGGAAAGGGTCAGCTCCTTCTTGCTTGCCCTTCACCACCGATAATTTATTGATTCTCTTTCTTAAGGTGGCTTGTGGTTACAAACCGCAAGTACAATTAAAGCCTAAAATGAATAAGAATCTTCTTGAAAACACATACGCTGCCCTAATATAAGAAAAATGCAGCAGCTGTGAAGTTAAAAGCCCCCTTCCACAGTAACCAGAGGCCTCACAGAAGGTAAAGGGGTCTGCCTGTTGGAGGGAGGACATCAGGGGTTGGGGACTAGCTTGGCCTCCTCTGGAAGGGACCACCCACTGCAAAGGTGCCTCTCCTCGCAGAATCAGGAAGACCCCCCCCCCGGATTATCTCAGAGCCCAATCCTTTGTTCCCCAGGAAGGCCGGGCCCAAGGCAATGGCATTTTTTTTCAAAATTAATCTGTTCCAGAAGAAAGCTTTCTCCCCTGGTGTCTCAGGGTGGGCATGAGAGTTTCTACCTTGGTACGTCCAGCTTGCTGACTTGTCATTCTGGTTGTTTCCGGAAAGGTCTGTGGATCTGAACAACTTTTACTTAGTGTTGCTGCATTCCCTTGGCCCTTGTGGCTGGTTGCTTGTGGAAAGTGTGCCGCGCTGGGGTGTTGTCCCCCTTATGCATGAATAAGTCTCTCTTTCGGAGGGGGCGCAGGCGCCTGTCCTGGGGCCCCTTGTGTGCCACCCAGCCTCCCCTGTTCGCTTTCCAGCCCCAGGGTGGGCTGCTGCTGCGTCTGTGCGAGGAGGGCGGGGGGTGTGCGTGAGAGGAGAAGGGCCTGGTTGGTCTCACCCCCTGGGGAAGGGGAAGGGGAAGGAGGGCCCGCCCGCCCTCTCCTCTCTCTTCCCCTCCAAGCTGAGGCCGGCGGCGGCGGCGGCTTCGGCGGAAGGGCAGCGCCAGGGCCGGCGGGGTTCGGCGGCTGCTGAGGCAGGAGGAGGCCGCGGCTGCGGCTGCGCGGATGGGAGGCTGTGCGCCCGTTTCTCGAGGCCGGATTTTGGCCCCCGGGCCGGGCCGGCCGGCCGGCCAGCCTGCCTGCCTGCCTGCCTCCGTAGGTGTGCTCGGGAGAAGCACGGAGGCGCTTTGCCGGGGCGGGGAACGCTTAAAGCCGAGCGGGAAGCCGCCGCCGCCGCCGCCCTCTCCGGGGCTCCTCGGCAGAGCGCAAGTGTGCGATGGGCGTGAAGGGGGGCCTTCCTGCCGGAAGAGGCCCGGCAGAGCCCCCCTGCCGGGGTGCCTCCGCCCCGGGGGAACCGCTTTGGCCGCCCGGCTGTTCCCGCGGGCCGGAGCCCCGGGGAGGCGGCAGCGGCGCCTCCGGCCGCCAGGGGGAGCGCCGCCGCCCTCCGCGCCCCGCGCCCCGGCCTCCCCGGCTTCCGCGCGTGGCCGCCGGCGGAGGGCGAGGGAGCGGAAGGGGCAGGTAGGCGGGCTTCGGGGAGCGGCTGGGCGGGGGGCGGGGGGGCCGGAGGGAACGGGCCTCGCGGCCCGGGGGTCCTGGCAGCTGGGCGCCGAAGCCCAAAGCCGTGCCTTCCCCCAGGCCTTCGCGGGGCCTGCACGGAGCCGGGTGGGGAGCCGAGTGCGGGTTGCCCTCCCTCCCCGGCCTGCCTCGCGGGGTTGTGGGGGAGAAGCACGGGGGCAGCTGCTTCGCTCTGGAGGAACATTTGGATGCCGGTACAAGCCCTGCGGAAAAGCTGGTGTGTTTCTGGGTTGTAACGTCCAGAATCCCCAACCACCAAAGGCCTCACCGGCTGGAGGGTGCTGGGAGCTGTTGCTCCAAAAAGTGACTTCTTCCAGCTCTGAGCAAAAGGCGTGAGTTAGAATAGGAATATAAAATATTTGTGTGTCTAAATATATGTATGTACACAGACATGCGCGTATACACACGCACACACAAACATATAAAGGTTTATAGCATGCATAATTAATGACTAAAATAATCAGTTATTAACATTAACAGTCCACACCACCAATATCAGTACGAGAGGAGGTCCCTAGGGCACAAATCGTTTGTTGAAGGCAAAGAGAAAGGCTGAGGTCTGATCTGATCCTTCGCTGAAGCGAGAGTGTTTCAACTGCTGGTCTTCATCAGTGGCCAGAGTAAATCTTAGGCTGTCCAGTATTTCCTCCAGGCGAAAGGCAACAGTGGGGAACAGCTTTATACAAAACGGCGTGCCTCTTTGCCTTCTCTCCCCATAGCCAAAGACCCAGGGCCGCCCGGTCCAACGCTGTGCCTCGACCGGCTTCCTTCACAGGCTGCTCCGAGAGGTCCCCCGTGGGACCGCCTGGATGGATCGTCCTCCTGACGTCTGCCCCGCTCTTTTGCAGACGGGTGGCGGAAGCCGCCATGGCGGTTGGTTGGCTGAAGCCCAGCATGGCCAGAGCAGTGAGCCCGGCCCTTCTGGCTCCTTTGGCCCATCCTCTTGTCCTCAGACCCCGCGGCTGTGCCGCCGCCTCCTCCTCTCAAGCGGAGAAGCAGCGCTCCTACTGGCAGTACCTGCGGCGCAAAGTCCTGAAGCCGCCCACCCCGCCCTACAGCCACGTGTGCCAAGTAGGAGACCCGATTCTGCGCTCCCTGGCTGCTCCCGTGGAGCCTTCACAGATTGTCAGCAAGGAGGTTCAAGCCCTCATCCAGATGCTGGTGCGTGTGATGCGGAGAGAAGGGTGTGTGGCCCTCAGCGCCCCTCAGGTGGGCGTGCCCCTCCAGGTCTTTGTGGCTGAGTATCCGGAGAAGCTGTTGCAGGAACACTCCCAGGTGGTGCGCCAGGCCCGGCAGATGGCCCCGTTCCCCCTGCGCGTATTTGTAAACCCAACAATGAGGGTCCTCAGCTCCCAGCTGGTCTCCCATCCAGAGGGCTGTCGGAGCATCAGCGGGTTCTCTGCTTGTGTCCCAAGATACCTGGCTGTCCAGGTCACAGGTGGGTGGGCATTTGCCTCCTGGGGAATGTGGTGGTGGTGGTAGTAGCAGGAGGAGAAGGAATAGAGTAGTACACGTTGAGAATCACTTATCCAAAATGCTTGGGACCAGAAATGTCCTATATTTTGGATTTTTTCACACTGTGTCATATAGTACCTTTTTGGAATAGCCTTGTGCCTCATTTGTTTTCTGTTTTGTGTTGTGTATGAGATGCAAGGCTGGAAATAGACCAAGGATCTGTGAAATGGTGGGAATCCAAGCGTCATTCTTGGTGCAAATCCATGCCTCCTGCCATTTCACAGGTCCTTAGTGTCTCTCTCTTTGCTGCCGGCCTCCTCCTCCTACCTTCAAGGAAGTGGCTGCAGCGCTTCTGCTCTTTTGTCTCTCAGATCCTCAGGCTCTCTCTTTTTGCCACTGCTGGCAAAGAGGAACTGCAAAAAGTTTTAAGGGGGGATAGCATGTTGTATAACTATCAGCAGAAGGCAGGGGAGAGATTTTCCTCTTATCCCAGACACGGCTTTCAGTGTTTGCACCATGAGATCAAGGACTCTGTCCCCCCACTCCCAGTCCCCTTGGAGCAGGGCTGTGCTGGGAGACAGGCTCAGTTTCACATTCACACAAATACACATCCCACCTGGGTTGAGTCACGTTTTATCTCTCACTCGAGTGCCTCTTGTCTCCCTCCCAACTAGGCCTGAATGAAGCCGGGGAGGAGATAACCTGGCAGGCGAGCGGATGGGCCGCCCGAATCATCCAGCATGAGATCGATCACCTGCAGGGAGTTTTGTACATCGACAAGATGGAGAGCAGGACTTTCGTTAACATACGGTGGGCTGAATTGAATGAGTGACCACTTTGTTCAGTGAAGAGAGAGAGGGGCGCGCTTTTCCCTGCCCTCTTGTGCCCACCTAGACCTGTGGAAAGGAGCCAGTGGGAGAGAGACAAGACTTGCACACTACTGTTTCCTGGGTGGGATGAAGGAAGGGGGTTCCCTTGTGCTGCAGCATCTTATTTCCCAGTTTCTCTTTTGAGCAGTGGCAGAGGCAGCCCCACAGCAACAGTAAACCCCGATTTCTTCCTACAAAGCTGCAAGGTGGGGTCCCTGTGAGGCAGCACCTGATGTAAGTTGGATCTTAGCATCCGTGAACCACAGCAGGGGGCTCAGAGGGATGCCTGCCTTTGGGTCAAATACGCAATACAGGCCCCTGAAGGAACAAAATGGGGCTTCTGGAGAGCGGCCCCCACCAGACATTGTCCGCTCCCTCTTAGCCTGCGCAGCTGTCAGGTGGTATGCAGGGAGATGGAGGAGGAAAAGGACAGGTTTTATATGCCAGCTGCCCAACCCCAGGTCCTTGTAGGAGAACCTGGTCATCCAAAGGCTTACTCTAAAGGCGACAGCAACATTAAAGCCAGCAAAGATGGAAACTTCTGCCTGCCTTCCTGGTCTGTTTTGCGATCACCTCTGTCCTGCCCTCTCCCGCCATGGAAGCAACCATGCCCTCTTCTCCGCGCTCCCAGCCAGGGCTGAAGGGTGCATCTCTCCCCCGTCCTTGCTGGACTTTGTCCTTCAGCACTCCCTCCTCTTTGTGCGGGAAAGCTTTGGCGATGTGTCAGCCCTCGGCCCCATTTCCTTGGCCCTGTCAGAAGAATTGAGGAAGACCTCATCTTTCTTCCCTTCAGGACAGGAGACAGGTAATGGTGTTGACATCCCTTATGTGCTCCTCCCCACCAGCCATTTTCCCATTTTTTAATTTGGGCTCTGATCTGTTTCCCTCACTGGAATAAAAACAAGACACGTCATTGGGTTGCTCAGGAGGTCCATTTGAATATATATAAAAAGGCAAAGACTTTCAAACCCTCATTTCCAACACTTTATTCTTCTTCTCTAAATTGTCCCTCCCCAAACAGGCATGAATCTGTCAGAATTATCTACACATGACAAGGAATTAGGGCGAGGACAGAGCTCAGCTGGCCCTTCACTGCCCCTTGCCAACTGGATGCTTCTGATTAGAGGCCCATCCTAAGAGTTGCCAAAAGGAATAGGCACAGCCACTCCTGGCTGCCAGGCCATCCTCAGTAGTACTAAGACAAGAAGACGAAAGCACAGGGTTGGAGACGAGGCGGGGAGCAGGAAGGGGGAGGTGTGTGTTGTGTATTGCAGAATGTCAAGTCAGCAGCATGCCTTGCCAGGGAGAGGGAAGCTGCCTGAGTGGCATGGAATCCAGACACAAAGTCCCAGGGGTGGGGTGGGGTGGGGTG
Source organism: Iguana delicatissima (assembly GCA_948472985.1). Taxonomy (NCBI): domain Eukaryota; kingdom Metazoa; phylum Chordata; class Lepidosauria; order Squamata; family Iguanidae; genus Iguana; species Iguana delicatissima. The sequence goes on from CAOKZL010000132.1 coordinate 768,073, forward strand.
GGGTGCGGGGGCTTGAGTGGGGAAACGGACTGTGAAGGGGCATGCAGAAGGTAGACACCAGCAGGGAACAAGCCAGTGCAGAGTTCAGGATCCGCGGGAAGGGCAGCAGGTCTTCCTGGAAGCAGTGGGGTGGGGGCATGTGGTCTCCCCCTCCTCCCCCACAACTCTAATCCCTGGACAAGAATCATGCCAACAGCTGCCAAGACAAAAGTGGCATTCCGGGCACAACCAAGCCAGCATCCTTTCTAGAAAAGCAAGTTAATTAGTGCCAAAGAAAGGGGGGGGGCTGGGATTGGCACAGCTGCCCTGCCTTCCACTGATCTTGCGTCCTTCTGGTCTCTGTATACAGCAAGGCAGGATGAAAGGAGCAGGAGGCCAACCTGTTAAGGCAGAGCGTCTTTTCTGGCCCACCCGAGTACAGAAGGGGGGTTCCAGCTGTGGAAGGAAAGGGAGCCGAGCCTCTGTGTAGAATCCAGGGCCCGGGTCCAGCGTCTCTGGCAGAGTACGAGAGGGGCCCATCTGCCTCTGGGTTCAGCTCCAGGTGGATCCAAAAGGGGCCCCTTGGTGGCTGCCAGAAGGCCAGTCCAGTCTGTTCCTTCCTTTGGGGCAGCAGGCAGACGGGGAGATGGGGCAGCCATTTCCACCCACACCAGTCAGGGCCTCAGGAAAGGGGCTGTGCGCTGGCAGCAGTTTTGGACTGTTTTTATTTGTATAAACACAAAACCAAGCAGCAGTAATTTAAAAAAGAAAAGAAACGGCAACCATGAAGATGGCGGGGATATCCTGATGAGGGGGAAAGGATCAGGCTAGGCGGAGCGTGTCCCCTTCGCGTCCATTGTGCAGCGCAGCCTCAAAGGCTGTACTGCCTCCACCTCCATTTCTGCCAAAACTGGGTGCCCCAAGTGTGGACAGGTGGAGTGCCAAGCTGGGGGCAAAGCTCAGCTTGGCACAACCCACCGTCGGCACAAAAAGGCCTCCTTTTCTCTGTGCCTGCCTGTGGCAAAACACCCCCTGGCAGCTCCCGACGGGCATGGCCATTAACCCTCTTGGCCAAAGTCTTCCGTGAACTTCTTCACCTTGAGGAGGTCCTCGGCGTTGACGGTGGGGCGAGTGGTGGCCAGCGAGCGCAGCATGTCCGACTGGAAGGAGCGGAGAAGTGGGAGACTCAGTCCCAGGGCCACCAGTGACAGCAACGCCCACCATCAGCAGAGGGGAGTGGTTCTGGCAACGCTGTACAATCCCACCCCCCACCCCACCCGTCTGCCTCCCTTCTGGCCCCCAGCTGTGCCACCTGCTTGGGAGAGCTGGCCATCTGCACCCGGGGGGGGGAGGCCCAAAGCAGTCAAGCAAGGGGGGGCAGGGAGGGAGGGAGGCAGGGGTCACCACTCACCATGCAGACCACGGGCTCCAGGAGTTTGTCCCCTGGCACCTCCATCCAGGTCATTTCAATGGCGCTAGGATCGCCCGGTGAGCACGGGGTCAGCAGATCATCCACCATCACGCCAGGGGTGGTGCGGGAGGGCCCACGGACCTGTGGGAAGGACACAGGTACAGTGCCAGTGAGGGGGAGGATTCTTTCGGGGGGGGCATGGCAGGAGGTTGTGGGAGGCAGAATCGGATCCAATCTCCCCCACACTGAACACCAAGGCAGTGCAGTGGACGCGGGTAAACGGCCAGTGCGTGCGGCTCCCACCTCACTACACAGTGACAACACTCAGTATTCTGTGAACTTTAACGCCCTCCTGCATGTAGAACTCTGCTGATTCCAGAGTCCACTAGATACGACCATTGCACGCTGTCCACAGAACTCACTCAGCACATGTGGCACAACCTGCACTGGTGCAAATCTCAAGACACCGGTTGCCCAAGTCTCTTGGATCAGGTTAACCAAAGATGTTTTCCTCCATCTGTTCAAAATGAGACTTGAGCGTGCTGGTGGGGGTGGGACAATCACCTGCTAGGCTGAGGGAACCAGTAGCCAGCCAGTTTCCCCAGTTACTGAGAGATTCTTGAAGTAGAGTCGCTGCCCTTCACTCCCCCAGAAACCTGAGGAAGCAGGCCAAAGGCGGGTGGGAGGCTGCAGACACTGAAGAGGTGGGCACTGTTGTAGGTCCCACCGCCACCCAACAGAAGTGACGACGGGGTGGTGCCAGCCAAGGAGAACCACCTGCACCCCAACTCCAGCCCAACGTCCCCTGGAGGAAAGCCTCTTCCCTGCCCGTTCTCACCTTTTTGAAATGGGTGGCCGACTGCACCTTGCGGACTGGCTGCATGAGGGCATCGCGCACGATGATGCTGATATCAGCTCCTGAGTAGCCGTCCGTCTTCCGGGCCAGTTCGTGGATGTTCGCTTCCGTCAGGCTGTGGGGGGTGTTGCCCAGGTGCAGCTTAAACATCTGGGCCCGGGCTGGCTCCTCCGGAAGAGGGATGTAGATACGCTTCTCAAACCTGCGTGTGGAGAGGCAGGCCAAGGCCAGGGGAGAAGGGGAGTAACAGTGAGGGGGTCTCTGGAGGCCAACGTGTTGCTCCCTCCATCTTTTCTGCTCTGAATAGCCCCATCCTCCAGGTGCTAGGAAGGCGCAGCTTCTCCCCCAAGGCTGATGCCTTTCTAACAAAGCTACTAATACAAATGAACCCTTTTATAACACTAGACAGCTGTTCACTGTCGTCATTAACACCATCCTGCCTTCCTCCCAAAATTAGGACTCAGTGTGTTTAGGTAAAGTTTGGCCATGATGCTAACAAAGACTCCAAAACCCATCGCCCTGGTGGCAGGGGCCCAATTCACTAGACCCACCTTCGCCGAATAGCAGCATCCAGGACCCAGGGGATGTTCGTGGCACCCAAGACCAAAGTCCCATCATTGTTATTCCCAACACCTGTCAGGAAAGAAAGCCACTACTGATTTGGTCACGCTAGGGAAAAAATGCCCAGATGCCCCTCAACCTCTGGGCAGGGCAGGGCAGGGCAGGGCAGCATAGCCCCACTTGCTCTACACCTCCGTCTGAAACATCTCCTCTGACCAACTGAGGGGGGCAGAGGGACTGGAGCATCTCTCTTGTCCCCTGGCCCATCTGAGCCACCCACCCTGCATCTGCACCAGGAACTCCGTTTTGATCCTGCGGGCCGCCTCGCTCTCATTCTCATTCCGGGATCCACACAGAGAGTCCACCTCGTCGATGAAGATGATGGAGGGCTTGTGCTGCCTGGCCAGCTCAAAGAGGTTCTTCACTAACCTGAGGGGGAGAAGAGGCAGGGCAGACAGCTCAGGCCCGCTGGCAAGAGGTGGAAGGGCACCCCAAAACCACACAAGGCCAGTGCCAGGCGAGATCCCAAACAATGGCTGTGAAAGCAGAAAACCTTTGGCCCCCTGTGACCCCTGGCCCCTTCCTCCCACAGATAGATTGCCACTCCTCTTTCCGTACAAAGCCCCCATCCTGCTCCACTAGTCAAGAAAAAGGGGGAGGAACGAAGGAGGGCTGGATCCTCACTCACTTTTCACTCTCCCCCAGCCACTTGGACATCAGGTCCGAAGAGGAGATGGAAAAGAAGGTGGAGTTGCTGGCTTCGGTGGCCACGGCTTTGGCTAGGTAGGACTTCCCGGTGCCAGGAGGGCCAAAGAGGAGGATCCCTCGCCACGGCGTGCGCTTACCTAGAATCACAGCATCGCAGAGTTGGAAGAGAGCCCAAGGGCTACCCAGGCCAACTGCCTGCCCTGCAAGAAGACATGCCTGAAGCACAAAAGGGGAGGAAACAGCCTCACCCCTCCCTCATAAACATCGAATGTGCCAGGGGGCAGAAATGGGCTACCTGGAGCAGGAAACCTCCTAACCTGTGAACAGGTGGGGGAATTTGATGGGGAGGATGACGGCTTCTTTCAGGGCTTCCTTGGCTCCCTCCAGCCCAGCCACGTCACTCCACCTGACGTTGGGCTTCTCCATCACAATGGCGCCTGCAGGGGGGAAGCAACAGGTGAGAGAGAGAGGCCAATCCATCCACTCCGGCTCTGCCTGGGAGGGAAGCCAAGGGGCTGCCTGCAGAAAGCGGCCCTTTGCTTTGCAACAGGGCAGCAGGGTTACTGCGGGGCGTTTGTGTGTGTGGCTTACCCATCAGCTGCTCCTGCAGTTTCTTCTTCTCAGGATTGTCGCCCTCGCTGTCGCTGTCGCTCCTGCAGAAGGAGGCACCCAGTGACCAGGGGGGCAGGCAGCACCCCAAGGGGACCAGCAAGAGCGGGGAGGCCTGTGGCAGCTTGCTCCAAGCAACACTGAGCAAAACAGAAGTCCCACCACCACTCTCCACCAGTTCATCCACACAAAGCCTCACACGCCTCCATGGATCCAGCCCCAGTTCCATGGGCTGTCACAGAATCCAAGGGCCTTCCCTACCCTCCCTGCCCCCTGGTGGCAGGACACCCCCCATGCCACCTGTGATCTAACCCACAAGCATTTTACAACCAAATACTCCTACTCCCCCACTCTAACAAAAGGAGGATGTGTGCGGCGTCCCACTGTGGTTGCAGCCCTCTGTCCTCCCCACAGCCGGCCGTACCCCTTGCTGTCATTCTGGGCTTCCTTGACCGGCTTCTTGCTCTGCTTTTCCTTGTTCCGCAAATAGTCCTTCAGCTTCTCGGCCCGGTCCAGGTACTGCGCACACTTTGCCCGGATGCTCTCCTTGGCCTTATCGCTGTGTGCATCATCTGCAGTGGGGACAAAGCTGTGTGTCAGAGGGCAGCCTGGGGTCCTCTCAGCCGAGCCAAAGAAGAGACCCTCTGGGCTCTGGCACAGCTGCCTTCCCAGGGACATGGGATAAGTCACCACCCCAGCTTCCCCGCCAGACTCACACTTGATGGCGTGCAAGAAGTACTCCACCGCATGCTGGTACAGCCGCAGGGCCTCTCCATAGTTCTTGGCTTTATCCTCCTCGGTGGCTTTCGTGACCAAATCAATGGCTTTCTGGAACACAAAACAGCAACAAGGGACAGTCAAAATTCCTGCCATGCAGGGTTAATGGTCAGGAAGTAACTATCAACAGGCTTGTGCTCAACTGAAACACCAAACTGAGCCACATGCTTCTTTGTAAAATTAGCATATTCTCCCCATTCTTAAACCACATGATGGATCCATGTTGGTCTTTACAAAAGGGCCAAGCCACAAAATACTGGATTTTTGGCATCTCATTCAGTCTATATAAAAGGGAAAGTTTTCCAAGCGTCAGATAAGGGACGCCCCTTTACAATTAGGGATACTTGCCAGCCCTATAAGGAACAAACTTTCTGGCCCTCCAATGGGGATGTCCTCTATAGCAAGACACACCTGGCCATCCTACTTTGGAGGGATGGTTGGGAGCTTATGAAGACCTACTTTTGGAAGTTGTTGAGAATTCCTGTTTATTAATCCCTCCTGCACAATTTTACACCCTTGTAGACAGATTAATGCTTGCACTAGAGTAAGTATTCCTTTGCTGCATTCACCTAATGTTAAAAGGAGTGAGAATCCACTCCTAAAGCAGCATAGGGAGGAGAGAAAGCCAACTTCCAAGCCATTTCAACACTAGACTGTTATAGTGCTATTATTCCACTTTCAATATCCTATGTTTGCGGTTTCGGGAGGGGCCGCCCAGAATTCCATAAGATGTTGAAAGTGGAATAATAGTGCTATAACAGTCTAGTGCAGAAATGGCCCGAGACTGCAAGCACAAAAGAGGTAGGTTTACAGTATTTACAAGGCCTTGAATTTAGTGGTTCCGCCTTGTGCGTGCGTGCGTGCGTGCGTGTGTGTGTCTTCACACCCTTTCCTCCCTCACTTTAGGGTGCGTAACAAAGCATTCATGTCCACAGATGCCCTTGTCAAATTTAATGCGTTCCTGAGCGGCTGTTTATTCCACATTCATTAATCTGGAGTAACATAACTGGGATTTTGTGTATGTGCAAACAAAGCGGTGTGCAAAGTTGGTGTACTTCATTTCCAAAGCCATGATCTCCAAATTCCTTAGTCCCAATTGCCTTAACACTCCCTTTCTTCCTCTACATAAAACCCTCTCCAGGCTAACTGAAGAAATCTCGGGTTTATCTCGGGCTTTCTCCAGGGAGACCAGGGCAGCCATTTTGGCCCCCTCAACGCCCCCGCGGGGCAGGCGAGGCAAAGAGCCTTTGGGCCACCCAAGGGCCTCCCCTCCCCTCCCCTCCCCTCCCCTCCCCAAAAGGTCCCCCAACTCGTTTGGGAGCTAAATGTGGGCGGGGGTCCCCTTGCTCCCCCCGACCAAGAGGCTAAACCACAGTGACAAGCAGGGCGGGTGGTCTTCGCCTTTTCGGCCTTCTTCGGGCACCCCTTGCGCAGCCGACTCCTCGGCCCCCGACTCACCAACACCGACCCCCACCCCCCACCCCCGGGAAGAGAGAGCGGGCGGCAGCTAATCCGGATTAAAGGAAAGGGGCGTCCACGAATGCGGCTGGGGTTGGTTTTGCCTTTTGTTTCTCCGGAGAGGCCTGGCCGCGGGGGCCTGTCCCCGGAAACAGGCCGCCCACCTCATCCCCCCCGTGGGGGCGACAAGCGGCCCCCGGCCCGGCCCCGCTGCTTCCAGCGAGGAGGGCCGCCGCCACTTGTGATCCCAACGGGAGGGAGGGAGGCGGGCAGGGAAGAGGGCCCCCGGGGCGGCAGCCGCCCTGCCCCGGGAGCCGAGGGCGCTGAGCCCGGGCCCCCTCCCCCTGGTCCGGAGGGCCTTCGCGAGGAAAGGCCGGGCCGGGCCCCCTGCTTCCTTCGCCTGCCCCGCCAGGCCCGCCCGGCAGGCCGCAAAGCCGGGGCCTCGCGTAGGTGCGCCGGCGGGAAAGGGCGGCGCTGGGGCGGCCTACCTGCAAGGCGGACGTTGTCATCGCATCTCCTCCCACCGGCGGGGGCTCCTCCTGCGGGGCGGCGGCGGCGGGGGGCCCGGGGCCCGGGGCTCGTCGTCGTCGTCGACGGAGGGGACGGGGCGGCGGCGGCCACCGGGAGCCCGTCCGAGCGGGAGAAGGAGGCGCCGAGTCCGGGAGCCGGGAAGGCGTCGAGGCCGCCGCTTGCAGGCCGCGCCGGGAACAGCAGCGGCCGAGGAGGGCGGGCGACGCGGCGCCAGCCAGGCAGGGAAGTTACTTTCCCTGGACTACCGCGCCCAGCATCCCCGGCCGCGCGCGGAGCCCGCGGAGCGCGGGGGAGTTCCTTCTCGGGGCGAGCCGCTCGGTTTTCTCCCCGCGCGCTCTCCGCTCCGGCGCGTGGAGCCCGGCCCCGCTTCCCGGCCCCTGCCTTGGGGCGGCCCGGCCCCGCCGGGCGGGCGCGGAGGCCGGCGGCGGCGGCGGCGGCGGCCCGTGGCCGCGGGGCCGCCCCCTTCCGCCCCCCGAAGCGGGAAGGCGCGCGGCGACCCCTCTGCGGTGGCGCCCTGCACCGGCGCCCGCCCGCCCGCCCGCCCGCCCGCCCGCCGCCCGCGGGGCCGGGCGTCGTGCAGCCGTGCGCGCAGCTTCCCCCAGCAGCGGGTCCTGGCTGCGCGCCCCTTCGCGCCCCCGGCCGGGCCGGGCCGGGCCGGGCCCCGCGGCCCCTTGGCGCCACCTGCCCACGGACTTTTAATTAAAACGTGCCCCCCGCCGATGTCGAGCGCGCCCCCAAGGCTGTTCGTGCTGCCCCCAGATCCCCCTTTTTCGGGCCAGGCTTTAAAAAGTGTGCGAACTGTCCGAAATGTCCGAACTGCATCTTCTGGGAGCCCCCAAGATTTTTTAATTTTTATTAAATGTTAATTAAATGTAAAATGTGTTATTTAATTCCCCTTCCCAGTGAGTTGCAAGGCTCCCTCTGCAGTGTTTTTTATTTTTTTCAATGCCATTTTTTCACGCCAGGAATTGAATTCTGACTTTATTTCTAGGCAGCGTCCAGAGGGTCCCCTCGGCAGAGACCCCCTCCCGGCCTGCTGGGCTCTCACAGCCTTGGGAGGTCTGCCTTGGATTCCCCTGGCCGATGCTGAGTGGGCGCATGGGCAGCCCTACCTTGCGGGGTTGGCGTCCGAACAGTGAATCAGCTCAGGAGACTCAAGTTGGGCAGGCTAGCACCGGGGCCTCCTGAACCTTTGAGTACAAAGCCATGTGGGCTGGGGGATGATGGATCATGGGGGTCCAGTAGGGCTGAGATTCCAGTTTCTACCCAGTGCTACCAATTCTCTGTTTCCGCAGGAGGTTGCGTAGGGTCAGGAGAGCGGCATACTGTCGTGGTTGAGCTCTGGACAGTGACCCTGGAGAGCAGTGTTCGATTCCCCACTTGGCCATGGAAACCGCCTGGGTGACCCTGGGTGTGTCACACACTCTCAGCCCCAGGAAATCCTGTGATAGGTCTGCCTTAGGGTCACCATAAGTCAGAAATGCCCTGAAGGCACACAACGACGACGAACACCCAAGGCAGCCTCTGTGTGGCACGGCAGGGTGAATCTTCTCCCACACACGCTCGAAAACACCTTAACATTTCCCAAATCCCAAAGCCCCTCGTGCCTGCATATTAACAGAGCGTGCAAAACGGCAGGTAGCGTCCCATGTGGGGCTTTAGCATCCCTCCCCTTGCCTTCCACTCTTTCTCCTCTGCTGAGCTCTCGATGGGACACATGGGTGTTTGTGGGCTGACTCCTTTATTAGCCACATACCAGCCCAGCAAGGTAGGCTCAAGGATACTGGTCAAGATAGTGAATGGTCCAAATGAATTGAACAGAGAGGGAGTGAACCCACATCCAGTGGCAGCCAGTGGTTCCCGTCAGGGGGCACAGTCTGAGCTTTAGAGGAGCCACATCCAACATGCTGAACCTGTTGGAGGTGGTGGAGAAGATCCACCGTGGGCTGAAAGCGCCACGGAGGCTCTGACTTCCTGGCTCTCCCTGGCCAGAGTCCACCACCCTGACTGCCACGCCACCCTCAGACAGCTCAGCGTTGTGGCCGTCAGCTGATCCCTTACAAACTGAGGCCGTCGTTCAGGGCGTTGCTGCTCTGTGCTTGGAAATGCTCATTTTTGCAGGGACCAAAACGCCCAGTTGTGACTAGAATGGGGTAGAGGCTTGAGTGTTGGCCTAGGACTTTAGGAGACCAGGATTTGAATCCCCACCCTCCTCAGCCATGGAAACCCACTGGGTATCCTTGGGCAAGTCCCACTCTCTCAGCCTCAGAGGGAAACACAACTACACCATGCTGGCTCTCTCATTTCTAAATACTTTCAGGTAAAACAGGGATTGCAATCCTCTTTCAGGATTGTGGCTGCGGAAGCGGAGGTGGCAGCTATTCTGGTTTTATAAAGTCCACGGCCGGGCTGGGCAAAACCAATAGGGATTCTCTCTGCCCAGTTCCTGGCACATCCACCCCCATCCACCCACAACTATTTCTGTCCTAAAACCAATCCTGAACCTAGATTGGAATACACCCAATTAGCAAGTCACCAGCTACAGTAAGCCCAGTTGCGTTCCATGTTCCAAACAGCATTCCTGTGCTTACTTTCAGCATTTCTGACCTCAGGCCTGCTAATTTTCTGAGAAGCCTACATATGACGCTAAATCAACACTTATGTTGTAGCTGTAGCACAAAACCATTTTGGCAGGATGCTGTTTTGGTAGGCTCTTCATAAGTGGGGAAAAAATTAAATCCTTGTCTCTCCTTGGCTGCTCTGCAGAAGGTTGAGCAGGGTCTATGGTCTTTCTGCATTACAAGGAATCAAAGAAAGAAAATCGCAAGGGTATTGTTTCAGATTTGGGGCAGGCAGTGTTTCTACTGTTCTCAAGAAAAAAGGGGAGATGCGTCTCCAAGGGTTCAGCAGACAGGTTTAATTTGAAACAAGGCCAACACAAAACATGATTGCCTTGTTTTAAAATAAAAGAATAAAAACCATCCACTTAGATGTATCTTTTTTCTTTTTTTAGTGAGGATTCCATTGGGTGTTCTCCAAGATTTGACCCCTCTGTTTCTTCTTTGGTGTTTGTAGTAAATCACACTTATTTTGGGAAGAGGTCTTGTGGTCTTTAGAACGACAGTCAGACTAGAACAGCATCTGTACGCTCTGTAGCAATAGTTATACACCTTGGCAGGATGTATTTGTAGGATTCCTTTCAAAGCAGTATTTGTATTTAAGGAAGCCATTCTGTAGAGTTAGAGCTCTACACATAATGCAAAAGAACCCCTGCTCCCCATTCAGAGGCAAACAGGAAAGGTAACCCCCCACCGCACTCCTTTAAACCAATTAACTTTTCCATTGGAGTATTTTCCTTCCATTATACATTGTCTTTCACACTAATGGGGGGGGGGTAAATGCAGCACTCCCCGTGTTGTTGGACTGCAACTCCCAGCATCCCCCACCATTATCTCTGCTGGCTAGAGAGCTGGTGGGACAGGCTCAGTTTGCTCAGCCCCTGCCCCCAGCAACAGGCCTCATGTTGCTTGCTTACCATTTTGCAAATGTTTTTTTCACACCTAGACACAAGCCAGTGAATGGAGACTTGTAACATTAACACTTTTATTATACACAAGATGAAGGCTACACTCGCCCTTAGTCACCTTTTCATTGTAATGTACAATACTATACAATTAGTGTGTAATTCAGGGGCTGGAGCACGTTGGCTGGATTGCCTACAGCAACTCTTTTGCTTGCGTGGGGACCCAGCTCTGCCCAGGGAAGATGGTTTGCATGATTTGATAACCTGGAGACTCCAACATTTGAGAGAGAAAAAAAGAAGTCCTTCTTGTATAAATACCATTTACAAAGAATACAAAAATAAAGTTGCTTGTACGTTTTAGACTGATTGTGGCAGTTACAACAGACTGTGCCTTTAACACTCAGGGTTGAATATAACAAACACCGCACATACCTCTCTGCCTGTGCGCGCACACCCCCCCAGAGGCACAGACACACCCACACACCTCTCACGCAGCACAGACAGACATTTATTTGTAGTGGTTTCTGTGCAAAATGTCTTCGGAATCCTACAAGGAAGTCTTGTCTTTGGCACTTCGGGCCAGTCAGGTTGCATTTGCCCAAATTGTAAACTCTTGACCGATGCCTCGGAAGCAGATGGGAAAACCCAGAAACTATCCCAGCTGCAGAACAAAGGAAACCAGCTGGCATGTGGGGCTGGGGGCTGCGGCTGGGAAATTAAAATCATCATGGAACCTGTTCTTTTAAAAAAGTTCTACACAAGTTAAAATAAACCCCAGGACTCCTGCATTCCTACCACTGTGATGAAAAAAATCACAAGCAGCAGAGATGGGCTGGAAGCAAAGGCCAAGGGCTGGGTGCCAGCTACCTGTCCCCCACCTCACCCACTGGCCACTGTCGCCCAAAACCCCTAAATCAGCGGGAGGGAGGGAGGGCAGGAGTAGCATGGTTCTCCTCCTCCAAACCTGCCTCCCAGTTGCAGAAGGAGCAAATATAATAACGTTAAGGAAAAGTGCTACTAAAAAAAGAAGAATCATTCAGAGTGAGAATTCAGTATTTCACTGTACGAATGGGGGGTTGAAACAACTTCATTTAAAAAAATTCCCTGGGGTTTTTGTAAGGCCAGCCATCACCATGATACCAGAGCACCATCTGAAACCATTCCATTCATGCCAGCGGGGGTTCAAATTACAAAGCAGCACCGCATCAGGGCTCTCCTGAACTCCCCAACATTTGCACTCAGTTGGCTCAAATGACCCAGCGCTGGCCCTGCAGCCACACCAGCAAAACATTAAAGGGGACCCTGAAGAGTTTAAGAAGCAAAGAAACACATTCCAGCTCAAAGCCCCTGCCCTTGCACACAGCCAACCTGCACATATGGAAAACCCAAGAAAAACCTATGAACAGCTCTGAAGGGGTGGCTGGCAGGAAGGACCTTCGTGGAACAAGCAAGAATTGCTTTTAATGCATGGGGTCTCCAGTTTGGGCCCTGTTAACACAGTCCTTTTCTGAGCCTGGACTGAAACCAGATGTTTCAATAAGAGATAAAATGAGAGAGATGCTGGTTTGACCAAACTGGAAGAGACCCCAATGGTCACTGGGTCCAACCCCAATCTGCCATGCGGGAAAATACACAATCCGAGCACTCCCTCTGACAGACGGCCACCCAACTCTGTTTAAAAACCCACTGCATTCCACTGTCAAACTGCTCTTACCTCCAGAAAGTTCTTCCGTGATATGTACTCCCCACCCTTTTCCCATACCTGCTGCCTTGACCTGAGCAAGTTTTCAACCCTTCCAGATTTACCAAGTCAGCCTTTGGTGCAAAGATGAAGCTGGTGACTCCCCCTTTGTTGACCCCACGCATAGGCTTCCCCCTCCATCTATATCCCGCCTTCTCCCCAAGAGTGGGACTGAAGTCAGTTCAACCAGGCCTCCTTAACTGCAGAGCCTGCCTACCTGTAAAGCTTCCCTAAGTCTTGGATTTCTGGCTTTCACACATCAGAGGACCCCAAACTCCAGCGTTTGCCTGGCTCCAAGCCCCCTGGTTCCCCACCTCAAATGCTAGACCACTCACCCACTCTTCCTCTCCTCTGACCATCAAGCAAAACACCTCTTGCCAAATTCTAACAAAAAGGCACAACTGCACAATAATGTATGGAACGCTGTGTGTGTTGACTGCAGAGATCTGCAAGGCTCTGGGACTCAGAGCTCAGCCTGTCCTTAACAGGGCTGGCCAGGCATCCCGCCAGCCCTCCCCTGCCTGGTGCCCTCCTGACATTTGCAGCTCCCATCAACCCCAGGAAGGGCCAAGGGAAAGGAACATGGGAGCTGTAGGCCAAAACATCTGAAAGGGAGCACACAGGCTGGAGAAGGCTGCTTCTCACAATGGCCAGCAGGCAAGTGCTTTACCAGTTACCCCCGTCAGTGGGGATGCTTCTCAAAGGCACCAACAGCCCAGCCGTCAGCCCCAACAAAGTTGGCTCTGTGCCCACCTGACACACCCCATGGGGCTCAAGAGGCCACAGGGAACACAGCCACAAGCCCACACTTCCGCACTTGTCTCCCATAACTTCCTGTTCACATCTCTTCTGGCCGAAAAGAGGCCTGTCACTCTCATGCATACATCTTCCCCTCCTGCCACCCCCCTTAAACAAAGAAGAATATTTTGGCACAACGCTGGCAACAAGTGAGCAACGCTAGACTCACAACAGCAGCACAGCTCCGTCCCACTCAGAAGGGGCTTGCACTTTGCTCTTTAATCCTCCTTTCTCCTTATCTCAACGCTTCCTACACTCCTTGCCTAACAATGACAAATCAGCTTGGGATCTTTGTGCTCCAGAACAGATTTGCTGGCATGAAAGGTAATGATGCATGCTTTGTGATGGCACTGATTTAAGAAAGGAGTTTCTAGTCCTGATTACAGAGAATGCTCACAAGAGTGCAAACTTTACCTGCTGGAACCTCACAAATCTGAAAGAGGGCAGTCCAAGGCTTCCTGCAATAAGACTGTGAGCTGTGTTTCAAACACACTGAACTGTCATTAACTGTCCTCCTCTTAAAGAAAAAGGGTGGCAAGGAAGGCTGTGAAGGGGGAGCTTGCAGGGAGGAAATGTGACAAAACTGAGGCTTGTCTCTGGCAGAAGGCAGATAGGGAAAAGTTGATACAGAGACAAGGAACAGATTTCGGAGAGATAAGAACAGATGGAACACAGACAGGAGAGTTAGTACTGACTCAACGTCTCAAAGACTCTGAGTCTCAAAAGCTCCCATGGGAAGCCCCCTCTGTCCTGCTCAAAGGCTCTCAGGGGCACCCCCAGCCTACATTTCAGGGTCCTCCTGTTAGAGTGAAGTCCTGCACTCTGGGATAAAAAGACCAGGAAATAAGCCACTCCCAGCCATTTCTCAAGGTCCCTCCAAGACAGCCAACCCCACAACATGTCTGGCACAGTCACCTGGACAACAGCACAGCACTTATCATTTGTTCCCAGCCTCCCTCTCTGTTGGCATCAGTGCTTCCCCACCTTCTTCTACCCCCAAAGGCACATTTGGTAAGTGATACAGCAGAAATGGCTTTATGATACCACAAGTTGGGAGCCGGCCGATGGCCTGCCACCAAGTGCTGCCTCTCCCTCCACGCCAAGAGGATCTACTCCACCTCCCAAGGTGATGGGGACGTCCAGAGCAAAGCTGAGTTCCTGCCGGGCAGGCAGAAGGGAAGTGGGGGCTGTCACCACCTGGGGCCTGAGACCCTTTCCTTTCCCCTTCACTTCAGGCTGCTCCTCTAGCTTCCACTGTTCCTCTCTTGGGAGAGGGAGTCTTGCGGGAGCAGCAGCGTTCACTGAAGGCCTCCTTCTGCAGGTGCAGGTGGTGCGTCTGTAGCGCAGCTGCCGAATCACGAGCCCCGGTCAAGGCACTTTGGAGGAGGAGGAGGAATGAGAAACCGCCAAGGCGGGAGCCACGTGGTGCTCCTCTGCCGCTTCATGGCTGCCACCACCACCAACGTTCGGCAACACCTCTGTGGCGCCTCGGCTCCTACGCTAGCAGGCCCATGCGGGTCACTTTGGCTGACAAGAACGTGTGCAGGACGAAGACGACGGGCTTTGGGCAGGAGTGGAGCTCCAGCGCCTGAGGAAGAAGGAGCAAAAGCAGCACACAGCCTCAGTCACTGGAAGCCAAGACGTCTTCTATCATTTGAACCACAGCATTCATTACATGTGTAACACTGCATCCCAGTGAGAAGCGCTTTAAAGAATAAATGCCCACAGAAAAGAGATGAGGAAAGACCCCAGACTCCCGATGTCCCTTCTGCTCTTTGCATAAAGACCCTGTTGCAGCTCCCTATACTTCCGTGGCAAAATCTTACGGAACCATCTCCGACGCAGAGCAAATAGGGGTTTTCCTTCCTGCTTCAGAAAAAGCAGAGCTAACAGCCTTAAAACTGGGGGAGGAGAAAAAAACAGATGGAGCCCTTCACACATGGCAGCATTAATGGACTTGCTAGTTGCAAGAAGGTAGCACTGCCTCCTACTCCATGTTCAGAGGCAGTAGGTCAGTGAGGAAGAGCAATGGCAGGTCCGGGGCGTGTTTGGCTTCCACGTCCTGCCCCCGGCTGTCCAGAGGCCCCTGTATGGCCACTACTGGAATGAGGATGCCCGAAACCCCCTGCTCCCCCATCTGTTCTCTGCTGTACACAACTGCCAAAACTCAGAAAGGTTACCCTTTGAGACTTAACTTCCAGAATCCCTCAGCCAGGACTGCTGGGGGCTTATGGGAGCTACAGTCCAAAAGGCTAACTTCTCCAAGCTCTGAAGGGAGGCAAATGGGGTGAGGATGTAAAGCCAGATGGACACACACTGGAACATCATCATGTGACCATGGACATTTACAAACCGTTGTCACTTCTTTGATTCCTTGACCCCTTTACGTTACCAGTCAAATACTATAACAAGGGCCCTGTTTTGTGTTCTACTTTCAGACAAACTGAAGTGACCTGAAATCCATGGGCTATGGCAGGCAACAAATGTACATAAAGCTTGCCTGCTGACAGAAAGTCCCCAAACGGCTCCAAGTTATGGAGAAAAATCTCAGAAGAGCCAGGGCCGCCCTCAAGTCGACCCAGCCCAGGCTGCATACTTACCAGCTCCCCCTCCGGTCCACCAAAATCCAAGTAAAGGTTCCTGAGGCCATCATCTGCGGACATTTTCAGCTTCTCAAAGGGGTATCGGAAAAGAACGCTGGAGGAGCCCGCCTCCTCCTTGGAAATGGTGAAGCCGTTGTCATAGTGGATCATGAGGCGGACCTCCTGGTTGTTCCAGATGCAGCCTGGGTAGCCAGGACAAAAATGGAGGAGGTGGGTGAGGCAGCTCCCTCTCAGAACAAGCTGCTGGGCTGGAAGAAGCTACACAAATCCCCTCCACATCAAACCACTATACCCCGCTGGCTCTGGTAAAGGAGGCGTTTCGAGAGAAATCTGCCAAGGCTCCCAAGCTCTCTTTTAAGGCCAGGGCCTCTGGAATATTTATTATTTTGGCAGGAGGCCTTAGGGACTTATGGTCCCGTGGAGCCCAAGACAAGAGGATTTCCTGCAGAGTTTGCAACTGGGCCCGGAGGAACCTGGAAGCCACCCCTGGACAGAACAGCTGCTGTTCCCCGTGGGCTCTAGAGGGAGCTCGAGATGCACCGAGACGATGCTCGGCTGAGCCGCCTTTTCCAAACTGTTCTTTTCGAAGTTCCTACCATGCTGAAGCCCAAGTTTTTTGGATGGCTCTGTGGCAGCATTCATTTGTACAAGCTTGCCCTTTCTTAGAACACCTGGACTGAGCCTTCCTCTTCCCTCGGTCCAGCTCTTTGCACCCTGCTCTGGCACACTGAGTCATGCAGCAGCAGGCTTGATCCAAGGAGCCTTGTGGGATCACACTGGCTTACCTGCTGGTATACATCTTGCTCTCACAGCAAATACAAGTCCCCCCAGGGGATGGCCAGACCCCCTGCCATTTGGATCACCTCCCCCACCAGCCAAGGAAAAGGAGAGCTGGGCTGAAAGGAGCTTCTCTGCTAGTGGCTCCTTTCTTGCAGAGAGCTCCTAAGTTTAGTGCTCCACATTTATTTGTTTACAATCATCTCTCCACATCTGTGCATTTAGCTTAGGCAGACTTCATTATTCCTGGATTATTTAGCACCACCTCCACTCCTGCCCTATGCCATATTTAATAGAGACATACATGCCTTGCTTCACATTCGTATCTCTCTGCAGGCTTCATGAGACTGCAAGTGAGGCTTGTAAGTCCTTATCGAAAATGGTGTAGAGCAGGAGCAGAGGTGGCGGCAAGCCACAGCAGCTGCTCACTTCTCCCTTGTGGAGCAACCCCACCACCTCGGAGGCAGAACTGGGCAGCTGGTATGTTCCCCAATAAAGACTCCAATCTATTGTGCAATGTACATTTGACCCCATTTGAACCCACAAATCATATGTGTGTGTGTTAAATATGGTTTGGGGGGGCCTAGAGATACTCATGGTTTTTCTACTTTTGTAGGGGCCCTGCACTCCTAACCCCCGCAACGTATTTGATGTGATTTGTATCCCACCCTTCTCCCAAGAGGCAGCCCAAGGAGGCTTATACTGAAACAAGATCGAAGGTGACACCTGATGCTATGAGGCACGTGGCCCAGCGACACCATCACGGATAGACGCAGTCACGGATAGACCCAGCAGCTGCAGCAGCCACAAGATTTTACCAGAGAGAAGGGAGGGCAGCTGACAGCATTACCTAATGACACCTCCTTGATCAGTTCTGCAGCAGCGTGGCAGCCTTGCACCAGGATTCGGGTCCAGGAGGAGAGGTCCCGGTGGGTCTCCACACGGAAGACATGCATCTCGATCCCCTGCCGGGAGCCCGTCCGGGTGGCAAATGTGAGCTCCGACCCCACGCAGGGCGACCTGCGGCCTGAGCCAGAGTGTACCAGCCTGCAGTGGTGGGGAGTGGGGAGAAGGAGGATGAGAAGAGAATGGGCTTCATCAGGAAAAGGGAAGCAAGAGAGCCAGCAGTCCAATCGGAGCTCCAGAAAGGAAAATGCTCCTTCCTTTCTCAGGGCCCAGAGGCTGCTTTGGGAGAGTCATGTTTTCCACAAATCCTTTAATTAGCCTTTGCAGACAGATTTTGTCCTGCCCATGAACACACCCGTTCTCCAGCACAGGCTCCAACGCTCTTCCCCCTACAGCCCACCCCCTTTCCAAAGGATCTGGGACATAACCCAGAAGCTCACCCTATGGATTTTGACCAGCAGCTGCATAAGCTGGGAAAGCACAAAAATCCAGGGTTGATGAATCTCAGGGCCGGGAGGGGACAGGTGTGGAACGAGGCAAGCGCTAAAGCAGCCCTGGCCAAGGGCCTTTTTTTGGACAGATTTTGGCAGGAGGGAGAGTTCTGGGAAGGAGCCTAATTGACTCCAGCTGTTGCAGACCTCCGGGAGCCTCCACCAAGAGCCCCACCTCTTTGGGGCTCAGAGAGGATACTTCCAGGGAGGGATGCAAACACAGCCACTCCGCCATCTGAGGAGAAAGCGCTTCATGGGCCTCTCCAAAGTGAGGGAGTCTGCAAAGCAAACAACCCGCACCCAAGTCTCCGGCAAGACCACAGAGCGGTCAGGAGTGGGTCACAGCCACCACCACCCCCGATCACAGAAGGCCAAGCATGGTGGCTAACGGCCAGAAGCCTCTATGAACCTTCCTTCCCCGCCTCATATCCTTAAACATGCATTTTGGGCCACTACACTGTAACAGAGAATGAAGGAGGCTCTTATCAGCAGATCTGCTGGGCTCAGAACAGCCTGCAGTCAGGGAACGAAGAGAGGTCACATCTCAGAATTCCAGAGGTTTAGAAGGCCTTTCCAACAAGTTCCTAGCCCTAATGGCCAGTGGCATGAGGACACATAAGCACACCTAGTGAAACTTCAGAAACCATGAAGGAGTGGTGGAAGGAGGAGAGTTGAAGTGGGAAAACCATGTGCTGCTGTTGCCGTTATGTAAACATACTGAGGGGTGCAGGAATTGGATCAACTACCCTCAGCCTGCCTCGGAAACACACAGCTCAGGACTGCATAACACCAACTCAATCTAGGCCAGTGAGAGCCAGCTCAGAGGCTTTTAGCATTCCTGGAACATGCCAGGTTGCGAACTCTGGCATGGGGACAGCCAATGGGCCAAGCAACACAAACTGTGAGGGAGCAAATGCCAAGAGAGCACCTCGTTCCTCCTCCCACCTCCCTGGCAACTGGACTTCCAGGGAAACGTCTCCTGACTTACTGGCAGAG
This sequence comes from Iguana delicatissima, assembly GCA_948472985.1. NCBI lineage: Eukaryota > Metazoa > Chordata > Lepidosauria > Squamata > Iguanidae > Iguana > Iguana delicatissima. The sequence continues at coordinate 786,798 of CAOKZL010000132.1, forward strand.
AGAGTGAGGGAGGCCACAAAGGGAGGCTCCTCTCCTTCCAGAAAGACTGTTCCACAGTATGTGTGCAGGGAGACATTTTTAACCTGCTGGGTTACTAAAGTGAAAGTAGAATTCTGCAGTCAACCTCCCTGCTCTTGCACTGGGCTGCAGATACAACTCAAAAACAAAGGAGGAAGAGGCAGGCAAATGTACATGCAGCAGTCGGGAACTTTTGTGGGTTTCTTTCTTCGTGGGTTGTGGTTTTCAACTCCTTCCTGCTCAGCATCCAAGCATCCCACTTGAAGACACCTCTGCCTACAGACCACTTGTGAGAGACAGCTCCCTTTGCCTTCCTTTTAGAGTTCCATTTGGCATGCAAGAACCCCTCCTCACACTTTCCTTCTCACTCTACCTGGTGGCAATGAGGGGGTAGCTGTGGCAGGGGGATGCCCAGGCGTCTCTCGTCCATGGCATGGTGTCATAAAGCAGCAGGTCCTTCTCCGTCACCGCCAAGAGGACTGGCCGCCACTGCTGCCGCCCCCCGTCCAGCCTGGCCTGCAGGAAGCCAAAAGAAAGGAGGTGGGGTTGGACAGATGCCTTCACAAGCAAACAAGCACTTTGGGGAAGAGAAAGGAGGCGGAGAAGCAGAGCGGGACGGGGTGGCCTTGTATGGGAAGCTGCCAGAAAAAACAGAGGACAAGCCCTCAGGAGGAACTTGGCACAGCTGTAGGGACAGTGAAAGGAAAGAGAAGCGGGGGGGGCACGGCCATCCCTCCCTTGGAGTGAGGGCTTGGTAGGAGAGAGCCTGAGTAACACTGCCTGCACCATGTGTTTTGCAGTAACAAGAGTGTCACAATACCACTTTGGCAATGTAGCAACCGTCAGATCACCACTTTGAGGATGAAATGCTGACTTGCTCCCCTTAAAGTATGGGTCATTGGTGGCCGTTTTTTGTGTGTATTTTTAAAAAAGAATATTAAAAGTACAAAAAATGAAAAGTAGCCGTACTTGTACAATGAGCAACACTAATGAGTTACTCTAGTAATAAGAAAAATTAACACAAGCGATGCACGATTTTGTTTTAAGAAATAACATTCTCAGTTCTGCCCAAAGAGAACTTGGGTCTTTAAATTCCACTTTTTGGAATGCCCAAGACACGCACACAGGAATATCTGGGTCAAGAGGGGTGGGGATTCTTCTTCTCCTAGTCCCATCTCCCCCTCCCATCTTTAAGACATTTTGAAGCTCTCAAACTGGGCTTCGTTCCCTGGGTCCTGCTGGGGAAACCAGTTGTAGACAAGAGACTTGTGTGAGAAGAAAGCCAAGGTAACTACCTGCCAAAAAGCCCCACCCCTCCCAAGCTGGGCTCAGATTTCCTGCTGGCCTCTCCAATTAGACTTAGTGGACTTGGATCACCACAGGGACAAGTGCAGGACCCCAGCACCTGAGATACACTAGAGAACATGGGCACACAGCAGAAGGGAAAAAGAAACCCCAAAGGGTTTCCAAGCAGAAGCAGAAGTTTTGGGAAGGATCAGGCTGCCACAGAAATGTCAGAAAAGAGGCATATACTAGAGGTCACCCAACAGAATCCAAGGAGAAAAGAGGAGATACATGTCCAAATTCTCAGTGGATGATCTGTATGTATATGTATTTAAATTTTAGAACAAGCCCAATGCATTATATATATTTCACTGGTCCTCTTCAGGGACAATATGCTACCTAGCATATTGAGCTCCAGAAATGTCTGCTACTAATTCTGAGATAAAAAAAATGTAAACCAGCCACTGAGCACTTGGAGACGTCTCTCCCCTTTTCCCCCTCAGATGCCACAAAAATGTCACTGGACACATTTATGCAAGCGCCGAGCACACTTCCTGTTCCCAGCAGCAGGAAAAGGGTGTGGTGCCAGATATGACCTGCTGTGGCATCGACTTGTCTAGGCAACAGCCTACAACAGATGGGCTGAAAATGGGAGGTGCAAACACAGAAGCTGCAAGGAGGGGGAGCCTGAGAACCAAGAGGAAGCCCGAAACTAACGAACAGGATCTAAAGGGAGAGTGATGTAGCATGAGTATCAGCAGCCTTGACATCCCATGAAGATGAAGACATTTATGATAGAATACACCTTCATGGATTTTCACGGTCCCCTTCGTCAGATGTATTTTTGGTTGGCGTGCCTAACAGGATGCATATTTTCCCCATCTCCCCAGGCCAGCTTGCTTTCTCTCTGACTACCTCACCCATCTCTACTGTAACTTAGCCCATGATGTGCAGCAATACACCAACATACACCTTCCATCTAGTCAAGGGGGGAGGCAACAGATGACCTGCAAGCTGCATGCCCCTGTGCCCAATTTAGAGGGATTAAAACACAGAGAATCATGCTCCAGGAAGTTCGTTTCTCCTTTAAACCAAGGCAAACATTTCTGCAAAAATAGCACAAGGTTTGTTTGTTTGTTTTTTCATGGCAGACCTTATTTGAATATATTTTGCCAAGAAAAGCCCTTTGATCATGTTCCCATAACTCAAAATCAACTAGAAGGCAAATAACAATAAAAAACTAGACTTCTGGCCATCTCTAGTTCCAGTGGGAATGACTGGCATGGCCTGTGGTAGTCCTGGGAGGAAATGGAGATGGAAATTTTGTCCCCAGACTCTCTGAAGTTGTCCATCCCCAGGCTACTCCACAAAGCCAACCAGCCACACAGTACATGGGACTCATTTGCTGTTGGGATTTCCACAGTTCTTCTTGGTCAGCTAGGTGTCCCTGAGTGACCCTTGGCCTGCCTCCTTCCCCCATTTCTGCCGCAGGTTCACCTGTCAGGGCAAACAAGGCAAGGAAAGCATGCGTGCGTGAGGAGGGCAGGTGGCTGCAGTGCCAGCCAGCAACCTCTCCGTTCTGGAACCCAGAACCATGGGCAGTTAGCAACATTTCAGAGCGAGGAACTGGCAAAACCACCTCTGAGGATTCCTTGCCTAAGAAAACCCAACGAAATTCATGGAGTCGCCCTAAGTTGATAGGCGACACACATTTAGCAGTCTGGACAGAAGACTTGGTTTTCTCCCTAGAGACCTCTCACACTGACGGCAGGTAGAAGCACCTCAGCAACAGCCTCTGTCACTGGGCAGAGGAGGGAAAACACAACAAATCGGGAGAGGGAAAGAGGTATCCATCTTCCCCTCTTCATCTCCCCAGCTCTCCTACTTCCCAGAAGGCTTCTAACCTCCGACTTGTGCAGGAGCTAGGACCGCCGACCCCATCCTGTGCGTGATTCATCCTCTTTCCAGGAGGCCAGGCCAAGTCAAGCCCGTTTTCTATGGCATACTGAAGTCCCAGCACAAGCTGCTTCCAGGCTTCAACCCCCACCCTCCGGTGCTTCCTCACCTGCTCTGCCAGCCAGGCAATGTGCTTGACTTCCTTGCTGCTCCCTGGAGTGTTGCTGGCCGCGAGCATGGCATTGAGCTCAGCCAGGACCTGCGGAAGGAGAGCCATGATGTTGGCGTGGATTGCCGTGAACCAGGAGTGTGCCGTGGCTGTGTCCTTGCACCGGAGGATCAGGGTGTTCCTGCCGTCGGGGGAGTGTAGCTCAATCAGCCTGCAGAGGGAAAGGGAGAGGTGATAAGAGGGAGGAGAAGAAACGGCCCAGGCTGCCCCAGAGAAACTCTTTGCCATCCCTTCTGGGGGCTGGTTACGCAAACGGCCCATCCAAGGCCAGGTGGTGCACAATGGGAGAGGTGCACACCAAGCAGGTTCATTTGGACCTGCTGGGGAGGGCGCGTCCTTCTCCTGCTTCTGTTAGAAAGAAGCACTTTGCTCACTGCCATTAAAACGCAGATATGCAGCTGGGACCGCAGGCACAGACATGGGGTTGGGGATCCCAGCTTCAGTTTGCAAGGGGCAGAGTTATGTGGGACTTTGCTTGGCATTCCTTATCATACCCCTTGTGCCCAGACCCATCCCAGGATGCATGCCTAGCTTCACTGACTGATCTCAAAGGGCATGCACCAAGCATCACGCATCTCGTCCTTCACCAGCCTGCAGCTGGGAAAGACATCCTCTAACTTGCTGTTTGTTTTACCTGACCCATAGCCTCTGGCAGTCAGCCAAATCCCCCAACCTGCCCTCCCCATGCTGCAGCTAACCAATCTGCTGCTATGCTGCCACGCCACATTCTCATTTAGTGTATCAGCCATGCACTGCTGTGAGAGATGGACTGCTGGGTGCCACAGAAAGGATGGCCTTTCCCACCTGAGGCCACTCACTTACTCAGGGACATAAAATCTCATGCGATCATCCTCAGGAAGGTTTTGTTTGGAAAGCAAATTGGTTTGGAGCTGCCTTGGCCAAAGCAGATTTTGTGCCTATTTTGAGCAAGGGAGACAAGTCTTGCAGGCAGCTGAAAGAACTTGGCCATGGGAAGCCCTTCCTGCAGCCTAGGGCAAGAGCAACCCTGACTTCTCTCCTGTTTTCAGAGGGAAGGGCAGGTGGAGTTCTTTCAGCTGGTGGCTGCAAGTCCTGTCTGATTGGAAATACCAACGTTGCCTGCGTGTGGAAGTGTGAGAAAGGTGACACACTCTTTCAGTGGTAGCAGCAAATCGCTCAGGTAGTAATAAGCAGACTCTGCTGGAAGAGCTCATCCAGCCATGGGTGCAGTCTTTTCTGCCAGCTTTGCATCCCTAGCTGTCCATGTCACAGTGGGAGTTTTGCCCCTCCCTCCCTTCCTGCCTGCCTGCCTGCCTGCCTGCACTGGGATACTGAGGGCAGGCGGTGGCCTTGCCTCTGAGGAATGTGTTTGTCCAGTTCCCAGTCTGCTTGCCAAGGAGATCACGTGGGGCAGCAGCTCAGCTCCAGGGAACAGATGCTTTCTGTGGCTGCCTGGCAGCAGGTGGTGGTACCCTGCCCTTTGCTCAGTTCTCCAGTTGCTAAATGGCTAATGGTCTCTTTTTGCACAAGAGACATGATTTTTCTAGATTCTACTGACACCTAATGCAGGGATGGGCAACTGTAGCCTGCCAGGTGTTCGTTTGGCCCAAGAAAACTCTTCCCTCTGCCCTAGTCAGCACAGCCAGTGGTGAGGGATGATAGGAGCTGTGCCCCAAAGGCAATGGGAGAGGGCCTCAGCTGCCTTTGTCTAATGGCAAGTACTGTAGGTAGATTGTGGTTTATTGTACCTTTTGGGAGTCACAGTCGGAATAAGAAATATCCAGATGGAAATCACATCCACCTCCATATTCTCACCATCTCCTCACAGTCTGTAGCAGATAAGGTGACAGAATTTAGAGTGGGATCCCAAAGGAACAGCCTGGCCCAAATCACTAAATGCTGAGGACAGAAAGCCAGAGTTGGTGGCTGTCGTCTTCTGCCCTTTGTGTGTAGGCTCAGGGGTACCTGGCTTCCAGGATGGTGATGTGACTGACAAGTAAGGCAGCTTTTAGGTTAATGGTGGTTGTGTGTTGTCAACCTGTTTCCGACTTGCAGCAACTTTAAGACAAACCTATGACAAGTTTCCTTGATAGAATTTGTCCAGAGGGGCAGTTATAAAGGTCAGCTGTTCACATTTGGGAATGTGGTGGTGGTGCGGATACCACTCTGAAGTGACAAGCGTAACAGTAGCCTTCAACTGGCCAGGAGACCTGACAAACCAAAGGGAGAAAGTATCAAAGCAACTCACTTTTCAAACAGCATTGTTCCAACAGGCCTGGCTTGCTACAGTTGGAAGGACTCAACAGTTGAGACTCATTCTCTCTCTCACACACACACACAAACACACATCCATCTTAAGGGAACATCACAGCTGAACAGACAGTCTCTTTTAGCTTGCCTTCATCTTCACCAGCAGTGATCTCCCGTTGGGATTGATTGGATAATGGCAAACCAAGCACACAATACAACACAAAGGTAAAGCCTTCCCTGGGGATTACTCTGCTAATCTGCCGACACACGATGGTAGAAGAATCGCCCTGCTCCCTGACCTGGCTCCTAGAAACCTTTCCCTGGAAGGAGCAGGGCAAAGGCAAGAAGTGGCTGCGAGCACATAAAATTCAGAGGTGTGTCTATACACACCAAGGCCCCACCAGGCTTTTTTTTTTAATGTTTAATAATGACTGAGGTGACAGCTTCCATGAAAACCAAAGTGTGTGGACATGCACCAAGGGCACCTTGCCCTCAAAAGCTAAGGTTGCCAGAGTTGTGACAGCCAAGCAGGATTTACCACAGGGTGTGTTGGGGGACAGCGATGGTACTTTACTCTAAACCCGAACAGCCCATGTGCACACCACAGAATTATGCCTTCCTGGAAGACGAACGGCCCCCTACTCGCCCCTGTAAAGTGGCAGTTTTGACTGCTGGCTTCATCATGCACAGCTCAGGAGCAGCTCTCCTGACCTCACAGAATCATAGAGTTGGAAGAGACCACATGGCCATCAAGTCCAACCCCCTGCTATGTCCAACTTTCCCTGCCTCAGAATCCTTTCACCTTTTACACTCCCCTACACACTGGAAAGGCAGTCAGCTCAAACCTCCTCACAGCCACCATTATCAGGTGGAACACAAGGCAAAGAGAGCTCTGCTGTGACAGTGTCAGAGAGAAGCCTCCCCTCCAAGGCTGGAGCCAGCGAGCTGGCTTCCGACAGCCAGAGAGAACTCCTGATCTGGCCACAAGCCTCCTGAGCCCCAAGGCTGCTTGGCAAAGAAACCGTCTCTTGGTATTTTAGCCTCTAAGCCAGTTATTCAGTTCACAGCAAGGTGAGCATGAAGCACTGCCCACATATGGCTGGAGCTCAAGCCCAGACAGGGAGCGATCTGCCAGGGCAGCAGCTTCCTCATCTGGTGCCTGCTGCCTGGCACTCAATGTGGGCAGGGACCGTAAGCTACACCTGGCTTGCCTTAAAGCTTGATCAGGGAATGGGGAAGGCTGTTGCTCCAAGTATCTGAGCCCAGGGGCCTTGATGTTCTAGAATATTTGCTCTCTGGGGAGCCCCACAGGCAGCGTTCTAAGCCTGAACCAGCAACAAGGCTGCAAAGGGAACCTGGGAGGCAGCCAGTGCCAAGAGCAGGAAGCGAAAGTGGCACAGAGCAAAGGCTACTGGCCATCAGCCCAAGGGAAGAGAATTTCCTGCAGAGGGCATTTCCAATCTGAGGAGGGACAGAGCCAGGAGCCTGCAGCCTAAGCACCTTCCCTCCCCGTCCTTACTCCTGTTGCTGCAGCCAGCTGAAACTCAACACCGCGGGAAGGAACTGGGGATGAGCTGACACTTCCTCTCCGGGTCTGTCAGTGCGTGGCTTGGGCCCAAGTTTCACCTCCCATCCCAGGAAGAGAGCCAGTGTGCAGATTAAACGTGCATCCTGTGGACAGCCAAGCGAGCACAGCCTGACTTGTAATGGCGGGGGGAGGGTGCAAGAGTGACAGAGGTCAGGACAGTTTGTCAGGACTAAGGAAAGGTGAGCACAGGCCCAGAACGTTTGTTGTCTCCACACCACTCACAGAGCTAGCTATTCTGTCACGGCAGACATTTGCTACACAGGAAGGTGGGAAGAGGGAGAACTTGGGAGGAAGAAGACTGTCCTTCCTCTCACCTCACTTCTAAGAGGGAGCCTGGAACACAGTTTAGTCGTGGAACAGTCCAACTCGCTGACTGTCCCTATAGCACTCTACCCTACGAGATGAAGAAACTAAAGGCAATGCAGGGACACAGCTTTCTCTGCTTCTGTGGTACTGAGGAGAAACTACGGCAACACAAGGAACATTTCCCACACAGAACCTGGCAAAAGCTAACCTGGAGATCCCCACCACCCTGACTTTCAGTTCATTTTTGCCCTGCTGGCTTGCAAAACTGAGACCACAATGCACATTGAATCCATGCAGTCCATTCCGAGATGGAGGAATGTTGTTTTTCTTGGTGAAATAGAAGCTGGTTCAGACCAGCTGGGCAACGTGGGACATTAAGACCACTGGAATGCTATCTGGCCAGTGCCTCACTTGCTATGGCTGCCTACTGCACATGGATGAGTCTGCAGGTATAGGACTCTGGGAGTAAATTGCTTCTAGGTCTCCTCCTGAACTGGGACTCTAGTTCTCCAGTTACTTCATGCCACTAGTCCACAGTGCAAACAATATAAAACCTCTGTGCTGCTGCAATGGGAAGTCTCCCTTCTTTCTCCAGCCCCTACAGCCATCATGACTCACCTGTTCTCCAAATCTGGCATGCTCAGGTTCCTTGCAGCATAGCACATCTTCAAGGGGATCACCTTGCGGTCCTTCGCAGGGCTGTGCTTTGGGGAGCCGGAATCCTCGCTGCCACTGAGACTGGGAGACTGTGGAGCTGCCCCATCCCACGGCAGGTCCGACACAAGCGACGGCTTCTTGATGTAAGGGGTGGCTTCCCGCATGTACTTCACTAGGAGCAAAAAAATATCAGAGGGAGAGAGCTATCGGCAGCCATTTTAAGGTTCAAGTCCCTCCAGTGTCCCACAATGCATATTTAAGAAGAGGGTGTTCTCGGGTCATCCTGCCAGTAAATGGTGCTTGGCAGACACTAACCGGTCCATTGAGAAGTCCATTTCCTCTTACTGTTTTGTCCACAGGTTCCTTTGCTGCCGCAGAGGAAAGTGTGAAACATGTTTATTCCACAGGAAAAAGGTGCACTGGTGGAATGGGGATGGGATGAGCCACAGGAAAGCTCTCCTCCAACTGGCAATGAGAAAGGCAGGCCTGGTCTTTGATGGCATGATGAACCCCCAAGATGCTCCAACCCTTCCCATTTCAACCCTCAGAAACTACAGTTGTAGTTCAAAAGGGGAACCTTCCCAACCTCTGGCTAGGAAACAACAAGCCAGTTTTTAAAAACGCTCCCAAAAAAGCACTCTGCCATTTCATTTCCACCCACAGTGTCCATTCTGGCTCAGGATATTCTGGGAACTGCAGTCCAAAAAAGGAACATTTATAAGCCCTCCTTTATCATCCTCCCAGACATTTTGAAGAAAGACTAAGAAATGTACCTTTTTTGGACCACAATTCCAGAATATCCTCAGCCAGCATGGCCACTGTGGATGGAAATGAAATGGGAGGGTCCCCTAACACTGTTTAGGAGTATTTTAAAAACTGGCGTATGTTCCAGCCAGAAGCTGGGAAGGTTCCCCTTTTGTACTACAACTGTAGTCTAAAAAAGGATGTTTTTCCAAACTCTAGAGAAAAGCAAGATGGATCCAGGACCAGATTTGATTTCAGATTTGTCGAGGATCTGAGGGAGGCATTGTTTCAGTATCACACATGGATGGGATGACCCCTCTTGGCCTAGTACAGCTCTCACTGAAACCACCATGTCATATTTTCTCATGATGGATTCCCAAGGCAACGCAAAGATCTACTAGTACAGTGGGCTCCCTGTATTCACAAGCTCATGTTGCACAGAATCAACCCACAGAAGAGTGCTGCTGCCACACACACCACGTCTCTGCGGAAGCTGCTCTCCCCCTGTGATTAGTGGCAGCAGCACTCCTGATCGCAGGACAGCAAGCAGCTTCCATGTGGGGACGGTGGGCACGGCAGTGGCACTCCTGCACAGCCATTTGCAGGAGCTGCTCAAAGGCGGAAGTGGGTGGCTGCTGCTGTCCTACCCCACCTTTAGTAAGGACTTGAGCATTTGCATTTCTTGGTATCTGCGGCTAGTCCTGGAACCAATCCCCTATGGATACCAAGGGCCCACGGGATTTCAGCAGCCAAGGCATTTCAAGCAAGGAGTACAACCAAGCTCACTGGCTGAATTAGTATTGTGTCACCCCAAGTAAGAATCTGCACATGTGACGGATGCTCAGCTCACTGGGCAGCTTAGATGGAAACAAAGGAAACAGGCTAAATTGAGGAATTCTGAGTTCTCTTCTTGCAAAGACAGCAGCTCCAGAAGACCAACTCCTCAGTGCTTCTAGAAGTAAAACATCCCCAAAGGGCTTTGCTGGGCCTGCCAGCTTCCCACATCATCTGCTGTTTCCTTTGCTGTTCCAGCCTCCACGTCCACCCAGGTTCCCCCTGAGGGGGCAAACTCCCCCCTGCCAACAGGTGGTACCAGCCGGTCCCCGGAGAGAAGCAAGAGGCCTCCCTCAGAGCTGTGGATGAGAAGAGCCTCCTCGTCGCTGGGGAGTGCTCCTGCTTGTACTGTGAAGAGGGCAGCTCCACTCCAGCAGAGCTGACTCACAGATCAAAAGCTCTGGCCTTTGGCTCTCGGGAGCGGATTACAGCAAACAGGCTCCGTGCTGCTAATCCCTGCTTGCACAGAGGTGCCTTTTCCGCAGCAAGAACAGGTGGGGAGCACAGAAGTCTGCCCGGCCCTGAGAGGGAAAGGACTGCAGCTCAGCTGGGCCTCCTACCCCCGGTCCGGGCAAGAGGAGGAGGCCAGGTGATGCCGAGGACTCTCACCTGCTGCCCTTCCTACGCACACCAGCTCCGAGACAGCCCAAGGCTGCTGGGTCATCACTACGCCACAAACGCTGCCTCAGAACCGCTAGGGCTGCATAATTCCCTTCTCTTTCCCAGGCCCGGCACAATTCTGTCAAGCGAGATCTAGCAACGCAAGATGCTGAAGCAGGCGCTTTCTGGAGGAATGCCTTTGCTTCCACAACAGAAATTCAAAGTGAAGTTCAACACAAGCCGTGAGTCATCTGCTAAGGAGAAAACACAGAACAGCTGAGCCGCGGGGCTCGCTTAAGTTATCTGCTTACTTGCCAAAGTGTTTTTGAAAGGGAGGAGGCATCCCGAAGCTGCTTACACCCAGCTGAAGCCGAGACCCTCTAGGTGCTCTGCAGTGAAATTTGGAGGAGCGGAGGCAGCTCCGGCCCTCTTTCTCCCCTGTGTTCTGTGCCCCTTGGTGGAGTTGCTGCTCTGGCCCCCTCTGCAAGGGCCCGTGCCAGCAGAACTACCCCACAAAACTCATGCAGCTTGGAAGCAAGGCCATGTCTGTTTTTGTCAGATTTAAAGAGAAGGGCAATTTCTCAAAAATTATAGGAGATGAGCAGGGGATGCGATATGCCTGGCCTGGGTACTCCCACCTGGCCATCTTTTTTGCAGAGCCGTCAGGGCACCCTCTTCCCATCCAAAGTTTTGGGGTTTGGTATCAGGATGGTCACCCTTTGCTACTCCCCAGGCCAAGGAGCCTCCCTGCTGGAGGCAATTCCACCCCTCTTCCCAAGGCATAACACAGGCCAAATTCTCAGAGCCAAGAGGCTTTCAGCAGCTGGTTCCCCACAAACCACTAGTTCTCTGTTTGCAGCACACTGTGACTGGCGCTCAGCACTATCTCTCTGAGCCTTCCTGTTTCTTTTCAGAGAGGGTGCTGCTTTTCTGAACCAGGAGATCTGTTGAAGATTTCCCTGTCTTTGCTCCAAGGGTCTCTCGCTTTCCCCATCCCCTGCTGCTGGGCCGTTTTTTCAGCTGGATTAAATGTGGGACCCCCTGCATGTGACTCCCCACGAGCTACTCTGGAGAGCCATAGCACTCCTTCCATGGATGCAGAGCTGACTCCCAAGCCTGACACAGAGTTGTAGGCTAAAAAATCTGACCTCCTACTCCTTACCCTTCCATCCTACCACTCCAAAAATGCTTTTCCCTGCATGGTCACCCCATCTAAACTCCCTTTGCACCTCTGTATCTTGGCATCACCACCGAAACAAGTCGCATCACCTGGGGAAGAACCATTGAGTGCCACAGACTTATCTGCTCAGGACTATTGTGACAGCAGGCAGGGTACAGCAGCTCTCCAAGGATGCTCTGATTGGCAACTGTGCCAGTGGGATACATGCCCAGATAAAAAGGCCAGGGAGGTTCCAGTAGGAGGAGAGAGAGATCTCCTTCTCTTCTGGCTGGAGAGCCAGGCAGTACCTTCCCTGCCCAACACCTAAAAATCAAGCCTAACTAGCTAGTTTCTTTCATCCCTGGAAGCCCAGGGAAGGAAGGCAAAGATTCAAGCAGGGTGACTGGCAGGTAGTGGCTCATCTCAAGTGCAGCAAAAAGACAGCAAATGTATCTGGAACTCTGTGCAACCCTACGATAGTTTCAGCACAGATTTCCTGGCTGAAGAGACCGTGTTCCCAAATAAGGAAGGAGAAAAATTGCTCATTCCCAAGGCCAAAGAGTGAACAGTGGAAGCCAAATGGAGTAGAATAGCCACAAGTGGCAAAGGCGATTCTTTGTATGGCCTCCAGCAGCGCCACAAGCCAGTACGCACCTTTCTCTTTCACCCATGACAAGGAGCTGAGCCAGCCCCGCCTCAGTTTCCTCAGTGAGGAAAACGGTCTGAGATGTTCATTTCTGTAAGCCAGGCATATGGACCTGGGACTCCTAGATCTTCAAAATAACCATTTGCTGCCCCCTTCTTCGGCTGGACAGAAGCAGCTCAAAAAGGAGGGGAGGTGTCTGCGGCTCTGCGCCTGTGCTCCCTCCGCTCTGCCTCCTCTTTGCAACAACAGCGCCATTCAAGAACAAAATGGGACCCCAAAGCAGAACTCAGGAGCCAGATGCCTAAACCCAAACAAGCACTTACTTCTAAAAAGGCTCCATCTTTCTACAATCACGTCTAAAGCATTTTAGTTACAACAGTACTTGAATCCAAGCAAATAACATACCTCCAAACACAGACCATTTCTACTTGCTAATGGAACAAAGAAAAAGCCTCACTATCCTCTAAAAAATAAACGTGTAGGCAACAAAACGATTTCTGTTAAAGTTGGTCCAAAAAGAAATTTTTCTGTGGTCCTTGAATGCTTATGGGCACACACTGTGCCTCTAACCAAGAAATACGGCATTTGAGCCAAGAGCAGTACAGTAAAGTGGGAGGGACGATGGCAGGGGAAAAGGCCAGGAGTGCCAGCTACTGAGATGCTGCAGCCAGGGGGAAAGCTGGCAAAGCAGACAAGGCAGTGCCCTGGGATGGGGAGGGGGCACATCCTGCCCCTCCCTGCACAAACTCCTTTTTTCAATTCACCTCCGGAACATGCCTGGCAAAGGGAAATGCCATCTCCCTTTTCCTGTGCAAATGTAAGATGATCCCTATGGAAGTATGAGAGAACAAGCTTGGCATAACTGGTATCAGCTTGCAGCCTGCACAGGTTTACAGCTGAGAGGCGAGATCTATCCTGAAGGAAAGGAAGGAAGGAGTTCCATCTTAGCCCCTCCATTCAGCATAATTTGGGGCCATCTCAAGTTCTTACCTTCTGAGGAGCAGAATCCCAAGACACGCCGGAAAGCAACAGATTAAAAGGCAGGCCCACTCTGCAGCCTCCCAGCAGTTGAGACTCTTTGCCATCTAACCTGGTGCTACCCAGGCTCACTGACAGTGTCTTCTCCCTACAGTCCCAGGAGGAGGAGGAGGAGGAGGGTCGGGGGCAGTCTTTCCCATCACTTGCGTCCTTTTGCTCTTTCTAACAGGCAGTGCCAGGGAATGAACCCAGGCCCTTCTGGGTGGAAGCTCTGCAAGCCAATCAGCTAAAGATCCTGTTTGTTCCAGAAGACACTTTCTCAATAAATTCTTTTCAAATGTCTACTATGTCTATAACAGCAGTAATAAAAATATGAATATGCTACCAAGCATGCTTCTCAGCCCTTAAAGAAACCACCAGGCTATTTCCTTGCTTTCCATGGCAACTTTCCTGGTTCGATATAATAATCCAAGAGGTGGATGAACCATTCACACACTCTCCATCCATATAAGAGTTCCTAGGGTGAGCCCCTCAAAGAGGTAGCTGGTCTGTCTGCTCTAGTTGGAGGTTAGCATCAGTCATTTTCACCACCCAGTCAAGATAGGCAATAATTTTTGATAAAGGTTTTTAGAGAGTTGCCACAGCATAAACCTGCCTCTCCAACCACATCCACCCTTTCCCAGAAAGAACTGGCCTTCCTGCCCTTGTGTTTCCCTCATCAGAAGCTGTGACTTGTCAAGTTTGAGGCAACAATGGCACACAGTCTTGCTGGTGTCACACCAAGAAGGAGCCAGCTTCTCTCCTCGATCTTCAAAGACTCTCCAAAACGCCCAGATGTTTTAGTTTTCTCAGTTCTAAACAGTCTCTTGACAAGCCAAGGACAAAACATTTTCAGCCCTAAAAGGCAAAGAAAGCAGCAGACCAACCTTTTAAAACACAAACACACACTCCCACGAGAGAAGTTCTGCTCTAGCAGGGCATGGGGCAGCCCACAACCCATAGGGCTCCATGTGTGGGCACATGTGGCCAGAAACCTGAAGCCAGCGAGATCAATAGCAAGCTGTCTGCCTCGATGCCTCTGCCTGAACAACCACATATTAGAACACTCTTAGAAAAGGTTAAGGAACTTATTTCTGTCGGGGGGGGGGGTGCCCAGCAATCCGCAGTGAATAAAGCCAGAAAAACAAACATCAGCCAGCAGCACAACTGTTTGTTTCCTGTTAAAGGCAATCAAGGGCCACCGTAAGCATCTCATTCCAAGAGTCTGCCCACACTGCATGAAGGCCCCATTAAAGAAGAACTAAATGTGCCGGGCGCTTCCCAGCCCCATCCGGCCACGATGGGCAATCTGCGCAGCTGGGGAAAAACAGGACAAGACCGCATTCGGAGCCTGTGAAGCAGAATCATTGGCTTTGTTTTGAGGCAGAGGGCTCCGGCGAACAGACAGACTTTCCAACTCTCGCTGCGAAGAGGAGGTGGAGCCTTTTGCCCAGCTGCCTTTTCTCTCCCCCAGCCCACTCCTGTTCCCACTCTGCTGGAGGAAGATGCCCTCTTGCTCAGCCTGGCCCCTGGATGTCCAGCCAGCACCACAGATGCCCTCCTTCCTTCCTAATGCAAAGGGGAGGCCGGTTGCTCTAACTGGGCTGCATCCCCCCCTGGAACTGCTGGGCCCCTTCTCCTCCCTAACTGTGATCAGAGACACATTTCCTAACAACGTACTAGGGCTATTTATTTTTATCCATAGTATTTTCATACTTTTAGACTGAACAGTAGCAGGAATTCTTGGGGCAGATAGTGAGAACCAGTAGATTTTTTTAAAATGTATTTCTCTGCTCCTTATCAGTGAAGAGAATTTTGACTTACTTCTCTTCTCCTTTGGGGGAATGCAACTCCTCAAATCCCATCCAGAATGGCTGATTGGGTGTTCTGGGAGCTGTAGTCCACTAAAGTAACTTTTCCAAGCTCTGCACTGCTCCCTTCTCTAAAGATGCAGTCTACCCCAATGGAGAAGTACAGGAGAGGGAGCAATACTGTGCCCAAATTTTTCCCCAACAAGACAGATCAGAGCTAGGGCAGCATGGAGACTGCAAGAGGAAAAGAGCAGGAAAAAGACCAGACCAGCTGCTTTGACAGGACAGCAAAGATGCAGAGTATCAAGAGACCATGACAGCATTGCTCCCAGCACCATGCCTGCTTCGGCCACTGGACTGCCTGCGTGGAACCGGGACAAGTCCAGGGCCTGCCCATCGCCTCCACCGGCCTCCCATTTAGGGTAAATTCTGTGAAGAGAATGCCAAACCACATCACTTATGCACCTTACCCCTTTCTCAACCATCAAGCCTAATCTTCCCTGAAGTCAAGCAGCATCCACATCCGGTGGCACTGGTGATTACACCCTAGGTATGACACAGTGCAACTTCCAGCTTCTGGCCAGGAGGGCTGAATGGAAGCAGACAGACAGAAAAACACCCATTTCCTCTCCTTTTTTAAAAAAAACATTTTTTTTAAAAAAATTATGTTTCAATAATAATTTAAACAGTTTTTCAAAATACAATAAAATGTACATATATTTTGAAGAAACAAGGAAGGTAGGAAAAAAAGAATAAAAGATGTAAAAAGAAATACAGACACCACTTTCTGGTGGTCATATATGCATATAATATAATCATACGTCTCTCTAAAACTATATATTTGCCTTCTTCCAACAACTTGAATCATACTAATCGTTAAAACCAGAAGTTGCCAATTTGTGGAAAAAAAAACAGTCTCGAGTCTAGAAGGGGCTCCAAGGATTGTTCTCTAATCAAACCAGGTGATCTGTCCATTTCTGCTAGATCAGTCAATTTCAACAACCGTTTTCCTAGCAGATAATAGTGTGCTCTTCCATCTTTGTGCATGGAACACCCATTTCTTCTGTGTACAGCACAACCCGGGTGGAAAGCAGCCCCCTCCCCATTGTGCTGCTTCAGCAGTAAGATGAGTTACACAGCTGGCTGCCAGATGTGGGCCCACCAGCACACTGGTCCAAACACCGTTCTCCAGTAAGGTCACAAAGCTAAACATTCCCTTCGTCACCAAGGCATAATGTTCCAGGCCAAAGCAAAGACTCTCAGGCTCAAAGAAGGAAAACGATCTTTTTAAAAAGACAAGAATGACATTCCCACAGGAGGAACACCAGCAAAAACAACCTGGGCAGATCATCTTCCCGTGAAATGTACTGCATGTTTGCAATACAAGATGAGTTTCCTTCCCCTGCCCACCTCCAAATTCAAATTTACCTTACTGATTGATGGAATATATAAATATCATGATGGACAAAGGAGCCAGGAGTTTAAACAACCGTTCCCCGTATCTCATATGGAGATCCTAAGAAGAAACAATGCTTTGGAAGGAAGGTGGGAGAAATACTTGGGCATTCTGGAGGAAAAGCCTCTGGAGCCAAGCCTTTGGAGCATATGGCTCCCTTCTTGATATATAAGCAAGTCAAGGCGTATCCACAAGAAAGGCATCAGACAGCAAACTGGAAGATGGAAAAGGCCAGGGTGTATTTCCAACAAGGCAAAGGTAGATTCAAGGTACCTCTCGTTAGTCCACCACTGCTCTTATTTTTGTCATGCGCCCTCACGCCAACTCTCTCGGTGAGCCTGCCAAAGAGTTTTCTTAGCAAGATGTATTCAGGTCCTGCTTTGCCCTCACCTGAGGCCCAGCCACCACTATCAGCTTAGGGAACAGCTTTTGTTTGGGAAACCACCTCAGAAAGTCTCCCCAAAACATTCCTGGAGTAAGAACAGACGTGGCAGCTACCCTCTCCTCATTAGTGGCAGGAAGTTTGTTTCTCACTGCCCACCTCATCAAACAAGTCAGACATTAAATCTGTGCCCCCCCGCCACAGTCACAACTCCTCTCTGCCGAATGGGGGAAAACGGACAAGCCACGGTTTGGCTCAGCAGAAGCCAAGGCAGCTGCTTTAGTCCAGCAGCTGAGAGGCCAAGAGAGGGGACCAGATATTCTCGCTCCCTCTCTCTGCTTTTTAACGTTTAAGTCCCAAATCCTGACTGGTCCAAAGGCAGAGCTGGCTTGCGTCAACTTTACAATCCTTGGCAAAATTCAACCTCAGAACCACTCCTGTGATGCTCACTCACCCAAGACCTTCCCAGCCACATCAACACGTGCTTTCTTGCCTTCCTTGCCTGTCTCTTGGGAAAGAATTCGCAATTCAACAGAAGTGCAAAGAGGTTCCTTCATCTCACCATTAAAACTCTTCACAGGATTTTCAGTCAGACCTTACACCTCCTGAGGTGTTATTTGTTTTTTGTTTTTTTAAATAGCTGTCAGAAAGCTCTGCTCCTTAGGCAACATGGAGTTGTCAGCCTGCACAATATTTGCACATTTTCTTTTGAGATGGCAGCAACTCTGAAAGAACTTCTAAACCAATGAAGACAATCACTGCTGGAAAGCAAATGGAAACCTTTTCCATTCGTACAAAGTTCACATGGGCCACTGATTACAAGGAGTGGGATGTTTTAGTAAAGTCGCAAGGATTCTGCACATATGGACTTGGATGAGTTGTAGTCACACAAAAATAGGGTGGGCCAGCTTAACAACAGGCACATGGGAAAGAGATCTAGCAGTCTTCCTAGGCAATAAGATGAGTCAACAGAGTTAAGATTTGCACAGCCTTTCCTCTATCCCTAATTTAATTCCATCCTGCCTGCAGATATTCTCAGTGAGGCTAAAATAAAACAACCAAGGAAGACTCTCTGCTTAGATAAAAAGGAGACATCCAGAACACTCTGCAATATTTTGCCTTTGCAGTTTCCGGGGGAAAGGAAACACACAGCATGGGATGTCTCTGACAGAAACGCAGCCTGTTCCAAGCCTACACACCCTTCAGCTGTGAAAATGGAAATGGCAGAGAAAGAGGCAGCAGAATTTCCTAGAATTGAGCATGAGAGCAAACACACCAAAGCTGGAGAAGCTGAAGAGCGGAGCCAGCGCAGACTGCCCACACGAGGAGGCTCTGGACCAAGACCAGAGCTCAGTGTGCTTTCAGCCTCACCAGAAACCAGACTTAGCTGCTGAAAACTGCTGTGAATACAGAGCTATCAGTATATGGAACAAGAACCTGCCCACAAAGAACTTACAATCTAAAATGGCAGAAACTGTTGAAATCAAAGGAGGGCGAGACTGAGTGATGTATTCTCTGGTGTCACAATAAAGTCATGCGAAGAAAAAAATATACGACTAAGCAACAGCCTAATGGCTAGGTGATAACTGATGCCCCCAAAACTCTGGTCAACCTCCAGGGACAGCAACGAAGTGAGGCGGTGCGGGTGCTGCTGCCCCTTTAAGCCCTGCTTCAGTTCAGAATGTGGCCCCACTTGCTCCAGACTGAGAAGGGACAGCCACTGCAAACCAGGCAGGTAGACCGGAGAAACTGGGTACACCTGTGCTCTCTTGGCACATCATCCCAGTTAGAAACTCCCCCCACACCTGCATCAAAGACATGCCGACACCAAGACACCCACAGAGGTTATTGGCAATCTGCGCTTTCCATCCCAAAGAGCAACAGCTGCTCATGCTGATGTGAAATGTTGCTCAACTCCACCGTAGGTTCCTTGGCACGAAGGCTGGCTCAGGGTCTTCTGAGCAACTTTTGTGGCTGAAGGCTAGAGAACAACAGAGTTCTGGAAACTGAGCAAAATGGCACCTGGGGCAGGGACACCCTTCTGCCTTACCAGGCATGCTCCCTCCTCTCCCTCAGGACTCCAGAACACTGCTGTGGCACCAAGGAGCCCACTCTAGGGCATTGCCAAGCAAGGAGCTCAAAGTTACTGCAGCTAAGTAGGGCCTCGACAGTCTACAGGTCCCCATGCTCCTGAGGGAGGACAGGTCCAAAAGTGTGGCAAGGAGATTCAGCACCAGAAAATCATCCAGCATACAGATCCAAGCTGGATAAAAGGCCCACAGATGCAAAGGATTATGAGAGAGAAAAAGAAAGAATAAATTTCTGATCCTTGGAGAAGCAAAGCCTAAAATCCCCTCCAAGCATCCAAAAGAAGGTATACCTAAACAAACAGTGTCTGATAAAAAGAGCAATCCATGGAAGGCTCGGGCACAACTGTTTATACTGGCACAGAAGGCAACACCAACAACGCCAACACTGCTTGCCCGGCACCACTGTCACATGCAAGCCGATCTCCCCATCACCACCGTCACTTCACACTCCCAGAACACTCATTCCAAGTGACAGAATCACACCCCACTTAAGGAGAGAGTCAGCCTTGTCATTTCTCCTTAACAGCCGAAGCCACACACACAGATTAACGACACTCTTAAAAATATCCCTCAGGTCACTCTCCTTACCGTGCCCACCCAACTGACTCCCCCAGGAGCAACCCCCCCCCAGACAAAGCTTCCCTGCCCCAGGTAAAACAAACTGTTCCAGCTCATTAAAGAGACACGTAAATGGCAGCTTGTCTACCAGGACTGACAAGTGTGTCAGATAAGACAACCGCAAACCCCGGTGAGCCCTGGTGGCACAGTGGTTAAATGCCCGTACTGCAGCCACAAGGTTGTGAGTTCGATCCTGCCAGGCTCCAAGGTTGACTCAGCCTTCCATCCTTTCGCAGGTCAGTAAAATGAGTACCCAGCTTGTTGGGGGCAATTAGCTAAAAATACATTGTAAACCGCTTAGATAACACTCAGTTGATAAGCGGTATAGAAATAAATGCTATTGCTATATTCTGCCATTTTCCCCCCATTGTGTGTGGCTTTCTAAGCAGGCAGCCTCCACAGGCAGACTTCCACAGCATCTGGCCAGACATGGCCTTTGCATTTTAAAAGTCAAGATGCCTTCTTCACTGCTAGAAACCTCAGTGGGCGCTCTCAGTCCCACCTCAGGAAGCACCTCGGGGTTAACGCCCTGGACAACCAACTGATCAGATTCCAGGGAGGTGAGGGAAGCCAACGAACTGGCCAACTACTAACTTGCCTTTGTTTCAGTTTTTTGTCATTTAGAAGATTTTTAAAAAACTAAAAGTTAAGGAGAATTCCAGATGCATGAATCATTCACATTTATACATCATTCTAGCATTTTTTAAGAAGTAATTGTTTCAAAGACTGCTAATTTGATTATTTCTTTTCTGCAGTTAGCATTTGAGGACTGAAGCTGCTGACTGTGAAACACCTCTCTTGTTCTTTAACAGTGATACCTGGCCAGAATCCTACGGATTACAAACTGGAGCATTCCCTGTTCACTTTCTCTCTCTCGGCTGCCTTCTAAGCTTGTGTCCCACTTCCAGCATCTGACTTGCTAATCTGAACTTTTTTCCTATTGTGCTCATTAACATTCATGTCAGGGGAGAAAAGTGG
Source organism: Iguana delicatissima (assembly GCA_948472985.1). Classification (NCBI taxonomy): domain Eukaryota; kingdom Metazoa; phylum Chordata; class Lepidosauria; order Squamata; family Iguanidae; genus Iguana; species Iguana delicatissima. The sequence goes on from CAOKZL010000132.1 coordinate 807,340, forward strand.
ACAAGGAAAGACACAAGGACAAGTCAGAGCTTGGGAAAGTTACTTTCTGCATGGTGCTGCCCAGAATTCCCCAGCCAGCACGTCCAGGGACCGTGGCAAAAGAAGACTTTGTGGCCTGAGGTACAAAACGGTCATTCCACCAAACTCGGGGGAATAAAAGACACACTTTCTCCTGCTCTCATGGACCACCCAGATAGATCTGAGTACCTGCAAGGCAACCCCACCCTCACAGGCTCCCTCTCCGGCTGAACCAGATCTGGAAACTGCTTTCCCGCTTAGGGAAAAGGAACCTGCGTTCACACACACACACCCACGAAAGTGAGAGCATCTTGGCTTGTCCCCAAGTAAGACACCAAGGAGGTGCCTCCCTGCACAAAATGGTTTACGGGCTGGGTGACTCTTAGCTAGCTCTGCTACCCCAAGGGGTGAGGGTGGTGGAAGGGGTGCCGGCAGCAACAGCACCCTAGGCTCAGGCGGGAGTCAAAGCTCCCAGTCGGAGGTCCCCTCTCTTGGCCCAACTCACCTGGCCAGGGACTGGAATACACTCTGCTGCTTCCACAAAGAAAATGAAAATACCACAGTCTTTTTTAAAGAAACAAAAAATGCAAGATACTCGATTTCCCTGGAAAAAATCACAAACACCACAGCGCAACTTGCCTCCTCCTGAACTCCTCTGCCAGGCTGCCTTGTCCAGGGACCGGGCGCAGCTGAAAAGGGCATTGGAGGCTGGCTTCTTCATGCAGGCCAAGTCAGCAGCCAGAGAGTCAGCACAGTTCCCTCCTACGGACTACAACTCCCAGAATCCTCCCAGCCAAAGGGAAGCTTCCTTTTGTGACACTACAACTCCCCAAATCCCCTGCAGTCAGACCCTGCGGGGAGAAGCGCCTCCCTTTGGGTACTACATCTCTCAAAATCCCATCAGCCAGTTCTAGGGGAAGTTTCCTTTTTGAGGACCAGAACTTCCAGAATGAATTCTAGGAGCTGTCAGTCCCCCAAAGAGAAACTTGCTAAGTGGCAGGGTTCTGGGAGCTGCAATCTCCCTCTCAAGGGGACGTTCTCCCACTCCGTTCTGGCTGGGAGGGGGCTGCAAGGACTCCCCCCTCCGCTCCCCACAACCCGGTTAGACCGTGGCAGCTCCCTGAGGCTCCTTTTCTCTCTCCTGCTCACATTAACCCGGCAAGGTGGGCACAGCCCCCCGACGGCTTCCTCCTTGTTCAACCCCTAAAGTGGATGCAGCTTCCTCGACACTATTTTGAACTGGGAACTGCACTGGCGAATCCCAAGGGACGGGAAGCCCCCAGCCCAAGCGGAGGGGCGCCTCTGTTTTTTCCCGGGGGGCGGCGGGCAGGGGGCTTCGCGTTGCCCTCCGGCTTCCTCCCTCCCCGGGCGGCCTACCTTCGAGCAGGACCTCCCTGCCGGCGCGCTTGAGGGCCTGGACGGCCTGGTCGTGGGTGGCGTCCCGGAGGTCGACGCCGTTGACGGAGAGGATGGCGTCCCCGAGCCGGAGGGCCCCGCACCGCTCGGCCGCCAAGCCCGGGAAGATGCGCGAGATGAGCACCGGCATCCGGTTCTCGCGGCCGCCCTTGATGCTGATGCCCAGCCCGCCGGCCTCCGCCTTCACCACCCGCACCCGACGCACCCCCGGCGGGGGGGAGCCCGGCGGCAGCGGGGAGCCCGGCCCGGACGAGGACGCCGCCGCCGCCGCCGCCGGCGGAGGAGGGGGAGAGAAGGGCCGGCCCGGCGGCGGCGAGGAGGCGGCGGAGGCGGGCCCGGCCCCGCGCAGCTCCGGCGGGCTGGCTCCGGCGCTCCGCCGCCCCCCGCCGCCGCCGCCGCCGCCGCCGGGGCTGCCGGTGGGGCTCCGGGCTCTGGAGGGGCTGCCCCACTCGGAGCCGTTCGGGAGCCCGTTGAGCGGCGGGTCCGGCTCGGAACTGAGGGTCAGCGCCTCGCCGCTCAGCTCGGCCAGCGCCCGCACCCACCGCTCGCGGAGCAGCACCTCCACCAGGCCCGCCTTGCACGCCCGCGTCCACACCGCCATCGACGACCTCCGCGCTCGGCCGCCGCTCGCCTCAGAGTGGCCCGGCGACGGCCCCGGCCGCTCCTCCGAGGAGAAAGGGGAGGAGCGTCCCTGGAGAAGCCCCGTTGGCTGGAGCAGCCGCGCGCGAGAGGGGGGCAGGGCAGGGGGCGGGGCCCGGCCGGGCGCCGAGTTGGAGGCCGCCGAGAAAGGGGAGGAGCCGCCGGCGCCGGCGCCCCATTGGCTGGGGTATAGGGGGCGGGAGGGGGGAGGGGGAGGAGGGGCGGGGCTTTCGGGGGAGGGGCGTGGCCGAGAGGGCTACCTGCGCACCTGCCTGTGCGGGGGCGGGGCCTCTCTCGGTGGGTTTCTACGTCCGGGTTTGCCGAGGTTGATTTTTCCGGAATATTTGTTTATCTATTTTATAAGTAAATTTTTTATAAATTTTTACAAATGTTTATTTTCCCTCTCTCCCCCAGCTTCCAGGCGGCTGACAATATAGATTCAATTAAAAACAAATGATGGTGAAAATACACTAAAACCGCAAAATCATTTAAAATACGTATATGTCATAATTAAAATTATTCTTTTAATTGCACTTCCAACTGCACTTGTACCCTCAGTTATGACATGATGAAAAGTACAATTAAAAGTACAAGCACAATGAAAAGTACAATTAATAATAGACTGGGGAGGCCTGCTGGAAGGGAGAGGTCTCTAGGATTTTTTTGAATTCAGGCGGCATGTTTTGCTGTCGAATCTCTTCTGGCAGGTCATTCCACAGTCTCAGGGCAGCCGCCCAAGACCTGGGTGACCTTCTTTAGGCAGAGCTTGGATGGCTATCTGTCCGGAGAGTGTTAATTGTGTGTTCTTGCATGCCCAGGGGTTGGACTAGATGGCCTCTGGGAAACCTTCCAGCTTTCTAATTCTATCTCCAGGCAAGCTGTGGAAAGACTCATATCCAGAGCTTGAAAACATTGTTGCTTGAGTGGAGGCTTCCTGGGATTCTGGGAGTTGTAGTGCACAAAGTAACTTTCCCAAGCTGTGTTCCTCTCTCAAACTCTGCAAAGCATCTGCCAAAGAAAGGTGCAATAACACAGGACTGACCCAGGACATTTTGCCGCCTGAGGCAGAGGGGAAGAGGGCTCCTTCCACGCCAGTTATATACGTAAGATCCACCCGAGATTGTTGCATCATCTTTTAACATTTGCAAGAAGGAACATTTTAAAGGTAGTTTGAGTGGCACACAGGGCAATCCCCAACTCTGTGCGTCCCACCCAAATCTGCCGCCTGAGGCAGCTGCCTCACCTCGGGGCTGACCGGAGCACAACCGTCTCTCTTTCTGACGTGCAAACTCAGGGGATGCAGTTGTTCTGGAAACGTTCCGAGCTGGCCCAGCGAAGCTTTAAAACGCTTAAAAGGCTTGGGGAAATGGTGACAAGCGGTGACATCAGGACTCGCGATTTAACGCATTTCAGCTCCTGTTCGGCTGCAAAGACTCCCTCTGGTGCCCACAGGCAGCCAGTGAAGGGGAAGAAGAAAGTCCCTGGGCCACATTAGCGGTCGTGGCCGTCATTCCGACTTAGGGCAGCGCTCTGAGCGAGGGACTCGGCGTTGCGCCAGTCATCCCGCGGCCTGGGCTTCCTTGGCGTGAATCCGGCGGCCGCGTAGCCCTCCTCTTTTCCCACTTTAGCAAGCGTTATTTCCCCCCCTAGGGAGTCACGTCCTCCCTTGGTACAGCCCAGGGACAACAGCCTCGGCCTGGTCCTCTTGGCTTCTAGGGGGAGGTCGGGCCCGACTTGCTCCAAGACCCCTTTGTTTGTCTTTTTGGCAGAACTCTCCGCCAGCACCACGTTTCAAGTGAGTTCATTCTTTTCCTATCAGCTTTCTTTCCCGTCCAGTTTTCACAACCTGACATAGAAACTGGAAGTAATGTGGCCCTGGAATATTCTGACTTTGGTGTTTAATGGTACATCTTTACACTTCAGGATCTTGTCTGGTTCCTTCATAGCTGCCTTTCCAAGTCTTAGGGTTTTCCCCCCCTGATTTCTTGACTTATAGTCTCCATTCTGATTAAAGACTGAGCCAAGGGACAGAAAATCTTTAATTCAGTGTCTTAATTACCCACTTCAAAGTTATGTAAATCATCTGTAACGGAGGCAGCAGTGTAGTGACTTGAGCGTTGGACCACGACCCTGGAGAATGATGGGGTTTGCAGTCCAGCAGCACCCGGCGAGTTGCTTTAATGCTGAGTTTGAGTTGCTGCCTCTCCTTCCCCTGCTCCCTCTTTCTCTTCCTGGCTGGGCTTCTGATGGCCCGCAGGCTGCCCTTTGTCAAGCCAAATTTCCTTCCGAGCCCCTTCTACTCGCTGCTTCCCCCTTCCTTGCCACCCAAGGCAAAGGCAGGCCTGCCTTCACAAAGAGGATTTGGCGAGCTTAGAGCGCAGACCCAGTAAGCTGGGCTCAGAGCACGAGATTTCCAACAGGTTGAGGGGATGGATTTGGTCCAACCGCCGCCCTGAGCATTCAGGCGTTAATTGGACTGGCGGTTCCCTTGCCTACAGCGGCCCGAAGTCCAGCTCCAGGCCGGGGCTTTGCTGCTGATCTTCCGGAGGAGAATGGCTATTTTTAACCCCCAGAGCATACGTAATCAGCCGGCCAGCCCTGGCCTTCTGAGGACATCTCCCTAAGGAAGGGGAGAGACGATTTGCAGCTCAGGGACCGGAAAGGTTGTCGCCTGTCCGCTGCAGGAATAGCCAAATCTTCCGTCTCGTCTCGTCGTCACGCGCCCAGAGATGTAAGCCCTACACTCTTCTCAAACCCAGATGGAGTGGCAGCAGCCAGGGAGACCTAAATTAATTAATTAATATCCCTCCTTTCCCCCAAGATGAAATACAAGGCTGCTCACAAAACCGCTTACAGTTAGAACAAGGGATAGTACCAAAGCTCAAAAGAAATAAACAAGCATATTCAAAACATGTCTCACTTAAGAAAGGAGATACGCTTCTGGGAATTGCTTCTTTAATAGAAAATTTGGTCTGAGAGGCAGAAATAACACGGCAGAGAGAAAAATACTGAAAAAAATGGAAGGGAGCCTAAATAGGATTTAAACAAGGGTGGGGCATGTACGTGGATAATATTTCTAAAAATACTTTAAGTGGACATCAAATATATGCTCATGCATAGCATATCCAGTGATAGCTCAACATATTCCAGTGAATTTTTATCCAGAACTAACAATACACGTGTGAAATGCGACAAGGTGAGGTAAGTCTCACATAAAGAAACAAAAACATGCTGACCTTTCCGGTGGCCACTTGCAAGCTTCTTCCAAAATACATACCAGGATTATTTTTCACTGGCCTCCACTGACAGGTTTTAAGGAAAGGCCATGTAAGCCAGTGCTGTACTATTTTAAACTGTGCTGTTTTATCCTTTTTATGTTTTGTTTTAATATTGTTAATAGTTCCATTTCACTTGGAAGTTGACATTTTATAGATTTTTAATCATAACTTGTAATAACTGTAATTTGTAAGTCACCTCGAGCCCCAATCTTGGGAAAAACATCATTTAATATAGATGATGATGATGATGGTGATGATGATGTAAAGTGCTTAACTGCCACCTAACTTTGTTGGTTTTGCTGCAATTGACTGACAAGCTGCCTCTTGGAAATGGTTTTAAACCATCCCATACCCTCTCCCATATCCCCCCACCGCCACCCTGGTGAATTCTCACAAGTACCTGGACAGCCCCTTGGACACAGGTTGTTACCACCCTGACACTGTTACTGAAATGAGAGGACCTCTCTCCCAAAAAGATCTGCAGCCTAAGGACGGCTCTCTTTAAGCAAAGTGCTTCCCATATGCTCCAGTAAAGCAAGCATTAAATGCCGCCCACCATTTAAAGCTCCTGTCCACCCTAGTTCACTGAACAGCCTTGCGCTAAAGCTTTGGCTCCCGGCCTGTAATACGGGAGTCATTCTGTCCTGCCCCAAAATGAGCTCTTTGGAGGGTCAATCGTAACAAATTGTAAAAGCATTTTGCACAGCAATGTTTCTTGGTAAGCCAGTACCAAAGTTAATACAGCAAGAGCTCTACAGCTGCAAGCGACAAATTCACTGGGTGTCCAAAAAGATAACTTAAAGGAAAACATGAGGGCAGAAGCAAGGAATTTGCAGCTGTGAGATGGTGTCTGAGACTCAGACCCTTCCTCAGACAATTTTATTTGGATCGTTTAAATTACAACACAGGAAGAGACAGCAAGCTTGCCTCTTAAACCAACATCTTGCTACATTATCTCAACCTCTTCTCAAATTGCATTTTATAGTAAGATCCTGCAGCAGTTGCTTCTCACCTCCTGATGAATCTTGTAATGACCACCCCACCCACCTTGATTTCTGGAAGAATACAGAACTGAGTCTAAGAGTCCAGTTGATTGCCCCCCCTTCCCTTTTTCATTGTTTCTGGTTCACAGGACTGAAACCTGTTTGTCCAGCCCAGCATTTGTCAAAGAACCTGTTCTGGAAATAGTGCTGAGCTGAGTGTGTGTGTATGTTTTAGGTGGTGTCAAGGACATTGGAGGACATCACCAGAGCATACAGTCCTCCCGGGCTGAGTGGCGGCTGAGAAACTTTCCGTAATAATCTGCTTGCCTGGCACTATGGAGCCCAAGAGGCTGAACGTCCCAAATCACCTAGTCCCTGTCCAGTTCTTGCTTCCCTGAAAGAGATGGCCTTATTTAAGAAAACTGCTCTCATTCTGCATCAGCACACCCACCTGCAAGGGTACTGACCCACCGGGCAGGACAAGACAAGGGGAAGTTTTAAAAGGAAGCTTAAAGGGAAGTTTTTAAACTAGAAAGAGCACCTGACAGATGCAAGATATTTCTTATGATTTATTATGAAAGGAATGGATCCGTATAAAGTCACCAATAATCTTCGCCGTGCTCTATCCGTGCTCCAGGTAAGATTTCTGAAGGGCCAGCTGAGCCTTGGGCTGCTGCTGGTACTTTGGAGGTTAATCATTAATGTACGGTCCAAGGAGGATTCATTCCAGGCCTGGATCCCAAGGTCAGAATCAAGCTCCACACAACTCTGATAAGGCCGAAGAAGAGTGGAGCCAAGCTCAAGGGTACAGGGAGGGAGGGAAGGAGGGAGAGAGCTGGCCACATGCCCACAAGCACGGTTGTTTTTCCTCTTTCTGCTCATCCACCTGTTCTGAAGTGCAGGAGACCTTGAGCCCACCATGGGCTCTGCTTCCCTGAACCACTGCCACAGATCAGGAGGGAAGCTGACTGAAATGGCGGTTCTGCGGGGTTTCTGGTTTTTAAACGGAGCAGCAGCAAGAGCCGGGATGGGACCCCCTTTACGTGCCAAATTTCTTCTGATAGACCGGGGGAGGCAGATGGGCTTTGAGGTCTGTCATGGAGCGCTCCACCACCACCAAGGAGTCCTCGTCCAGCAAGTCCACAAACAGCAGAGGCTGTGGGGATGGGCAGGGAGAGAGAGAGACAGGAAAGCAAGGTCAGAAGAGGCTGGGAGAGCTGGAAATTGTTGGTCTCAACTGGCCCCCAGCCATCCTCCCCCATCAACCCCGCCACATGCACTCGCTTACACCCAACACAGGCTACCCGCAGGTCTTGGGCAGGCAAAACACCAACCAGAAAGGAGAGGGTCTGTTCACTGTTCATTTCCTCCTTGGGCTCCTTCCCCTCCTGGTACAACCTTGGTATGTGCCCCAAATCACCAACCTGGTACTTCTTGCAGATCTTGAAAGCATGGCTGGAAGTACGTTGGGCTGCCCGGGAGAGCTGTGACAGGGCAAGCTGGTTGCTCAAGACTGAAGTGTCCTTTGGCAGCGGCTGGACAAAAGAGACGGGTAAGAAAACACAGTTATAAATCCACAAAATACAAAATTTAAAAAGTGGTTGAACTATCCAAATAATTTGAAACCAGTTAAAGCCACAAACCCTAAACAGCAGGACAACAAAAATAACAAATAAAAAATCCAGTACACTGTAAAAAGTCCATCCCAATGAAGGACTGAGTCATTTATATCAGTCTAAGCTTTTGTGGAATACAGCAGGCCCTTGCTATCACTTGTGGTTTGGTTCCAAGAGCACCTGTGAATACCAAAATCCATGGATGCTCAAGTCCCATTATATACAATGGCAGAGTAAAATGGCATCCTTTATCTAAAATGGCAAACAAACGAGGGCTGGAGGGAGCTGAGGATCTGTAAAATCACAGGCGGCTACAACAGGGTACGCCTACACATCAGTGTCGTGCTCAGCACACGGCAAAATCAAGCTTTGCTTTTTGGATTTTTAATTATTTTGGAGCCGTGATTGTTTGAATCTGTGGATGCAGAACCTGTGGATGCAGAGGGCTGACTATGCGAAGTAGCAAAATGCATTGGGCTTCTCAGCTAATGAAAGACCCTCTTTTTCAGCTTCCTGAGATGTGTTTCTTTTTTCCAGCCTGCCGGGCAAATACCCCTTCCGCCCCAACCAGCTACCACCTCTCTCTGCCCCGCTCGCTTACCAGCGACTTGTCCAGGATGCAGAACATGTACGTGTCGTGCAGGAGGATGTGGGAGGCCTGCTGGGGGTTGAAGCCGATGTGGGTGATGGGGGTGTCCCGCTCCAGCCAATCCCGGTGCAACCCCGCCTGCTGCACCTTCCGGCTCCAGGGGGTGTACTCTTGATCTATGATGCTGAACTCAAACAGCTGGGGAAGAGCTGTGACAGTGAGCAGCAGGGAAGGATGGCGATGCCTCCCCAAAGCAAGGGCCCAGATGGCCCACTCTGCAAGACACATCCCAGAACAGGAGCAGGAAAAGCACACCTTGCAGTCAGTTCCTGGGAGAAGCGGCTATGCTGGCTGGGTCACCCTTGGAGCAGTAGTCCCCAAGAAAATAATTTTTGCAAGTCCTGCTCTGAGCAGCCTTGGGCCTTGAACTGAGAGGTGGGGGAGATGCCCCAAGGATGCTGGGAGCCTGCAACCGGCTGCCAGAGGCAGAAGAAAACTCTGCCACAGCAAATGCAGCAAACGCCTCTTCCAAGTGGATGCTGAAGTCTTCCCCACCCACAGTGCAGTGAATCCACGCCAGGTTTTATTCTGGTCTTTATAGGGGCTGTTCAAGATGCTATTTGGGAAACAGAGTTCAGCACCTCTGGAGTGGATCTGCTGCACCCCTGACATGGAATCCACCAGCAGCTGCCCAGGATTCCTTCTCTCCCTTAAAGAGGTCTAACTCTCTGCCTCTCAAGGACTGAGCAAAATGGCCCACCCCCTGGGGAGAAGAGCTTACCTGCTGGTCTGAGTGAGCAACAACAAGGTTATTGGTCACTGGGTGGATAGCCAGGGCAGTGGCTGGACAGTCATAGGCAGGCACGGTGCAATGCAGCTAAGCAAGGGGAGGGAGAGAGGAAGGGAAGGAGAGCACAGTTACCATACAATTCAACTATCAGTACAATCTAAACTCTTCAGAGTAAACCCATCAAAAAATTAGCCAATAAAACAGCATGCTATTAAAAGCCTATATATACAGGCTGAATATCCATTATTCAAAGTGCCTGGGACTAGAAATGTTTTGGATTTTTTCCCCACATTTTGGAATACCTGTATTTGCATATACATACCTAATGAGCAATTTTAGAGATGGAAGCCAAATCTAAACACAAAATTCATTTATGTTTCATATATACCTTATACACATAACCTGAAGGTAATTTGCTGTGACATTTTTAATAATTTTGTGTACACCGAACCATCAGAAAACAAAAAGTGTCATCAGCCTATCCAACCATCCACGGGGTCAGCTGTGGGAAAAGGGATGGTCAACCTGTATTTAAGGATTAAGAAGAGTCCTCGAGCATCTATCTGTCCCAGCACTTCTGGGAAACCTTCAAGGGGGAAGGGAAGTGAACAATAAGCATGGAGAACACTTCAAGGGCTCCCAATTGTCCACAAGGCACAGAGGCACTCACAGAAATCAGTGAGTCTCACAACACTTTTTTAACATCTAACAAAACCATGTTTATCAAAAGGTTTGGCCTCCTGCCACTAATGAACACTGCCTGGCTCACCATGGCTTCTTCCAAGCTGTAGATGTGGATTTCCCGATTGCCGCTCGCTGCCGCCAACCACTTGCCATCAGAGCTTGCAGCCAGCAAGTACACGGCTTCTGTCGTTTCTGCAGGGAGATACAGATAAATAAAACCCCTGGAGGGAGGTCACGATGCTGCCCCGAGATCCCACTGCTTTCGCAATCACACCCGTGGGGGGGGCACAGACAGGGCGTTCTCAATGGCTGTCCCCAGGCTCTGCCACTCATGGCGGCTGGCACGGCCCCCTCCTTGCTGTCCTTCTGTCAGCAGGCAAAGCCTTTTTTATTCCTACAGGTTTTTAGAACTGAAGGCTTTTAAAGACAGGGCTTGGAAGAGGGTGCTGCAAATGTTTTATTGTTTCCTGAACTGCTATTATTTTTAACGATAGATTTTAAACTGCTTTTAATGTTACTCACAGTTTAATTCTTATTTTAAATGTTGACCTTTTGTATTTTTTGACCATATTGTATTTGTTCTAATTTGCAAGTTTTGTTCTAATTTGTAATTTGTCTTGAATCTTAGTTGTGGGGAAAAGGCAGAATATGGAAGATGACGATGGTGATGATAAGAATGCAGCTGCAGTCTCTTTCAGCCAAACCCTGACTGCTGCGGACCTGAGTTTGGACGGAGGGTGTGTAGGAGCTTGGAAGAAGTCCCAGACTGCAAGAGCTTAAGGACGTGCACGCAGCCCCGATCCGAGCCCACAAAGAGCCTGGTGGAATCCGTGGAGTAGAGGAGACAGTGAGCAGAACGAAGCAGTTTTGGTGTGTTGGGAACCTTTGGGAAGGAAAAGAAGGATCAACGTGGGGGCCAGCATCACATCCCACCCCCCATCCCACCCCCGCAACTCCTTTCTGCCAGGAAGACTCATTTGAGGCCGTACAATATGTTTTCAGCTTCTGTGACAACAAGCAAACATCTCCTAGTCCCCCAGCCCCAGGCATCAAGCCAAGATGACCTTTGGAAGGGCCAAATTAAGCCTTCCCAGGTTTCCCCAGGTGACCATATTCCCTCCATCCCCATGACACAATTTCTTGGTGGCTTTTCAGCCTTTGTAGTTTTGCCTCCATTCTTAAAGGTAGAAATGCCCTTCCTAATTCTAAGGCTGAATTCTTGACACCCAACACCTGAAGCTAAAATGTGGCTGGTAATTTGGGTCCTGCCCCCTTCTGCCTCTGGCTCCATCCACCACTGGAGCATGGCCCACAAGAAACTGACTTTGGTCTTCAGGCTCCAAGGGATTCCTGATTTTTATCTTACTCTAAGGTATGAAGCATAAAATCCCATCCGGGAAGAATTTTCACTCACTCTTTTGATGGCAATTTGGTCACCGTCAAGCTGGACATGGTGCAGGTAGAACTTGGACGTGGTGGAGTAGGCGATCCAGCTGCCGCAGGGAGAGACGCAGCTGCTGCTGATGTGCTCAGGACCCTGGACAAGAAGCCGGAGGAAGCGAGAAGCTGAGCTGGACAAGTCAGACACACTCCAGTGGAATTTTCTGGAGACTCCCCAGTGCCACAAACCTTTCTCGATTTGAGCTAACGTCTGAAGTCTTGTTGGATTTCAACTCCCAGAATCCTTAACAACTGGCCATACTGGCTGGGGGCTTCTGGAGCAGAAGCCCAAAGTTTCAGCTCACAACTTAAAAACCTTTAGGGTAACCAACCACAGTGAAGCAGCTGTAAGGGACTTTTAGCCTGGCATAAGACCATTCACATTCCAACTGGCTGCCCTTTAGCAAATGGCTTCTGGACAAGTAAGAAGGCAGAAGTCTCAAAGCTTCTGGAAGACACCACTTCCCATGTCTGAAGGGTGAGGAACCAAAGCGCCACCTTCTTCTTTTGCCTGTTTTACCTTGGCCTTGAGTTGCAGCAGGTGTTCTGGAGGGCGAGACACAGGTAGGATGTCCCCTGCCTTTCCTACAATGAGAAAGGAGATGTCTTGTACGCAGCAGGTCAGGCTAGGATGTTTGATCTAAGAGGAAAAGGCCCAGTTCTTCTCTCCTGCAGCAGGTGCAGAATTGTAGGTGCACCTGGCAGAGAGGGCAGCTTGGCAACTACAGGTACACACCCTCTCCTCCAAACATGCCAGCCATGCCCATTCTTACCTGTAGCGTCGGTGGCTCCAAGTCTCCAAAGCTCCAGGTGTTGAGGGTACTGGAACAGGAGAAGACGGGCCTTCCGGGCACAGGAAACCAAGCACCTCTGGAAGAAGAGGGGAATCGAGAGTGTTTTTCTCTTGGGGTGGGGGCCCTGATGCTGCAGCATTGGTTGCGCACAGATTCCTGAATAGTTGAAACAAGCAAAGCACACTACAGGTGTGGAGGGAGAGATACAGAAGAAAGGACAGCGCTGACTGGCTGGCTGAAGGCTCTGGTGGCCCAGTTACAGGCATCCCTCACTTATTCAGCAGGTTAGGGGCTTTTAGGCTGCAAATGCATTTCGGCTGCTGAAAAATATAAATAATACGCTATATATTGCTTGTAAATGTATGCAAAAGCTAGTAACACCTTTGCAAAAGTGTTAGCGTGGGGCTGCAAATGTGCGTGGAAGGTAGTGGAAACACAACAAAATATGTTGGAAGAGCAGATGATGTCAGCTGTATGTGTTCAGGTTATAACTGGCAAGGGTTGAAAGAGGAGATCATAAAAAAGCAGGATGTTGAAAAGGAGGGGACGCCATGACTTACATGAGGGAAGGTGACCTTCCGGAGGGCAGCCTCGTAGCTCTTGAACTCCACTTTCTCCATCAGTGGCCGCATCACAAGTTGTCCATCCAGGCCTGCGAAGGAGCAGACCACCGTGATTTACCACAGCCCACAGCACCCCCAGAGGCAGCTAGGACACAAGACACCCCTCCAGGCAGGAAAAGGCCTTTCTTATCAAATGCTACCTGATGCTTCTTTCAAAAAGTGACAGACATTGCAACTGTGACCTCCTGCATGCAAAGAACACACCCTCCCTTGGGTTGGGAACCCCAACTTATCCCCAAGGCAGTTTGGCTGATACTGTACCTCCAGAGAAGAATGCCGTTGCGGTGTGTACCACAGTCCGCACATCATGGGTGTGGTGCTGAAACTGCTTCGTCCGCACCCACTGGTGTTCAGCACTGCCCAGCCGAACCGGCAGCAGCTGGAACTGGTACACGATCCCCTCCGAGGTGCCCACCACCAGGCTGTCTCCCACCTGTGAGAGAAGTAAGTGAACTGAGGGCCTGGCAGGAGGACGGCCTCAACAACGCGGACCAAAGCTGCTATCTCACTCTATCCCAAACCTCAGAAGCTGACTGAGAAAATAACACCTGTGTGCCAGAGCCACCCACCTCTGAGAGTGCCACGCAAAGTGCCGCTGACTTGCTGACTGGGTGCTTGCAGAGCAGTGTCCCTATCTTCGAGTCCCAGAACTGGACCTTGCCCGCAGAGTCTGCGCTGACGATAGTGCCGTCTGAGAGGAAGGCCACCCCCCACACCACACAGTTCTGGTTGTGTGGCCCCTGCAGGCGCCGTTCCACAAGGATCTGCTGGATGGCATGGCCTGAAAAAAAACCCCACCACTCTCAATGTTCAGTTTTGCAAAATTCAAAAAGAAAGCCATTGTTTAAGGCGGTGATACTGAGTGACACAGTTAAGCCCCATCTTTGCTAAGCAGGCTGCCTTAAGTCACCATTATGGGAACACCCATGCTAACTGGTTGCCTGGCTTGTTTGAGGCTGACGTATAGGAACTCAATGGCTGTGCCTCCCCATTTGTCCAGGAGAAGCTTGGCAACCTGGCTGCGTCCCGTTAGCCTTTTCAGCAACATGGGTGATATTGGTGCTCCTGTCTTTTTCTTTTAAAAATCAGCTATTGTTTATATACAAAGAGAAAGAATCCAGCCCAAGGGCACAGCTATACTCCAAGCCATGTTTTTTCTCATTCTTTATTTGTGAGGTTTATAGGCCCTCTTTAAATACCCCAAGGGCTGCCACAGAGAGAGGGGACGACCAGGCCTAATGGTCTGAAGTTCCTGGACAGCAGATTTTGATTGAACATTAGAAGGAACTTCTTGAGAGTAAGAACAGCTGGGCAAAGGAACCTATTCCCCAGAAAGGTTGTGGGGTATCCTTCTCTGGACATCTTCAGAAAGAGGCTCGATGATTACTCACCAGGGATGCTCTAGCTGGGGCTTCTGCAGTGTCACGGTTGCCCCCTTCCACGGCAGGGGCCTGGGGCCACAACAAGGGCGCCCAGCTCCAGAACTCACCTGACTTGATATCAAAGACACGGATGACGTCAAGTGAGCCAGCTGCAATCTTGGTGCCAGAGGGATGCCAGGAAAGGGATAGGATGTGACCTGCAGGGCATAAGAAGAGGTACAAGGTGAGGGTCTCAAGGCAGGAGGCCAACCAAGGGAACACCCCTCTCTCCCCTGCTAGTTCCCTGCCAGGTAACTTCCCTCTCCTTCCGCCCCGAAGGCCTTTTGGCTACTCAAAGAGACCCCCAGGGATCCTCCACAGGCAAGGGTCTTTCCCCTGGAGCACAGCAGCCACCCCACGCATGCCCACAACCCACCTTTCTGTCGGTCCAGCTGCCGTTCAAACTGGATCCGGTCAGACAAGACTGTGAAGAGCTTAATGGAGCCATCGTCACAGCCGACCTGCAGAAACAAGGGAGGCAGTCAGCAGCCCTCCAGCCCTCTTCACAAGGGGTTGGGGTTAGTTTGTTTATTTTATCCATTGAAAGGATTTATATATTGCCTCCCAGCCCACCAGGGCTCCCTGAGAAAATGTGCTACAAATAAAAATGCCTAAAATAACGCATCAGTAAAAGCTCTGAAAGCAAATTATGATACTCTTTAAGAATATTTAAGTATAGTCAATCTTTACAAGAATTTTTAAAACAAACAAACGGACCGAGCAGAGCAATGAAACCAAAGGCCACAAATCCTGTCTATCTGCTTGTCAAAAGCTCAAAACAGAGTCCACCTAACTTCACTTGGCAGGGAGTTCCACGGTCGGAGGGCTGCTACAGAGAAGGCCCTGTTACGTCTACACACCAAATCAGCTTTGTGCCATGTTGGGACACGCGACAGGCCCTCCACTGAAGTCAGGCTCATATGGGAGATTGTTGTTGTCATTGTTATTATCATCATTATTATTTCCTTACCCGCCTCTTCCTGTGGATTGAGGCGGGGAACAACAGCAAAAACACAACGCGCATAAGACCATATACGTATAAGACATATGCAAAAACATACTAAAACCAATGCACGCTAAAATCCATCAGTAAACCATAAATAAACCATAATTTAAAAATAACCTGAGGTAGTCTTTCAGTTGTTAGTCCCAATTAAAGCACTGACACTGAAACAATAATGCTTACGTTACATACTGTCTTATCGTGCTCCCACTGATGCTGTGGATCTTCTCTGCCTGGGACTAAAAACGGCATTTAGACCTGAGGGCACAGCCAGAACTGAAGCTCTACCTGTGTAGGTGGCATTCACCTGCCCTAAGCCACGGAAAGGGACCAGCTAGTCAAACCCCCTGCCAGCATGGGAATCCACACCTCAAGCAACCCTGGGGTCAGCTAGGCAACCTCAGTTTCGGAGGGCTTACCGCCAACTGAGTCCCGGTGGGATCGGCCACCATGCTCCAGATGGGGCCCCCAAAGGCATCCAGGGAATAGTTCACACACAGCTTCTCCAGGTCATACTCAAAAACGTTCCCGCTGAGCCCTGCACCGAAGAGCCGGTCTCCCGCTGCCCAGCAGAGCGCCTCCGGAACCCTCATCTCGTGGCCTGGAATGACCTGGGGGAAAACCAACAGGCAAAGCCTGAAGAAAGTTTGCGGGACCAGAGAGTGGAGGGCACAAGTAAGGACGAGCAACATTTGCACACAGCAACTAGTTGGTGGCTGTTGCTGTGTGCCTTTGAGTTGTTTCCAACTAACAGGGACCCTAAGGCGCCTCTGTTATGAGGTTATTTTGGCAGAATGCGTCCAAAGGGGATTTGCCTTGGCCCTCCTCTGAGCCTGAGACAGCGCGACTTTCCTAACTAGTGGGCTTCCACAGCTGAGCAGAGCCGTAGCCCGCGCTGTCTCTCAGGGCTACCTGGTTGTTAGTGAGGCGGGGATACTGTTATATTTTAAAAGCGCTGTGACAAGTAAAGAAACAAAGAGACTTTACTGAAGTAAGGAATCACAACTTCTAGTTAAAAGTTACTTTTAAGGGCACTTAGATAGGCGTTTGAATCAAAAGCTTTCAAGCTTAAGGTCAATGTCTTATCAACGCTAAGAGTTTTTCCAGCACAAAAGAAAGCCATAGAAAGCCATAGCAAAATAATGGGCAGCACACCGAGATAACACAGAAAAGTTTCCTTTCCATCATCATGGAGAGTCCCTTTCTGAACCCGGTCGCACAGAACAAATGACTTTTTGAAAGCAGCTTCCAGGCCTCTGTTAAAGAGGAGCCCATCCTAGCAGAAGGACCCCGGGGCAGGAGAACGAAAGCTGTGCTGTGGGTGCCCCCACCCCTCTCGCCCAAAGGGCCCCCACGCAGAGGAGATGGTGGCCGGGGCAAGGAGGTCACCACAGCCAGGACGGTGGCCGCTGGCCTAGCCGAAAAAGGATCAGGTCCATTTCTGCACTAAAATGTTACAGCGCTATTACTCCACTTTCAACATCCTATGGAAGCCCGGGGCTTGCAGTTTAGGGGGGAGGCCTCAAAGGCCGCAGGATTCCATGCGATGCTGAAAGTGGAATAATAGCGCTGTAACAGGTGAGTGCAGAAACGGCGCAAGTCTTCACGACAGAGCCAGTGGAAGGGGCTGTCGGGGAGCGCCCCCACCCCAAGACCTCCACGGGAGGGCGAAGGGCCGGCCCGGGCCAGACCCCCCGCCCGCCCGCCCGCCCGCCGCTCCCCCCTCCCCCCGGGGTCGCCCACCTTCTCCTGGAAGGCGTTGGCCTGCAGCTCGTAGACTCCCAGGGCGCCGTCGAGGCGGCCCACGGCCAGGCGGTGGCGGGGCGGCCCGGAGGGCGCCAGGCAGCGGATCCCCGCCGGCACGAAGCCGAAGAGCCGCGCCCGGTGCACCTGGAACTCGCCCATGGCGGGCGGGCCCGTCGCTGCGAGGGCCAGCCGCTCGCCCGCTCGCCCCTTCGCCCGCTCGCGCGCCCGCCCCGCCGGCCACCCGGCACCCACGTGCCCCTCCGCGGAAGTCCTCCCTCGAGGGGCGGGACTTCCGGGGCGGTTGGCGCGGGGACCTCCCCTCTCGCCTCCCCCGGAAGCGCGGGAAAGTGAGTCGGTTTCGAAGAAGATCTCCTTCCCCGGCGGCAGCCGCGGGCTCCCGAGCACGTGCAGAGTGCCGGACTTCCTCTCCCCGGGCGCGGCCTTGTCTAGACCGAGGCTGCCTCTGAGCGCGTGCAGAGTTCCCGGCGGCCTTTTCCCAGGCGCGGTTTTTTGGGTAAGTCCGGCTCGTGGGGGGCGACGGGGGGACTCGGGAGGAGACCCCGCCTCTGTCTGGTGGCTGCGGGTGCAGGGGTCCCTCCCGTGCCGCGTGTGAATGGCTGGACGCGCGTCCCGAGGTGGGGAGGAATGGGATGGTGGCCAGGAAGGCAAGGAGAGCCGTGGGTGGCCCGCTTTGCCCCCTTCAAACGCCCGGACACGTGTCTTTCCCCCGCCGGCCAGCCGTGGGAACGGGGGCCCCCTTCCCGGCGAGGTGTTTGGGAGCAGTTTTGTTTGTTCTGCTTCAGCGTTTGCTTTCGGTGCGTTTCGGTTGCCCTGCGCGCCCCCTCGAGTCCCAGCCGCCGGGAGACCGCGCCTCCGGCTCCCTTCCGCCGCAGGGGGGCGATGGTGCAGCTGCTCCTCTCCAGGTGAGTCCCCCGCGGGCGGGGCGGGGCGGGGCGGGGCGGGGCGGGGGAGCCCCCCTCCGCCCCCGCTGACCCCTTTCCCGGCTCGGCCTCCGCAGGGCGGCGGGGGACGCGGGCCCGGCGGAGGGCGTCCTGCTGGAGCTGCAGGGGGAGCTGGAGGCCCGCGGCGGCGCGGGGCTGGCCGGGCGGCTGCTGGGGGACCTCCACTACACCGGGCAGGTGAGCGTCGGGGGCGGGGGGCGCGCGGCTCTGCGGGGGGCGCGCGGGCCCGGAGCCCCGCGCCTGAGTCCCGCCCGCCCGCCGCTTCCCCCGCAGGGCGCGCCGGTGCTCGTCGTGGGCCACCACATCCTCCACGGGAAGGTCGTGGCGCTGGAGAAGCCGCTCGCCGTCGTGGCCAGGGCGGGCCCGGGCCCGGGCCCCGCCCGCTACGCCGTGGCCGCCCTCGTCAGAAGGAAGCTCCTCTTCAAGGCCCGGCCCAAGCCCATCGTCGCCGGCGCGGCCGCGGAGGCCTGACGGGGCGCGGCCGCGGAGCCCCCTCTGGGGGGCGCGGGGGCGGGGGGCCCCGCACCCTCCCGGAGCTCAGGTCCCAGCGTTGCTCCAAGAGGAGAGCGGAGGAGGGGGAGGCGGGGTTCCCGAATAGCAGCCCCCCCTTCCACCCCAAGGCGCCGCGCCGGGCGTCGGAATCGCAGGCTGCCCCCCGCCCCCGCCCCTTCCAGAACCGGGGGCAGGAAGCGCCCCTCGGCCGTGCGCAGGGCAGCTGGCCCGCTGCCTCTCCAGCAGCGAGTTCCCTCCAGACGGCTCTCCTCCGCAGCCGCCCCCGCAAGCCCAAAGCGGGCGACTGAGTGTCCTCTGGGGGCCCCGGAAGGGGAGACCAGGCTGCCCTCCGTCTTCTGGCACCCCGCTCCCGAGGACTTGCCTCTTCTCCCAGGCCAGACTATTACGGCCCCACCCTGGCCTCCGTGGGGCCTGGGGCGCTCTCTTGTGCCTCCCCGCTCCTGAGCCCCGGCTGAAAAGCAGGAGCCGCCCGCCCGCCCGCCCGGGAGCTTCGCGAGGAGACTTGCGCGGGCCCGGTCTTGATGCCTCCAGCATGCGCGATGTGAAGTTTCTGCAGCCGCCGAAGTACCTGGCTTTGTAGCTTTTGTATTACCTGGTTTGTAGCTTTTGACCTGTCTCTGCAATCCCTTTCCCTCCCTTTTGGCAAAGGGAAAACCCCACCAGCGGTTAGGGGAGGGCTGTGGGGGCCCGGCTGGGTTTCCTGCAGAGCTGCCAGGGCTTCCGAGGGCCGCCGGACCCTCCTTCCCCCAGCCGCCCTCTGGCCCTGCATCAGGTGGGGCATTCTGGTGGGAATAAAGAAGCTCCAAAGGATACCAGCAGCCAGTTTGTTCACAAGGGTTTTATTAATTGTAACAAAGGCATTGTAGTAAAAAACAAACCAACCCAAACCTTGACCTTTCTTTAAAAAAATACAAAACACGCAGGTTGAAAAATAAATAAATCCTTACAAATAACTTTAAGCAGACAACTATTATCGTTACCAAAGAGTTGTACAAAAGGTTCTACAAACGTCTTAAATAACAGAAACGCAAATGGTTCAGCGTAGAAAAGGGGTGGTGGGCCAGGGGAAGCAGCCAGAGGGGGCAGCTAGTGGGACGTTCCCCCCTCCCCTCGCCTGGGACCTGCGCAGGCAGCAGAGGATGGGGGGACGGCAGCTGAAAGCAGCATTTCCAGACTTTCCTAGCGAGAAAAGGGGCCTCTGCCTTATGTCACAGTGTTGAGGAGGAGCTGGCTTTAATTCTCGCCAGGGGGTTCGTACATGCATGAGGACTGGCTAGGCAGCAGTTGGGCTTGGCAGCCCGTGGATCCTACAAGGGAGGGGTCTGCTGCTGCTAGGAGAGCACGCTTCTGCCCTTTCCCATGGCCCCTTCCTGAGATGTGTGCAGGGAAGTCTTCAGTTTGCTTTTTAAAAAAAGAGAGAGAGAGAGAGCGAGCTGTGCTTGCCCAACACCTTAAGCTTGCCTCCTTTAGCTGCCAGAGGTCTTACCTGGGAACACGCCTTTTGAAGACCCTGTGACCGTGGGGACAGCAAAGGACTTGCACTGTCTGTCCCTGAGAGAGGCAGAGCCCTTGATGCCATGGCTGGGGGAGGGAGATTACGCTCGAGCTGCCACGGCTACCATAGATTGCAAAGAGAGACGGCCATAACAGCCTGGAGACCTGAAGGGGTGGACAGCTACTGGTCTTCCGGATTTACAATTCCCATCAGCCCTAGGCAGCATGGGCAGGAGGATGATGGGAGCTGGAGGGCTGGCATTACCCACCGCAACTGGCACCGCTCTCCCTCCTGTGTGTTGCTCATCAAGGCAGCCCCTCAGGTAAGGAAGTGCGGCAGGGAAAACGCCTTCTGTCCCTGCTGCTGTGCAGGGGGAAGAAGGCCGGAAGGTCTACATGGAAACTGACACGTTTCAGGGCTTGCATAGGAGATGAAAAGGAACTGTGGCCGTGGATTGGGACCAAGGGCAGAGGGGGACTGCTGGCCAAGGAGGGGCCGGGGGACAAAGGCGTATCTATCCATGCGGAACCTTGGTTGCAGGGGAATGGGCACTGGGCCGGAGCCCTGAGCAACACCAGGCTTGCTAAAAGGTGGGGCAGCTGCCCTCGACCCTAAGAGAGAGCACGGCGTCAAAGCACAGAGTCCTTACTGTGGTGCAGAAGCTTTTGTGGGAATTGTGCAGCATTCCTTGTAAAAAAGCAAACATCTAGCCCTCAAGGTTGCGTGACAGATTTTGCACCTGGAACAAACAAATCCTGCGCCAGGCACTGCTCACTCCGCTCAAACAACCCGAATTGTGTATCTGGCGCAAGCTGAGCCAGTCTTATTCCAGTGAGCAGGGCTGAAAGCCCTCCAGTAGCAACACTCCTTGACATGGAATTATTTTCATATTATTTAGCTCCCTTTATAGCAAGGAAAAGGCAGGAAGGGGCACCTGCTCCCTGTGCAAAACACCCACTTTGGTTTGGAAATGAAAAAGGATAAAATCAGTTAGCACTGCTCTAAATGGGCAATGACAGGAGGGCTCATTGCTTTGCTTCCTCTCTGCCTGCTTCAAGGGTGATTTCTAGACTCAACTTGTCCTCTAGAACCAAAATTTGGTGGGAAGCCATTCTTCAGAGCAGAGATCTTCCCAATGCACATCCAAAGATGATCAGAGAACTTTTGGTGTCTACTAAGGCAAGGTTTCAAGAATTCCAGTGAGCTAGGCATGGAGTTCAAGTAACAGAATTCAGGACTAGCGCTTTCATATTATAGCAACTTGGTATCACTTTAGTGCAGTGGTTCTCAACCTGTGGGTCCCCAGATGTTTGTGGACTTCAGCTCCCAGAAGCCCCAGGAACTGTGGTCAATGCTCAGAGCTTCTGGGAGCTGAAGTCCAAAAACATCTGGGGACCCACAGGTTGAGAACCACTGCTTTAGTGGCTGCAATTGCATCCTATTTGCTCCTGCGATTTGTAGTTTGAGAGAGCACTAGAGCACCCCAGAAGAACATTAAAAATGCCCTATGAAACCACAAATTCCAGGCTTCCTTAGGGCACAGTCCAGCAGTTAAAGTGGGATCAGACTAAAATTATTTGTGCAGTGTGGAAGAGACTTGGAAATTAACTCCACTCCAGCATAAATTTTACAGTGAAACCAAATTCTGTTAAGGTTTGCATAGACTCATCTCCGAGTGCCTTGTCCAGAATCTGGTATTCTAACACATTTGCTATGGCCTGGAATTCTGTTTCTCCAAGCAACCAAGGAAGCCAGGGGAGCGAGGTAGCAGGAGAGGAACAAGTCACGGCTTAAAAAGCTGCATCCAGACGCTGCTGAGATCCATTCTTTTACAACACTTTAAAAAATACTGCTCATACATTATCAAAATGTATGTTTTGTGTAAAAACATGGGTTGTTCTTTTAAAAACAGTGGTTTTCTTTTAAAACCAAAGGAAAGGTAGGAAGCTCATTTTCAAGAATCTGCATTGTCCACAACCGGACTCCCAAGAAGTCCTGAGCTAGCCCTCTCGGCTCTCGAATTTGCCACAGCAAGTCCCCAAACATCCTCTTCCCATTCTCCAGTTAGCTCAGCAGCCCAGGGGGACGGAGAGATGAGCTATTCCACCCCCAACAGTGTGTCTTTGCCCTCAAAGCTGCCTGGCCGCTTTGGACCAGGGCTTGTGCCAGCTGCTGCTCCCTGGCGTGCCCTTTTGCCAGAAGAAATCGCTTTAGAGGGGCTGAGCAGAGCCACAGATTGAGAAGCAAGGATGTGGCTTTTAGGTCAGGTAACCCGAAAGAGCACCACTGGCTTTGGTTTCTCTCCCTTTTTCTCTGAGTTGGAAATGTCTTGTGCCTGCGTTGGTCTAGCACCAGGGGAAAGAGAGCCTGAAGAGAAGCACCAAGAGGGTTACCAGGCCCCAGAGGCAGAGAGACTGTGAGAACGGACCCTGTTCACAATAGTAAACGCTGCCTGACTTTGGGAAAGGGGCACAGCACTTTCTGGACACCCCCCCCCCCCGGTGCAAGCCACAGACCGGCTGCAGGAATGGAGTCAGCACTCTCCGGAGCACCACGAAAAGAACATCTGAGGGGTGATCTGTGCCTCCCCCCCACTACAAAGATTGTCTGGTATTCCATAAATGCAAGTCCAAGTAGAAACAGATTATCCACACCTCAAAAATCTATAGAGAAAGCTTGGAGATGGTTTCTTAAGAACTGCAACACCTAGAATCCACCTTTAGTTAGCATGGGGGATTCTGGGCACCATAGTTCAAACACTAACTTCCCGACATCTGGAGCTTGTTTAATCACATTCACCTTGGCTGTGGGTGCTGCCAGCGGCACCCTCTTGGGACATCCTGGCAGCCTGGGGAAACTGTTCAAGTATTCCATTTGTGCAGAACAAGGGCGGCTGCCTCCCCTCCTCAGCGCCTGCTTGGTGATGGACGGCATTCACGCCCTGGGCCGAAGGCAGCCCTTATGGCAGGGACGGGCACCTGTGGGAGGCTGGGGGATCACATTAGCCCCTCGTGAGTTCTTGGGGGCTGAACCCCCCACGGTTTTTTTCAATTGCCCCAGAATGCCAAAAAATCCCCTCTAGGGGTATGGCAGACATTTTCATCATATTTTTTGGCCTTCCATAAGCCATTTTAGTCACAGAAGAGGCTTTTAAAACACTTTTACACTTTACTTCCATTTAAAAAAAAAGGCCTCTCCTGGGCATAAAATGGCACCATTGGGGATGGAGGAGTAGCTTTTGGGATCACAAAAACAGCAAGCCACACTCTGCCAGGCCGTACTCAAGTATGCGTCTCCCAAGACCCCCAGACTCAGCAGGCAAGGGCAGGGGAGGGATTTCCAAAAGGGTAGCCCCTCTGCCCCGCCCGGGGGGCTGAGAAGCCAGCTCTGCCACTGGCCCCCACCTCCTGCTGGCAAAAAAGGCAGCCTCATTTTGACTTCTGGATCTCAAGCCCTAACTGCCAGTTATAAAAACACAGAGAACAAAACGCCTAGGGATTCCTTAACACTCTCCCCAAAGCTAACAGCGACACCTGAGCCAGGCACGGAATGGGCCCTTCTTCAGTCGGTCCCCTCAAGGGGGTTATTGCTCCAGGTAAGGGCCCTCACCCTCCCCACTGCCCGCCCGCCCACCCAACCACCGACAACATCAGCCTCGATTTTGATTATACCCTGAACGAGCTGCGCGTGAGGGTGCCCCTGCCCTACGGGTGCTCTTCTGTGTGGGCAGCATCATTTGGACAGAACGGGGCGGCGGTGGGGAGACAGACATATCCAAGGACAGTGGAAACTTCCCCAGGGGTCCGTGGGGCTCTGCAAGAGCAGCACCAGAGAACGCCCCCACAGCATCTCTTCCAAGATGGGGATTCCCGCTTCCTTCCCTGGTCCATTAGCCAGCTTGCTTTTGGGGCTGGATCTCTTCAAAGTCCTGTCCCAAGCAGGGTGGACTCAGCCCTCCCTCAGCCCCACACCCGAAGGAATGGCTGCCAGTCAGTCCTTCATGATTATTGCACTTCCCCCTCCCCATTCACGCTCCCCTGCCTCAACTCACACCTCCGCAAAGGCCAAGCTGTACTGTTCCTGGGCCTTGCTGCAGCGCCGGGCCACGATGGCCAAGTAGAGGGTGAGGAGGGCCACCCAGTAGCAGGCGTACAGGACGGCCCCCGAGATGAGGAAGACCAGCTCGGTGTCCGTGAAGAGGTCTTGGCTGTAGGCGGTGTAGGCCAGGCCCCCCAGCAGCACGCCCACCCAGAGGGAGACAGGGACCAGGCCGATGAAGTTGACCACGATCGTCTTGCGCCCAGAGGTGCCCCAGCCCGACTTGGTGATGGTGGCGATGGCGAACATCTTGGCCGGCAGGAGGCTGGACATGTAGAGAAGGGAGTAGAGGGACATGAAGATCATCTCGGCGTTCCCCCGCAGGAAGCAGGCATAGGTGGCCTTGATGACCCCCACCAGCTGGACGGTCAGGAGGAAGAGGAGGATGTTCCAGACGCGGCCGCGGTAGAAGAGCTGGATGACGGTGGCGATGAGGAAGAAGGGGAAGAAGCCCGTCACCACCGACTCGTAGGTCATCCAGAGGTGGTGCTTGTGGAACCAGAGGGCGTTGTAGAGCCACTCCCGGAAGTAGGACTTGCTCCAGCGCGTCTGCTGGTTCAGCCAGCGCAGGTAGCGGGTGGGCGTCTCCGTCAGGCACTTGGAGCGGGCCGTGTACTTAGTCCGGTAGCCCAGGCTCAGCACCCGGTTGGTGAGGTGCCGGTCATCCCCGAAGCTGCACTTGCTGCCGAGGAAGGTCTGGTGGTACCAGTCCTCCAGGAACTGCTGCAGCAGGGCATTGCGGTACATGCCCAGGGGCCCGCTGATGCACTGGACGCAGCCGAAGTAGGACTGGCAGGCCCGCTCCACGTTGAAGGCCATCCAGTAGCGGACGCTGCTCAGGAAGGAGAGCCACGAGTCGTACTTGTTGAGGATCTGCGGAAGGAGAGCAAAACTCTTGCCGCCGTTGTGCTTTTTTGTCCTCCATTTACACCCAAAATTTCTCCCACCAATGGGACTCAAGGTGGCTCAGGATGCAATTGCTCCAGTGCAATCAAAATGTAAGGCCTAAATACACTAGAGGCAGCAGATCCCATATGATCTTGGAAGCTAAGCAGGGTCAGCCCTGTCTGGTACTTGGATGGGAGATCACCCACAGTGCCAGGCAGTGTAGGTGACATTTCAGAGGAAGGAATTGGCAAAACCACTAAATTCCTTGCCCAAGGAAATGCTAGGAAATTCATGGGGTCATCCATAAGTTGACAGGCAACTTGAAGGTACGCGCACACACAAACCAAAACAAACAAAAGGATTTAAAAACCCACAATTTTAAAACACACCATTCAAAAAACGAACAGAGCATCTGCCTGAGCTGCCCAAGCCCAACTGAATGGAAAAATAGCAAGGAGGAAGTCAGCCACAAGTGTGGCCATGGGGGGTTGGGGTGTGTGAAATGGGGGCACTGTTCCCCCAAGTAACAGTTCTACCCTGCAGTGAAATCTTCATGCCCCAAATTACTGGCACTCCAGAGAGAGAGAAACACTGAGAATTGTTCACACCCAGAACTCTCCTACTTGCTGTGTCCCTGTTTCCCTGGTCACTTTCCTCAAACTTTTCGTTTGTGTGACTAACATGTGTTTCTAAACACTCAACTGAAGTTTTAAGAGACCGCAATGCTATAAATTTGGGAATGAAGGGAAATTTCATTTTCAGGATGGGCAGAATTCTTATTTGGATGGGCAAAGCCCTCATCCCCCCTGGAGCCAGCCTGCCGCCCCTTGGTAAGTAAATCTCTCTCACACGCTTCTTTTTTCTGTTATGCTTGCACCGGACAAAGACTTTATCATCATCGCCCCACACACACACACGTACGTACGTGAATCTGCTTATCTGTGCTAGAATCTCGCTTTCACCTCCCATCAACTGTTAGGATAACCACCTCCTGCTACCTCTGGCATTTCCATTCTTCGCCACCCCCGTGCACCCGCCTTACCCAGTGTATATAAATATCTGCCAGCTGGAAATATCTGCCAACTCCTTGCCTCTGATGAAATGGGCAATAGTCCAAGAAAGCTTTTATGCCAGATAAAACCTGCTAGGGTCTCTTTCACACAACACACTTAGAATCATAGAAACTTAGGAGCTGGAAGGAACCACAAAGGCCACCCATTCCAACTCTGTTTCTACTGCAACAGCTTCCCTCCTTCCATTCTCTGGGTGGGGGCTTCCAGGGTGTTGTGCCCACCACCCCTTCCACCCCTCCTTTCTCTCAATGATGCAAGCCCCTTTGCAACAGTTCCTCCCCACTGATCTGCCTGCAGCCCCCAAGGCAAGCCAACCAAGTTTGCATCACACTGTTGGAAATCACAGAGGCCGGGGGAGTGGGTGGGAAGGGGGCAAGGGAGAGGGTCTCTCCCCACATTCCAGGGGGCTGGACCCTTTCGTGTTCCCAAGGTAGAGGCTCTGGGCATTCACAGGTGCCAGCCGGCCCTCACCTGAACATCTCCACCAACTCCACCGACCCAGGGGTCTTCCTCCATGATTCGCAGCATCTCCACCGTGCAGGCCGGGTCCAGCACTGTGTCAGAATCACACACCTGCCACGATGTGAGAGAGAGACAGAGAGGCATCAGAGCCTGAACGCCAGAGAGGGAACCCCAAAAAGAAGGAAGGGCAGCAGTCAGAGGGAAACCCAGAACAAAATGCTTAAGGAGGACACAACTGCAAAACAATATCGTTACAAAAACATGACTGTATAATGAAAATATTTACTGATGAAAATGGTGAACAATGATAACACTGAAGTAATGTTTCCATTGTTATTTATAGCAATGTATTCAAAACAGTGTTTCTTTCCCCCCAGATTTCTGTTTTCTGAAGATACTGAGGACAATCACAGGGGGCAGAAATCAAAGAGCCCTTGAAACATCATGATTCCAAAAGTCACAAATGTTCTCCTTCATAAAACACACAACAACTGTCAGTCGCTGTGCCCGGGGCATGCAAAGAGTGCAGGGTAATCAGAGGGCCATTTGCATTGCAGGAAGAGATCCCCGTGGCTGCTGATACCTGTCAGAAAGTCCAGGGGTGTGTGTGTGTGTGTGTGTGTGTGTGTGTGTGTGAGTGAGAGAGAGAGAGAGAGAGAGAGCGAGCGCAGCACCAGATGAGGAACAACAACCTTGCCCTTCTGCAAAAGCACAGAAGCAGCATTTCCCCAAATCTCAGAATGAGAGCAGCCCCGAAATCTTCCCCCTTGAACTGACAAGGGCTGGTCCCCCTAGTCATGAGGAGGAGGTGGATGACGGAACTCCAGCAGTTCTGACTGCAGCCCAGCAGGGGGCAGAGACTTCACCCTTCTGCAACCAAGCTGCAAATGTTCCAAAACCTCTGCAAAGCAGAAACCACCAGAAATGTGGTCTGCAAGTTTTCCGTTTGCAGGGAGACCCAGACTGGACATAGACAGGCAGTCCCTCACCCACTCCTCTTGCATGGAATACGGGGACCTGAGTGAAGGCTTTACATATGACGGAGCAGGGAGTTAGCAAAATCCTTCCATATAAAAATTCTGTTTCCCCAATGAAATTTTCCTTTGGTCCCCAGATTTTAGCACTGCAGCAACTTAAAGCTTCAGCGGAGCATTCAGAAATACACTTTAGACGTCCGAAGACAAAGGGTAATGCCAAGAGAATGTAAACACAGCAAGTAGAAGACTTCTAGCTGTGAACAATTTTCATCGCTTAATAAATCCAACAGTAAAGAGATAATGCAAAGGTGACCTGAATGGAAAGGCACAGGAGGGAGAGCAGGGGGCAAGGAAATGACCTGGCTAAAAATCAAGGGATGATCCTAAACCACCGGGCTGTATCTCTCTGTATGAACCTGCCTGGGTCCTGAAGTCCTCAGGAGGGGACCCTCCTTCAGGTATGGCGGGTGGGGGCACAAGAGAGAGCCTTCCCGGTGGCTGCCCCTTGTCTCTGGAACGCCCTTCCCAGGGAGGCCAGCGGGGGCAGGCAAAGACCCTTTTATTCCAACAGGCCTTAGAACAGAAAGGTATTTATGGAAAAAGCTTGTAACAGGATGCTATATTGTTTTAAGTGTACTCTTAATAACTTGTTTTTATCCATTTTAAGTGTATGTTTTGAATTATCATTCTTAATAATTTAATTCTATTTTAATACTTACCTTTCTATGTTTTTATATTTTTATATTTATATCTATATTACACTTGCTTTCAAATGCAAGCCTTCTTTAGTCCCAAATTTGGGAAAAGGCAGTGTATAAATAAAGGATAGCAAGAAGCAAACAACAGAGGGCTGGGGAGTGGAGTGTAGCCGTCTGAATGCTGGACTAAGACTCTTGGAGGAAAAGGCTAGATTCCTGCTGGGTCATGGAAGCCCACTGGGAAAGTCACACTCTCTCAGCCTGAGGAAGGCAACGGCAAACCCCCTTTGAACAAATCTTGCCAAGAAACCCCTCATGATAGTATTGCTGTAAGTTGTTCTCAGTATTACATTTAACTATTCTTTTCCCCCAGTTTGGGATGCACGGCAGCTTAGGAAAGTTAAAATGAGCATGTCTGAAGGCAGAGGCAGTGGGACGGTGGGAGAGGAGAATTCGAATCTTGATTGAGCCCTGGAAACCTACTGGGTGACCATGGGCAAGTCACACTCTCTCAGCCTCGGAGGCAGACCAGGTCAGGTCTCTTTAAGGTCCCTGTAAGTTGGAAACGAAGGCACAGAATGACCAAAGGGCAGCGAAAGGACCCTCTGCCCCTGCGCCCATGCCCACCTGCACGTAGTCGACGGAGTCTCCGAGGGCCCGGAAGGCCGTGTACATCACCTCCCGCTTCCCACCCCACTTCTGCATGATGCAGCAGTAGGTGTGGTGGCGCACCAGGCTCTGGATGTGGCGCATGGCCTTGCGCCGCCCGCCCTCCGTCTCGCCCGCCCCCCGGGCGTGGAAGTTGCTCTCCCAGACGTAGCAGCCGCTGCCCCCATCGCAGCCCAGGACCTCGTTGAAGATGTCCAGCATGTAGGCGTCCTCCTCACCGTTCCCGTCCACCACCATCACCACCCGGAGGCCCGGAAAGGAGATGCGCTGGACGGAGCGGAGGCATTTCCGCAGGTAGCCCGGGTCCTCCTGGTAGGCGGCGATGCAGAGGGCCACGCGGGCCCCCGGGAGCTTCAGGGGCCGGCTGGGCTCTCGGTGCATGCGGCGATGCTCCAGGAAGGCAAAGAGGCTCTGGATGAAGAGGTGGAGGCCCAGGATGGCCCCATAGAGGCCGAAGGAGAGGTAGTGCTTCTCGGTGTGGATGAACTGGTAGCCGGTCACGTAGGCGGCCAAGATGCCCCCCAGCACCGCCAGGGCAAAGAGGCTGGTCCCCAAAACACGCAGGGCTGTGGAGAGGCTCACTGGCATCTGCGGAGAGGAAGGGGGCAGACGGTGAGGAGGAGGAGGAAAAACGCCCCCCCGCTCCACCCCGTTTGCATTTTCAACATATTAGTTAACAGTTAACAAAGTCGACATATTGCTGAGCATCATTTCCTTAAGGGAAACTGCATCCTAGGGGCAGAAAAGACCATGGAAGGAATGGGGACAGCAAACTTTTTGTTCAAAAAGTAAGTAAATAAATATAAGTGTAAGTAGATAAATAAATATCAATAGTAAATAAATATACAAAAAAAAATTAAAGGTGAAATCAGCTATTCTCCTAAGAACAAGGACCCTGTTCAACCCATTCTGGTTACCTTCCAGATGTGTGAGATCACAGTTCCCATCATCCACAACAAAGCACTGGGAAACCCCCAGTGAAGCACATCAGCCCAAAGTTAGCCCACGGGCTGCCCAAAGACTGCTGAGGGGGGCCCAAACCAGCCTGGAGACCTCTAAACTGTTGCATCTAATAATTCTAATATAATTTTTATA
Organism: Iguana delicatissima; assembly: GCA_948472985.1. Taxonomy (NCBI): domain Eukaryota; kingdom Metazoa; phylum Chordata; class Lepidosauria; order Squamata; family Iguanidae; genus Iguana; species Iguana delicatissima. The sequence continues at coordinate 837,310 of CAOKZL010000132.1, forward strand.
TATTAATCTATTTATTTCTTTTGTGTCTTCCTTTGTGACAGCGTGAGATCCAGAAAGAGTCAAATAAAAAAAAAGCCCAAGCCCTGAACAATGGAACTTTAAAAACAATTAAAATCACTGCATAAAACAATATAAAGCCATTTAAAAGCCCTAGAAAACTTACAAAAGAGAAATCAAGCACTCCAATAAAAGCTTTCCTTGCTTCTAGATTTAAAAAAAAAGGTCCAAGGGTGACGAAGGGTGGTTCTCCTGAACCCCTCGGCCTACAACTCCCATCATCCCCAGCCAGGAGAAAAGGGCCTTCTCCTGCCTTGGTCCCGGGAGCCTTCCCTTGCCAAGCAAAAGCTCTTCCAGGAGAGCGAACCCCTCGGGGTTCCCCGGGTTTGAACCACCGCTACTCTCCCGTTTCAGGGGGCAATCCTTCCACCCAGCAGGACTCCGACCACGGGGCCGTCCAGCCCAGGCCTGTCTGCTCTGAGGACTTGCAGGGCCTTGGCGAAGAAGCCTGGAAAAGTTCCTTTCCCCCCACGCTTTGGGAACTACCGCTTCCCAGAATCAGCGCAGCCGCTGCCTGGGACGGGGAATTCCTGGACTCGTCCTCTCCAAAGTTGCCTTTTCGAAACCCTGGGAGGGAGGGAGAACTTGAACTTGGGACCCGGGCGCTGTGTGTGTGTGTTGGGAATGGCCCCCTCCCCACCCCTTCCCGGGGCGAGCACCCACGCCCTCCCCGGCTCCTCCCTGCGTTATTGGACCGGGCCCACGCGGAGTGGCGGCTCGGAAGCAGCAAGGGCGCCGCGGGGCATGTGCAGAGGGGTCGCCCCCTCCCCGATTTGGGTGGCCCTGCCGCTGCTGGATCGGAGCGACGAATGCCGCGACCCCTTCCAAGGGGACACCCCACCCCGAACAGCAGGGCACGAGGAGCGAGCGAGCCCGCCCTCCCGCGCCCACCGGGCCTGCGACGGGTAGACTGCCGCGGGAGCTGGGGGCACGACCCGCCCGGCTCCTGGCTCGACCCCGGCCCTCCTCCGCTAGTCGCAGCTGGGAGTGGGGGGAGGCAAGTTCCTTTTTTTGGCATTAACGTCGGAATCCCCGGGAGATCCCAGCAGCCCCCGATCTCCTTGCATTTCTCCTCCTGGCGACCTTCCTCTCGCAGGGAGGCAATTTCTTTGGGGGCTGCTCCAGCTTTTTAAAAAGCCCCCCGACCTCCTTCCAAGCTCCCCGTGCTCTGCCCCCTTCCACGTCCTCCCTGCCCCCCGGGATTGCAGCCCCCGCCGCGCCCCCGGGCAGCAGCCCCACTCACCGTGCCGCGGCTTCCCTCGGGGGCGCGCAAGGAGCCGGGCCGGCGCGGAGCTTTTAAGGCAGAGGAGGAGGAAGGGAGGGAGAGCAGCCCCCGGCACGCAGGCGGGGCGGAGCCACCTGGGAGGGGGAGGAGCCACCTGTCCCCCACCTCCGCCCTCGCCTCTTCCCCCAACCGGAGGGAAGGAAGGAAGGAATGGATGAATGAATGCATGAACGGGAAGGAGGGGTCCGGAGGCTGCAGGTAGACGAACACCCCCCCGCAACAGGCAATGCAACAGGCTCAAAAGGGGGAGGTGGGAATGGGGAGGCGGGGGGGCAGGCGGGAGAGTTGGAAGCCCCCCACCCCACCTGGGCTGCCGGGCCCGGCCCCGCCTCGCCTCCGGCCGCCTTTTCCATCCGTCCGTCCGTCCGTCCATCCATCCATCCATCCGGGCGGCGGCATGGAAGCTGCCTTTCCCTGGGAGGGAGGGAGGGAGGGAGGGAGCCTTTTTCCTCCCAAGGGCCTTTCGGGATCAATTGCATGCAAGGAGACTTTTTATGCCCGGGGGTGGGGGAGAGCTCCGTCCTGTACTTTTAAGAGTGTGCTTTAAAACGATTCCGCACTATTTAAAACAATGAGTGGCGTTTTGACGGGATAACTCACTGAACTGTGTTTGAGCATTTTGAACAGCGGGGCCATTTCCGCGCTACTCTCTTACAGTGCTATTATTCCACGTTCAGCATCCCATGGGGTCCTGGGGTTTGCAGTTTAGGGAGGGGCCCCTAACAGAGGGGCAGGAGAGGGAGTTTCTGGAGGCCTTGGGCGCTTGCCCAGAAATACCTACTGCAATTCCCGTTCTTACGCAGCCCTTAAAGGGACGGGGCCCTCTCCCTTTTTTCGCCTGGCAGCTCTGTTCTTGAATCGTCTGTTGTGAGGGAACGCAGGTTTTCCTGCCCTAAAGTGCCAGGACCATGAGCCATACTGGTACCCCTCAGCAACTCCTCCTGCCTGGGGGACTCGCCCTGGACGGGCAGAGAGAGCTCAGGGGTTTTGGGCCACGGCCTTGAAAACCACTGCTCTGTGCTACACAACCACGTCAGCCTGACTTCACTTTAACTCACTCGGTCCCATCCTGGGGAAGCTGGGATCTGCAGTTTGATGAGGGGTACTTGGCATCCTCTGCTGAAGAGAGCTCTAGTACTCCCTCCAGAAGTACAGTCCAGAAATAAACTGAGTTAATTCTCAACCCTTCTTTTCCCCCATAGTTGCAAATTGAGCAACTACGTCAGGGCATTTTGGAGGCAGTGCCAGGACTCTCGAGGGCAGAATCCTCCATCCCTCACCCAAACTCCGAGTCCCAGAATTGCACAGGATGGAGCCACAACAGTTAAAGTGGGCTCAGAGTTTTGAAATGTTTGTAGTGTGGATGCAGTTGCTGCATCTCCATTCTAGATCTGGAATATCAAAATTGCTGCTTGATTATATACTTATTCCTGCCAAGGGACGGCAGCTTGGAGGGAAGGCAGTAAAAATAGTTCTTGTCAGAAAAGGTCACGGGGTAAAGACAATGTGGAGTAGTGGTTTTGAGTGCTCAGCCAGGCCAGGTTTCAATTCTCCTTTCATTCATGGAAACCCACGAGGGGGGAACTTTGGGCAAGTCACACTCTCTCAGCCTCAGAGGAAGGCAAGAAGAAATCTCGTCGAGAAAACCCTAGGAGAGGGCTGCCATCCATCAGGATCAGCTTGAAGCACAGAACAAAGGTTGGTTGGTTGAATATACAAATATTTTAGTAAAAGCAGCATCCCGCTCCACGGGGCAAAGCGATCCACAGTTAGGGGCCAGGGATCCCCAAGGATTCATCCTGGAGCCGAGGGACAGCACACAGGAGGCCCATTTCCTCTAAAGGGTCATTGTTCTTTGTGTCCTCACTTGCCTGTCCCCTCCAAACCCACATGCAGATTTCACGCCTTCAGCTGCTGTTTGGGAAGCGACAGTGGAGGAGAAGGAAGAAAGTTAAATTTAGCAAAAAGGTTGCTGAGGTTTCCCAGGAGATTGTGCTCATAACAGCAATAAAAATTACAGGATTGTATACACAAGACAAAATTCCAAAATACATAAAAGAAGGCAGCATTTTTGAGAGTTAGCCAGAAAAAGAAATCTCTAGAATAAGTTTTCAGGGCATGGAGTTCATGAAAACTTGAGCTAGAGAGATCTTTTCCTCAGTTTGCTTCAAAGGTGCTACTCCTTTGCCCCTTTTTTATGTTGCAACAGATGGGCAAAGATGCGTCTTTGAATGCTACTTACAAATACACAGTCCAGCAAAACTTTTATTCCAGTTTTTGGATTATTTTATTCCTCTGAATGGACTTTTAAAACCAGTGGTTCTCAGACTTGATCCTCTGGGAGTTTGGGACATCTGCTTCCAGCAGCCACAGTTGCAAAATTGGTCAATGCTAAGGAATTCTGCCACACAAAGGGCAAAACATCTGGACGACCCAAGGGGGAGAGCAGCCGCTCCAAACTATTGCAAAAAACAACAGGTAGTTCTTTGCCAGATGCAGGGCAAGTCCTGCACTTGCTTGCGGTGTGTTCAAACGAGGGAGCTGCCTTAGAGACCCTTTAGCTGTCTGGGATATTTTACTTATTCCACTTCAGATGGATAGATAGATGCTTTCGTGCCTCCAAGTTGTTTCTGACTTACAGTGACCCTATCATGGGGTTTTATTGGCAAGATTTCTGCAGAGGGAGTGTCCCTCTGCCTTCCCCTGAGGCTGAGAGAGTGTGATTTGCCCAAGGTGACCCAATGAGTTTCCATGGCTGAGCAGGGGTTAACCCTGGTCTCCAGAATCATAATCCAGTGCTCAAACCACTGCCACACACTGGTTTAGATAGACAGGTAAAAATTTCTGTGCTATCTTGAGATCTCAAGCCAGCATACAATTCAAATCATTAAAATGGCTCCCAATAAAAACAATAAAATAATTTTAACAGGATAAAAGCATATTAAAGATGTGGTTTACTTCAGGTCATATCTTGTGTGATTCAGCTCTTTTTCCATGCTGATCTTTGTAACTTCTCAGAAAAGTTACCTTCCACTGCTGCTCCATGATGTGTTTGAAAATTCACAGGCCTTGCCATCTCCACACATCACTCTGCTTGTGGCTCTTTCTGATGCTCCCCAAATGTGTGCCCGTTGTGGGGGGAACCCAAGATCATACATGGGAAGGAAATTTACCCACTTCCCCATGCCAAATTCCTAAAACCAGAGGTGGCCCAGCTGTGACGTCAGAAGAGAAACTCTGTCCTCTCTGGGTTTTAGTTCAAACTCTAAATGTTGGGCTCCCTATCTGCCTTCTTCATGCCCTGAATTTCTCATTTACATGACTGTCACCGTGGTCTGGATGAAGTTGAGGACTTCCCCTGCCATCAGTGTTGTGCTTTGTCAAAAGGAATTAGAGGAAAATACTTGGTGGGGGTGTTAGGTCTGTCTTTCAAAAGAAGTTGTTCGGTTTTTAATAAAGATTCTGGTATCCTCAGAAGAGCTGCAGCTTTGTTAGTGGTGTTAGCTAAAGTCTGTGCATTATTATAAGGCATTTCCAAAAGGCTGAGGTTTTACTGCCTTCTGTTTTAATTCTTACTGGCAAGCTTAGTAGTATTAGAAATAGTGTTGGAAATTCTATGTCTTTAGGCCTTTTCCGCACTACACTCTTATAGCGCGATGATCCCACTTTCAACATCCTATGGAATTCTGGGGTTTGCAGGAGCCGGCCGGCCCCTCCCGAAACTGCAAACCCCAGGATTCCATAGGATGTTGAAAGTGGGATCATCGTGCTGTAAGAGTGTAGTGCGGAAAAGGCCATAGTCTCTATTTTAACTTTGCTATCTGGTGTTTGTATAAACTTCTTTGTCTTTACACTGTGATGACCTATGGTTACAAGCAATTAAAATTTGAACATTGAATATTGAACATCTCTATGCTCTGCATGATTTTACACACACACCTCATGCCTCCCCAATGGGACTTTTTCTGCCCCCCCTGCCCTCCCCAGGCTATTAATTTTCTTGCAGCAATTTCCTCGGCTTCTGAGCTCTCCCGTCTCCTTCAGACTTTTCTTGGACCTTCCCAGCCCGGCCTTCTTAGCTCCCCCGCCCCAATGCCGTTCCACCACAAGCCGCTTGAATTCAGACCGCAGAATCCCAGGACTGCCTTCCCACTGCAGAAGTTTTCCTTTCCTGTTGCCCTTCTCATTTATCATAATGGTTTAGTCCGCAGCCTGGCTGTTCGGAAGGAGCACAGCCCCCTCGCCTGTGTCATTTCTCCCCACCTGGCCCCCAAACCCACGCAACCGTTCGGCTCAAAGCTTGCAGGCTGCACCTACGGCCAGGACTCAGCGGGGAACCACTGCCCGAAGTGCTTTGGAGAGATAAATGGGAAGCTGCTTTGCAGCTGTTAACAGTGGCTGTTCTCACCATTGCCTCATAAGGTCAGGCACTGAGATTCCCATTTTGCAGAAGAGGAGTGGAGTCTCAAAGAGAGCGAGTTTGCCCAAGGCCGGCACAGACACACACACACACACACGCGCACGCACACACACGCACACACACACACACGCACACACCTGCACAAAAGCCCAGATTAGCTGCTGCAATTGCTTCAGGCCCCTCACAGGTTAGGGATGCAGAGTTGCTTGCTTTCTTGATTTCCCCAGCCGCCTCCTGAATCCCATGACATTGCTGCCATCAATATCACCATCACCAATTTATCTCCTGCCTTTCTCCTAGCATAGGATTCAAGGCGGCTCACAAGCATTCTGAATGTTGTGTGAGGAACGTAATAAAAATGGACGGGGGTCAGTCTCTTGGTCCTGAAAATGGGCTCGCTCATTGGCATCTGTGTGCTGAGGTTTAGGTACTCTATATTTAACTGAGCATTTATTCATTCATGCCCTTAATATCTGAGCCCCCCACCCGACCCCAGAACTGCTCATCATGTGTGCAAAGGGGACCCTATTTTGGAGCTGAACCACCTTAACTCCGTTTTGGGCATTCTCAAGCCCGCCACCACAGCCTGGGACGCGTGTGTGCCAGAGTCCCTGCCCTCTCCTCCTTCTTGGGGTGGGGGTCTGTGCCCAGGGGAGGCCCCTCCACTGCTCTCTGGGCGTGCGATTTCCTCCCGTGCGGGAAACTTGGCTGCATAACTTGCGTCGGGGCTCTGATGGGAGAGTGTCTCTCCTGGAAGGAATGGTACAATCCCACTTCCCTCTTGCTCAGGACTGCGGGCAGCCGTGCCCAGGGCGGCAGATGAGTCCTGGCTGCTCTGTGCCACCTTGGCACTGGCGCCCCCCATCAGTACCCAGGAGCAGTGAGGGGGGCAACTCCAGGCCCGACCCTCTGCTCCTCAAGGGGTTCCCGCGGGAGGGAGGCCCTCGCGGTCTGAAGGGCACTGGGGGGTGTGGGTGGAAGGAGGGGTCCCTTTTTGCCACACGGCAGCTGGAAGGGCCCCCTCCCCAGTATCGGCAACCAGCATCTAGCATGAGAAAGACAATGGGGGATTCTCGGCAGCCGAGGGCGGGTCAATAGGAAGGAGCTGGGATGTCCAGTCTCCTTCGCCCCCCGGCCGGCCTTCGGCCCGTCCCCGCGCCAAGGCAGCTGCGCCGGCGGGACCCGGCGGGCCACAGGTGCCAGGCTGGGCGGGCAGCAGGAGGGGCGAGCGCCCGGCCGCCCCTCCGCCCCTCCGCCCGCGCCCCGCGCCCCGCGCCCCCTCCCCCTCCCCGCCGCAGGTGCCGCCGCGGCTCCTTTGTGCAGCCCCCCCGCCCGGCCCGGGGCTGCAGCCTCGCCTACCTTTCGGGGAGGAATCCGCCCCCGGGCGCGCCGCTCCTCGCTCGCGGTCCTGCCGCTCCCGGAGTGGGGGGCGAAAAAGAAAAAGGAGCAACGCCCCTCCCGGGGGAAAGCGGGTCCCCCCGCCCGGCCGCCCGCCCGCCCGCCGGCCCCTCCCGCGGGGGTCGCCTGGCTGGCCGGGCGCAACTGCAGCCGAGGCGCCGCGGGAGAGTTTTCAGGCGATCACCTTTGGGGGAGGGGGAGGGAGGCGCGGGGGAGGGCGAGGGCCGGGGGAGGGAGGAAATTAAAGAGGAAAAGACCGGCGAGGGAGCGCCAGCGCCAGCGCCACTGCCGCGGAGAAGGAGGGCGCCAGGCGCCCGGCTGCGGCTGCCCCCTGCGAAGGAATCCCGGGACCGGGGGCGGCGGCGGCAGCAGCATCCCTGGCCCGGGGCCCGCCTAGAAACGGCCCCCTCCCCCCTCCCCCGCCCAGGGGACAACGAGAGTTTTCTGGGCCGCCGCTTTTTTTCTTTCTCTTAACAGCCCCCCCCACAAACCCCCCCCCGAGCGCCGCACAGACTGTAGAGCTATTCTTGGAACCCTCCCGGTTTCAGAAACCGCCCTTCCTCCTCCTCCTCCTCCTCCTCCTCCTCCTCCTCCTCCTCCCGGGGGCTGCTGCTGCTGCTGCTTCGCTCCCCAGGCCCGACCTCAGAACCCGGGGCGACCCCCGCCCGGTCTGGGGGACTCCTGCCTTGTCTTTTGGGCGGGCGGGGACCATCGAGGCAGGAGGAGGAGGAGGAGGAGGAGGAGGGGATCTCAGAGCCGTCCTCACCATCCCTGGCGCCCCCTCTCCCCCCGCAGTCGGTGCGGCTGCCGGCTTCCGCCGGGCGGGGAGGTGGGTGGCTGGGGTCCCCCAGGGCGCATCCAGACAGCGCCCCCTCCCCTCCCCTCCCCTGGCAGTGCCCCCCGCGGGGTTCCTGGCATCTTCGGGGCAAAGCTGGGCGGGGAGACCCCCTGCCCGAGGGAGCCGGCGGCGGCGGGGCCGGTGGGGGGGTCTTGGGGAGGTAGGTCCCGCCCCGCCGCCCCCGAGACACCTGCCGGAGGCCGGCACGCTCCTTTCAGAGGCGCCCGAGGGGTCGCCCGGGGAGGAGGGGCCCCTCCCGGCCGCACAAAAGGAGGGGAGGCAGGGCGGGGGGCGAGCAGATGGTCCCGCTCCCTCGGGCCTTTCTCTGAGGGCGAGGGGGCGGCGGAGGCCCCAGCACCCCCGGCCCCGGTTCCACCGCCCCACAGACCAAGAACCCTTTCCAAGGGCGGGGGGACAACAGGGGCAGTGTCGGCCCCGCTCCCAAGGTCCCGCAGAGGGGCTCGTTCCCCCTTCCTTCGGCGGGGTCTCTCTCTCTCTCTCTCCCCCGCTTCCAAATCTCTCCAAACCTGCCCCGGGACTCTCGCCCCCGCCCCCAGCATAGAAAGGCCGCCCCTTGTCCCTCCTGCAGGAGAAAGGGCGCTTTCTGCCCCTCCGCCGCTGCTCTCCCTCCGTTTCGTTTTCCTTTGCAGGCTTCTAACTTGCGGGGGGGGGTCTACTGTCCAGGGTTCAAATCGCCTCTGCTCGGCCGTGGAAACCCACCGGGGAGCCTCAGGCAACGGTAACAACGTGTCCCCCCCCCACATCTACATCTGGCGGAACGTGGGGGAGGGGGCCTTCTCAGGGGCCTCCCCGCCGCCTCTCTGGAGCCCCCCTCCTCCCAGAGCGGTTCGACCGGCGCCCCCATCTCAGCCGGCCCTCCAAAGCTGGCGGCTCCACATTAGCTGCGTTGAGCGCTCTTTGCGGACGCGCGTTTCCATAACTTTTGCACAACGCAAACCTCTTAAATTTCGCGTGCCTCCCCGAGTCCCAGCCAAAGGGGGGGCGCCGCAGCAACAGCAACAGCTCCGTCTCCCCGCAGCCTTCGGTTCGCCCCGAGCCCTCGCTTCCACCGGGAACCGACGAACGAGGCCCGGCTGCCTTTCTCTCCCTCCCCAGTCCCTCCCTGCCCGCTTTCCCTGTCTCCTGTCTTCCCCTGCAAGCTCCTAGGGGCAGGGACCCAGGAGGTGCCGGGCCAGCTGAGGACGCGGGAGGACTGCTTCTGCTCCAGGCAGATTTTGGGGACAGACAAGGGGCAGCCGGGACCACCGCAGCCCGGCCGCAAAGCCCCCGCCACGCAAAGGGCTCAGCCCTGCTTCAGCGGAAGCGGCCGGGCGGGCTGGGAGGGAGCGAGCGAGCGAGAGAGAGAGAGAAAAGACAGACAGACAGGCAGGCAGGCAGGCAGAGAAGCTGGTGCCGGGATGGCATAAAAAATTTACACAGAGGGAGGGAGAGGAAGAAACGCGTACAGAGCTCCGCTCCGACTTATGCAGGTGACTCTTGATTTACACGGTGGGGTTGCATTCCTGGATTCGCAGTGTAAATTGAGACTGATGTAAACGGGGGAAGCCGGTTCCATAGGGAATAACTCTTGGGGGATGAACTCTTGGGGGAGCTGCGGGAGCCACAAAGCGCACAACCCACCACCAATTTTAAAGGGGTTTAAAGCACGAAACATCACAAGGTACTCTTTCCGGCTGGGGGAACCCTTCCCTTCCAGACAATGAAACTCAAATGGTTCACGCCCTACCTGAGCAAGCAGAGGAAACCCCTTCCAGCCACACCGAAACTCCCAAGATTCCAGTTTCTTCCCCCTCTCATGCCCACCCCACTACTAAGTAGGCAAAGGAAACCCACTCCTCCGACAAGGGCAAGATTCCAGTTTTGTCTTCTGCCCATCCCTCCCGCTTCTAAGCAGGCAAAAGAAACCCCCTCCTTCTAGCAACACCAGACTGCAGTTGCTTTCTGCCTCCAAGCACCCTGGGTGAGATTTTCTTTAATTAATTAACAGGGAAACATCATACGTAGTGCAAACTGAGACTCACTGTTGCCCGAATGAAGACGAGACTGTTGGGCGGCAAGAGCCCAGAGTGGCCCCTGTGTTCCCAGAGGGATCCAGGAGAGAAGTGGGCCCCCAAAGTGGGGAGCAGAGCCCTCCCCAGGGCCCTCCGGTGCATGGGCCCCTTCAAGCATCAAGAGAACAAGTGGGGCAAGGTGGGGGGAGGGAATGGGAGGACCACTCACAACCACTCAGCCCCACCAGCTCCACTTCTCTTCCCTTCAGTCCACGCTGGGTGGAATAAGTCAAGGGTGGGCTGTTTTGGGGGCCCCACACACTGACTTCCTGGGATCACCTTTTTATCTTGCAACATACACATGCACACACACAAACTGACTTGCCACATTTTAAATAGGTTTCAGCCCTCCGCCCTGTTTAATATTAAATAAAAATCCAATTTAAAAACAACTTGAATTCTGCTAGTACTGTTCCCCCGCTCCCTTTTGACAGTTGTGTATAGAGGATCCCAGGAGCCCAAAATTGTCGTCTCTGGAATAAGTTGAGGGTTGGCCTCTGTGTCACTCGGATTGCCGCGAGCTGCCACCTCCGCCTGGCCTGCAGGGAAGGCGTCCTTCTGGGGCCACCAGTGGCAAAACCGGCTTAAGGGGCAATCGGGCTCCACCTTAGCTTTCTCAGCTATGAACTCCTTGGCCTGACCTTGCTAAGCTCCACAGGGAAAGTGCCCACAAGTCTCTAGATGAGTTTGCCCCCCGGCAGGTTCAAAACAAGAGAAGCCAAAAAACAGAAAGAATGTGATGTGCACGAGTCCAAGAGGTACAGGACCACTGTTTGCTTGTTTCCCGTCAACACCAAACGCCCCCCAGACAGGAACAAGACTGCAAGGTGGGAGGAAGTCTGCCTGGGGCTGCTGGACGAGATTCCAGCTGAGGAGAGCTTTTGCCTGGGGACACCCCCCCGGGATTCTCAGGTCAGGCTCCTAACTGCCATTTTGAACTCACCGGCTGCTCTGACCTGACCCTGACTCTCTCTCTGTTGGACCCCACTGGCTCTCAGCTGCCTTCCTACAGGCTCACCCAGGTAAGCAAGTTTTCCAAGCAAGAGTGGTTGTCCTCCATAAAGTTCATTTATTGCACTAGCTGAGTCCAGAGACTTTTCCAAGGCAACCCTCACCTTCCCCTGCCTGCCCCACAATCCCACCTCCTGAGGGTGGCCCTCTGGCCAGGGAGGAAGCGACCGCTGGGCCAGAGCAGAATTACTGTGGCATCCAGCCCGGGGAGACAAAGGTCTGGACCGAGGATTCCTCCTTTCACTCAGAGGTGCCCCAATCCCTTTCTGGGTTTGGAGCTGTCCTTCTAAGGCCGCACGGTGCCCTGTCTACTCCCTGCCCATCTTCCCCTGTCCCTCTTCCCCGAGTAGCACTGGCCCGGTGGATCCATGGACCTATGGAAGGATCTCAATTTTCTTCTCGAGGGCCTGAGCGGGGAACAGGAACCGCCTCATGATGCCGTCCAGCTCCTCCAAGGCCAGCTGAGCATGCAGCACGGTGGCTTCGTCTCCCTCGCAGCTCACCACAAACTTCAGCAGGCGGTAGAGATCCAAGAGGACATCCCGGAGAACCTGGCAGAAGGAGAGAGGTGTGTCAGGAGTCTGGGTCTGCGGTGGAGGGGAGGTTTTTGGATCCCTAATCTGCATCTGGAACACACAGAGATCTAGATGCATCATGGAGAATTCTGTTTTAGCTCTGTTTAAGCAAGCCAGTGCCCGGAGCTTGGAAAAGTTTGGTTTTTTTGGATGACAGAGTCTAGGCGCCGCCACCCAAACATAAACTGTTCTGAGCTGTGCCGATGAAACTGGTCATCCAGGTCCTCTTGGCAACACTTCCTCAATTTTCTCTACTTTAAAACTGTTTTAAATGAACCATTTTAAACAAGATCGTTGACTTATTTTTTTAAAAAAACGTATGTATTATCCACTCTTTTAACTGCATTTCCTTTTAACTGATATTATGAGGCATCTGGGGCTCCATCTTGGAAAAAAGGCAGGATATAAATCAAATAAATGAATAAAGATTCTCACATTTGCTGGGAGAGCTGAAGGTGTGCGCATGCGTGTGTTTGCACCTGACAAAGAACAGTCTCCCCCAATCCCTCACTTCACAGTCTGCACGGGGGGCCGCCAGGTAATCCATCCCAGACAAACCTCTCCTGCCACCTTCCCCGTCTCTTCCACCTCCCGCTGTGCTAGGAAGGCTGGCTGCAAGACTTCTGAAAGAAAACCGGCTCCAAAGCAGCAGAGGCTCTCTCTTTGCATCTGGCTGTAAACGACTGTCAACAAAAGGCGCTAAAAGAGAATCTTTTATAGCTGAGGCTTTATTGCTGTGTACTTTTCAAGTCCTTTTTGACTTACGGCAACCATAATATGAACTCTTACAGAGTTTTCTTAGCAAGATTCGTTCAGCTCTTGCCTTGTTCCTGCCTTCCTCCAAGGCTGAGAGAATGTGACCTGCCCAAGCTGCCTTCAAGGGGTTTCTGTCAGTCCTGCTGCCTCAGGCTTCTGAGAACTGAAGCCCCAAGGATGTGGAGGGTCAGAGGCTGAGAACCACTGGGATCCCTACCCCGGGGAAAGAAGAGCCCTCGTTTGCCACCATGGTACAGGGCCAGAGAAAGAAATGCCCACCTGGAATGCCTGAGAGGCAGAGTTGCCCAGAAAGTCACTAGAAGACATCCAGCAGAGCTTCAAGAAGCTTGAGTGTGTGCTTGTCACCCAAGGACAAACCCCAGGAATCCGTAAGAGGCAGCCATGGCAATTACGGCAGAACCAAAGTGTAGTAACTGTTTGGCATGAAAGAGACAGGAAGGGTTCCGCCCTTCCATTCCACCCCATAAACTTTTATGATGCCGCCTGGGCACTTTGGAGGGGGTTGCCCAGGGAAGAAGGTCCTTCTTCCTCCCTTTGAGGAATAAAGCTGCCTGGGAGAGAGCAGGGGAAATGCCTGCCTCTGTTTTAAGTGACAAACAGCTCAGCCTCCACTCCTTCCAGAGAAAGCGGGTTGGCACCTGGGGGCCACGCAGGAACATGGCTCTTGTTTTCAGGCTGAGTTCACTACTCAGGACTTTCCCAGCACAAACTCCAAGCAAAAGGGCCCCCGTTAGGCCCCCCAGGAAATCCTGGATGCTGCATTTCCCCCCAACTTTCCTGCCAAAATGTAAAAATAATAAAATGATTTAAAAAAATAGGTCTCCTAATGCCTCTACACTCCCTTTTTTAACCACAAGAAATGACTGGAAGTCACTTCCTCCTGTACTTTAAAAAAAGATCTCTTCTGGGCCTAAAATGACCCAAGGAACTCCCAAAATGTGGGGAAACTGCCCCTAGAGGACACTTGGGAGCACCTTTTGGACACTCTGGGGGCTCAACATTTTCGGCTGGGAGATGGCCACTCCGCCATTATCCTTGCACTCTGGCCTCAAAACAGCTCCTTAGCCTTTGCGGCCCGTCACTGACAGCAGCCCTGGGAGGCATCCCCCCATCCTGGCCTTTGCTGTTCTGTGACACTCCTTTTCCTCCTGCTCCGTGGACGGGACACTCCCTGACCTCTTGCCAAGAGATCTCCCTTGGCTGCCAGCCTAGAGGTGCCTGCTCTAAGGTTGACTGCCAGTGCTGTGGCAGCTCCGTCTGCAGAAAGTACCTGCTGGCTTCGGGTGGAATCACTCAAGGTGGATTCTGCATGGAGAGGGCCGGGCTCAGCCCCAGGGGGCCAGGGGTGGGCCTTACAAGGTGGTCTTCCTTTGCCTGGAACCACAAAGGGAAGCTCCTCACCTCCAGGGCCCTCTTGCTGAGGCCACGCAGCAGAAGCACCACCACGTGGACAGCTGCCCTCCGCACCTCGGCTTCGTGGTCAGTCTTCACGACCGCTGTCAAACATGAAGCCACCTGCACCGGAGACAGGGAGAGGGAGAGGTAAGGGTTCCATTAACGCCGGTAGAATACCCGGTCCTCTGGTGTGCGGTGGTCTCTGGATTTGTGATCGGGGTGGTGGTGGTCTGGAGGGCTTTAAGGACCCCAGGCTAAACAGCTGACACAGCCACGAGAGGGCAGCTCACGCACATCATGGACGGCCGCACTGCAGAAACTGAATCTACTGATGGACGCAAGGAAACTGTTTTGGGAACACAGGTTGCAAAACTGTCTACCTATCTTACCTATCATGCCAAAACAAAACATGGCAACATGATGAAGATCATTCCCACTGGGAAAGAAACATTAAAGTCCCCTTCCTGGGGACACGGAAAGGCAGGTTATAAATTAAAGAAGCATGTAAGGAACAAATTCAGAAGGCTCCCCAATGCTCCAAGAATTAATAAATGAAATCAGCAGCAAGGTAGGATGGCTTCTGCCTTTTGGCAACAACAAAAACGCCCTACAAGGCCTGGAAACTATGAAGTCCTCTGAGGAGCGGCTGAGGGACTTGCGAATATTTAGCCTGGAGAAGAGAAGGTTAATAGGTGACATGATAGCCACATTTAAACTGATGAAGGGATGTCACATGGAAGATGGGGCAAGCTTGTTTTCTGCTGCTCCAGAGACTAGGACACAATGGAGCCATGGCTTAAAACTACAAGAAAAGAGATTCTACTTAAACATTTGGGAGAACTTCCTAATGGTCAGAGCAGTTAAACAGTGGAATCTGCCACCGCCTGGGAGTGTGGTGGAGTCTCCTCCGTCTTTGGAGGTTTTTAAAGAGGGGCTGGACAGCCACCTGTCAAAAAGCGGGGGGGGGGGGCTTTGATGGTGTTTTCCTGCACGGCGGAAGGGGGTTGTACTGGATGTCCCTTGGGGTCTCCTCCAGCTCTAGCATTCCACAATTGTAAGTTGCTGGGTACAAACAGCATGCCTTCACCCTTCACCCTGAAGGCTTAAATCCCATCTGAACACTCAAATTACTCTCACAGCTTTCCCCTTTCCTCTCCCCAGTCCATGCTCCTGGAGGCCTCCTGCTTCCCTGCTATGACAGAAGCCCAAATCAGAGGTTCGGCAGCGGGCAGAGGAGGAGGTGGCAGCAGCAGCAGCAGCTGCGGAGATCCTCCCTCGCACTCTTCCTGGGGCTCAAGGGCAGCATTCCAACCTCCCCTATCCGGCCCAGGCGTGCACATCTCCTCCTCTGCAGCCCCGCTCCAGCAGTGCCTGCTGAGTCAGCTGGCACCCAGCCTCCTGCTGCAGACGCTGAAGAATGCTCCTCACACTCCCAGGCAGAGGAAAAAGGAGTGCCTCGAAACCCACACCAGGCCCTCCCTGGGCTAGGGACTGACAGGCGTTCAAGCCAAAGGCAGGCTTGGAAGCAGCAGCGCCATGACCTTCAGGCGCAGGTCGTGGTACAGGGGGAGGCAGCGGCCACACCTCCTGCCGCTGCTGCCCCAGCCCCCAGACTGCAGAGGGGAAGGCTGTGTGGCTCAGGCACATCCATGCCCTGGTTCGGTCCCTGGCATTTATTTCTTCCTTCCTTCAGCTTGCATCCTGTCTCTCTCCCAAGATGAGACCCAAGGCAGAGTTATGAACTCAGTTAAAACAAGGTGCAATAAAAAAAAAGAGTTTTAGAAACAATTCAACAAGTAATCACATTGAAATACCGATAATTGTGAATGAAGGATCTGAGTTCTGGATTAAGTACCACCAAGCAAACGGCCATAATACATGCTGTGTGTCCCAGCAGATATCAAATTTGGGCAGATTTTCCTCATCAGTTTCTCAGGGTACCAGCACAGGAGAAGCAAAGCACCCCTGGAGGGGCAGGAGATACCTCTGAAGGACAGAGGCTGTGCCCCCACACTTCCAGCAATCCTTCCCTGGCAGCATCTCTGTGCACAAAGCCCCACAGAATGAATCCCCCTCCCTGCCAGTGCTGAGATTTTGCAGCCTGGCTGCCTCCCATCTCCATAGCACCCGTCTCCATGGCAGCCCAGCCCAGCGTGAGTGAGCCACGTGGTGGCCTTGCCTCCCTGCTCCTGCCACCTTGCCTTGCATGGTGAGGAACTGGCAACGGGCAGCTGGGGTGCCAATTTAACAGCCTGGATAATAAATAAAGACTGCAGGATCTGAGCCCAACGGAGGGTCAGTTCAGGCTCAGCAACAGCCACATCCCATCTATCAATAAATGTGTCTGCACAGGGGCTGCCTTTCTCAAAGACACGTTCATTCAGCACTGTCTGTAGCTACTGGCTCCCCTCTTTTTAGGAAGGAGAAAAGCAGGGGTGGAAATGGAGAAGAAGCTGAGAAAACAGGCCTTAAGCTTGAAAGAAGAGAACCGTGGCTGACGGTGTATTCACTCAACATATGCGCACACCCCCCCCCCTTTGTGGCTCTGACAGCTGAACCGCACTCAACCTCCTCTGGTTTTGTGCTGCACAGGCTGAAGAAAAGCTGCCTCATTAGCAGCAGAGCACAAGACAAAGGAGAGGAGGGGAACCAAAATGGTCAAAGGCCTTGAAACCAGGAAGCCCTCTGAGGAGCAGGATAGGAATGTTTAGGCTGGAGAAGAGAAGGTGAAGAGGTAGTCATGTAAAATGTTTGAAGGGATGCCTGTATATATGCTCGGTGCTTCCACCTGGCTGGCTGAAGCAGGGCTGCCCCCTTCAGCAGGGGTAGTAATGGATGGGAGGAGAGGGGAGGAAGAGGGATGAGCAGGAGAGGGGGGCTCTGTGTCCCCTACGGACAGGACCGATACCTCGTGGACCACGGAGCCCAGCTGAAAGCGGAGGATCTGGCACAGCTCTCCCAGGTTGGACAAGCTGCTTGCTCTGAGGGTGCAGTTGGGATCTCTTGCTCCTCGCAGAAAAGCGTGGATCAAGCTGTCTCGATGCGGGAAGACCATGTCTCCTGCAACAAAGAGGGGGAAAGGAGATGATGGGCCTGGAATATTAAAGAGCTGCTTGTGCTTTGCAGAACTAAGCTGCGTGTTAGAGAGGAAGAATCTGCAATGGGGCTGACACACACACACACAAAATATGAGGGGAATTATGTTCTGCCGGCTAAACAAGAGTTAACGATGGGGAGCAGGCCTGGTGGGAAACAGGCAGAGGTGCATCTGCTCCAATGAGAGAGGAAGGCCAAGGTCAAGAAGAGGAGATGCCACGTTTTTGGCAAACTGCCATCTCTGTCCTGCCCCTCATTCCCCTCCCACCAGCACGGATCTTCCAATTCACGCAGAACCCATCAAACAGTGCTGTTCCTGCCTACGGGTGGTTAGAGGCAGCCCTAGCATCACGTAATTCAGACATCAGGAGCATCGACGGCTGTGGTGTTTTCAGCACCCGCAAACCAATCACATGGCCGGAGGCTGTGGCAATAACCTAGGAGTCACCTTGGCTTGAGGGCCAGGGTTATCGACCACCCAGGATCCCTGCCTTTATTACCACGTGAATGCCACTGACCCAGCTTCACCAGCCCACTGGTGCCAGAAGGCTTTTCGCAGGCAACCCGCCCTTGCCTGGCAGCTGGGAGCTGCAGCCCTTGGCACGTGCCCATGACCACCCCGTGACAGAAGGGCCTTGGATCTCATGTCCCTGGAGAAGGAAGGGGTGCATATTCAAGAAATAAATTAATAAACAAAAGAGGAAACGTCTTGTGTTTTATATCTGGCCCTTCAGCTGTGGACAGGGTTGGTCCTCACCCACCTACCACATTAAGTGGGGGAAAAAATGTGCTTCTATACTCTCGGCTTCAAGTCATGCTGGCAAGCAGCTCCCTCTTCCACAGCATTATAGCCAGAGCTTGGAAAAGTTACTTTTACAAACTCTGATATTTTTAAAAAGGAGGAACATAGAGGAAGGGGGAAAAAACGAATGTGGCAGCACCTTTAAAACTAACTGTATTTCTGAACTAAAATTAACAAACATTAAATCAGGAAAAAAGAGTGCCAAACACACACTGGGATCGCTGTTGCAACCCCCCCACACACACACACTTGTAAGTCAGCCCTCATCACAGTGGTTTCAAAACAGCAAAACATGCAGAGGAGTGAGCGATCTGGGCAGGATGCCTCAGTTCATGACACACACAACAACAAAGGACAGCCAGGTTTAACACCAGAGCAGGGGAGTTTTTTTCCTCATTCAGTGGCAACTCCACCCCCCATGTCCGTTACCAAGTGGCATGCAAATATGGTGGTGGTGGGGAGAATACGAAGATGTAGTAGGAATCACAAAGGGGGGAATTGCAAAGATTTTGCAGCACAAGAGTTAGAAGACAGGCCACAAAACACTTTTCTTCAACTGGAGGAGGCACCCTGGTCATGCCACTCTAACCCCCTCCTGGGTTCAGGATGGGGAGCTTCCCCCAATTAAACCCCTCATTTCCACCAGTCTCCTTTCTGATTTGCACTACAAGGGACCCGAGCCTGCTAAATTCCAAGGCACCAACACCTCTGCTGGCCTTTTTCCTTTCCTGGCACATCAGAGGCACCAAAACCACACACCTACATGTGCTCCCCCCACCGCTTTCCGAATCTACGAAGGGAGGGAGCGAGGAAAGGAAGGAAAGGAAGGAAGGAAGGAAGATGCTGGCTGGGGGGCACCCTGCTAGCCCTCAAAGGAAACGCACCCCATCATTCAGCAGCTAACTGGCTAAAAGCCAATGAGATTCTAGGCCTCATCAGTAGGAGCGTAGTGCCTATGTCGAGAGAAGTAATAGTGCCAACTCTATTCTGCTGCGTCAGACCCCACCTGGAGGAATCCTGCATCCAGTTCTGGGAACCACAATTCAAGAAGGATACGGACAAGCAGGAACATGCCAGAGGGGGGTGACCAAAATGGCTGAAGGCCTGGAAACCATGAAGCCCTTTAAGAAGCAGTTTAGGGAGCTGGGCATGTTTAGCCTGGAGAAGAGAAGGTTAATGGCAACATGATAGCCACGTTTAAATATTTTAAAAGGATGTCATACAGAAGATGGAGCAAGCTTGTTTTTTGCTGCTCCACAGAATAGGACACGGAGCAATGGTTTTAAACAACAATAAAAGAGATTCCACCTCCCTTTCCTGCTCTTTTTCTGCCTCTGGAGGGCAGAGCAGGGGAGCGGCGAGAAGAGGAGGGGGACTGGTTTGGCCCTCAGGGGCCCGCTGCCTTTCCTGCTTTTGAGCTGAAAAGACTCCAGGGGCTCTCAACTGAACGAAATCTTGTCTTTCTCAGGTTGCGGTGGCAACGCCCCTTGCAAGGAGTCTGCGCCTGCTGTGCAACAACCTGAGATCAGGGTGTGTGAGTTTTTGTGAGTGAGTGAATGAGAGGCAGAATGTCTACGCAAGAAAGACAGAGCGTATATGTGAGAAAGAATGTGTGTGTGTGTATGTGTGTGTGAGAGAGAGAGACAGAGAGAGAGACAGACAATGGTGTGTGTGTGTGTGTGTGTGTGTGTGTGTGTGCGCGCCTGTGCAGGAAAGAGACACTGTGAGAGAAAGAGAGAATATGTGATAGTTTGTATGTGGGAGATGAGTGTGTTTGTGTGTGCTTGTGAGAAAGAATGAGAGTGATAATGAGAATGCATATGTGCCCCTGCCTCCCTCTGTCTGTCTGTCCGTCTGTCCCTCCCTCCCTCCCTCCCTCCCTCCCTCCCTCCCTCCCTCCCCCCATCCTTCCTTCCTTCCTTCCTTCCTTCCTTCCTTCCTTCCTTCCTTCCTTCCTTCCTTCCTTCCTTCCCTCCCTCCCTCTTTCCTTCCTTCCCTCTTTCCTGGCACCTCAGAGCGAGCGGGGGGGGCTCCCTTATTTTCCCGGCTTTGGGCCTGAGGATCCAGCGCTTATTGAAGGCGGACCCCTTCGCAGGGCGGGGTGGGGGGAATTCCCAGGCAGAACAGGAACCTCACAGGCAGGTTTGAGGTGCTTCAGCTCAGCGGAGGATGATGCAAATCCCTGGAGAAAGAGTGGAAGGGGAAGAGGAGGAAGGGGGACGGACCCCTTGTACTGTGAGGAGTGGGAAAGTGGGGGCGCAGAGGCACACGCAGTGGCTATGTCGCAGGGCTTCTCCTTGCCCACCACTCACCCCCTGGCACACGTCCTCCTCTGGAGGGAAGGGATCAAGCCCCACAGCCCCTCCCTCCCTCCCAGTCCAGCCAGCCGAAGAAAAGGACGCATCAGGACTTGTCTTTGGCTTTCCGCGGCCCCAGGGAAGAAAAGCAACTTCTTGACAAGGGCTGACATGAAACCAAATTTGAACTGTTGCAAACCAGCTGCTACCCCGCTGCTGCCGCCGCCACCCCTCCAGGAGGCCTCGGGGTGCAGCTGCCCTCTTCTGCCCCCGCTTGCTCCCCTGGAGGGGCCCACCCTCACGGAGGGAGCCAGGTGGGGCAGAAGGGCTTCCCTGTCACTCTTCCGCCCTCCTGCATCGGGGCTCCGGGGCCCCTGCCAGGATCACGGCCGAATGCTAACAGGTGTCCCCGGCAGAGGAAGGATTGCTTGATGCTTAATAACTCCCCTGGCTGAGCCAGTGTGGGGTGTTTCTTTGTCTGTTCATTTATTGTACTTGTACCCCACCTTTCTCCCAGGTGGGATGCAGGGGTCCAGCTGCTGAACAAAGGCTCTGGGAGGCCGGGGTTCAGATCCCTCCCCAGCCATGGAAACCCACCAAGTGACCTCATAACCATTATTAGTATTATATTTAACTATACCCTGCTTTTCTCCCAGTTTGGGGAATCAAGGCAGCTTAGGAAAGTTAGAACAATTGTGGCTGGAACTGCGTTGAAGGTAGAGGCAGTGGGACCAGGGTTCAAATCCGCACTAAGTCGGAGAAACCCACTGAGCAAGTCACATTCTCTCAGCCTCAGAGGAAGGGAAAGGCAAACCTCCTGTGAAGAAATCTGGCCAAGAAAACTCTTTTTAAAAAGAGAGCTAGAGTGATGTAGTGGTCTTAGTGTTGGACTAGAAGTCTGGGAGACCGGAGTTCGAATCCCTGCTCAGCCAAAGAAATCTTCTGAGTGACCTCGGGCAAGTCGCGCCCTTCTCTCAGGCGTATTCTGGGACTTGTAGGCCAAAAACGTGAAAAGCTGTACGGAGGGGAGAGGGAATGGTGAAGAGGAGTTCTGGAAGGAGGTTTTACTGCTGGAGACAAGCAGACACCCCAAAGTTCTGCAGGGTGCTTGTGGGAGCCCCAGCCCCCTGTACTGTCCCCAAAGCACAGCAAGCCCCAAAGATCAGGATGGCGGCGGAGGGAAAGTGCACAGTGTCAAAGACTGCGGGACACAGATATACACTCTCTTGACTTGCACTTTAGCAAAGAAAACTGTGAAGGCAGTTTAATTTAATTCTGTCTATAAATAGACCGGCTAGTCAGTGCCTGCCAAAGAGGGGCCACGTCAGCCACAGCGCAAGAACTGGAGAGTGGCTCAGGTAGAAGGAAGCTTCACTGCCACGTCCCCTCCTCATCGGTGCCAGCATCCCCCTCTGCCCCCCACGACATGGAGTGGCAAAGGCTCCAACGGGAGACCCTGCAGGAGAGGAGACCAACTCTCAAGGAGCCCGAAAGCCAAATGCTTGGGCATCCAGAGGAGGCTAACTCTAAGGAGATACAATAGCTCAGAGCTCACTAGATTAGGCTAGGCTATAGCAGTGTTGGGCTAGAGTTAGGCTGTAAGCCTAGCCTAGCCTTATATGATACACACACAAACAGAGATCCATATGCACACACAGGCACACACGGCTACAGCTACACTGGATTCAGAACTACAAGAAACAGACCCTACGGCATCTGGTACTCTTTGGTAGTGTCCCATCCAAGTCCTAACCAGGGCTGACCCTGCTTAGTTTCCCAGGCCAGACAGGGTTTAACACTCCCAGGGGTCTGGTTTTGCATAAGGCCCACTTCCCACTGTTCCTATATTTCATTGGGAACCCTCACACCTTGGATCTGGAGCGGAGGGACCACATTTTTTTCAGATGCCCAAAGCAAAACAAGGAAGGACTGTTTCTACATCAAACAAGGACTGCTTGTGCAGCTCAGCCTTCTGCCTCAAACAAACAGGTGGGATGCACAGGCTGAGAAACATCTGGACCAGATGGCACTTTAATGATGACTTAGGTGCAACACACACAAAGCACAAGAAGGCTCAATGAGCCCTGTGGGATTTGTAGCGGGAGACATGCATGTGTGTGTGTTTACGTGTGCACGTGTAGAACCTGTCCTCTGGCAATGGCTGCGGGCAAAGGGCATAACAGGGGGTCATGGCGGCACCACCAGGCCTGGCTCAGAGCTCCCACGCTGACCTGGACCCTGGCACTTGGTTCCATCCCCGACTCAAGTACTCAGACGAGTCCAGGCTGCATCAACAAGAAACCTCTTTAAGGCTTTTGGATTATGCTGCTGTTAAAGGAAAGCTGAGTACCCAGCACACTCAGCCTTCCTCATGCCCAGACAAGCCACAAAGCTGGAGTCTTACAGAAGCCAGGAAGCAGCGGGCACTGCAGCCACACTGTATAATACTGCTTTGCCAAAGGTGGGGTGTGTGTATGTGTGCTATTCTGCAAGAACCTGAAGTCCCACATTTCCCTGGAAAAGGTTCTTTGCCAGCTAGGTCTGCCTGGGGACAGACCCAGGAAGCAAGTGAGCAAATACCTATGAACTTCCAATTAAGGGGAAATGAAGCAAAGAGAAAATTCACAGAGCAGTAAATACCAGGCAGAAAGATTCAAACAGAACTCCCGGCCCGAGGAGAAAAGGTGACTCATTCCTCCTTCCTCTCACCACCCTCTCCCCCTCCCACAACACACCTAATTGCCCTTTGCAAGGGTTGGGTCTGCTGTGCCGTGCCAGGGAGCCAGAGGAGAGGTTAGCTTCTGGGACGGGTCCAAAACCACCAGCTTCTCACGCTTTCAACAGTTTGGTACTTGAGCAAAACTGGCTGGAAGCAAAGGCAATGCTGTTGCAAGAAAGGTTCAAAGACCCCAAGAAGAGCCCTGGAGACCAAAGAGGGCGTCTTGAGTTCAGCCTCCTGTTCTCACAGTGGCTGGAACCAGAACCCTCTATGGGAGCTCATACAGAGGGAGGGAGATAGATGCAGAGGATGAACATCAGTGCTCCCCCCCGCCCAAAATTTCTATTGCGTTAACAGTGTGCACATCCATCCATATACGCACAAGTATATCTAAGCACACACATATGTATGACCTGCTGCTGGACAGCTCTGCCAGAGACTGCTCAGTGGGAATGGCAAACTCACCCAGCTTCCGCGTGAGTCGCACCAGGGCCTCCCCCACTTTCATCCTGGTCTCTGCCGTGGCCACTTTTGGTGCGCCGGACCGTGAGTGGCCCCCATACTGGGCTAGCAGGCAAGGGAGGACTTGGTCTGGGAACGCATCCGACAGCACGGCCACACCTGGAGGTCAAGAGGAAAAGGAGCACCGGAAGCAGTGAGTGACACCCAGGGCAGGCTGCTGTGGGGCTCAGACTGATGCCCAGCGGGCTAGCAGGAGTGCCGGAAACTGGGGGTCTTGCAACCCTTGCCATTTCTAAGGCAAGAAGGAAAGCAGGGGGTGAAAGGGCACAACAACAACCCAGCCCTAAAAACATGAAGCCAGAGGACACCAGGTGACCACAGGGAGCAAGGAAGGACAGAGCAAGCCTCCTCCCCGAGAAGGGCAGGCACTGGGCTTTCAAGGGCCATCCTAGGGCACGCATAGGTTCCTCTTTGCCAGCTTCACTCAGCTCTCTCCCCAACCAAAATGGTCAGAGCAGAACTAGAAAAAGCTGCCAAACCACGAGAAGCAGAGGTCTGGCTCCCTCTGCCACACAACCTGCATTCCCAAAGGCAGCCCCAAGGGCTGTCATGTCCAGCAGCAGCTGGCAGCACTCTGGCACTCCTCCGATCAGAACCCGTGAGTGCACGAATGCAGCCTTCCAGTGCCCCGAAGGCGGCGGTGGCTGCTTCTAAAGTTAAAAGGAGGCAGGGAGTCCCTGCTGAGCCCCAGGTCCTATTTTACCACCTACCTCTCCCCCCTCTCTCCCAAAAGAGTCCAGTTGAGCCAAATACCAGCCCACCAAAGATATCTAAGAGTGAAGCACCCCCCGCTTTCACTTCAACATCTTCCGTGCCCCACAAGCCTTGTTCCTCCTGACCAAGAGGGCCTCCCTTCCCCACAGCTATCACTTACATCCCAGGCTAATTACAGCCTAAATGCTTCTGGTCTCATGCTCGGCCACACCGATGCTGGACAATGGGAAGACCAGGCTCTGCTCAGCCAGAAAGCTCCCTTCCGCTACCCCAGAGCCACAGAACAGCCCGCATCCCACTGGAGCGTGTTCAAAAGTCTCTGCCAAAGGGCTGTTCTGCTTGGAGAGAGTCTCACTTTACGGCCCCCAGGCTGTGACCTCGAAGCTCTGAGCTACTGCTGTGGAGGCACCGCTCTTTGATCTGCCCCTCCAGGGCGGTTCTGCAAATGCCTCCAGGCACAGGAAGAGAAACCAGAGGAGGGCAGGCAGAGGGGAGAGGAGATGCTCCAGAGATCAAAAGCAAGTGGCAAGCTGTTGGGGAAGTAAGCATTTCCGGGCTGTTTGTTCCAAGGTAAGAGATGTCAGCTGCTGGCCTCAAGGGCCTTGACTCGGTTTTGCAGCTCTTAACAGCAGCTGATGGCCTTGATGGAGAGTTCCTTGGGCAATCTCCACTTTTCTACCCCTAAGCACCTCTGTTATCTTGCTGGATTGATCCCTAAACTCTGACAGTGGCGGTGGTAAAACTAGGCTTTCCCTTGATCTTGCTGGACTGCAACTTTCACCATCTCGTCATGGTGCATGCTGGA
This sequence comes from Iguana delicatissima, assembly GCA_948472985.1. Taxonomy (NCBI): domain Eukaryota; kingdom Metazoa; phylum Chordata; class Lepidosauria; order Squamata; family Iguanidae; genus Iguana; species Iguana delicatissima. The sequence goes on from CAOKZL010000132.1 coordinate 862,093, forward strand.
GCAGATATGATCTGGCAAAGTAAGCACCATGGAGCTTCCCCTGAGAGGAAGATCAGTAGCACTCTAGGGTGGAAAGCCTGTGTGGCTGCTCCCCCAATTATTTAGGCTTGCTTCTTCCACAGTTGGTAACTGGGGGGCCCGGTAGGCCTGAGTCCCACAGGGATCTCTCTCTCTCTATAATCCTGACTTGTAGAAACCTTGAATGTTTCACCAAAACATCCTTCCCCTCCACCACTCCAAATCTCTGTGACATTCCTTTTAGTCTAGAACAATGTTCTTCCTTCCCATTTGTTTTTGAAAAACTGTGGGCCCATCACAGAGGGAAAAAATGATCATGGAATACATGCAAAACATTACGCAGGCACCGCTTGGGAAAAGAAGCAAATTGCTAATGCACCTTGGCTAGAACTATGGCCCAGACTGGCTGAAACCTGCCAAGGTCTCAATTCTGTCTTTTTGGGAGGGGGGTTGGGGAGAGGACCAAAAGGCTTGACTATTACTCATTTCCGGCTCACAAAGTGATGAAATCAAGGATCAGGGAGATTTTCCTTAGGGAGAGATGGAGGGTGGCACTGGGCGTCTCTGTCAAAACCAAGCGGTGAGTCAGTGGCAGAGGGAAAACTGAGCCGCTGGACTTCCTTTTGGTTTCCCGCTCGGTCAGAAACAGTGAAGGTATCCTTTTACAGAACTCAAGGAGAATATCTGGGGGAAAGGGAAGAGGTGAAGCTGTGATGGTTGCTTCACTTTCTCCCTGGCCTTTTGAGGCAGCACTGACGTTTACTCCCAGCTCAGCTTCGCAGGACCTGGCTTCTGACTCAGCATTTCTGTTGCATCCAAACTGTCGTAAGCCTGTTCCATGTGCCAGGAGCAGCATTTGGCAGGTTGCTGGAGGGAGCCTGGAGGAAGCACCCTGCACCCATGGGGTAGAGTAAACCCATGCTCTCCTGCTGAAGCCAAGTCGAGCCCAGAACTGAAGGGGCAGGCGGGGAAATACGGCCCCTCCTGCTGTGTGACGTAGCCTCCTCCATCTTGCTAGAGACTCAGTGCGTTTCTTTTCCAAACCTCCCCTGAAAGGGGCAAAAACTCTGGGAAACTACCTTGGATCCAGCAACGTGGGTTTCAGGCTCCAGTTTAAATCTGCCTCTGTCTTCCCTGAGACTGTGCTGCGGAGGAGTTTTACTTGCCCCCTAGCCTCACTATGGACTATTGAGCAACTATGAGCTGCTGCTAACATTAACCTCGTTTTTCAATATGGAGAAGATGAAAAGCAGTCAACATAAAACTTCGTATATTAATATATTGTTGTTGTTGTTGTTAACTGCTGTCAGATCAAGCTCTGATTTACAGCAACCTTATGAGTGAACGACCAAGTCATTCTATCATCAGCAGGCCTGCTCAGGTCTTAGGGATGCTGTCCTTTGTTGAGTCTATCTATCTGTAATGCAGTCTTCCCCTTTTCCTACTAACTTCTACCTTACGAAGCATTACTGTCTTCTCACAGTATGTCCAAAGTATGACAACCTCAGTTTAGTCAGCTGGGCTTCTAGGGAGAGTTCAGGCTTGATTTGCTCTAGAATCCACTTGTCTTTTTAGCAGTCCAAGGTATCTGCAGAACTCTCCTCCAGACCCACATTTCAAAGGAGTTGATTTTCTTCCTGTCAGCTTTCTTCATGGTCCAGCTTTCACAACCATACATGGAAATTGGACATATGATGGCACAAACAATCAGTGTGGATATATACTTAACTACAATGGGCCTGTTTGATGGGGTGAATAAGCAGTGACCTACAGATGAGGGAGAATCCCCAAAGTAAGCCCTTAACAATTGATCGCTGGAGGGTGAGAAGCTCCTTTCAAAATGTGCCATATATCTGTATTTTTTTTTAATGGTCATACTTTTAACTCCCCTTAATTCTGCTGACAGCACAAAATCCAGCACTCCAATCTCTATGCCACAGTGGCTTCTATGTTTACATTTGTAGGCTGAAATGCGTCGTCATTTTAATACTAAGCCACCACTGCGTGGTTGAGCAGGGATTCGAACCCTGGTCTCCCGGAGCCCCAGCCCAGCGTTGCCGCCAGTGTAATATTTGCACAGCATTATCTGCTTGGCTTACACCTGATCCCCGTGCTGTTCTTCCAAAGGAAGCCAGCAAGAGGCTCCTTTGTTTGAGGAATTAGCTGCGGTTCCACCCTAAAGAAGAAACAGCCAGTGGACAGCAAAGCAGGCACGAGAGAGAGAGAGAGAGAGAGAGAGCACGTGTGGCTTGGCAACACAGGGCTCCATTGCTTGTCACACGCCAAGAGTGCTGGCCAGCCAGATACTAGCTCTTGGACAACCAACTGGCAGTGGCCGCTGAGGCTCTTGCTCTCCTCACAGGCCCAGTGTCCTCTTCCTCCTCCTCCACTTTTTTCTGGGCAACTTTCCTTCTGCCACTGTTTGAGAAAAGGGCCTCCCTATGCCATGGGGAAGGATTTAAAAATGGCCAGCCTCCTTTGCTTGTCCTGGTAGCCATTCCAGCCAGCTTCCTGAAGACTGCCAAGGGTGAGATGGGATGGGTGGGAAGAGAGAAGCGTTTTGCTAAAATGGAAGAGAGCTAGGATGTGTTGATTTCACAGGGTGGACCAGATTCATTGCCTCAGTGGCAAGGCAGCCACAAACGGCCCCTGCCTTTTTTCCCCACAGTCACGCATAGAGTCAAGGCTTATCTTACCCCCTCTGTCTTATTTCTTTTTACCAGTCTGCTCAATATCTGCCTTCTAGGAACTCAAGCCTTCTCACCCAAACAAGGGTTTCCTCTTTCTTGGCTCAGCTTCACCCTTCTCACTCGCTGCTTCTTATGCTTGGAACTGCCTCCCTGAACATTTGCAGACTGCTCCTTCCCTTGTTATTTCTAAATGTCAATTAAAAACATTTTTGCTCTCCAAAGTTTTTGGAATTTTTGTTTAATATTATTTTAAAAGCCTGTATGTTTTTATTACACATATTTGTCAGTTTGCTTTATATTATACTGTGGGTTTTTGTTGCATTTTATCTGGATAATTTGCTTCACAGCTCTATGGTATAGTTTCCTCCCTCCCTCCCTCCCTCCCTCCCTCCCTCCCTCCCTCCCTCCCTTCCATGTGTGTATCTATACACATATATTTTAGACTGTAACTTCTGGCAGGACCCACAGTTTTTGGTTGTTTAACTTGTAAACCACCATGTAGATGGATGGCACTAAATAAATAACAACAAAAACAACAAGGCTTCTTCCAATAACCTTCTCTTCCTGGGAGAAAGGGGTCTTGCTGCTCCAGGATTAGATGGACCTTTTGTTTGACGCAGCCAGGCTAAATTCTAACTTAACTTATTTACACTCCATCTGCGAAGAGAAGGAGTTTAATTTGTCCCCAGCAAGCCCCAAAACAAATAGCCAGACTTTAGCCACTCACCTTGGATAGCAGAAAGATAGACAAAGGAGTCTTCGTGTTCTAAGTTCTCCATGAAAACCTGGAAAGATAAAGATCAAGAATCACCTTGCCTGTGGTCAGCTAGGATATTTGGCCCCAGAGGCCACATGCCATGACCCCAACATCTCCCCAGCAATGCCAAACATGTCCTACAGCCTTCATGGAAAGGAACAATCCCTATCCCAACCACAGGAAGCAACAGTGTGGTTTCAGACTAATCCAGAAGTGGAGAGAGAAAGAAAGAAGAGAATCCTTCAGGCCTTTGGAAATCTTCAAGCAACCGAATTCTTTGACAGAGAAAAGCGAACAGAAGATTCCCACAAAAGGTGAAGGTTCCTGATGTCCTTGGTGACTCAACCTGAGGGGAGAAAGGCAGTGGGCTCCCTGCCAGCTGGCGTAGGAAAATGCCCCCTTACCACAGCAGCCTCTGTTAATCTGCGCTGACTTGAGCTCCTGACGAAAACAAAGGAGAGGGCTATACATGGCAGCTCCCCTTGTTTCTTAGGGTGCTCAACCTATCAAAGGTTAATGCATTTTCACACTTCATTGGGAAGCAAAGAAACTGAGGAGCTCTGTGGTGGCTTCAATGCCATTTATCCTTCCAAGCATCAAGAAAGGATGACAAAGGAGCTCCACAGGGCCTGGATTTGCCAGGTCCATCAGACATTATCCACAATGCCTGGATTTCAGATCAAGCTCTTTACCAGAACTTGGGAGAGCTACAACTTTGTGGAACTACAATTCAACTCCGCTGATCCCAGAAAGGGGGAGGGGTTGGGGACTCCCAGTCCAAGAGCAAAGTTCTTCCAACAGGAACACCTGAGAGGGCTGACTGAGCAGGATTGTTGACGAAGCAGTGAAGGTGGGGCTTGCAGACTTCAGTGCGCACCACGGTGGGTCTTGTGGGCAGCCCCAGAAAGCCAGGACAGGCTTGTGGGGAAGAAGGAAGACCCAGGACCACCTACCTTCAGCAGCATCTCTTGAGTCTTCAGGGCCTCTGGGTCCCTCTGCTCTATCAAGCGAGAAAGGCTGCGCAGAGCGGCAGCTCGGGTTGGGATGTCGGGGTCATAAGCTGACAGGAGTAGCTCCCGCAAGTCCTGTGTGGTTGGAGGACCAGAGTGCATCGTTTCTGGAGTGGACTTTGCAGCCAGATGTCTCTTTGGGGTTGAGAAAACAGGGGCGGGAGACGATCTGCTCTCTGTGGTCTTTGGTGCTGGAGGCAGCCTGTGCTCAGAGGTTTCACTTCCAGAATTTTCTGAGGGGTCTCTGATGATGCCAGCTTTTGTACTGGCCCTGGCTCCTGAGCAGCTTTTGCTCAGAGCAATCTGAGCAGCAGAGGAGACGGTCTCTGCACAAAAAGCGCCATGGGTGCAGATGGTGATGCGCAGGTCAGTGGCAAGTTCCTGGATGACCGGCTCCGGGTGGACATGGGAGACTTCCTCCAGCAGGGGCACCAGACGCTTTAGGACGCCAAAGTCTGCCGATTTTAGCTGGGGAAAAGGACCAACAAGCACTGCCAAGCACATCACAAAAGCAAGAGGGTAACTGGGGCTTCCCCTGAGAATTCCCCCCAGGCTCTGGGGTGGAAGTGCTGGCGGAAGGAAGCTTCTGCCGCGGTTGTACACATTGTTATGGGTGTGTACAAAAAGAAAAGAAAAAGGAAAGGAAAAAGGAATTTCAGTGGAAGAGATAAAATCAGGCCCCAAGCTGACAGGTGCAAACGGCGGATGGCAAAGGAGCAGCTGGAGGAACAGCCTGGACCACAATGCTCACAGGTAAACTCAGAAGGCAGAAGGGAAACTTAAGCATGGGGCTGGGCAGGGGTGGGTAGATAGCAGCCCCTAGACCCCACTTTTGCTGTCCCTGAAATTCCAAAAGCCTTCCCTCCACTTATCTTGAAGACATGCTTTTCAATACATTTTTGCACCAAACACAGAACACCATTGGAAAATACTCTCCCTCTACCCCACAAACACCCCAGAACTCTGTATCGTTCCCAAGTATCTCAGCTTTTTCTGCAGTCCCTCTCAAAATGGAGACTGGAAGTGACATGATGCACTTCTTGTTGCCATTTTGAGGGGGACTGCAGAAGGAAACAGAGGTATTTAGGCTTGCTTGAGGGTTGCAGCATGTGGTGGGCAGAGTTTTTCCAGAGAGAAAAAATGGTCCTTAAGCAGGGAGAAACTGGACTCTGTTTATCCAATGCTGGAATCACTGCTGACCTAGAAAAACAGTGGCACTGGACATTTTGACACCTGATCTTGGAAATTAAGCAGAGTCAGCCCTGGTTAGTACCTGGATGGGCAACTGCTAGGGAATCCCAGGTGCTGTAAGCTACATTTCAGAGGAAGGAACTGGCCAAACCACCTCCAAGAATTCCTTGCCTAAGAAAACTCAGAGAAATTCATGGGGTTTCCACAGGATGACAGGCGACTTGAAGGCACACATGGAGACTTTGCAGCCAAGCAGCCCTGGGGCCAAAGTGTGTGCCACCCGCTCTCTGACCCCTAGCTCACCTGCACAGCTCCTCCCAGCATGGCAGCTACCAGACCCATGGCCATGCTCAGTGTCTGAGCCTCAACGGTGCCCCCTGAGCTGCAGGCAAGACTTGCGCAGGCCCGTTGCAAAGTTGCCGCCACAAATTCCACAACCTGCAGACGGACAAAGAGAGAGACAAAGGGAGATATCTTGTCATTCTACTGATGGCTGCCAAGTACATTTGTTTCAACAAACTCACATCTACAGATCATAACCGTGCACTCGCTCATGTCATCAAAATTTGGGATTGCTCTCCTGAGGTTGCTGCCTACTCTTCCAGCTGCAGCGCCCCCTGACAAACTAGAGCTGTCTTGTGGGTCACTGAGCTTCTCCAAGGGACTGTTGAATCCACCCAACAGACGCCAAGTCAGCAGCTCCAGTTGTGGGCTAAGACTGACAACTCTCCTTCGGCTGACATCAAACCTAGATTCAGCCACGGTGATCCTGGGAACTAGGAGAGAGAGCTAGAGTCCCAGGATCATTGGGAACCGGTCCTGACTCACAGCAAGGACAGGCAAGGAACCACATGCAGTGACATCTTGGAATAACAGACAATGGGTCCGAGATACCTCAAAAGATCCCCACCCAGGGCATCCCTGAAAATTCCAGCAGCCGGATAGGAGAAGTGCAGCCCAAAAGATATAAGTTAGCCTGATGAAGAGAAGGTTAAGAGGGGACATGACAGCCATTTGAAAGGACGCCAAATGGAGGATGGAGTAAGCTTATTTTCTGCTGCTCCAGAGACTAGGACACTATGGAGCAATGGCTTCAAACTCCATGAAAAGAGATTCCACCTAAAGCTTAGGAAGAACTTTCTGCATTAAGAGCTGTTCAACTGCAATATGCTGCCTGTGAGTGTGGTGGCGTCTCCTCCTTTTTTGGAGGTTTTAAAACTGAGGCTGGATGGCCACCTGTCAAAGGGAGGGCTCTGACTGTATTCTCTTGCATGGAAAAATGGGGCTGGACTGGATGGCCCTTGGGGTCTTTTCAATCAGGTACATCAAAATAATCTCAAAATAACCACCCAAGTTATCTCTGGCCATTCTAGCAGCTGGGTAGGAGAGAGGTAGCCCAAAAGGACATAAGTTCAGGAAGCCCAGGTTAAATCAAGGTGGGCCCCACCAGACCAGACGCCCACTTCCACCAGTGTTCCACTGGGTGCTTACAGTAGCTGGCCAGCCCTGTCTTACTGCCTGTCCCCTCTGGACATGGAGCTCTACAGCAGCAGGAGTTGTTGCCCCATCATTGGCTACTCTTGAAACTCAGCCCCCAATGCCCACCGGGATCCCCCCGGCTTACCTCTGTCCCTTGGGACAGGCAGAAAACAGAGGCTGGAATTTTTATTTTTATGTACTTATTCATGTTTGGATGACAGGTCCCAAGACTCCTAAACCATGTTGGTGAGGGGATTCTGTGAGTTACAGACCAAATCCAGTAACTCTTTCCAGCTCAGGCAGAAACTGACTAAAATAGCTCTTCTTTGTTCTCCTGGCTTTGCCCCATCTCTCCTCCCTCTGGCCCACAAACTAGAAAGAAGCCATTGAGGCCAGGCTCTGATGAAACTCTGAACTTGGAACATGCCAGTTTGGCACCAGCTATATTGAAGGGGATTTTTCTAAGGGCAGGGCGCAGTGGCAGGGAGCACTTAGTAATTGAATTCTTCAGCAACTGCCACCCGGAAAAAACCAAACCCCCTTCAGGTTTCCAACCCGGACAATGATTACTTTCCTTGACAAGCTTCATCCTTCAGAGAACTCCCTAATTATCCGAGCCAGAGACAAAGCCGCCCGGGTGGGTGAGATTAAGGGTTTCTGTGCACTCAGCAAGTCTGCTTCTGCAGCAATAGACAGAGACTTTTTGCTTTGTTGCTTTCTGAAGAAAGTTTTGTACCCAAAACAGTCTCTCTCTCCCCCACCCCCTCTATTTTCCTTCCTTCCTTCCTTCCTTCCTTCCTTCCTTCCTTCCTTCCTTCCTTCCTTCCTTCCTTCCTTTCTCCCACACCCCCTCTATTTCCTTCCTTCCTTCCTTCCTTCCTTCCTTCCTTCCTTCCTTCCTTCCTTCCTTCCTTCCTTCCTTCCTGCCTTCCCTCCTTCCTTCCTTCCTTCCCTCCTTCCTTCCTTCCCTCCTTCCTTCCTCCCTCCCTCCCTCCCTCCCTCCCTTCCTTCCTTCCTTCCTTCCTCCCTCCCTCCCTCCCTCCCTCCCTCCCTCCCTCCCTCCCTCCCTCCCCCCTCTCCCCCACTTGACAGGCTTGGGGCCCCTCTAATTGGCAACCAGTCTCTCTCCCCGGCTTCCTGAGTTTTTACTGAAGCCTGAAATTAACCCAAGCCTTCTCACCCTCTGCTCTGTGTCCATTCAGCAAAGTGAAAGAGCATCTAAAGGGAGTGGGAGGGACTGGGGAGTTTCCCACTGTGGCCACCCAGGGGGTGTTTTTTTTAAAAAAGATTTTATTTTAGGAAAAAAGACATCATGCAAATATAAAATATAAATTCAAACACAAAAGCAAGACAAATACTAGCCAGACATTCAAATTACAGGACAAGGAAGCAATGTTTTACAAGACACCTAGTTATCTAAAACTTTCTCTAACAATTAAATCTATGACAGAAAATTGTTCCAAAGATCACTTCTGAGACTGTGGAGCCACTAATATATCTTTGTTATAGTTATGTTGCACTTTGGTGGATGTGTGTATTGCACTGTTGCACTGTTGTTGCTGTTGCTGCTGTGAGCGTGCAAGTTGCTTCCAATTTACGGCAACCCTAAGGGGACCCATCAGGGCGTTTTCTTGGCAACGTTTGTTCAGAGGGGGTTTGTCTTTCCTCCCCTCTGAGGCTGAGAGAGTGTGACTTACCCAAGATCACCCAGTAGGTTTCCAGAACCAAGTGGGGATAGAGCAGTCCAATGCTCAAACCACCACACCACACTGGCTCTCTACAGATAGCACAGATTTCTGTACGGTCTGATAATGTATGACTGTGCTTTACATATTGTTTAAAAATATACAGTAAATTGGGGGTGGGTAAACTTCTTTTCTTAAAAAAGGAGTGAAACTCGGGGAGCAACACAGCCTGGCCCTGGCAGAGCCCTTCCCGCCTCGACCCACCTGTGCGATGTCTGTGAACAGTGTGTCCGAGGGGCTCTCGCACAGCATGGCCACCAACTGCAGCACCTGCAGCTGCCTCTCCTGCGGCTTGAGGTGGGGGCCACAGCACTGCTCCAGGCCCAGGGGGCTTTGGTGAAAGACGGCAGACGGGACAGACGCCCTTTCGGAAGCACCTTGCCCAGCCACGTGGGTCAACTCCTGGGACGGACAGACAGAGGGAGATAAAAGAAGTCCCGAGTCACACGTCCAAGCAGGCAACGTTTCCCCAGTACGGTCTCTTTACAGAGAGGACCCAAGTCCACCTTACCTGCTGCAGTAAGGAAGATGATTTTTAAAAACCACTTTTTTAATTTAATGGGAAGAATGCATACAAGATGGAGGGAGGAGAGGACGCGAAAGGTGGAGAGGAAGACAGCACACAGATCAGCCTCTTGTCAGCATCCCACTCAGCCAAGGGAGAGAACATAAACAGAGAAGTAAAGGGAAGAGGGAGGGAGGGAGGGAAGGAGATGTGACAGATTTCTTCCCTAAGGTGTGGAGAGGAATTGAAGACTCTGAATTGTTTTAATAACAGACATATATGGAGCATTACGTTAATTTTCTGATTTTTTTAAAAAAACACACACACCTTCAGGATACAGCATCCTATAAATCACTGAGTAAGTGCAGTTAAATAATAAACCTTGAGAAGCCACAGATAGGCTCTGGAAGAAAATCAGGCTGGGTGGAAACAGACATACAAACAAACATGGGAACAGGAAAGGCCCCTTCCTCTGGAGAGAGATTATTCCCAGTTGTAAAACCCACCATTACACTTCAAACATCCTTCTGTTGACAAAACAGCCCCAGGAGAACGGGGCTTAACCGTGCGTCACCTCGGCTGCTTGGCGGAGCCTGGCTTTTTAGAAAGCAGAGCCCTCTAAGCCTAAAACTACCTTTAAAAAAATCAAAGAAAGCAGAAAGTCTGAATTTTCACAGGTTACCCCCACCCCATCTGAGGACTGGGAAAATGCTGCAACCCTGAGTGACCTGAGGGATTTGGCCTGAGGGCACCCTTGTGTTCATCCAAGCAGACATTTCCTGTCCAAGGCCGCCTATCCTTTAAATGAATGCCTTCACTCAGAACGGGTTTCAATCTGCAGTCGCAGAACCTCTCTTCCTAACTCCTGGCACTTTTCAAAAGACACCCTACCTTTAAGCAATGGAGGAAGAAGTCTCCAGCTAGGCCACTGCTCTGGTAGTGAGAGAGCAGGTCCACCAACTGCTCCAGCTGCCATTGCTCTGAGGAAACCTTCTGGTAGAGAGCCTCATCTTCATCACGGCTGCCAAATGGAAGGGCAAAACAGTTAGCAGGAGGAAACAGTGGCTTGTGTGGCACGGCCCAGCTGCGTCTCTGAAATCCCCAATATCAGCCCTTCATCCTTCCCCAAGGGAAGCCGTGGACCAAGTTCCTTCACAGAAAGGTGACCTTTTGCACAGCAAGAGCAGGCAGCTCTGATGCTACTCAAAAACAGGCCGGCATCTGAATGAGGAGGGAAGGAAGAGGAGGCAGGGAAGGCCAAGTGACCCACTAAAGAATGCAGGAATACCTGCAAACTCCCACTCCATCTATTCTCAGGTTACAAAACAGGCAGTCCTGACACAGAGATGGATAGACAAATCTAACAGAAGAAAACCCTGCAGGGTGTGGAGCCGTCAGGGTCCGTTCCTCTTGTACCAAACACAATGTACGGAACATCTCCTCTCCCTGATTCAGTAAGGCAGGGCTGAGCCAAAGCGTGACAGGTGATGCCTGGTTCTTGGACTTCTTTTTGTTGTTGGGCACTTCTGACTTATGGCACACTGTCATGGGGTTTTCTTAGCAAGATTTGATCTGAGGGGGGTTGCCCTTGCCTTCTGAGACCAAGAGAGTGTGACTTGCCCAAGGCCACCCAGTGGGTTTCCACAGCCAGGCGAGGACTCAAACTCTGGTCTCTAGACTCATGGAGTCCAACACAGACCAGGGCTGTGGGGTGACAGCACTACCTAGAGAGATCTGGCACACCAGAAACTGAGTTTCCCCAATTCTTTGCAGCCAACAGTTAGAATGCCAGCCACCAGCAGCACAAACAGGATAGGAGGGCTTGCCACGCATGACATTGAGACTCGAGTGCCAGGGATTTGGGGCTGGGAAACTGAGCCTTCTCTTCTCTTTGCTGGTTGGCTTCTTGGAGCCAAAAGCCTCTGCCTCACCTTGCCTTCCCTGTGGCTGCCAGGACTGTGGTTTCTGGTTTCAGTTACCTGAGCCTCTGGCTCAGAGCGCTTGGAAAGGCACAGAACCACCACAAAGCCCACAAAAGCGCAGGGCTCTCATCGCCCCATCTCAATGGCCCTGCTATTTCCTTCCTCTCCATCCCTTCCCAGAGTTTGGGAGTTCACACACAGATTCAGCACTTCACAGTAGATGGAACTAGCTCACACTCCAGCAATGCTGCTTGTTGCCCGTGGGAGGGGAGAGGGACTGCTTTGATGGAAGACTCCAAGAGCACATGTGCCTCTTTCCCAAAAGGGCACAGGCAAAGTTGCCCTTGTCAAAGGCAACTATTTCTGCAGCCACAAAACACAGACACATACAGACAAAGCAGGGAAGTGCGCAGACTCGTTTCTTAGCCCTTTGGTTAAGACCAAGTGAACTGTGTGTAGCGCAGACACAAAAAGCAGTCACAGAAGCTGACCTATCCTGTTGTGCCCACAAAGGAGATGTTCATCTGTGTGAGTGCCAGAAATGCAAAGGCTTGTCTTCAAAACCCCCACTGGTCCTGAAGACCAGAGAGAAAGGGGCAATAAGCCAGATGTTCACAACCACTTGACCCCATCCAGGTGGGCCTCAAGCGACTTCTGAACATTCTGTGTCTCCTTTCAGATTAGACCTCAGGCAGAGCAGCTGGCCGCCTACAGCTGGGTGGAGGGGTGGCCTCTCCCCCAGGCAAGCTCTTCTGCTGGGAAGCTGCAGGCTGTTCCTCACCTGAGAGACATTCCAACAGTGGCCACCACACCACCCTCACTGGCCACTTGGAACTGGCAGAGCGGAGGGGGCAAGCGTGTGGCTCCTCCCAGCTGTGCAAATCCTTCTAGAACAGAGAGCGCCGTCTGCCTCTCGCTCTTCTCCAGGAACCAGAGCAAGATCTCCTGGCACGAGGTGCTGCGTGGGAAGAAGCCATGCCGTGAGTGAGTGAGAGAAGTGCCTCTAGGAAGTCCGGTGGAGGAGAGAAACAGGCTAACTGGAACGGGACTGGGCTCAAGAGAGCTGCCTGCATTTGTTTCAGGTTTTCTATGTTGCTCTGCATCCCATTTCTAGGGAGAAGATGGAGTAGAGGGTGATTATCCCTCTTCCAAAACGCTTGGGACCAGAGGAGTTTTGGTTTCTTTCAGACTCTGGAATATTTACATATACATAATGGGACATCCTGAAGACGGGACCCAGGTCTAAACACAAAATTCATTTATGTTTCATATACACCTTATACAGATAGCCTGAAGATAATTTTAAACAATACTGTTAATACTGTACTGCTCTTTCAATGCAGGGCCCACTCTTGCATCAGTTTCTCTCCTCTTACCTTCTTCCTGTGAGGAACGATGGAATTATGGAGGCTCATGTGGGATCATGCACATGCACGGTCCCAACTGGGGCTCTCTAATTCCTTCAGGTTCCCTATAGGAAGAAGACTGGGTTCTCCACAGAAGTAGCAGAATTCATCCACCCCCAGTTATAGTCCGGCTGTCTGGAACACTGAAGGCACACACTACTTCCTGCTGTGTAAGCTCCTTGCGGTAGGACTTCTGGCCTTCAGATATGGAAGCAGACAGCCCCAAGCACTGCCTTGGTTCTCAGTTAAGCAGAAGGCCTGCTCCAAACAAGCCACCCCAAAATAAGCACAAGAAAGCCTCCCTTCAAGGCTTTTACCTGATCCCCAACCAGGGAGCTTTATCTTGGAAAAGGGATGAAGCACGAACTGCAGAATTCCCCACTCTGGACCATACTTCTTACCGTAAGAAGGACACGTTCTGCTTTGTAAAACACCAAAGGGAAAAGATGACTCCCAGGACACCTTGCAGTGAGCTCAGCAGCACGGGTGAGGGTTCATTGCCAACCACATACACCTGGAAGAAGAAGGAATGCAAGGCTGTGGATGGATGGAGGAAGAAAGGAAGGAAGGAAGGATGGACAGAGAGCAAGGGTGTAGAACCTTTGTGGCACTAGATGATTTGGACTCCCAGAAGCCCGAGCAAGCACAGCCAATGTTAAGGAATTGTGGAAACTATAGTCCAAACATCTCAAGGTCTCCTTCCTTGCTCTGGAGACACCTTAGACCTTCATGGCAGCAGGGACCCGGCTTTCTTGTTTAGCTGTAGGTCCAGACGTCATGCTTTCCACAAGCTGTGCAGGACCAAGAGGAGCAATTTTTTCAGAAATTCTGAGACCCGGAACCATTTATTCAGAGCAAATGAGAAGCAGATTTCTCCAGTCAAAAAACGAGAACACAACATAAATGGCCCCTTGTTTGTGCCTGGACTAATCCCCCTTGGAGCCATCCTTCCTCAAAAAATCAGAATCATTTGTAAGCCAACGTCCCTTGGTCGATATCTCGAAAGGGGTCTCCCGGTCTAGAATCAAATGATGTCTGTTGCAGCTGCTACTGCAAGGTTTGCAAACACAGGCCTGCCATCTTAATCTCCCTTGCGTGCCAGGATTTGAGAATGCTGCGCTTGGAGAGGAATCTACCTGCTGCTTCCTGCAGCAGGAACACCGCGGAAACAGAGACGGGCCTCTTGGGCCCACTTCTGCTGGCTGGCTCGTTAGAACAGATCATTCCCGCCCAAGATGCTGCCAAGCAATCACAGCATTTAAAGACTCAGACATCCGAGCTGTCTGCCAAAGATCTCATCGCAGGCTGCATGCAGCAACCTTATTTACCAAACGGGCACTGACCCCAGAACTTTGGACTTTCCCCAAGGGAGGCAAACAAGCTGAGCCTCGGCACATGGAGAGAAGCTGCTTTGCTCACAGCTGCACCTACTGGCTCACCTAGCACCTGTTGAACTAGTCACCCTCTTGCCCTTCATGCTTAAAAGGTAGCACTGTACAAACACAGCTCTTTCTCTGCTCCATCGAGACTGGGCACCTCCCCAACACCTCTTCATTCTTGCCACTTCAAACTCAAAAGATTGGCAGTCCCACCTTGACCCCATCAGATAGCAGCGAGGCAACCTGGGTTTGAGTTTCCTTCCCCTGGACTGGATCTGCCGGTCCCTTCCCATTTCCCACACCAAGACAAAATTGTACACAGAGCTACAAAGCAGGACAGCCATACTTCATTTCATCTCTTTCTGCTTGCTTGGCAAGCTACTCAATCGCTGCCTTCTACACCAGACTGCTGACTGGCCCATACCGCAATTGTGACTTCTTGGTTGAGACTCAGTAATTATATTTCTTGACAATGATTTTGAAAAATGGATGATGATTGCCTGACAGGGTGATGCTTCCAAAGCAGAAGGCTCACTGTGCCATATGAGAGGAGGACTCACTCCCAGTGGAACAGAGCATGAAGGGCAGTGCTGGGGACACACACAAACTGTGATCCTACGCAGGGATGCTCCGACACTGAAGCAGTGTAGGAGGAACCTCCCCCAGCTTCAAAGTAAATGCCTATCAGCATTGCCCACATAAGAGGAAATGTGGGTTGGAAGGAGCCTGGATTGGAAAGGCTGGCCTGTGCAGGGTGAACCCCCCTTATCCAAAATGTTTGGGACCAGCAGTGTTCCACATTTTGGATCTTGGAATATTTGCATATACATAATGAGATACCTTGGACATGGTACCCAAGCCTAAACACAAGATTCATTTATGTTTTATATATACCTTAAATTGTTGTAAATTGTATATTGCTGCTGCATAATTATTGTAAATTACATACCATTCTTTCAACGCAGGGTCTGCTCTTTTATCAGTTCTTCACCTCTTGCTTTCTTGCTGTAGGGAACAGGAGGGAATTATGGAGGCTCACTTGGGACCGGCGTGCTGAGCACAGAAGTCTCTCAGTCAGCTTGGCACCATTTCTCCCCCTCTCAGCTCACTAGAGGGAGCCCCCATAATTCCCTGAGGTTTCCTGCAGAAAGAAGACTGGATTTTGCTTTTCCAAAGCTTAGAGTTTGGGAGGATTTAAGATTTCCTGATAAGGGAGCTCAACCTGTATAAGAGTGAGCCCAAAGTCGGCCAAGAGAGATGGTGAAAAAGGGAAGTCACGCCAAGGCTGTTAAAGGGAAGCAGTGGGCAACAAGCTGCCACCCAAGCATTCCAGACAGAGGGTATTATGGGATGCGAGCATTCACATTTCTTCTTTTACACAGGGGGTCCTGGAATGGAACCCCCACATATGCAGAGGGGAGGGCCCACTGCAATACAGAGCCTGTTGTCAAGTGAGCCCACAGTTATATTGTTTCCCTTATGACTGAGCAGAAGAGATTCTCTGGGGCCACTCACAACAGAGAGGTCACTCTAAGCAATGCACACACATTCACGGATGCTAGATGCTGTACCACACTGCAGGGGGGTTAGACGTTGTACCTTAAACACATTTTCCACACATGAGCTGAGTTCTTCTTCCGTCACCAACACTGTCGCTGCTGGCAGGTCTTCCAGTGGCATTTCTGGAAAAAAAACAAGAGAAAAGGATGTTTGGAATTCAACAGAAACAACCAGGGAATTGTGACTCAACAGTCACAACCAAAGCATTGGACTAGGACACTGGGAAACCAGGGTTCAAATCCCTCTGCTCTAAAGAGAACACTCTACCTTAAATAAACAGTTTTGTTCTGAGGAACAATTAAAACTCTTGCCCTGTTACACAAAGGTTTTGACAAAAGGGTGGAGTCAGGGCAAAGTGCTACTGGAAGGGCGCCTTGTAGGATTGGAACTGCCACGCCAACCTGAGAGAGAGTAAAGGGCCTGTCACAAAATGCTTTTATGCCTAACAAAAGGAAAGTGTTTTCACAGCTCAAGGGGACAGAGGAAAAGTGGCTGTGAAGAACCCAGCTGCTCCCCCTTCTGAGATTGCCCCATCCTCTGGTCTCATCCAGACAGCTGAGAGATGATGGGGAGCCATTACCTTCTGCATCCAAGCAGCGCAGGAGGGGCCTGACCAAGGGGCGCAGCAGATACTCCTCTGCCTGCTGTGGGTGCTCCCTCGTCATGGTCAGGACAGTCATGGTGGCCACCCGCTGGAACTGACGTGCCGTCAGCTTATCCTGAATGAGGAAGAGTTGCAGAACCTGGAAAAGAAATGGCACACACGCATTCCTTCCCTTTGCTGCCTGGTACTGTGTTGGCATCCTTGGTCTCAATTGCCAATTTATTCAATTTGTAGCCCACCTTTCTCCCAATGTAGGAACAAAAGCAGATTGCAATATAAGTTGAAACAAAATGGCTAAAAAAAAATATCCTGCGAACTCCTGGAGTTTGTAGTCTGGTGAGGCACCAGAGCTCTCTGGCTGAGAATTCTAAATATCCCTCCCTAAACCACAAATCCTAGGAGTCTACAAGATGGCACCATGGCAGTTAAAGTGGAATCATAGCACTATAATTGTGTAGCAGGAAAGAGCCGTCCTTACCATACCAATTTCAAGCTAAGAAACATCTCACTCAGCACAACTGACCAAACTTAAGCTCCCTGTGTTAAGCTAGTCCAATATGAACTGGAGTGGGCCAACCACCTATCACTTTATTTATATCCTGCCTTTCTCCCAAGCTGAGACTCACGGTGGCTTACAACACAATAAAACACCTCCAGATAAAAAAACATGCAAATTTAAGATGAAGTAGTATTAAATAACAACAGAATTAAAACCAACAGAAAATTGAGAACATCAGTAAATGTTCCAACCCGACATCTCTGCTCAGGACCCAAGCATCACTGCCTAATGCCAAAGGCAGCTAAGGGCATACCTGGGGACAAACCCGCTGGCAATAGTCTTCCAGGGACAGAGACTGCTGAGGACAGGAAGAGAGGATCCTGGCCACCGCGTCGCACTTCCGCCAGTCTGCTGCTGCTGCTTCAGCACTGCTGCCTCCCACGGCCCCAGCTTGAAAAGAAGATAGACTCCATGTTAGTCTCTATCATGGCAGCCCCAGTGAGAAACAGGACGCGGGATGAGACAGTGCTCCATCTGAGTGCAAAGGGCTCTCCTTTGCTTTGAGCCTCACTCACCTCCAGCTCCTTCCAAGATGCCACGGACCACAGCTTGAACACCTCCAGGTCTTAGCAGCCTCTCAGAGAGGAGCTGCCCACAGAGACGCCGAAGCCAGGCAGGGGCAGGAGCGAGGGAACGCTCCCTTTCATGCCCATGAGACTGGGAGCCCGGAAGGAAGACAGAAGGGAAGAGAAAGGACATTGCTATGGATGAGGCCCACCAGCAAGACACAGTCTAGAGAGGATGACCTCTTCACAACCCACCCGGAGGGGCCTTCAACTGGATGAGGCACCAGGTGGGGGAGCAACTCTCCTGCTTCTCAGCAGTACAGGCAGGGTGGTTCCCAATGAGGAGGGGTTCTCCAAAATAAGCAGAACTGGAAAATATTTCCAGAAGATTTTTCAAAGTTCTAAACATCTGATTCAGCACATGTGGTTTAACTACTGTATACAATCACATTCAAAGCTTTATGTGGAAATTATTTTATTGGAATATCTGTAATAATATAATATTAAGGGATGGGCTATCCAAATACATTTCCCAAACGTGCATCTTTTTTAATATCGGGAAAATGTCCTTTGCAGGCCTTTCTGGCAGATTACCTACAGGCCTTGGATGTGCGAAAACGGCTAAGGGCCAGGAAGCTTGGAAATTTGGAAGCTGTCTTGCCCTGAGTCAGACCTCTGGCCCATCTAGGCCTGGCGTGATCACACTCAGCCCTTTGGGTTCTAATCTTTGCTATATTGACTTGGGGAAGAACCAGCGTGCGTTTTCTGCAAACAAGGCAAGTGGCCTTGAACTGGTTGGAGGGTTCTGGGAGCTGCAGTCCAAAACAGTTAATTTTCTCAAGACCTCATACCACTTCAGACATTCTAAGCCACGTGGCCCCGTGTTCCATATTCCACCCCTTTAATCCCACCTTCTCTCATCAGCTGCTTTAACAATGTAGCAGAAAAGATTCTTACAGGAAGCTTCAACCTCAGCAGAGATTGATTCCTGACTTACCTGTTTGGATCCACCTTGAAGAATCAGCAACTCCCGGACCACCAGTGGCTGGTAAACTCTGTCCAGAAGCCCCCGGACAGCCTCCCTACAGGTGTTTCGCTCTTCTTCAGTCAGGCCCTGAAAAATTCCATTAAGAAGACATTATAAGCTTTTGGCTCCCTCTAGGGAGCAAACAGCAACTTTATTTTGAGTGGGAAGCATCTAATATGTGGGAAGGAAGTGGCTGACCCCCTTCCCCCAGGCCATTTCCACACTAGCCTGTTATAGCGCTATTAGCCCACTTTCAATATCCTATAGAATCCTGGGGTTTGCAGTTTCGGGAGAGGTCAGATTCCATAGGATGTTGAAAGTGGAATAGCAGCACTATAACAAGCTAGTGCGGAAATGGCCCTAGTTTTACATCAAAATATCCCATCTGCTTGTGTTTTTCCCCTTGCGGAGAAAAAGATGTAGGGCATGCTGTATCTTTTCTCTGTCTCCTTATTTCTCTATGTGGGGGATGGGTAGGAGTAAGAATTTCTCTTCAAAAGCAAGGGAAAGCATTAAGCAACCCTTCTTCAACTCCAGAACCCCTGAACACAGGTTGTTGTTTTTTTTTTAAAGAAAACATCACTCCACAAAATCTGGATTGACTTATCCACAAGTCAGTGGTAGAAACGGATGACAACAATGATGCTGGCTAGATGAGCTCTGTGCTCCTGGCTATTTTGGGTGCCTGAGGTGGACAGAGTGGCAGTGGTCATTTTTAATAGGTGCTTACTGTATGTATGTATGTACGTATATGTGTGCGTGTATGTGTGTGTGTGTATACAAACACACACACATCCTATCTGTATATGTATAGATGTAGACATTTTAAGATCAGCAATACAATTTATACCCCCACTTTTGCAACACCTCAAATAAACAGATCCTCTCCTTCTCTTTAGCAATTCCTAAGTATACCCCCTCTATGCATTTTTAAAAGGAGAGGAGAAGATTTGTTTGTTATAAGCCCCTTAGTTTTATCCTCGACTTACCCATGGGTCAGAGCAAAATCCATAATTTTGGCCCCCAAACCTGCCCTTGACTTATACACAAGTATATACAGTACTCCTTAATTCATTACTTCATTTTGGGGGCAGGGATGCTTTTGGCTCTTCATCGGGATCCCGGAGGATCCTGCAGGCAGAAAATTGGCCCCAGGCCAAGTGCAGTGGCCCATCCCTACTTTATATGGATCCTAGATGAGAACTCACCACCAGCTCCTTCTCTGGCTTTGCTTCTTCCCCCTTCCTCCGTGCTGGGCAGAATCCAAGCTGGGACAACCCAGCCAAGAGGTCCCCAAGGTGCCGTGTGAGAACGAGGCTGCCCAGCGAGGGGTGCTCAGCAACCTCCACCAGGCCTGTGCAGGTGGCATAAAGCTTGTCCATGGCACTGGGGAGGGAGCCAGTTGAGACAACCTCTTGAACCAGGGCACCGAACTCTGTCCTGCATCTGAGGGGAAGCCCAACACCTGGCAAGAGGTGGGGGCAAAGGCCTAAGGTGACCACAAACTGCAGGGCCGCCTGGACGGTCTTCTCCTGAGCAATGCTGAGGGTGTCAGGACTCAGAGGAGGCGCGGCCTCGGGGGTCTTGGGGTTCGGCGGAGGTGGCCGATAAGTAGCTGCCAAGACGGCCATGGTCTGTTTGAGGCAGAGCAGTAAGACCAAAATGTGGCAAGTGAAAGTCCAAGGCACATCTGAGCAGGGAGAAAGCCGCTGGCCTTGACGGGAGATAACCTCTGTCCTCAGCCTCTGCAGGTCACTCCACTGAGGGTCCCGAGCCAACTTCTCTTCCAAACTGGCCACGCTGAAGCGCAAGGATTCCAGCAGAGCTGCCCGCTTTGCTTCCTGGAGGCTGCCTTGGCCTGTCCAAAGAAGGAAAGAGAAAATGAACAAACGAGGCCAGCAATGGCTACATGTTACCTGTAATATCTATTAAAATATTTACATTCCACCCTATGTCTGAGGATATCTGGGTAGCATACAATCAAATCAATCTATGATAGCAAATAACAGGAATTTAAAAAGACTATACAGACCCTTTCACACTAGATGGATATAGCACCATGATACCACCTTAACTGTCATAGCTACATCTTATGGAATCCTGGGATTTGTAGTTTGGTCAGAGGCACTAGAGCTGTCTCTGAACATTCTAAATTCCCCTCCTTCAACTGCAAATCCCAGGTTTCCAGAGGATGGAACTATGGCAGTTAAAGTGGAATGACTGCGCTGTAATGCTGTAGTGTGAAAAGAATATTTTAAAAAATCCCTTAAAACCACACAATTTAAGCCCCATTAAAAGAACCCGAAATAATTATAGTGATTCTTGCACATCTTTGGTTCTCCAGACGCTCATGCCTCCAACTCCCAGAAGCTGCAGCCAAAGGCAAAGGCTCAGCGGGAGCTGAAGTCCAAAGACTCTTGAGCGCCAAAGTTTGCAATGCTTGAATTACAGTAGCAGATGCAACCAGGCCTTGGATACCAGTTGCTGGAGAAATCACGCCCCACCGGAACACAGTCCAGTAGCATCTGGAGGACCACTCTGGAGGACAGAAGGCTGGAGAAGGGCTGCAACTTCTGGGAGTTCTGATCCAGCCTCCAGTGGCCAGAATACTTGACTAGGAGCTGAGAAATCCCGGTTCTGGCCCCCGGCAAGCTCTGCAATTCACTGGCGCACACCGGGCCAATCAGCCCCCACTTCTGTCAACCTGACCCGCCTCGCAGGGCTGTTGTGTCAATGTTCTGGGGAACAGGAAAGCCACGCACAGTGCCTTGAGCTCCCTGGATGTCCAACGGGGTGGCGGATCAGTTGATGGCGGATTCTGGGGAGCGTCTTCCAACAAAACGACATTCCCCAGAAGTCTGGGGAGGCTAGTGCTGTGTGTGTGTGCATATGTGTGTACACACACACACACACACACACACACGCACGCACGCGACTGTCAGCTAGCCTTCAGGAGCAGGGGATTCTGGGAGCTCCGAGGGAAACGGGGGATTCCGGGAGTTGTAATACAAACGTGCAGCTCTTCTGAACTTCTGATGCAGAGCACGAACAAGCAGGCAGCCTGGCGCGTACGCACCAGGACAGGCCGACCTCCACGGGGAGGGAGGGAGGGAGCGAGCGCCCACCACGCCCCACCGCCCCAGCCGGCCTGCCCGCCCGCCCGCCCGCCGTCCCCCGGGCCGGCCCCCTCCCCTCTCACCCGCAGCGGTGGCGGCATCGGTTCTCTGCAGGAGAAGCCCCAGGGCCTCGATCGCCCGCCTCAGCACCGCCCCGCTCCCGGCCATGCGCCTCTCTCCCTCTACTCAAGGCGGCGAGGAAGGCGAGCCGGCCGCCATCTTGGGGAGGAAGGCGCCGCCGCCGCCATCTTGGGGAAGCCGAACGGGGAAACGAGCGGCAGCGAAATCATATTGGGGAGGTCAGAGCATGCGCAATGTGGGGCGCAGGCCTCTTGAGAAGGTCGGGAAGAGGCGCTGGGGCCGCCGCCATTGTAGGAAGGTCAAGTGGAGCATGCCGAGCTAGGAACTTGAGCGCTGGATTCTCGGCTCGGGCTGAGAGATGGTGTCTGAGGGGATTCTGGGAGTTGTGGGGGGGAAAGTAACTTTTGCAAACTGTTAGCTGCACAGAGAACTTTTCTTTCATTGTGGCGCGCAATGCAGTTGCACTAGTTCTATGGTGGCTGAAAAATTCTGGGAGCTGTAGTTCCAAAATAATGATTTTATTAGGCTCTGTTTGGTGGAAGCGTGCTGGCCATTTCTTTTTCATTGCTGTTGGTATGTGGGGGGGCATCAGAGCTCCTTTGCACGGTAGGGAGTGCAGTTAGGACGTGCTTAGGGTAAGGAATGAGTCTTTCAGTAATGGTTTGTTATGTTGCAGCTTGTTTAGTCTGATTTAGTTTGGGCTTAGTTACGCACGTGTAAAGTTTGTGTTGGTGTGTTTTCTCCTGTTTTTCCCCTTTTTCTGTTGTTAGACATTGGTTTGTATCTTTTGCAAAAACTAACCAATATTAAATCTCAAAAAGGAAAAAAAAGCCTCTCTGCAGGGCTTTCTTGGTGGTGATAATTCATTTGTGGACTGACAACCACCACCACATTCATTTCCTGCCCAAGCACAGCCCTCTTACGGTCATAGACCTTTTTTGTTTTGATTGTTACGTGTTGTTTTATAAGTTCCATCTCACTTTTGTAGCTGGTCCTGGAAATTCTACTCAAGCACATACGCGCGTGCGTGTGTGTAATATAGATATGGTATGCGCTCAATAATTTTTGGCATTAATTTTTGGCATTACTTTTTTTGCACCAATTTTAGGCTGGAGGTCTAAATCTGATATGCATCCTCTCCAAGAAATCCATGCATTGCCAAGATTGCTGCCACAGGTCTATGGAGAGTCTATGGAGTAACAGATGCAGCCAATGTTTTGTAGCAGAGAGAAGCTCCTCTTTCTTCCCTCATCAGTATCAGGATGGGAAGGCCATTTTCAACCCCTGCAAGTTTCTGAGGCACTTTAGATCTCTTCCTTGTCCTGGAGAGAAAGCCAAAGCCATGGAAAAACAGAAGTTTTTATGTATTTGTCCAAACAGCAAAACACAAGAAGCTCCCTTAAGCGGATGCGATTTATTTATCACAGAGGCCTTGCCTCGTATAATTCCCAGTTACAAGCAAAGACAATTAGTTCTCAGCCTCCTCTTATCTCTTGAAGTGCTACGAATAGGAGGGTGTACGCACTGAACAGTTACGGCAGTTTCATACCATTTCTGCTCCTCTGGTTCTTTCCCATGGAATTCTGGAACTTGTAGTTTGTGGAGTGACTTCAAATCCTCTTTTGTAGCATTGCAGTTCAAGGGAGCTTGACTGAATCTCTCCACCAGAGAATTCTATATACCTCAACCAAGCTATATAAATCCCAGGATTCCATAGGGTGGGACCTATGGTATGAAAGTGGTATGAAAACTGTTATAAACTGTAGTGCAGACATACCCTGTGACCTAACTGTGGTGTTGACTCTTCTCTGAGCAAGATAACCCTTCTACCCATTTCAGGCTGTATTGAGAGACCTTCAGAGAACACTTCACATGTTTCTCTTTTATGGGCCAATCTTTCCCACTTCCAGAATAATTGCCAGGCAGAAAAAGGTGGAAATATCAAAGGTTGACCCATTAATGCATGGAGAAAATGACATGCAGTGACTTAGCAGAAGATGAAACAAAGAGGGAGCACACTTTCTTCTGCATAGATTTTTTTTAAGAAAAGCTTTTTATTAACATTTTTTTAAAAATCCACAAAAAAAGGTTGTAAATATATAATGGCTTTTGTGATTGGAGCAGGGAGGGATGCTCACAGCATATATTTAAAAAAGAGAGCTGAATATACAGATCAAAAAGGGAAGAAGGCACTTACTAAAACCCCAACACCATTTGATTGTACCGTAATTATATAATCAGCATCAAACACTGGAAAACAGGTATCAGGAAACAGTTGGCACATTGACCAGGACGACCATTAATTTTTTCAAAAAAAATTGATTGTTTGAAAATGCACTGGAAGGAAATGGACGTCATATTTGATTCTGTTTTTATACGTCACCAGTTCTATAATGTACCAGCGTACAGAAAGAGGCAAGACAAGGTGACAAGGGCTGAAGCTAGGCTTCAGATCAGAGCCGGGAGAAGTTCCTCTGCTTTGGAGCAACATCTCCCAAAGCCTATCGGCTGTGCTAGCTAGGAATTCTGGGAGTTGTAGTTCAAAAAAAGGCTTTCGGCATAGTTAAGACTGTCCATGAAGAATGTGAAAAATAATATGAGGAGTCAAAGTAAGCTTGGTTTGTGGCCATTTCCTCACTAGACTGTTATGGTGCTATTATTCCACTTTCAACCTCCTGTGCATGTCTGGGGTTTGTAGTTTATTGAGGCCCAAGAGTTTGCTGGCTGCGAATTCTAGAGCCCCCTCCCCATACTGCCAAAACCAGGATTCCATAGCATGTTGAAAGCGGAATAGCAGCACTATGCAGTCTAGTGCGGAAATGGCCTTTGTGTGTTAGAAGGACAAGAAAAGAATGGACAATTGGCTAATTTTAAAGCAGGAGGACAAAGGCACTTTAGACTAGTTAGTTCAGAAACCCCTAAAAAAATTCCAGTAAAGATGCAGTGGAGGCAAAATGCCTCAGGAACAGATAATCCAACTTGCTCCCTTACATACATCTTGCTTTTATTCTCTGTTAACACATTTAGTCAGCTGTAATTTCCGGCAAGTTCAGCAGGACTTACTCCTGAGTAGAGACAGACGGCTGTGTTTACTCTGCACTCACACAGCCCTTAAACGAAAGAAGGCCCCCACAATGTGCAATCAAAGGAAACTGAATTCTGAAATGTGCTGCACCTCTTCGTATAATTCTTGCATGACGTCCTGATGGAACTTCCATGGTGCAATTCCTTTCTGAGTATCAAATTTCAGATTTGCACTACACCTGTACAAGAAATGCCAAGCACCCCCAGCCCACCGAGAATCATCTTTGGTTAGTGCTCTGGAAATCACAGTGCTTGAAGTACTTAAAGTGCATTGCTTGTTATGAAAGAGATGCCCAAAAAGTTGATTTCAGAGCTTATAAGTGGGCAGCATTTCACTGAACTGCAGGGCTTTGAAGCTGGCAAAATATACTATGCCAAAAATATTCCTTACACTTGAGCCGATGCATTACCAAAAAAAATTCCTATTTTTAATTATTATTATCATCATTACTGTGATCCTACAAATCAGGCCTGCTTTATTTCTCCCATTGCAAATGTATTTTTACCTGCACTTTTTTCTTGTTACTTGTGTTCTGTTTCTCTATGAGATATTTCTGATTTTGCAACGTGCAGTCAAGTATTATACTAACCAGAGGAGGTACAGGTAAGTAAAGGGAGAGAGGATGAAAAATCAGAATAGCTTTGAGCAGGAGTTCCCAGCAGTTTGCTAAACCTCCTCCTTTGGTGAGTCAGGGTGAACAGAGACAATTTGTGAAAGATGCCAATTTCTGTGCCTTTACATTCCATCTTCTTGGAGGGATGTCTTCTGCTCAATGGATGCTCGTGGTTCTTTGTGTAATGAAAAGACTGTTCAGCTCATAATGGTTCCTCTTAAGTTAGAAGCTTCAATATGAGACACTTGTCACAGGATGCTTACAATCATTACACGGTCATCTGAATCCGCTGCAAGAGCGACCGGCATTTGGAAGAAGGTATCTTTAGTTGGGTGCTTTGTGGCAGCTTATGGAAAGTTCACCACAAGCGGCCAATTGTCAGCTGCTGGGAAAAGGTGGTCTAACCTCTCATTTTCTCAGTCTCACCCAAAATGAAACCACTGTGATAATCTCCATCACATCTAGTCTTCCTCCTCGCCCCCTCCGTACATGTCGGCCAGCTTCTTGAAACGGTTCCCCCAGTCGTTCAGGTAGTCGTAATCCTGATCTTGGTCTCCGTCAGAAGAATTGAGGGAGCTGAGTGAGGTGGCTTCCGAACCGTTGCCTTCATAGTCAAACACCAGCAGAGAATCGTAGGGGGGTGCCGTGGGGTCTGTGTCAGCCGCCTTCAGGTTCTGTGGCAGTGAGGGAAAGAAGCACCCATTAAGTTCGCTCAACAGAGTGGTGGCACCCTATCATGGCCATCTTCAGAGACCTGAAGGGCCATCCGGTAGAAGGAGGAGATAATATTTATTTATTTATATCCCACTTTCTTCCCAGTCCAGGACTCAAGGCAGCTTACAAATGTTCATAGAATCATGGGGGTTCCCTTCCCAACTGTAAGATTCTTTGATAAATGGCCACTGCCTCCCAAGAGTGAAGAGAGAACAGCTCTCCAAAGAAAGGCAGCTGCACTTCAGAGACTCCAGCTAGCAGAGACTGAAGCCAGGTGAAGGTACTGGGGAACCCTGGAACGGTTTCGGAAATAGGATCTGTGCACACCTGTGAGCTATACCAGGTGCAACGAAATAGGAAAATCAGATAAATGGGAAAAATATAAGTACAATGGGCGAGGGCATGAAAGGTCTTCTTAGGTGAACTTTTGTGAGATTGCAACTTCAGTGAGACAGCCACCTAGATTCCATGCCTTTTTACTCAGTTACTGAAGTAACGCAGAAAATTTGGACAGAAACTTTGACCATTCAGGAGGAAAAGGAACTACACCATGAGTCATGGACCCCGAGACTATGAAAAATTTGGAGCAACTTCTCCAGGTTCTAATCATTAATCTCTACTCCTCATGTGGCCAATAAGGGGAGTGGCTTTTGGCTCTATTGAAATCCCTCAGTACCATCCTAATCGACAACATCTCCGACAGAAGATAGATCTGTGACTCTTAGCGTTCTCACCATTTTCCTCCTATATGATGTTTAACAACTTTGCCTGTTGAAGAAGCCAGTGAAGCTTCAAAAGCTTGCATAATGTATTTTACGCTTTGGCGTTGCCTCCCCGCAAAACGTTATCGCTGCTTATGGATTTTGGATATTGTTGTGTTTTGCTGCACAGCCAACATGGCTAGCCTTGAATGGTTTGCTCCAAATGGAAGCACAGATATTCCAGCCCTGGCTGCAACTCTCCCTCCCCAATTCCCCCTCACCTCATCAATGAAATTGCCTATCTCGTCGGGGTTGGCGGGGCGTGGGCGGTACTGCGGAGCCGGCATAAGGGTTGGGGCGACATCATTGCGGGTGATTTCAGGGCGGGCATCCAGGCCCCGATGCAGTTGGCTCAGGTCATAGTCCTAGGAGAGAAAAGGGGGCGGTCAGGAAACAGATCCTGGAGGTTTGGGGGCACAAGAAAGAGCCAGCTGATTACGTGGCTTGTTGTTGTTGTTATTGTGTGTCTTCAAGTTGCTTCTGACTTATGGCGACCCTATCGTGATGTTTTCTGGGGCTGAGAATGTGTGATGCACCCAAGGTCACCCAGTGGGTTTCCATGGCCAAGCGGGGAATCAAACCCTGGTCTCTAGAATCAAAGTCCAGCACCCAATACACCACACTGACTCTCTTTAGTCAGACAAAAATTAGGAGGGAGGAAGAGCAGAAGGGCAGGATCTGAATCCTTGATCTTCTAGGGCAGGAATCCAGATCCTTGAGCCCTCCCTTTTCCTCTTATGACTAGATCTGTGTGTTTGTATTTAACATGCTGGGAGTCGCTGGTGAGATAGGCTTATCTGCTCTTCCCCTGTTCTCTCTGTCTCTCTCTCTCTTTTTGCTGTTCATGCATGCTCAGTACAAGATTCTGGGGGCAGCGGCTGTCTCCCTTGCCTGTTCTATGCAGGCACACACAGCTACTGCAGGATCAGCCACAGCAACTCAACCCTGAGCATCTAATAATAATAATAATAAAATTTATTTTTATCCCGCCTCTCCCAAATGGATCGAGGCGGCATTGCAGAACATATAAATATATTAAAACATCAAAATGTAGCCCACCCTCTCCACCCACCAACCCTACCATCCCCCTAACACACTATTAAAACAGATTAAAATAAAATTAAAACTAAAAATTAAAAACAAAAACAATTAAAAACAATTAAAAACAAAGGGACAATTGATGAGAGGCAGTGGAACACTAGTCTGGGAAGCATCTGTTTCTCCAGCTCTCCTCCAGCAGCCTCCCAGGACCAATGCTGCCAAAAAACTTCCAGCTAGGCAGAGGATGAGGAGGAAAAGGGAGGCTGGGCAGGCATGAAAAGCCTTGGTGAAAAAAGAGCTTCACTATCAGAAATGTGCCTGTGCGTGATTCATCAAACCAGAGCCTTCAGGGGGAAAAAATCCAAACTCAAGAGAAACAAAGTGGATGGAAGCAGCTTGATCAAAGTCAGCCTCACCAAGAGCCCCACAGATGTGTTGGGTACCACCATTCCCATGATCCCCAGTCCACATATCAACTGTCCAACACATGTGAAGGATGCACAGTACAGTAAATAAATAACACCCCGGAGAGCCACCTGGTCCTCTTCTCCGCCGCCTTCTTCGTCATAATAATAGACGTTGTCCCGCGTGTCGTCCTCGGGCGGAAGCAGCGGCTCCTTCACCACCGTCCTCCTCCTCACAAAGAGCAGCAGCAGCAGAAGCAGGACTGGAAGGCAAGAAGGTTGCGGAGGCAAAACGTGAGGAATCTCAGTGGACGGCGAGGGAGAGCGCCACAGGGCAGACAGCTGGGCACGCTCTTCCCCAGAGGATGGGGGTCCCTGGCCCCTTGCGGTGCCCACCAAGCGCCCACGGAGGCTCCTTGTCAGGCCCCCCTCCCTCGCACTCTAGGCAGTGCTGCAGAGTAGGCTTCTTCAGCCTTGCACATTCACACCCAGGGAAAAATGCGCGGCGCAAGGAGATGCCTTTTGCAATACTCACTCAGAAAGCCAAGGATCCCGCCTAGGATGCCCAAAATGGCCGGGATCCCCATCCCGCCGGCAATGGCGGCCCTCCTCTCACAGTTCTGGGCGGTCCCCTCACAGTCACACACTCGGGCTTTTACTATTGTCGTCTGGGACAGGCCCTGGCCGTCGCTCAGCTTGAGGGCGATGTTGTAATCTCCGGGCTCTAGCTGTTTGGTCAGGCGGAGGGTCAGGGTGTCGTCTGCGGGAGGAAGAGAGGAGCCACCGGGGCAGCAAAATTAGGGCTGGGAACCCTGGCGACCAAGAACATCACTTTGCCCAGAAAGGGGAAAGCAAAAGCCTCTGCTTCACTTCACTTTTTTGCTTCAAATAAGCAAAACTTTTAAAACTCATGCGGGGAGGGCACTGGGAGAGGATTTGTGGTGCTGAGAAATTGGGCTGGGAGCAGTCCTTAGCTGGCAAGGGAGCAGCTGGTGGACCAGAGGTGGGTTTTGAAAGGGCTGCGCAGCCTGACTGGAGCCACCGAAAAGGAAGGTTTCGAAGCACCTGGTGCGGGGTGGGGGGGGTGCAGGGGTTGAGGAAACTGCAAATTAAAATCTTTGAAATGTGAAACCTGCAAATGCGGAGGGCCCACTATACAACTAACAATTAATGAGGAAGAGGCACTAAGTACATTCAGCATAATAATCTGCCACGGTTCAGTCTGAGAAGCAGTTTTGCTTCCTCTCTGGCAAGAAGGAGGCTCCGAACGAAGGTGGAGAAAGAGGCACCTCCCGCAGGCCCCATAGGAGCAGGGGTAACCCCGTTTTCCTCCTGCACTCCCCCCAGCTTACCGCCATTCATCTGGACGGTCCAGTTGGCGCTTGATCCCAGCTCCAGCTTTGCAGAGAAGGGCCCAGTGTTTGGAGGGAGGTCCTTGTCCACGACGCTCAGCACCTGAGGTTCTGGCTTCCAGCTGCAGATGTCGAAGACTCGGGGCTCTGGTTCCGGCCCGTTGTCGTTCACATCCTCAAGGTGTACCAGGAGGGTCCCTGTACCTGTGGCCGGTGGCGACCCTGGACAGAAACAGCAGAGCATCCCAATGACGGGAAAATGGGTTTTTAAAGTGGTAGATCATGCTCGAGTTGCAAAACTGACAGGGACTTTAAAAGATAGACAATTTAAAAAAAAGAAAGGCTGGAAACCATTCATGGATTTTTTTGGAGCAATAAGATATCTAATAATATGTGGTTGTGATTAGTAATTTTAGTAAGCTAATGTCCACAGATCCATAATAGTAGAATAAACATGGGATATTAATTGGTTTTTCCTTTTCATTGCAGTTTGTAATTAGGGGAGGTCAGAGTTACTTTGTGTTTCAGTTCATTGGAGCTGGTAGGATGTGTTTAGTGCAACAGATTCATCTTCTAGTAAAAGCTTTTGTTATTATGTCTCAAGTTTAGTTTAGTTAAGTTTGGTTCTAGTTTTAGTTATACAAGTATATTGTTCACACAAAGTTTGTTTCCTTCCCTTTCTTCCTCTGTAGTTGTGAATTTGTCTGCATGTATTTCTGAACTAAAATTAATAAATATTAAGTCCAAAAAGAAATAGCAGCATGACTAAAAGCAGCATCACATAGTCAACTCAAGAGTCAGCGTGGTGTAGTGGTTTGAGTGTTGGGCTATGACCTGGAGACCAGGGTTGATTGATTGATTAAATACAGTTCAAGGCGAGGGGGAATCTGTCGTTCTCCAAATGCCAACTTACCGCTGTCGCTTGCCAAGATGATAGCCATGTAGGTGCTCTCCTGCACAAAGGGAGACTCCCTGTCCAGCTCGGATCTGGTCTCTATGATACCGTTTTCAGGGTTAATTCTCAACCACCCGGCCGGGTCGCTCCCAATTGAATACCTGCAAGAAAAGTCATAAGGGGAGGATTGTAAGGTGGGTTTCACATCAATGACCTGCAGCAACTCCTAGGGGGCTTTCCTCATCAAAATACACCCCCTTGTAAGTCATTCCTCCTCTTAAAAATAGCAATGAGAAAATTATGGGCTTTCAACCTAGGAAACAGCCCTTCTACTGTGTCTCCCCTTTGGGTGTAGCCCATGGCCAACTCCAACAACTGTGCCTCTCCACTCAGGTTCTGAGGCAGGGTTATATTTGAACACCTACCTGGAGACCCTTCAGCATGCCCAGGGGATTTAAATGCCTCCCTCGCCAAGCTCCATACCTGATGGTCTGCTGCAGAAACTTATCGGGGTCTTGAGCGGTATATGTGGCCACTGGTTGCCCAACAGCCAGGTCTTCAGGCTTCGTCACTGTCTTTTCAGGAGGAATAAAGATGGGACCTTCGTTGACGTCTTCTACGTTGACGGTGACGGTGGCTGTGGATGTTGGGAGAGTCACCGAGAAGGCCTCTTCGTTGACCACGGTCACTTGGAGGATGAACTGCTTTCGCAACTCAAAGTCCAGGCCCTGGCGAGGAGGCAAAATGCAGATGTCCGGTAATGGACAGAACAGGGATGTCCCATAATGTCCGCCTGGCCCTGGCACGTGTACTGTTGGGGCAGCTGATGAAGCTGAAGAGCAGGGGTTCTCACCTCTTTTGAGGGTCACAGGGCCTTTGTTAGCAGGGGTGAGAAATGTGTGGCCCCCAGAACCCCAGTTCTTTGCCCTTAAATAACCCCCAGGGGATGTGGGGACCAATTTTGCCATGTTTTGGCCCTTTCTGGCCCATTTTAGACCCAAGAAAGGGATGATAACCCTAGAAGGTTACCATAAGTCAGAGCTGACTTGAAGAAACACAACTACAACGCCCCAAGACTATTTTTAAAGAGATCCAGAATGGCAGAGTGATTTGACTGTTGGACTTGGGACTCTGGGAGGCCTGGTTTCGAATCTTTGCTCAGTCATGGAAACCAACTGAGTGTCTCTCACCCTCAGAGGGAGGCAAGGGCAAACAAAAAAATCTTGACAAGAAAACCCTTGGAGAGGGTTAATATAAGTTGAGGTTGACTTGGGGGCACATAAAAACAAAAAACAGGTTTTTGATCTTAAAAATGCAGTGTGAGATGGAAAATTCAGAATAACAGGAAGGAAATCGAAGGGGAACAAATAATTTTTTGCACTCATTTTTTGCACTGCCCAGAAGCCCATCTGTGGACCCCAGATTTAAAAAAATCCTGCTGGAATCTCAGGGGCCTTCTACCTCCAAAGCAAAGTGGGGAAAAAATCAGAGGGGAACCCACAGCTCACCTTTACAGTTGTCAAGATACCGTTGTTTCCTTCGGGGGCTGTGGCAATCGCAAAGTTCCCTTCCTCGTTGCCTTTCACAATGGTGTACATGGCCTTCCAGGCTGGAGTATTTTCCTGGTCTGCATCTATTACTGTCAGCTGGGCAACCGGATAGCCGGCCACG
The DNA here is from genome assembly GCA_948472985.1 of Iguana delicatissima. Classification (NCBI taxonomy): domain Eukaryota; kingdom Metazoa; phylum Chordata; class Lepidosauria; order Squamata; family Iguanidae; genus Iguana; species Iguana delicatissima. Next base: position 894,184 of record CAOKZL010000132.1, read on the forward strand.
TTCTCTGGCACAGTGGCGACGTACTGCAAGATGGATGAAAGGAAAGCCGCTGAACTTGAAGCATTCACAGAGCACAATCGTGTCACCCCCCTGTCTTCTTTTCACCAAGCTGAACATGTAGATTATATATTAATTTCACAGGAAAATACATGTCTATGTTAACTGAAATCCATACTTCCCTTTGGTATTTCAGTAGGAGATAAACTTGCTTAGAGCTACTTCCTGATTGCCAATCCTGCGTGCCCTGAATTCCAGCTGTTTCCCTGATTACTATTTTGAAAGCCTGGCAACACCAGCCGGTGCAGGAAGAGCAGCAGGCAGAGCCCTGGTGGCATTACCGTGTCTGGGTCAAATATTGGCTGGTTGTCATTCTTGTCGGTGACGGTGATCACTGCGGTCCCTGTAGTACTTAAGCCTTGTCCTAGCATGTCTGTGGCTTGGAGGGTCAGCGTGTACTGAGGGAATTTCTGAAAGCAAGCAAAACAAAAACATTTATGAGTTTCATTGATCTCCTGCTTTTCCTTCTGTTACTCTCACAAAAACACGCAGGCTCAATGGAAGATTTATCAGACCAAGTCTTCCCTCCGCACCTTTTTTCTTCCGGCATCCTGTCTGATGAAGACATCTGTAAATCTCAAAGGTTTGCACACATTTCTGTGCCTTTTGGGTCAGCCCAGCCCAGACATCGCCAGAAGATGCATTTTGGAACTTGCCTTAAAGCCCAGCATGGATGCACTCACCTCTCGGTCCAGACCTGTGCTGATCACGCTGATCAAGCCGGTCTCATTGTTAATGGTGAACATCTGTCTGTGAGGCTCCTTTGGGATCTGGTCAATGATGGCATAGGTGATCACTCCATTGAAGGTATCGATGCTGTCATCTTTGTCAGTGGCTGATACCTTCATCACAGGGGTACCTGCAAATGCACAAGAGAAAGAAGGAGATATGGTGTGTGTGTTTTTAAAATTCTATTTGAGAAGGTGGAGGAGAGAAGGTGCAGTAGTTGACCAAGATGGTCAAAGGCCTGGAAACCATGAAGCCCTAGGAGGAGCGGCTTAGGGAGCTCGGGAGGTTTAGCCTGGGGAACAGAAGGTGAAGAGGGGACGTGCTAGCTGTATCACCTACTTTCAGGGGGATTTGGTCCCATATCCTAGCCTGGTGTGAGCCTCCTCCATACTGAGTAAGCGCTATGGTCTTGGAGGTCAGGTCTCCATTCGCAGCTAAGCCAGGATGGAGGACATTTTGGGCCACTCCAGTGTCCACCAGGAGCTTAGTGGGGGGACCTAGTGGGGGATTTTGCTTGTAAGGTCCGAATGCCCACTTTTGCTGTCGGCCCTCACCAGGCACTGGGCTCCAGATGTGCCAGTACTCCCCAAGAAAGTGGTCAGAGAGGGCACCCCTAGCATGAGCAAACCAGGCTTGGGCTGTGAGTGTCCAGGGTCTGCCCAGACAGGGCTGCATCTCAAGGCCATGTGTCCTTGTTCTGTTCACCCAGCATCTTCATGAAGGCATCTGTGAGCTTGGTGGCGGGGCACTGATTGTGTTGGGTCATATCTGCACCTGTGCACCTTAACAACTCCCAAAAGTGCTGCCTCTCTTTGCTATAGGGGGCCCCACGAGGATCAGACCCTCACTCAAAACCCTATGGCATGCTGCCTCTCTCTGGCTCCTAACACAAAAGGGAGAAAACCCTGCTGGTTTCCCTTCTGAGAGAGCCTCAGAAGCCCTGCAGCAGAGGACCCCCACCCCTGGCCAGCAGGAAACTTTCAGAGAGGTCTCCATGGTTCTGAGCTTTTTGGGGACAGAGTTCATCCTGCTGGATATTTCCCTTGAAGTTCAGACTAAAACTCATGTGCAGCAGGGACAGAAGTGAGGCACCCCCTGCCCTGCAACACCAACTTGTTCCCCCTGCCCCGGTTTTTGCCCACAGCTCACACATCCACACAAAAAACAACAAGGACTGGAAACACCCAACAGAAGGGATGAAGAACAGACAAAGAGACAATTTTATGCCTTTTATTTTCTGAGCTTATGCCTGGCAACACTCTTTTTGGAATCCCTGCAGGTTGCATGCCCCTGAAGGAGGCCATTAAATATTGCTAAGCTGAAACACATTGGGATACTTGGAAGAATAAAATTGTATTTTTTTTAACACCCTGAGACTTTGTCTCTTTTCTGCACCCCCTCAGACATTTGCACACAACCCTGTACCTGGTGTGGCTCCCTCTTGTACGGATCCCTCAAAGACGCCCTCGGTGAACACAGGCCGGTTGTCGTTCTGGTCGCTGACCTTGATGATGATCTCCATGGGGTCCTCCACAGGCTGGCCGTTTGCTGAGACCGCGTGGGAGAAAAGCTGGAATGGAAAAGCGGGTGAGAACCATCACTCACAAGAAATGGCCGAGGAGAAGACGGAAGACAGAATATGTGCGTGTATATAAATAAGAAACACCAAATAAATAGGAAGCGGAGAGGGGACTCACGATGTATCTGTCAATCTTTTCTCTATCCAGTGCTTCGTTGACCATGAGCCAGCCGGTTTCCCTAACGATGGAGAAGACCCCCACAGGAGGGCTGTCGGCTCCCTGGCCGGTGATGCTGTAGAAGACCTGTGTCTCTCTGTCCTTGTTGGACTTGATCTGGTGGGAAAAGAGGACCAACGCATTCCGTCAAGGCGGCAAGAGGAAGGTGTGTGGAGCCCCTCAGGTGGATCAAGGTTGGGCTCAGCTCCCCACAAAAACCTCCCCTTCCCAAAACCCTGGAGTATTTCTTCCCTGCCTGCAGGCTCTTGACAAGATTGGGCAGACGGCATGTGCCAGGCCCATATGGCCAGCAGCCACCCTCAGATGGGCATCCATTTGCACCTACAGCAGGCTTGCCTTGGAGAGCCAGATAAGAGAAGGGAGGGAGGGTTAAAACTGGGAACTTCCTGCCCCTCCGTTTGGTTCCCAAAACCTCATCTTTGCCCAGCAACATTATAGAAAGAAAAGTGAGCCCATCATGGCAGTCTGCTAGGGCAGAAAGAGCCCCAACTGCTGCAGGGGCTTAAAAACAACAGCAAGTCAGCTTCCAGGATGGGAATGATGAAGAATGAGATACGTCCAGAATTCACAGCAGTGCTCCCGCCAAGCGGGTGAGCTCCCGCCAAGCCTTCTCCACATTCAAAAGTCACATCTTTATCTTGGGAATATCTTTTCCCAAGGAGAAAAACAAGAACTAGGAAGGCTTCCTCTGCACTTTGGCCTCCTAGATCTTCAATAAAAAAAATGCTCAGCTGACTGCCTTCTGAGAGGGTGGCCACAGGGGGCCCGAGGCATAATGGGGCCAGAGAGAGAAGGTCCACAGAGCCCGGAAAGGGGAAGAGAAGCTGGCCTTACCTGCACCAGATTCTTGGGGAAGGGGCCTCTTTCATTCTCAGAGCAAGTGATGGGCGGGATGACCCAGTCCCTCTTCTGCCTCCTGAGGCCCGGGCCAGATTCTGGGAAGGTCAGCACCAATCCGTGAGCAAGCTGATAGGGCTCCTGCAAAGATAAACAAAAGACACACTTTTGACTCAGCAGGACAGGAACAAGCTTGAGGATTTAATTTGCCGAGTTTAGTGTCTCAGTGAGGACTAGAACTTTTAGAGGTCAAACAAAAGGGGTGGGCTGAGAAGGCAGGCAAAGAAAGCACCCACACCCAGAAGGCTCCATGCCAAATCTCCCTTCTCTCATCCTACCGCCTTCACGGGGATGGCTGGTGGGAATATGAAACAGGGCCTTCTCTGTGGTTGCCCCCAGGCTCTCTGGAACTCGCTTCTTAAGAAGGCTAAAATGAGCCCCTCTTTGCTGTCCAACTGAAGGTTTTTAGATAAAGGGCTTTGAATACGGAGCTGTCCTGTCCTGTCTTTTATTGTTTTTAATTGAATATTTTAGTTTTTTAAGATAGTGATGATAGTTAAATTATATTTTAATGGTGATCTTTTGCATGTTTTTCTACTATGGTGTAGCCATTTTAATTAGCAAGCCATTTTGGGTAAAAGCATTGCATAAATAAATAGTGGCCAGAATTCACTTAGGCAGTATGAATGCACAACCTAGAGTTATGCATTTATGACTCTTTCATATTCACAATCCCCATGTATTCACTAGTTTAGAGGATATGAAGGGACTGTGAAAGTCCTCCAATCCTCATTTCCCAGGCAGCAGTAGCTGCAGGCGGTGGGAGTCTGTTCCCCTGTCCATTGGGAAGCAACTAGTATTTCCAGCCCGCTCCCATAAGAGATTTCTGGTGGAAGGAGAAATTCCAGCAGGGACCCTGCTTCTGTCTGTCGCACCAGAGACCCCTCACTGGAAGGGGTGGGAAAGTCAATCAACTCCTTCTCGACTGATAGAAGAACAGATCCCCGTTGCCCACAGTGTCCGGACTGCAGAGGCCAGGCTGGAAAAAACTGCTTAGTTGTGTAACTAAGCTGGTTATGCATTTGCAACTGCCTTACTGAATTCCAGCCAAAGTTAATAAAGTTAACCAGTACCGGATGCCGGTGCTGCTCATGGTGTCGGTGCCGGTGCCGCAGCGTCACCTTGGCCGTGTGCATCTTGCCGGCTGCATCCCAGGCGCGGACAAAGAAGCTCTGTTCGTGGTTGTGGAGATGCAAGGGACGCTTGACCACAATGGTGCCGTCTGAGTGCACCCTGAAGCGGGTGTCGTCCGAGACAAAGGGGATCTGTGTCCTTTCTGTGCAGTCCTCAAAGCGTACTGGGCAAGGCAGGGGGAAAAGAGAGAGAGAGAAACGTCAGAGGGCCAAGAAGAGAGAAGGTGAGGAACAACGAGGCTACGGCCAGCACAGTTAATTGGAAGCATAAATGGTTGGAAAGGGAACCTCAGAATGCAGGAGCGTCTTCTTCAGCAGAGGGTTTTTCAAAGGACAATAAAAATTACAGATCATTTGAAAAAAGAAAGAAATAAGAGGATATAAAAAGAAATACAGATAAAAAGCTAATACAGCTTCTTACTAATTGTCAAAACCAAAAGTTGCCAGATCATTTTATTTCTTTCCACAAAACGTCTGCAAGGGGTTTCCAGTCTTTTAGAAATGTCTCCAGTGACTTATCTCTAATCAAGCCAGATAAGTTGTCCACTTCAGCTAGATCAGTCAGTTTCTGCAACCATTCCTCCATACTTCATTGGAGGGTTTTAAGCAGAGTTTGGGTGCCTACCTTCTAGGAACATGCTTTAGCTGTGGATTCCTACACTGGGAGTGGGTTGGACTAAATGGCCACCAGGTACCTTCCCAACCCTATGGTTGTGGGTAGTGAGTTACTCTTTTTGGTTAATCAGGACATAGCAAAGTCACCTCTCGCAGGTAACAAGAAACAGTGGGAAGAAAGCCATTTCATTGGTGCAATGACTAACATTTTCCAGAGGCCCATCGAAACTCAGAGAATTTTAAAAAAACCTTTTCAAGAAGAATTCCTCACGTTTTATGCCTGTCTCTTATCAATCCTGTCCCCTTCCAAAAACCATTAAAGGACTAACAGGAAAACAGGAACTGATGCTTTTAGAAACAGCACAACTAGTAATACCAATGAATTATTTAAGGGGAAAACACTGTTACAAATAATGGGAACAAATTATTTGTAAACAGTAACTTTTCTAAGCTCAGGGGTAGGAAGCAAAAGGAAGAGCCGGCCAATAACGAGCCATTCCCAAGCATCTGCCACCAGGAGGCACCAGCACTCCACTGACCTGGGTACCAAAAACAGCATCATTTGAAAGCAAACAATCTGTCGCCGCGCTCAGTGCGCAGGCTCACCAACCAGCCAGCTGTTAACGCCATCCCAAAATGCTTCACTTTGCACTGGTGGCACTTTGCAATAGCAACCACTGAAAGGCCTGGGCAATGGTGGGGTGGATATAGGTTTAGCTGAGGGCAAGGGGGGATGAGGACCTTGCCCCCAGTAAGGATTTTCCTTCAGTTGATGAATTTCCAGCATTGCAGAGAGTGAGACATTGCAAATCCTGCCCACCTAGAACACCTTTTTTGTTTATGGCTTTTGCATCCCCTTGGGAGGGTGGATGCCTAAGCTCTATTTCTAAAGGCTCACTTGAAGTTTTAAGTGTCTGCAATGTTAGAAATTTGGGGACTGAAGGAAAAATTCATGGGGTGTGTGCAGCATTCTGACTTAAGAGGGAAATGCCTTAATTTTGCCCATCCCTATGGCCAGCGTCCCTGGGAGAGCAGAGGCCATACACCCCTGGGATTTTGCCTTTCTCCTTAGAAGCCATGCGTGCAACTGTTCCACCTACTTCGTAGCACCCCCATGTTGCCCCACATTCAGAAGATAAACAGCAAGCACCATGGCCCATTTTATTGGGGAAGAATCTTCTTCTGCCCTTAGCCCCCCCAGTTGTGACATTCTGTGTTATGCTTTGCATTTTCCATAATCCACAGAACCTTTAGTCTTGTCCAGGGGTCCTTTAGCTTTGATTTTCTTTCTCTCTTTTCTGTTAACAGCAACTATTAATGCATCTGCCAATCCTTCCAAATTGGGAGAACTAAGCCCAACATTTTGTCACTTGTTCTTCAATGCTGCAGAACAGAGGGAACACACGCCCTGCTCTGCCCTGAAAACTCACAAACACAGGACACAACAGATCACCTTTAAAAAAGATTGTGTGTGTCTGCTGAGTTTGCTCATTTTTAAGCTCTCAGGTGTTAATTGCCACATCAAGATCGAACACAGCGTGCTTCTGAGATCTCCTTTTCTGCCAGCTTCTCAACTGCTTTTGGAACTTGAAGTCTTTGTTTTCGCTCCTAGCAAGAAGCGTGCAAGCTAGCTTTGAAGCGTGTCCCCAAGACTTTGCCAGCTTTTGCAGGCAGCACAGGAAAGAAAAATCTATGCAAAGCAAGAGGTTAATTGACCAGATAATGAGCTGCGGAGATGGACAAAGCACTCCACACCAGCAGGGCAGCAAAACCCAGGACTGTCCATTAACTCTCCAAAGATGCTGCTGCGGTCCAAGATCATTAATGGACTCAGAGGCAGCCTGTCTGTTTATGCCAGGCGGGGCCTTGGAGAGATTGCAGGAACAAGGGCAGAGAGGCTTTCCCATAAACAAGAAGCCCAAGGCAGTTCAGCCCCTTCAAGAGATACTTCTCCAGTAACCTTCTCAGCAAGACCCCCACGGGGTCTGTTCCACAAACTGCTTAGCCCTCTCTTGAAGCAGGAGAAGCAAATGGGCAATGTTAAAGAAATTGCTCCTGGGTTTCCATTCTCCCCTTCAAAAGTCTGATGAATGGAAGCTTTTCCACTACACGTGAATGTGTGCGCCTTCACATCACCAGCTGACCTATGGAGGGTCATGAATTTCATAGGGTTTTCTTAGGGCAAAGAATCGTCCAGGTGGTTTTGCCAGTTTGTCCCACTGAAATATAGTCTACAGCACCCCATATTCCTAGGCAGTCTTCCCCTCCAAGTACTAACCAGGGCTGGTCCTGCTTAGCTTCCAAGATTAAATGGGATCCAGTTCTTTCAAGGTATTTTGGTCCCTTTTGCGCTACATACAACCCTGAAATTCATGTTGCACTAAAAGTGTTTCTTTTAACAGGAGACAGCCAGTACAAAGCTGCAAATAAATCAATAGCCTAGCAATTTTGATTACTACCCTGCCCACTACCAGAAAGTTTGTTGTATGCCTTCAAGTCATTTCCAACTTATGGCGACCTCTGCACTCCGCAGGGAAAGGTATAATTTTCTGAGGACAGCTCTGCTGTTGTGTGCCAAAATGGAGAAGCGTGCTTCCCCCAATACAGATGCAAGAGAAGGTGCACACACACACACACACAGCCAGCTGTTGTGAAGTACGCACAAACCACAAGAGGGCGGAAAGCCCATCTGCAAATTCACAGACAGTGGGAAGAGAAAGGGAGTGCTTCCCTCCAGAACAAACAGCCGCCACAGGGCGGTTGTGAAAGAACTTGGAACACACACACATACACAAATCATTTGTGGAGAGGCTGCAGTGTTGACCTTAGTTTTTATTGCCCCCCAAAAAGAAACAAAACTACAGCAGGGAAGGAAGATGAGACATTCAAAGCCTTACCCACTGGAATTAACAAACAGAAGGGGGGGGAATTCCCTCTTTTCACTTTCCCTTAAGAAAAATCTGAAGTCTTTCCCAGAAATTAACGTGCCTTCTGAAAGCCAGACCGCATGACTGGTGCTGAACCCCTCAATGCAGCACAAGAAAGCAGCAGCGGCTCTGCAAAGCCCAGAGAGACCCCACAAGCAGTTCGGTGCCCGTTCTCCCCTGCGGCTCTTACAGGTTGGGCTGAGACCCACTCCCGCCGCCTCCCACTTTCCTAACGGCCACAGAAAAGTCCAGATTTCAAAGAACCCGGAAGCAGACAAGACCTTTGCATGCACACGGAAGGCGGAAATAGGCAGAACTTGGCATGCAAAGGAGGAGGAACTGGCTTGGAGGCAGGGGGAGAGGGCAGCAGCAACGGGCAAGCAGGAAGCTTTGTCCGGGTATCTGAATGCCAGCTTGGGAATCGGGGAGAGAGCGCAAGCTCACCCCCTCTAACGTTTCAGAGGTGGAAACTGGGACACCTGTGGCTGAGTCACAAGAAGACAGGGTGGCCACAAGGGTGGGTGCGGCTAGGCAACAAGGGGACAACAATTATTAATGAAGGAGAACTACTATTTTGAGGCGAGAAGCCCTGGAATTTACACACTGAATTTAGGAAAGTTCACAAACAAATAAACAAACCTACAGGGAAAGGCAGGTTCTGCCCCTCTTCTCCCTCCTGCTGAAATAAGTCAAGTTTTTCTTAATCAGAGTGACATAGCTGCTTTGAATCTCATTCCAGAGCAAAGTGGGATATAAAATAAATAAATAATATTCTGAACCCTTGTGGTTGGTGCTGAGTGTATCTCACGTAATGATATCTGGGCCTGCCCCCCATGACATCAACAGAAGCTCTCTTTTGCTCCCAGGTTTTGCCCGTGAAATGTCGGGCCCGGGACGATGCTCACCTGAGAAGCCCCCTCCTGGACCCACGGGGTGCCATGGGGCCCTCCTAGGCTAAAGGCAGTGAGCCATGTGTACCTGGATGCCACATGGATGGGCACCTCCCCAACAGCAGCCAGGAACAACCTGGCATCCCAATGCTTTGGGCTGGGGGGCTACAGGGAGACCCTTCCTGGCTTAAAGAGTGCCATCCCTGAGGAAGGAGGAGGCTGGAGAGCAAAGCCACTGACTCCAAGACTCAGCAAAACAGAACAAGGATGTGTTTGAAATGACTCGAGCCCATCAGAGATCACTGTTGAAGCTTCCCTTAATGACAGATTGCTAAAAATTCTTTGAAAAGAAATCCTTCTACAGGAATCCAGGTGGTGGAGGTGGGGTGTCAAGGTGTCTCTGTTTCTTCTGGAACGTTGCTTTCCTGTTGCTGTTGCTATTGTGCCTCCGACTTTAGGCAACCCTATACTCAGCCAGAATGATTCAGATTTGCCATTGCCTTCCTCTGGGGCTGAAAGCGTGTAACTTACTCTGAATTTCCACAGCTGAGAGGGGATCCAAATTCTGGTTTCCCAGAGTCCCAGGTCAACACCCCAACCACGACACCCCTTGGGCTTTAAAAAGGGCCTTCCTGGCAAGATTTATTCCAAAGAGGTAGAGAGTGTGTGACTTGCCAAAGGTCACTCAGGTGATTCCATGGCTGAGTAGGAATTCGAACCAAGATTGCACCCACCCACCCACCCCGTCTTATTCCAACACTCAGATCTTTCTGCGATGTTAGCACCACTGGAGGGCTTTTGCTCTTTGCAAGCTTAACAGGCTTTTCTGTTCTTTCTCTGTCAGAGGACACTGTTAGCAGGAGCCCAGAGGGCAGAATACAGGTGGCTGTTGATTTTTCCAAAGCAACTCCCACTCATGTGACTTTGGGCGTGCCAGTCTTTCTCTTCCTTCTGCCCGCAGGCAGGTTCTCAGCACTGACACCTTGCCCTTTTCTGCCTCTTTTCCCTTCCAAAACAACATTTCCATCACAAAGGTGGAGTTGCTTGAGGGACAGCTACCGCACCTTTATTTCCCCCTCACCTGGCACCTCAGGCAAACTTTTCTTCTGCTGCTGCTGCTGCTGCTCCACATGGCTGGGGCATTCCAAGAGCCGCAGCCCAAAAATGCAGCTTTTCCAAAGCTCCCCACGGAAGCATCCTCGGCACAAGGCTGTTCTGTTTCGCACAGCTTTCCACGGCCTCCTCCTGGCATTAGGGAGGGCAGCCTCAACCCCAGTCAAACCGGTTACTCCAGCTGGCCTGCTTTGGAGGGGAACACGCTTCTTCCTACACAGCCATGTCTAGGCAGGACGCGACAAATCCCTCTCCCCACCCAGCGCCTCTTTGAAGAAGCATTTGCGGAGTCAGAGAAAATGCGACATGCCTCCCATTTGCAAAGCCACACGCCTGAACAAACAGCTTTCTCTCTCTCTCTTCCAGTCCTTGACTATTTAGTGAAAAAAGCCCACGCAGGAGAGCCAGCATTGCTGCTTGGGGGCGAGGGGAATTCCTATTTTTCTTGCAAGAGGTCCCGCCCTCCCTCCTTGAAAGGATCAGGTGTTTGGTGACAGCCATCATATTCCCAGTTTTTCTGTATGGCTGGGAAAGCTGGATCGGGAAGAAAGCTGATGGGAAAAAAGTCAGCTCATCTGAGGTGTGGGGGTGCTATGGATTCCCTGGACTGCAAAAAAAAGACAAATTAACGGGTCCTAGAGCAAATGAAGCCTCAACTCTCCCTAGAAGCCGAGATGAGATTTGTTGTACTTTGGATATATCATGAGAAGACTTCACTCTCTAGAAAAGGCAATAATGCTTAGAGCCAGCATTGCAGAGTAGTTTGAGCATTGGGCTACAAGCCTGGAGACCAGGGTCAACTCCCTGCTTGGCCATAGAAACCTAATGGGTGACCTTGGTGCAGCACACTCTTCTCAGCCCCAGAAAACCCCGTAATAGGTTCACCATAGGGATGCCATAGGTTGGAAATGATTTGAAGGCACGCAACAACAAGCTGGAAGGCAAAATGAGCCAGCGTTGTGTAGTGATCTGAGCATTGACTCTGGAGACCAGAGTTCGAATTCCCACTCAGCCATGGAAACTCATGCAGGAAGACACAACCACCTCTATCACTCTCCATTTGTAGAGCCTCTTCCATGGCAGGAAGGGTCGCTGACTATTTCTCTTAAGATCTGGTAACCACAAAAATAAACCAGTAATGAAATCTCCACAGTCCAGAAGTACATTTTTATTAAATGGAGACATTGTCAATGACGCGCACACCATCTCGTTTGCAAAATCCTACATTTCAGAACTTTGAAATCTAAAAAAAACAAGTTGGGCAACCTAAACATGCAAGTGTGTGGTTTTTAAACATGCAAGTGTGATTCCTTCATCAGAAAGAAATGGGTTAGAAGTTGCTATTTAAAGGGGAAGGGGAAGCCTGTGGTGAGTCACAGACACTGTTGCGGCTTTCACACCATTGTTGCCAAATAATTAATCATCCTGGGTATCTCAATTTCTATTTAAAAATAGAAGTTCCTAGTCCTCATGACTAAAAAGATGAGCTTGAAAGCAGGCTGTTCCAAGTGACAAGCAGATGTGAACCACCAAGACCTAAATGTAATTTTTGGTCCTAATTGGAAAAAGATCTGCCAAGTCCATGGAATTTGCACACATGTAGAGTTACCAAATTCTCACCGATCCAGTAGGCTTACTCCAGCTGGAACTAAAACTGCATTTAGAGCACAGTCTGAGTAAAACTGTCGTATAAATTCATTCAAGTTGCAGAAAGTTTAGCTCTGACACTTCTACGAATTGCTGATGAGTCCGGCTTCTGTCCATGTAAGTGATCCCATCAACCTAACGTGTGTCGGCGTGCCTGCCATTTCCTCACAAACGCTGACCGAGTGCACAACAATGTCCCAGGAGGGCGCACAGGTCTCGCTGGGGTTGGCCCCAGACGTACTCGTGCCCCACAGTCCTTTGCTGCCTCATAATCCCTTGCAGTATGGCACTGGTGGCTCTCCCAGCATCCTCCCCAGACCGGGGGCTTCTTGGCACAACCTAAAATGCCGCCAGTCCAGGTAACTGCTGGGCTTTGCGTACAGGTGGCCCAGCCTTTCCTCTAAATCAAAGCACGGACTCTCTGCTTCTTTCTTTCCCCCAGTTTCCTGAACGAAGGGAGAAGAGGCCATGGGATACATTATCAGGGCCAAAGCTCTGATATTCCCTTCTGCAGCAAAAAAATCAATTTCTTATCTTGAGTTGGGGAAGGCTAAAAAATAATTCACCCTTCTTTAAATAAATAAGCCAGAACCACTGGCCTTCAAAAGCTGAGGAAGCAGAACAAAGCATTAAGCTTAAATTCCTGCGGCACAAAGAGGACAAAGTTGTCTTCCCAGTGTCTCCCGCAAGGAAGGGCCAGAGAAAAAGCAGATGACGCCGTTTGCTGCTCGTTATCAGCAGCAGGAAAGCCCACGCAGGGCATTAAGGGCGGCTTCTGCTGTTACACAGTCTGTTTCAGAGAAGCAAAGTGAACCCAGTCACTGCTCCACACCAGAGAACCAAATATGGCCCTAGTGCTCCACCCACGGGGGTCCCAGGTCCCAGTGATGTGAGCTCTTTGTTGGGGGGGGAGAGAGAGTCATTTCCCAGGATGGAGCACCAGCCGATGACAGCACCCAACAGACTCTACTTCCCCATTTGGAGGCACAAACAGGGGCCGGGGCCAGCAGAGCTGAGAGGAACCACAAGGGTCACTAAACCAACCCCTGACGCCAGTTCAGGAAGAGCATCCCCCAAAAGTGGGAGGGCATCCAACCGCTCCTTGGAAATCTCCAATGAAGGCTTTGTCCACTAGCTTATCAGTTCCACTGTTGAACAGCTCTTACCACCAGGAAGTTACTCCTGATGTTTAGTCAGAATCTCCCGACTAAATTTCAGCAGCTAAAAAGGCCAATGTGATTCTAGGCTGCATCAATAGGAGCGTAGTGTCTAGCGCCATTTCTGCACTAGCCTGTTATAGTGTTATTATTCCACTTTCAACATTCGATGGAATCCTAGGGTTTGCAGTTTAGGGAGGGGCCTTTGAGGATGCCCTTTGAGGCCCCTCTCTAAACTGCAAACCCCACAATTCCATAGGATGTTGAAAGTGGAATAATAGCACTATAACAGGCTCATGCGGAAATGGCTATCGTCAAGGGAAGTGATAGTAGCACTCTATTCTGCATTTATCAGACCCCACCTGGAATCCTGTGTCCTGTTCTGAGCAGCACAATTCAAGAGGGGTACTGACAAGCTGGAGCGTGTCCAGAGGAAGGCCGCCAAAATGGTCAAAATCCTGGAAACCATGAAGCCCTATGAACCAAGGAGGCCCCCTTAGTTTGGATCTTAACTCACACTATTAGGTCTAAAGCAGCTGTGGGTTCCATACTGGGAGAAAAAGGCAGGATATAAATCAAATAAATAATTGAGTAAAGTATAATAATATTTCACCAAGGTACACTTTTGGGCCTGAATGGTGCACTAAATGGGCAAAAGGGCACATATCCCTTTATCCGAAGCCACTGACGTGGGAGCAGGGATGGAGGGCCATTGAGTGGAACGCACTATTTGGAACTTATCTTTAACGATCCGCCAGGAAAACTGTATGGAACGCCCTCCAACTGGCCCAATTTAGCAGGGGCAGTCCTGGTTAATCCTCTGCTGTCCCACTTTCTCATCCATTTTTGAATGTCCCTGTTTCCCTCCCCTCCTTTGTCCTCAGATTACTTCCAGGACTGCAAACCAAGTTCAAAATGCAGAAGTAGTTTGCATCCAGTTAACTCAGTAACTGGCAGGAAAGGAGAGGGCAGAGCCTTGCCCTTCCCGGGAGGCTCAGGCAAAAGCAGACTGCAGCAGCCTCTCCCCGCCTGTGTGTTCTCCCTGATTAGGAATCTTTTCCATCTTGACCATGCTCTGATGTTGCCCAGCCACTCACAAGTCCCAGTTTTAATCTCTGAAACTTTGGAGGGCACGGCACTCCCTCCACACACACACGCAGACACACACCTTTCTGATTCCGTGTTTGAACAATGACCTCATCCTGCAGTTCGCCCTGACTTCCAACCTGCAGAACCAGAGTTTCACCTCACGGTTGAATCAAGAACAGTCATACGTATGCACACAGGGAACAATTCAGCACGGGGGCAAAGAAAAGGGCAGGGGATCGAAATCCAGTGCTCCCTGGTCACTCCAAAGTCTCATGAACCCCCACTGGGGAGAGAGCTCGTTCCAGAACAAAGTCACCAAGGAAGCAAAGAAAGCAAAGACTTGGAGAGGCCAGTAGACAAATGACAAATTGGGCAGGTTTCACTTTCACACCGTGGGACCAATTCATGCCCAATTATGGGATCCAGAAGGCATTTCCTTCCATTCTCGATCTGGGGGCAGTTTTTTTACCAGAAAACTGAGAACTGAAGTTTCCTGGCTGTCACCCGAGCAGAAAGGCACTCCTGCCTAGGAAAGACCAGGGTGGGGGTTGGCCCAGGTGAACCTTCTGGCCCTGAAGGCTGCAGCTTCCCTTGTTCCACTCCCGGGAAGCAAAGGGCACCGGAGGCGAAGAGGGACACCGGCACCCATTTCACAATCGCTCAAGCCAGAGGCAAGCCGCCATTTTCACCGCAGTCAGCATTCTCCAGCTCCAGACAGAAGTGGCAAATTCAAGCCAAAGAAACTGAATTGAACTCATTCTGTACTCATCTGCGATGCTCGACAGCAAGGGTGGTATTGTTTGCCTGTTTCTACTGTTATTGATTAACATCTTTTTTTCTTTTCACATTTTGATACTGATTATATACACATCTATATACACAGATACACTCATTTATTTGGGGCCTATTTGAGTCTGTAAGTCTATTCATCTGTTATATGGGGCCAATTTTGCCATGGCTCCTGAGACATTCCCCCAACTGTTTCCAGGGTGCTCTGCAATGGTGCCATCTCACCCACAGCAGTGGCACGCAAGAAATACTTTTCCCACAATGGGTTCTCCTTGGGGGTCGCCATACATCAGAAACGACCTGGAAGGGTTTCTTGGCAAGATTTGTTCAGAGAAGGTTTGCCTTCCTTTGAGGGTGAGAGAGTGTGACTTGCCCATGGTCCCCCTATTCAAACCCCTATAGCATCCCCTATCTCAGTTTCAGGACAGGGGGATTCACCAGTCCAGACAAGAGGCAAGTAAGTGGTCTGGGATCCAGCAGCTGCCCCATGGGACGTTCCCTGCACTTGATGCCCTTTCTTGGGCGTCTTGCAACCGCTGGGTTCCAGGACTTGGCATGTTGCACAACTCTGTGTGACGCGTAACTTAGGCAGATTGCACTGGGTGGCCTCCATCTCATCTTCTCGCTCTTCAGAACCTACGCGGCCTGTACAGAGTGTGGGATTTTTTCCGGTTCTCCAAGTGGGGACTCCTTTTCTTGCAACAGGCTAGTCTGAATTTCAAAGTGAGACTATGGGTGCTTGTCTCTATAGCAAGGACTCTGCGCTTGGAGAGAGAGGAGGCGGCACTAATTACAGGCCCTTTTGCTACGCCTGAGGACAGTGGCCGGGTCTTCACGAAGGGGCCTTTGAAGTGGGAGGCCTCTGCAGATTAGCTAGGGGTTTTCCACCTTCCCTCCCCCTTGCTATTTCCCACATCTAAGGGGATGGATGGGAAAAGATGCCCAGGTGCTCCCCTCTGGGGGTGTCTAATTAAACCCTGCGCCAGGCCCCGCGGCAGCCCTCGATTCCAGGCAGAGGCAACTCGCTTCCACCTGCTCGGGTGGATCAGTCGGGGGCCTGCAGGTGCTACTCTGAGCCACCAAAAGATAATGACAGAGCAGAGGAAAGCTCTCCTGGAGGACAAACCCCAGGTGGGGTATAAGTTTGCAAGGTTTCATTCTACACAGAGCTCACCAAGCAGATGCAGGACCTCAATGAAGAATTCTGCATGCATCTCAGTGTTTGCACAGTTCACATAGATTTACGGAGCAGGAAGGGCTCCTGCCACCTAGCCCAACCCCTGCCCATACTGCAGACAGGGCAACTGAGGCCACCAGAAAGCAGCTTCCCCAAGGCCGCCTAGTGAGCCAGCAGCAGAAACCAAACCCGGGGGTTCTTGATCCAGAACAGGGTCCCTCCGTCACTAGGCTGCATCACCGTCTCCAGTAGCAGCGGAAACAAGTGGTGTCCCTGAGTCATCAGAGATAACCCCAAAACAGCGGTCACAGATCCAGCCCAGGAGGCACGTCTGAGTCGTCCAAAAGTAGGAAGTTGTCCCATTGCATTTCTTTCTCAGGAACACACAGAAACACAGAACGCAATTCAGCAAAGATTTCCTCCGATTTTGCAATACAAGAAACAACAGGAAGTATTGGAAAGCATGGATGCAAGCACACCCACCGAGGGACTGTGTCATCACAGCCAGGCACCCCAGTGTCCTTTCGGAGGGGAGGAAGGAGGTGAGACGAAGGGGAAAGGCGCTTGGGCAAAGCAAAACAGGGCACAGCCAAATCCTTCAGTGGCCCGACAAAGGCTCTGTGTGATTCAGAAGTCTGCATAATGCTGCATGGTGTTCCCAATAAATAATACACACATATTCCTTCCAAATAAATAGGATTCTCAGTAATTTGGGCTGACTCTTCCCCCTCCCCCAGGAGCCTTCCTGGAATCATTGTCCAAGATTTCGAGTTGGGCAGGATCAAACCCAAGGCCCTCTGTTGTAAAGCAAGAGTGCTCCTCCTGAACTCTGGCTGCTCAGATTCTCAGAGAGAGAGCAAAGCAGCAATATGAAGATCTATGACCACAAAAGGAAATGTGCCAGTCCAGCAGCCACAGCATTATCATTTAGATGGCAGGCAACTCAAGGCACTGTAATCTACAGCCCTCTGCCAACATTATTTTTATCAGGGTTCTTTTGCCTTTCATGAGTGCATGATGAGAAAGAATCTAGGAGCTATACGTCTCCCCATTGATCCATCAAGCTGATAGGAAAATCCTCAACAGCAGGATTTTCGCTTGTTGCACAGGAGCCCTGGCAAAAAAATGTTGGCCACCTGACCCGTACATATGGCATGCTGATTAGCTCACCAACATTTTCCTCCAGCACTCCAGTGCAGCAAGTGAAAACCCAGTTGTTGAATGTTATATGCCATACAAGAAGAGCAAAGCCATAATTTCTGTCCAGCTGTGCATCATAAAGAAGCTGCAGCAATTCACTCTCCAGTCATTCTTTTCACTGAGAATAAGTCCCACTGAGGTCATAAAATACTGTTTAGGATTTGCAGAAATTTTCAACACGCAGAATGATAGATGGGAGTCCTTGCGGCCCTGTTCCCCAAATCCCAGACTAATCTTTTGGCATACAGAGAAGAGGGAAAGCAATAGGGCAGGCTCTTGCAGAAAAAGAAAAGACCTCCCTTGGAGGGGGGAGCCTGGACACGGCAGGCGTGACTGGATGCCTAAATCACTCTCCCCAAAAAAAAGTTTGCAGAGCCTGCCGAAAGTTTCCACTGCCTCATCCTTCCCCAGCACTGCTTTCCACCAGGAAGGTTTCTTGGAGAACGTGTACAACCTGGCCTCCTTCTTAAACCTTAAAGCTTTTGCCAACCTTATTCATTTGCCCCGGAGAAAGCTTACTTGCCATCTTTCAAACACTCTGTGAACAGACGCAAGCATTTACTTTCCCCACAGCACCAGATGGTATAAATTGTTAGAGGCCGCTTTATTATATTGATTCTGAGAACCCATCTAGTTCAATATCAGGGCTTGGGAAAGTTACTTTATTGGACTGCCCCGGTGATGAGGAGCAGCGTTCATTACACAGCAAAATGAAGTTGTGCCGGCCTGCACACTGTAAGGTCCACCTCGCAGGGTGTGGCTTTCAGGTTCTCCCCAAAGACCTGAGCTGGTCTGGGTGGTTAAATACACCCTTTTAACTGGTTAGTATTACCATCATCAAAGGCATCTCACGCTCTTTCACAAAAACAGGGATTTCAGAGGCATCTCCAGCTTTCATTTCACAGGACCAGAGCCAGCACGTTTCCAGGACTTGTCCCTCAACATATCTGCTGGTTTTTAGGATGCCCGTTATCCCCAGTCAACAGGGCCATGATGTCTGGAAGGCACACGAGGGAGAAAGCTGCTCTAATTGTTTCTCCCATGGCATGTGCAACACCATTTTTTTGAACCCAATAAATACAGGGTGCTCACATGGAATAAAAAAAGGACAGGGACTGTGTATCTTTGGCAGCAGTGTGGAAGTGGGAATGCCGGCAGCTGCAGCTTGAAATTCCCTCTTCCACACTACTACCAAAGGTGCAGGAGCCTGTCCTTTTCTTCCTTCATGTGGCCACCCTAAAAGTCTATCTGATTGCTTAAAAAAAACTCTTTTATTCCAGCCATTGCGCTGTAGCTAAACATAGGCTTAATGTATGTTGTGAGCTGCCTCACATAATAAAAGTTACCTGGCAACTTTTGAGAAAACCTAAGACAGAGCCTGCCCGGTAGCTGCTTAAATTGTTTTTAATCCTCACTGATAGTTTACATCCATTTTAATGTTGACCTCTTGTATGTTTTAACGACATTGTATTTGTTCTGACTGTTAAGTCTGCCTTGAGTTGAAGAGGTGGGATATAAATAAAGTTAATGATGCTAATGACAGTAGCAAAAACACCTCACTTCTCTCATTTCTTAAAATGTTATTCCTAAAATAATCCTAAATCTGTTTGCAATTGCAAGTCACAAACTTGCTTTGCAAGACATATGGTTTGTTCCACTACTCCAGCATCACCAACACAGACTGCTTGGGATGCATCTCAGAGTGCCTTTATTTCTATCTTCTTTTTTTATTTTTTCCTTTTGTAAAGAGGAAAACTGTCCTTCTGCTCCCTCCCTTCCTCGTCTGCTACCTGGGTGGTACCTGGCCACATTTCCACCCAGGAACAAACACCCAGAAATAGTGGGTTCCAATGCAAACACAAGTTCAGGATTCAACCACCATCAAGACCAAACAATCCTCGCCGTAACAGAACGGCAGGTCAAACTACAGCCATGAGGTAAATGATTCACCAAGGCTTATTGACACAGCACAGGCCCAGCCTCATCAAGTTAACGAAACTGTGATAAGTCAAGGGGAAAAAAAACAGGGAGCCGGTGGCTGGGCTGCCAGGTAACTGGGGAGAGCAATTGTCAAAGTTCAAATGAGCAAATGAAAACACACCGCCGGCGGCAGCAGCAGCTGCGAGTAGGAACAAGTTCTCCTCAGCACCCAAGCTCCACCTTGCATTGCTAGAGGGCCAGCGCGGAAACAACCTGAATTTTCAGTTAACGCTTTCCTAGCTCTCCCGGGGGGTGAAAGGCTGCCCCAAAATTACTGCTTCTTGTGTTTCAGAGTTTTGTGGCTTCTTGCGTGGCTCTCACATTCTCTGGAATTTGCCTCCCAGAAAGAATTAACTCCAGACAGTTCTCCAGCCCAGGATAGTAAAAGCAAATCCATGTTAACGTCCTGACCGCTGGACATGCTGGCTGAGCCAAGGATCCCACCTCGTCGCAATCCTTTGCAATCACAACCATTATCTTGCCTGGATAGGTAGAAGGCACTGGCTAAGGCTCCATCAGGAGGAGAGATTACTGATACTTATACTCCAAGAACTTGCACTTTTAATGCTTCCTAGCAAAACATTAGGCCCTTTTTTAACCCTTACAGAAGCACGTAGCCATTTCATAGAATCACAAAATCCTAGAGCTAGAAGAGACCCCAAGGGCCATCCAGTGCAATCCCATTCTGCCACGCGGGAAGATACCATCAAAGCAGTCTCAAAAAAGCAGGACAAATCATCCACCGAGGAGACACTGGTTATTGGAAAATGGCACATCTAGTGAACCCACATTTTAAAAAACCACTGAAACCTCTTTCCTTGTACAAGGACAAACCAATGCTCAGACTCCATAGAGATGCCACACATGAATCAACCAGAGACCCTGGGAAAAGTTCCTCTTCTCTAACTACTATTCTTTTTTGACGAAAGAATCTCAGAATATATATAATGATGTACAATTCTATGACCAAAGTTTCCCATGTTTGTCCTTCGTTTCGGAGTTTTTACTGACTTGGTGGATTGGTACCCCTCCCTTTAGACCATCTTCCCAAGGAAAAAATGGAAGCAGGTAATGGGTCACCAGTGCCAACAATATTTAGGAAGGAGAGTTGTATTTTCGCTTTTGCTCACAGGGAAACTCCCGGAGAGTGACATCAGATCCAGAAGAAAGTCAGTCAGTTTCCCCACTCCTTTTTGACTCAAAAGGAAGCAGCCTGGCCTAATCTGACCAAGCGACAAGAAGCCTCTTGCATAACTGTGGGACGAGGAAACGCAGAACCTCCTACCCAAAGGAGAAAACTTGCGTGACAGGAAAGAGGGGTATGACGTGAAAGTCTGGCTTGCTCTTACCTCGGCCCAACAGCCGGTGCCTTTCCAAGTCCACCCTGGGCACCGGGAAAGTGTAAGTCTTCAAACTGAAGCCTGGTTGGCATGGGGCGACTGTTTTCCCCTCGCACGGCCACCTGGAAGCCTAGAAATGCAGGAAAAACAGGCGTAAAGAAAGGCACCCAGAGAGACGGAGGCAGGGCACAGTTTTGGGTGTGTGTGTGTGTGTTCACATGCAAAATGAGGGACTGATGCCCCAAAAGAATTCTGCCTCCCAATGAAACCCCTCTTCTGTCTCCAAATTTCTAGCATTGCAGCGCCTTAAAAGTTCAGCTGAGCATTTGGAAATAGAATCTAGGCATCCAAATCCAAGGAGCAGGCAAAGATGCACTGTTGTTGTAGTTGTTCTGTGCCTTCAGGTTGTTTCTGACTTATGGCAACTCTAAGTCAAACCTCTCACAGGGTTTCTTGGGGCTGAGAGTATGTGACATGCCCAGGGTCACCCAGTGGGTTTCCATGGCCAAGTGGGGTATCAAACCCTGGTCTCCAGACTCACAGAGTCCAAAACCCAAACCACTACACCACACGGGCAGATGCGGACACACACACATGAGGCTCCCGGTTTTGCATCATATTCAGCGTCTCACTCACCCCTATGCTAGAAATTTGGGGACTGAAGGAAAACTTCTCCCAGAGGGGCAGCATTCTTACTTGGGGGACAAGGCTCTCACTTCACAGACCCCGCTCTGCAGCAACCAGCCTGGGACAGACAGTTTTGCTCAAATGAAACCTCGGTGTTTGGAGGGTAGGCAGGCAGAAATCCTCCAAATCTTTCCCCATAAGGAGGTGGGAGTTTTGCAAAAGAAGATAATAAGCCAGACTGGAAACCATTTTGGATATTTTAGAGCAATAAGAATCTAATGATGCAATTATCTGTGGTTATGATCATTAGTAATTCTAGAAAGCTGAATGTACATAGATCTGTAATGGAAGAATAAGATACAGGATCTTAATTGATTTTTTCTTTTCATTACAGTCGGTGTTGGGGGAGGAATCAGAGTTCTTCTGTGGTTTAGTGTAGTTAGGATGCATTTAGGGTAACAGATCAGTCTTTTAGTAACAAGTTTTGTTACTATGTCTTAGTTTTAGTTTAATTTCATTTAGTTAGTTTCAGTTTTGCAGGTACATTATTTGCAGCTTGTTCCCTGTTCTTTTCCCCCCTTTCTATCTAGTTGTGAATTAGTCTGTTTGTATCTCTGTTCCAAAATTAATAAATATTAAGCCATAAACTGTTACCACACACACAAAAATTGAAACATACCATTTAAAATGTTTAAAAGTTTTTCAGAAAATGCAATTTAAGTAGTACAGCATGCTCTTTAAAAAAAAGTAGTAAGAGGCCAGAGAATTGGAAGGTTTTGTTAACTCACATCCCCATCTCTTTTTAGAAGAAATGAGCTGTGCTAGGTTTTTATTCGACATTTTAAATATTTTAGCTGGTTTTAGTTTTAATTTTTTAACAGCATAATTACTTTTTAACTTTTGCGTGTGAATTTTTAACTATGTTTAACTGTTGGAAGCTGCTTTGAGCCTGAACCGGGAAAAAGGAATTATTATTATTATTATCATTATCATTGTTATTATTTCTCCTCCAGGCAGGGTTCCAAAGGTGGCTCACAGCATAAATTAAGACAAAATACAGTTTTTTTAAAAAACCCAAGTAAAAATAACAGAGAGTTTAAAAAACAAGAGTCAATAAGCCTAAAAACAATGCAAAATTCAAGGAGTTTACGCCCCTTTGCTCAAGTCTTCCTGGCAAAACTTTTCCTTTTGGAGCAGAGGTCCCAGACCTGTTTGTTCCAAGGGAAATGGCTGTTTCGGACACAGACACGGACACGGACACCCCGGGGACGCCTTCTGGCCTGCCTGCTCAAAGGACCCGCGGGCAGGGGGCAGGGGGCAGATTTGTGGGGTCGCCCCCAGTGAGGCCCCCCAGCCTCAGAGACAGACGATGCTGGGGATGGGTTTCCTTTTTCCTTCTGAGCAGCCTCCCCAGGCATGGCTTTTCTCTGGAGGGGGTCCTCACCTCTCTGAGACCCCGCGGGGGGTCCTGGCGCAGACTGGGAGACCTTCCCCTGCTCCAACTATAACTCTTCACAGAGTTCTCGACTCTGGGAGCTGTATTCCAAGAAAGGAACTCTCCCGGGCTCCACTCAGCCATAGCATTGCCCTCCTTTTGGGGCAAAGGCTGCGCTCACGCGCCCCCATCACGGAGGCGGGGAGTGATCTGAGCCCACGGGAGGGGAAAACAGGGCGCCCGCCAACGACCCAAGGGGAGGAGAAAGAGTTGCGGGGCGCAGGGTCCACACACCTGCCCTTCCATCGAAGGGGAAGGGCAAAAGCGGGGGCAAGACTTTGTGACCAGGTCGCCACGGGTCTCTGAGCATGTACAGAGCGTCGGTTCCCTCCGCGGGCTTCTCCTCCCCTCCCACCGCATCCCCGGCACGTACCTGGAAGAGGAGAAGGAGGAGCCAAAGGGCGAGCCCCGGCAGCAGTCCGAACTGGGTCCCCATCAGAGGAGGAGACGGCGGGGCAAAAAGCAGAGCAAGCGCACCCGCGAAGGACGCCCAAGGCTTTGCCTGCTCCGAAGCAGCGCCGCCCAGCCAGCAGGTGGGAGGCCCCGCCCCCTCGCAAAGGCCCCGCCCACACAGGTGAGGGAGGACGCGCGCCACTCGCTTCCTCCTGCCCGCCCCTTCGCGGGTGCGGCGGGGCGTTCCCTGCAAGGAGACAAGCAGCAGCCGTGGGGGCGCTAGCTTTCTCCTTGCGGGCGCTTTGCTTTTTAACCCGCAGCGCTCTCCAGGGACGTTGTGCCATCTTTTCAGCATAGTCCAGCCTAGGTTTTGGTGGGGTGCTTCTACCAATGAACGATAAACCCCTACGTTGAAGGGTTGCAGTGGCAGAAAAATGCCGCTTTCTGGGGGGATTTGAAACGAATTACTCGTGGTTCTTCCATCAGGGTGGCTTGAAAAGAGGAGTAGGTGGTCCTGGTTAAAACTGCACCACAGGGTGTGTCTATAGCTGGTTTTAATTGGTATGCTGGTTTTAATTGTATTTTAATCTTTGTTGTACCCTGCCTCGAGCGTTAAGGAGAGGCAGGTAACAAAATAAAAAATTAAAAAATAAATAAAAATATAGCAAGGTAGCCCCTGCTAATTTTTATCACAATCTTCATCCTGAGTTGATTAACCTACTGATAATGTTTAGACCCAGGGAGACCAGCACCAGCTCACCTCTGAGCTTGGAAGCGAAGCAGGGTCAGCTTGGAAAAGTACCTGGATGGGAGACCACCAAAAAGTACCAGTGCTGTAGGCTCTATTTCAGAGGAAGGACCTGGCCATCTCACCTCTGAGTATTCCTTGCCTAGGAAAAGCTGATGAAATTTATGTGATCGCCACAAATCAACAGCCAACTTTAAGGCACACACAAGACAATCTGAATATTATGCCTCTTTTTTGCCCAACACCAAGTAATTTTATTCCAGAAATTGCAGTTAAATTTTTTGCTTTTAGAGCAATAAGGATATGAGCTCATTTTTAAAATCTAATTAAAATGTTCTTAAACTTGTAGTGCCAGTGAATTAGAGCGGAGGGGAAATGCTATTGTGTGGGTGAAACCAAGTATCTTTTCTTATAAGTGCCCTGTGCACGGAAAGAGCTGGATGAAATGACTCTGCCCACACTCCCCTGGGCCCCAGAAGCTACCGTGGCAGCTTTGGCCCGTGGCTTGGGTGGACCGGAGCCTGCCGGTTCTGCTGCTTTGTGGCTAATCTATGCCCCCTCGGACAGCATTTTGGATTCCCTCCTCTCGTCTCTTCTCCTTGGGGCCACCAGGTCCCAAAGTGAGCAAAAGCATCTTCTTGGAGGGAAAGAACCCTCTGCCTTAAAACAGGCGTTAATCTCACTTTGTTTCCAGTGGATGACCGAATTTCAGGACTTGGAATAATGGCTTGTTAAAAAAAAACACCACGATGTATTGTTGCTATTCAAGAGGAGTTTCTTAAGTTTTGTGAAATGGAACAAGTAACACATTCCTCCTCTGTTTCTTAAACGCTCAAAAATTATCGAGAAATGGCCAAAACTACCAGTACGCTATTCAAACATGCAAAACACCCACGCACACACCCACACACTTCAAGGCAGTGTTCTTCTTCCGCGATTCCTCCCCCTCGACCGGAGGACCCGGTAAAAAGGGCTCGGCCCCGAGTTCTGGCAAAGCAAGCCTGCGCCTCTCTAACCTTTGCACCTGACCTCAGGTGAGAGGCCGCCGCGCTTGCAAGCAGCCCGAAGGCCCCTGCCGCCCCCCTGCCGCCCCCTGCCGGAGGGAGGGAAGCGCAGCTCCCCCAAAATATACATCGGTGCGGGGGCGGGTTTAGGATTCTTGGCTGTGAGGCGGCCCGAGGGGGCAGGGTGGTTTCAGGATCGCCCCACTGCTCCCCGTTTCCCCTCCTGTTCCGTCGTTCGCTCAACGCGTCCCACTACCCGGCAGGCTCAGTCCGCACCGGGGTGCGCGCAGGGGTGCGCGCTCGCGCGAAGCCCCTCGCGCTTTCCCCAGGGTTCCCTGTGGCGTCTGAGAGGCTCCGATGTGGCTGCCCCGACCGTATCAGCGTTTACCGCTTGGGGAGGCCAGCCTCGGCTTGGTTAGTTTTCCCGTGAGAGAACAGGTCGCTTCAAAAATGTCATTCCCACTTGTGGGCAAGATTACTGGGAAGTTGTGTGCATTTTTCTTGATTTCCCCGCACTGTTGAGACATTTTTCTGGGGGGAAAAATTGCCGAAAAATCTTGGGTTGTTCTCCTCACGACATAATCCTGTTTTCTGCAGAAGTTGTTTTGCACGTCACACAAGCTGCGTGTGTGTTTGTGTACAATTTTTTTACACAAAAAAACCTGAATTTATTTGCATGAAAAATTTAAAAAATCTTGCAGTGGTTGGCCATTTTCTAGATAATGTGTTGTGATACATGAGTGAGGATGAGAATATGTATAAACACCTGCCATTGAACAAAGGATGGCTATGAGGAGGAGGATTAGCCTTTTTGTACCTTGCCTTTTCCCCAATACTGGGACTCAGGACATCTTACAAGTTAAATTTCAATACAGTCAAAGCATACGAAGATTAACATTAAAATGAAAGCAAACTGCCTACAACATTGCCTCCCTCTACGGCTGAGAGAGTGGGACTCACCCACGGTCGGGAAAGGGGATTCCATGGCCTCCCACAGTTTGAGTCCAGCTGCTACCCCACACTGACCCTCACGAGATGGAAGTGCTTTCATAAATAAATATTGAATATGGTCTCCTCCTTCTATTCCCCGCCCGGACTTGGGAAACCCCCAACCTTCACAGCCCTGTCCCCCTCCCTCCCTCCCTCCCTCCCTCCCTCCCGGTCACCCATCGGTGGCTTAAGAGAGCAAGAAAAGATGAGGGATGGGGAGGGGGGCTGTAGCAGGAGAAACTGGTCAGGTGAGTGGGGCCGTGGGGAAGGGGCCATGAAACCGGGAAAGAAGTCAAGCGGAACGAGTGAGAAGAAGGGAAGCCGTGTCTGAGGCTGGGGCCTTCCCAGCTGAACGGTTAAAAAAGGCCTCGGTTTCCTTCCCCGCCAGGGACTCCGGCACAGTGCTCGAGGCAAGCGGGCAAATGTTGGAGAGGAGGGTGCGGAGTGGAGATTTCTTCAGAGGAGGCTTGCTCCCATTGTCTTCCTTTGAGGCTGAGAGTGTGTGAGACTCATCCAATGGGTTTCCAAGGGTGAGCAGGCCTTTGAACCCAAGGCTTCTGGAGCTAAGTTGAACACTCAAACCACTATACAACATTGGTGCTCACCATTATGTGCCTTCCAGCTGACTCTGTCTTCTGACAGCCCTATCATGGTTTTTTTCTGGTAAGATTTATATTGTTCAGAGGGAGCTTGTCCTTGTCTTCTTCTGAGGCTCAGAGAGGGTAATTTACCCAAGGCCACCCAATGTATTTTCATGGCTGGGTGGGGATTCAAACACTGGTCTCCAGAGTCCTAGTCCAACACTGGAGGAGAGAAGGTTAAGAAGGGACAGGGGAGCTGTGTTTAAATATTTGAAAGAATATCACCTGGAAGACGGGGCAAGCTTGTTTTCTGCTGCTCCAGAGGCTAGGACACGGAGCAATGGCTTCAAACTACAGGAAAAGAGAATCCACTCAAACATTAGAAAAACATTCCTGATGGTAAGAGGTTTTTGACAGTGAAATCTATGGCTGCCTGGGAGTGTGGTGGAGTTTCTCTCCTTGGAGGTTTTTAAGCAGAGGCTGGATGGCCACCTGTCAAAGTGAGGGCCTCGAGTGTGTCTTCTTGCATGGCAGAATGGGGTTGGACTCTTCCAACTCTAGGCTTCTATGACCCTGTTTTTGAAGAGGGAGAGTTGAGAAGGACGTGGCCAACACCACCAGGGAAGCACTCTCTCTCTCCCCGTTTGTCTGTGTCGCATCCTTTGTCTCAGAGATCTCTGCTTATCATGAAAGGATAAAGCATTATCTGTTCATCTCTAGAACTTGATGATTCAGCCCTTCCCAGAAGTGAGCAGCCATGACGAGCGCCAGTAGGACAGGCAGATCCCAGGGCATGGCCATGCATCCCTGGTTTTCATGGGGGCCGAGCTGGGTGAGAGAGAAGGCTGCCCACGCCAGCCTCTGGTCAGGCAGAGAGCCAACTAGCCGGCTGCAAGTTCTGCAGAATTTTGTAAACATTAAGTGATTTAAAGCAAGCACTGGGATTTGCAAAGTCATTGAATTTCCAGCCAAGAAAATGTTTTGTGCATGTTTGAATAAGTTGCATATAAATGTGATTGCCCCGTAGTAGGTAATGCTTATCATTATCATCATCAGGGAAAGCTCCCAGATTTCAGTTCTATTTTGTTTTTTATACTACCTTTCTCCCACTGAGGGACTCAAGGTGGCTCACAAAAATAGAATCCTGGCGTTGGAAGAGACCCCAAGGGCCACCCAGTCCAACCGCCTTCAGCCATGGAAACTCACTGGGTGACCTTGGGCGTGTCACACGCTCTCAGCTCCAGAACGCCTTGTGATAGGTTCACCTCAGGGTTGCAAAAGTTGGAAAAGATTTGAAGGCACATAACTGCAACAAATAACAACTATTGTGATTATTTACATTGAAGAATAAATGTTGTAATAATTTAATGAGAGTTACAAATTCCATTTTAAATTAGAATTTTAGGCGAGGTGTTCAAACTGTTGTTCCTGCACAGCAATGCACTGCTCAGATTGCCAAAACACAGAGTTGCAAACCTAACTCAAAGTTTGCAACACTTCTCTACTAATGGAATCTTTAATCCTGTTAAAGATTGGGAAAAAATGCAAATATAGAAGCTTTTAAGGGTGCGTACATTTTTGAGGGAACACCCTGTATTATAAAATTGTGCCGCAACCTCCACTGGAGTCACCATGAGTGGTCAGATTCAAGAAGCCTCACAGTCCAGCTGCTTAGAGAAAAAGACCGGTGGGGGAACGGTTTTCCCCTTAAGGGAGAAACTTGTTGGTGGAGGGAGCCTTTCTCTCAGGCGCCCTTATCTCTCTCCAGCCTCAACCGGGCTCACTTGTTTGGGAGAACAGCGACGACCTTGGTGGGTGTTTGCTTTGGGGAGGGAGGCTTGTTATATGATCCTTGAACTGTGATGGATGGGAAAATCTGCAGAGCGCTGAAGCACAGGTGGTGGTTGAACACTGAGCTGATGTGGGGATGTGGTGGAGTTGAGAGACAGAGAATATTTGATCAGAAGGAGAGCTTGGCTTGCTTTTGCTGCTGTGCGGAAGGCAATGTTTTGGTGGTATCATGAGAAGATGTGAAAAGGCGTAATCATAATTGGAAAAGGCAGTAATGTTTGGTAAAGCGGAAGGCAGTATGAGAAAAAGGAGGCCCCCAACAGAGATGGACCGACTCCGTCCATGCCTGCCCGGACTTTGCAAGACCTGGCCAAGGCTGTTGGACGTCTCTTGCTCAGAGGCTCTTGAGTGTTCAGTGACAACTCTGGAAGCCAGGGTTCGAATCCTTGTTTGGCCATGGAAACCCACTGAGTGGTCTTGGGCAAGTCACACATTCTCAACCTCAGAGAAAGGCAGTGATGCCACTTATTTGTTTTTAATGACGTCTTTGGATGTCTTGAATTTTTGTAAGCCACTTTATGAGTCTCAGTGTTAGGAAAAACATGGGAGATGTATGAATAAAACATTTATGAAGATGGTGACTACCCTTGTTCTCTAGCAACAGGAGAGAGTGCTAAAACCCAGTGTGGTAAGAAAGCAGAAATACCAGGATGGCATCACTGTTGGCACAAGGGTGAGCAAACAGCTGAACTCTGCATATGTACAGATTCTGGATGGATTTCATTTTCTCCTTCTAAAGAAGCCTCGATTCCCTTTCCCATCCTGTACCTAAGACATACTCAAGGCAGAACACTTTTTTTTAAAAAAGAAGAAAATCCTTTATTAAAATTTTTACACCCTGATTGTCCAGTCCTTGAGAGTTCTACCACAGAGTCTATTTTATACAGTACAAAAAAAAATCCCACAACTCACCTAGGGACACTTAGGATATGCTTATTATTACTTTTTTAAAAAAGAGGCAGCACAAGAATTTCAGGGGTGGGGAGGAGAGGGTTGCCAGCACTTGAAAGGCAGAGCAAGTGATGGGGAGCAGGTGCCCAACTGGCAGAGGAGGGGGCAGTATTTGAACAGGATGATCCCTCTACAACACACACCACCTTTAGGTGGTCTTCTTGTCCCCCTAACCCCCACCTCTCTCCTCTCCTTGCATCTTCCACAGAGGTGCCAGCTCAACCGAGGCCCCTGCCCCAGCGGCAAATACTGGGCAGCCTCTGGCTCTACTGAAACTGGGCAAGGAATTTGGGACACCCATGCCTGGCCCCCGACTCCTTCCACGAAGGGATGCACCTGCACCAAGAGGCACTCAGGCAAGAAGGACAGACAGAGATAATCTGCGGAGAGGAAGAGTGGCATCTGGAGTCGCGTGTCCAGCCTGGAAGCCTTCATAGGCACGTTCTGTGAGTTCAGTGAAGTGTGGAGCCAGGAGGCAGGATCAGGGCCTCCCCCCAAAAGGCTTTCAGGGAGATCATCTCCTTTGGGCAACGGGGAGTCCCACAGTCATCAGTAAGGACTCAAGAAGGAGATGCTGTGAGTTTGGCATACGGACAGCATCCCCTACAGTACTATTGGCTGAAAAAGGACAAGGAGGGTCGCGAGGGTCTTACAGAGATCCCCCCCACTGCAGGGGTGAGAACGTAGCCAGGATGCCTCGTCTTCCAGGGTCCTCCTCAGTCGTCCTCTTCGCCCCCACCATAGAGGTCTGCCAGTTTCTTGAAGCGGTTGCCCCAGTCCTGCAAGTAGTCGTAATCCTGATCCTGGTCGGAGGCGGAGGAGTTGAGGGAGCTGAGCGAGCCGGCCTCTGAGCCGCTGCCCTCATAGTCAAAGACCAGCAAGGAGTCGTAGGGCGGTGCTGTGGGGTCTGTATCGGCCGCCTTCAGGTTCTGTGGGAGGGAGGGAAGGAAGGAAGGAGGGAGGTATGTACAGGAGACATCTTGGACAAAAGGCAGTGTTAAGCCCAGTCTGTTGGTGAACAGATGGTGTGTGCCATTGCAACTCACTTTCCTGGCCACTGAGGAGGTTAGAATTTCTGTTCTGACTGCGCAACAACCAAAAGCCTCCCCCAACCCATCTTGTAAATAGTGCAAATGCTGCTCCCGGCACACGGCTGGCCGTTTCCTTGCTGCTGGAGAGCAGGAAGATCAGCTGAGACAAAGGCAGCTATTTTGCAAGGGATGGATCTCCCATGGACTCCCTACGGATGCCCGCTGGAATGCATCTAGCTACGGGGGAACAGCTGGACGTGGTTCCACTGGTCCCTCAGCCCTACAACATGGAAATGGCCACCAAAAGCAAGGTCTCCACAGTCTGATAAGAGTACCTAGCTCAGGAAGTCGCTTACAGCTCTCCTTTGTTAGAGCTTTTCTGAGGGATTTTTGGGTTTTTATTTCTCTGGAGCGGCCTCTCCTCCCCACCTCACCTCATGGATGAAGTTCCCAATCTCATCTGGATTTGCAGGGCGCGGGCGGTACTGCGGGGCGGGCAGAAGGGTGGGCACGACATCATTCCGCAAAACAACTTCCGGACGGGCGTCCAGCCCTCTGTGCAGCTGGCTGAGATCATAGTCCTTTTGGAGAAGAGGAGAGAGGAAAAAAGGGACACTGATGCTGGAGGATCTTGGAAAATCTAACCAACAGAGGATTCAGCAAAAGGGAGAGCAGGTCTCTAGACTAGGGCTGGGAATTATGCAGGTAAGATTGGACTATAACTCCTCTACCAGAGGCCTCCCTGCTTTTCCACAGCACGGTGATTTGGGGACACCTACCTGGTCTTCCTCTCCGCCTCCCTCTTCTCCGTAGTAAAAGATGTTGTCCCGGGTATCTTCCTCTGGCAGCAGGAGGGGCTCCTTGACCACCTTCCTCCGTCTCACGAACAGGAGGAGCAAAAGCAGCAAGACTGCAAGAGGCCAAAAACAGAAGTCAGCGGGTGCTTCTTCTTGGTGCAAGAGCTAGCCAGTTGCAGCATATAAAGATGAATGAGCATGTCTGCACTACAGATTTATACCAGCTTCATACCACTTTAAATTCCCACCTGATGGAATTTTGGGATTCATAGATCGGTACTTAGCATTTCTCTTGCTAGAAAACAATAGTGCACCCTCTTTACCAAATACTCAAGATTTAACTCTCAGCCTCCCTTCTCAGGGTTTCTTGGGAATTGTAGTTCCCAGGGGGAGTGGAAATAGAGCAGCAGCTCATAAATTCAATTGTCTAAATGTCTGGGACAATTATACACATATCTGTTTTTGTATATTTTTTTGATCTGTACTGATTTAAATTCTTTGCAAGCCACTTTGAGTCCCAGTATTGGGGAAAAAGGCACGCTGTAAATCACTATATAAACAGACAGACAGACAGACAGACAGACAGCAATATTAATGCACCACTTACTCAACAGAGCCAAAATGGCTCCCAGGATGGCGAGGATGACGGGCGCCCCGATGCCAGCCACCTGCCTCTCCGGGCACCGATCCACAGGCCCCTCGCACTCGCAGACGGTGGCCTTGATGACGGTCAGCTGATCCTTGTTCTGGTTGTCGAAGAGCCGCAGGTAAACGTCGTACGTCTCCTGCTTGAGGGGGGCCAGCAGCTTCAAAACGGCAGTCTCTCCTGGCAAGGCAAAGCAAAGCAAAGCAAAGCAAAGCAAATCAGGGGTGTCATCAGCACACGGAGGGAGGAAAGTACCTGGAGCCCCGACCGCATGCCCACTTTTCAGGGAAAAACAGCGCTTATGGTGGCTCCCATCTCGGCAGGAGTAGTGAATCCATTCTGAGTTTTAATCTGAACTTTAGGGGAGCCATCCAAGGTGCTGAATCCTATTCTCAAAATCACAAGGTGAGACTCAAGCCCAGAACAGATTCACTCCCCCCGCAACGCAAGAGCCACCAAAGACTGCTAACTAGAATCTAGGTCCTCAGTTAAAGCTGAATTATGTTTTTCAGAAACTGGGCCAAGATACTACTTATGAACAAGAGAACTTCAGAAGGTTACTTCTGAGGACCACAAGTCTCAAAATCCCCAGAAAAGGGGCAAGGGGAGGAGTCTTCAGCCTAGGACAATGAGTTTTTCCTGGGATATGGCCATAGCCCACAAAGCTACAAGCCAGAGGCAGCAGCAGCAGTATGAAGGCCTTGTGGGGGGAAAGGAGATGGGAAGAGAGCAGCATTTCAAACTATGGAACTCCCTGCTACAAGATGGCAGCCCACCTGGACAGTGTTACAGGGAAATGGGGTAAAGGGACAGAGGACGTGGCCATCAACGGCTAGCAGTCTGGATAGCTTTGGTCCACCTCCAGTGCCAGAGGCCGTATCCATCCCTCTCTGCGTATCAGCTGGGGGGGAGCACGTGACGGAGAGTGCAGTTATGCTCGCACCATTCTGGTGGTGGGTTTAATTTCTGCCCGCCTTCCACCCATCGAGGCAACTGACTGGCCACTGCGTGAAGAGAGAGAGTGTCTCCCTGGCCTAACCAGACCGAGAGAGTGTGCACAGTACTCTAGGATGGCGCCCACGCCTTGGTATGCCTCATCCTACCTTTTTCATCCATCTCTACAGCCCAATTTTCATCTGAATTGTGGCTGAGCTCAGCGCGGAATGGGGAGGTGTTGGGTGGAAGGTCCTTGTCCAAAATGCGCAAGAGCTGGGGCTCTGGGTTGCTGTTGCAGACGGTGATCTCTCGCCGGTCAGGCTCCGGGCCGTTGTCGTTCACATCCAGCAAGGTCAGGAGGAGGGTGCCTGTCCCTGTAGCCGGGGGGGTTCCTGTTTTGCAAGAGAAAGGGGGACGGGGGATTTAGAAAGGACTTGCCAGTGGCGTTGAGTATTAGTTTCAGTTGATTATTAGAGGAGGTGTAATATCCAGTTTATAAAGAGCCAGG
This sequence comes from Iguana delicatissima, assembly GCA_948472985.1. NCBI lineage: Eukaryota > Metazoa > Chordata > Lepidosauria > Squamata > Iguanidae > Iguana > Iguana delicatissima. The sequence continues at coordinate 927,239 of CAOKZL010000132.1, forward strand.
TGGGGTGGGAGGATATGGCTGTATAACTGCAGAAAAGATAGTTGGAAGTCACTTTTAGATAAATATGTAGCTTCTGTGATAGTGTGTTTGTTTTCTCTTTTGTGTATTTTCTCATGGTACATATGTTTGTGTCAGAATTGTGAGTTACTCCGTATCTAATGAAAGAGCCAGCACGGTGTCATGATTTGAACACTGGACTTCAACCTAAGAAATGAGGGTTTGATTCCCCGCTTGGCCTTGGAAACCTATGAGGTGACTTTGGGTGTGTCACACACTCTCAGCCCCAGAAAGCCTGTGATAGGTTTGCCTTGGGGCGCCATAAACAAGAAATGACTTGAAGGCACAGAACAACAGCAGCAGCAGCTAGTCCATTAATTTGTTATGACTGTATTCTGTTTGCAGCCTGTTAGCAGTTTGTTATTTGTCTGTTTCTGACAGGAGTGTTTAGTGTAATAATAATAGATGTAATCTTTAATAAAAATTTTTTAAAAAGAAATGACTCTACTCAAGGCCAGGAGTCCTTTGCCAAAGATCTGAATGTGCAAATCCGCACAGTCACTGAGCAGCACAGCATTCTCCTGGCCTTTAAGGAGAGTGGAAAGTTTCTAGTCCACATGGCCGCAGAGGGAAGTCTGACTGAAAGGCACACTGGTCGAGGCTGCCCCGTCCAGAGAGCTCAGCTGTCCATCTTCCTGGCCTCTGGAAACTCCATTTCCACCCTCTGTTCCCCCCCCAACAAGGCTGCCCCCACTTTAACCCTGATAAGCCCCCTCCTTGCACCAGCCAGCCGAAACCTTAAGAGATACAGACAGCAAAGTTGTGAATGAAGGGCAGGGAACTGAGGGCATCTGCCAACTATTTCCATTTACGTAATTTATTCTGGGGATCTGTACTGTGTGGGATTTCCGGGAGGGAAAGCGTGCCAAAATATGTCAAGGAAAAATTAAGACTGATGATCAAACTGCCATGGAGCCGGCCCACGTGCTTCAGCCTTTTTTCTGATTCCTAAGAGCTCAGAAAATACAGTTCAAAACATGCACACACAAGATCTTAAGAAGCCGACATCAGAGTGCTTAATGCAGCATTAATTTGCACAGTTTGGGTCTCATTAACCTACTTTCTTTCCCCCCAAAGCACCAAACTTGCAACTTTTGCACAGCAAGGGTGTGGCCTGTAATATCCCTGTCGGAGTCTTGGGGGTGTTGGAGTCCTGTCGGCCCACCCAGACCTCCTACTAATGGGCAATGCAAAACGGGTGGGGAATGGGGACAGAAATTGTGGAAGGGACTTGGGTGGGGGTAAGTGGGGCGCAGCTGAGCAGGGCTCAGGGGGCCAAGTCCCCCTCCTATGGGCCACCCCACCCAAAGGTGCCCAAGCAAATCTCCTCTTTTAGCAACATCCAAGCCAAAGTGGCAGCTAGAAGGGATGTCCTAACAGTTCCTGTCACCATGTTGGCCAGGGAATGGTTGAAGGGGAGGATATTAGAGGAGGGGGATTGGAAAGTGGGCTTTGTCATTGTTGGAACAGTTTTGCACACATTGTTGGAGTGTGGTTTGGATACGGCTGTCAACAGGGCTGTGGAGTCACAAGCCATTTTGAGTGGAGCTTGGGGAAATTTTCACTTCTGGACAAGCAGAGGACTCTGGGAGTTGTAGTCCAGAAGAGGAGCTTTCCCCAGCTCTCGATTCAGCCAGGAGGTGGCTGATCTGTACCTTGAAAAGGCTGAAGATGCACCATCTCCTCCCTCTCTAACCAGATGATAAAAGAGCCCAAACCCAGGATGAGGAGGTTCCTCGTGACATCCTTTGCGTGGGGAGTGAGGGAGGGCTTTGCCACCATGTGCCCCTCACATGGGGAGCATTCAGGCAGAAGTCACTGAGGTCCAGACAAAGGGGCCATTGATTCCTTCACCCAAGGGGACCCCTCCCTTCTGCCCCCATTCCCAGTCACTCGGCTTTCTTATTTTATTTCTTCCACTTTACCATCATCCACCGCCAACACGATGGCGCTGTAGGTGCTGTTCTGGACCAGAGGAGACTCCCGGTCCAGGGAGTTCCTGGCCGTGATGATGCCATTTTCAGGGTGGATGGCCAGCCAGCCGGCCGGGTCGTTCCCAATGGAGTACCTGAGGTTGGGAAGGAGAGAAGGAGGCAGATAAATTCCCAAATAACCAGGAAAGAGGATGTCACAGATCACAGCATTCAAGCCAGCAAGAAGCTCCATGACTTGCACTGGGCTGAAGGGATGATAAGCCAAAATGTGCCACAGTTCTTCCAGGACTGCACCATTTCAGCCTACATAGAGTTGGAAGGGTTCCTAAAGGCCACCGAGTCCAACCCCTGCCAGGCAGGAATATACATCTAAAAGACCTCTCCAACCACCTTTGCAGAGATGCTGTAGTAATCTGAGTACTGGATTAGGACTGGGGTTTTCTTGGCAAGATTTTTTCAGAGCAGGTTTGCCTTTGCCTTCCTCTGAGGATGAGAGAGTGTGACTTGCCCAAGGTGAACCAGTGGGTTTCCATGGTCAAGTGGGGAGCCAAACCTTGGTCTCCAGAGTCACAGTCCAGAGCTGAAAACACTATACCACACTGGCTTTCATAGGGTGGGAAGGAAATATATAAATAAACATATAAGAAGATAGAGAGAGAGAGAGAGAGTGCACACAGATTTTGGGACTATTTTTCTCCTCCAGAGCAGCCACAGATGTGGCACCCTCCAGAACCCCACACTCCCCCCTAGAAAGAATCAAACAAAGCCACAAAATGGGTCAAAATGGCAGCTCGAAAGGCCATTAAATCACATCAATTGCAGAATTGGTGTAATGTGAGAGTGCAGCCCACCAGGGACCAAAAAAAATGGCCCTTTCTTTCCCACAGCTGCCCCCCTGCTCCAGTTGGGTCTGTCACTGACATCAGCCTGAAATAAAACCCCACAATGGAGGGAAGGGAAGGGACAAATTCTCCCCGGGCCCCCCGTGACTCCTTCTAGTAGCCAAACTGCTCTCATTTTAGATCAGATTCTTGACTAAAATGTGCCGGTGTCTCAAAGCCACTGATTAATCCCACCCTCAGCAAGCAAGGGCGTACACAACTTTGATCATCTTTGAAAATTCAACGTAGCTCGCCATCCATGTCAGAGGGCCAACTCACTCCAGACTTCATCCCTAACTCTATCTAGAGTTGCTCTTTGTATTGCTTGGAACTGCCTCTTTGAAGTGCCTGGAAGTGGCTATTTTCTCTTTGGGCCTGGAAAATGCTTCTGGAGGGGCTGGATTTGCCTCTAAATGATGTTTCACTCTTCATGCCACCCCAAAACAGCCCCAAGCAGTGACTGCAACATCACTTCCATTCCAGAAAATGGATCCGTTGCAAACTACGTGAACCTTCCAATCCCTCTGGCCTTGCTGTCAAAATAAACAGAATAAATGCATACTTGCCCTGCTTCTGTCGCTCCAAGGGCCTGCCTGCCTGCTTGCTATGAAAATTAAGGGCAGCAGAATGCTTTCCGTATCCCATGCATTCTTCTAAACCTTGTGGATTCTTACACCAACACCACCCTGAAGCTGATCCATTAAGAGCTATCGGCTTTCCTTTCTCTCCATCTCCAGCCCCTTCCACTGGCCTCTGAGGCCTCCAAGTTTCCATTCATTAAGAGGCAGCACTAAGAGGTAATGACAGATCCCCTGGTTCCCCGGAAGGCAGGAAAATTGGTCTGCGCCCTGAAATTCTGCTCAGGAGGCTTCCCCATTCCCCATCCATCTCTGTACTCCATCTGTCACGGGGCCATCAGGCTGCTGCTGGAAGTGAGTTGGGGCTCCGCCACAAGGGAGATGGGTTTTGGAGTCCTCATTAGCATCACGGCCAGATACTAACAGCCTCCAGTGATGTAGAAAGAGTTGGTTTGTATTAGTGATCTGGTCTGGTACGTTTTGTCATTAGCTTTGTAGCTGGAGCCTGGGAAAATATACGAAAGCTGAGAACGGACTGGGAAAGTTCGATAGTGGAATCCACTGCTGCCTCCATGGACTGTGTTGGAATCTCCTCCTTCTTCGGGGACTTTTAAAGAGAGGCTGGATGGCCATCTGTCAAAGGGAATGCTCTTGATGGTGCCTTCCTGCATGGCAGAAGGAGGTTGGACTGGAGACCCTGGAAGAGACCCTGGGGTCTCTTCCAGCTCCAGGATTCTAATACCAGTGATGTGTGTCAGTGTTCAGCTCTGAAAGAACACTTGGGGAGGCCTGGAATGACACCCAGTTCTGGCACAGAAGACGACTACTGCTGGGAGACTGTCACACAACACCCACCCACTGACCCACTCTCGGCCTGGCTCCTGTTTGTCCAGCAACAAAGCAGCTAACCTGATTTTCTGGGACTGCATCCGGTCTGGGTCCTGAGCTGTGTAGGCAGTGATTTTCTGTCCCACTGGAATATCCTCAGAGACTTCAGCCCTTTGGATTGGAGGCATAAAGACCGGGGCCTCGTTGACATCCCTCACATTCACCATCACAGTGGCCGTGGATGTGGGGACTTTGACCACGAAGGGGACCTCGTTGGTGACCACCACCTGGAGGACAAACTGCTTCCGCACTTCAAAGTCCAAAGCCTAAAGTGGGGGGAGGAGGAAAAGGCATTTGATAACATCAAACGTGCACTGCTGCGAGTGTGCCGAGATGGAGAACCTCTTTCAGCCTCAGGGCCACTTCTGTTTCAGAGATGTTTCTTGGGGGCCATAGTCTAGCATTGGCTGGGGCCAAACCCAAAAGGAGCAGGACCAAAAATAACAGCTGGCTTTAGCTTGAAACCCTAATTTCCAGTAACTAAGCACCAGGAAAGGCAGTTCAAATTCTAGAATGAGGGAGCGGCCCTGTATAAAAGCTGAGAAACCAGTATCTGGTGTCATGGAAAGAATGGTATCTGCAGGGCAGGTTTGGCCCAATGGACCAAGGTTTCCCACCCTGGGATGAGACAACCGTCTTTATGACTCAAAGCAGAGATAACGTGCTCCTGCCATCCCTGGTGGCTGGTAAGACAACTGCCTTGCAAGAATGCCAGGACAGTGGCAAGCAAGAGCATTTCAATGATTGTCTCCCCAAAGATCTAAGATCTCGGCGCTTCCATATTTATTAACAAACCCCAGGCCTTTATGTCTGACTGAAGGAACAAGTCAATGTACTGAAGGTTTCAGAACCAACTTTGGGAAAATATGGCGATTATTTAGGAGAATGGACTTTGCTTCCACATTTTCTCTTCACATTTTCCCTCATGTATCAGTGGGCACACAAGCTATTCACAGCGGCCCCTAATTTCCTTCCAAAACCATGCATTGACCAAAGTTATCGAACTGTATCAAGAGACTAAATAATCCAACAGTAGTTTCTCTTATTCTTAAAAATGCTATTTTTAATTGGAAAGCCTTTTTTCCATTTTGTCATAGTATATGCAAAGGGCATAAGAAAGTAACTTTTTTGCTGACTACGATGCCCCAGAACTCCCATAGCCATCATGACCCAAGGCCCAGAAAGTTACTTTTTGTCCCTTTTGCTTGCAACTGACAGAATCCCACCCATCTTGGAGCTGATGGCTTCAAAGAGTCACTTTTCTGAGCCCCGTACACGCGTACACCTTCATCCACGTCCACCCCACCTACTTTTGCTGTTGTTAGGATGCCCTCGTTGGTCTTTGGGTCTGTCGACACACTGAAGAAGCCGCCTTCGTTGCCTTGCACAATGGCGTACTTGGCCCGCCACGCCGGTGACCCCTCCTCGTCCTTGTCGGTGACCACCAGCCGTACCACCTCCAGCCCCGCTTCGTTCTCGGGCACCTCCGCTGAGTACTAACAGAAGCACAACGGCCTCATTAGCAGCCTGGGGGCAAAACCCCTCCCTGCTTCTTCTCTCCACCAAGAGGACAATTGTGGACCGGTTCCCACCCACCTCAGCACCCCCTGGCCAGGTCGGCAGGACACTGCGCTGCCTCCTCTGTCCTGGCGGATGCCCCGAAAGAATGGAAGAAGGGGCTTACTTACCACCTGCTGCTGGAATTCTGGGGCGTTGTCGTTGGCATCTGCGATTTCTATCACTGCCGTGGCACTGTTGGTCAGCCCCTCGCCATCCAAGTCTGCCGCTTGCAAGGTCAGGATGTACTCTCTTACTCTCTGGAAGAAGAAGAAGACGCTCCTGTGAGAGTTAAGGCATTGACCAAAAGACGCTCCACAGAAGGCAGGCAGATGACAATACCAGTTTTTCACTCTGCAGCTGGGTTCAGGTACGTGCCTTCACATATGCTGACCATTTTTCCAAAAATACATTTGTTTGAAATTGACGTCTTCAGCATGTTCATGCATAGCTAAAGCATTAAGATCATCTGATCATCGAACAACAGGGAAGTTACTTTCTCAACATAACCCATCGCTCTTACTCATTACAACAACAGCTAGCTGTTTTCCGTTTGTGTGGGGCACAAAGAATATACTCCGGTGTTTAGAACTTGTAAAGAGATATCCAAAGGCCAAATTTTTGCAGTTGCTGTTTATCTCTGCCTCACCTTTCTTACCAGTTTCGGGATCAAAGTGGCTTACAACAAGTTAAAGAATGCATTGTTAGAAATTCACAAAATGTAGAAGTCAAAACAAGATTAAGCAATCAAAAAATTTAAAACCATATTGATGCACATCCCAAATCCCAAAAAAGGGTTCCACATCTTGGAGAGCTTCTTTAAAGTCTGGAACATAACCCAGAGCAGATTCTCTGCCTGGTGAACACGAAGGCCAACAGAGGTCACCGGAAGGACCCTGTTTCCACTCTCTGAAGCATTTCCAGATTTTGGCATCCATGGAAGATCCTGGAACCAATCCCCCACAGATACTGAGGGCCCCCTGTATTTACCTCCCGGTCCAGGCCACTGGCAATGACACTGATGGCCCCCGTTGCCCTGTTGATGGCAAACATCTGTTTGTGGGGCTCTTCGGGCACCTGGCTGATGATGGAGTAGGCAATGACCCCGTTGTAGGTTTCGATGGCATCATCAGCATCGGTGGCAGAGACCTGCATCACGGAGGTCCCTGTGGCCGGGCAAAAAAGAGGAGGTTGGACTTTCATGTCCACATCAAGCGAGCCAAAGAAGGCAGCCCAAATGGTATGGTCTCCCTTGAATCTGGGATCCTCTGGCAGACTACTGGGGTTGCCAGCTCAGGATCGCCCAAGCCCTGAGGTTTCCAGGCCAAAACCTGAAGGCTAGGAACCACAGCCCCTGGCCAAAGTCACGAAGCATTATGCACAGAGGATCAGCCACAGTTGCTTACAGATTGGCATTCAAACACTAAGATGCACACACACACACATACACACACAGAGAACATACTCTCTTGTTTGGAAATTAAGAGTTTCCAAATTTCCAGGGAAACTAAGTTCAACTCTCCTCTAGGGTTTTCCTGGCAATATTGATTCAGATCCTCCCTTGATTCAGAGCAGCCTCCCTCTGAGGCTGGGAGAGTGTGATTTTCCCAAGGTCACCTTGTGGGCTTCCATGGCTAAGCCGGGATATGAACCCAGGTCCAATGCTCAAACCACCAATGCCAGGCCAGTTATCCTATAGCTGTGTGGCTCCACTTTTACTCCCATGCAATCCTAGAGCACGTCGTTTTGCCAGAGGTACTAGAGCTGAGAAATCGAAATACCCCTCCCTACACTGCAGCTCCTGAGATATAAAGAAATAAATAGTCCAAGGCCTGAATACAACTCTAGACTCAACTAGAGGAGACCTGTTGAAGCAGTGCGATTTACTTAAGTGTTGACTTATGGTTCAGCAATTGACGAGGGTGTCTAGTCTAGCTGGGATGGGCACTTAGTTAGGTTTAGCACCCCCCCAAAAAAGGTAACTTTTCCTAGTTCTGGCCTGACCCACCCCTACCTTCACTCTGAAGCTTGTGGGTGGGAAGTTGGCAGACTCATCTGCTGAACTTCCCCCCTTGGCTCAGGAAAGTCACGCCTGCCCGTTGCCAAAATGGGTAAGCTAACAGGATTAATACCTTTGCAAAGTGGAAATACGGTATTTCAGGAATGGGTACTTCTTTTACCTCCGTTGATGGTTCCCACTTAGTACAGCACTAAGTTTGCATTTGGCATGAGGTCAGATTTTCTTTCTTTTAAAAATGTGCCCAGGGGGATGCACAAACTTTGCACCTTGACTACAAATTCGGTGCGGTAATGAAGCCACACTGGGGTCCCAGAGTATGAACTGCTATAAGCAAAACCCTGCAAGAGTTTGCACAGAATTTGGACAAGGACAAGCCAGTGTGGTATAGTGGTTTGAGCTTGGACTATGATTCTGTAGACCAGGGCTGGGTGACTTTGGGCAATTCACACTTTCTCAGCCTCACAGGAAAGCAAAGGCAAAGCCCCCTGAACAAATTTTGCCAAGGAAACTCCATTGCTTTAGGGTTGCCATAAGTCAGAATGAACTTGAAGGCACACAACAAGAAAGCCAGAGTTTGCATAGAATCCAGATAAGGAGACCCTTCCGCACAGCCTTCACCCCCCACCCCACAGGGCTGCCTCTTGGTCCCTCCCCTTGTCTCCCCGTCTCTTTACCCGGTGTGGCTCCTTCCAGGACAGACCCCCGGAAGATCTCCTGGGTGAACTGGGGCTTGTTGTCATTTTGGTCAGTGACCGTGACGATGATTTCCATCGGTTCCTCCACAGGTTTGCCATTTTCAGACACAGCGTGGGACAACAGCTACAAGAGAGCAAGGGAGAGCCGTGGTTAAAAAGATTGCCTGGTCCCTAGAAATGGACAGATTATTGGCTTGATTAGGGAAAAATCATTGGGAGACATTTTTGAAAGATTGGAAACCCTTTATAGATCTTTCTCTGGAAAAAAAAAAAGAAAGAAAATGATTTGGAAATTTTTGTCTTTGACATTTAGTAAGGTGTTGCTAGCAGAAGAAGTGAATGATGTAGTGTTACAGAGGGGGAGCTGATTATATTCTATGCATGTATAACCTCCCAAAAGCAAATTGGAACACAGGCTTTCTTTTGCTCTGCACTTCTTTTTCTTTTCTCCCTTCCTTCCATCCTTTCTATTGTATTTTAATTTTTTTATTGCATTTCTCCTTTTTAACTGTATTAACTTACTTTTTTTTAAAAAAGGAGGTTCTGAACTCCTTCCTCCCTTCCCAAATGTTCCTTGGAAGGAACAATCCCCTGGACCGAAACCAGACATAACAAGGACCCATCAAACCCCAAACTGGGAAGAAACCTGGCACTGTACTTGGCTATCTCAAGGCAAATTGTGTGGGCAATATTCCCCACCCAGACTGCTCCCCTGGAAGTCAAAATACTTCAGTTTTCCTCTGCATTTCCTCTCAAAAAATGGCAACAGCTAGTGTCATGACTCCATTTTGAGAAGGACTGTGGAGGAAAACAGAGGTATTTGAAGGTAGTACAGAACGCTTATGGGATATTTTCATGTATTTCCATGTGTCTGAGAGGCCTGTTCTATATGGTTTTGAGGCAAAAACTGGCTGAAAACCTCACAACTATTTTTAAAACGGGGACATTTGGGCCTTTGGGAAACCAGTAGTGGCTTCAAGGGCTGTAAAAGGGGGGTCCAGGGGCCCCATGGCTCTATGCCCACCTTGGCCCAAAACCTCTTCTTCCTTCCCCAGAGGCTCTGTGGGAGGACCAAAACCAGACGTAACCAGGACCCACTGATCCTGAATTGAGAAGAGTGCCCTTACGTGGTATTTGTCTATGTCCTCTCTGTCCAGCGGCTGCGTCACCTTCATCCACCCTGTCTCTTTTTCGATGATGAAGACCCCCTCGGGAGGAGTATCTGCCCCTTGGCCGGTGATGCTGTAGAAAATCTTGGTGTCTTTGTCCCGGTTGGATTTGATCTGGGGCAAGGAAACAAGGAGAGAGAGAAGAGGGAGATTGCAAACAAGACCAAGGTCACCTTTCCAGCAGAGCTGCAGGTCTGAAGCACCCAGCAGGTCCCCCACATTTGTCCATAAGGGTTATTTTAAAGGAGATGTTCCAAGTACAGGTATCCCCTGTTTATTTGACAGGTTAGGGACCAGAGCACTGTTGAAAAGCAGAAATACTCAAAAGCGGAAGCAAATAGACCTGGCACCATCTTTCTGTGCACAGATGGAAGAAAAGGATGGTACCTTTTCAAGAGTCAAGTGAGAGGAAAAAGCAGTGCATGGTTGCTTTTTGATGATCTGCTCTTTCAACCCTTTTTGATTCCAACCAGAATCCATATGTTTGGCATGCAGTCGAAAGACCACACACCAAATGTATGGTTTCTGGTTGGAATGAAAAGGGTCGGAAGAGCGAATCGTTAAAAAGTGGACTGCCAAAGCTAAGGACACACAAAGAACACTTTGCTTCTTGCTTGCACCTTGCACCAGTTTCTCCACAGGAATGGGTAGCTCTTCTTTACCATCAGCCACCATTCGTTTAAGAGCCTTCCCACCTTCCTTCATTCACTAACAGGACAAACCACGGCCTCGCACCCAATCTAGATCTGTCCCAAATCTCTGACTACCACATCACCACAAGAGCCATTCCTGCTGCCTCCTCAAGATCTTTTTGATGTAATAATAAGTGCGTGGAGAGGGTTGCCAAATTTGGTCTCTCTCCAAAACTGGCCTTCTCCTGTTTTCACCAAGATTGCTTGAAAAAAACAGGCATTCAAGTGCTTAATCAGCGTGACAGGCCCTTCCTTCTCCCAGATTAGTGTGACAGTTCCCAACCTGATAAGGCGCCCCAGGGCCTGTCACAATAAGTCATTCACATGTCTAGTTCCCCTATAAGTTTTCCAAATCCACATTTTGGGTCCAGCTGCCTGTAAGTTTTGTTTTTGTTGCTTGACATTAAGTCAACTTGAGCTGACGGTGGCCCTCCGATGAGAGAGCCCCCACAAGCCCGTCACCAACAGCCATGCTCAGGTCTTGCAAACCGAGGGCAGCTGCAGCTTCCTTGATGGACCCAATCCACCCATAATGCAGTTTTCCTGTTTTCCTATTACTTTCCGCTTTTATCAAGCATTATTGTCTTTTCCAGTGAGTCACTTTATCTCATTGGTCCAAAGAGTGATAGCCTAAGCTAAGACATTTGGGTTTCTAGAGAGAGTTCAGGATTGATTTAATCTCAGACTCATTTATCCGCCTTTTGGGCAGTCCAGGATATCTGCAGAACTCCCTTCCAGCGCCGCACTTCAAAGGAGTCAATTATCTTCTGGTCAGTTTTCTTCACTGTCTGGCTTTCACAGCCATACACAGAAATGGATCCCATTTTGGGAAAAAAGAAGAATATAAATGTAATAAATAAATAATAAATAAACGGCCTGGATGATTCTTACTTTGATATTTAGTGATATATTTTTACACTTAAAGATCTTATCTAGTTCCTTCATGGCTGCCTCTCCAAGTTTTAGTCATCTTCTGAGTTCTTGATAACTGTCTCCATTTTCCTTAATGACTCAGACAAGGTATTTAAAAAAAATCTTCCAGTGTCTGCTTCATTATCTACTTTAAAATTAGTCTGCAGCCACGGGGGAAAGAAACCACCAAACACACCCACGCACATGGATACTGTGCACCTGGTTGCTTCATGCTACTAGTAAGCATCTTTCTCTCTGGGAACGAGCAACTCTTTTATTCCTTCCAGGGTAGATGAGAGCCTGGAGGTGTCACAGTTTCCAGAATTCCACAGCCACTACAATTCCCACAGTCCCCCCAGCAGCAAGCCAAGCACCTAGATAATTCTGGGAGATGAAGGATTCTGGGGGATGCAGTGTCAGAAGCAATGATTCAAAGGGATCTGAGGGATGCATGTTCAGGGGCGTACCATACCTGAACCAGCTTCTTTGGGAATGGACCGCGTTCATTTTCGGGGACTCTTATAGGGGGGATGACCCAGTCTCTCTTCTGCCTCCTTAGCCCAGGTTTTGCCAAGGGGAAGCGAAGCACCGCTGCTCTGTCAGGCCTCTCCTCTTCCTCCTACAAGAAGTAACCCCAGAGTTTAGAGTTTTCCACGCAGCAAAGAGAAACCAAGGAAGAACGGATAAGGTGGATGTCTCGGCTGGCACAGGCACCCACATCTTCATGCACTCCCAGCTGTCGGCAACCAAGGAAGAGCACAGATGGTGCCACAGGCCAGAGAGCCAACGTGGTGCAAAATACGGCCACCAAGGAAGACCAGATCAATGGCTTCAAACTCCAGGAAAAGAGACTCCATGCTCCCCTTGTTCACTAAACTATGTGTGGCTTATGTTTTTCAACTTTGTGTTCTCATTTAGAAGACAGAAAGTAGCACCTGTTTGGAGCAGCAGTTTACACATCTCCCTTACAGACACATTTGCAACTTTGCTGCTACAAAACCTATGCCTATTTCTAAATTTCAGGAACATGCAACTTATGTTGCAACTTATACGCTGTATATTTTATGTTGCTAAAAGCAAAATAGATTTGCTAAAAATGTTTTGATAAGAAGTATTAGATAAGTTTCAATTTTCCTTCCAATTTCTGTCCTCCCTCACCTCTGAACTGGAAAAACCAGGTTTTCTAGATTTTTTTCAAAAATCTCTTCAAGAGCAAGCCTGCATCTCTGTGCTCTAAGCTGCCCCAGTGGAAAACCTCTGGCATTCATTAAGCCTTGCTTCAGGTTCCTTCAAGATCTGGAAGCAAAGAGTTTAATGGGGCCACAAATCTAGAAATGATAAGATTCTGGGATGCCTTTACAGAAGGGCTACAATGCTGAAAGAGCTGGAATTGTTGTTCCCTAGTGATTTCAAGGTGGTAGTCAGGTTGGTGTTCACTGCCTGTTTATTTCATTTTCTAAAATATTCTGCCTTTCTCCAGTATGGGACCAAAGGCAGCTCACAATGTAGATTAAAACAATACAGCTACATAATAATATAATCCTAGAGCTGGAAGGGACCATCACGCCCAACCTCCTGCCAAACAAAGCTCTCCAGAAAGAGGTTTGAAGACTTTCAAAAGAGGGAGAATCCACCCCACGTCTGTGGGAGTCAAGGCATTTTTCAAGTAAGAGTTGTGTGTCCAAATGGAGACACAATCCTAACTTTTGGACACCCAACGGAGACAAATGGACACATACTATTTAACCAGCGAACTGTATGATTCCAAACTTTCTTTCACTGCCCTTTACAAGTTCCTGAAAGCCAGAAAAAAAAAGTAATCCTCAAATCTTTGGCAATTTTGTTTTTTAACCAATCTTCCTTAGCTTCCATAAAGAGTTATAGGACTCTTTTTTTAATTCAGGTATTTTCTGGTTTTGTACAGGATGACACTAACTGCCAGGATATTGCTGCGTGTGGGTGTATTTGCCACTCCGTATTGACTTCCGCCCTTCAACATAATGTTAATGCCAGGACTACATGCAGTGGAGAAACGTCAACTCAAGACCGTTTTTAATGGGAGAACGGACAAACAGGAACAATTTCTTCTAAAAAGCCCTGGAGGAAGTCCACTCTAACAGCTTTTATCAGGCAATCCTGACATTAATCAAATAATCATAATCATAACCATGGTGATGCAAGAAACACAAAAAGTGTGGTTTAAAAAGCAAATAGCAGGAAACAGCCCAAAGGCTTGCCAGCAGGAGAGGAAGAGACACAACAAGGTTTGGCTCTGTGTGTCTATGTGTGTGTGTTCGCATGTGTGATTTCAAGTCCGCCTGTCAACTTATGGTGACCCCCATGAATTTCACAGGGTTTCCTTAGGCAAGAAATCCTCGGAGGTGGCTTTGCTAGTTCCTTTCTCCAAAATCGAGCCCACAGCACCTGGGATTTGTTGGCAGTCTCCCATCCAGGTACCAACCAGGGCTGACCCTGCTTAGCTTCCAAGATGAGATGGGATCTGGTGCCTTTAGGGTGCTTAGAGCCAGTGCTGTATTGTTTGTGCCTTTGCCTTCAAGTTGCTTGTTGGCTTACGGCAATGTGTGAATTTCTGAGGGTTTCCTTAGGCAAGAAATCCTCAGAGACGGTTTCGCCAGTTCCCTGCTCTGAAATCTACCGTTTTGCACCTGGGATTTGTTGGAGGTTCCTGGGAGACAAGAATGACTCTTGCCACAGCTCTCCCTTCCACCCCAGTCAGTGCCCAAAGGCAGCTGCGGGAAAAGCAAGTTATTTCGGGAGCAGGAGGGAGGGCCCCTCCACGTGGCCTCTCCTCAGAGAGGTGCGTTCCACCTGCCTGCAGCCCAGGGGCACCATCATCTCCCCGTCTCCGCAGCCTCCGGAGAGGCACAAAGGTTGCCATGGCACTGCTCCGTCACCTGCGCTCCCGACCTCCGCCCGCCAGCTGGGAGGCACGCGGTTACCTGGGAAGGAGGATGGGGGCCTCCTTTGTTCTTCACGGTCACCAGGGCAGAGTGTTTGGTCCCTGCGGAGTCCCAGGCGTGCACAGCGAAGGTCCTTTCCGGCCCAGGCAGCCGCAAGTGGTGCCGAACCAGGACGGTTCCGTCGGCCAGAACCCAGAAGTTGCCGTCCTCTGCGGCGTACGAAGCCAGCGTCTCCCCCTGGCAGTCTGCAAACTGAACTGGGTTGAGGAAGAGAGAGAGAGAAATTCAAACAAACAACAAAAAAGAGCAGCAGTATCGAAGGCCTGGCTCTCCAAAGTGCTGGGGGAAACTCCAAGTAGCCATTTGACTCTCATACCAGGAGGAGATTTAATACAACAGAAGTATATAAAAGAATGCAAGGCATGAAGGAAGCATTTCTGCCTCTCTCATAATCCTAGAACCCAATAAGATAATCCACCAGAGCTGAGATTCAAGGCACTTAAGAATTGTTCCCATGAAGAACCATTAACCTGTGGGACTCACTGCTACAAGATGCAGAGATGACTGCCAACTTGGTCAGCATCAAAAGAGGATGGGGTAAATTTGCAGAGGGTGGGACTACTAGTCACCATGAGTACAGAGCCCCTCCTGTACCTGTGGCTGGATGCCTCTCTGAATACCAGAGGAGTGCAGCATGGAGGGCGCATTCGCACTCACATCTCCCCACAGGCAACTGCTTTCCCGCTGCGTGCGTACAGAATCTACACAAGACAGGCCTATGGTGGTCTTACTCACCATAATTCTGGGGGGCGTCCATGTTGATGGAAGGAACAAATCGCTCCATGGTCTAGTCTGAACTTTACAAGAGCTCTCCAAGACTCTGAACCTTGGCTCCCCGAGAGGCTCAGCACCTTGGGTGCTGCTGTGTACCTTCAGGTTGTTTTCTGGCTTATGGCAATCCTCGGGCTGACCTGTCATGGGCTCTTCCGGGCCACACTTCTTCAGGGGGTTTGCCCTTGCCTTCTTCTGAGGCTGAGAGAGTATGGCTTGCCCAAGGTCACCCAAGGGATTTGTGGGACTCAAACCAGTCTCCCAGAGTCCAACACGCAAATTGCTTCACCGCACACTGGTGCCTTGGCTGGCTCACTTAAAGTCACAATTAGCACGCAAGAGTGGATTCATCACGGACAGAGAAGCAGCCGGCGTGGCTGTCAGCTTACGGCTGCAACAACAGCACCCAGGCTGGCTTTGGAGCAAAATATTTATCGTCACCTGAGCCTCCCCAGACCCTCGCCCAAGCCGCAATAACAGTCGCCTTAGTCTTTTAAGACCACGGAAGCCTCTTTGCTGCTGTGGCTGGCTGTTGTTTTAAAACGTTAGGTGTGTTGCCACACCTTTTGCATTTTAGTTAGTTAGCGCAGCTAGGTTGTATTTATGTTAAAAGATCAGTATTTTAGTAATGCATTTTAATATTTTTGTCTTAGTTTTAGTTTAGTTTAATTCAGGGTAACTTATGTAATTTTTTCTTTTCTCCTGTTCTTGCTATGAATCTGCTGGTATTAAATTTAATAAATATGAATTTCAAAAAGAAAAGAAAACTTTGGTGCACTCACAGCCCATTTTACTCCAGACGTCCCTGAACCGAAATGGGATTGTCTGCCCGGCCAACCTTTGGCCCCTCTCTCGGCACATGTGCGGACACATTTCCTAATTGAGGGACAAGCCCTTTATGTGGTGGGGGGAAGGCGGGAGAGAGACAGAGCGAGCGGCTGGAATGTGGCTCAGATAAGCCATCAGCCAGGAAGGGCTCGAGTATCTCCGCAGGATTCGAGATAGCATCTCGTGAAGGGCAGGGGGGCGGCGCGGGCGGACAGTGTGTTTGCCCTTTAATGGATGGCCGCTCAGAAAAGCCTTGAATTGCTCACACACTGAGGAGGGGGTTGTGGGGGGGGGGAGTTTTAACAGCTCACGGGGGTGTCTGAGCACCAGGACAAAATCCGGGCTTAGTCCCAACTGATTAGGGATCCCGGGTAGCAAAGTCAAGCCCTCTCCCTACGTGCCAAATCAGATCCCAAACTGCTCGGCCTTGAGAGCAGAAGCCCCTCTGCTGCTTAAACAAACAGGCTAGGAGAGGAGGAATTCCCTGGCGTTATGCTCAGCAGGATCAGGTCAAACACACCTTGCCCTGGAGGGGGGCCCTGTCATCCTTTAATTACCAGGACTTTCCTCCCCTCTCAAAACAGCCCATCTTCTTTTGCTCCCTGACCTGACCCAAAATTCCTAACTCTTAAAACATTGGAATCTGTCTCTCTCCCACCCTCTTCTCAACAGACACCTTTCTTGCAGTAGGGAAATTCAGAAGTCCATCTGCAGCCACCAGGAGAAATAAAACACCCTGTGTTTTGAACCAAAACCCAGCGGGCAGAAAGCGGACAGGAGGCCCAGCTTTATCCCATCGCATCTCACAGACTTTTAGGAGATGAAAAATAGAAAAACACCAGCCAAACTGAAAATGTAAGGGATCTTAAGAGAGAAAGGTGGAGCTGCCCACAGGACCCTAAACCCAAATTACCATCAGGAATTATTTCCTTCCTCTTCTTTGCATTTCACTCTGCCCAGTAATGTCCCCCTTCATTTGCAATGCCTCCCCGAGAAGGCTCAGTCAGCAGACTCTCTACTCTGTCTTGCAAATGCAGCAAAGATGGTGTCAAGAATGCAACCATCCAAAATATAAATACATACACACACATACATAACACACACACTCCAAGTACTATTTATCAGTTTTCAAAAGGGAAGCAGCATGTCATTACTCCATCACAGAAAAGCAACAAAACAACTGTGTGGCACCATATAGACTAGAGTTTATTTTAGCAGTCGTTTTTTGTGCATTATGATCCATTTCATTAGGGATGCATGGAGCATACTCCTAGAGGTTCAGAGTATGTATATATACAAACATGTCTGTGTGCATGCATGCCCACATGCCTGTGTTCATACACTCTTTATGATATTTCATACCGGTGCATTGACACAGAAGTTCAACTATATACGCACACACCACCAAGGAGTATTCTTTTCAGAGACTGAGTTATTTATGTATACCTGGACTTCTAAGTGTCTACTCCACACAACTTATGACTGTACTTAACAGAGCCCTTGCAATAACAAGAGTGTCAGTCTCAGAAGCAACACAAGATTCTTCACCTCTTCCTCCCGCCCACCGCCAAGGGCTTGGCTGGGGATGAAAGAGGGCCGTGCCCACCTGGCAACTGCCTGGAATAGCTGGAAAGTGATGCATTTCCTGAAACTTTCCAGAAATGCCCCAAAGTAGTTTCATGGCCTCTTTTATAGCTGGTGTTCTCACTAATGTGGCTGATGAGTCACCCATTAAAAAGAGGATGAGTCTATCCATGACACAGGAGGACTCCTGACGGCTATGCTTTCTCTACCCCCAACCCAGGAAGCAGCCTTCTCACAGGGCCTCAAAACACAGGGGGGCAGGGAAGAGGGAGTCCTTTTGCAAAAGGACAAGAGAAGGGCTGGATCCTGGTCCCCTGTTACTCATTAGGTCCTTGCTACCTTTTGACAATGGAGAAAGACAACAGAGCAGAGCTTTGCGAAGTAGCTTTTTGAGGGCTAGAGGAAAAGAGATTCCACCTAAACCATGGGGAGAACTGCCTGCCAGTAAGAGCAGTTCAACAGGGGAATAGGTTGCTGCCTAGAAATGTGGTGTAGTCTCCTTCTTTGGAGACTTTGACCAGAGGCTGGATGGCTATCAGTGAGGAGAGCTTTCACGGTCAAGCTTTGGAGAAGGGGAAAGTCTGAAGAGCTATGGGTGCTGAAGACAGGGAGTGGAGCGGAACCAATTCTTTAGGAGTGGGTGCCCAAGAATCTATCTTCTTCCCAGTATGTAAGCTGAGTAGAACAAGGAAATGCTAGTTGGCCAGCTGGCACGGGGAACAAAGCAGGCTCTGGTGGCCCACGGAAGCCAAGTCCCATCCAAAGCCCTACAGCCCCCGAAGGACCACAAAACCTGTTTTTGCTGCAGCAGGAAAACAACCAAACCCCACAGCTCGCCTTCTGCAAGGAGCCAGAGATCAATAGTACCCCAGATGGTCTTAGTGGTGGCGGCGGCACCGTGCCAGTCACTTATTTTTTATTTTTTCCTAGAAGAGTGCCTTGGCCTATGGGGATATCCTCCAGACTATCTTAACTGACAACAGCAAACCAACCAAAAACAACAACAAAACAAATGTAGGCCTGCAGCTATAACACCGTCATTCTTTCTTCCTTGCCTATATGATTTTTAAAGCCTTTGCCTTGTGGGGTGGGTTGTTGCTTATTGTTGTTATTCTCTTGAAGTCATCTCCTAACTTACACTGACAGGTTTATTCAAAGGAGGTTTCCCAGCACTGCTTTCCTCTGAGGCTGAGAGAGTGGCTCATCGAGGCCACTCAGCTTGTTGACAGGGGAGGGCAGGGATTTGAATCCTGCTCTCGCGGAGCCTGACCTGACCAAATCACAATACCCCACGCTTGCTTGGCTCTGTTGCTCTCTGCCTTCCGGTTGATTCTGACTTAACAGTAACGTGCTCCTCGGGTTTTGCTGGCAAGACTTATTCCAAGGCGCTTTGCCATGGCCTTCCTCCTTTGTACTCCTAAAAGCCGCTGTGATCCAAAGTGCAATTGACAGTGCACTGGGGGAGGGGGAGGGAAACTTATCCTCTCCCACAAGGATATATCCTGATGGCCAGCCCTATTGCTTGTTAAGTGCCTTCAGGTTGACTCCAGCAACCTTTTCCTAAGGATTTCTTGGCAAGATTTGTTCCTCAGAGGTTTGCTGTCCCTCTGAGGCTGAGAGGGAGTGATCTGCCCAAGGTCACCAAATGAGTTTCCATGGCAGAGCGAGGATTTGAACTCAAAGCCCCAGTCCAGCAGTCAAATCAATACACCATGCGGCTTCTCTGGTAAGGAGGGAGGGGGTAGTATAAACAGAGTGTTTTAAATTGTGGTTATTAAGAGTTCTAAAATATTTTAAAATTGCATTTTTTTTTTACTGAGAGAGGTTTTAATACTGTAAATAGTTTAATTCTGTTTTAGTATTCACTTTTTGTATGCTTTGAATTGAGCTGTTCTTTTAAACTGTGAGGTGCTTTGAGTTCCAATTCTGGGAAAAGAGCAGGAACAACACAACAACAACGTGATTTGAGTGTTGACAAAAGGCTAAAGACAGCTCTGTGGGGCTCAGCAACTCAGGAGAACCAAGCCCTGCCGCAGTTTAGGGGCGCAGGACCAAAGCCCTGCAAACTGGGGTTGCACTGCCTGCACAGAGAGACAGACGGACGGATGGACGGACGGACAGGCATCATTCCCCTGCTTCTGGCTGCAAACTGGTGCCCTGTGCGCATTGCACCCCCCTGCCTTGCTCAGCATCTTTTGAAGAACCACCACTTAACACGGGAAAGAGCAGGCTGTCTTCTGTCTCACACACACGCACATCACACAGAAAAAGTTTGAGGTCAAAGCCATCTTGCAGCCCCCTCCCTCCCCCAGCTCTCACCACTTAGTGGCTTTTTAAAGACTTCCAGGGCCATTAAGTGCAGGCCCTCCCAGCCTCTCTTCTCACAGCAACACTCTGGATGCCATTACTGGAAAGAGCTTCTTTCCTGGCCTCCTCCCCGGAGGCTGCCAAGAGGAGAGGGAGGGCAAAGGGGCAGCAGGGCTTACTCCACCGCCTCCCCCACACAAGCAGGCTCCTCCTGCTGGTACCTTGCCTTCTGGGGCCTCTTGAGGGCACGCAGCAGGGGCCAAGAAGAGCAGGCGTAGCCCCCTCCCCACTCAATATATTGCAACTGGGGTTGCCAGTTCTGGATTGCCCCGGGCACTGAGACTTCCAAGCCAAAACCCAAGGCAGGTCCTAAAGCATTATGCACCAACCCGTTATTCAGTCTGTCACAAACATACACACACAGACACATAGCGAAGCAGAACGTATTTTCTTAACCACAGAATCGGAATCCTGGAACTGGGAAAGAACCCAAGGGCCATCCAACCCAACCCCATTCTGCCGTGCAGGAATATACAACCAAAAGATGCCCATCCAAACTCTGTTTAAAGACTTCCAAAGAAGGAGACTTCACCATGTTCCAAGGATGTTTATTCCACTGTGGAACAGCTCTTATGCTGAAAAAAGTTCTTCCTAATATTTGGGTGGAATTTCTTATCCTGTAATCCGAACCTATTAGTTCAGGTTCTAGACTCTGGAGCACCAGAAAACAAACTTTTCTTCCAAACGAATATTCTTGTTTGGCAAACAAGACAGAAGTCTTAGCTAAGGGAACTGTTCCTAGTTCAAAACGAAATGAAGATTATTATTACTTCTTAACTACTTATAAGGCCTTACAAACTGTAGCAGGGTGGGAAACCTAACTGCAGTCCATCCATACAGGGGCAGACCAGCAATTTAAAATTTTAAAGTGGGAGGTAAAATTATAAAAATAATAACACTGTACTTATGTTTATAACTACTAAGAGGTCAAAAAACACTTTTCTATTTCATATATTTTACTTTATATTTCATGTACTTTTTATCTATCATCCTTTTCTTTCTTACTGTACCAGTTTTTAAAACATAATCATACTTTTTCATGTATTTATAACACTTCTTAATAAAAACAGAAATTTTTAAAAAGGGGGAAAAGTGTCACTTGCTTTCCCTTCTTTCCTGCTCTCTTTGTGGTCTCTCAGTGTTTCTGTTATTACCAACATTTGGTGTGTTGCTTAAGGGGAAATGCAGAGAGATTAGGCTGTTAGAATCCCCAAAGTCGCAGAGCGGAAAACGGGCTCACACCTGACGTTTTGTTTTGTTGCTCGTGCACTTGAAGAATTTTACTGCCCTATTTCTTCATTGGTGTCATCTCCATCCCCACCATTCTGGAAACAGCTGAAACACGGCGCTCCGAGACCCCAATGGACTTAATCCGGCCACGTGAGCTATTTGTTCAGCCTTTGAGAAAGTGTGAAGCGGAGCGATACATCCCAGAGTGGTCACGCCTCAGCAAGGAGGAGAGCGGTTAGCCATTAACTCCCCTTGAGGCTGCCTGTCCTCTGGAATTGGATGGCAGCCTCTCGCCTCTGAGGCAGGAAGCAGGGAGAGAAGTCCTTTTCCCAACAAAGCACCCTGGCAAATCGGAGAGGGAGCCCTTTTCCCTCTCTCATGGGAGACTGTACTTTAAGAACCCCACTCCATGTTCTTACACTGCATTTAATTCAGCCATGTGTCAATAGGATTTATTACTTAAACTATTGATATATCATCTCCCAGCTTCCCAGGGCCTAAGACAATGCAGGTAAAAGCATTTAACACAGTAGAGGTTAAAACTTGAAAAACAAACTAAAAAAACTATTTAAGGATTTCTAGGAACAAGCAGTCTTTAAATACAATTTAAAACAGTGCAGTTTCAGACGTCAACACCCAAGTGGAGCAACACAATTCCGGTGGCCCCCCTGGAAACTCTACAGCAGAGCTTTCCGAACTTTTCACATTGTTTACACACTTTTTAGATACGCATCATTTTGCGACACAGTAATTCAGTTTTACTAGCAAACCAGAGGTTAAACTAACCCCTTATAAGAGATAGAGACACGTATATAAATTGAAATAACAAAATGTATGGGGATACAACATTTCTCATGAAAACCTTTCATATAAAAATATATGATTTATAAATAATAACACACATTTCCAAGATTGTAGGCAGCACACAGTTTGGAAAGCCCTGCTCTAAAGAGATGGAGCCAGCCTCCCCTCCCAGGGCAGGGAGTTTCCCAGCTGGGGGGCTGCTACAAAGAAGGCTCCGTCACGGACACACACCAAACCGACCTCACACCTGGGAGGATGAGACAAATATTTTGCCTTCCACAGAAGGAACCCTAAGGACCATCTAGTGCAACCCCTGCCCTTTTTCATTTTTTAAAAAAATACCTTTTGCATTTTAGCTTGCATCGTTTTTATTTAAAAAAATGTGAACTCTTTTCAGTCCTAATTGTGGGGGGGGGAGGAAATGCAGGCTATAAAAGCAAGCAAGCAGCATGCATTTGGAAGACTAGCCAATCTGACCGAGAGTGGGCTCTCCAGCTGCAGGCAGAGGCAACTGGTTTGGCTCTGCAAGGCAACTGGGGCAGAGCGGATCTGTCCCTTCTTCCCCTCCCCTTCCGCCTGGGACTTGAGGCAGCCCCCAATGCTGGGAACTTCTATCTCGAGGCCCTTCCATTGCAGAGGTCAAGCCATACAAGAGGCCGGGAATACGCACTCGCTCGTACCCAGAGCACGGGATTAAGCCCCCCCTTAAGCGGCTCAGTGAACACCCGGCCAATTTGAGCCAGAGAGGGACAGGGGCAGCACAACATCAGGCTGGCCCTCCCTCCTCCAGGAGGCCAAGCAGCTAGTGCTGGCTAAGCAAGGCAAACGACAGTGGGCCTTGCTTGCCGTGGGAGGCGCTGCAAATGGCCACATCCAGGTAGAGCATGAAAGCTTGGCTAACACTTGAGGGGAGAAAATGGTCCAGTCCTTTCAAGCCTCCTTCGCAACTGCAAGGAGAGCTCCTGCACTAGAGGTGACTCCAGAAAAACCTTAGTGCTTTTGCAGAAGGATGCCCAATAGCAGCAGCTCTGAAAGAAGTGACCATGCTGGTCTGTTGCAGTATAAAAAGGAGGAACAAGAAACCTAGCAGAACCTTTAAGACGTATGGGTCTGTATTTTAGCAGGAGCTTTTCTGGATATGAGGTGCATTACAGAGTAATAGAGAGTGAAGATCAGGGTTTGCATCTTTCAGATCCTGCAATGTTCCATCCCATTCCCACAACCGTATAAATCTGCTTCATAACCCCGAGGCTTTAATTCCACACTGTATTGCATCTGAAAAATTGGACTGATCTCCACAAAAGCTAATGCTAATGAGGAAGGACAGACCAGCTAGGAGAGTCTGCAGCAGTTTGCTTCTGCCTGAACCAACCCGGAAGGCCAAGGCTCTGTCCCTCCTCTCCAGTTCTCCCTGCTGAGTTAACAAAATGCCCAAACTGCTTTTGGGCTTTGGACTCCATCGGCAGCAACTGAAGTCAGCTGAGGCTGAAGGAAGATAGAGAAACTGGGACTTTTAGAAGCACCTGAAAAGCGGGATGGCAGAGGGTTAACCCAGGACTGCCCCTATCCAATCAGGGCAATTGAAGAGTGT
Organism: Iguana delicatissima; assembly: GCA_948472985.1. Lineage (NCBI taxonomy): Eukaryota > Metazoa > Chordata > Lepidosauria > Squamata > Iguanidae > Iguana > Iguana delicatissima. Next base: position 950,778 of record CAOKZL010000132.1, read on the forward strand.
GATAATGTTGTATTTAATTTATAAACCACTTTGAAACCCAGTTTTGGGGGAAAGTTGGAGTAGAAATAAATCACTCCAGATAATTCCCCTGGGACAGGAAGGGAAGAGAGCCCTTGCCAAGGAACAAACCGGGATTATTTCTCCACATCTTGCCGAGCAGGCACAGAATGAGGGATCCCTTCCGCAGCTGGGCTATGGGGGCGGAGAGGAAATCGGAACGGCGCAGAACGGTCTCCCTTCTCCCTGGACAATATGCAGGAAGCCCTTGTCCCAACCACAAAAGGAGACAAACATTTGTGCCCTCTAGATTTTTTAATTGGCTTTGGGTGGGAGCCAGCAAATCCTCCCCCCATGCCAGGTTGCATTGAGCCACGCCTGGGTGAACCAGTTGGTCTTGGACGGTGGGCAAGGTGGGGAGGGGAACCGGCAGGTGGGGCGGGGTGGGCTTCCTAAACCACCACCATTCCCTGTCCTGCCCAGTTCATTCCACCCACCCTTAATTCTCAAGCCCTGGAGGCAGGTGGGCAGAAGAATGGAGAGGGGGTCTCTGGGCAGGAGAACCGGTTTGTCCTCTTTCGGCAGCCCCCAGCACAGAGAGAGTTAAAGGGATTTCTGCTCCTGGCAGGGGTGGCGAGGGAGGAAGGAGACAGACCGGCCTCTGTTCCACACACAATGTGCCCGTTTCACAAAAGAATAGGAGAATGAGAGAGAGAGACTGGCATCTGGCTGCAATTAGAGATGCCAAGCTGGCTGCCCAGCACTGCCCTGCTTCCACATGAAGCGCGAGGTGAGGGAGGCAGAAATCTTGCCGCCCTTGCGCTCTGCACAGCCAAGGGGGCTCACGCAGCAAGACCCGGGGGCCCGGGCCCCCAACCAAAAAATAAAGCTCAGTTCAGTTCAAATTTAACTACTGAAATCCAACAGGTTGTCACAATGTAAAAACAAAGAGATTATACAAACAACAAAGTTAACATATAAAATATAACATTGAATTTCCAACTCCGTTTCCAGTACTACTAAACTTATCAGTCAGAATTAGATTAAGCAAAAATTAAAATACACAAAATGAAGCTATAGGGGCTGCAAAACTTCAGACTTTGGGGAAGGCCTTGTAAGAACTTGCATGGGCTTCAGCTAATGCCTTCTGAACAAATCTTGCCAAGAAAACTCAGTGACAGTTCACCTTAGGATCACCTTAAGTCTGAAACAATTTAAAGGCATGCAACAACAAAAACCAAGCCCCTGTGCAGCCTTCCTCAATCTAGCTCCCTTCCAGATGTTTTGGACTACAACCTCCATCATCCCCCAACCAACCAGCACTGTCAGGCACAATTCCAGCCCAGGGCCTCTCGAGTGCACACAGGAGAGACAAGGGATCCAGCATGAGGCGGAGAGAGGCAATTGCCTTGGGCGGCAGATTCTGGGCATTACGAAATGAGGCCAACAAGTTATTTAATTTATGATGGTATTTTTTTTACCACCAGAAAGAGGGAGAGTAGATTCTGGGCGCTTTCTGCCTCAAATACCAAACTAGTGTGGCTGTTCTAAGACACAACGCTCTTTGGTTTTGACAATGATGTTGAGGGGGGAGAGGGATTAATTTGCTCCTTTGCCTCAGGCAGCAAAACGCCCTGCAAAGAAGAGGCTGGCAGACGCCTGGGTACTACCACCACCCACCAAGTCAAAATTCCCTCCAGTTACGACACACAGCCAGACCTAATGGGGTTGCGAAGCACAAGAGATCCATTTCTGACAGGGTGCTGGGTGTGTGTGCGTGTGTAGTGTAGAAAGCAAGAGACCATCAAAATAAATAAACCAGATGCAAAAGCCTTCATCAAAAGGGGAGCTGTGTGTGTGTGTGTGTTTTTGTGGCAAAACAAAGGGCCATCTGACATTTGAAGACTGACAGCTTTATGATGCCATGAGCAGCTGTGCATCCAAATATCCAGACATGACATGAACATTGACATGAGTCTTAAAAATGCTGTAACAGCCAGCATGGTGTATTGATTTGAATGCTAGATAACAAACCTGGAGACAGGCTTTTCTGTGGCTGAGAGTGTGTGACCAAGGCCACCCCCAAGCCCAAGTGCGGAATCAAACCCTGGTCTCCAGGATTGTTGTCTTAATACTCAAAACGACTCCACCCCACTGGCCCTTCAGGGCCCAAGCCGGTATAAGAAGAGCAGATCCCCCAGTTCAGACCAGCGGCCTGGGATCGAGGGGCTGTTCTGTCGGACATTCCCGGCACCAGATGGCCTTTCTTGGGCATCTCGCAAGCCTCAGTTTCCCGGACGTGGCATGTTGCACAACCCTCAGTGACGCACAGTTTGGGAAGCTGGGCTGGGTCCCTCCGTCACCTGGTCCCCAGAGTTGTCCTCCATGCGCAAAAGCTGCAGCACCCACTGGGTTAAATGCTAAAGCTCTGTCGCAAGGACATTTGCTGCGGTTGTCGGCTTTCAAGTGGTTCCTGGTTTATGGCACCCCTAAGCTGAGCCTATCACAGGGATTTCTTAACAAGATTTATCCTGGAGGGTTTGCCCCTGCCCTTCCCTGAGAGCGAGAGAGTGTGCCTCACCCAAGGTAACCCAGTGAGTTTCCATGACCAACCACCACCCTGATGCTCCAAAAATGCCGGCTCCCTCCCTCCTGGCCCCCAGTTGTGTGAACGGTTGCTCGCTATTCTGCCTGACAAGTGGTAATGAAGTTGCATATGTGGTGAAAAAAATAAACACATTTTTAGGAAAATACAAGTACAGTGGCACTGAAAGCTTCCATCTCACATGGGTTGCATGTACTTGCGAAGAACACCCCTTGGCTTAACTGAGGAGTAAACTTGCAGAGAGAATGAGGAGAGCTCCACCCAAATCCCTAAACTTCTCCTGCCCCAAAACGCCACCCCACTCCCCAACCCAGGAAAGGGCAGGGGGGACCGGTGGAGACCCCTTGGGGGGCGGTGGGCATGTTCACAGATATCACGCGAGGATTTAAAGTTGTGATTTGAACTCGGGCCAGGAGGCAAAGAGAAGACGGGAGGGGGGAAGGAGGAGGGGGACACGTGCCCAAGACTTCCCTCCCCAATTCCATCCCTCTGACTCGCCCCTTCCCCAGGCGAAGCCCGGGGGGCAGCCAACAGCCCTTCACATCATGAGACCCCCCACGGGCGGCACTTCAGGATCCCGGAGGGGTGGGGAGCTGGGAGGGAGGCTTTTCTGATCCTGGGGGGGCAGAAAGCCCCCGGCTGCCCCGATCCCTGCTGGGGGGGAAATCGCCCATCCAGGCTCATCGGCCCGGGATCTGCAAGTGCAAAGCAGCCCCCGCAGGCCCAGTGGCGGGGGGTGGGCGACGGAAGGAATCCCGCCACCCTCCGAGGCAAAGGCAAGCGGCTGCTCCCGCTCTTCTTGCGGGTCCCGAAGCGCGGATTTGCACCCGAGGAAGAGGGAGGGGGACGGGCGGAATAGAGATTCCGGTTCTTTTAGGACAGTTCTCTGCCCCGAGGCGGCTCCACTCACGAGGGGGACGGCGGGAAAAGACGCGCCCCCTCCGCCACTCTCCAGCCGACGGGGCGCCCCCGAGGGAAGCCTGAGGAGGAGCCCCGGGGGGGTGAACGGACTTCCGACGGCCCGCCTCCCCCAGCCCAGCCCAGCCCAGCCCAGCCCGGGCCGCCTCGGCCAAAGCGGAGGCCCCCTCCCTGCCCCCCGCGCTTACCTTGGCCCAGGACGAGGCCGCGGGGCAGGTCCGGCTCGGCGACGGCGAAGGCGAAGCGCTCGACCAGGAAGCCCGGGCGGCAGGGGGGGCGCCCGGAGGACCCCCGCCCCGCCCCCGCCTGAGGAGGAGGAGCAGCGGGGACAGAAAGGGGCCGTCAGGGCCGGGGGCTCCGATCTCACCCCCGGCCAAGAGGAGGCCCCCTCCCACGAATCCCCCGCCCCGGGCCCGGGGTCCCACCCAGGAGGCCAGGCGCCCGGAGGAGAAGCAGAAGTCGAGCCCGCGGGGGGCGGCCGCGGGGGGCCGCCATGGGGGGCTCCCCTCCCCGCCCCCTCCCCTCCCCGCCTGCCTCCCTCCCTCCGCCGGCCGGGGGTGCCTCACCTGGGGCGGCAGCAGAGCCTGGAGCAGGGCGAGGAGGAGGGCGGCGGCGCGCCCCACCGGCGGGGCCATGGCGGCGGCAGGGAGGAAGGCAGCCGACCCGGGGAGCCCACCTGGGCGCCGGCGGCGGGAGCGCGGGCGAGAAGCAGCCGGGGGGGGGAGACGCGCTCGCCTCGCCTCGCCTCGCCTCGCGTCTCCTCTCCCTCCGGCGGCCGCTGCCTGCCTGCCTGCCTGCCTGCCTGCCTGCGCGCGGGGCTCTCCGCTGCAGCCGCCGCCGCTTCTTCTGCTTCTTTCTCCGCCCCCCCCCGCAGCCTTTAAAGCCGCCGCCGCGCCAGGTGAGGCTCCTGGGCGGGGCTCCCTCCGCCCCGCCCCGCCCCGCCCCGCCCCCGCCCCCGCCCCCGGGAGCGCGCCCAGGTCGGACGGCGAGGGGAGGGGGAGGCGCGCCCGCTGGCTGGGCGGGGCCTTTGCCCACTTCGGTCGGAGGCTGGGGAGCCGCCGGCCGCCCCGGGCCTCGCCGGACCCCCCCCCGGAAACCTGGTCCCTGCGGCGCTCTCGGTCCGCCCGCCGCCCGGCTGCGGGAGAAGGGAGGAGCGGCGGCCGGACCTCGGGGTGTCTCCGCGCTCCGAGCTCGGCAGGGCTCCTTTGCCGGGAGCTGGGGAAAGAGGCTCGGCGGGGCGGCCTTGGGCGCGCCACCCCCTCCCGGCCTCCGGACCGCGGGAGCCTGAAAGGCTCTGGAGGCGCGCCGCAAGGACAGAACCGCCCCGGCCCCGGCCCCGGCCCCGGCCCCTTCCTCCGTGCCGGTCCCCGAGCGCGCCGCTGGCGAGCAGCGAGTCCGGTGAAGCCGCGCGGGCCCCCGCGCTGGCGGGGCGTCCCCGAGGGCGAGGGCGCCCGACGCTCCCGGGGGACGGAACCCCCCGTCCTGAAGCGCGCAGCCCCTGCGCCGCCGCGTCCCGCCCGCCGAGCCATCCCGCGCCGGGCCCCCCTTCGCGCAGTTAGCTCCGGCTGCCACGACCCCGCTCTTCCCCTTCTCTCCCCGAGGGCGCAGGCGGGCGCAAGACTCACCGGCCCCTCCCCGCAGACGGCCGAAGGAGCGGGCTGCGCGGGCCTGCGTTTCGGGGGAGGGAAGCGGCCGACAAGCTCGGGGCGTCCCCGGCAAACCTTAGGAAATGCCCGGGGTGGCCGTAAGTGTTAGCTGCTCCCTCTTAGCCGGCTTGCCAGCTGACCGGCCCAGCGAGCGGGCCAGGGCGAGAGGAGTGGCTCCCTGGCTCCGGGAAGGGAAGGCCGAGGCCACGGACTTACCTGCTGGGAAATGGCCCTCCAGCCACTCAGCGGTGGGCGTGTGACCCGAGCCCCCGGACGGAAACGCACAGCTATTAAGAAGGCAAAAAAGAAGAAGCAAGGATGCCAAAAATATTGTTGAAAGTTCTTCTTTATTAACTTTTCAATAAATAGATTAATACAGGTACTTGGCTGATACAAAGGAAGGGCGGCAGTGTGTGTTGGATTTGCAAGCAAATGTGTATCATGGTCACACCAGCAGCAGAAAGTGCAACTGGAAGGAGAGTATGGGAGGGGGATGGGTGCTGATGCACTCCAACTCCCATCAGTTCCAGGTGGTATGGCCAGTGGTGGGGGACAGACAATGAGAGTGATAGTCCAGCCATCTCCAGAGAGCTACCATAGAGCTTTGTTTCCAGTTTGGCCCATTTGGAAACATTTAAACCCTGCAATAAAGGACCAGGGAAATTCATGAGGGGTGGAGGGATCCTTCAGCTATTCTTGTCCATAATAACTAAAGGAAGCCGCCTTGTTCACAGGCAGGCTTTCCCAAATGTTGGTTGTCAGAGCCAAACGAGAAAGCATTGATATTTATTTAGTGAACATAGGTTTTTTTTAAAAACCCTGCTTTTCACCCCAAAAGGCTCCCACAGCACTTTAAAAATATCATAAAGGGAAGAGTTTGTTTCCTCAGGTGTATAGCCTGAAAGAAAGAGGAATCACAAAAGAAAAGAGAGACAGGGAGAGAAGGGGGGGAATGATAATCAAACTCAGGCAGTCGATTGCGGGTTGCAAAGTTCTGCCAAGTGCAAGAGAAGTTCAGCAAGTCCCAGAGAATGGATTATTCTTTGAGCAGAATGGAAGAAAGTTTGCTGTTTTCTCTCCCTCTGGTGGTTGCAACGCCAAGAATGCGCCAGCAGGAATGCAGAAGACGCTCTAAAAACATGGAATAGGGTGGGTGGGGGATATTAATTTTGTGTTTCACAATTGAAGTAACACGTGGGGTTGTCTTGGGCAAGTCACACTCTCTCAGCCTCAGAGGGAGGCAAAGGCATCTCCCACCTCTGAACAAATCTTGCCAAGAAAACCCCATGACAGATTTCCCTTAGGGTTGCCATAGGTCGGACACAATCTGAAGGCACACAATAACCAAAGCAACTCAGAGCTTCCTGGAGCCTTTGGGACTAAAAGATTTATGTTTAGCATGAGATTTTGCGGATTACCATTGATTTCCTTGGCTGGATGGAGGATAATCTTAGAGCTTCAGGTGTACATTCACAGTTCCAGGTCAGTTCAGTGCAAGCCATGCCTGAAAGCCTGATTTTTTTTTTATTTATTTGAATTGCAAAGAAACTAAAATGTCTTTTCATAAATGAAGGAGAACTTTCCCACTCGCCCCCATAAAAACAGGTGAAGACTTGCTCCCCTTGAGTCCCAGCTGGGCAAAAAAGCAAAAGTATAAATAAGCCAACTTGGTGTCGTCATCTGAGTGTTGGACAGGGTTTGATTCCCCACTTGGCCATGGAAACGCACTGGGTGACCTTGGGCACATCACACACTCTCAGCCCCAGAAAATCCCATGACTGGTTAGAGTCGCCATAGATGGGGAACGAGAGGAGAAATTTCTCCTACCTACAGAGAGCTTGGTCAAGCCCTGCCATTGTATTCTGTGCACCCAAGGGAAGCAGAATGTACTGTCATCCACGAAAGCTCCTTTACTAGAATAAACCTGTGTGCCTTAAAGGGGATACAAAACTCTTGCTAGTTTAGCTGGAAGAGAGTGACAGGCATGGGGGGAGCTGCCCAGAACTGGGGTGCTGTCACTCCTTTGGACCCCAACCATGAGGGATATCCTACCCTCTCCTGCCTGGCCCCCCAGACAAGATGGCCACACCACCTGCGCTTGGGGGGGATTCTGTACTTTTGTGACTTAGGGGTTTTTTAAGGACATCTCTTTAAGATATTCATATCCCACCCTATATTATATGATCCCTCTGGCGCTTTTGATAAAATCAGCTTCAACCAGTTATAATTTAACACACACACACACACACACACACACAATGGAAGCATTCTAAAAACCTATTAAATTAACTGAATAATTTTAAAAAGTGGAAACAGCCCAGAGCTGTGTTCTGTGTATAGATTTGCATGAAATCACTAGCCCCTCAAGATTTTAATAAAAAGTCAAGTTCTACTTGGCACCAGAATGAAAACAGCATGGGCACCATCGTCTATCTGTTCATCTATTATGTTTATCTATCATCTCTCAACCAGCCAGGACCTCAAGGGATGTATGATGGATATTACAAATATTAAATACATGAATACAAAAAATTCCCGGAAAAAACAGACTAAAACCAGTCCTTAATTGTTTTTGGTCCCCGAGATGTTGGACGCTAGCCAATATCAAGGCTGGGGGCAAAATGAGGACATTGTCCTCAAGTAAGAATTTTGACATTTCCCTTCACTCTCCAAATTTCTATCACTGCAATAACCTAAGCATCAGTGGAGCATTTACAAATACAGTTGGCCCTCCACATTTGCAGGGTTCACTGTTTGCAGATTTGATCTGTGAGTTTCTCCAACCCCCTACCCCCCACCCCACCTCAAGTGCCTCTCTTTTCCAAGGGAATCTTCCCTCTCAGCGGCTCCCGTTTGCCCGCACAACCCTTTAAAATCCCACCTTTGGTCTTCCTCCTCCTCCTCTGGCTCTGTCCCTGCTAGCATGGCTCCCACTTTGAAACTGGCTGCCCCCTACCCTCTCTTCCAGGCAGACCTTTGGCGACAGAAAGGACGGCACAGGAATGGAGGAGAGAAGGGTAACCTTTGAAAAATGCTGCTTGGTACACAGGTCATGTGGTTCAGATGGTTCCCACCCCTTATTTCTGCGCCCGGGAAATTTTGTGCATTTAAAAAGGATGCCATATGGAAGTTGGGGTGAGCTTGTGTAATAATAATTGAAAGCACTAGGATGATGAGGGTGGAATTGGTGGGGAGGCAGCCAGCTTTGCACCGACACAGGGATGCTCGCAGGCTGCCTGATCCATTTACCTGCTAATGCCATTAGCCTGTGAGGAGTTGCCATATTTAGCCCAGGTGCAACTGTCGCAGTCAAGCTGCAGAAGAACTGGAGGATCCAGATTTCCCCCCATTTGCTCTTTCTCTGCTTTCTTTCCCCAAGGATCTTAGGATCTCTTTTGGCTTTCTTTAGGATTGGTTTTGCTTGTCTTCCAGTTGATTTTCCTATGGCCCAAACGGTCACATCCCAGACAAGGAAAAAAAGGCCCTTCCTTCCTGGAGTGGGGGGGGGTTCCTTCCCCCCCACTCCAATTTACAAATCAAGTCTGGAGGGGAGGGAGGGCACACAGAGAAGGGCCCTTGGCACAGCACAGGTGGAACTTGGGAAAGTTACTTTCCTGGAGTACCACTCCCCAAATGTCTCCTGCCTCCCAAGCCAACCACCATGGCTGATGAATATTCAGACTCTGGGAGGGCTGCTTTAAAGTTATTAAGGAAGAGGGAGAGACAAGATAGGCAAGGCAGTAGCAATTTGCTTTTGCCTAAGTCTCTTGGGAAGGGCAAGATGCTGTCTCTCCTCTCCTCTCCCTCCTGCTGGCGGAACGGAGTGCAAACTGCTTTTGCCCTTTGAACTCAGTTTGCAGCAATGGAAGAAAGCTGAGGACAAAAGGGGGAAAGTGAGAGGAAGACAGAGAAACTGAGGCATTTTAAAAGCAGCTGAAAAATGGAATAGCAGAGGGCTCACTGGGATTGTCCCTACCAGGTCGGAGCAGTTGGAGAGCCTAGAGTAACAGGGGGTCTCCGGAGGCGTGAAAGCCTTGTGTCTCCCCTGCCTCCTATCTTTGCCTTCCCCACCTGCATGGGGGTTGGGGCAGGGAACTGGAAGTCCTCCAGCTGACCCGCCCAGCCTTGCATGGATGAGCGGAATGAACAGCCTGGCCGCGGGCCGAGAGGGAGCCAGAGAGGATCAAGGCTGCATTTGTGCAAAATGCCATCAGCATAGAATCACTCATGAAAGAGAATGAAAAGACAAGTCCACCAGGGCTGCGGGGGAAGGGTCTCTGTGTGTGCGTGCGTGTGTGTGTCAGTGTGACTGTGACCCTCCACAAAACAGCCCAAGTGCCAGGCTGCCCATGGTGCTGGTTCTGGGCAGAAGGATCCTTCTGTTGATGCAAGAGGAACTGTGGCTGCTTCCACGGGAAAAAGATTCCAGATTCGTGTGTGTGTGTCTGTCTGCCTGTCTGTCTGTTGAGCATCTCTATGTGGAAAAGCTCAGAAAGGTTTGTGTCATGGGATGTGGATGTGTGCTGTAGAGGTGTAAATCCTCGATTATTTCATACTTGCATGCAAGGATGAATAATTGAAGTGGTTTTCTCCCTCCTGCAGAAGGAAAGAAATATTCCTCTGCAATAGTGGTTTGAGGGTTGGGCTTGGAATCTGGGAGAACAGGGTTTGAATTCCCACTCAGCCCTGGAAACCCACAGGGATGAAATTAGGCAAGTCACACTCTCTCACTCTCAGAGGGAGGCAATGACAAACCTACTCAGAATGACAGATCTGACCAAGAAACCCCCATGATGAGTTTGCCTGAGGGCCACCATAAGTCAGAAATGGGGGGAAAGAACACAAGATGCTGGTGCAGCTGATTCTGTTCTGGCCATTTCACTCATCCAAAAAATGGAGGGGGGGTAATGGAGCTTGGCTTTGCAGGGTGGAAGAGGCCCCAGGACTTTTTGATTAGCAAGGCTAATGCCATCATTTCCCATCCAGCCAACTCCCCTGTTCTCTGCCTCCCAACTCATCTACAACCCCCATAGCTGGAGGGGAAATGAATTTTCCCACTAACAAGGCATCATTATGAGTCATCCCTGCTACTGTTGAAAAATATTTGGAAGTGGCTTGGGTTTGGCTTGCTAAAAGCTGTTAGATTTGCAAAAGACCTGTTCTTGGTAAACTTGAAATACTTTTGATTTTGGGTCGATGGATGAAGGTATAAATGGGCAGATGGACAGACTGACCAATCATCATGTGCACCTGCATTTTTGGAATTTCCTTGAGGTTCCTGCTGTTGGGAGGGCTGTGATTAGGATTCACACTTTTGATTTTATCACTGTCCCACCGCTCCAAAGATGGCAGAGCCTATTGGGATGAATGTTTGTCAGAGGATGTGACAGCAGATCAAGGCCCCTTTCCCTTCCCTTAAATATAATTGGCACAATTTGGATTTTCTCCAATCTCCTATTCCGAGTCTTTTTTTGCGTGTGTGTGCTCCCACAGTGTCCTCTTGTGGTGGCCAGGGGCACTACTTGAGGCTGGCGCAGTTTGCAAACTTGGGCTTGAAAGCAGCAAACATAGCCTATTGCCCAGAAAACAGGTTCCTAACCAATAGCTGTGTGCTGTCTTTCCCTCCTTGACTGGGGGCAGAAGAAGCAGAGGTGGATTTTTAAAGAGTTGTGCAACCTGATTAGAGTCGCTGAGAGGGAGTGTTCTGCTGGAAAAGAATCACTTAAAGTTGGGGGGCCAGGGGTTGAAGAAATTATCAGTCAAATCCATGAGAGTCAAATTCACTAATGCAGAAGGCTGACTATACAGGAAAAGAGATTCCACCTAAACGTTAGAAAGACCTTCCTGATGGTAACAGCGATTTGAGGGTGGAACATATTGCTGCCTCAGTGAAGTATGGTGGAGTCTCCTAACCTGGAGTTTTTTAACCAGAGGCTGGAGTGTTTGGATTGTTTATTCCTACATGGCAGAAGGGGGCTGGACTGAATGGCCCTTGGGCTCTCTTCCAGCTCTAGGATTCTGTGATTCTAAGACTTAACCCTTCATGAATCTCTTAATGGTCGTTGGGAACAATTTCTCCTTCGCCTGTGCACTGGCAGATGTCAGTTATTTTGCAACCTGCTTTAACCGCCTCCCCCAACTCTCTGAGTGGATCTTTCATTTTTTATCCCCTAAGTGTCTGTGATGTTATCTCACCCTATCAACGCTTCACACAGCAAGTGAAAACACTGCTTCCGAAGTCATATGTGCGTAACACCTCAGCTCTTATCTGAGAAGTTAACCATATGTTATACTGCAAAATTGGAACGCCCTGAAATGGAGAAGCTGAGGTACCTTGGACCAAGATTTGGAAAATTCTGGGGACTGCATTTCCAGAGTCCTAGTGGCCATGCTGGCGTATGGATGCTGGGAGTTGTACTACAAAAAGTGATTGTTTTCCTGATTAGAGTGGCCCAGCTGCCCAAGTTGACTGTGTTCTTTCCACAGAAGATGGGAACCGTTCCCACTGCTGCCCTCCAGCACCTGCAAATAAGTCCAGCAAACAAAACTTTGCTCTTCCCAGCCTTGCCAGGAGGCCGACCCTGCTGGAGCCAAGTTGCCTTCTCTGCCATCCACTCCACCCAAAGACTCCCACAAGGTCACCAAGAGCGAGGGAAGCTGAGACAGAATGACAAGATACGTTGGGATCCCTCTCTTGCTCTTCCTCCTCCTTCCCATTCAGATAGGACAGCTCTTCTCTGGCCTAGAATGACTGTTTTCCCTTTAAATCTTTGGTCTTTTCATTGCTTTTAAAAGCTGTTTAGTTCTGTAGGCTGTTTAAGTGCAATCTAAGAATAACTTTCACATGATTCCCAGTCCTTCCTGGTTGTCCAAGCAGCAGACCCATTGGGAGAAGGTTTGAAGATGACAACAACAGCCATCACCAGCGTGAACCCATCACTAAGCGTCCCACCCACGGTGACACAATGATTCTTTATGTATTTACATCTTTCTTTTGGCTGGAGTGCATCTCAAGGGACACGTCCCAAGAAGTACTCACTGCCTATCGGTCCAGGTCAAAGGAAGACATAGACCCGCTCTATTCTGCTTTGGTCAGACCTCACCTGGAGGAATCCCATATCCAGTTCATAGCTGCACGGTTCAGGAAGGATATTGAGAGGCTGGAAGATGTCCATAGGAGGGCAACCAAAATGGTCAAAGGTCTGGAAACCAGGAAACCCTATGAGGAGTGGCTCAGGGAGCTGGAGATGTTTAGCCTGGAGAGGAGAAAGTGAAGAGGTGACATGGTAGCCATGTTTAAATATTTGAAGGGACAGCATACGGAGGGATGGAGGAAGTCTATTTTTTGCTGATCCAGAGACCACAGGACATTATGGAGCAATGGCTTCAAACTCCAGGAAAAGAGATTTCACCTAAACATTAGGAAGAACTTCCTGACCGTAAGAGTGGTTGAGCAGTGGAATACACTGCTGCCTGTGAGTGTGGTGGAATCTCCTCCTTCTTTGGAGGTTTTGAAAGAGAGGCTGGATAGCCATCTGTCAAAAGGAGGATTTTGATTATACCTTCCTGCATAGCAGAATAGGCTTGGACTGGATGGCCCCTGGGGTCTCTTTCAACTCTAAGGTTCTATGCCTTTTTTCCAGCCCTCAGGTGGAAGACCTGCTCCTCTGCCACAGATCTTGATCGAACTTTTTAGTGAGACTGGGCTGAACCACAGACCCTCCTTGCTGATGATTTAAGACTGAGGCCAGTGGGGCTCAGGCTTGGGTTCTCCCTTGCAGCATCCAAAGTGTTAATGTTCTCTGCTGAGTCACGGTTGGCAGCCTATGTGGTGCCAAGGGGCTGGATTAAGACCAGCCCACTTGGAAATGGAGCAGAGAGACCAAGCTCCTCTCAGGAACAGAAGGCAGCCCCAGGAAAATGTGGTGAGGGAAGTCCCCTGCACAGTTGGGAAGGGGAAGGATAGGTCCCAGTTTGGAAAGATTAATTAGGGTGACAGCCCCCCCTGCAAAAGCTGGGGCATTCTGGGAGTTGTAGTTCTCATCAATTAACATTTCCAAGCTCTACATAGCCTCTCCCACTTCAGTGTTTTGCTGGCCAGTTTGGGATCGGGTAGGGGAGTGAATTACTGGCAGCTCAATCAAAAGCAGAAGTTTCTCCTGAGAAGCTGAGCTGCTCCCCATTTGGACACTTAGGCCCCACAACAAGAAAGCTTCTGAAAGTTAAAAAAAAACCCTATGGGGGATAGGGAGGCAGGGAAGGGCAGAAGGAAACACAGCCTACAGAAAGTGGCTGCAGCCCCACAGCAGTGGCATGGGTGTACGATGTCTAACAGATGGGGCTGGAAAAGAGATGGACGGCACATTTTCTGCTCCCTTTGGAGTACGGGTGTGATTTGAACCTCTCATATAGGTTACAGGGACCACACAGCCCCCCTGGTCCAATGGCTGCTGCTCCATTTCCATGCACAATTCAAAGCAAACACCCAACAACATGGCCGGTGGCCTTGGGTGCAGGGTGCATTCCTTCTCCATATTCTCCCTGAATCCCAGGTTCCTGGTGGAAGCAGAGAGCACCACGCTTCCCTGACTGTCCATGCGCTGAATGTCCTCACTGGCCTCCCTGCCACAGGCCTGGCTATGCGCTTCTTGCAGCTGGAAGATCCTAGCGAGTCATGGACCGAGCTGATGCAGAGGTAGGAGGGGAATGAGTGGGACATCTGGGGACCCTTCACACTGAACAGTTGGAGCACTATGATTCCAGTTTAACCTCCATGACTGTGTCCTATGAAACCCTGGGATTCATGGTTTCATGAGCCACTACAGCTCTCTGGCTGAGAATTCTGAGTACCTGCCCCCCAACTGCAAATCCCATGTTCCTGTAGAGGGGAGCCATGGTGGCTGGAGTGGAATTGCAGTGCAACAATTCTGTAACGCAAAAGGGCCCCTGGGCTCAATTGGCAAAGCTGGCTGTGCTGCTGGAGTCATTCACCTCTTTCTGTTCCAGCGTGACCAGTGTGGACGGGCGCCTGGACAAGAGCGGCCCAATGCCCCCGAGGCTGAAAGCAGGCACCTACAAGCTGTGCTTTGAAACGGGGGCGTACTGGAGGCAGCAGGGATATGTCAGCTTCTACCCTTATGTGGAAGTAAGTTTTGCTCCCAGGTACAATCTGAGATTGGCGGAAGGGGAAGCACAAGGCCCCCTAGCACATCAGACAGGCCTGGAGACCAGCACAGCGGGCACCGTTCCCTGCCCTCCCTGCTGTGGCTCAACATCCCACTGGGTGATGGTACTTGCATAAGAGGGTTGGTGGGAGAAGACTGGCAAGCCAAGGCACTGCCCACAGCAGGAGCAAAATGGGATATGAACAAACTCTGCAATCCTACATGACCTTTTACATAACATAACTTTGCATACACCTAAGTAGCAGAGGCACTAAGAAACCAGATCAACTGAATTGGAAAGATGCATATCAAGGCACCAGCAAGAGGGCATTTCTTCTTCTGCTGTGCACTGGGCACTTTGCCAAATCTGCCACGTGGTAGCACAACAGGAGCCCTCTACTAGGTATGGATGTGGTGCAGCTGTGCAGTTCCAATTCCCCCAGACTTAAATCTCCTTATGAAGACACAACGTCCCAATGGGATTCTGGCCAAAATAAATAAATAGAACGTGCGGAGAAGTTATTTCTTTGGACAACAGCTCCTCTCCAAACCCCCAAACGGAGGTCATGCTGGCAGGGGCCCCATCATCCAAGGGAGAGAACCTTTCCCCCCTGCCTTCCTAAGCATCCTGCCCTTGCTTGTCTGTTGCAGATTGTCTTCACCGTCACAGAGGCGGAACGAAAAGTCCACATCCCACTGCTGCTCAGTCCCTATTCCTACACCACCTACAGGGGGAACTAGCCTGAGAGACAGGGCTGCCTCAGAGATGCTGAGAGGTGCACCCCATTCCCTCTGCAACCACTTTTACATACAAGGGCTTGGCCACAACCTGCTGCCTGTCATTAAAAAAGAAACAAAATAGATAAGCCAACCTTACAGGGTTGTCATGAGAGTGAATGTAACGACTGCTCCTTCTAAGCCGCTTCTTTTAATGAGATGACTGTCTGAGTTGAGCCTAAGCCCCACACCAGTTGGGGATGGAGCAGAGAGGTGTTTGCATGTGGCTGCTGCTCTTGATAAGAGGTTAAAGAAGGTGACTGGGGAGGAGGATGGTTGCACTGGTCTCCTCAAACCTTGAAAGAGATGCGAAGGAGAAAGGGGAGGCTGTCCGCAGAGATGAGGTATAAAAAGGCGCTCATAAACCAGGGCCTGTTTAATGCACAGGAAGACTGTGGTTCCTGTCCTAATGTCTGTCCTGGGTGCTGCCATTTCCTCTTCTTCCTCTTCCACTTTTCTCCAGACCTCCAGCAAGGGCTCCAGGCAGGCCTTTTCCAGGCCAGCCTCTCCGGCTGCCACTGTCCCAAAGGAGTAGGCCTGGCAGTTCTGCTACGTGGGAGTGGAGACAAATCCTGCAGGGCCCTGGCCCAGGCTGTGGCCAAGGACAGAGGTCTCCAGAGGTTTGAAGCCCAGATTATCCAAGGGGATCCCAAAGGCTGCCAGTTTGGCCTCATAGGTCCGCAACAAGTCATTGTGTGCCTGCAGCAAGAAGGAGAGGGGGGAGGAAGATAGACAGTCGTCAGTCAACACCACAGCACTCTGGAGCTCAAGAAGGCTGAACTGACCAAAATTTGGCTTCCCTAGAGAGCTACAGCCACTCTTTCAGGGACTGGAAAGGATGTGTCTTGCTTCTTGGGCTGTTTTGAGATGGGAACTCCCTAAAACAGTACTAAATAGCTCCAGAAAGGGGTTTCTTTGCAATTTATAAGTGGTTTTCAGCACAAACTCAACCTCTGGGGGCCAAAAATGAAGCTGTGGACTTCCAAGGTCTTTGGAGAGGGGTCCAAAGGGCCACAGTGGTCCTTCAAAAGGCCACACCCAGCCCATACAATTCCCACACTGCCACAGCACTGTAAGAACCTCTGAGATGCTCCCAGGACATCCCAGAGGGCCTCTGCTTTTCCAGTCTGCAGAGTGTGTGAGGAAGCAACTAAAATAATTCCAGGCTGGACCACCTCAGGAAGCCCTTTCTTAAAAGGGAGGCTTTTTAGCTTAGGAAAAAAAGGGAAGAGGATGTAGATGGAGATGATATCAGGGTAACAGAGAAACACCTCACATCTCTTGGCCTAGATGATGACTTTGAGAGGGGCTGGAGGAGGGGCTTGTCCACCATGTGTAACCAACCTATGGAACTTAGTGTCACAACTGCTGCTGGCTTCAAAGGATTTCAGAGTAAAGATTATTAAATGCCAAATTTCCTGGCTATGGGAGCACCGGGGCGGGGAGAATCCTTCCTTCATTTGTTGTGCCTAAAAAGGAGACACGCAGAAATATTTTTTCTGCCCCAGCTCTTACCTTGCACACTCTGGCCAGCTCATACTGCAGGTCTTTGATAGCGTTGTTTTTGGAGTCGAGTACATCCTGTGAAGGAAGATCAGCAGGGAGGTGCGGTTAATGCAGGGTATGAAAGAACTGCTACAAGAGAGGCTTGCCCGTGCCCTGTGCAGGTGTATTGGGGGGGATGCAACATCACAGTACTGCCTGAGCACTGGGCCACTGGCCATCCCTTTATGGGCTGGTGTGGGGCTGTGGGAGGGCAGCTCCTCCAGCAGAGCCCAGGCCTGCTTCTTTCCCGGTGAGAGCCAGAGAGGTGCAGTGGTTGAGCGCTGGGCTACGATGCTGGAGACCAGGGCCTGAATTCCGTGCTCAGTGCTCACAGACAAGAGATGGAGTTTTTGCTACTGGGGATCTGTTGCCTTTTTTGGTGGCAGATTGTCCGGTTCTAGCACCAGCAACCGAACAATGCCGTGGTGGAAGGTCCCTGTAGAGGTGTCGTGTGCGCAAAGAGCGGCAGCTGAGCCCTGGAATGTGGAAGCCTCGGGGGACAGAAGCAGCTGAGGGAGAGAGGTGCTCCACTCTGCAATGCCTCTCCTGCCCTGCCTGCATCTTCTCCAGTTACTGGCGCCAGCGGGGCTTGGAATGTCTCAGCTGCAGCCCCTCGTCCCCAGACGGGTCAGGTCCCAGGAGACGGATGTTTCCATTCCAAGGACTGGCCAGGGGCAGAGGCCCAAGGAGCCACTGCGACACCCTTGACCTCTTGGTGGCTGTCCTTGAATAGGTAGCCCGGCCTAATGGGGAGGGAAGGGGCTCCTGGAAGGAAGGGTCAGCCAGGCCTGTCCCCTGCACTGGCTAGGAGCGTACACTGAAGATGCAGCGCCCAGCACAAGGGGATCCCAGCGATGGCAGTGTAGTAAGTGAGGGGGAATGGCAGGGAAACCGGCAGAGAGAAAAGGCCTGTGAAGTAGAATGGAGAAAGAGAGAGCTGGAGGTTCACTTTGGGGTTGGTGTCCCTGAGCCTCTGGGACAGCTAAAAGATCCTGACTGCCCCACGAGGCCTCAGGCAGGCAAGGAGGGAGGGAAGTGGGGAAGGGTGGGGCGGAAGGTAGTACCTCTAGCTTCCGGGTGACCACGGTGAGGGCACTGGGGTCGAGGTTGGAGGCCGCCAGGACCTCATTCAGCTGCACCTCCTTCTTCTCCAGGATGTTGGTCAAGCCCAGCAGCTTCCGCTCCAGCAGCAGGTTCTTGAAGCCCGTCTTCTGCTGAACCTCGTTGATGGCTTTAGTGAATTTCTGGTACAGCTCATCCCGCTCTTCCTGAACCTGGGCACAAACAGCGACCACACACACACAGGGAAGGGGTCAAAGACAGTAATGAGCCAAGCCTGGGGCCTAGGAAAGATCCTTTTTTTTTTTTGTACTCCAGTGCCCAGAATTCCCCTTCCAGCATGGCCAGGCTACCTGCTAGGCTTGCTGGCTGAGGAATTCTGGAAGCCAGGGTCCAGAAAGAAGGTTGTCCAAGCTCTGAGATCACTTTACATAGAAACACAGAATCTCAGGAGTTGGAGGGAACCACAAGGCCATCTAGTCCAACCCCGTTCTGCCATGGAGAATTCCACAACTACAGCACTCCTGAAATATGTACATCCAACCTCTGTTCACAGTTTCCAACAATGGAGAGTCAACCCCCCTCTGACAGCACACCATGGAAGTTCGATAAAGAGCTGCTCTTAGGCTTAGGCTCTTGAACAACAGCTGAACCCTTCTCCAACCAGAGCAAAGGAAAAGAAACCCAGAGCCCAGCGTCCCCCCTTCCTTCCCTTCTCCTGGCCCCACCTGCAGACTCTTTTGGAGGAGCTCTTGTATGCTTTTGGGGTGCTTCCTCCCAGCCACCTCTATTAGGAAGAGACAGTCCCAAGCCACCACACAGCCACCCACAGTTCTCCTTTGCATGTGCTTCCCCTTCTCTGGAGCCAGAGGGTGGCCTGACCTGCAGTGTTCCCACTTCCACAACTCCTGGCAAGAAAGGGACCACCGAGCATTGCAAGTTGGAAGCTGGTCTCCAAAAATGAGCCCCAGTGGGGGGAAAGGGGCTCCCTTCTCCCCCCCCCATCCAGACAGGGCTGGCAAAATCCAGGCCTGGCAGCCAGAGAGGTGAGAGTGGGGTGGAAGCTGCCTGACCCACTTCTGCCCAGGCCCCCTCATTAGGGCATGCCCATGGCTGAAGGCAGATTTCTCACTAACAAGCTGCTAACAAGCTCCTGGGCTTAACAGTAAGGGCAAATGAGCTCCCCGCTCTAATGAGTCACGCTCTTACCCCACCAAAATAAATTTTTACACACACACACACACATTCTCCCCTCCCATCTTCTCTGATGCTGAGATGGGCCAAAGCATCTAAGAGGAACGCTCTCACTTGATGCCCACCTTGCTGAATCTTTGCTGCAGGACTTCATGCTCCCACTGCAGGTCCTTCAGCTCCTTCTCGGTGACCTTCAGGCGGGCCCGGACACTCTGCAGAGGGAAGGGAAGGAGTTACAGGCACCTCCTGGGGCTCAGCAAGCCAAAAGGGACTCAGACAAGTTCTTTCTTGTCCCCAAGACTCTGAGAGCCACTCGGATTCCTCATCCTGTAAATATCAGCACAGAGTGGGGTGCCCACACGGGGGTCACCTCAACAAAACCCTTAATTCAGGGAGCCTCAACCAGTTCTTGGTGCAGAATCCTTAGTAACTTTTTAGTGCCAGGCAGAGACCCATTCATTCAGCCAGGCCATTAAAGTGACTCACTGCTTTCAATTTGAATGTATGGGGACCTACCACCAGCATCGTCTTGTCCTTCTCGTAGTGGGCCAGCTTTCTCTGCAGCTCAGCCACTTCCTCACGGGCTCGCTGCAGGGGCTCCACCAACCTTTTGTTCTGTAGTAACACTTCCGCCATCTCCTTCTCCAGATGATCTTCCTTCTTCTTCATCTCCTCCATCTGCTCCTATGTTCCAAGAGGGAATACATCTGGTCACTAGAATGTATCTGGAGAACAGAGACCAAAATGGTCAAAGGCCTGGGAACCATGGAGCCCTATGAGGAGTGGCTTAGGGAGCTAGGCCTGAAGAAGAGAAGGTTAACATGGGACATGGTAGCCATGTTTACATATTTGAAAGGATGCCACATAGAAGAAGATGGGGCAAGCTTGTTTTCTGCTGCTCCAGAGGCTAGGGGACAGAGCAATGGCTTCAAACTACAAGAACAGCAGTTGGACCTTCACCAACCAAAGCAAAGGAAAAGAAAACCAGCAGCCAGAGTCTCTTCTTACTTTGCTGCTACAGCCTGCTACCTGACCACACACGCCTGGCCCCGCTTGCAAACTCCTTTGGAGGAAGTCTTGCCTGGTGGGCTTTACCTTGAGGGTGTTGATCAGCGCCAGGTTGTTCAGCGTGACATCGTTGTAGTAGTTCTTGATGTCACTGAAGGCCTTCTCATGGTTCTTCATCAGTGTGTTGATCTGCCCGTTCTTCCTCTCTTCGATCTCGTGGATTTCTGTTTTCCTGCGCAGGTCCAGCTCGTCACGGAGCACACGCATCTTCTTCTCATACTTGGCCTCAATCTCTGGGGAAGCAGCAGCCAGGGCAGAGTTCGTGTCAAAGCGAACAGGGGCTAAGGCCAGGGAAGCACTTAAGCAAGCACTTCCTGCCACACAGACCTGCCTGTGGAAATTGGCTTCTTCTGTCTCCCAACAGTGGGTGGGAGGACACAGAAGAGGGCCTTCTCTTTGGTGGCACCCAACTGTGGAAGGCCTCCGCCCGGAAGCCTAATACTGGCACTGATGCTGTTTCATCCCACTGACAAGTTAAAATATGGCTTCTCATCAAAGCTTTTGGGGATTAATCATTTTCCCCAAATCTGTGCAGGTCCATTAAAAAAAACTGCTTAATATTGTTTTATTATACTGCAATATACTATTTAAATTATTTCTTACTGACAGAAATGTTCTAATTGTTTTAAATTGTTCTAAATTGATTTTGCGTTTGCATAGAAACATTTTAACAAATGATAAACCTCCATATAATAAATATAGCGGCCTGTTGAGGCTGGAGGCCAGAGGGCGGTATCCTGGCCCAGATACAGCCCATCTTATTCCAACTTTTGATGGCAAATCCCAGCACTGACCTTTCACTTGTCTCTCAAAGTCATTGCGCAGCTTTGTTGTCTCTTCTTGTTTTTTCTGCCAAGATGAAGAGGCTGGTTAGGGACGCTTGTTGCGGACACGGAAGGGGCTGCTCCCTCCCACCCACCCAAAACTCAGAAGCTGAGTCTGGTCTGGTTTGCTCTGGAGAAAGAATTGAGGGCCAGGGCGCCTCCTGCCTAGGAAGCCTCAGAATGGGCACCCAGGAACCCCAGGCAGCCTCCACTTCAGACGTACCAGGCACAGGTTCTTCACCACCATCTCGTTGGCCAACTCCTGCTCCTTCAACTCCACCTTCAGGGTGCGCATGTCCTTCCGCAGCTCCATCTCCTGGGACCGGTGATCCTTCTGGGCCAGCTTCATGGCCACCGTCCCCTCTGCCTTCAGCTCCGTGAGGTTGTTCTGGTGCTCATAGAGCAAGTGCTTCACTTTCTGTTTGTAAACCTGAGATGCAACAAAAAGCAGGCCAGGGCTCAGCACACAGTTGCCTCCAGCATGGTCACTGGGCCAGAATCCCCACAGGGAATTTTTCCAAGTTTCGGTTAACACCCATTGGCAAGGATACCCAATTCAGATTAACACTTATCAGTAAGGACTG
The DNA here is from genome assembly GCA_948472985.1 of Iguana delicatissima. Taxonomy (NCBI): domain Eukaryota; kingdom Metazoa; phylum Chordata; class Lepidosauria; order Squamata; family Iguanidae; genus Iguana; species Iguana delicatissima. The sequence goes on from CAOKZL010000132.1 coordinate 972,159, forward strand.
ATGAGGGCTTGCAAGTGATGGTGAGTGATTAAGTGCTGTTCCAGTGAAAGAAAGCGGGAAGAGAGACAGAAGGGGAAGAAACTCGTGAAAGCCCCAAGGGTCTCACCTTGATCTCTACTTGGTGGCGCTCTTCGGCTTCCTCCATTTCACGGTCTTTGTTGCGCAGCTCTGCTTTCTTCTCGTCCAGCTGCCGCCGGGTGATTTCCCAGAAGGTGTGGATCTTGTCCCGCTCTAGCTGGAAGTAGTTGCGCTCCTCCCGCTCACGGTCCAACTCCTCCCGGATGTGCCTAATGTGCTCCTCCAGCTGCATAACCGAGAAAGGATGGTCAGCCCATGTCAGAGATGGAATGGAGAGGGTAGAGAGGGAGTCCTCGTACACAGTCACTAGCAGTGTGCTTTTCCTGACACACAAGTTGTGCATGCACAGGGTTCTTTTTCCAATCTATGTACGGTGAGGCCTTTATTGCCAGTGTCTGGCTAATACTTTTAATTTTGGAAGGGAGAAGGAATGTGTGAGAACTCTCTGCCTAGAATGATTTGAAAGCTGGTGCTTTACGGAAGAGGACAAAGTGATAAATCCATATGTTGTTATTGGAAGAAGTTTCCAGGAATAGAGTTAGAAGGGTTGAAAGCATCTTGCCAAGATTCTGAATACAATCACTTCCCAAAATGAGAAAATGGGACCGCATGTTTATAAACATCTTGTGACAAAAACTGCCCCTCAGAAAAGCTGCTTTGAAGACCTTACCCTCTTTTCTTCCCCCCTCCTGTGAAAATGACACACAGACCCCCGCCCTCCTCACCTGCTCTTTGGTCATGCCCTCGGGTGGAAGGGCATCCACCACTGTCGGGCCTTTCCCTTTGCCCTTCTTGCCACCTCCAGCTTTCTTCTCCGCTTTCTTTTTTGGTGCCTGGCAGGAGAAAAGGAGAACATGATGAAGAGAGGAAAGGACATGAGCAGGCTGGTCTGAGTGTCAGAGAACAGGACAAGGGGCAATGACTTCAAGCTCCAGGAAAAGAGATTCCATCTAAACCAGTGGTTCTCAACCTGTGGGTCCCCAGATGTTTTTGGACATCAGCTCCCAGAAGCCCTGAGCATTGACCATAGTGGCTGGGGCTTCTGGGAGCTGAAGTCCACAAACATCTGGGGATCCACAGGTTGAGAACCACTGATCTAAATATTAGGAAGAACTTCCTGATAGTAAGAGCAGTTTGACAGTGGAGCCTGCTGTGGGGTCACACTGGACAAGACACCTCCATCTTTAGAGGGGAGACCGTGTGGTTGGTACTTCTCAGGGAAGGTCATATTCATCCTTTAACTTTTTGTAAAATTTGCAAAGCTTTTTTTCTCTTTTGCACAATTACTCCCACAATCCACCAAGCCCGTCTTTATTTTATTAGAATCTCTCTGGGACTCAGAAACTGTGGAAGTTATTCTTTGGACTACAACTCCCCGAGTTGCCCTGCCAGCATGGCCAGAGGCTGTTTGGAAGCAGGCCACTAAGCCCACCTGGAGGTGGCAACAACAGACAGAACAGAACTGCTACAGTTCGGGTATCTCGTACATGAAAATCCAAAATGCTCCAGAATCCAAAACTTTTGAAAAGCAAAACATGAGGGAACATGAGGGAATTAGGGAAGCTGGCTTCAGACAGCCAGCACGAGCCACTTGCAAACTCTGCCAACCAAGAGACTTTGCAAGGAGCACATGCTGGCAGTCCCAAGCAAACTTCCCTGAGAGGAGGAGGAGAACTGACAAAAGAGAGCAGACCCTGTGTTGAAAGAGCAGTGTATGAGCGCCTTATGGATATGCAAATCTTCCAAAATCTGAAAAAAATCCAAAATCCAGAACAACTCTGGTCCCAAGCATTTTGGATACGGGATACCTAACCCGATCATTAATAATAATAATAATAATAATAATAATAATAATAATGATGATAATAATATCAGCACCAGCATATATTAACGGACGCACCTAGGCCATGATGATATCCTATGTCAATACAGGAGATGACTGTGGAGTTGCACTCTTCAAACTGAAACTTTCCCCATGCTCTGCCTTCAACAACCGCAATTCGTGACTAAAAGCGCCCCCTACCCCGCTGCAGCCTGGCCTATTTAGCCAGGCATAACCACTGCTCCTTCCTGCCTGGCTCCGGGGGCGGCATGGGCACATATTGGGCTCAGTGAGGTCGGATAAGCAGGAGGCATCGGGGTGCAGCTTGCGACGAGGCCTTTTATCAAAAGTCACGCCCATCGCGCATAAAAACATGAAGGGAAAAGAGTTCTCCCGAGCACGTGCAGAGTGCAAAGCCATGGCAGTCCAGGAGTAGCCCCAGGATGGCTCCTATCCGCTCAGGGCTGCAGGCACCGCGGCTCCCCACCGCCCCGGTCTCCCCATGGAGATCAGCCCCGGCCCGCTCCGTTCCCTCCCCGCCGCCCCACTCCCACCCCGACGCTCTCACCATAGCGCCGGCTTCGGCGTTGCCTCGGAGGCCTAGGCCCGGAGTCTCCCGGTTGCCGAGCAACCGCCGCCCCCAAACCTCGCGAGAACCGCTGCCTGACCCCCGGCCCGCCCCTAGCAACGAGACCCAGCCCTAGCAACGGGGAGGGGAGAGGGGAATTTTAACCCTTTGGGTGCCGTGTTTGTGGTGTGCTGGCTCACCTTGCCAACGTTCTTAAGTTTTAATTGCGAACGTCAAAAGAGAAAAAAAAAGAGGAGCGAGGCTGTAGTCACGGGCCTTACCATGATTTTAACACCTTTATTTATACTCTTTCCTCTCCCCCAAACCTGGTGTGGCTTCAAGGATCAGGCTGAATTAGCATGGCTTTTATACTCTAAATCCCATCATGCCCAACAGGCAACTGCAAAACGCCGCATGCTTAACAGATCAAGGCACCTTGCAAATTAAAATACAGTACATTTAAAACATAGAAAAGGTTGACCTCAAGATGGGATTTAACACAACATTAAAAAATTACTTTTTTCCAGGCTTGTGGCTGGCTTTGTCCTTCTCAGCCATGTATTATTTTCCATTCTCTCTGACTTTATACACACACTTGTTGGTGTGCGCCTTCAAAATTTTTCTGACCTATCACGGGTTTATTGACAAGATTTGTTCTGGGGAGTTTGCCTTTGCCTTCCTCTGAGGCTGAGAAAGTGTGACCTGCCCAAGGGGGTTCCCAGGATGAGTAGGGATTTAAACTCTGCTCTTTCAGACTCCTAAGCCAACACTCAAATTATTACGCCATGCTGGCTCTAAAAAACAGGGATTTCTTAGCAAGCAGCCTCACCATTATGCAAAGTCATCTGGCGGGTTTCCATGCCCGTTCAGGGATTTGAACTCGGATCCCCCAGAGTGCCAGTCTGGCACACTGGCTCTCTTGGGGCTATAAAGCCTGCAGAGAGAAAGAGAGGTTGAGAGAGGGAGAGAGCATGAGAGCAGAAGGGCAATTTTTTTCAGAGCTGTAATCTTTCTAACCCTCTGGGTCCAATTACAGGCCTGGTGGATTTTTCCTGCCTGCGGAGCGCTGAGTTCCCACCTTTCATTGTCCCTGGCGCTGAACAATAAAGGCCTGGTCAGCTCTGGCCTTCCCTGGCCGGCTGCTAATTGCCTGGCCAAGCCGGCGCCCCCTAAGTAGCCCCTTCATTAGCTTTGACCCAGCTGCGTCCCTTCGCCCTCCCACGAGCACAGAGTAGAGGAAGAAACGCATGGGATAAATAAAAACAGACCCCTTCTCCTTGTATGCCATCGTTCCACATTACGTTATTTTACATTTACATTTGGTATATTTATATATACATGCATGTGTGTGTTTCTTTATTAACAAAAAAAAATCCCCTTATGTCTTCCTGGTGAGTTCAATTTCCATTTATTTAGTTATAAATCAACCTTACATGTAGTTAGAATGGTACTGATTAACATGCAACTTACTGCTGGATACGGTAGTGACCATCCCATTGACGAGAGTGCAGGCTGGCAAACTCCATAGTTGCAAAGTAGACAGGTAGCTGTCCAGATTGCTACCTGGCGGCCAGATTTCCGGTGACGAGCCTCTCCGTTCTTCGCTCGGCTGGTCCTTGAGCAGCAAACACACCGCCGGGCCCCAGGCTGGACCTGACACCTTGCCAGGCTGATAAAATCCACCAGCGGTTGGGTTTGGGTGGCATAGCCTCCGACAGCCCCGAGGGTTGCCTCCACACCCCGAAGAAGCTGTGCAGTAGGGCCTGGGGGGGGCGCTTAACAGAGACCTCGCTTTTGTTCCATGAGTGGGTTTGAAACTTTCAGACCGAGCTGGGTCTGCAGGAAGCAATTTGGGCCCCTGTGGCCCCTGGCTTTAGCCAGTCTGGCTCATTGGCTCTCTGCCTTCCTTTCACCCCCAACTTGCTGCCAGCCTCCAGGGATTCTCAAGCGGAGCGCTGAGAGCGGCAGCCTCCTGCCCTCCGCTTTGGTCTTGCTCTACAGAGGCCATGTTGCAGCTTTTTGGAAAGGGCAGCCCTGCCGGTTCCTCTCGTTGGCATCTGGGCCCTTTCACACTTGGATTTCTCTTTAAGAAGCTTTTCTTTTACAGATGGGGGAGGGAGAAGAGAAGGGTGGTTTTTCATCCAGAGAGAGGAACAAAAGGCCCATGCGGTTCAGCTGGCGGGGATGCCAGCTTCTCCCTCCCTCCTGCCGTGCCACCCTGTGAGGAGAAGCAAAACAGGGCTGGTACAGAGCCAAACTTGGCTAGTCCTGGCATTCAGCTCGCTGGGGTTCCCCAAGGGAAACAGCCGCAGGGATGGAGCCAATTCTGTTTTTAATGCAGCAGACGGAAAGTGCCAGGCCCTAATCCTGCAGGGATGTAACTCATCCCCTCTGCCCCAGGGGAAGCCAAAGACTCCTCGGAGTGCACTACGGAAATAAGGAGCCTTGCTGGAGCCGGGCCATGGCAGGCCTTCCTTCTTAGCCTGCCCAGAGGTCTCCCTAGTGCCATGTTGCCAACTGGGACCAGCCAGATGACCGTGAGGGGAGCCAGAGGGCAACACCTGCCTGCTTTCCTGCAGAGATGGGCAGCAGGAGGCACAAGTAAATTTTGTTACCCATAATGACTCACAAGTAACTCTACTTGCCTGCAATGACTTGCTTTTATCCATTTGGTAACAAGAGTGTTAAATAAAGAGTTAAATATTAACTTTAACGCTCTTCTGTGTTGTTTCTCCCCCCCCCACATCCCTGGGCTGAAGCAGCTGACTGCCTTTGCCCCTGGAGGACACGGTCTTAGCTGCCAAACATTTCCATTAAAATGAAAGCATGTTTATTTAATCTGCAGTATCTTTGAAGCCCCCTGCTGCCAGAAGCCAGCAAGCTAGTGAATGACAAATCAAAAAGAACAAAGAATCCACAACAGAACCCCATCTGAAACCTATAAAACCTTTACAAGAAACAAATGAACCTGAGCCTACCACATCACGCAGCAACTAAAAAAGCCAATGCAATTCTAGGTGGCATCAATAGACTTATAGTGTTTACGCTGAAGGAAGTAATAATGCCACTCTATTTTGCTATGGTCAGACCCCACCTGGAATAATCCTGTGTCCAGTTCTGGGCACTGCAATTCAAGGAAGAGACTGACAAGCTGGAAGGTGTCCAGAGAAGGGTGATCAAACCATGAAGTCCTGGAGGCAACTTAGGGAGCTAGAATGTTTAGATTGGAGAAGATGGCCATGTTTAAATATTTGAAGGGATTTCATATGGAAGATGGAGCAAGCCTGTCTTCTGCTGCTCCAGAAACTAGGACACTACAGAGCAATGGCTTCAAAGTACAGGCAAAGAGACTCCACTTAAACATGGGGAAGGACCTTCTGATGGAAAGAGCTGTTCAACAGTGCAATCTGCTGCTGTCTGAGAGCGCGGTAGAGTCTCCTTTGAACAATGCTGTTCAGAGGCAGAGTTGGCTGGTGGGTCCCATCTCAGTCCAGTGGTGAATCCATTCCTGGTTTTACTGCAGATTTTACCGGTGCTCTCCAAGGTACTGAAGAGCCTGCGTTGGGCAGCCACGTCAGCACCCTGGACAAGGACTTCAACGTCTGAAGGGAAACCTGGAACAGATTCACTCCCCACTGGCAGGGGAGCCTTGGACCGTGAGCCTGGAGACCAGGGTTGGATTCCCTGCTCAGCTATGGAAACCCACCTTGGGTGCGCGACACTCTCTCAGCCCCCGGAAAACCCTCTGGCAGCTCCGTCTTAGGGTCACCCAAAGTCAGAAAAACAACCTTAAGGCACACACAACAGTAACAACAAGACTGTAAAAGGGCCAGGACACAGGATGACAGTAACAACTACTGTTACTTTAGGCGCCACAACTGTTGAGATGCTATAAAGGTACCAATGCGCTTTCGGCACTAGGCTGTAATAGCGCTATGATTCCACTTTCAACCTCCTACGGAATCCTGGGGCCAGCCGGCCCCTCCCGAAACTGCAAACCCCAGGATTTCATAGGCTGTGGAAAGTGGAATCATAGCGTTATAACAGCCGACTGCGGGAATAGTCTCGCGTTGCGCTCCCACGGGTGGGCAGGGCAGGGCCGGGCCGGGCCGGGCCGGCTGGCGACCGCCTCCCCCCGCCCCCCTCCCCCAGGCCAAAGGGCCCCCGATAAGGGCCGGGGGCTCCCCAGAGGCCTCCCTCCCCGTTCCCCCGCAGCCGGCGGGCCCTCGGCCGCGGCCGCGCCCCCTCCTCCTCGGCGGCGGCGGCGGCGGCGGCGGCAGAGGGGACTCTTCCGCCGCGCCCGTCTCGCCTCTGCCGCCGCCGCCGCCGCCGCTCCTCCCCGGCGATATGCGCTCGGGCGGCGGCGGGCGCTGCGGGTGCAGCTGCAGTGGCCTCAGAGGCGGCGGCGGCGGCGGCGGCGGGGGCTGCGGGAGCCGGGACGGATGGAGGAGGCGCCGCCGCCGGAAGGGGCCGCCCCCCCGGGTGAGTCTCGGCCGGCCCGGCCGCCGGGGAAGGGGACGGCAGGAGAGGGGCGTGGGGCGGAGGAGGAGAGGGGACCCTTCCCCATCCCCGTCCCCATCAGCCGGGGTGGGGGCCGGGAGGAGGCGCGCGGGCGGAGGAGGAAGCGGGGCGCCGCCAGGAGGGGCTCCAGTTCGCCCCCCCGGACCCTCCTTTAAGGGCTCTCTTGGAAGACCCGTGGAAGTGGGATCGCCCCACGGGAGAGGAGCTTCCTAGGGAAGAGCGGGAGCTGGGGCTTGATCGTGCCCCCCCGGGGTTGAGGGAGCCTGGAGGGGCTTGGACCCCCCGATAGATACCGCCTCCCCACGGGGGGCGCCCGGGAGCTGCTCCCCGCCAGGGTCCTGCTTCTCTCTGGGGCGGGGGTGGGAAGAGGGGGCTCGGGGGCGCTGCCTCCTCCGAGTGCGGAGGGGGCGCGCCGTGGGGTGTGCCCGGGATGCTCCCGGCGGGGCGACCCCGCAGCGCCCGTCCACCTGGGCCTCCGGGGAAGAGAGGCGCCGAGGTGCCTTTTCGGCTCGGCTGGGGCCACTTTGCAAAAGGTTCTCACGGGGGCCGAGGCTTTGGGGTGTCGTCGGGTGGGGGGCAGACGGACGCGTGTCGCGGGGCGTTCCGTGGGGGGTGGGCGCCCTGATCTGGGTGCAGGAGCCCCATCTTGCACCGGGGGGGCTCGGTTGCGAGGTTCCCTGCCGGGGAAGGGTCGGGTGGGTTGCACGGGCATCTCTGCCAGAGTTGCAAAGCCCCCAGAATTGAAGGGCGAGACCCGGTGGGAAAAGGAGCAGCCCGCAGGAGCTGAGCTGCTGCCCCGTCCCCCGGAGCCAAGAGGGCCCGGTGGGCAACCAGGTGGCCTGAAAACCCCTCGGGCTACGGGGAGTGCAGAAGCGGGGTAGCTTCCTTTTGTCTCTCAAACCATGCTGGGCTTCCTTGGACCTACCAGGTTGACCCCCCTCCCCTTACCCAGAAATCCCAGATCCTCCAAAATCTGAGACAGTCCACCTGGCCTTTGCTTTCAGATGGTTCAGTGTACCCAAACTTTGTTTCATGCACAAAATTATTTTTTAAAAAATGGTATAAAATTTACCTTCAAACTATGTGTATAAGGTGTATATGAAATATAAATGAATTTTGTGTTTAGACTTGGGTCCCTGCTCCAGAATATCTCATTACATGCAGATACAGGCATTCCAAAATCTGAGGGGGGGGAGACCCCAAAATCTAAAACACTTCTTACACCAAGCATTTTGGATAATGGATATTCAACCTGTAGTGAGAAGTTTCTCAGCTCTGAAATAAGTGCAGATGTCAACAGAGTGCCTCTGGGCATGTGCAGAGCGGCCCCTCCCTGGCACCTCTGGATGAGCCGAAATCAACCCCTCCCAAGACCTTGACCAAGGGCCGCTTATGCTCTTAATGCTTGGTAGCCACCTGTTCTTTGAGGGTTACAGAAGGGGATGGTCTGACTAATATGGGCAAGGGGATGGGTCTCCTGCAGATACCCCCACCTCAATTATTCCCACCCTCCTGTGGTTATGAAAGAAGAGCTGCTCTGGATGGGGCCAGTTTGATGCCCATTGTCAGCTTTCGTTTTAGAAAGTGCGGATGAGGCTGAAGCTGGTTCCCTACTTCTAGTTCCATCTTCACTATTTGTCTACCTAAATGTGTATTATCTGCTTGGCTGGCACACTTGGCAGTCCCTGAATGCTCACAGAGCTTTGGGTGGGCTGGGCAGGTGTCCATGCCATCTGAGAGGGGAGAACCGGACTGGTCTATAAGACAGAATATTTGCAATTTAGGGGCCTCTTTCAATGCAGCTGAGTGTGTCAGCTGTAGTTTGAAAATGCACATAAAGAACTGGGGATGAAGAATGAAGCCCCCCCTTGCATGGTATAGGCGAAGTCCAGCCCTGGGCCACATGCGGCCCCCAGAAGGCTGTGTTTGTGGCCCTCTTAATGCCTCCAGATTCCCTGGACTTCCTTTTTTGAAAAAGGATGGATTCCCTCTTTCAGAATAATCTCGGGGTGTGTGTGTGTGATTCATTTAATAGGTAGCAGCTGACCCACCCTCCTGCACTGTTTGACAATTTTTTAAAAATACCCATTGTTCAAAACTAGAAGTGGATTTCTGGCCATTTCTAGGTGGTTGCAGCTGTTTTATTATGAAGGGGCGGCAGTTTTAGCCTTTAGTGACGCCCTTGGAGTGTACCAGTGCCTAAAATTATCCTCCAAACTGCCACCCGTAGCCCACCCTGGTTTTGAAATCAAAAGGTCACCCTCTCCCCCCACCTTTGCTGTACCAAACCTGCCTCTTCCACTGGTGGGGCACCTGCAGCCACAGTGATGGTGGTGACCTGAAGCTGCTAACTGCTTTGTGTAACGTGAGTCAGCAACTGTGCAGGCAGTGCAAGCAGCACACGCACACACACGCACACACACACCCCTACCTCATTCTTCAAAGCCCCTTACTTTGCACCCGTGCCTGAATGCCACTGCTGGAGAAAAAGGAGGCAGGCAACAAGAGGGAGGGAGATGTTGAAGAGCAAGCAGGGATGAGAGCAGAGAGAGAACCGGCCCCTTCTGTCCCCCCAGGAGCCCAGGGCGAGGAGAGAAGCCCCTGCAAAGGAAGCGTGGTGAAAATGAATTCTCAGAGCCACTTCATGCAAGTCACAGTGCCTAGCAAATTCTCTGAATCTGACCCCCCCTCCTTTTCTGCCCTCCCAGTTATGGATGCTGTCAGGTTTTGTAGCTTTAGAAGAGAGACGTAGGGTCTGGGATTGGCAGGCAGAAGCTTCGCGTTACATGGGAACAGAGAGCTGCCCTTACATTGAGTCAGGATCTTGGGAATCCACACCCAGCCATGGCTCCCTCCCTTGAATTTGAGGCAGAATTGTCTCTCTGTCCTCCCTGAAGTTGCAGGAATTTAAACCTGGGGCCTGCTGCTCAGGCAGATAGTAAGCTGCCCTTGGGTTGAGTCACAACCTTGGTTTATCCAACCCAATATTGCCAGCTCTGACTGGCAGGCATGGCTCTCTCCCCATTTCAGGCAGAAATTTCTCCCCATCCTCCCTGAAGATGTCTGGGATCTTCTGCATAAGTGGTCCTTATAATGAATTAGACCCTTGGTCCATCGCACCTGATATTGCCATTTCTGACTGGCAGCAGGGGCTCTCTGGCAGGGGACTTTCCTGTTCCTTTCCTGGCATTGTCATTTGGGGGTCTTCCTTCTACATACTAGCTGGACCCAACCTGAACCAGCTTCGTACAGAACCAGAGAATTCTCCAGTTGTACCAACGTAACTTCTCTACCCTCTTTACATGCACAAGGGTGGGTGCAGGCTAACTAGCATTCACACTGTCACTGATCCGCGTCCAGACAGGAAGCGCTTCCTGGCCATGATAGAACTGGAAGTTTTCTTGAGTCTGAGCGTTTTAAAAATACTTCACACAAATGGCTTTCTTAATTCCCCCACTGCCCTTCAAGCAACTTCAGCCCAGTCCTGTGTGGCACGCTGTTCATGCGGTACGCAGTGCCATCAGTGACAGGTTGCAAAACATAAGAAGACAGGTCTCTGCCCCACGGGGGTTCCAGGCTAAACTTCAACACAAGGGAGACAGCCAAAAATATCAGGGAAGAGAGATAGATGGGGGCTGGTGGAAACGGGAAAAGCATTTCCATTTATTTCCAGGGGACATGCAAGAGAACATAAGAGCTTGTAGGAATGTAAACCAAAAATAGCACTTTAACTTCACTTAAAACCGCTTGCTTGAGATGGGAAAGCAACAAGAAAAGGAAAGCAGCCCACTTCACAAGTTTTTTCTATATTGGGATGCGGCTCAAATGGCAAGCAAAAATAAGCTTCTCCCCTAATTTCCCCATCACCGCCCCCATGCTTCTGAGTTAAAATCACCCACACTGCTGGCCTTAATAAGGAAGCATCACACATACACCCTTTCTGAGGAGAAGACCCCTGGATTCAGAGGCCTCTCATGGGTTTAGCTGTGAGTCAATCCAAAGCATTTCGGCTACATTTCAAAGAGGGACCAAGGCTTAAGGATGAGTCATGGCGAAGAATAAAGCAGGATAGCACCCAAGAGAGCTGGAGGGGAAAAAAATTACCCTTCCTGCTGAGGCTGGAATAAACGCAGGATTGACACAATAGATAAATAGGCAGACACGGCTGAATAATAATAGTAGTAACAATTAATTATATTTGGTTATATCCTACCCTTTCCTGATATTGGGATTTAAAGTAGCTTGTGTGTGTTGTCTGCCTTCAAGTTGTTTCCAATTTGTGGCAAATGTAAGGCGAATCTATCACCAGGTTTTCTGGGGCTGAGAGTGTGTGACGTGCCCAAGCTCATCCTGTGGGCTCCCACGGCTGAATGGGGAACTGAATCCTGTTCTCTGGGGTTGTAGTCCAGTGCTCAAACCACTATGCAATGCTGGCTTTCTAAAATAGCTTATGGAACATTAAAATTAAAACAGATTAGAAACATACAAAGCATCAGAAATATATGTGTGTGTGTATATATATACAGCAATTGAACAATCTATCCAGTTAAAACCACTTAAACATTCATTGAAAGACAGCATATAAAAAAGCAAAAGCAACAACCCTTAAAAATACTTGGCAGTCAATTGCTAAAAGCTTGATGGAATAGGAAAGTTTCTGGTGGAATGAAAACAATGCAGGTGCTGCCCTAGCTTCCTTCCAGAAAGAATTCCAAAGTCTAGAGCAGCAACCGAAAAGGCCCCGTCCCCCTTGTTCCCGCCAAACATACCTGGGAAGGTGATGGCACTGAGAGAGGGGCATTCTCTGAACATCTTAGAACCCATATAGGAAGAAACGGCCCTTCAGATATTCCCAACCCAGTGCGTATACAGATGGATGCGTAGGTATACATAAGCAAGCTTGGAAAAAAATTCTTCAAGGGTGGCCATCCTGCAGCCCTTTATATGTTGTTTGGACTGCAAGTCCCAGCAGCTGATGGCAAGGAAGGCTGGGAGATGCAGTCCAACAGTGACTCCTGCACTAAAACTAGTCTGTCTGGAGTTGAATCAATGGGATTCTCACAAGTCTTGACTTGCCATTGAGTACCTGATTCAGTGGGTCTAGCTAGGACTAACAATTGGATTTACCTCCCCGAATCTCCCAGCAGGAGAAACTAGTGGCCACACTGGCTGGGTGGATTCTGCGATCTGTAGCCCATCCACAAGAAAAAGAGCTAGAAAAGATAATTGTTTCCAAGTTTTCAGAGGAACAGAAAGCAGCTAACAGGCCAGATGTGTGTCCTCATTTCTTTCCCAATGCTTTCATGTGTTTTTAGATCCAAAAAAATGACTGCATTATAATCAAAGGAAAAACCAAAATCAACATCCAGAACCACCCAAGAACCCACTAATTCATTTATTATTGTGTGCCTTTAGGTCATTTCCAATTTTTAAAAGATGTTTTCCTTGATAGAGACTCTTCTGATATAGAGGAGCCTGCCTCTTCTAATACAGACTAGAAATATTTATTGCAAGAAATTCATGATTTGTTTTATCTCCAGAACCTGTGTTAGTTGCACTTGATGTATTCTTTTCCTTCCTGGGGCATTTGTTTCAACGGCTGACTGAGCCTAGAATCGGGGTTCAGTGTGGCAGAAACCTCTTTGGTGCATGCCTCTGACTTCTGCAGCATTTGATCCTGTGGCTGAATCCCGCAGGTGCAATTCAGTGTGACTCCCTCGTGGTCCATAAAGATGTAGGGAAGGAGTCTCCAAGCTCCTGGAGGAGGCGTTGATCATTCCATGCAGTGTTAGAGTTCTGCGGTCAAGGGCAAGTGACATGCAGCCTAATCAGCTCTTTTGGCTCTGAGATTCTGCCTGTTCTTTTCTCTAGTGGGGTACCGTCAGCTACGACGCTCCTGCCCACATCTTGGGAAAGACACCTGGTGGACTTCCAAATCTGTTTAAAGGTTGTTGCTGCAGCAGCAGTGGCCAAGCGGCACGAGTCAGTGTCTGGGAGAAACAGTGCCAAGGGACAGAAATGGGATTCGGGGCCAGGAACCAGCCCTGGAATGGGCAAGGTGATTGAAGAGGGCACCCTGGCATATCGCCAGCTCACCCTTTCCTCGCCATGGGTATATTGCAGCAAACGCTCACCTGCTGCTGCAGGGCTGGGGGGAAAACTTCCTTCATTGTTACGGATTTGGTTGGTTGGTTATCTTTTGTTGGATATTCATAATTGGTTAATAATTCTGTGTTACTCAGTTGCTTGGGGGACTTTGTGGGACTTTAGGAGGCCACGTACTATGTATATAGAACTGTTTTGTTTTTATAAAGAGGACAATGGAAATAGAAATAATCAGTGATCTATATGGACATATCCCAGTTACATAAGTGAGGCTGTGCCTTAAAACTATCAATTTACTTCAGTGGTGGGAATCATGCAGTCCCCACTACCAACGCTGGCTTACATTTTATTAGTAGACCTGACTATTTTAAGGTATGGGGTCCACCTTGAATAGCTCCATCAAAGTTCAAGCTAAAGCCTGGCATAGAGTCACCACCACACTGACACAGAGGGCACTGGTTTAAGGAACTTCTCTAAGCCGAGGCGGCTCAGTCAGAAGAGGTGGCTTGCGCAGAAATGCCATCAGCAGTTCTGTCCACTCTTTTCTGAGCTGACTAAATGGCAGTCCACCCTGCACAGCGTTGCAAATGGGCAGATTACTCCCGCGCTGGCCCTGAAGCAAAGCGCTGGTACGATCTCTTTCCCCTCCGCCCTGCTTCCCTGGCGATGATGGGGAATATTTGCCTCCCCTCTGTTCAACGCTGCTGTTAGTACTTGTCTATCGGAAATCAATGGCACACGCTCCCCCGCCCCCCGGGCACACGGCCCTGCGTGTGTTGGAACAGAAAAGGAGAGGCATGAGAATTAAAGAGCAATTTTGCTCTCCTGGGTGGTTCAGGTAATGCAGCAGCATTCTCAGCACAGCTTGGAAAAAAAATATTACCTTTTTGGACTGTAACTCTCAGAATCTCCCAGCCAGTTGGATGGGGGGTTTGGGGAGTTGTAGTCTAAAAAGCCATTTCCCTCAAGCTCTGATTTTATGTAAAAAACAAACAAACAGTTTTACCCCTAAAGCTCAGATATTCACTTCCAAACTCAGGACTTCAACACTCTTAATTTTCCAAGCTTCAATTTTCTACGCAAACAATGTTTCTCCAAGCTCAGATTTTCAACCCCAGACTCAGAATTTCCAAACTCAAATTCCCCCTCCCTGTAGCTCATAGACATACACAGAAAAAATCACATTAAGTGAGACATGAATGCATTTGCTAGAAAAGATCTGGAGTTTTCCCTTGTGGGTGTGGAAGTGACCCAAAGGATGGGAAAGGGGTACAAAAAGGGAGGCAAAGACAACCAGCAGGTCTGGGGAGCAGCTCTTCCATCAGCTGGGAGCAAAGATTGTGTGTGGTCTGAGCTACTGAAAAACAAAACCATTGCAAAGGTGCTGCCTTCTTTTCTAGGACTCGGGAACCCTGGGGAAAGAGCACCATGGAGTAGGGGCCGATCTGGTAAGGAGGGGAGGCATAAAGACCCTGGAGAGAGGAGAGAGGAGGAGAGCTCCTGCCAGTTGGTCCCACCAACCGCTGGGCCTGGATGTCCGTGTGGAGTGCAGTTGCCCGAGAGCTGGCGCCAGGCGCTCTGCCCGTGTGTGGCCTTGGCACGAGCCCGCACCCGAAGATTTCCCAAGCTCAGAGGTTCTGCATCTGTGCGTCTCTCTCCCTGTAGCCTCCTGGACGGGGCAGAGAACAGCCTGTGCGAGCAGATGCCATGCCAGGAAGGGGGACTACATGGACAAGAATAGGGGGTATGCCACATGAGCGTATGGCTGACAACCAGAGCTAGGAAAACTCCTGTTGGAAAAGTAGTTCCTTTCCACAATTCTTTGTAGTGCTTCAGAATAAGAGGTGGTTAAGAATGATGGCTAGCGTCTTCTTCACCTGGGCATACGGGCCGTGACCTTATAAAACTATTGCTCTGGCTGGAGATGAGGACTGCTAGAAACTGCTTTAGATCAAGACAGCTGCCTGTGTTTTTGGGCTCTCCGTGGGGAGGGGGGATATTGCTGTTTAAAGGTCTCACACTTCAAAATTTGTACCACTGATCCCCTGGATCCAGACCGCCAGAGGTGCAGAGATGTTTGTCTGGAAGAGAGGAGCCCCAGTTCTGCTCAGCTCAGGTGCTGGGAAATGGGAAGTATTTAGGTTACAGCATGCCTGCTTTGTCGGTTTCCCACACTGGGGCTTGTTAAAATTTCTCAGCGCTCTGAGTGTCTCCCTCGCCTCTTGTCTCCCCGCCGCCCCCGCATTTAGAGAGCCGGGAAGCGCACTGGAAGGGAAGAGATGCGTTCTGCTCTTGCTCATCAATGCTGGCTCTTAGCTCTGGTTCGGAAAGTTGAACAGGATGGTGTCATGGACCGAGATTGTTGGTACGTTTGACCCAGAGAGAAATTCAGCCACCTTAGACTATAGGATCCCCACAGAAGACACACAGGAAACCAGATCTGGGTTTAACCACTATACATGTAACATTTATTAAGACATGAAATACACAAATCACATTTCCATATCAAGAGCTTTCTCTCACCCACTCAATCATACAACATACTCACGAAAAGCCGGTCCTTCGCCGAACATGGGCCAGATGTCCTCGAAGGTATGGATGCCCTCTGCTGCAGCCAAGGGTCATGAAAATGAGTCGAAAATCGTCCCCTCTTTATAGTCAAATTCTCCATTTCTTGAGGAAAAGGACATGTTTTTCTGGTTGCTATAGTTCCAAGTACTTCCATTGTATAAAGGCAATCAAGCAATTAAAAGGAATAGTTCCTATCATCTTGTACCTTACTAAGAAAAGGTTGCTTGCAGAAGAATTGGTCATATATCATGTTGTCAGGAAATGTATCCAATGCCTCAGTGGTTCTCGGCCATGCAGGGTAGGGTAGGGTCAGAAATACATCACCGCTGGCCTGTCTGAGGGTGTGCCAAGCAAAAGGCTCCTCGTTTTCTTCTGCCTTTACCCATAAGAATTTAACTGTTTTCTTAACAAAGGTATTGATCACTGTTGAATATCATGAATTCGTGAAGGTGGATGAGACATGAAGACAGTCAAAGAAGATATGCATTGTAGGCAACATCACATGGCAATTAAGGAAGCCACACTTCTGGATCTATGCATCTCCAGAGTACATTCTGTTGGTGCCAAGTCCCTATTGTTTTGCAAACTTTCTTCTCAAGCCAAATCGGTATTCCGTGTGTTCTCAATTTCACAGTTCAAGGAATCTTCGCTTCACAATCCAAACCCCTCCTTCCAACAATGCACTGCGCGCGGCCATTGCAGTCTGGTTCAGGACCGTGCTTTTCCCTTCTGGAACTCATTCGTTCATCACAATGGCATGTTGGAGCATCTGGGACAAGATCTCCCTCCATGTGCTTTTTAAAAAAATATCAAGGATACCAGGTGTGGAATCCTGCAGTTAGACTGAGATTCAAATCCCACAGATGTTTAACACATGTGAAAGTTCCCCTTTTCCCCCATGCAGAATGGTGGCGTTCCTGGTTGCAGAAGCTGAGTCGCTCATGTGGTACCTCTGGACACGGGCACACATTCCACACTTTGCATGTGTTTGTGCATTCATCTGCACATGCAGTGTCTTTGTTCAGTTGTGCAGTGCTACAGTCAGCTTTCAGTACTGTTCTGGCTCCAGGTGCCTCCCATGTCATCCATAAAAAATTGAATGCAAACTCCTTTCAAACTCAGTTTGCAGCAGTGGAAGCAAGCTGAGCCCAAAGGGGGAAAGTGGGAAGAGAAACTGGGACACTTTAAAAGCAGCTGAAAAAGTGGGAGGGTGGAGGAGTGCTTGGAACTGCCGGGCGGGGGGTATGTAGACTTCACTGGGGTAACAGCATAGGCCTGCCCCTGCCCCAAACCAGCCAGGTGGGTCAGGTCATTGGCTGCCAGCCAAGCTTGCATGGTGCCATGCCAATCCAGTGCCTAGAGTATGTCCCGTCCAGGGGGTACGTGGGAGGCAGGTGGATATCAGGGCCACTTATGGCCAGCAGCCAGAGCCGTGGGCCTGGCTGCATCTTCCTTCCTCCACCAATGGGCCTTTGTTTTTCCCTGTGGTCACTCACAGGGCCTTTGTTTGCAGACATCAGAAGGGCTGTTTCCTATGCAGGGGATCTCAGGTTCTTGGTACCCAGCCTTGGATGTCCTGGAGAAGCAAGACCTTTCTCCTGCTCTTTAAAAGACTGCAGGGAAGTTGTTCATAACACCCCCCGCAACTGTCCAATTTTGGCAGGGACCGTCTTGATTATTCCTCTGCCCTCTCAGCTGCTTTTAAAACACCCCATTTTATCTCTCTTCTACTTTCCCCATTCATCCTCAGCTTACTTCCGTTGTTGCAAACTAAGGCCTAAGAGCAGAAGTTTTTTGCACTTTATTAACTCAGCAAGGGGGAGAGAAAAGGAGAGGAGGTAGAATCTTGCCTATTCCAGCAAGCTCAGGAAAAAGCAAACCGCTGCAGCCTCTCCTAGCTTGTGTGTTCTTCCTATGAGTAAATTCTGCCATCTTGACCACAATCTGATGTTGCTTGGTCACAGTTTTCATCCCAGGAATGTTGGAGGGTGTGTGAATTACATTGGTGTCTTGGCTTTTGCACAGCTGTGCGACTCAAGGACTGGGTAGCATGATTAATGTGTCACCCAGCAAGCTGAAATGTGTGCTACATAATCCCAATGTAGATTTTGTCTGTCTTTGCAAGCACAATTCCTGTGCTTACAGCGTCATCACTGCAAACACCCTCCTGTGTTCAGACTGTTCAGGACTGGGGGACCCTTTGGACCTTCAGCTCCCTGGTGCTCCATCTGCCATGGCCAGCGGTCAAGGATGCGG
Source organism: Iguana delicatissima (assembly GCA_948472985.1). Lineage (NCBI taxonomy): Eukaryota > Metazoa > Chordata > Lepidosauria > Squamata > Iguanidae > Iguana > Iguana delicatissima. The sequence continues at coordinate 990,080 of CAOKZL010000132.1, forward strand.
CAATCTGTCCTCCAAAATATCACGAGGTTCTCAAGTTTCCCCAGCCCTGAAAAATAACACTGTGGATTTTTGTGCTGTGGAATCAAGAGGGAAGATGTGGAGGTCTGCTTCTCTCTGGGGAGCTCTGTGTAGGTCACTCAGCAGAATTTTAAAAGATGGGGGGAAGGAAGAAACTGCACATGGTGGCTATTCTGGACAAGGTTGCCAAGAGGTGGATAATCCCACAAAGAAAACTGTTGTCACCTCCTTCCCCTGCTGCAGTGGAGCTCTATTATTTTGCGTAGGGCCCATCTAGTCCAACCTCTTGCCAGTGCAGGAACGCCCTGCTAAAGCACCTGAGGGATGGGCTTCTAATTTCTGTTTACAAAACTCTAAAGAAAGGAGAGTCCCCACCTGCTGAAGGAGTCTGTTCCACCATCAAACAGCTTTCACCATCAGGAAATTCTTCCTACTGTCTCATCTGTTCTGCCTCTGACCTTTTCCATCGTATCTGGATGTCTCTCTGCTGCTTCCCACTCATGTACCATCCCACAGCACGGCTGAGGCTGCAGAGAGAGAACAGAAAATGAGGCAGGGAGCAGAAGGATAACTCAAATGCCGTACATATGTTTTTAAAAAATGGAAGATGGGAGGAAAGCTGTAGAAATGCCAGCAAAGATACCTGTGCATGGAGAGTAGTATGGTGCATGGTGCCCGTGCTGGAGGGAAGTAAAAGAGTTAGAGCCAAGGTGCAACTGGATGCGGTTGATGTGGTGGTCTTGGAACAGCAATAGGTAGAGGATGGCGTCTTTGCCATAGCTGTGGGATAACCAGGTAACAGTGAGGCTGTGAGGTTGCAGTTTCTTCCTTCCTGATTCTGTACCAAGCAAAAACAAAGCCACCTTGAACACCCTGTTTCCCCTGAGTCTGGTGCGGGAGCAAACACAGTTTCAACGCGTTACTTTCAAGGGAAACCCAGGCCAATGATTCTTTTATATATGTTTAAATTTAATGCTGTTTTAATATGATTGCTTAATTGTATTTTAACTTTCTTTCTTGTTTTGGTTTGGTTTTTTTTGCTTAAATTTGTTTTAAGTGTGTTATGGACCACTTTGGGTCTGATGTTGGGATAAACATGGGATTGTAAAGTTTTAAAACTATATGAGGTCCATAAATCCATACCTGCTGGCTACCTGGTGGGAGTCTTCCTGCATGAACTGGTCACCAGCCTCTCTTCTCGCCTTTCCTTCCTGGACTGGCCTTGACCTGTGCGAGCCTCTTGTGTCTTTCCAGGGCTGAATAAAGAGGCACCCAAGCTGGAGCGTCCCGCCCCCTGATTGTCCCTGTGCATGGCCTGGTGGAAGAGCCCCCAGCCCCCCACGGAAGAGGAAGGAGGGATCCCAATCCCCACTTCGGGGCTCCTGCAGGTCGCAGAACGTAGGCGTAAGTGCAATTGGTGTGGGGGGAAGGTGGGTCCTGCCACCAGATGGGATAGATACCCCCACCAACTCAGTAATTATCCCAGAATCTAGAGTTTGGAAAGTCAGTTTTTTGGATTGCAACTCCCAGAATTACCCAGTCAGGCCAGGTAGAGTCAGTGAAAGAGAGGAGGGGGTGGGATGGGATGCAGGCCGTTCTCTGCTGCCCCAGGGGGGAGGACCAAGTCTATTGGTCTGAAGTTCCAGGAAGGTAGATTTTGACCGAACATTAGAATCCTAGAAGAGCTGGAAGAGTGTCTGAACAGCTTCCTTTCTCTCCTCCATCTTCTCTCAGAACCCCTGAGCAGCGTCTCCTCCCTGGAGGTGCACTTTGACCTCCTGGACCTGACGGAACTGACCGACATGTCTGACCAAGAGCTGGCTGAGGTCTTTGCAGATTCGGATGAGGAGAATGCCGCCAATGAGTCCCCTGCCGGTAAGCGCAGCCGTAGCCCGCTTACTTCTTAGTGCCAATAAATCACATTCCCTTTCCTTGATGGCTTAATCAGTCGATTCAGTCTGTATACATTTGCACAGGAATAAAAATAAAAAGCAAGTTTTGTTTCTAAAAGGGGCATCCCAGAAGAGGCATTCCCTTGTCTTTACGAAGGATGGCCTCTTCAAAAGTGGCATCTCTCTTTCCTTTCGTTTGAGGTAGCTATTGTGATGCACTGCTAATTAATGATGGAAGGCTCAACTTTGGGAATGTGTGAAAGTTTTAAACAATTAATCTGCCTCGTCTGCAGGAACAACCTGGCACTCATCTAGATGGGAACTTTATTATGTATGGAAAAGTATTTGTAAACCACTTAGTGAACAGCAATAATAAAACACACAATATGCACAATACACAACTTAACACATAGTATTTATGTAGTCCTTGAAATAAGAGATAGGTTGGGCTACATACGGGAGGCTTGCATAAACAGGGATGTATTCAGCTTGCATCTAACATTAAGTTTGAAGCATGTTGCATTTCAGAGGGAAGCGTAGTGGGTGCCATCCCAAAAAAGGTCCTGCTAGGAACAAGTAACTACATGACACGTGACCACCAGGACACTGAGAGCTGAATGGGTCTAACAAGGTAGAACGAAGCCTCTTAGGTAATGAGAGGGCCACATAATTGGCTTTGCAAAGGAGCTGGTCAGTTATTTTATTTGTTCCATTTATATGCCTTTCTCCCAGAGTGGGACCCAAGACAGGTCACAGAAAGAACCAGCTAAAACCTAAAAAAGGCATTTTAAACACAATTAAAAACATGCAAAGGTTAAAAATGCAGCTCTCTCCACAGCAAGAAGGCTTCTTGGAAGTAACTATGCATTACAAGCCCACTTGAACAGAAAGGTCTTTGCCCACTGGCAAAAGGAGAACAGGGAGGGGGCCAGCCTAACCTGTTGGGGAAGGGAGTTTCAGAGAGTGGGAGCAGCCACCGAAAAGGCCCTGCCTCCTGCAGAGCCAGGGTTGGACTATGTCTCTAGAGACAAGGTTCAAGTTCTGGCTCAGCCAGGGAAAGCCATTGGGTGGCCTTGAGCAAGTCCCACTCTCTCAGCCTCAGGGGAAGGCAATGCTGATCCCCTTCTGAACAAATTTTACCAAGAAAACCCTGTGACAGATTCTCTTTAGAGTTGCCGTAAGTCAGAAACAACTTGAAGTCACACAACAATGCCAACAATGTTGCCGAGCTCGGGGGGAGAGGAGGCGAGGGAAGGAGATTTAATTTCCCAGCTGTGTCATGATTTCTCCCATGGAAAACCCCCAACGGCTTGTGACAGCTGCTTCTGAAAGGGAGACACATTGGCCGGGGGAATCTTCCACTGGGTCACGGTGGAAACATCACGCTCTTCTCCCCACTGCCGCCCTCCCTGAGGCGAGGAGGCCTGCGCTTGCTTGCTCTTCTGTGCAAGGATGCCCCCGATGCGATGCCCCCGTTAGCCGCCGAGGAAGACGCACACAGCCACTGCTCCCGGGAGGGATTGCGCAGGGAGGGGCAGGAGCATGGGGGTTGCTCATCGCCCCCGGTGGTTCCAGCCCCCCCAGGGCCCTGGCGCCAGAGGCGGGGGGACGGCAGGGAAGGGGAAGGGGCGCTCTTGCTGCTGCTGCTCCTCCTCCCCCGCTGGAAGGGGGTGCAAGTATCAGAGGCAGCGGCAGGGGGGAGAGGGGGCAGCAGCAGCTGCATCCCGATGACGGATGGGGTGGAAATGCAGGTCGGCCTCCCTGGTGAGAAGACGTGTGAGCAGAATTAACGAGGAGGAGGAGCAGGACTCCAGCACTCTCATAAAACTGGAAGGAAGGAAGGGAGGGATGGAGGAGAAAAGGAAGGACGGAAGGAGAGACAGAAAGAAAGAAAGAAAGAAAGAAAGACAGACAGACAGACAGACAGACAGACAGACAGGGAGGGAGGGAGGGAGGGAGGGAGGGAGGGCATGCAGACAGGCAAGCAAAGAGAAAGGGATGAGGAAAGGAAGGAACAAAAGGAGGGAAGGAGGGAGGAGAAAAGAAAAGACAGAAAAAGAAAAAGAAAAGGAAAAGAAGGAAGAAAGGAAAGGAAAGGAAAGGAAAGAAAAGGAAAGGACGAAATCTAGACCAGGGTGGTGTCCTCTCTTACACACATGCAGAGAGGGGGCCCTTCTGCTCTACACTGTTATAGTGCTATTATTCCACTTTCAGCATCCTATGGAATCCTGGGGATCCATGCCTGGATCTGGATCAGGGCCACAAAGGTCTTGCAAGGAGGGCCTGTTCCTTGTGAGGAGAAGCTAGTTGTGGTCCCTTCCCTGGATAATAAGTTGCCATGCCAAAAACCATGCTTGATTCCACATGGACAAGAATGTGCTTCTGCAAACATTGCAGAAAAGAGGAGCTTCATTGGTGAAGGGGCTTGGAGCATCTTTCCCTCAGAGGAAAGGCCAAAGTAGTGGAGGCCTGGAAGTTAGGGGAAACATAAACATTGGGGCAGAATGGGTGGTTGCACACAAGAAGAGAATGTGTGCAAACAACCAGACCTTCCTGCTGTTTCTCTCCCTCCCTCCCTCTTTGTTCCTGTTCCCTCCAGGTCTTCACCCCCACCCGCATCCCAACCCTCGGGCCGGCTACCTGCGCTCGCCTTCTTGGACGAGGACAAAAGGAGAGCAGGGCCGGGAGAAGAAGCACCTCAGCGACTCGGAGCTCCAGGCGGGCAAAGCAGACGCTTTCCTGGCTCTAGAGAAGCCGGCAGAAGAATAAAGAGGACAACAACGGCCCAAACAGGGAGCCAAACCACGGTGCCAACATTCACTCTTGCACTAAGCCACAAATTCCAGGCGATTTGTGACCCTTAGAGACATCCGCTCCTCTTCCGTCCCCCTCTGCTGCTCCTCACACGTCAAGAACATTTGCAAATCTTCTCTGTTGTGCATAGACAGCCCCACTGCCCCCACACCCGTGTCCATTCCTGCACCTCTGAACCTTTCGTTGCCAGCCAGGAAGCCCCTTCTGTGGATCCCCTGCAGCGCCTACCCCGCCTGGAGGTGGGCATTTATGAGGGGGAGATGGATGCTGCCTGGCTTTTCCTTTCAGCACTTTTGAGCCCTTCTGAATGTGGTCAGCCGTGAGGAACTGGGAGAAACAGGAGCCCCCGCCTGCCTCCGGAGCCCAGCCTGGGTGGGGGGCTGCTTCAGCTCAGAGCAAGAGCGGCGAAGTCCTCCTTGGCCGAGTGCCCTGGGCAATGGTGGGGGCCCCCAGGAAACCTCTCAGCCGGGCCAGGGAGTCCCGTCGTACCAAAGGAACCGAGGGGAGGATTTAAGAGCACCGTCTCTGTGACACTTACAGGATCCTACACTGCAATGCAGGACTTCTGCCTCCCAGGGTAGATGCAGCCCTCCTGTCTTTGAAAAGCACATTCTCTCTTCCCAGTGGCCTTAACTTCCCGCCTGCTGCTCTGGGACTACGGTCTAAGCACCACGCGCACGCACCGCACCAACAGCGTCCCGGCTCACCCACCGTCCACTGGAGGGTGGGGACATGCCGGTGTCCCAGCTTTGTGCGTTCCTATGAGGAGTAAGTCCTCACTGTGGTCAAAGCGGCAAGCAGGACACGACTGGCAACCACAACAGCAGCTCACTGGCCCACAGCCACTCGCCAAGCTTGCTGCTGAAGGGACGGCTGTGACGCCAAGCCAAGCAATATGACGAGCCGCTCCAGTGCTTCCGGAATGTTCTTTGGCGGAATGAGAAGGGAGGCTTCCTTTGGCTGAGCAGGGACGCTGCTGTGGGGTGGGCTCCTCCCTCCCTGGAACGGAACTTGGGCATTCAGCAGACGCAAGACCTCGGCCAAGGCAAGTCCTTTCTTCCATGCTCCGCTGGCATCAAGACAACAGGCAGTTGGAGGCACGCTTGTGAGGATTTTGGGATCCTCCCCAGACAAGACCCTTCCAACTTTCCCATGCCTCACATCTGTGAAGGAGCCCCTTTCTGCATTTTCAAATGTCATGCCATCCAGATACCGAGGGGATCCACTGTTCAGCTTAACCTGCCTCCTTCCCCTTCCTTCCTTTTGCACACCACACCACCATTCCCTCCATGGACCAGTTTCCCTGTGGCCGCAACAGAGATGATGGGTATTTGAGTACATTCTGGAGGTGGCCTCGGTCAGCCTGACTCAGCCTGTTTTCCCTCCTGAGGATGGCACAGAAACAGCCCCCCTTCCTGCCTCATTTATTTTCCTCTTCTCAGTCTGCAATGATGCTCTACAACTCTCTATTATGTTTTTGCCTTTAAAAAACAAGACAGTCAGGTAGCTCACAGTGGTTCTACTGAAGGAGAACAGCAGACTTAAGAGACTGGTTTAGGCAAGTGGGGATCACAGAGCAACGCCTAGCCCTCTAACCAGTGAACCACACTGCCTCTCCGGTCGCCTCAGACCTCTGCCTGAGAAGGACCTACCTACCACACAAGGCCAACACCTCCCAAGTAATGGCACAGCCCAGCCCAGTGGGAGGCAGCCTCAGAGCTATGGATGCTACCACATTTGCCTTGTGGGGAGGGGTGCTGCCTTCACTTGTAGGGGGAAAAGCTGGGTGTCTTGTGCCAAACTGACCAGAGGGGGCTGGGGCCTGCATGTTCTTACCCTTTCCCATCCCTAGCACCCAGCAGCCTCCCTCTTTGGTAGTGTAACTCCACCGGCATCTTTTGGGTGAGATGGAGGAGAAACGAGAGATACCTTCCTCCCACTTCTGGAAAAACACATGCTTCCCCAGCACCTCCATTTTGAGGCTCCCGTCCCTGCTGGGCCAGGAGAGAATGCTCCAGCACCCATAGTGGTTGAAGGACATTTCACAGTGCTCATCCAAGTGTTAGAGGCTGACAGATAAGCATCTGCTGATTGGGGCACAAACCCTGCAAGCTGCCAGCTTAAGTGGAAACGGAAGGGTGTCAGAACGCCCAGATGACACCTGAGCCACCCGCAGAGGGAAGGGGGCTGACAGTGAACAACAGCCGCTTCCCAAATTAATTCTTCTTGCTTCCATGGCCAAAAAATGCAGCTGTTTGCTGGGTTTCCATCAAGCACCACATCCTTCTAGTTTGGTTGTCACGCCAATGCCAGAAACTGCCGCCTGCCTCCTGAATCCCCATGGGCCATCCAAGCTGGACCTCTTGGGCTTGCGAAAGAACGTCATGCCAAAGCAAGCTTAGCAAAAGAAATAACAGGCTGCATTGTCCAAAGTGAAGCCACTGCAGGGACATTTTGCTCAGCACCACCATCTAGGTAGAGAGAAAAAGAGGCCAGAGCTGCAAAGCTGGGATCAGCTGAGATTTCCTTCCCTGGGGCTTTGCCTCCATCTCTCATCTCTGCAAAAAAATTCCAGGCTGCCTGAATACCACAGATCCCCAGCTGGTGAGAAAGCTGTTCTCCAGATAGCTGCCACTTTCAGGTTTTCAGACTTGGAAATGTGCTGTTGGAGAGGCATCTTCTTTCTCTCCCTCTCTCTGCCAAAGCACAATTCCCAACGTCCTGCAAGGTTCAGGAGTTGGAGACAAAGGCAGGTCTCCATGACCAAGCAATCTCTTCTCCCTGCTCCTGTTCTGCACTCAAGAGAATTGAAGTTCTTTGTTTTAATGTCACAGAATCAGACTGAAAAGGATCGTCTGTGCTTGTGGCAGCACAAGGAATTCTTCACGGCTTTCTCTTCTCTCTTGTGGGATGGGCCCACTCAAGGTGAGGTGGGTTAGGGGCTTCTTGGTGTCAAATGGGTGTATGATGGGTAAAAACAACACTCCCCCCGGCCTTGCAAATGTGGGCGTGGTCTAGGTCTTGCAGACGTTGCTCTGAATTAAGTAGCAGCGTTCACCCGGTGGCCCTGGCAGCACTATGTGTTCATCTGTGTGCGTGTGCATGTGTATGTGGCGGTGGGGGAATGTGCCCACTGAGGCTGCTGGTCCCTGTTCCTCGGTCCAGACACGCTGGCCTCCACAGCTGTGGAAGAGACCTAGGCAGTGAAAACAGGGCCCTGCCTTGTGTCTTGGTCGTGTACGGCTGAATCATTAAAACAAGACAACTATTGCTTTGGGGCTTTGTTCTTGTGAAACAACAGACAAAGAAACAGAACACTGATAGGCACAAGAAAACAGGGATTTCAAAATCATCAAATAAATACTGTTACACTTCTGAAGCTGACAAAATCATTTCCTTGGTCCTGGTAGGGAAGGAAAGCTTCTATAGCAGAAATGCATGGCATGTCCAGGCCTCCCCCCTTTTTTTTCCAAAGAAGGGGCAGTTTTGCTTCCTGGTTGTAATGAACTTGAAGCCTTTCACCCACCCAGGTTTGGTTTGGCATGATAATCCTCACTGAGAGTGTTGGGCTTGCAAAGCTCCTAACATTTTTGGTCCTGAGAAGTTTCCCATTTTTAACCCAGATGTAGATAACGTGATGTCCCCTGTCCACTGCCACCCCACATACAGATAAAGTTGGCATGTCCCCCCACCCATTGCTATCCTAGATAGATAAGGTTGGGATATCCATCCCACTGCCTTTCCTTAACACTGAGGTATTTAACATTTTGTTCTATATTGTCTTCTACACACAATCTGCCCAAGACCTTCACATTTCATGCTATCTACATATAAGAGAGAAACATTTCCCTGTCCTGCACACAATGGGCTTCACTGTTGGGTGTTTAAGGGTGGCGCTGCGGGGGTAGGGGGAGAAGAATGCTTGAATGTGACGGGCGTTCTAAAAACAGGTCAGGTTTGCACACTGTTACAGGGGATTATATTTGTAGAAGAGGTGCAAAATCTGAAAAAGGAAGCTAGAAAGCCCTCTGTGTGTGACAGAAAAAATACAGAAGAGCTGCCTAAACACCCTAAAGGTATCAGATCCCATCTGATACTGGAAGCTCAGAAGGGTTAGCCCTGGTTAGTACTTGGATGGGAAACCACTAAAGAATACGAGGCGCTTTAGGTTATATTTCAGAGAAAGCGCTGGGAAAACCACCTCTGAGGATTCCTTGCCTAAGAAAACCCTACAGAATTCATGAGGTTGCCATAATGGGCAACTTGAAGGCACTGCACACTGAGGAGGAGATAAAAGAAGAGAACAAGGCACAGAAGTATGAAAGGTGTAACAAGAGTTTTGTCCAAGCCCCCAGCCAGGATGAAAGTCTCCCACCTTGTAACAGAATTATAGGTTAAGTACCCCTTACCTGAAAATCCAAAACTCAAGACTTTTGAAAAGCGGAAACCAGTCTTTTGTCAGTTTTGATCCTCTTGCCTTCTTCCTGTAGGGACCATGAAGGAATGGCAGAGGCTGGCTGGGGACTGTGCGCAAGTGCTGCTTGCAGAGTCTCTGGGTCAGCTTGGTACCCTTCCCTCCCTGCTTGCTTTGGACCCCACACACATCCCGTCCCAAGCGAGCCTCTGTAATTCCGTCATGTTCCTTACAGAAAGAAAACAAGAGAAGAACTGACAAAACCCTGGACCCTACATCAAAAGAACGGTATATAGTCTCATTACATATATGGAAATACTCTAACTTCTGAAAAATCCATAATCCTCAACACCCCTGGTGCCAAGCATTTCAGGTAAGAGATACTCAGCCTGTATGCCACTGACAGAGGAACGGAGGATCCTGAGGCCACTGCGGTGGCTGAGGGTTTGGCCTAAGTGAGAAAAGCACTGGACGTGCAGCAGCACCATGTCCAGGCTGCCATTTTCGAGACAAGAGTCAGGCCCAAAGCTATCCCAAATTGCCTAAGCTAGATTTGAATACATGCTGAGCGTGGGACTGGAAAGGATTTGCTGCTTGTTTCCAGGCCTGCTCTTCGGACACAAAGACCTTGCCGCAGGGAAAGCCTTCTGTCCCAAGAAACTGCGTGCGTGGAAACAAGGTCTGACAAGAAGACGTCTACTGATGGCATGTGATTGTCTGTGCTAACAGTTGCTGCTCCCAGAATTCTCTGGGCCATATCATTTCAAGAAGGGGAGGGAAATAGCACCATTTCAGCTAGCACCACGTTCAAGTTAGCCCTAGTTCAATGGGGTCTTCTCCTCATCTGTGTCCCTGTGTGTCCCTGCAAAGAAGACACCCCTTAGTGTCACCCCCACCACCACCACCACCAAAGGAAAAAGGTCCCCACAATTCTTAAAGATGTTGCTCGCGCCTGTTCTCTGGTTCCGTTTCAGCAGGCTCTTCTCGTGTTTGGTATTGACTGTAGGCACATCAGGCTGGCTGCCAGGCAGAAAAGGAGAGGAGAGCTCCAGCAAAGGCCCCGAGCAGATAAGGCAACCTACAGTCCCAGAGGAGGAGCAGGTTGAGGGGAAGAAGACGGGGCCAGGCCTGCTCATTTTCCCAGAGCACCAGATCTGTAGGCACTGTGAGGTCTGGGAACCAAGCTTGGGGAGACTGTTGTTTCAGAAGGCACCTGGGATCACTTATACAGGGAAAGGCACCTGTTTTTCTCTGCTCCACACTTCCTGCCTTTCATCCCATCACCAAAGGGGTTTGCGTGTTGCAGACAAAGGTCTTCAGATTGCAGATGCTTGAAAAAGAAACCCGACAGCTAAGAAGAAAGCATTCTGGTCCCAAGCCTCTGTGGCAGAGCAAGGCCAGGATGATTTCTGGTCCCATGAAAACACCACCCCATCAAGGCTCCCAGGGGAGACATTCTACCTGAGGCCAATGCCTGGAGAAAACAGGCTCCAGTGTTCCACACCAATAGAGGGCATCTTGTTCTTTTCCCTCTAGAAGGGCTTCTCCTGGCAGCTTCTCTGTCCTTGGCCCTTTTCCTCTGCTGCCACCTCCTCCTCCTCCTCCGTCTGCTGGAGGTTCCAGTCCTTTAGTCCTTCAGGGAGGGAGGTGTCTTCCTCTAAGCTCCCAGTTCCCTCAACAAACTCCTCATAGGTGGATTTCTCTGTAAAGGGCCTAGGGCCAAGCAGTTCCACCATGTCAGCTTTCTCCAAGACCTCTTTCTCCAGGAGGCGCTTTCCAACCTGCAGGGAAGGAGAAATGGGCCACTCAGTGGACAGAATATAAGGAAAGGGAATAATAATCATTTATGGCTGTGGAGCTACCAGTCTTCCAGTTATCCTCACCGTACCATCAATGGGTTTGATTGCTCCTGGTACCCTGGGAAATGAGAGTTCTGTGCCTATAAAGAGAGAGCCTGGGATTGCAGGGTCTCTTGAGGGGAAGCCAGAGCTGGGAAAGAGGGTGAAGATCACAAGACAGAAATGCTTGTGCAAGTGAGCCTTCTCACACACGGCTACACGGCAGCCTTCAAGAGGACACAGTGGTAGTATGTCAAATCAGCAAGGGCCAAACTTGAAGAAGGATTCAGAACCCCATCTTTCAACTTCACTACCTTCATGTGAAAAAGTGGGTAGGACTTCTCTTCTACCATTAATAGTTGCACAGAAGACAGAATTTCAGTTGCTAGTGGTTGCTATTTGGTTGCATGACAAGCAACGCCTGCTGAAATTCTCTCTTCCACACAACCAGTAAAGGTTCAGGAGCCCTCCTTGGTTTTCAATCTGGCAGCTCTATAGTTAGACCTGAGCAGGGCTCCGGGACTCCAAATTCTGTATCCACGGAGCCCTTGTCTTCAGCTGTATTGTGGGAAGTTGATCCAAACCAGGGGCAACTCCCATGTGGATACAAAATGCAGGACAAGCAATCTTCAAGTAACTATTACCCATTTAGAAAGGAAATCCAATTTGGACAGAAAGGAGAAAGGGATGATTCCCAGGTGACAGCTAAAATAAACCTATCACAGACAAATTTCTGTCCTTCATTGCTTCCTGGCTATCCCTCGCTGCAGCTCTCCTTTTTGCCCACACATCTGTCCCATTTTCTCCTCTACTGAATACAGAAGGTATGTGGCTTGTGCTTTGCAAAGCAGACCTTACAGTGCCCCAGTTTGAAATGAGGGGCAAGGGAAATGGAAATTTCCACCCAGCCTTCCTGCCTTGTACCTTCTCCACCTGGTCCTGGCAGCGTGTCAGCAGGGCCTGGGTCTTCTGGTAAGCTGTAGCAATCAAGGTCCGGACCTCCTCATCAATCAGCTCAGCTGTGGCTTCACTGTAGGGCTTCTCAGGAGCAAGCTCACCCTGATGTGGAAGGTCGAAGGCAACCTGGCCTAGCTTGTCGCTCATGCCAAACTGTACAACCTGAGAAGGAAAGGAACGCCTCCCTCAGAAAGGCCCAAAGTCATCCAAGAGTTACAGGGCACAGAAAGGAACAGGAGCTGAAGTCTCAGTTCAACTGGTCACTGCATCCAGCCACGGCTGCCCCCCACCAGGCTTGGGAAACAAGCCCAAACGATCCCCGCCTATACAACTTGAGTATTCCTTATCCAAAACACTTGGAACAGAGGTATTTTGGATTTCAGATTTTGAAATATTTGGATATACATAATGTGGTTATACACCATTCTTTTGACACAGTGTCTTCTTTTTCATCAGTCTTTTTCTCTTGCCTTTTTCCTGTAATGAAAATGAGGGAATTATGGAGGTTTGTTTTGGACTGTGCACATGAGTGATCCCAAGTGAGCCCCTGTAATTCTCTCATGTTTCCTAAAGGAAGAAGACTTGGTTCTGCTTTTCAAAAGTTTTGGATTTTGGAGCATTCTGGCTTTCAGATGTTTGGATAAAGAATACTCAACCTGTATAACCAGTACACCTCACTGGTTCTCAGTCTATTTCTCTTGCTTAGATCCACCCTCAAGTAGCACAGCACTGGTTTCTCCCAGTTCCAGGAACTCTTTGCAGATACTGGATACCTGTCCCCAAAATTTACTTTGCATAAAGATGTGGAAAAGGCCTGAAAGCTTAGCTGTGTCTCAGATGATCTGGAGGGTTTGTGGGGCAGAGCAAATCCTCTCTGGATTCTCTGTCCAGCTGTGCCTTTCTGGACGCTTACAGGCAACCAGATGAGTACCTCTTCCTGACCCATTACCTGGGCATAAGCGCTCTGGGTCACCTTCCGGAGATCGTCCTGGGCGCCAGTGGTGATCCGTCCGAAGAACAGCTGCTCTGCCACACGCCCTCCCAGCATCATGCACATCCGGTCAAAGAGCTGCTCTCGGGTGTAGAGGAACTGCTCCCGAGGGAGGTACTGTGCGTACCCAAGGCCCTTTCCTCGGGGGATGATGGAGACCTGCCAGATACAGATAGCCAACGTAAGGAGAATGGGAGTGCCAGTCCTGTTCTGAGCAAAGAGGATCACAGAACTGTAAAATCCTGGTGTTAGAAGGGTCCAACTCCATCCTGGCATACCAGAAGGCACAATCAAAGCACTCTCTTTGCTAAATGGCCATCCAGCCTCTGTTTAAAAACCTTCAAAGAAGAGACTCCCCGTGCTACCAGGCAGTGTCAAACTGCTCTTACTCTCACAATATTGTCCATCTGAAAATTACCTCTGCCAAATCAGAGGATTTTTATCTAGCCAGCCCCCAATGCTGTGCCCCCTCTGACTGCAGGTCACACCTGGTCAGGGCCAACCCTGCATCACATCATTCCCGGATTAACAGAAATATCTAAGGGAGCAACAGCAATCCTTGTGTCAGTGCTGTGACAAAACAATAACTCGAGCTTGGAGGAATTAGTCTGTTGGACTGCAACTCCCAGAACCCCCCAGCGGTAGTGGCCATCTCTGGGAAAGGGTGAGTAGGCCGGGGGAAGGGATGCACCTTGAGCAAGGGGTCTGCATTCTCCAAGAACCACCCCACCACAGCGTGTCCTGCCTCATGGTAAGCCACAATCGTCTTCTCGTTGGGCTGGAGGATCTGCGTCTTCTTCTCGAGCCCTGGAGAGAGAGAAGAGTGCACTGGGGCAAAGAGAGAAGAAGAAGGCCGTCTCTGCTAACCAGAGAATCCATGCATCTTTTCTGATGCCATGTACAAAAAGTCCTCTTTTCTAAATGCAACATCCATTTAATTCTATGAGAGTTTGGGGAACATTATTTTTCTGGGACTACAACTCCCAGTAGCCATGCTGCCTGGGGGGGTGGAATTCTGGGGGCTGCAGTCCAAAACAGTAACTTTCCCAACCTCTGACCAATACCAAACCCTGGTCCCTTGCCATCACAGCTAACAGGGATAGATGATAAGAGGTGCTGTCCAACCACATCTGGAAAACTGCACCACCCCCACCCTTCTTCTAAATAAATGGACAGGACGCAAGATTTCCTCACTCCCTATCCTGCCCTCCCTCCCTCCAAGCCGAGTGGGGGGCAAAAATAAGGCAGCCTCACCCCCAACGATCCTCTCAATGGCCTGTTCAAAATGCTTCTCGTTCACGGTGGGGCTGGCATGTCGGGCAGCAATCAGGGCAGCCTCGTTGCACACATTGGAGATATCAGCCCCTGCAGAGAAAGAGAGGGACGGAAGGGCAGAGAGAGAAGAGGCACGTGGCTGAATGGGCCTGATTTCTGAAGGAAAGGAAACTCAGTGCCTTAAGATCATAGACTCCGAGAGCTGGAAGAGACCCTAACCCCATTCTGCCATGTACTCCTAACTGATGGCCATCCAGCCTCTGCTTAAAAGCCTCCAAAGGAGACACTTCACGGCAGCAGTGTATTAAACAGCTCTGGCTGTTGTGTCACTCCTTAACCTTCTCGTCTCCAGGCTACCATACCCAGCTCCTTAAGCAGCTCCCCGCAGGGCATGGTTTACAAGGCTTTTGACCATTTTGGCTGCCCTTGTCTGGGCACATTCCAGCTTGTCAACAACCCTCTGGCATTGGGGTGCCCAGAACTGAAGATGGTTATTTGTTCTTGAATAATGACCCAGAGGATCCAAAAATATGGCAAAAACATCTCATGCTCCTTAGAAGACAAAACTGATTTGTAGGTGTATGAGGGACACAAGAGTGGTGGTGTGCCCTCCCAAGCTCTGTGGGTGAGCCAGTGTGGCCCCAATATTTGATTACCCCTGCCTTAAGAGGATTTTTCCAGATGCCTTCATTCCTCCCTTGGCCAATGACACTGTTCCCCCCCGCCCCCATAGGCATTTCACCGACTTCCTCTCTGAAGCTCTGTGCTTCCCCCACCTCTCACCTGTGAATCCTGGTGTCTGGGCAGCCATCTTTCTCGCCAGAGCATCTCTGCTGATATCAGCATCCAGTCTAAGAGGTCGGAGGTGGACTTTGAAGATGGATGCTCTGCCTTTGATGTCTGGTGGGCCTAGTTGGCAAACGGAGAGCCAGGGAAGCCGTCCCCGGAAAAAGAGAAGGAGAGGGTTAAAATGGTGGCAGCTCTCCATCTTTGTTTGTTTGTTAAGACATGGATAGTCATGGTCCAGAAAATATGATTCTTAAGTGCCTTGTTTTGGCTTTTTATTTAAACCAGAATTGGACTGCAGGCTACTTCTGGTTTTGACTGGAGGGGTGGTTCAGGCTGCAGGGGGGCTCCAGAGATGGGAAACTAGTCCCTTGACACTCTGAAGCTGCCCGCTTCAGCATTCTTTCTCTCAGCTGGGCGTGGGCCTTCTGGGAAACCTCAGAAACAAGGCCCCAAATGAGCAGAAACAAGGCCCCATCTCACGTGGTTTCTTCCCAGCCTCTGACATTCAAAGGTACACTGCTCCAGAAGATGGAAGTGTTACCAACGAGGTATGAAAAACAGAGACAAAAAAGAAGGAGACTATGAGTAGAAACAGGAATTGTTACCGATATAAATCTGCCGATCAAAGCGCCCTGGTCGCAGCAATGCTGGGTCCAGGACATCAGGCCGGTTGGTGCCAGCGAGTACCACAACATTTGTACTGCTGTTGAACCCTGCAGAGGAAGAGGGAGAGGCTCAACTGGGGAATTCTAGAAGCCATAGTCCATAAGAAGTAACTTTCACAAGATCTGCTTCCAACCCATTTGGTGGGAACAGCAGCCCTCTCTATTGTGATGAGGACACAGAAACCCAGTTACAAGAGGCTAAGAAGTTTTGGATGTCTGGAAATGTTAATGGGAAAAGCTAAACTCATGCCTAGGAAGGGAAGCCAAGGTGGAAACTTCATGCTGTTTCTTAAGAAAAACAGCTGCCTTCTCACCAGCAAGAGTCCTTCCCTGACTCCTGTCAATACCACTGGGAGGCAGTTCTCTCACCGTCCATCTCCACCAGCAGCTGGTTGAGGGTGTTTTCCTGCTCATTTTGGCCCCCAAAGTGTCCATGGTTCCGTTTCCTCCCAACGGCATCAATCTCATCAATGAAAAGGATGCACGGGGCATTCTTCCGGGCCAAGGCAAACATGTCCCGCACCTGGAAAGCAGAAATACAGATTTCTTCTGAAAACTGATGTAGCCACTTAGCCAGGGACACCAACAAATACAGGTGGGAAGGATCACAAAAACACATCCCAAACAAGGCCACCCCGAACAAGACCATCTGTTCTAAAAGGAGAGCACAGGGCTCCCATCACCCAGCAAGTTCCTTTTAGCCCCTTCTCCACCGTCTCTTGGTGGTTATATCTACAGGCTCATGACATCCCCACATGCAACCCCGGATCTGTGTCTCTTGTAACTTTTCCAAGCTTCCTCATGCCCCAGACAGAGAAAAAGGTGTAATACAAACAAATTCAGTAAATATTTTATGCCAGCAATGACGACAAGAACTGCTGCTACTGTTGTTGTTGTATAAGCAACACAGTCTATCAGATACCTGGACCATCAATGACTTGTGTTCTATCTAAGAATCTAGGAATCAGCAATATACTGTTGGATAATTCAACCTGTTCTGAGCAGTATCACATTTTTTTGGAATTTTGGTGTTGTGACGCTACCTATAGTGGTATCATTGAGATGTTTTATCAGATTGTTTGGAATTGCTGCCAGAACACTTCCCACTACTAGAACTACAGCTATTTTCTCTTTCCAGAGATGCCAAGTCTCAACTTGTAGGTCCTAATACCTCATAATCTTCTCCCTCTCTTTTCTCCCCCCTTTCTCTTTTTTCCTTCTCTTTGCCTTCCTTCATTTTCCTCTTCTTCTTTGTGGTCATCGTCAATCAACATCATCATCAGTCTGCCAATCCAGAGGATTCTGAAGGGTTCCCCCATCTCTCACCCTTGCAGGTCCAACTCCAACAAACATCTCCAGGAACTCCGAGCCGTTCACGGTGATGAAAGGGACATTGGCTTCTCCTGCGGTCGCTTTGGCCAGTAGAGTTTTCCCTGTTCCTGGTGGGCCTGTGAGCATCGCTCCCTGCAAGAGACAGAACAACCACCAGCCTTTTTCTTAACTGCACATTTCTCACAAATGCAAATAGCCTTGGTTTAAATCCATAAATGGTTTCCCATCTTTCAGAAAATCTTCAATTGGTTTAGCTTTTAAAATCCACATCAATCTGACAACTTAGGCAAAATCCACAATTTGGGCCTGCCCTTTTCTGTATCTTTTCTAGTTCTACAATACCTTTTCTTTTGACAAAGCCCAGGGTGTTCTTGGTTTGCCAACCATCAGGAAAGATTTTCAGCCCCATCTTCCCTTTTGCTGACCAAGCCCTGCTTCTCTTCTCTGCCCCTCTGTGCTCTACCCAACAACCTGGCTCAGGGCTACTGCGAGGCACATACCTTTGGGATCTTGGCTCCCAGCTCTTGGTACTGCTTGGGGTTCTTCAGGAAGTTGACAAACTCCATGATCTCCAGCTTGGCCTCCTCGCAGCCAGCCACGTCCTTGAACTTTACCTCCGTGTTGCCCTTCAGGATCTTCGCTGTGGTCTCGGCCACACTGAAGATCCCGCCCGGTCCTCGTCCCCACGCCCGCTTCCCATTGGCCCCCGTCTCAAAGTGAAGAGCAAGAAGCCAACCAGCAGCAAGGTGGGCACCAGGCTCACAAGGAAGGAGCTTCAAGAGGAGAAAAACACAAGGCTTAGGAGCTACGGCAGGTGACGCCAGGATGGCTTGGGCAACACTGCCATTTCTCAGGTTGCCAGATTTAGAACTAGAGAGGACTCTTGATCCTTGGGAGTAGAGTAGAGGGAATTTCAGCAGATGTTGCTTGTCGTGTTACCAGTTATCAAGCAACACCTTGCTGATATTCCTTCTTCTGGAATGTGTCCAGAGGAAGATGACCAAAATGGTAAAAGGCCTGGAAACCATGGAGCCCTATGAGAACGCAGCTTGGGAAGCTGGATAGGTTTAGTCTGGAGGAAAGAAGATTAAGAGGTGACATCAGAATCATGTTTAAATATTTGAAAGGATGTCATACAGAGAATAGAGCAAGCTTGTTTTCTGCTGTTCCGGAAACTAAGATACAGAGCAGTGGCTTCAGACTACAAGAAGAGATTCTACCTAAACATTAAGAAGAATTTCCTGACAGTAACAGTAGTTCAACAGTGGAATACGCTGCTGCCTGGGACTTCTGACCAAAACAGTTGTTCAACAGTGGTATAGTGTGATGGAATCTCCTTCTTTGGAGGTTTTTAAGAAGAGGCTGGATGGCCATCAGTTAAAGGGAGCAATTTGTGTCTTCCAACATGGCAGAAAGGGGCTGGACTGGATGGCCCTGGGGTCTCTTCCAACTGTAGGACTCTACACCACCATTAAAGGTCCAGAAACCCTCTCCAGCTGTCACTCTGGCAACCATTTCCAACTGGGTCTGGTTCTCACTTACCCATCGCTCTCTGTGCTGTAGACCACCGAGACCTGGTGGGCCATGTCAATCCCCAGTTCCTGCTGGGCCGCCTCCAGGTTCCGTTCGAATGTATCCACGCTGCCGATGCTGAACCAGACATACTTCTGCAGCAGTCAATAACAAATGCTGAAAGAATGGCTCTTCCTCTCCCTCTCAAATCCCTCTGAATCTGACCTTCTGCAAGCAGGCAAAGCCTGAACTTACATATTTATTCAATTTATATCCCACTTTTCTCCCAGTAAGGGACCTAAGGCACCTTTTTAACCCAACAGGTTTTGAAATAGAGCCTACTGCACCTACTATTTGTTGGCAGGCTCCCCTCCAAGTACTAACCAGGGCTGACTCTGCTTAGCTTCCAAGAACAGATGGAATCTGGTGCCTTTAGGGTATTTGGGCTGTCTGTGTCAGGGAAAGAAAAGACCACTGTAGGTCTACCTCTCCTGCCTCTGGAGTGCTGGGCCACAGAAGCCATTTTGATTCCAAAGGACCACCTGTGATTAGGCTTGTCCACAAGGCTAGCACACAGGTGGTCTCTTTCTCCCTCTCAGCTTTCCCTCCCAGGGAATCCCTTACCTCTGAGGTGATGCCGGAGACTGGGAACACTCGCACAAACTCCTTGTTCACCACTTCCAGTCGCTCTACCTGAAGAGACATATGGGGAGAGAAAGAGAGATACTGTCTCCCTTGGCAGAGATGCCACTGAATAATGCATTTATTTCTTGATAGGGTATTTCTTCTCATTTCCTCCCTAAGACTAGAACTCAGGACAGCTCAAAACAAGATTAAAGAAGAGGCATGGACAGAAACACAAAGGACGAGATCCTAAGTTGGGCTTGCCTAACATAAACCTCTGCGTCTGGCATTATGCATTAATTGTGTTAGGCAAGAGCGGAACAGAAATGCTGAGCAACCGAAAGCACTGCTAAACATGCATATGTGTCCTTGCACATGGCACAGTGTTTAAAACTCAAGTTCTGCAACCTTGAACTTAATGGAACTTCTGTACGTCAGCACTATGAGCAGCAGGAAGAGACCCAGGCGCCCCCTGCTCAGCAAGTGATGGGGTCTTGTGTGCTCTGCCTTACCACTCCTCGGGCCAGGTAGTATTGCACAAAGTGCTTCCAGTTGATCTCCCTTCCTGGATCTCGCCAGTAGAAATACAGGAAGCCAGAGACAATGCCAGCTCCCATGACCACCAGGTACCGGAAGTCCTTATTATCCCATGGAAATTCTCCCTGGAGGCATGGAAAGAAAAATAGTAGTTAGAATTGTATAGCTTTAAATCGGGCGTGAGAACCACGGAGCTCTGAAGTTAACAGTACCTGCAAAAAGTATCAGGAAAAAAAACACTGACATTACATAAATCAAGACAGGCAAAACATTACAAACCTTCTGCACACGACTCCACCACCCTGAATCATCTTCCTTCTTTCCTCGGTTGCCCCCTCCTCCACCACTGCTGCCCCTTGTATTTTTGGAGTGACCAAGATCTTTGGAACCAGGAGGCTCTAGGGAAGAGGAAAAGTTAGGAATACCACAAGGCTGGGCTCTAGAAGATGCCATTTAACCATCTGTTGTTTGAACAGAAGCTATATTCTGACAGATAGAGAAAAACAGGGAGTCAGCAGAATGGAATGGGAAGAGATATGTGACCACAGGCAGAAACCCAGATTCAACATCCTCAAGGAAAGAAGTCTTTCCAGTTTTCTTTTCAAAAGCCACGGGGCCAGAATCAATCTTACTGGTCACAACTTTGGTGTGGGGGGGCAGGGGGGAAGGAGCAGACCTTTCTGCTGGGGACACTTACCTTCAGGAGGCCTGGAACACAACCACTGTTGGAAGGATGTGGTGCCTCTTGAGTAGACTCTCTTAAACCACTAGAACAAATAAAGGGTAACGTGAGTTTCCTGAGCGCCAGCAAATATCCGCCCCTTTTCTTGCATAAAGCCAGAAGCAAGCAGCCTGCTGTCCAAAGAGGCCTCAGAATGATCTCTGCACAGGCCTGTTGCAAAGCGCTTGGAGCCCCACGAGTTCTGAAAACAGAGCATATAATGTTTTACTTCTGCTGTCCTTTCACCAACAGGTGAAGACTTCTTTATTCAGACAGGCTTTCAGAACTTTAGGCTTTTCAAGAAAGGGTTGTAAGGAGGGGGTTGCACTGTTTTAAACTGCGTCAACTGTTTAAACTTCTTATAATGTGTGTTTTCAATTGTATTAATATGGCCAACGGTTTAAGTCTGTTTTAATGTTGACTTTTTGTACATATTTAACTATATATTGCAATCGTTTTAATTCGTAAGCTTCCTTGTGCCCTAGTACTGAAAAAATGCATGAGATAACGTATGCAATGCCAAGCAGTGGTGGCGTGTTTGGAGGAGGACGCTGGTGAGGGACTGAGCATTCTGCAACCTCACAAAAGCTACTGCTGAGCATCACTCTCTGGCAAACGGAGGGGTGTCACAACAGCACCACCTCCACCCTGTTCATTCTGGGGGGACCCCGTCTATTAACTCAGGGAGGCTTCCTCCACAACTGCACCCTATCCCACTTACAACCGTTGCGAACCTGGAAATGGTTATTCCAAAGAAAGCAACCACCCGCAAGCTCTGCGAGTACACCTTTTTATTCCCACGCTGCGGGCGGACGGAGGAAGAGGCTCACAACAACCTTGCAAGGTAGGCCCACGGCCGCCGCTCGAGCGCGCGCTTTACCCAATCCCCAACTCAAACGCCACTTTCCGCAAACACCACGCGTGCGGATTGGCCAGCGCGGAGCTCCGCAATCCAAGCTGGGGAGCCTCGTTCTGGCCACGCCCACTGAATACAGCCTATTCCTATCATGGGAACCGCGGCGCGCTTCAATGATGTCATCAATACTCGCCGCTACATACTCCGGCTACGTACGGGGCCCTTCCTTTGTCTTTGCGACAGTGCCGCCAATGAAAGGGCCGCCGCCACTGTTGCCTCACCTGCTGGATCGGCGTCACATTGCGGACCCCACGGCAGCGGGTTCTCCATAAGAAGGCCACGGAAGGCGCGAAAGCCGCCGCCGCCAGCCGATGAGCCATACTCGTCCCCACAGTCGGACTAAAGTACGCATGCGCCAAAACTTAATGCGCAGGCGCCGAAGACGTGTTGCTACCTTCTCCGGGAGGGGAGGGGCGTGAGACACATGATGTGTAACGAGGAAAACAACTCGGCTTGGGTATCCTGTTCCCCTCACTTATAGTTCCGGAATTAAACAGCCTGGTTGCCTACAACCTGCCTGGATGTGAAACCCACACTTGTCTCACTGTTCAGTCTAGCTTTGATTATAACTGAATTCTCACGTGCCTATTTGCCACCGAAGGAGCTGAATTTATAAACACTGATCACCTATCCATACAGCTTGCATAGTATGGAATAAAATCCTGTTGCATACAAAACTTTACAGGTCTAGCTGCAAGCCTGCGGAAAGGTGAAGTTATTGTATTTGCACATTCTTTTCGCCTGAAGCAGCTTAGTCCAAAGGAGACAAAAGGTCTCAGACCATTTCCACGTAATCTGTGTGTGCACACAGATGCAAGAAACGTATGTTCACTGTGCAACAGCACTTAAGGGCCACGCTGCTCTAGTGGTTGCCTCATCTTCCCAAACCTTAACTATAGTGTAAAAACTTGACGATGCTCTGAGAACAGTAAGTAAATATCGCATGGCTTGAAACTCCACAAGTTCTGCATCACTTGGGACACTGGAAGTACTGCATAAACTGATCTCCTACCACTTATCACCCTCCAGGCGTCTTTAGTCACTAACTGCCCTGGATAATAGCCCCAGAAGATACAGTTATTATGGGAGCTGTTCTGAAAAGAGGAAGATGGGAGGCAAGACAGGCCAAAGAGACAAAGCCTACTATCACAGCAAGAGTTAACACACAGCTTTATTTAAAGTGATTTTAGTGCTTGTGATAATTTACTGTGGTTTAAGTGCCCTGCCATCTCTTCTTAGGGGACGCCGGGGTCTGTTCCAACTTTGTGATCCAGCCTTCCTTGGATTTGCCTCCAGTGAGCAGCATGGAGGAGAGGAGCCTCTTTCTACCCATCTCCAACCCAGGTGAACATTAAGTCAGAAGAAATAACTTTTAGATGTCAGGTCCCCACAAGGCCAACACAACTGAAATAATCTTCCTCGCCAACGTTCTCCTTGTCTGGAAGGAACCACAGTCGCACTTTGATGTTATGTGCCAGCACAGACTGGCAGGGCTAAAAGGCAGCCACTGTGAGAAGCTGCCAGCCAGACTTCCACATGACGGTCAGGCAGTTCTTTCTCCAGGACTGCTCAGCTCAGCAGAGATTGTCAGGAGCAATCCTGAGGCCAAGAGCTTGTCCATCTCAAACCCCAAAACCTGAATCAGTTCTTGACCTTAGTCTCTTAATTCCAGGTGCGGAGAGGTTGTGAAGTCCAGTAAGTGGGGATGAGTCTCAACAGCTTTTCCAGTGAGAGAAAGGCTACCCCCAAGGTTCAACACCTGCCCTGCTGCGTGATTTTCAGGCTCTGAACAATATATTCCCAGCAGCATTCCTGTGAAAGATTCCTTTCTCTTTGCCAATGTGAGATGAATCCCTTTCCAAGCAGGTACTGATGAAGCTCAGCCTGCTGGAGAACACCAAGTCCCCAATACTACAATCTCTTTGTAGGTCTCCATCTAGCCAAGGGAGGACACCACTAGGCCTGCAGCTCCAGGCTGGGATCCCTGAGCAGCGACTGCTTTCTCAGATTGAGCCGAGCACACTTGGGACAGGTCATGGAGTTGTCGTAATAGCAGTCTCTATGAGAGAAGACATAAGGACGGATCAATTGTGTTATATCTGGGGGGAGGAGGAGGAGGAGGAGGAAGAGGTGGCATTTGTCAGGTGACTGACTGTCTCATCTGTTCCTCTGCCTTTAGCAAGACAGCAAGCAAGAAGGATTATCACTAGCTTAGTTCTTTTCCATCTGTCAATTTCAACTATCAATTTTTACACAAAACATAAACTCTAACAGTTTTTACATAAACAAAAACTAAAACATAATTTTAGACACACTATGTAAAACTAAAACGCTACACTAATACAAGAACCTTAAAAAAAACAGAGCCAAACTCCAACTTACTAGAACACTAACTTACTAACTAAAACACAAAGGGATTCCGACCCCCCCCCCAACTATAATGAGAAGGAGAAAATAAGAAAGGAGAGGCTGTTCTAGCCTCTCTTGGAAAAACGAAGCTTATAAAGCTCTGGCACATACCTGTGGAAGACAGCTGAACAGTCCATGCACATGGAGGTGTGGCTGTCAAAGGGGAACAGCACGTCCCCCTCCTTGCAGAGCTCACACACAAAGCCTTTTGCTTGGCACCGCTGCAGGAAAAGGGAGCCATGTGAGTCACGGCACCAGGGATGGACAACTTCACACATTCACAATTATGCCACAGGGCAGGGGGTTGGGATACTGCATGCTGTCTATCCTCACAGCCCCTCCAAGCCCCAACCACTACTACATTTTTTCTTTTTTTCCAGGGGAAAAATAGTACAGGTTCAGTATCTCTTATCCAAAATGCTTAGGACCAGCTGTGTTTTATATTTCATATTTTTGAATACCTGTATTTGTATATACATAAAATACAGGATTGTACAGGAGATTTTCTGATGAGTCTGCACATGAATGAGCAGGAGTGCTGCAGCTACCACTTTGTGCCAAGCACTAGACTTGGATTTCTGTCATTTCCTTCACAGATCTTCAGTCTCTCTCCAGTCTTGTGTCTCTCATTCATTTGCTGCTTGTGCTGTGTATGAGATGTGAGGCCAGAGCAAAACTGAGCATCTGAGAGACAAGCAAGCAGGAATGCTGCAGCCATTACCTTGAAGGTGGAAGCAGGCAGTTGGTGGCAAAAAGTTTGTTTTTGGAGGTTTTCGGATTTCTGTATAAGGAATATTCAACCTGTATTTGTTTAATAAACGTCCTGTCTTTCTCTCATCATGGAGGCCCAGCCAGCTTATAACATTCCAAACTTCCTTGAATGATAAGGTCTTGGCCCTTGAGTGCCACTGGGGGCTTCCTTCCCTGCCCCCTCACCTCACAGTCCAGTTTGATGTGCTTGGCAAAAAGGGTGTGGATCTCCGTCAGGGAGCAGCTGAGGCGTCCGACGTTGATGTCAATCAGGTCCTGCAGCGAGTACATTTCATCGTTCTCCACAAAGTGTTGCCGGTCCTGCAGCTGAAGGGAAGATGGAATTGCTAGCTGACCCCAACAGTGCATGCACATGTGTCCACACACGTTATGTGGATGACATAGGGCAGATGTGTGGGGGGGCAAGCAGAGGACGAGAGTATGGAAATATGAGGGAACACAAGATTAGAAGACTTGGTGGGCTTACGCTGCACTGCACAGGCTGGATTTGTTTGCCAGCTGTGGAAGTGCACAGTACTCCAGGTGAGGTCTGACTGAAGCAGAACAGAATGGCATTGTTAGGGTGAAGGAAGTAATAGTCCCACTCTATTCTGCTTTGGCCAGACCTCATCTGGAATCTTGTGTCCAGTTCTGGGCACCACAATTCAAGAAGGATATTGACAATCTGGAATGTGTTCAAAGGAAGGTGACCAAAATGGCAAAAGGACCAGAAACTATGAAGCCCTATGAGGAGCAGCTTAGGGAGTAGGGTATGTTTAGCCTGGAGAAGAGAAGGTTAAGAGGGGGCATGATGGTCATGTTTAAATATTTGAAGGGACATCATATGGAGGGGCAAGCTTGTTCTATGCTGTTCCAAAGACTAGGACATGGAGCAATGGATTCAAACTTCAGGAAGAGATTCCATATAAACATTAAGAACTTCCTGACAATAACAGCAGTTCAACAGTGGAAACTGCTGCTGCCTGGGAGTGTGGTGGAGCCTTCTTCTTTGGAACCCCCCACCTCTGCTGTTTTGCACAGGCTTTCCCACTGGAATTAAAAGGAACCCAGCAGCTACTGGCCTTCTGGGAGACCAACCCTTTCCTCCTGACCTGGAGCAGCAGCCGGGCCTCCATGGCCTCTTTGCAGGTGATGAAGTACGGCTTCATGAGGAGGATGTCCTGGCGCAGCTTCTGCAGGGACAGAAAATGGGGATGGGAGGGAAGGAAGAACCAGCTCACTTGGAAGATTCAACCCAGCAGTCTCTTCCAAGTTAACAAAGGAAAGAAGTTACCCTCCCACCCAAACCTCCCCCCTTGGATGCTAGGAGATACATGGAAGATGTCACAGGACGGATGGGGAAGTGCCAGCCATGGGACGCAGCTGGTCTTAATGCCCTGCCCCCATACCCAATTTTGGGAGGGAGTTCCAGTGTGTGCTGAGTGCCTTCCATCCTAAGGTAAATCTATCACAAGGTTTTCTTGGCAAGATTTGTTGAGAGGGGGTTTATTTTTGCCTTCCTCTGAGGCTGAGAGAGTGTGATTGTCATCCAGTGGGTTACCACGGTCAAGTGGGAATTCAAACCTTGGTGCCCAGAGTCACGGCTGAATACTCAACCCACCACACCGTGCTGGCTCTCAGTAAGACCCCAAATGTCTCTATGGGTTGGGGGACGGCCCAGTTGTGTCATATTTTTGCCCCTCCAGGTTGCTTTAGGCTGAAGAGAGACCTTCTTCCAACAAAAAGTAGACCTGCAAGTCATTTTTGGTGGAGAAAAGGCCTCTCCTACATACTCCAGAGAGGGACAAAAATCTCTTGAATTTGCCCTCCAGGGCCCATAGGATGGTTGGAGGACATTTGGGAACAAAACCAGTTCAATTTTTTTCCAGGGAGGTGGCCCTCTAAGCTTCCTTTGACCACCCAATGTGGCCCTCTTACTGCTAACAGTTGTGCACCTGGCTGTGTGACAACCCCGAATACCATCGCTCCAACAAAAGTATTCCAGGCTAAAGGTGCCCTGAAACTCCATTCGCCTGCACGGAGGGCTCACCCGGATCTCCACCAGCTCCTCGACGTAGTTGAAGAGAAGAGGGTTGATCTCGCGCAACTTGAGGACTGGCCGCGACACCATCAGAGCAAGGTAGCGCATGCTGCACCGAGAGACCTGGAGATCACATTCCCCCAAAATATCAGGGAGAGCAGACAGTTACAGCCCATGGAAATCCATTTTTGGATCCAGCCCACAGGGCTATTCTGTTGCCCTTGTGCCCCATCCAAAAGCTTCCCCCTGCCCAGCAGCTATCAAACCCTGGCAGGGGATCCTGCTGCTCCTTATTACAAGACAGGAGGGGAGGCAATTCAGACCCTGAAAATCCAGCCAGTCTGGGCTCCTGGGGGAAGGAAAGGCAAGTGAACCCCACTGGAGAGTGTCCCCTTATTTCACGTCCCAACTGATCTGAGACCAGCTGCTTTTCTATCGTATGAACTGATTCCTTCCTGCTGGTAATGTGAGAGGCCAACACTCAAACCACTATGCCACCCTGGCTCTTACCTTCCGGGGTTCAAAATCCCAATTGTGGATTACCCTGGCAGGAATGACGGCCTGGTCATTCCAGTGACAGTTGCTGCAGTAATAAAGGCCTGTGTAGTCACACTGCCGAGCCTCGCTTGGGACTCCCCCTGGAGCAGCACAGAGCGGAAAAAGTAGGATATATCAAGTGAAGAAGGACAAATATTGAGACCCCCTGAGAACAAGGGAGTGACATAGGCAAAACCCCTGTGCCCACCAGCTTCTGGAAGGTTACTGCCGTCCTCCCCACCAAACACACTTACGGAGGGAGATGGGCACCCGGCACTCGGCACAGCGGTAGTCTTGGCTATCCAGCCCCGTCTCTGGGCAGATGCTGAGCTCATACTCGGCCTGGTGGCTGACCTTGGAGCGCACACATGGCTTGGTGATGAGGTTCAGGCACTTGCTGTGGCAGCGATAGGAGCAACCTGGGAGGGAGGGAGGGAGGGAAGGAAGGAAGGAAGGAAGGAAGGAAGGAAGGAAGGAAGGAAGGAAGGAAGACAAGCCACTATAACATAGCAGCTGGGCTCCAGAAGTCTCCTCTCCAGCTGCTTCCAGCCCACAGCTTAGACAAGCTCCTTTCTTGGGATTCCACAGTCTTACCGAGAACAGCCAAGCCCACCCAGAAGTGAAGAAAGCGCCCTACATTAAGACTTTGCCCAACAACACCGCCAGCAAACTGGGGACATTCTGCCTTGCTCTTCTCCCTGTCCACAGTCAGTCACCAGAAGAGGACCTCAGCTGGCCAGGAAAGCTTGATCGCTCAGGGGGCTGAGGGGAACAGCTGCTGGTTGCCTCGGGGCTCTTCCTGTAGGCCTTAGAAAAGCCTTAGCCTCAGTTTTCAGACTTCTTTGCTATAGCAGTGCCACATTTACTCTCTCTCTGCCTTGGCTTCAGAACGAGCTATGAAAAGTGATAAGGCGTATGAACGTTGTGTTATGATTATGCCAAGGCTGTTGGAACCAGACGTTTTGGCTGAGAACACTGTGCCTTGTCGATTAGATGTATGCTTGTCTACACACTTAGACTGCTTGCCTCTGGGAACTTTCTGACCGAGAAACTGTTGTTTTAGGTTTAACGCACGCGGGCTTGATAATGCCTGCCTTGCTATTTTGGGACCTATATAATTTGCAATCAATCAATAAAGCCTGCTCCGTCTTCCCTTCCTGTTTGTGTGGGATTGTTCCTTTATGATTGATTTAGGACTTATCCTGCAGCTCCGCACCTGCTCGAGGGTGCAGCAAAGAGGTGATTCAGCCCAATGTTCCCAACCTGACGGGCAAGGAGACAAATATCTCTCTTCTTACCTGTGCAGGTGTACCAGGTCTGGAGGAGCGCCCAAATGATGGTGCTGCACTTGTCGCACGTCTGCTTCACACTCTTGCTGCTCTTCTCCTTGTAGAAGCGATGCTCGAGGATCACTCGGATGTTGGGTTCATCCTCACTGGGGTCCTGCAGCATGCATGGGCAGAAAAAGCGGGAGGAGGGTGTTGCAAGGCTTTCAAACTGCTGAATCAAGAGGGGCCAGATGGCTTCACTCCCTCTGTCACACACATACACTTTTTTTGATGCTTAAATCAGGAACCCCTTCCCTCCACCTCTGCAAGCTGGGCTCTTACTGCAAAATCTAAGTCTGTATCCTTGAGCCTTACCTACTATTTAACTAAGCAACCCCATTTTGCATTTAGGAAAGCATGCCTGGAGAAAGTGCTAACTGCTCCCACTGTTCTCTTTGTTGGAGGGATGTTGCTAATTAGCTACGGGTGCTGTAACCAGCCAAGGACAGGCTGTGGTTTTTCACAGGATAGATAAGTACACTGATGAAAGGCCCATTATGTCTTGTGTACTTTAAGGTATGCGCAATTGGATAATTACTGTTACTTTTTGCCTGGACTGTAAAAATGGTCCACTGGCAAAAAAGTGTGTCTGCTCCACTCCTTTCTGTGCCATAGCAAGGAGGAAGGGGTGTTCCCTTTGATCAAAGTGTGTGTGTAATAAATTCATTTCTGAATGATTTAGGACCGGCAGCTCCACATATGCTCAGGAGTACTGCAGAGCTGACTTTTTAGCCTTATATTATAAACAGAGAGAGCTGCAAAACTACACAGGGCAGCGCTACTTGGAGCAGAGGACCAGCCCACAAAGGCTTCCTTTTTGCCCCCCTCCAACACTTCTCCCCACCCCCACAAAAAGGGGTGAATCTCCCATGTTTTTAGGAAAACAGGCAAGACAGCGCTTGATTTTAGTATGGCTGGAATCACCATGAATGTCTGTCATGGCAGATCAAAGCTGCTTTTAAGCTGTAGCTGTCCTTTAGCCCAGCACAGTCTCCTTTGTTAGCAGCTCTCCAACGCTATTAAGCAGAAGCTTTATCAATTTAGGTTTCCTCCTACCTACGACAAGGCATTAACACTCTGAGCCTGTCCAGTCTTAGCTGCTAGGCTGGGCCAGGCCTGACTAGTACTTGTGATCCCACCAGCGATAAGACTGAGATGCTTCTCTGCTGTGTACCGACCATCAACAAAGCTGATCTTGTAGCAACAACGTACATCAGGGCCCAGTACCAAAAGGACCCCTGGGGAAGCCTGGAACGACATCCAGTTCCACCCAGCCGTCTGCACCTTCAGCTCCTGGAGTTTGAGCCGGAGGTGAATGAGCCGCACCACTGCGTCCTTCTGCTTCTCCGAGTTGTCCGGAAGGTCCAGGATCCGCCGCTTGCACTCCTCGATGGCCTGGCGCAGCCGCTCGATGTCTGAGGCCAGAAAGAAGCCCTGCAAAGGAAGCACAAAGGGCTGCTGCTGGCAGGTGCGTAGCAAAGCTGCCGCTCACCGGGCCGAATCCCCTGGAGCTTCTGACCAGCAGAAGACGACACCCTTTGCCACCCTTTCAGTAACCACTGCTTGAAAATATTTTTTAAAAATCCAAAAAGCAACCCTTTGGAGTTGTTTACCAAATTATAAGGGATGCCATTTTACTACACCATCCTATATAATGGGACTTGAGCATCCACAGATTTTGTTATCCATGGGAGATCTTGGAACCAAACCTGAGTGGATACTAAGGGTCTGCTGTTTTTAGGCAAGAGACTTCTGAAACTTGAAGGTCCTGATCTAAGATTTGGCCAGCATAGTTATCTCTGGTATGGCAAAGTCAAGACCGGCCCCCAGTTCTCACCACAGGGCGCGAGAAGTGGTCCTCGGCCAGTCCCAGATCCATGGTGCGCTCCGAGCACAGGAAGGCTGGATCCTCAGAGGACAATCCCAGCCTCAAGTCTACAAAGAGGACAGACAGACAGATGGGGAAGGAGCCTTAGAAAAACATGTTTGTCCATGTGGAGATGGATTCGTAGGCTCCCACTTATTTTTCTTAAGTGGAAACATAAAAAATAATTGTTTTGTTTACCTATACATTAAAATATCCCATGAGATAAATATTTATCCTCTCCCCTTATATCTAAAGGTCTCAGGGTGAGTTACAAACAATAAAATGATTAAAACAACATAAATGTATGCCCCCCCCCCACTTGCTACACAGTCTGGCCCCACAGAATGTGGGAAGGAAGTTTGGAGGTAGGAAGGAGCCTGTCCATAGAGAAGGGGAGGGAATCAGGCCATCCATGGTGGAAATGGGCCAAGCATGGAGGAAGAAAGGATTTGGACTACATTTCCCAGAATTCCCCAGGCAGCATGGCTAGTGGTTATGCTGGCTGGGGCCTTCTGGGAGCTGCAGTCTACAGATCACATTCCCAAGGTTCCTGTTCCAAGCCCTAGTGAGGGTGGGGACAGCTGAACAGAGAGACAGGGAGATGGGGGAAATAATTCAAGCAGGCTCCCACCTTTCTGTGGAAACTCCTCTTCACTGCCCGTCGTTCTCTGCTCAGGCGGGCTCTGCAGCGGGGACTTGTTGAAGGGGTTGAGGTGGCCCTGTCGGAAGCGGGCCAGCTTCTCGTCATATTCCATAGCAGTCCGACCTGCGGGAGCCACACAGAGGCCACCGTAAGGGTCCTGAGGCATTCATGAGGGTTCATTATTTTAAAAAATAATTTTTATTAAAGATTACACATATTAACAGTATATCCAACACTCCTATCAAAAGCAAGCTAATAACAAACTACAAACAAAACAAGCTACAAACTTGTTTGTTTGCTACAAACAAAACACTAACTAACTAACAGGATAATAATTAACTAACTAACCAACTGAGCTGGCATGGTGTAGCAATTTGAGCCTTGGCCCACAATCCTGGAGAGCAGGGTTCAATTCTCTGCTCAGCCATGGAAACTCACTGGGTGTGACCCTGGGCAGAACACACACCCTCAGCCCCCAGAAAACGCCATGGCAGCGTCACATTAGGGGGGCAGTAAGTTGGAAACAACTTGAAGGCACACAACAATATCAACAACAACAACAACTAACCAACTAAATACTAATTAACTCATAATTCAAACACAAGCACATATACAATAAAATGAAATCCCCCCCAAAACAAACATATCTACAATGTAAACTGCAAAGCTATCTAAAAGTGAGTTCCAACTATCTTTTCTGCGGTTACACATGCTACAGTCCCACTTCACTCTTTATAAACTGGATATTATACCTCTTCGAACAGACAACCCAAACAAATAGTCAAAACTGATGGCTACTGTTTCATCTTCCTTTTTCCTCAAAAAGTCTATCAGGGTTTTCCAATCTTTCCCAAAAGTTGCCAGTGGCTCTTCTCTAACTACAGAAGACAACGTATCTATTTCTGCTCACTCATTCCCTTTTCACCTTGACAGATCTTAATATTTTTCTCTGAGAGTCCTTCTCTTTGGGGGCCTACCTCCCCATTTCAGCTGAGCCATTCCTAAGGGTTCAGATGAGGCACACCTACCCCAGGTGGGCTCACCTGCTGTGCCTCAGGCCAGCCAAAAGCCACGTCAGGTGGCCTTTGCCTTCAGCTCAACCTTTCCAACCTTCTTCTCAAGCAGCTTGTTTATGTCCCAGAAGGTAGAAAAGCCAGTCCTGCAACCCTGGTTGCTCCCATGAGAGCTCTTCACAGAGTCACACAAGCACCCATCCAGCATGCCTCATCCGGCCTCACTCCTCCCTGCGCAATGAAGGCACTGCTGGGAACGGACACCGATTCCAGTGGACAGTGGAGGGCTGGGGGGGGTCTCCTCAAGGTCACTTAGACCACCTTCAGTCCTCCAGAGGCTGTCCTCTGCGCCCTTATGTGACAATATGGGCACAATATATGCACAGCCTCACAGTTTCCTGATTCTGTCTGAATTCGGAAGCTAAGCAGGATGCGGCTGGGCTAAGGCTTGGATGGGAGACCGCCGGACGGGAGGGAGCACAAGGTATTTCCAGGCAGTGCTAGAAAAAAATCCTGCCTACAATTTTGGAGAGTTGTCTATCAGAGTTAAAAGAACTGAATGGAACCCCTCCCAGGTCTAATCTGCCTATGATTTTGACACAAAGGTACATCGCAGACCCCCCCCCTTTTGAAACCTGCATGACCGCTCTGTCTTCTGAAGCTTTGGAAACTCCCTGCCGAGCCTTGGGCACGGGCTTTTCAGCTCAATCATGTTACTACAGAGGAGAGAGTCTGAAACAGGGTGGGGTGAATTCTGAAAATGGAGAATGGCGCTTTATTGCTTTCTGCTTCCTGGCTCCCCAGCAAGGCCGGGAGTCGCCCTCCGGGTTAAATCTGACACCGCCGCGTCACCTGCTGGGCCGCCCCACGCGGAGCCTGCAGGCCCCTCGCACCTCCAGAAAGCAGCGCGGGAACCGCACAAGTGGGGAGGGATCCCGGGGGCCATCTGAACAGCCCCCCTGCGCTGACTTAGAAGACCAACGGGCAGGCAGCGCGGCCCGGCCCGGCCCGGCCAACTCGGCATGCGTGGGACCGCAACCCCCGTCACCCCCACACCGTTAAGACGGGCAAGGCTAGGCAAAGCCCGGCCCCCCGGGACAGTGCTGGGGAAAGACCGCGGGGGGCCACCACTCCCCAGCGACTCTGGGGAAAGGTAGCCCCCCGACGGCCTCTCCCCAGCTCCGCCCTTTGCATCCCCCCCGAGCTCTCTGCCTTGCGAGGCGCACGGGCGGAGAATCACGGCACAGAAGGAGGGCCCCCCGACGCTGCCCAGTCCCCCACCCCCCACGACCTCCCGGCCCGGCCCGGCCCGGCCCGGGCGTCGGCTCCTCTCCGCAGGGGCTGCGCGGCGGCGCTCCTCACGGAGGGCGACCCCACGGATTCCAGAGGCTCTGCTGCGCCTGGAAGAGGCGGCTCTGCCCGCCCCCTCCTCCGACACGCGGGCCTGAGGCTGCCCGGGCCCTGCAGAGCCTTCCAGCCTCTCTCTCTCGCGGGCCGCGGGCTGCGTTCACAGACGAGCTGCCCTCGGGAGGCCCGCGCCGGGCGCCGCCCGGGAGCCCCAGGCGGGTCCAGCCGCGAGGAGCGCAATCCCTGAGGCGGAACGAGAGCGGCAGCCCGGAGCCAAGCGGGCGCGAGCGCTGCGCCCCCGGAGCGGGTCAGCCGACGGCGCCGAGAGGCCCCCGCGCTCCGGCCCAGGGCGCTCCCCGGGGCTAGCCGAGGGCCTTGCGGGGCTGGAGGCCGCTTGCCCGGCGGGGAAGGGGGGCACAAGGGAAGGCGCGGGCCGCCCTTACCTGCTGGCCCATGCGGAGGGCGAGGGGCGGCGTCCGGCTGCCCGGCCCGGCCCGGCGCCCCGGCCCGGCCGCGCCGCTTCCGCCGCTGGCTACATGGGAGCCCCGCCGGGCCCGGCCCGGCCCGGCCCGGCCCGGCCCTCGGCTGCCCCCGCGCGGGCCGGAGGAGGCGGAGAGCGCGCCACTGCCTCGGCCCGCCGCGAGGGGGCGCCCGGGGCCGGGCTTCTTCCGGGCCCCTCCTGGGGCTCTCCGGGGGGGGCCCTCGGGAAGGCGTTCCCCGGGAACGCCAGAACCGCCTCCCGCCCCGAGGAGCGGGGTCGGGTGCTGAGTCCCATCCCGTTTCCGCACTAGACCGTCATGGCGCTGTGGCTCCGCTTTCACCGTCCGGTGGGATCCTGGGGTTTGCAGTCTCGGGAGGGGAAGTTGAGTGAGTGCAAGTGGAATCATAGCGCTAAAACAGTCTAGTGCGGAAGCTCTGCCAGTCGAATAGGGCCGTCCCTGTTGTCTGCTGCAGTTGTGATTTACCTCTGGTGGGATAAAGCTCTGGGTCTACACCGAGACCGTCTCCGCACTAGACTGTTATAGTGCTATTGTTCCACTTTCAACATCCTAAGAAATCCTTTGAGGCCCCTCCCTGAACTGCAAACCCCAGGATTCCGTAGGATGGTGAAAGTGGAATCATAGCGCTGTTACAGTCTCGTGCAGAAGTAGCCCTATTTGTCCGAGTTTGAGCCCGCTTTAACCCTCATAGCTCCCCGGAAGAGGATCCTGAGATTTGTAGTTCGGGTGCAGTGGCGGGTCCTTCTGCAGCTAGGTGCGTGCTTATGGGACTTCCTCACCGGTTTCAAGTAGGCACTCTCGAAGAGAGAAATCCGAGGATCTCACCGAAGGGCCAGTGCCAGGATTCTTTGTGGAATGAAACTGATATGAACGGTGTAGTGTAGACACCCGCTTTGGATCTAAACCTAGGGAGTGGTGTGGCTCCACATGGGGATCCGAGAAAGCACCCTCCCCGCATGGAGGCCACGCAAAGTTTAAAGCCATTGCTCCATGTCCTAGTCTCTGGAGCAGCAGAAAATAAGTTTGCTCCATCTTTTCAAATATTAAATACAGCTATCGTGTCCCCTCTTCACCTTCTGTCCTCCAGGCTAAACATCCCCAGCTCCGACGCCTCTCCTTGTAGGGCTTCATGGTCTCCATGCTGTCATTTCACAATCCATTGGCCCTGATCTGCCTGTCTGTCTAGCTTTGCCTCCCTCCCGCAGTGGCTGTTTCCGGCTTGCCAGCTTTCCCCCGGAATCTGACAGCTCAATCTCTTCACAAAAGCTAATTTCTTAGCTCTCTTTATGAATGGCTATGAATTGGCTGCCATGGAACTGGCTACAGGTGTGCTGTGTTTTGAAGCCATCCCTCTGAGACACCAGTGTTGGGGTTTGTGACTGCAATCCCTATCAGCCCCAAGGTGAGGAGAGGGGGTGGTGGGAGCTGTAATCCAAAGCTTTCTGGAGGGTGAGTTGTTGCCAGCACCCCAGTACAAAGTGAATGAGGTTGAATACTGCAGGTAATTTTTGCAGGTCTGCAGTGTGGCGTTGCTGCGTGGAAGTTTCACAAGGAAACCTGGCAGAGTTTGTCCTCTGAGGAGTCAGCCAGGGTTTCTGGAAGCAGCCCAGGCCCTTGCAGGTCTTGAGTGAGCTGCAGAAAATTTGACTTCTGAATGATATAGTTCTTTATTGTCTTAAACAGACTTTCTTGTACACTGCCCTGGGATCTTCAGATACAGAGCAGGATATTTGTGATGTGATGCCAGTTGCAAAAATATTGTTTGCACAAACCTGGAAATGAGCTGACGAACCAGCAATAGAGGAATTGGATTGTAATGGTTGCTGAGTTATCTCAAATGGCCAAATTAATGGTTTAAAACACAAACCAACTGAAAATTTCTTGAAAGTCTGGAAACTGTTGATGGACTTTCTGAGCCAAAAGATTCCAAACAATGCAATTATTTGTTGGAATGGCTATTAGTAGCTTTGCATAGCTGGATCTGCAATGATAGAATAATCTTACCTTACCTTCTTTTCCCCTTGTCTTCCTCCTTTTCTCATTAAAGTTTTTTTGGGGGGTATCAGAGCACTTTTGTGTATTACTATCTTAGCGTTCAGTTGTTTGAATTAGTAGTTACTTAATAGTCAATAGCCATTTCCACACTAGACTGTTCTAGAGCTATTATTCCCCTTTCAACATCCCGTGGAATCCTAGGATTTGCAGTTTAGGGAGGGGCCTTTTTTTTTTAGTTTGTTGTTTAGTATTATATTTAGTGTGTTAACATGAGTTTATATTAGTTTATACATCTATGTTGGAAATATTTGTTGAAGTTTATGTAACTTTGTGTAAAAACTAATAAATAATATATAGTGTTGTATAAAAACTGAAAAGTGAATATATGGGGGGGGAAATAGGGCAAGATATAAATATTTAAATTAATTAAACTTCCCTAGATACAGGGGCCCAGTAATCTCCCAGCCATCAGTGGTAGATTTTAATATCCTTTCCTAATGGCATGGAGGAATCCCATCTGAGGTTTAGCCTGAAATTAAAGTAATTATCCAAGGCACTGAACCTATTTGGGGGGTTCAGTTTGGCACTTTGGACAGTTCCACCAAAGTTTGGACTAAAGTCTGGAGTGGATTAACCGCCTCCACTGCCATGGAAGCTGCCAGACACGGTGGCGAATGGTGCTTGGAAAGGAGTGATTGGATTTTTCCTGAATATTTATTCCGGCCCTTTGCCCACCCGGCCACCCCCCCATCACCACTCCACCCAGTGCCAGAAACGGGGCAGCCTCAATGCTGGACAGCAATAGATTTATTAAGTATTCCAAAACATAAAAAGAGACACAGACCAGTAAAAAATAAAAACCAGGGCCCTCAAAAGTTATCAAAGTCATCATTGTATCCGCTAACTCATACAGTGGCAAGAAAAAAAGAAATTGTCAACCTTGATGATAATGAACAAAATTCCACAGTTTCGCCAGGGGAGGCGTCATGAATCAAAACCAGTCCTTTTCTAAATGTCCGGTGGGGCTTCTATGAAATTATTCCATGTCCTGTGAAATCAAACGATGCGTAAACTCGGCTGACAGTGAGTACGTAAGAGTCGAGGTAGGTGCAAAAGTACATGAGCTCAATTAAAGGGAAGAATTAGAATCTGGTGTTTCAGGAATTAGGCAGCTTGAGGCGCCATTTTGGACGGCTTCACCCTCTAGGAAGAGCAGAAACTTGGTGAGTTGGGTCTTCACCAAATTTCCAAATGGAAACAAGCCAAGCCATGATCAAGACATCTTTTGGGAAGCTCAGAAAAGCAACTGTTGCTGTTTATTGGTCCAGAAAGGCCTGACTTCATTCTGGATTTCTGGAAGCAGCCCAGGGCCTTGTGTGTGCAAGGGGTGAACTGCAGACCGAACCATCTCTCAGGATTTGGGCTCTGCCAAGCCAGCA
The DNA here is from genome assembly GCA_948472985.1 of Iguana delicatissima. NCBI lineage: Eukaryota > Metazoa > Chordata > Lepidosauria > Squamata > Iguanidae > Iguana > Iguana delicatissima. The sequence continues at coordinate 1,027,244 of CAOKZL010000132.1, forward strand.
TCAGACAGATAGGCCTAAACCCCACCTAAATGCTGTGGCAGGACTTAAAGGGTGCCCTTCATGTGAGGAAGCCATGGAACGCCCCATTGCCCCTCCACTTACTAGAAGTCACGGCTACTTGAAGAGATGCTACCAGGGACTGAAGCTAAAGGCTCACATACTTTTTCACACACAGATAGACTGACTTATGGATAAAGAAATCTTACAAATGCAGCACACTGAGCGTCCTTTCTTCAAACAGGCTAATCCCTTGCTCTTTATCTAGGATTATGGGGCTAGATTAAAAGCAAATAACATTCTTGGTTGGAAATGTATGACAATCCTAACATTTTCTCACCACTGTATGATTTGGGGGGGCTTGGGAGGGGAGGGGAAATGGTTTAAATACTGAACTTTTAAGTTTTGGAACCCATGGCTCAGAAGCAACTAGAAGCTGGTTGCCTAAGAACTCAGCAAATGAATAGCAAAGATGGAAGATGGTGACGGACCGTTGGGCTGCGTCGGTGCTCGGGTCTCACCGGGAGGGGCCAAGCACCTCCCACCACCACCGTCACCAACCAAGGCGCTTCACTTGGCACCCTGAGCTTCGGACTCTTCCTCATCATCTTCGTACATCTCTCCTTCCTCCTCAGCCGTGGCATCCTGGTACTGCTGGTACTCTGAGACCAGGTCGTTCATGTTGCTTTCTGCCTCTGTGAACTCCATCTCATCCATGCCTTCGCCGGTGTACCAGTGGAGGAAAGCCTTGCGCCGGAACATGGCCGTGAACTGCTCAGAGATGCGCTTGAAGAGTTCCTGGATGGCCGTGCTGTTGCCGATGAAGGTGGAGGACATCTTCAGTCCCCGGGGTGGGATGTCGCAAACGGCCACCTTGACATTGTTGGGGATCCACTCCACGAAGTAGCTGCTGTTCTTGCTCTGGATGGCCAGCATCTGCTCGTCCACCTCCTTCATGGACATCCGGCCCCGGAAGACCGTGGCCACAGTGAGGTAGCGGCCGTGGCGGGGGTCGCAGGCCGCCATCATGTTCTTGGCATCAAACATCTGCTGGGTGAGCTCGGGCACTGTGAGGGCTCGGTACTGCTGGCTCCCGCGAGCTGTCAAGGGGGCGAAACCGGGCATGAAGAAGTGGAGGCGAGGGAAGGGCACCATGTTGACGGCCAGCTTGCGCAGGTCGGCATTAAGCTGGCCAGGGAATCTCAGGGAGGTGGTGACGCCGCTCATGGTGGCTGAGACGAGGTGGTTGAGGTCTCCGTAGGTGGGGGTGGCCAGCTTGAGTGTCCGGAAGCAGATGTCGTAGAGAGCCTCGTTGTCGATGCAGTAGGTCTCGTCCGTGTTCTCCACCAGCTGGTGGATGGAGAGGGTGGCGTTGTAGGGTTCCACCACGGTGTCAGACACTTTGGGGGAAGGCACCACGCTGAAAGTGTTCATGATCCGGTCTGGGTATTCTTCGCGGACTTTGCTAATAAGGAGGGTCCCCATGCCGGAGCCCGTGCCCCCGCCCAGGGAGTGGGTGAGCTGGAAACCCTGCAAGCAGTCGCAATTTTCACATTCTTTTCTCACCACGTCCAGGACTGAATCTACCAGCTCGGCACCTTCGGTGTAATGGCCCTTGGCCCAGTTGTTCCCAGCCCCACTTTGTCCTGCAAAGGAAGAGACATGGACAGGCTTTGGGTCAACAACCAGCCAGGCCCCGTTGGCATTGACTGGACTAGCCCTGCTGCCCACCCCAAGTGAACAGTGAGGAAAGGCAGAGGCAAGGTCCCTTTGAACAAATTCTGACAAGCTAGGTTCGCCTTAGGGTTGCCATTAGGTTGGAAATGACCTGAAGGCACCCAAAAACATCAAAATAAATCTGTGAGTCTTAAAGGATGCTCTAAGTCCTTTTTTGTCCCACTTTCCTTTTTTTATACTGAAATATAACTTGGGTTTAAAAGAGAATTCCTAACTGGGAAAAAGTGGGATGATGATGAGAACAACAACAAAAGCAACAACAACTAGACCACCTGTTATCCAAGGATGGGATATTCTTTACCCCTTTAATGCGTTCCACTTCCTCCCTCCTTAAATGCCTCCTACCCACCAGATGTTTTCCATATTTCCTTGCCGGCTGCTCCAAGATCCAAAACCCTCCAAAGGGAGCAGCTGGAATTCTATGAACTGTGAGGACAGCCTATGCCATTTGCTTTGGACAGAACTGGATGCCTGCTTAGGGGCTCTCCACAGAAGAGAAACAAAGGGAGAGAGTCTGGGGCAGCAAAAGCAAGAGGGACCATACCGAAAATGAAGTTGTCTGGTCTGAAGAGATGTCCAAAAGCGCCAGAACGAACGCTGTCCATGGTGCCTGGCTCCAGGTCCACCAAGATGGCACGAGGGACATACTTGTGAGCTGAGGGACAAAGAAAGTTGAGCTTCTGAGCAGGATCAACTGGAGGGATCAGTTTAAAATGAAGCTGCAAGCACCTAGATCCAGGCTGTAAGTGGCTGGAATTTCCACCACGCTGCTGTCCAGCAACACAGAAATGGCTGTGTTGGGGGAGAGGGGCTGTGACTCTTAAAAGGTAGGTTTTGGAGGGTTGTACCAGGAGTCATAGCTAAAGAGAAGTCAGACAGATGTCTCCCACTAGGGGATCTCAGCAAAGGTTTGATTTCTACAATCATCCAAGGAACCCTCAGTCAAAAGCTACAAACAGTGGAGCATGGAAATGTTACTATGAGATGGGGGAACTACAGTTCCCAGAAAGGCCATGTTGACTGGAAGTATCTGCAAGTTTAATGCCTGAAAGGAACTTTCTTGAGGTTCCTGCAGACACGATGGGGGACCATGGAAGTTGCAGTCTAGAAGACACATCATGCCAGGGGTAGGCTGGCACAGAGGAAAATCCATTATGGTCCAAACAAGAGACGTAAGCAAATGCTAGAAATTTGGGGACTGAAAGTAAATTTCATTGGGAGGAACAATTCTGGTTTGGGAGCAATGTCCTCCTTTTGTTTCCCTGCCCCAAAGCTGCACTGCTGCTGCAGAACAGGGGCTTCCCTCCACAACGCGGGTATCCCAGCCTTCCGAAAGGCAACCAGGACAACTTACAGGATGCTTCGTTGTAATAGACGCTGATCCGTTCCAGCTGCAGGTCGGAGTCACCCACATAGTTCCCGCTGGGGTCTATACCGTGCTCATCACTGATCACTTCCCAGAACTAAAGAAAGAAAAGGAGACGATGATCAGAAAGAACAGACTGTGGAAAAATATCCTAAAGCATTACAGGCAGCTGGAAAGTAGGAAGAGAGGATAGAGCACTCCATTCCAGTTTTGTCTTATCCTTTCATAAATGATTCCCATATTGGCCCCTGTTACAGACATGAGGAGAGAGCCAACACAGTCTAGTGGTTAGAACATTGGACTATGACTGTGGAGACCAGGCCAAAGCCCCTCTGAACAAATCTTGCCAAGGGAAACCTATGATAAGTTGGAAATGGCGTGAAGGTTACACAAAAACAGCAAAAGAGCTCTTCAGAATGGCTGACATGTGTCATTAAATTAGGGACACTTAGTAACTGCAGGGGTCATCCTCCAAAGTCCTCCTCCCCACCTCCAAATGTGCTGATCAGCGCAAAAATAAAAGAAGGAAGCAAGGTTGCTTTGCACGGGCCGTGCAAGGCGGAAGCGGCCACTTCGCACGCTGTGGTGCTTGGGACGTCTTGGGCTGTGCTGCCCTGGGACCTGGCCGTGGTGCTGAAACCACAGCACCCTGCTACCTGCGGAGCTGCTTCTCCCGCTGGCTTTGTAAACGGCAGAGGTTGTGCCACCAGCAGTGAGATGGGCAGACAGCTATGCGCCTTTTCTGTGGTGTAAGCCTGCAGGAAGGGAGAACACTCAGAGTGGGCACTGCTGCCAGAGACAGTGGGTCATCCCAATGGTCACTCCACCTTGCTTTGCTGGGTGCTGTCAAGCTGCTTTCAAAGATGACCATATCCATGGGGTTTTCCTAGCAAGATTTGTTCAGAAGGAGTTTGCCCTTACCTTTGTCTAAGGCTGAGAGAGTGTGACTTGCCCAAAGTCATCCACTAGGTTTCTGTGGGTGAGTAAATATTTGGACCCTGCTCATCCAGAGCCTTAGCCCAACACTGAAAATGCTGCCCCACACTAGTTATTAAAAAAAAGGACTTTCTTGACTTCTTCAGATTAGTCTTTTTACTGCCTTCCTTTAAAGGTGAGAGAGTGTGACTTGTCCAAGGTCACCCAGTGGGTTTCCATGGCCAAGCTGGGATTCAAACCCTGGTTTGCTGAGTCCCACCTCATTGCTCCAACCACTACACCACACTGGCTTTCTCACCCCAACCAGAATAGACCCACTGAGTTAACTGAATTTAAGTAAGTATTGACTCACCAATTCAGTAGCTGATTCAATGGGTTTGCTCTGCTCTGCTTTTATACTCTTTTAAGTAAGAGGTGTTTGAAATAATGTACTTCATTAAATCACCTTTTAACTGTTTTTATGAGTGTTATCAGCTGCATTTTTAGCATATGTGAGCCTCACTGGACCCCACATTGGAAGAAAGGGGCAACATAAATTAAGTCAAAGAGCTAGTCAATCATGGAGATTATCATTCAGGCCATGGTGGGGTGAAGGGAAGGGCCAGTCAGGCTGGCAGCTGCACGCACAGTAAGGCAACTGACAATGGTTAGTTTTTATCTTAATTTCATCTCTATCCTAGCTTTCTCCCTCAAACTAGGACTCAGAGGTGGCTTACAAATTAAAACAACCACAACAGAACAAACACAAGATTAATATGAAATGTAATTAAACTGCTGATAGCATTAGAAACAAATTTAAAACACTTAATCAACAATAATAAAAAAGCAGTTTGAAAACAGGATAGTTTAGGACAGCAGGGCTATAAAGGGTTTTTAAATATGTTGGTTCTTGAATGTCACAGTAATTATGATATTTAAGAGAAAAAAAACAAGGTTTTCTGGGGCCTTGGAAACAAGATACAGGAAAGGAGAGAGATTTGTGCGGAGTCATCTCACAGGTGAGCGGCGCACGTGACCTCGTGCTGCTGGTTCCTAGCGCACGCCTGGGGAGCCGTTGCCGCTAGACGCGCACTGCAGCAAAGAGAATCGTGTGCAGCTCAGAGAGCCCGGAAGGGCAACTGCTTGCGACTTCCAGCTTCAACCTCTTTACCTTTGAACAAGAGTTTTCCATCAGTGAGAATGAGACGGCATCCCAGCAGAGGACACGGGGGGCTTGTGCATATAAATATTTTAAGAGACCAAAGGACTGGCTTTTTTCAGCAAGAGAGGCAAGGGGCAATGTTGTGTCCAGACTCAGCTCTAGGAAACAGTTCAGCCTATTTGTGGGGTGGGATGTGGGGCACAGTGGGATGAGAGAGGTCCGTTTATCCTAACCACTCACCAGAGAGAGAGCTTTAATTACGAGAAAACGCTCCCCCTACTAAGACGACAAATTGGAACTGAAGGCAAGCTCAGGGAGAACATAAACACAACAGCGCACCGCCTGGATGCTGCTGGGCTGATCCCTCACAGTGCAGGGCGATTCTCCTTTTGAAGGGACCTTTGACAAGAAGGTAGTTTTTTTCTCTGGGGAAAAAAAAGGCTGAACTGGAAATGCCACCACCCGCTCTCAGATCTGTGGAGCTGGCTCATGGCTACACAGTGGCAGGAGCAAGTTGGAAATTGTTGGAAGAATGCTCTGTAATTGTTGAAGCTTGTTGTTATATACCTTCATTCAGTTTAGAATCAGAGAATCCTAGAGCTGGAAGGGCCATCCAGTCCAACCCCGTTCTGCCATGCAGGAAGACAAACTCAAATCATTCCCTTTGATAGACGGCCATCCAGCCTCTGCTTAAGAGGAAACTCCACCACACTCCACGGGGGCAGCAGCAGATTCCACTGTCAAACTGCTCTTACAACCAGGAAGCTCTTCCTGATATTTTCTTGCAGTTTAAAGCCACTGCTCCATGTCGTAGTCTCTGCAGCAGCAGAAAATAAGTTTGCTCCGTCTTCCATCTTTTGAAATATTTGAACACGGCTATCATATTGCCTTTTAACCTTTCCTTCGCGAGGCTAAACATACCCAGCTCCCTAAGCTTCTCCTCATAGGGCTTCATGGTTTCCAGGCCTTTGACCATTCCAGTTGCCTTCCTCTGGACACCTTCCAGCTTGTTAACATCCTTCTTGAATTGTCCTGTGTTCAGAATTGGACACAGCATTCCAGTTGGAATCCAACCAAAGCAGGATGGAGTGGTACCATCACTTCCCTTGACCTAGACACTATAGATACAGCCCAGAATCACACTGACTATTTTAGCTGCTGCATCACGCTGCTGACTCATGTTCAGCTTGTGGTTGTCAACTTCATAGGGTAATCCTGGGAGAGATTGCCTTACTTTCAGGCTGAGAGTTTGACTTGCCTGTGATCACCCAGTGGGTTTCCATGGCTGGGCAGAGATTTGAACCCAGGGAACTTCCCCAGAGTCCTACCCCAGCACTCAAGGCACTTCACTGGCTCTTCTCTCTCATGTTAGCTTGTTGTTGTTATGTATCTTCAAATCAACTCTGCCTTATAGCAATCCTGTCCTAGGGTCTTCTTGGCAAGAGTTTTTATTCAGAGAACATTTGCCGCTGCCTTCCTCTGAGGCTGAGAGTATGACTTGCCCAGGGCCACCCCCGGGGGTTCCCATGGCTGAGCAGGGATTTGAATTCTGGTCGCCCAGAGTCCTGGCCTAGCATTCAACCACTATTCTACACTAAAGCATCCAGGGCCCAAAATCTCAACCGGTGTAGCAGAGGGAGTGTTTGACTGGGACTGGGTAACCAGACAACGTGATAAAAGTCAAATAATAATCCAAACACATACTGCCTTGAGTTCCTCCAAGGCAAGGAAAGATGCAGATATAGCAAGGTCAGGGAAAAAGAGTACAGTCTCTCTCTCTCTTTCTCTCTCCCTCTCTCCCTCTCCAAATTAACCTTGGCCCAGTTCTGAGAGGGATTCACAGGACTCCTCTGCCCCCTCCCGGCTTCTGCAGGATGAAAGAAACTGCAGATCTGAAGACAGAAATAAAACAGAGGTCCTTGTCATGGGGCAAGCAGCCTCAAAGGAGGCCTTCTCCCCCAATTGGCATTGGAGATTTGGCACCCCAGGGCACACACTGTAGCCAAGGGGGGACAGGAGATCAGCCAAGCAATTTAAAAGCTTACTCAACAGCAGCAACAGAGAGCTTTGTCGCACCTTAAAGATTAACCAGCTTTGTTTGGCCTCCATCTTTGTAGACTGTAGCTCCCTTCATCAGACTGGGCTGCGGTTTGCTAACACTTTTGCCAAATAACACTGGAGGTGTCACAAGATTTCTGGTTCTCTTTGCAATAAATTAACATAGCTACCACCCTGGAAAATTTTCTGTTTTAAAAGAGCAAGTCTTAGATTTCTCAGTGACTGGCAAGAAATGTCAAGTGAAACTTCCCAACAAAGACGGGCCTTGTCCTGCATCAATCAGACGTGGCAGTTCCAGGATTTATGAGTTAGTGATGAATTATTCACGCAGAGACAAAAAAAATTAGCATAAGCACATAGAAAACTAACAATTCCTCCCAGATGCTCCACAAAAGCATCCCAGAAAGCCTGGTGCATCGTATTCAAGGGGAACAAGAGAAGGAATTTTAAGAGGGCGGTAACCCCATTTCTTTGCCTGAGTTACTCAAGTTCCAGTGAGCCTTGGAACTGAAACCGACGAAGCTGTCAGAGCTGAAATCTATCCTGCCGCCTTTAGCCGGTTCTTGCAGTGCCCAACTTGGAATTGCAGAAAAAACGCCAAGAAGCGCTTTTGAGCATTTGGCCTTTCTTGCTGCAGAGGTGTGGCAACTGTATTGTTCCCTCTGCACACACACACACACACACACACACACACACACACACACACACAGACACACACACAGACACCTGCCTTGGCAAAAACACGTGTGTGAAGCTGCAAGGATGCTCACCCCAAAGCTGGGGGAGGCAGGAAGACGTTGGCCAGTCTCCAAGCCCAATTATTTGGCTTCTTTGCCTGTTCTCCTGGCCCCGGATGGGAGGCAGGTGCTTCCTACACCCCCCTCCCCTTCCTTGCAGCCAGCAGCGACGGGCACAATGGCCAGACCCTCCCTTTGGGGGCTGAAGTGGCAGTGGAGGGGGGAGGGTTGCCCCCAGCCTCAGCTGTGTTTCTCCAAGGGCTGATTTGATTTCAGGCCTGCCCCTGCGCTCCCCGTGGGGATGGTGCCTTAAGTGCTACAATTACACACACACACACACACACACACACACACACACTGCAGCTCTTCCAGCCTGCTTTTTTATTCTGAGCAGGGACAGATGTCCAGGTTAGGGAAGGGCAAAGCAGCGAGGGAAGGGGGGAGAAAGAGAAGAGCAGGGGGAAATTTGGTGGATTAGGGTGAGCCTCCTTTGTGGCGCAGCAGGTGCCTGCTGGGGAAGAGCTCTCTTCTCCCAAAAAAAAGAAACCCTGTTTGTTTTCCCGTTGGGGTGGTGGGGCTTTCCAGAACCCTTTCAGACTAAACAAACAGCTAAGCAGACAGCTGTCCCCCCCAGATCCTGCCTTTTGTTGAACCCGGGGCTCTCAGCCACTCATTGTCTGCCGGAGGAAGGAACCCCCCTGTTTTTTCCAAGCAATTTCCACCCACTCCCTGTGGTTGGTATATTTGCACTGAGAAATGACTCCTGAGGTTGCAGGAGTGGACAGAGCAGCAAAAGGACCTGGTTACTGAAGTTGGGGAGGGGGACAGGGGCTTGGGCCTTGGAGCCCCCCAACCTTTCTTTGTCTGGGGGACTTGACAGCCCTGCCTCACTGAGGCAAGCCCCACTGCATCAGGCAAGGTAGAGGTAGTGGAGAGAAAAGCAGATGCTTTGTTCAGGCGTTCTTTTTGGGGGGAGAGGGGCATAAATGTCCCAGGTTGCAGTCTTCTTGCCCTGCAGCCTGTTCTGCCCAGATGAGGAGAGGCAGCTGGCCCTAGAAATACCCAAAACCTTTGTGCCTGTGGAGCGGAGGGTGGGGAAGCGAGACAAAGAAGTCAGGCTGCACCCCTTGCATACATACACACACATCCTGGCAGAGGCAACCTTGGGATTGCTGTGCCCCTTAGAAGGCTGTTCAGTGGAGGAAATCTTAGATGTAAATTTAAGAAACAAATATATATGTGAGGGAGGAAGGGATTGGGGGTCCAATGGATGATGGGGCGTTTCTCAGCCAAGGTCAGGGCTGTCAGGGGGAAGGTCAGAGCCGGCGGAGGGAGGGGTCCCTTTGTTCTGGCTGCGGGGAGGGCCCTTCCCGTTCCTGGGTGTGGCAGGGGGACCCGGCGGGGGGGGGAGTGGGGCTGGAGAGGGGAAACAAGACAGGGAAAGAGAGACCCCTCCTCTTCTTTGTCTCCAGAGGAGACACCCACGAGAGGGGTACCAACCCATCCCAAGGCCCCGCGGGGGGCGTCTCTTTCCCTCCCTCCCTCTCTTCCCCTCCTCATGCCAAGATGCCCAGGTGGGCACGGCATTTAAGGGGGCCCAGACGGCTTCGGGTCCCCCCTGCCTCTCTTCTGGGCTAATTTCTCGGGGGAAGGCCACACCCCCGCCGCCTCGGGCCGCAGGAGGGCGTGGCGGCGCGCCGTCTTCCCCCCCGTCTGGATTTGCTGCCTAGGAAACCTGCCGCTCGTTTCTTGCTGCCTCGCCGCAGAGAGGAGGAGGAGGAGGAGGAGGAAGGCTCTGCCCCGCAGCCTACCCAGGGAAGATGAGAGGGGCGGCAAAGGAGCCTCGTCCCCCCCGACAAACAGCCCCCTTGCCTCGCCCTGGATCGGTGCAACCGTACGCCCCCTCCATGCGAAGCCTCGCCCGGGGGTCTTTTGAGCGCGTGAGGCGGGGCGGCCGGGGGTCCCTGAGCCAAGGTTGCCCACCCGCCCCTCTCGCAAAACACCCCGCCACACACCCCCTCTGTCCGCCCCCAGCCCGCCCGCCTTGGGCTACCTTGGCTCCGATCTGGTTGCCGCACTGGCCCGCCTGGATGTGGACGATCTCCCTCATCGCTGCTGCTGCTGCTGCTGCTGCTGCTGCTGCTGGGGCGGTGGGTGCTCGAGGGGCTGCGGAGGCGGCGGCGGCGGCGGCGGGCGGGCGGGCGGGCGGGCGTCCGAGGCGGCGGGCGGGCGCGGCGGCGGCGGCGGCGGCGGCGGAGGCGGCGGGGCGTCCGGCGCCGGGTTTTATGGGCGGCCGGGGCCGGGCGGTGACGTCACCGCGGGCGCCTCGGCCAATCCGGAGCCGCCGCTGCCGCAAAATACTGCAACATCCCTGCAGCATCAGGACCGGCGGCGCGGCAGCATCCCTCGGCGGAGCAGGGATGGAGGCGGCGGCGGCGGCGGCGGCGGCGGCGGCCGGGGTGGGTGGGTGGGTGGGTGGGTGGCGCCCCCTCCCCCTCCCCCTCCCCCTCCACGGGGCGGGCTCTCCAAGGGACCCCCGCGCTCATTCCTAAACCTGCCACAGGGGCGGGCTCGGCTCTATGCCTCCCCATTAAGGCGGCGGCGGTTCCACGCCCCTGGTTGCGCGGGGCGGGGAGGAAGCCTTGGCTGCCTTCCTATCAGACACTCTCCCCTCCAGGACTCGGGTTTTCAATCCTCCTTCAGATGACAAGAGTGCTCCTGAGCATAGGCGGAATGCTCACAGCTGGACGAGCCTCCCATCCTCATGCCTGAGCGCTGCGGAGCGCGGGGGGAGAACGAAGGACGCTTTTGGGAGAGTTTTGCCTGGGGCGCTGCCCTGCCTCTGAACAAAGGGCCCGCAGGCAGTCTTGCCTAATAGTTCGGGTGTTCTCATCAGGTGGCAAGCACGTGGCATTTCAACAGTGATCGTGTTTGTAGTTGAGATGCCGCCCTGGGGTTGTTTTCTTGTTGTTTCCCCTCGCCCCTCAATTTAGCTATTTATTTACCGTCTAGTAGAAAGGGATTAAGTCATTCAAGCATTTTCCCAGATCTTTGCTTGTCCAGTCTCTTGGCAGTCTTCTGCTCAAGGCCTGGCACACTCTGAGTGGCAGTAGCTGAGCTGCTTTGGATTTCTGTGTTGCAAAGAGGGTTGGTCTAGATGACCTCTGGGGTACCTCCTCTACCATTCAGTGTTCCCGTAGCTAGCTAGCCAGGCTTTCTTTTTGGGCTGCTGTAGACCTTCTATGGGGTGGAGGGTGGAGAAAACAACTGACTCATCAGTGGTACCCAGGTAAATGTGCTGTTCCTTGTGGTTTTCTGAACATGTATGCTTGTGTGTGTGCACCTTTAAGTCATTCCCACGTTATGGCAACCCTAAGGTGAAACTATTGTGGGGTTCTCTTGGCAAGATTTGTTCAGAGGGGGCTTGCCTTTGCCTACCTTTGAGGCTGAGAGAGTGTGACTTACTCAGGGTGGCGTACTGGAGTGGTATTGAGCTGGTAATAATGTGGGATGGAGGGAGGGAGGGATGGAGGGAGGGAGGGTCCATCCTTAGGAGGGAAAAGTATCCACGAAAGGTCCCTTGAACTGGGGACCCCAGAAAGAAATGAGGGGAGAGGAATCAGACTGGAAGCCTGAGGAAAGGGAACTGTTTTGTTGTCCTTTACTTGTCAAGCAACATGTACAGTGAAGGCGCTGTACAAATAAATGGAGGAGTAAGAGGTGGTGACAGTGACGACGACGATGATGTAGGGTGTGGCGTGTGTGTATGTGTGTATGTGCGTGTGCACGTGCCCACCCCATGGAACAAAAGGCTAGCCCTTTTCCCAGCTGTGCCTGAAGACAGAGAGAGTGAGAGAGACCCTCCCTTTCTCTCTTCTGCCTCTCCTTTTTTCCCGGCACCCGGAAGGATCTCCCAGCAGGAAAACCTCTTTCTTCTCCCCTCCTCTCCTTTGGCTTTCCAGGATGGGGGAGATGGGGAGGGGACCCCAACAGATCTGTTTCCTGTCATTTCTCCCCCCATTCTTTTGTGTCTGGATTGTTGCAGCTCAGGGAGGGGCAGGAACAAAGGCCCCTCCCCATGGGAGGCACTGACCTCTGCTCCATGGCACTGACTGGGCAGGGGGCTTCGGGTGTGGCTGTGGGGGGTGACCAGGAAGGGACAGGATGAGGCCTTTATCCAACAAGCGAGATTGGCAATAGACCCCCGCCAGCTTCACAGGGACAATTGGCTGGGACAATGTGCTCAAGCTTTTTAAAAAAATATCATATTTCTAAGAGTTTCCAAAATGCAATAAGAAGGAAAAGTAAGCTATAGAAAGAAATAACAAAACAAAAGAAAGTGTGGCTTCCGTCTTTCTTTTCAGCAGTTATGTGTGTATATATAGCATAACCAAACCTCTCTCTATAACACTTCACTTCTTCCACTAACAATCTCTTTCTAATTATCAAAACCAGAAGTTGCCCAATCATTTCCTTTTTTCTGGGAAAAATCTATTAGGGGTTTCCAGTCTTTCCAATTATTTTTCTCTGAACAAAGCAGATAATTTGTCCATTTCAGCTAGCTCTGTCATTCTTCCCTTATAGATAAGATCTTCATCCATCTTTGCACCCAGTTTGTATACCAGGAAAGTGAAAAAGAAAAAAAGAAGAGAGAGAGAAATATATTTAATGGAAATATTTAAATGTTAATAATATTTTCAATGTATCATTATTGATAATAGTAGATAATGCTTAATATGTAACACATGATATTTTTGATTCTACAATTGTGTGTTTTATTTTGGTAGCTGAATGCCTAAAAAAATGGATATTTGGGATTATAGAATATAATGGGATTATGGAATGCTCCATTTAATATTTAACCAGCATCCTGGGATTTGAGAAGAAGCCCTCCCTACCCACTTTTAGTTTTCTTTACTTTTCTCTTCCGCCCATGATTTTTGGCTTCTATTCCTCTTGCTTTCTTTGGTGACGCCCTTTGGCCATTAACAGTGCTCCCGAGGTGAGCACTGAAGCCATAGCTGGGATGTCAGCCGTGAGATTGTCTCAAAGAGCAGCTGCAGATAGCAGTTCCTAGTTTTGTACCACTGAGAACTAAGTATTTTTATGGAGCTGACTTTTATTGTTGTTATGTGCCTTCAAGTCATTTCTGACTTATGGCGACCCTAAAATGATACCATCATGGGCTTTGCTTGGCAAGATTTGTTCAGTGGGGGGTTACCTTTGCCTTCTTTTGAGGCTGAGAGAGTGTGGCTTTCACAGGACCACCCAATGGGTTTCTATGGGTGAATGGGGATTCAAACCGTGGTCTCCAGAATCACAGTCCAGTGCTCAAACTGCTATGCCAGGTCGGTTCTTGAAGCCATAGGCCATTTCTGCACTAGACTGTTAATAGCACTATTATTCCACTCGCAACGTCCTATGAAATCCTGGAGTTTGCAGCCAGCCAGCCCCTCCCGAAACTGCAAACTCCAGGATTCAATAGGATGTTGCGAGTGGAATAATAGCGCTATTAACAGTCTAGCGTGGAAATGGCCATAGTTGGGGATGCAGAAAAGGAGGATCCCTTGCCAGGGAAAGAGCAGAAACCAAATTTGGATGCCTGGGTCCCTGCAGAACTAAAAAGCAACAACCCCTCCCTCCTTCCCCCTCCCTCTTTTTTCTCCAACAGATGAATGGCAGAATGGGGCCGATGCATGGATTCCTCCTTTTCTCTAGAGCATGCCTGCTCCTCCCAGGAAGCTCCTGCCCTGATCAGAAAAAGGATCCTTTGCAAGGCTTTGCAAGGGCTGAAACCCCCTCTCACGCCCTGCTGTTTAAGGTCCTACACTGAGGCCATTTCCACACTAGCCTGTTATAGTGCTATAATTCCACTTTCAACATCCTATGGGATCCTGGGGTTCGCAGTTTAGGGAGGGGCCTTTGAGGTCACTCCCGAAACTGCAAACCCCAGGATTCCATAGGATGTTGAAAGTGGAATCGTAGCACTATAATAGGCTAGTGTGGAAATGGCCTGAGTCAATGTAAGGTAGTCTTTGACATGTTGGACTAGGACTCCGGCGACTTGTGGTGACTTTATTATGGGATTTCCTGGGGCTGTGAGTGTGTGGCACACCCAAGGTCACCAGTGGGTTTCCATGGCCAAGTGGGGAATTGCCTGGCTGACATGGGAACCACGAATCACCCTGATGTGATGACTCAAAAAAATTGGTATTAATCTCTGTTTGGTATTTGTTTCCCCCTACTTATTCCTGCTTATCTCAAGAAACAACCCAGTTCCCTATTAAATCCAGTAAAGCCAACCGAGCATTGGACTATGACTCTGGAGACCAGGATTCGATTTCTTGCCCAGCCATGGAAACCCATTGGACGTGTCACACACTCTCAGCTTCCAGAAAACTCCATGATAGGTTCGCCTTAGGCTCACCGTAAGTCAGAAGCAACTTGAAGGTACACAACAGCAACAAAAACCTCAACTGTTTAAAACTACTCAGTTCCCAGTGATACATTTTTCCTCTGACTGTACAAAACTGGGAAGTGCTGCAGGTGACAATAAAGTCTGTGGCTGCCCTCTGAGCCATTCTCATGGCAATGCCATCCCCCAAAGACCGTGGGAAAGCTTTTCCCCTGGCAATGCCACGCTCTCACGTCCCTCCCTCACCTCTGAGTGACGGCAGGACTGGCCAAAGGCAGCCAGGCTCCTAGGAAGTGGAAAAACACAGTGAGCTCATCCTGGTAAGCAGCTGAATTCTCAGAACGGTGGACGCGCAGTCATGTCTCCTGGGAGTTTGTCTGGCCAAAGACAGGCTTTTCTTGGCAGGGCGTGAGCTGGAAGGAAGAGGAATCAGAAAGACTAGAAGACCGGCATAGAGGAGGGGATCGAGCAAGGCCTAGTGTGGAAGGGTGGAGACTGTCCCTGAGCGGGACAAGAACGCACACCTACTGCACCCATCCACCCTGTGAGGCAGTCCATTCCACCGTCAAGCCCCTCTTACAGTCCTGGAGTTCTTCTTGATGTTGAAGTGGAATCTCTTTTCTCGTAACTGCAATCTGGGAGTTCATGTCCTCTTCTCTGGAGCACCAGAAACCAAGCTTGCTCCATCTTCTCCATGACATCCCTTTGGATATTTGAAGATGGCTGTCATGTTACCTCTCAGTCTTCTCTTCTCCAAGCTAAACATACCCCAGTTCCCTAAGTCATTCTGCACAAAGTTCAGTTTCCAGCCTATTCCTACCTGGAGACATCAGGATTTGAACATGGGACCTTCTAGACCACCAAGTTTGGGCTCTGCATGACCAAGCACGGGCTATACCACTGAGCCAGCCATAGGACCAAGATAGCCAAAGCTATGGCTCTCTCCTGCCAGCAGAGGGTACCAGACTTCCAAGGCTGATTGGGAAGCTACATCAGAGGAGGAACCATCAAAGCCCTGCTAGCCTCTCTCTCTTTTGCCAGATGAGATAACATCTGAAGTCTCCAGCTCCCCAGGAAGCTTCCCATTCTGTTGTGCTGAAACCCATGTGTATGCCTTGGTGCATCTTTTGGCAAAGTGGTGTGGGACTGCCTGGAGCAGGACCTTGCATGTGCAAATACCAGGACCACAGTGAAGAATGGGGTGCCCCATACCCTCCAACTCTCCCAGTTTGGCAGAGACAGTCCTGGTTAATCCTCCGCAGTCCCACTTTTTCAGCTACATTTAAAAAGTCCCAGTATCTCTCTCTTTCTCCCGCTTTACTCCTTTGTACTCGGGTAACTTTCATTGGTGCAAAGTTCAAAAGGCAAAAGTAGTTTGCACTCAGTTATCTCAGCAGGGAGGAGAGGACAGGAGGGTCAGAGTCTTGCCCTTCCCAGTCAGCACAGGCAAAAACAAACTCCTGCAGCCTCTCCTAGCTTATGTGTCCATTTGTAATTTTTGCCATTTTGACCACACTTTGGTGTTGCTTGGCCACAGGTGTCCCAGTTTTCATATGTGAGATGTTGGAGGGTGTGATGCCCTGGATAGGCAGTCAGCACAAGGCCAAAAAGGCAGCCTGCACCGTCCATGAGAAATGGAGACATTTGCAAAGCACAGACCGGAAGCTGCTGTGCAGGATGGGTACGGGGGAGGGAAAAGCGCAGATGCACAGGGGACATGCCATTTGCTGTGCACACAGATGATTACCGTCTGATCTGGGCTATCTATTTTACCTCTGGGGAGAGTTCCTTTTCTACTCTGTCTTATCATTTGGGAACCAGGGGCCAGGTTTGGACAGCTGGGTGGGTTGAGTGTTCGCTCAGAAACATCACCTTCATCATGACTCACTGCTCCAAACTGAGAACAAACCAACTCTCCTCCTTTGGGAGAGGTGGTGGCCGTGGCAGTTAAAAATCATCACAGCTACCTCCACCTTTATCTTCTGCACACAGCATATGTGTTCATTTAGACTCGTAGAATCTTAGGCCATTTCCGCACTGGACTGTTATAGTGCCATTATTCCACTTTCAACATCCTATGGAACCCTGGGGTTTGCAGTATAGGGAGGGGCCTCAAAGGCTCCAGGATTCCATAGGATGTTGAAAGTGGAATAATGGCACTATAACAGTCCAGTGCAGAAATGGTTTTAGACTGCAAGCACAGACATATACCCGAGGGGGGGGGGGAGGTGCGGGGGACTTGGTTTCTCTTTCTCTCTTCCATCCACACAGGTTTTTCTTCTTCTGCAGAGTGGAAGAATCTACAGAGCTCAAATTTGTACAGATGATCCACAACACTATTATCATCATCATCATCATCATCATCATACAGAAAGACTGTTGACTAAATGCAAACATGCAAGCACTTTATAAGTAGCATTGTCTTTATCTACACGCTGCCTTTTCCCCAGAAATCAAGGCAGCTGCCCAGGTAGGTGAATGGGTTGCGCTTGATGTCCTTTCCACTCGGTGGCTCAGCCCAGTTTTCTTCTTGAGCAATTCTCAGGGCCACCCCAAAATAACCACAGTCATCACTGGGGCATTTGTTGCTTGCCCCTGCGCGGAGCAGGAGGGGCTGCAGGATCCATCCATTTGGTCATTATCACTCAGCTGAAAGTCTCGGTGGGTTTGCACTGGTAAAATTGCTCTTTGTGTATTGTTCATGGGATACCCCAGTAAAATCTTTTTTTAAAAATTCTTTGTGGGAAGATCTCTTGTCTCCAAAAAGGGAACTGAAGAAATAGCATGGGAAGTTGTGGTCTGAGCATAAATTCAGTTCAGTGGCACACAAAAGCCAGGAGGTAGAGACAGAGTGCCGAGGTGATTTGAGCACTGGACTACGCCCCTGGAGGCCAGGGTTCGATTCCCTACTCAGCCATGGAAACCCACTGGGTGATCTTGAGCACATCACACACTCTCAGCCCCAGAAGACCCATGATAGGTTTGCCATAAGTTGGAAACTGTTTTGAAGTCATTCAACTACAACAAGGTTTGGGTCCAAGAAAGTAAAGAGAAACCTAGGTTTTTTCTATTTTGGTCATCTCACTACCTGGCCCTTATCTCCTGTCTCCTCTTCCAGGGTGAGGGCATTGCCTTTCCAATAAGAATTCTGCACCCCGCCCACTGAAATTTTCCTTCAGTCCCCTTATGGATAAACAGTTGAAAAAGAGCCACGTGAGATTATGTCAGTATATGACCGCGGCAGCAACGCTGTGGTATGCACAAAGATGGAATAACTATATTACCCCCAAGGAAGGAATGGTTGTTGAAACTGACTGATCTGGCAGAAATGGACAGATTATTAGATGGAAGTTGTTGGAGACATTTCTGAAAGATTAGAAACCTCTTATGGAATTTTTGTGGAAAGAAAGTCCAGAGTCCACAAAAAGTAGTTTGGTAACTTTTGTTTTTGACAATATGATTTGATTACCAGAAGATGTGAATTATGTAGTTTTAGAGGCAGAGGTTTGACTGTATTATATGTACGTCTAACTACCAAAAAAGAAAATCAGAAGATAGACATTCTTTTGATCCATATTTCTTCTTCTATCCCACTTTGCTTTTCTTTTTTAAATTTCTTTTTCTTTTTTTTTTCAAAGTATGTGTAATTTTTATTGTACTCTGAAAAAAACCTCAATGAAATTTACATTAAAAAAAGAAATGTTTTTTCAGTCCCCTAGCATCACAGAAGGTGAGATACTGAAAATCGTTCTTACTTAAACATCTTTCATGTACTGTGTCTGCAATCCCTTGGGCACGCACACACACCCGTTTTGGGTGTGTGTGTGTGCGTGTGTGCGCATGTGCATGTGCCCAAGTTGTGTTTCTAAATGCTTAGTGGAAGTTTTAAGTTAGCCAGAAGTCTGGGGACTGAAAGACTGGAGGAAAATTGCTTTTAGGGGAGCTGAATTCTTCCTGGGGGGCAGTGGCCTCACTCCCTCTGCTCAGTAGCTGCTTTTCTCCTCCCTTCCATGCTTCCCCATGCCACAAAATACAGCTGGTACCTTTTCACAAGATGGCAAGTTTTCATAGAATCCCAGTATTCTAGAGCTGGAAGAAACACCAAGGGCCATCCGATCCAATCTCATCCTGCCATGCAGGAAGACACCATCAAAGTGCTTGAAGTGCCGAGCATTTTGAAGAGCAAGAGCTCTTTGTGGTATGATTTGTGCATGCACAAGGATACAGACACACCCAAGTGACCAGCAGTTGTATTTTCTGATACCCAAGGATGTAAAATCAGCAGGACTGCCTCCCTGTGCGTAGTTACATGGGGGAACTCAACTCCATCAAGGCTGGAGAATGGTTCCTTACAAATGTGGGGTTTCTAACTGTAAAATGCACAAACACACACACACACCTACTGGCCTGTAAGCAAAAGCCTTCAGCCAGCTGAAATGCAATCTTGACCTTACATGTAGAAATGCCAGCCCCCTGGCAAGGGAGTGGACACTTCAGTGAAGGAGCAGGAAGAGACACTCAGCAACCTTCCTGACTCTGTCTTCCTCTATGCTAAACTGTCAACAGACCATAACAGGACTCAAAGCCTTGTTCTCACCCCATTCTCTCCCAGGAGCAAAGAAGACTCATCAGTTATTCTGGCTCTCTCAGCCAATGAAGCTGCTCCTGCCCAGGGGTGGGGGGAATTAATTCCCACAGCAGCCGAGTTCCCCAGTGTTCCCCACCCGTTCTCACCACCCCATTTAAAAGAGGGTGTAAAACCACTTTTGGGAGAAGGCCTGGGCACATCTGTTAGCCAACGTTGGCTGTTTGGAGCCTTCTTGCATGAAGGAGGCATGCCAGGTGCAGGATGCAACTTAAACAGCAGAGGAAGAAGGAGATCTACTCCGTCTGAGTCCTGTTGTGGGTTTCTCCTAGGCACTTGGCTGTCCACTAGGAAGCCAGACTAGGTCCAAAGACAGCCAGGCAGTGAAAGAACATTGTCTGTGGGTTTCCCATTTCTGGTCATTGGTATAGCTCCCTCTCCTCCTCCCCCTCCTCCTCCCCCTCCTCTTCCTCCTCCTCCTCACCTAGTCTGGCTTAGACCTGTGCATCATCAGGTGTCCAGCTTCTCTTTTCTTCCCTTCCTTCCCTCTTCTCCCTCCCTCCCTCCCTCCTTCCTCTACCAAAAGCAGACCACCACCTCTTTCAGTGTCCTCCTCAGCTCCTGGCTCCGGAAGGCGTAAATAATGGGGTCCACCACTGAGTTGCAGATGACCAGGATGAGATACAGGCCAAAGTAGTGGAAGTAGCAGGTGCAGGTGGGGTGGGCAGGGCAGGTGAGGATGAGGCTGAGGTGGAGGAAGAAGGGCCCCCAGCAGACGAAGAAGACCCCCAGCAAGATGGTGAGGGTGATGGCGCCCTTCATGCGGGCGAAGTGGGGGGAGGCCTGTTTCCGCGGCATGCTGGAGATCCGCCGGGCGTGCTGGTAGGCCAAGGCGAACATGTGGATGTAGAGCGCCACGATGAGGATGACCACAGAGAGGAAGAAGATCACCAGGCAGAGGATGACAGCTGCGCTGTCGTAGACAATGAAGATGGTGCTGGAGACGCCACTGAGCGTCCAGACGGCTACCATGATGACCACCGACCGCTGGAAGGTCATGATGTTGTGGTAGCGCAAGGCGTAGAAGATGGTGATGTAGCGGTCGATGGCGATGACACTGAGGAAGGAGAGCGAGGACATCAGAGAGCTGCAAATCAGCATGTCCATGGCATTGTCCATCTGCTGGATGACAGAGGCGCCAACCACCAGCACCCCGTGGTCAAAGAGGAGCATGAAGAAGGTTTCCACCACATTGCTGATGCTCACCAGCATGTCAGAAACAGCCAGGCAGCAGATGAAGTAGTACATTGGGGAGTGGAGGTTCCGGTTCTTGACAATGGCTGCCACCACCAGCAGGTTCTCCACAAAACTCAGGGCACCCAAGGTCAGGAACAGCTCATTGGGGATCACCACTGGCTGGTCTGTTGAGCAAAAGGTCTTGTTGGTCCCATTGATGGGCAGGTCAGCAGAAAGGGTGGCATTGAGGGAACCTGGCACTGTCCTCAGGGGAGATGGGATGGTCATCTTCTGGGTGACTCTGTGCAAGCGTTCTTGGGAAATCAAGGGGAAAAAATCCACAGAATTCAGAATGGCTTTTTAAAAAACCCTCCTCCTTCTCCAAGGAGCTTTATGGCTGAGGGCAAGTGTACTTTTATCTTCTCCCAGGGACCCAGCAGTGGGCTTGTTGAGCTTCAAAGATCCATTAGGGTTCTCCTCCCCTCCTGGTGGAAAGATCTGTTAGTCTTGAAATGAAACGGTGCAACCACTTGCTGTAGATTCGAGAACGGAGGCGTGCGGATTCAGCTGCAACGCATGCCTCGTTCCCTAGTGGGACTCTCTCTTTGCTTTCAGTGACCCATAAGTTCTGCCTTGCCTTCTTGGCTTTGTTTCCCCGTGATGGGTTTCTCTAGTTCCCTTTCTTCTTTCCCGCTTTCTTCCTCACCTTTTGGGCATCTTTGGGTCCTGCAGAAAGAAGGCCACAATGTCTTGGTGCCTCGCTTTGTACTGAAATGTTGCTCTGAACTCCTCCTTTGCTTCACTTCTAATGGCAGAGATGCTTTATTTATTCCTGCCTCAAACTAATTGATTAGCAGGAGTTTACAGCAAAGAAAGAAGCCTTTCTCTTCCCTACTTTTAAAGAAACATTCAGCCAGTGCCTCCTTCCCCAGAGGGGCGGAGAGGGATCCACATGATAGGAGAGCCCAGCGATGAGTGCCTTGACTGGCAGGGAGGTGTTATGAAACAGCCCTTAAAGCCTGGCTGACTTTTCTCCTGCATCAATGTCCTGGTGGTGTGATGCCCTCTTCCCCCGTCCCACGCAAGGGGATGCGGTGCCAATTACTCACCATCTCAGTTGGGTCTTGGATACAGAGCAGTAGGATGTAGACTCCAGGGGACGGAAGGAAATTGTCTGTCCGCACGGTAGCAGAGCAAAGGGGTCCCGAATCACACTCAAGGACTTTGTTTCCTCCCTGTGTGGAACATCTTGGAATAACATATATAAGGTCCTTCTTCCAAGCGTGTCTACACTATACAATAACAGTACAGGGATGCCACTTTTTTAACAGCCAGAGCTCCAGCCTGTGGGATCGTGGGATTTATAGTTTTAGAACAGAAGGCATTTGGGATGCCGGAGAAAAAGGGACCAAGCAAAACTTTTTAGGAAGGGAGTTCTCTAATGACTCAGAAGTTCCTGCCTGCCTGTCTATCTGTCTCAGTGAGCAGGGCCTCTGGCCCTGATCTTCATGCCCCTGGGGAGCTGTGATGGTGGTGGTGTGCCCTCAGGTCATTTCCAACTTATGTTGACCTTAAGGCAAACCTATCACAAAGTTTTCTTGGCAAGATTTGTTCAGAGGGGGGTTGCCTTTGCCTTCTTTTGAGGCTGAGAGAGTGTGACTCACTCCAAGGTCAGCCAGTGGGTTTCCATGGGCAAGTAGGAGTTCAGGCCCTGGTCTCCAGAGTCTTAGTCCAAGGCTCAAACCATGATACCATGCTGGCTCTCCTCCATATAGGTCCATCTGTTATTCCGAGGTGCCTCAGACAGTGTCGGCCATGTCATATGTTTAGCTGAAGGGATGTCATGAGGAGACTTGTCTTCTGCTGCTTCAGAGATGAGGACACAAACCAGTGGGTTCAAACTGCAAGGAGATTCCACCTAAATATGAGAAAAAAACTGCATTACTGTAAGACCTGTTTGTTAGTGAAATAGGCCATTTCTGCACCAGATGGTTATAGTGCTATTATTCCACTTTCAACATTTTATGGAATCCTGGGGTTTGCAGTTTAGGGAGGGGGCTCTGAGGCCCTTTAGGGGCCCCTCCCTAAACTGCAACCCCAGGATTCCGTAGGATGTTGAAAGTGGAATAATAGCCCTATAACGGTCTAGTGCGGAAATGGCCAAAGTTTGCCTTGGAGGAGGATGGACCTCTGCACAGGTAGGATGGTTCCCTTTCAAAGTTCTGTATCCCTGAGTGGCAGGGAGTTGGACCAGATGACCCTTGTGGTCCCTTCCTACCCTAAGATCCTATATTATACATCTTTGTTCTACGTGTTTATATTTATTTTCATCTCTGATATATTGCCGGATACGTGTAGGACATTTTTGGTCAATCCAAAGGTTTCCAGTCAGGGGGATCAACCCAGTGACCCTGGCAGCCCCAGCCCCTACCCCAAAATTAGTACTGGTCACACAGCTGACTGGGTGGGGGTGTGAAGGAGGGACACGTGAGACTCTGCAGTTTATAACAGTCACCCCTTGGGCTGCTGCTGCTGTTTGGCCTCAAAGCCAGAAAAGCTGAAAAAATGTTTTCAGTTCTATCAATGAGGCCTTTGAGAGCCAAGAGCAAGGAGGGGGACTTCAAAGTGTGAACGGAGCAGCAGATGCGCTGGGCTTTAGCCTCAATTCCAAGAGATTCAGGCAGCCACCGGCGCCACCTCTGCCTCCTCCTTCCGGGCCGCCCGGTTGCCTGCCTGCCTGCCTGCCTGCCCAGTTTGCCCAACCCGGGAGATACTGGCTCAGGGAAATGCCTAAGCCACCAGCTCAGAGAGCTACGGAAGGTGGGCCGGCCGGCTGGGGTCCATCCGCACGGGCCTCTGCTCCTTTGGGAGCTGCAGGGTGACTTGACTGTGAGCGCGTTTGGTGGGGAAGTGCAAGAGGGGCTTCTCAGTGCTGTCCCTAGACTCTGGAACTCCCTCTCCAGGAAGGCAAACACAGCCCCCTCGCTGTTCTCCTTCCAACAACAGGCTAAAACCCTTTTTATTCAGGCAGGCTTTTAAAACGGAAAGTCTTTACATAATGCATTGGGAGTGCTATGTTGTTTCAACTGTTGTTTTCAAGAGTTTATCTTTTTAAATTGCATTTTTATTCTTTAGTGTTATTGGTTTAATACTGTAATTAGTTCAATTCTACTTTAACTTTTTGTGTATCTTAAACTTTATTGTTCTTTTAAATGATGAGCAATTTTCAGGAAAAAGTGGGATAAATAACAACAGAAGATCAGAACTTTGCAAAGCTATTCAGAAGAGATGGTTGCCTTGGTTTCCTCTGGATGCTGAGTGGGAAGGACCCAAGAGGAGAGGAGAGCTCAGGGGACTCACAATGGAATTTTTTTGGGGGGGCTGCTGGCACCCAGCCTTGGGTAAAGTATCCTTAAGGGAGAGCTTTCGCTCCATCTTCCTACCATTGCAGGTTTGTCTCTACCAACCAAAAGCCAAATCACAAAGTAGATGTTTTGCCAGCCCAACATGATCCCTCAGAAGGAAATGAGATTTCTGGCAATATGTAATGGTTTGTGCCGATGTGAGCTGCTTTCCCAAAGCTTCTTCTCACTCCCCCTCATCACTGTAGGCTCCTTTGATACTGATGCAGGAGAGAGACTTTGGAACTCCCTGCCACAGGAAGTCCAGGTGGTCCCCTCTCAGGTCTCTTCCCAGCAGCAGGCAAAGATGGTTTGATTTAGGCAGAACTCCCTGCCTCATAACTTATGTGGCAAAAGGGACTTCTAAAAACCCCCAAGAAATCTTGCCATGAAAACTCTAGGTCTGTTTGAAATTGGAACCTACCTGAAGGCACCAAATGACAAAAAATGCTAGAGAGTGTCAACACAGGGAGAATAGTTTTAAGGGGTTTTTTTTCCCCCTTGGATAAAGCCATTTCCACAAATTGGTTTTCCCTCTGAAGGAAATCTGTGGCTGTGCCCTTGTTTGACCTTCCTCATGAAAGATCTGGCTTGAAAGAACACAAGCACACCAAAAGCACACAACCAGTTTCGTACCACCAAAGTGGAGGGAGGGGGTAAAATCACATGCTCAACCCCAGGGAAGCATCAGCTGTCCCACTGTCTTCTGAGCTTTCCGGCTTCAGGGCAAGAGAGGCATTGGGCTGCAGTCGCAGACTTCAAATGAAGAGAATCGTCTTCGTTTATGCCGGGTGGAGCCTTCCCCTTCTTTGAGTCCAACTGGGAGCTGCTGCTCACATGAGCTGCATTAAAGGGCCATCATCTCTACCCTGCTCCAGATGATCGCTTTCAGGTGGTCTGGGTGACGAGGCACCATTCTGGCGTCTTCTGCCAGCTGTGTCCCTTGCATGCGCCACAGGGCCCAACTTCAGCAGCTCAACAGCAACAATATGGAAGAACTGCCCTGGGAGACCTCCTGCGAGCAATTTCAAAGCTCAAAAGCAGGTTAGTGTAGCGGAAAACCAGATCCAGCAGGAAGTAGATAAAGGGTTTTTCACCCTTACCCTTAGTGTTCCTCTTAAACGAATTTCCATCCCCTAACCCAACTGAAGAAAAAGGCCCAGCTACAAAAAGAGAGCCAACATAGCGTAGTGGTTTGAGCACTGGACTATGACCTTGGAGACCGGGATTCGATTTCCTGCTTGGCCATGAAGACCCTGTGGTTGGCCTTGAGTGCATCACACACTCTCAGCTGCAGGAAAAAAAACATGAGAGGGTCGCCTTAAGTTGGAAATGACATGAAGGCACACAGCGCACACAGAATGGATACCCCTCTCTTCTCTTCAGAAGAGGCAAGTGCAGGTGGAAGGGGTACATTTCAATATGAAAACAAAGCAAGTGGGGGCTGAAACACTTCCTCCCTCAGGACTACGGCCCTGACCTAAATGTATTCTAAGAAGCTGCTTTGAAGCTCCCAAAAACACACTGAAAGACCAGAGCCTTTTGCATCTCACCGAGTTTGGGCCCAACTCACTGATGCTGAAGTTTGGTATATCATTTTCCTCCCCTCAACCACCAAATTCCCTCTAGCTAAGAAGTGTAGGTACGGGTGGGGGAATTTCTAGCATCACAGTTACTTGAAACTTCAGCCCAGCATTTAGAAATCAAGTCTAGGCACCCAGAGAGAAGTAACAGGTAAACTGACCCAGGGAATGTGAACACAGAAAACAGAAGAGTTCTTGGTATGAACAATTTTCGATGTTCAATGGAATCATTTCCTTTTTCTGATGTGTTGTGTGTGTTTGTGTGTGCATGTGAGTAAAGCACCACAAGGTCCTTCCTGCTCTTACAGCTTATGACCCTTTATTTTATGGCAAGGAAGATTGTGGGGGGGAGAGAAAGAGGGGTGTCCCAGAACAAGGGGGTCAGTCCCACTCTCCCCCATCCCCCTCAGGGTTGTCATCTCGTGGGGGCTCCTGGAACTGGATGTTTGCCAACATATCCCGCATGGCGGCCATCAGTCTATTCACACCCTGGTTCAAGTTCTGTCCAGCGCCTGGGCCTTCCTCTCCACCAGCTCCAGCTTCTCCCTTAAACAAAGGACAGGATTTATTTATTTTAAAAGGGGGAAGAACAAAGAAACCTGAAGTCACAGGACTAAGAACTCCAGTTCTTGGGGGTGGGGGAAAATCTAGAGAATAAACGTGTTTAGGAATCTGCTGCAAACACCCAACTTGTTCTCCACCAGCTACCAATGAATTAATAAATAAAATTCCATTAGCTCCCCACTGGCTGGAATCTCTGTACAAGCTCCTCCCGAATCTGATCTAGGGATGAATAAATGAAACTCCATCAACGCTGACTGGTTGGAAGCTTTGCACAAGCTCTTCCCAGATCAGACTGAATCCCACCCAGCACTGGAAATTTTGGCCAGTAACTTTGACCCCCGCCAACACAACTGGCTCAGGGGATTCTGGGAGCTGCAGTCCAAAGATGACTTTCTATTGTCTCTTTCACAGACTGCTAGCCAGTGAAGCTGTCATATAGCAAGGCAGTTGCATGCTTCTCATTAAATATTTCTTAAAACCCCACTACACTTTCATTAAAAATTTGCTCAATAATTTGACATGGAGGCCACAAATCCAGTTGCTCATCTGTGGCTCACAACAGAAACTGCCTCCTCCTCTTCTTTCTGTTCTTTGTGAAAATCACAGCCTGAGGAAGAGGGCTGGACACCTGCCGGTGCCTTTGGAGACTGGTGTTCAGAAGACCCCAACCAGACACAAACAGGTCTGTCCTCTTCCCCCGGCAAAGGGGAAGGGAGAGACCTCTCAACCTTTCCCAAGGGAGCTGGGGGAGGGAACCTGGGGCACCAGACATCGGAAATCTTCCCAGCTGCATGCAGGGCAGCGCCTTCCCACTTGACCTACCTGCAAGTTGAAGTTTGGCAACAAGGAGCGAAAGAAGAGAGATAAAGTGCTTTCATTGGACGGGTGAGATGACCTAGAAAGGAGAGAAGAGACAGAAAGAAAGGGCGATGGGTCACAAACAGATTTGAAATTTTATTGCCTGTCTTTGTCTTTCCCTGGTCCCCACCTGGCCAAGAAGAGGAGTAGGGGGGCTCTGCCTGCATTGGGACACTTCCAGACCATCTTAATTGAACATACATAGATCATTATTGGTAGAGTAAGACATTGAATATTCATCAATTTTTCCTTTTCATTCATTGTTATGGAGGGGGGCGTAGAGTTTTTTTTGCATTAGTTAGTGCAGTTAGGATGTGTTTACAGTAATAAGATTAACGGATCAATCTTTCAATCATTCACTAGCAACCTTCACAACCTTCTGCCCTTGGCTGACATGGATTAAACACAACAATGGAAGCTCCCAGAGCAGATGCCAAAAGCAGAGAGGGCCTACCTTTCCGGCCTTGTGTATGAAACAATAGAGTCCAGAGGTGGGAGGGGATCAAACCCCATGATAGGCTGCGAGGTCACTTCCTTGGGAGGGGAAAAGAGACAGAGTCCAGGGTCAGAAGCTGGGGCACTGATCCTCCAAACCAGCCAAAAGTGCTTCCAGCACATCTTTCAAAAAGAAACCTTACAGTTTACAGCATTACATCTGCCCAGAAATTGAGGCCTGGTGGAAGGGCCTTCCTCTCCCTGCTCCACTGTGGAAGGAGACGAGAAAGGGTCATCCTGGAATACCCTCCCCTCAGACCCCTGGCTGGTACCAGTGCTTGTGCTATTCTGGCACCAACTCAAAACACAGCTTTTCATTAAAGCCTTCAGGGCCTGGTTTTACCCTTTGCACACACACGGTATATTCAGAATTTACTTTATATTAATTGGCTTTAAATCGTCTGGTTTCAAGTGAGGAAGGATTTAATATATTTTTAGTCTTTTAAAAGTTTTGCCACTGTTATTCCTTGTCCTAAACTGATATTATTGTACACTACCCTGAAATCTTGCAATACAGAGCTGGATACAAGTATTTTAATAAATAAATAAGCAAGCAAGCAGGGCTGGGGAAAGTCCGGTTTTGGACCACCACTGCCAGAATCCCAGAGGTTGCTGGGAGTGGTAGTCTGAAATAGGAATTTCCACATTGCAGGGCTCAAGAGAGCATTTCCTTTGGCTCCTGGAAAGCAACTGCTGTGGGGGGCTCAGTACTTTCTTCCTGCAGAAGCCATGGAGACCTGAGCCTAGTGGCTTCGTGCCATCCAACCCCTTCTAACCAAGGAACCAGCAATACCCAGGTAGTCATGGCTAGGTTTGTGGACGTGGCAAACTCTGAGAAAGGTGCAGAAAGCGCACAGACATGACCCTATGTGCCACCAGGCTACTTACCGGAGGCAACGCTGCTGTTGCTTCTCGGATCTCCGAGAGGATCACGTGACGGAAGACATTCCGGGGAGCATTCTGGTATCTCACCTTTCGCCTACGGGAGAGAATGGGAGGAAGACAGGGATTGCTCTGCAACAAGGCTTGAATGTGCAAGGCTCAGAGCCATCTCCCTTGACCTTTCAGCAATGGCCTCTACAGAAGCAACACACCTGCTGCTTTGGGCAACTCAGAGAGCCAGTGAGAGAGCCAACTTGGCTAGCTTGGAAAAAGAAAATGAGTGCTGCTCCAAGGCAGATTAGTTGGCATATATGCAGGAAGAGTACTCCCTTTTCCCTTTGTGTCATGTCTTAACTAGACTGCAC
This sequence comes from Iguana delicatissima, assembly GCA_948472985.1. Lineage (NCBI taxonomy): Eukaryota > Metazoa > Chordata > Lepidosauria > Squamata > Iguanidae > Iguana > Iguana delicatissima. Next base: position 1,055,600 of record CAOKZL010000132.1, read on the forward strand.
GCCTGAGGGCAAGAAACAGTTTTGTTGTTCTTTTACCTAGAAAGTGTCATGAACAGTGATAATGCTATATAAATAAATGATGATGATGATGACGACAAGATGAGCAGGGGGAGAAAGGGAAGGTCATTCCAACCTGAGCTCAGCAGGGGAGTATTTGGACCAAGGGTGGAAGGTGAGAGCTATTTTGGTCCCCCAGTGCCAGCCAGGCACGGAAAAGCCAGGGGCAGCCTGCGCCAGACTCACTTCTGCTCTGCCTCTTCCAGGGCTGAGTCCTTGGAGTCCACCTTCCTTAGCACTTCATGAACGTTTGTCTCCAGCCAGGCCATGATGGATGCATTCTTCCAGAGGGAATGGGTTCTCCCGAGGTAGAGGGAGATCAGTTGGTTGAGTGCTGCAGGTGAGCTGCAGGGAAAAGCCAAAACTTGTAACCGATGGAAGAATTCATCACTACCCACTATGGAGGAATGGTTGTTGAAACTGATAGATCTAGCAGAAATGGACAAACTGTATGGTATGATTAGAGAGAGGTCAGTAGTGACACTTCTCAAAGACTGAAAGCCCCTCACAGACTTTTCAGGGGGAAAAAAGACTTGGTAAATTTTGGGTTTGACGATTAGAAAGAAAAGGCTATCCACAGAACAATCATACACTTTAACAAGAATTTTAAAAAGAGTTAAAACAATACAATTTAAAACCATACACTGCCCTTTTACAGACTTTCTTTTAAAGCCCCTCTGAGCACGCATGACATTCTATGAAACTCTGTATATATATCAATTTCTATATGTTTCATAATTGTTATAAAGATTGTATTTATTAGTTGTGACTCCAAGACTGCAGCCATGTCAGCAACAGATCTTCTGCCCTCAGCAACTAAACTGGGCTTGTTTCACCTGAAGAAGGTTAAGAGGGGGCATGATAGCCATGTTTAAATATTTGAAAGAATGTCATATGGAGGATGGAGTAAGGCTGTTTTCTGCTGCTCCAGCCATGGATTCAAACATCAGGAAAAGAAATTCCACTAAATATTAGGAAGAACTTCCTAAGGGTAAGAACAGTTTGAAAGTGGAATAGGCTGTTGCTTCAATGGTGTGTGGTGGAGTCTCCACCATCTTTGGAGGCTTTTAAACAGAGGCTGGATGGGTGTCCATCAAAGAGAGGACTCTGACGGTGTATTCTTGAATGACAGAATAGGATGGGACTAGATGGCTCTTGGGGTCTCTTCCAACTCCAAGATTCTATGATGCTACACCTTGCATATGAGCCCACTGGTGAAACAGCCTCTTCCTGAATATGTTCATATGACTCGCTACCTCTCAGCTTCTCGCCAGCCCACTGATGCCTTGTTCCTCTTAAGATTTGTGCGTTCCTGTCACCCCAAATGACACTCTCCTGCTCTATGCTCCTACCTTAACTGGGCCTCCAGTCCAAAGAAAGAGTGGGAGGCCACCGTGGTGTCCGGCTGCACACTGCAGCGATCCAGCAAAGGCATCAGAACTGAAAAAGGAATGGAGTGGAAAGGGGAAGCTTGTCAGTTTTTGGGTTCAAGGCTGGAGGCACAGTGATTTAAAGACAACAGTGTAGTGAGACGCTGCCACTCCGGATGTCAGCATCCCTTCCAAACAATCAGGTTCCAAAGCAAACATACACCTTAACATTTGCTGCTGTTCTGGAAAATCTACCTAGCAACACCACACAAGAATATATAGCAAAACACAGGAGAATACTGAAGGTATCCCGTGGACCATTCTTGTCCATTGTAAGCAAAAGCATCATCAGACCAGCCAAAGTCAGTCCAAGCCAGGGCCAGGAACATCATGTGGCTCTCTAGATGGTCTTGGACTACGATTCCCAGCATTCTTCAGTGCTGGCGACTCTGTCTAGGGCAGCTGGGAGTTGTAGTCTAATAACGTAAAGTTTTGAGGGTTTTTTTAATTGAAACTTCCTGGAAAGCACATCTTGCAACTGTTCCAGACATCTTGTTCAATTTTAGAACAGTTCTCTTTGGGGAGAACCACAAATTGCCTTGGCTCTTGGCTGTGAGAGGCAATTCATAAATCTAGAAAGATCGACCCAGAGCAACCAGTCCTCCTCCCCTTGGTGCAAGTGCAGCTCATGGGGTCGCTGTTGCCTTTCTGCCTCCAGCCTTCCCCCTCCTTGCCTGCCGCTTGCAGTTCTGCATCTGTTCACCTGGCTTTCAACTCTTCACTCCCACACACACACTCACCACTAGGGAACATGATCAGCGCCTGCTGGATGAGGGTGGCTGCTCTTTCGTGTGCTTGGCATACCTCCGCTTCCGGGAGATCCTCCTGCTGGCTCAGAAAGAAATACGCCAGCGGCACTGAGAAGGCAAAGTTTGGGAGCTGGGAGAGGTTCCGATGATCCTAAGAGGCGAGAAAGAGTGACAGTGGCGGGGGGAGAAGCCATACAGAACCAAGTTCATAAATTGGCCTATTTCTTGAGGGTTTTTAAAATGTCAGCTTTCTCATGATTTGTGGTTTCAGAGAATCTGAGAGCAGTCAGTAATGGGCACTCTGAAGACCAGGACGTGGGCATTGGGATGGTCTATGAAAATGGACAACAGTGGGAATTCCCAGCCTTTGAGGGACGGACTGGCACTAAGTGGCTGAGCTCTGGGTCGATCTTTTGCACATAGGAGGCCCTGGGTTTGACCCAAGGTACACCTCCAGCTCAAAGAGCACCTTAGGACACAGTAGCAAGGGATGAGAAAGGGGTCGCTCAACCCCAAAACTCTGGACAGCTGTTGCTAGTTGGAGTGAATTGCAAGGGGTTGGATGCCCACATCTCCAGCCCACTGGGAGGCATCTGACCTGTTCTGTTCTTTTCAACACATCTTTTCTGCCCTTGTTGGCAGCTGGACTTCATTACTGTCCCCTTCCTTTCTGCTTTCTTTTGCTTTATGCGTATCATGCTGTAAGCCAGGGCACCTTCACGCATCATCATCATCATCCCATCTGAAAATCCAAAATCTGAAATGCTCCAAAATCTGAAACTTTTGAAAAGCGGAACCTAGTCTTCCTGTATGGAACGTGAGAGAATTACAGAGGCTCACTTAGGACCAGTCATGTGTGTGGGCTCAAGCAAGCTTCTGTAATTCCCTCATGTTCCCTACAGGAAGAAGGCAAGAGGAGAAGAACTGATGAAAGAGCAGCCTCCTCGTCAAAAGAACAGTAACACAATTTGGAACAATATCCAATGGCATATAAGTTACACCAATTTAAAATGATAATTTAAGGTCTATATGAAACATAAATGAATTTTGTGTTTAGGTTTGGGTCCCGTCTCCAAAATACCTCATTATGTATATACAGGAAAGAGCTGTTAGCTTCCAGATCTGGGCTTTCTGGAGTGATCTCCACTGGCCAGGCGATGGGCTACAGAGACTTCTAGTCTCACCTAGCAAGATTTTCCTAATGTTCTTGAAAATGGCAGGCCTGATATCTTCTCAGCCTGCTCCACTGGACCTCCTTTCTTTACCTCCACAGCCATCACGACTAGAAAGAGAAACAGAAAGGAAGTCTCTCCAAGGAAGCAGGCTCAGCAGCTATCAGGCCTGCCATTTTCATGTACCTTAAGAGAATCTTCCTAGGTCAGACCAAAGACATCTCTCTAGTCCATGTCCTAAGATGTCTCCAAAATGCCCCAGGATGGAAGGCAATGCCTCTTTCCTTTGGCTACTCTCCATCATAACTGAAAAGTGGAGATGCAGTTAAGTCAATTGCTGTGTCTAAAACATGCAGTACAACTGCAACACAACAAAGTATTTCAGAGACTCAGAGCTAGCATGGCGTAGTGATTTGACTGCAGGATTAAGAGTCTGGGAACACAGGATTCAAATCCTTTCGGTCAGCTATGAAAACACACTGGGTGACCCTGGGCAAGTCACACTCTCCTGTCAGTCTCAATGAAAGGCCATGGCCAACCTCCCTGGAAGAAATACTGCCAAGAAAACCCTACGAGAGGTCACCACAAACCAGAGTCAACTTAAATGCATATTGTTATTGTTGTGTGCCTCCAAGTAGTTTCCAACTTACAGCAATCCTACCGTGGGGTTTTCTGGGGCTGAGCGTGTGTGATATGCCCAAGATCACCTAGTGGGTTTCCATGGCTGAGCAAGGAATCAAAACCTGGTCTCCAGGGTTGTAGTCCAGTGCTCAAACCATCACACTACACTGGCTCTTGAATGCACATTGCAACAATTTAAGAGATTAAGTCCCACAACCCACGACAGATAAAAAGTTCAGATAATGCTCACAGTAGTATCCCCATGGACAGAGGGGTGACTAATCTCAGATAGTCAGGGGAAATTTTCCACCCAGACAAAACTGCTAGTAAAAGGTCCTTCTTGATTTTTCCAAAAATAAAGGGGGCAAACTGCTAATAATAAATACGCTAGAGCAGTGTCTTATTTTAGTAGCAAAGTCTGCATGCACATATAGACGAGCACCCTGAGAGATCTCTGGAGGCACAATTCTCTTGTTTGGCCAAAAATTATTTATTTCAGGGCAACAGGAAGGGTTCTAATGAGGCAAAAAAACAGCCCCGGGGGCAAATAGGATTTTCACTCTCATTTGTAGTCAGCTCTGGATGGACTGAAAACCTACTCTATATACTCAACTATAAGTCGATCTCATGGATAAGTTGAGGGCAGGTTTTGGGCCAAAGATTACAGAATTTGCTATGACCCGTGGATGAATCAATGGTAAAACATATCCCACACCAACAGCTATGGGTAGGTGCCTAGTTCCACACCTGGGTGCCTACTCCACACATTGTGCAGTCACAATTTAGCTCCCTCCCCATCCGTCCAGCCTTTAGGGTAAATGCAAACCAATACACCTGCTGGAATTCTTTGGCCTGAGGCACACAGAGGGCCTTTACAGTAGCATCAGCTTCCTCCTCCCTTCTCCCCAGAACTGGGTGGAGCGGCCTCCACTCCTACAGACACCAGCATTGACCCATGGCTAAGCCCACCCATGTTTCCAGGGTAAATTTTTAAACTAAAATTTCAAGACTTATAGTCGAGTACATACAGTATATCTTTCTGAGGAAGGCAGGAAGAAGGTAACTGGATTTGACCTTCCAAAAACACAACCCAGCACATCCAAACTGTTCAAACTTTCTGTGGCTTGGCTCCCTGCTCTTACATCAGCAGGTCCATGGCCCCAAGAAGTCACCTGGTTCTGCCCTTTCACCCGCCCCCCTGCCAGGACCACTTGCTGGCAGCTCACCTCCCACTCTTGGAACAACCGGGTCAGGAAGATGTATTCTCTTGCTCGGAGGGACAAAAAATCAATGACCAGCAGCATACCCAGCGGGTCATTCTCTGGATCAAGGCTGTGGAGACAGGGGGCAGAGCGAGTTGCCATGGGAGAGGAGGAAATATAAAAAGAAATAAGTAATGCTTGTTACATAACCAATGAGCAGAGAAAAGCATATGGGACCTTCTGTTTGACTCAAGCCTGGCTAGCAACATGCGCACATTTTTCTGTGCGTGGGGGGCTGACCCAGTCAAAAGATCACTACAAAAGCAACTGACTACCCTGGTGTGCATGTGAGAAAGACTCTTTAACCACGCCTTATCACACAGGGTGTGATCACAATTACATCCAAATAATAGCGTGGCTGGACTAGTCACACGATCTTGTTCTTCTTTTATTGTTCTCCTGGTTGGAGAATGTTTGGAAAGCATTTCTTTTACAAACTCAAAAAACATCTGTTAATGATCTTCTTTGTAAAAGAAATGCTTTCTAACCAGTCTCCAGCCAGGAGAACAACAGAAGAGGAAGAAACTCATGGGATAAGTCTCAGCCAAAGATGTTATTAGCCTGCTTCAACTTCAATTTGCCTGCCCGATAGAGCCCTAAGAGTCTGTCGGTGTTGAGAACACGCAACCCTGACAAAAGCAAACAAGGGAGTTACGGATGTGTTGGCCAGTTTCACCCTTACTCTGTTTCTTCTGGTATAAAAGACAGAGAGAGGCCCAGAGCAGCCTCTACAGAACAGGTTGTTTTACCTCAGGATAAGCTTGCAGAACTCCAGGGCAGTGCGAGGACACCCTCTCCTCTCGAGGAAAACCATGTGCTTGAAGAGAGCCAGGAAGAAAGCTCTGTAAGGGATACCAGAGAGGCTAAACACATGCTTTTATTTTAGACACAGAATGCAATGAGTACTCTTATGATCATAAGAGCTCAGAAAAGTTCCTTTCTGAGAGTTGTTTTGGGAGGTGTAGTCTAAAAAAGAAACTTTTCCAGGCTGTGTTCAAAGTGAGAGCTTAAGAGAGCTTTACTGGTGCTGGTTAGGAGCTTCTCGGGGCTACATTCTCAAAAAGTAACATTTCCAAGCTCCTAGGCTGCTTTCTGGGCCTTCCTGTAGTCTTGATAACTGAGGGATTCTCGACATTTACAGTTCAAAAAGTAAATGGGCAAGTCTGGCTGAAAGCAGCCAAGCACAGCTCATGGGATGCTTTGCAGGAGGGCCTGCAGGGAGGAAATGTGACAAAACTGAGGCTTGTCTCTAATACAGAGCAGAGGAGAAAAAGCTGACACAGAGACATGGAACAGATTTTAGGGAGATAGGAACAGACAGAATAGAGACAGAAGAGTCAGACAGAAGGAAGGACTGACTCTGGTTTTGGGAAGCTATAAATGATTTAGTAGTTCAAGGGTTAGCGTATTATTTTCTTGCATCTTAATAAGCTTCCACTGGTTTGTTTTCATCATGGTTTCTCTCTGTTAATATTAAGTTAAGAGGACCTGCTCACTCTTACTACAGAGACCCACCAAAACAACACAGCCACTTGGCCACAACGGAAGGGCCACCTTGAAGCCTCAGTCCTCAATTCAGAAAGGAATTCAGAGGAGAAAAAGGCAAGGGGAGGGACAGGAACCCCAGGTTGGAACTGTGAGGCCAGGTTGGCAAGGGCATCTGTCCCACTTGGCTATTACCTGTTCTCTGGCCTCCGGTAGTCCAGCCGGCAGGTCCCACTAGTGAGGCTGAACATGGGGTGGAAGGCGCACTCCAGGACGTAGAGAGCCCTCTCTGGAAAAGAAGGTGCCAGAAGGAAGCCTTGTTGAGTCACTACTCAGAGCTTTTGATGCATCTTTACAAATAACATTTTCTGCCTGGAGAAACTCGAGGTGACGTATTCACTTTCAACACACAGCCCACATCCTGAGACAAGCTATGAAATACAGATTTAACTGAGAGGAGAGGAGGACCCTCCAAAAAAAAGGTCAACAGTTTTAGTCCTTTTTTTTTTTTTTGGTAGCTTTTCTAAGACAGCCAACAGGTTTGCTAGCAAGAAGGCCAGGCTGAGGAAGCCGCAAGGGAAGAATCCTGGTGAGGTTTGGCAGAGAAGGAGGGCCTTTCTTTCCCTCTCAAACCCCCAGAGGCAGAACACAACCACACCACTGCAGATTTATTACTTATTTGTGAAAATATTCCTAACCACCTATCAGTCAAAACTCTTTTCATCAGCAATAAAGCCACATGGGAATCACACAGTCCTCTGGCTAACATTGGACTGCAGTGCCTAGCACTCCTCACCCGCTGGCTAGTAAGGCTGATGGGAGGGGCACTCCAACAACATTGGGAAAGCTGCTCGATTCCTGGGCCTGCATTACAGGCCAGAGAGAAGGAAGAAAGGTCCTCAGAGGGGAAGCCTGATGGAATTGGCAAGGCAGGGAACTTCAGAGAGAAGGTGTCACAATGGAGCAGGCCCTCTCTTGTGATGCCATTTAAGGCTGGTTGCAGAGAAAGAAGTGAAGGGGACTTCCCATCTAGGTCAGGCCTTCTCCTTAGAAAACAGTCTCTGTCCCTAAGGCTCTTTCTCTCTCCTTCTCTATCACTGGCCCTCCAGATGTTTTGGGCTCCTGGAATCCCTAACCACTGGTTGGAATGCCAGGGATTTCTGGAAGCTGAGGTCCAAAACATCTGGAGGACCAACTGGTGGGAAGGACTCACCTAGAGGACAGGCCTCAATGTTCTGGTGGGAGATGACACTCAGGCAGTTGGGGCAGGCCCCTCATGGATTCAGGCTGAAGTGTGCTAGGGATAGGAATCTTTGGTTAACCAAAAGCAGCAGTTACTTGAAGCTTGGCTGTGTTTTAGTCTCACCAAGACTAAGGTCAAGTAGATGCTTCAAAGCCAGGTAGAATCCTGAGAAGGAAAATGAAAAGAAAGGCTCTCCTGATATGAATGCATGGCGTCCCACTGCCAGCAGGCCCTCCCAGTCACCTCCTCTGGGAGAAATGGCTGGTGCTAGGAGGCATGGATTCTTCTGGACCCCCAGCTCCTTTGGAGGAGAGCCATCATGCAAGAAGCAGCTCAAACAAGTACTGGTGGGGATCATCCTTGCCATGACCTCGCTTCTTACCCACGAGGTCTCTGGCCATCTCCTGGTCTTCCTGCATCCGACACACATCACTGAGCTGCAGGAGGGAGTCCACGTGAGAAGGGTTCATCTGGAGCAAACGCTGTCAGAAGAGGAAACAAAGCAGATGAGTGGTTCATGAGACCTGGCTGACTGAAAGACTGTACTGACTTTGAGGAAGGGAAAGACATACTCTGCAAAGCAGAAGAGAGAAAGCAAGCAACACTGGGGAGAGAAATGGCACAGAGGACTGGCGCAGTCCCAGGGGGTGCCCCACAGAATCCACACCTTCCTTGCACCCTACACACGCTGTGGCAGGGGCTGTTCAGAGAAACCCAAATTCGCCAGTCAGAGCCTGGTAGCAGGAGGAGGCCTGGTTTGCTTATTTTTTTTTTAATTCCCTTTTGAAAACTTTGCAGACTTTCTTTTCATAGAGTGACTGTTAAGGAAAATAGGCACTGGTCACCTCCATCTCCCACTTCTCCTTTGGCTATTAGGTCTGGCCTTCAGCTGCCACACATCCTCCTCCTCAAATACCCCTTCTCTTTACTGTAGGGGTAGATAAAGTATGGCTAGCTGTTCCAATCACTTTTGTTTGTTTGTTGTTTCAAGAGCCCTTGTGGGCTGGGAGGCAACACTGAAATACCACAAACAAATAAAACAGGGGTGGCCGCAGGGTCTTTTTGTGGCTCAAAGGAACCCCCAGCAATTTAAATAAGTGCAAAAAATGCCCCCCAAATGTTCTCTGGAGATGTGGGGGCCATTTCTATCACATTTATCTCTCCCCCTGCCACCTTAGGCCTAGGAACAGTCTTTTTTTAAAACAGAAAGTGACTTCTGGTCCCTTTCTGTGTTTAAAAAAAGCTCCTCTGGAGCCTAAAACGCTCAAAGAGACCCTAAAATGCTGTAAAAATGCCTACGCTCCAGAGAGGCTGTTTGGGCAACTGTAGGTGACTATGGAGATCCACTAACTCTTTAGGAGACCTGAGACCAGTTGGAGGCAAAAAAGTTTTGACTTTTTTTTTTTTTTTTGCAGTAGGAGGTTGTGGCCCTCGAAGTTCTCCTGAGGGGTGAATGCAGCTTGTTCGCCTTCCACAGCGACCCACTGCTGCCCAACTGCATCCCCCTTGGCCCCCATTTCTATCTTGCAGCCCCTGCCACATCCCTGATCCCTGTTCTTGCCTCTGTGTTCCCAATACACAGATGTCTACATTTAGGAAATGTGCACAGATGTGAGAAATCCTCTCCAAGGACTGACTTTAAGCACTGCAGACCTGGACTCTATTTTCTTTGGTGCCCTGGACCACTAACTCGGCTCACAAGCCTTCCGCCTACTACTTGTGTGTCTGTGTCTTGTGTTTCTTTTGTTGCTACCAATTTAGGGAACGGCTGTCACACGGCTCTTTCTGTGCAATGGTATTTCACTGATCAAGATAAAGAACATTACATAAAAACAGCAGGATATGTATCAACAAGCTACATAACATACACGCTATAAAAGAAAGCAACTGTTCGCTAGATACAAACCATCTATCAACTCTGAACATGATTTTAAAATGCTCTCAACCAGCCTGGGGCCAGTGCTTAATACCATTATGTCACCTTTACAAGCTTGCACAACTTTTCTGTTGATTACAGGCAGGCTTTAATGACTTTTAGATCCATTTTTCACTATCCATCACCACCACCACCACCCACTTCAAACATCTATACATCCAAAGATCTCAAAAGCTGACATGCTCTTTGGTAAACTTCAGATTGGCCCAGAAAGGGCATTCCCACAATCTGCATGGACTTTGGTATGTGCATTGTGGCCAACACAGGTACCTTTGCCATTTTAAAAATATTTATACCAAGCATCTGAGCTTTTCAAAATGTGAAAGAGAAAAGATCCCCTCAAGAGGGCCACTCATGAATCAACAGATCTAAGATCAGAAAAAGACCCCAGGGACAGAGCCCAGTTCTTCACAGCAATGATAGGAATCATGCAGCCTTCCAGATATTGTTAGACTCCAACAAGCAGAATTTCTCACCACGGGCTAAAGTGGCCAGGGCAGCTAGTGTCCAATGACATCTGGACACCAAAAACATTCCCACCTGTGATCTAGAGACTGCCATGTATGGTCGCTTTAGCTCTAGCCCATGTTTAAGCTCCAAATGGTTTAAAAGTATCATGAGCTGCAGGGGGAACAGCCAACCTTTGCTGCCAAAGACTGCTGACCTGCTGCCCTTGGAGCCATGCAAGGGTGGCTACAACCTAGAGAGTGAGGGAAGGAAAGGCAGCCAGCTGCTGCATGGTGTGGCAGCATTCGGGTTGCAGTTGTTGTCATTATTATCGCAGAGAGCAAAGGAAGCAAAGGCAGCTGGTTGTGGTATGGTTGTGTGTTGTTGTTGTTCACTGACTGGATTTTGGGACTATCAGTGATTCAGATTCTGTACAAGAATCTTGTATAGAATTTGAATCATTTTTCTTCTGTCATTCTTCTGTACAAGACCTTTGTATGCTCTCCAGCCCTGCTGGGTGAGGAGGTCCCCAGGGATCCTGGCTGGCCACCAAAGGGCAACTAAAGGCTGAACTCAAGGGAGGCATTTGCTCTGAGGATGACCAGCTGCATCCATCCAGCTCTTGTTCCTAGGATGGCATGTCTAGTCCAAACTGACCTATCTGGAAAGCATCTGTAACTTTTTTTTAATTTTTTTTTCCAGGCATGCCAGAAATAGCCTGAGTCAGCCGTGGATTCCACACCCGGGCTTCCAGGGAGCAAGGAGTAGGCCGAGCATGAGGCTTGCCAGGACAAAGGCTGCTCTATCTGACCAACTGTTTCAAAGTGCCACATTTGTCCTTGTCAGAAAGTGGGACGGAGGGAGGGAAGGAAGGAGGGCAGGCAAGCTGGGGCCCCTCCAAAACTTCAATTTCCTGATTATGCTAATATTAGGCAAAGAACATTTTCTGCTGTTTGTCAGCTTTTGGGTGTGCCATCAAAGTTGTTGCCTGGCTTAACCCGTTCAGACATGCTCAATCAGGGCCTCAAAGTGGAGTCTGTTCTGCTAAGTACCGAGAGAAATCAGGCATCTCCTCCTTCAAAGATGGAGAAAGCTTATGAATAGCTCCAGCAGCCTGTGTGAATCCTGATTTCTAAAAAGACATATGGTGCTTCTTTCCACTGCGCACAGACTATGCTCCTAACAAGGCGAGAAGTCAACACAGGAAAGGGGCCCTCAGCTGAAGGCTCCTCTTCTAGACCAGAGCCTAGAGAAGTTATTTTTTGGGACTACAACTCCCACCCTCCCCCAGCCAGCCACAGCACAACCACTTGCCTAAATCATTTTTTACAGGACATTTTTTTGGAGACATGTTATGAATTTTTCATGTTTTATGCCATTCTTATCCAATCCAAGTGTTTTTTATCCCTGTGGCCACACTGGATAGGAAATCCTGGGTAGTCATCAAAAGATGGCTGTTCTCAAACTCTGAGATAGGTTGTTCTGTGCTTTCAGGTTGACTCTGACTTATGACACCCTCTCCTAGAGCTTTCTTTGCAAGATTTGTTCATTGAGAGGCTGCCCTTGCCTTCCACTGAGGCTGAGAGTGTGTGACTTGCCCAAGGTTACCCAGTAGGTTTCCATGGCTAGGTGGATTCAAACCCTGATCTCCTAGAGTCCTACGCCAACACTCAAACTGCTATACCATACTAACTCTCTGAGCAAAAAGCCCAGTTGCCTCTTATCTGAGTAATCCAGACCATAAGCTCAGTGTTCACAAACAACATTCCACCCTAATCCTGAAACTCAGGCTTCAAAAGAAGAAAATACAGTGAATGTTAAAGCTGTCCAACTCATTGCCTTGGGATGTTGTGATGATTCCAACATAAAATAGCTTCTGAAAAAAACAACTACACGAAAACATGGGTGGAGGCATCAGTAGCGAGTATCCAAGAGCCACAGGAAAATAAGGGTAAAGCTCTACTACAGCAAATAAGGGTAAGACTATACAGGCAAGGACATCTAAGCATAAATAGGAGGAACTAAACACAAGAGGGCATCACCTGCTACCTGTCTGTACCTGAGGATCACCTGCCCTCTCCTGCAAAGGCCCCCCCAATAAGACTCACTGTTTTTGTAATCAGCCTTCACATAACAACAGCCAGCATTGTCCAGCGGCTTAAGCACTGGGTTAGCTGCTGCAAACAAGGATGAAGCCACTTATCTATATTCTTGTATGTCCCTATATGTTTCTTTCCTCTTTTTTTTAATTTTCGATTCTTCTTTTTCGTTCTGTTTTGTTTTCCTTTAACTTTTTATTATATATGGGGAAAATCTTACTGAAAAATAGTTAGCTCACTGGTCGGGGCCCTCTTGTCAATCACAGAAAGCAAGGGCCAACCAGGAAGAAAGCAACAGCTGCGTGTACAGTCACCCCTCCACATTTGCTAGGGTTAGGGACAGAAGGCCCTGTAAAAAATGGAAAAATTGCAAGTATCCAAATGTGTATGTCTGTGGGAAGCAGACTGAGGAATGGTGGGGGCGAACCAAGGGGGTGGGGGGGTGGGCATGGGGAGTCCCATATTTCCTCTCCTCTCATCTACCTCCTTCCTTGAGTGTGTGGGGGCATCAGGAGAGGGTTTGTGGTGCTGAGAAATCGGGCTGCAACCCATCCTTACTTGGCCAGGGGCTGGTGGAGGAGGATGGCAATGACCAGGAGCGGGTTTTTAAAGGGCTGTGCAGCCTGATTGGAGCTGCTGAGAGGGAAGGTTCCCCCGGAAAAGAAGTGCTTGAGATTGGGGGAGGGGTTGGAGAAACTCACAAATGACCAAATCCACAAAAGTCAAACCCGCATATGTGAAGGGCCAACTGTACTGCCGGTGGGCTCTACGCATCACACCAGGACCTCACCCTGTCAAGAACCTACTGCAAGATTGTTGGGGTCCATGGACTCCACGGCATCCAGGAATTTGAATTGCACTTGCTGGTACTCTCGGTGGTGCTCAAAGGCAAAGTGCTGCATTCCCCGCTTGGTCTCCAGCAGCACCATAGAAATACCTGGACAACAACAACAGGAGGGGAAAAAAAGAGCCCTGTTGAAACCAGAAGATGCTGACCATCCCTCCGTGTTTCTCAGAGAAATTTCTGTAGCCTTGACAAGCCATATCTTGGAAGCAAAGTTGATCTAGGTAGGTAAGCTCCTGCTCCCCGGAGCTGGCCAGTTCATCCCTAATTTATATGCCTCTCACTCTAAGCTTGAGATTCCTCACATCCCGAATGCCCTGGTTCCTATGGCTCTACCTCCTCCTTGCTTCCCCCAAAGAATCCAACCCTTTGAAAGTCTCAAAAGGAAGGTTATATAAGGGGAACACATTACACATTTCACTTGCATTTCTTACTCCTAGCACAAACTGCTCCTCCACTCATTATTTTTAAACCTAAATTAAAAGTCTTCTTTTCAAAAGGACCACTCACCTGTTTTGCTATGGCGTGGCCATGTGTTCTTGGGGACCGTCAACCACGTGCTGCAGGTGTACTGGCGCTGCCTCTGCCGCAGCCTGCGAAAGGAAAGAGAAATGGTGGCCTAAGCACAGGGGAGAAGGCAAAGGAGGACAAAGAACACTTCCAGGTTCTCTGAAGTACAGATGTCTTAAGGGTTGTGCTCATGTACCTTAGTACTGCCCTATATTCCAGCTGGATTTTTGAACCTTTGTCTAATCATTGCTTCATATTTGTAGGGATTAAGGACAAAGGACCCCCACGAAAGTGGAAAAACCACAGGTATCTACAGGATCTCCCAAACAGTATTTAACAAACAAACCAAAAGGGAAAGGGGAGTAGACCTGGTCTCCTCTTTGAGGTTTTTCAGTCTCTTGGAAAATCTGAAGCACCTTCCTGACCCATAAGGGAATGAAAAAAAAATCCTCTTTAGCAGATGTCTCTCTGGGATTTGCTGTCCTCTCTCAGCAAGCGTCACTATGATGCTGAAAAAACCCATCACCAAGGTGACACTGATGATGGGGTGGGCACAGCAGCGACTTTCTGAGTTGCCTCCACACCTCTTGACCCTTCCAGATGGCCTAGACACCCTTTCTCTGAACAGAAATCTGTGAACTAACTCTCTTTGAAGCTGGAGCTATAGTTAAAAAAAAAGCCACTTTCCCCAGCTGTGGAAGAAATAACATTTGAAATCAGAAAACTGATTTCACATTTTCACATTCACACATGAAACCTGTGAAAGACAGCTTCCCTGACACATCCAAGACTGTTGCAAATTTAGGATAAATAAATTTTGCATGTCAGGGCCGGAAAGAAGAGGCTAGTGTGGAATGATGTCTAAATTGTACACTGACTTTTTGAACCCAACCCTGTCCCATGACAATCTGTCATGCCCCCCTCCCGCTTGTTTGAACTTGTGTGGCACACCACTCTGTCTTCAGCTCTGCTTGGGAAATTCTGGCACCCTGCACACAGAAGACCTGCACAACCATGGTTCAAAATCACCAAAGTTTTCCTTTATAAAGATGAAACCACATCCAGGCCTCTCATATTTGCAGCCTGGTGAGAGGAGTACAAAGCATAAATTAAAAAAAAATTAGGCCATATTTCTGAGGAGACACCGATGCATTTGTGTTAAGAAGGTTCTCTTTCAGCACTAAATGACTTCCTAGCTCTCTGTAAATTCTCACTCCTTGCTCAAAGATGGTCTAGTTTTCACAATTCTTCTGCCTCAGTATTTCAGGGACTCAGCAAAAAACACAATTAAAATATTTGCTTTCACAACAAAAAACAACCAAAAAGCTTTGGTTTCCTACTTTGTCTTCATGTCTATGCTTGAACTCACTTGTGATCACCAAGAACTGCTCTGGCTCCAAAATATCTCTTCAGCTCAGTTTCTGGATTCAAGTTCCTGGAAAAGTTGTAATACAAGTCCATCTCATTACTTATTTATTAGCAATGTATTATTTACAAAAGTGCCAACATCACACTTAATGGACTGCAAAGAAGAAGACTAGGTCTTTGCTCTAAGGCACTTCCAGGGTGAAACAGGGGTGGGTAAAATGGGCCTTCCCAGATATTTCTGAACTTCATCTTCTAGCAGACCTATTAGCCAGGTGAGGCATGCTCATACCTACAGTCCAACAACACCTAGAGGCCACAGGATTTCCACTCCTGATCTAAAGTTAAACAACCAAGGAAGTGGGGAGGGGAGAGGGCAGTGGGGTAAACAGTGCACAAGCCTATATTTGAGCTCTTCATCTTAACAGTCCTGGCTGCTTCTCTACCCAGACTTTCTCTTTCTAGACCTTTTAATGTCTTTATTATCCTTCTCTTGTCAAGAACTGGTATCCAGAATTGGACACAGTATTACTCGGTGTGAGGCCTTGCCAAAGCAGAATAGAGTGGCACTACTACTTCCCTTGATCTGAACACTAAACTCCTATTGATGCAGTCTAGAACTGAGTAGTGTAATAGCACTGTAATGTCATGCCATAATTGCTTTATTATGGATTATATTTCTTAAAAAATAAAGAGAAACTAATCACAATACAGGAAAAAAGGGAACAAATAGGGTGGTGGGTATGGCATTGTTGGTATTGAGGAACTTCTAGTGTGGAAAAGACAACAGTGGAAGGGATGCTACTAAAGTGCAAACATGGTAAGGGTGTAAGACACAACATCAGCATTCAGCTATCTCCGTGGATACAGATGAAGAGGTTTTCAAACGAGATGACCCAAAAGAACTGACTAGTGTAATAAGCACCATCCTACCTGTGCTCTACATAAAGCAGAGGCCGACTGTCTGTGAACACTCTATTCTGGTTCTGGCACGATGGTCCGTTGGAATTCTCAATCCTCACCAGGATGCTCTCAATGTCTTCCACATCATCTTCATCTGCAGGGCACTGTGCCAAAATACAAAAACTAGCACCAAAGAGCTTCATCCATGTCATATTCAGTCCATACTAAGATTGCTCCCCAAATGGTAGAAAGCTAAATCTATACAAGGTTGAATGGCGCTCAGGACTGGGGCACTGCTCTGGCTTTTCTCTTTCCCACACGCCCGGCCCTTCCCTTTTTTCTAGGCAAACCCCAAAACCTGGAGCAAACTTACAGGAGTCTCACCCGACGCATTCTTCTTGTTCTTTCTTTTCTTCTTTTTCTTGCGTGACTTGTTATTTGGAAGAGGCTTTTAAAAAAATAAAAAATGAACAGCACTGGTGAGGCATATGGATAGAAGCATCTAGTCCAACGGACAGCATAAGCATTACCTAAGAGTGTGAACTCAGGCCAGGCAATCTGGCTTAAAAACAAATGTTACGATGTAAGAAGAACCCACACTGTTGGAAGGACTCCAGAGCTCTGTCTCCACCCTGTGGCACTAAAATGAAACAAGAAAAAGTGTTCTTCATCATGAATGGCACTTCCTTCCCTGAAAGGATTGACACAGCCTGGCCCATAAGGGAATCCATCTCAGAGTTTTATATTTCATTCCCCTGGAACTTGAGTAAAGAGCACCATTCCCTATCATTTACAGGAGTGGTTCCCACTGTTTTGGGTGCCTGTACGTTACTGGACTACAACTAGGATTCATCGACACTGCCCAGACAAGTTCAGCAACATCCGGGGCTCATGGTCCAAGCTATCTTTGACCAAATTAACATCCTCCAGACTTGTAGAAACATAATTTGGATAATTCGCAACTACCATGCTCAGATCTGGCTGTCTGGGAATGGTGGAAGTTTTAGGCCAACATATCTGGAGGACACTAGGTTGGAGAAAGCCAACCCAAGTGTCTACTTTATGTTATTCTATTGTTGTTCAGAGCTTTTGTCAGTCACCACTATCTTGAAAAAGTGTTTTTTTTTCTCTGATTGTCAGCTACCTTTGGAGCCTGTTGCCAGCCAGAAATGTGGGGCAAAAATACTTTAAGTTAAAAACCAACAACACAACAATGAAGATTTGTGTAGTGAGAAATCTTAATAAATTCATTTTTGGGCTCAGAGCAAAAGAAATTTTCAAAGCCTGATTGCAAAAGATAACAGATTTGTACTGCTATCCTAATCTTTCCCTCTTCCCCTCCAAAACTGGAGAAAAAATAAGTAATCTTTAGAATTACAAAAAGTATTGCACTAAAGCCATTAAAGAACATTAAAATATGGTCATTAGATCATTCCTTGGGTCTCACATTCTTCTACACATCTGTATCATGGTTGTTTTGGCACCTGGTTGCAACACTGCAGCACATCTAAGAATGCAAGTCCAGTTCCAAGGAATCTGAGCTATGGCTGTCCTTCTACTTCAGAATAGTCTACAAAAACCACACTCAGGTGTATAAAGAGGCCCTAGGAAGATCTCCCTCCCTTTTTAGGGACATCCTTGGGATATCCAGTAGGCTATCACACAGCTACGTTTCCTAACACAGAGTTTACCATTTGATCCAACTGCTCATTCTCTCCTCCTCCTCCCTTCTGCCTGTCATTCTCCAAACTTCCAGGTTCCACCTCTTGGTTCTCTCTGTCACCTTCGTCCTGCAGTCTGGAATCATCTTTCTCCTCTTTGGATGCTACATCGTCCTCTAGTTCTTCACTGGTTATCTGTGGAAGTTAAAGCATAGCCCAGTTCAGAACATAGGGCTCTCAACCTTCTGCTGACATAAAAGCAAAGACTGTATTAGATAAATAAGGCAGAGATCTGGATTCACTTATTTTTTTTTTAAGAAGCCCAGAGAAGGAAACACCACCACCTCTCTACATAATTGGTTCCATTGCTGAACCGCACTCACTTGTGAGAAAGTTCCTTCTAACATTCAGACAAAACCTTCCCTCGTGTAACTTCAAACCATCAGACCTGGCCCTCTCCTCTGGAGCAGCAGAGAACAGGCCTGCCCCCTCCTCTCTGGGAGAGCCCCTGAGGTATTTAAAGACGGCAATCATGTCACCCCCACCCCCGGCCGTCGGCTCCCTCAACCCGTTCGCTATGATAGCAAAGCTAACGGTAAAGGTAGCGCGTGCTTCTGAACACTAGATGCTGGGACAGGGAGGCCCTGCTGCCTTTAAGCCTCGAGCCACGGCAGCCTCGAACACCCGCTAACGCCGACCAGCGCCAGAATGCCAGCTGGGAGCTCCACGGGTGTGGCGGCACACCTGCGAAGGCACGGCGACCCAGGGCGCCTGGAGGGCAGCGGGCGGGGGGCGGCAGCGCGAGAGCGCCCCGCTGCCCGCGGTGGGAACCCCGTTCTCCCGCGGGCTCTCGGGCCGGCTCGGCGGGGCCACCCGGGCGTCCTCGGCAGCAGCCCCGGCGGTGCCTCCCTCTACGGAGGCAGCCCACCCGTCAAGGCCGGCAACGAGGGCCCGCCGGGCGCCGGGCGCCGATCCTCCCTGCCTCGTCCTGGCAAACCTACTCTCGCTCGGGGCCGCCCTCACCAGCTCGAAGAGGTTGGCGATCCTCCCCGCCGGCTCCTGCCGCGCCCCCCGCCGCCGCCGCCGCCGCCGGCTGCCGCCGCCGCTGGGCAGCGGCAGCCCCGCGCCCCCTTCCTCCTCGCCGCTGCCTCCTCCGTCGGCCCCCCCGGAGGCGGCGGCTCTTCTTCTGGCAGCGCCTGGCCCCGCGACTCCCCTCTCAGCCGCCTCAAGGCCCGCCGCGACATCACGCAGCCGTAGCAGCCCGAGCAAGAGAGAGCGACGGACCGGAAGCAGAGGAGAGGACCCGAGAGAAAACAGAGGAAGGGGCGCCTCCACGGCTCCTTCTTCCGCTTTCTGGGCTAGGCGCGTGCGCAGGAGGAGCCGTCTCCCTCGGTTTCCCTGAACGATTGGCGTCCCTTTCAAATTTCTCTGTTACAGAGAAGGGGAAAATAGAGTGGGTGTGCCTTGTGGAGGGAGGGGAAACTTCCTGATGCCTCTCCTTGAGGAACAAGGAAGATCCCTCCTCCTCCCCAATTTTTGCGTTATTTTTATTTTCAATGTTTTTTTCTCCATATTCGGTCGAAGGGCCCACACACCAGAGAAGGCTTTTTTGGGGGCCAGGTGGCGCAAGAGCCAACCTTGCAGGGCTCAGAGGAGGAGGAGAGCGTGGGGGGGATTCCTGGGCGACCCCTCCAGGGCCGAGGGGGGAGGAGGAGCGGGAGCGGCCCGGGAGACCACCTTCGGGGCCCCCGACACTCCATCGGCGCTCCGTACAAAATGGCAGGGGACTGTCCTCTTCCTGGAACCGGGGGCGGGGGCGGGGGCGGGGCGGGAGGGGAGAGCGGGCAGGACTTCTGCAGCTCCGCTGCCCCGGTAACGCCTAGAGCGGCCGGCTCGGAGTTAGTTGGAATCGCGCTTCCTGTAGTTCGAAGGCGCTGCTCCGCGTCCTCGCTTCCATCCTCGATACGACACCCCTTTTGAACAACTGAAAGCGTGGCTCCCGCGTGCCCCCTTCTCTTCGCTGCCTCTTCCCCGGGTGAAACATACTGGCGTCTCCTTTGGAAACTTACAAGTCCTGAAAGACGGCTATTCAGCCGGAGTAATTTAATCCTCTCATCAGACAGCACCGCTCCGAGAGCTTTCCTCCGCTGTGGGCCGGCCTCCTTTCGGCCGTGGGCACCCACCGGGCGAGCCACGGGCGGCCCTCCCGCCCGCCCGCCCGCTTAAAAACCCCCGCCAGGCCCCGCCACACTCCCCGGAGGCCGCAGCGGGTCCCGCTGGCAGATTTCTCGCCCGAAAGGAATCGTTTTCCCACTCCTTGGCGGTTTTATTCCTCTAAAGGTCTCCCTCTCATTTCTGGGCGTTTGTCGCCCAGGCCAGCGGCTCTCCCGAGGCTGCTTCGCGGTGCGACCGTCCTCTGAATGTATTCCTATCCCACAACCGTTTATTTGTCCAGAAGAAGTCACTGTTGTCCTTTCAGAATTTAAAATTACTGGACTAGTGATTGGTGAAATAGGGCTGCTCTGCTACCACACGAGTGGCCGCTGGTTGGACCTCTTCTGCCTGTCCAGAGTTATTTATTAATCCAAGAGGTGACATGCAGGAGCTTGTTTCAGACCCCAAGAAAACTATCTGAGCAATGCTGTCTTCTGAAAGAAGGAGAACTGTGTTACTTCAGAGAGAATTAAATTATTCTTCACAAATATTATTTCAGGACAGTTGAATCCTAAAGGAGACAACAGTGCCATCTGCTGCAGAATAAAATTATTCTGTCCAGAACTTGTGGAAATGCAAAGAAACAAGCCCAGCAGTGCTTCTTCTTCTTCTTCTGTGCTTTTAGAAACTATTGAACTTTAAAGCAAAGTGCCGTGAATGTGGAATGGAAATCCTTGCTTTTGAAACTTTTAAAACCTCATTTTTGTTTCAAATGATCCTAAGCGGCTTGGGTCGCATACTAACAGAAAAGAGTAACACCAATTAAACCAACGAAGGAAAAACAAGGGTAGAAATTGTGCCTGGTCTTCCTCCTTCCCTCTCTCGCCTCCCAGAACAAGCTTTCAGGCCGCTCAAAGACAGGCCGCCTTTTGGGGGCCCAGAGGAAATCTCGGGACGCGCCTGCTCAGGGGAAGGCCCACGGCGTATCAGGATTCACAACAAGCAAGAGGGGGCGGAGGAAGGGCCAGAAAGCAGTCGGCATGTTAAAGTCCAGTCATGCGGACGTGACTCTTACATTTTTAGTGAAGGTACAAGTTTAAAAGGATTAAGGAAGCATTTCCAGGCGCAAGGGAACAGTTTCTAGAAGATGTTTAACACAGAACGTTTTAGAAAAATGCACGTGCAAGAACTCTCTATGCTGTTGCAATCAGGAAGGAAGGTCTTTCTGGAGATGTTCTTTGCAGCCGACACCACTGACGCAGCTCCGAAGACGCGAAGACGCTTCTTCCCTCAGAACTCCTCTGCCTACTGTGGAATAAGCAGAGGAAAGTCTGAATTAAAATCGTGAAACCGATTTATAATGTAGCAAGTTTGCAGTATTTCTCCAAAAATGAGCAGGTGTCTGACTCAGTCCACCTGAGCAAGTGAGCGAGGAAGAAGTGGAGAGGGCGTGGAGAGAGGGGGAAGCGAGGCTCCCTGGAGGAGCTCCAAGAAAAGCAGACTGGACAGAGGGGTGCTCCACGCCCCCCAGGACTGACAGAAAGCGTCACCTGCCACAAGTCTTCCTGCAAGATCTACTGGGGAGGGGGTCTTTTGGCCTCACAACCATCTCAGGCACATCTGGGGAGCACACAGGAGACGGGGCCTTATCCGTGGCTGCTCCCAAACTGGGGAACTTGACTTTGTTCCCCCCCGCCCCCCTGTCTTTCTGCAGCAGCAGCAGAAGGCCTTGCTATTCTTATAGCCCACAAAACTTTTCATCTGCATCTGATCACATGCATAGACGCATGTTGTAGTTCGCTAACTTTTGCATTAACAGTTTCTTAATTGCACAATCTTTTAACTTGAAACCACCTTGAATTGTTTGCTGGGAGGAAGGCAGAATAAAAATAAAACAAAATATTTAGCCATTGGTTTGTACTAGCCTCTCCAGACCTTGAGAGACAAGGCACATGGGAGGAGGCTGCCACACAAACTACCCTCCATGATTTCTCCAACCCTGCATTTGTGGAACACAGTCTTCATGGGATTGCAAACAGTCTTCCACGGTGGAAGAACTGGACTGGAACTTTAATTTTAAAAAGTGCTGATAAGAATGTGAAAGGGTGAGCGGGAGTTAACCATTTTCCATCCTGCTTTTCCAGCACCAAAACCTATACCTGAATATGGCTGAAGCAACGCTCCCGACGCAGGAAGAACCCCTCGGAGCTCCGGGCACCTCCAGGCAAAAGGTCCACTCTCAGAAGACAGAGATGTCGGCAGACGCCTCTCCGGCATTGCGGGCACAGAAAGAGAGAGGGGGAGAGAGAAGAGAGGGTCAGGAAGGCGGACGCCCTCCCTCACTGCACAGAAGCACCGCTCCCCCCTGCATTCTCACAATGCCTTCTTCACAGCCTCAGGAATCCAGAACGGGCTCCCCGGCGCTGCACTCCTGGCAACACCCTACTTCCCCCATTTTTTCCTAAACGCTTCTTCCGGATTTGAACAGTACAATAAAAGAAATATTTAAAAAAAAGAAAAAGAAAAGATGAAAGAAGAACAGGAAAAGATCCCCCCGTTTGATCTTCTCAGTACTGCTTGTATAGATAAAGATGCCAATATTGAATCAATCTTAAATCATTTTCCTAACACAGTCCCTTTCCTTCCATGTTGAGCTATTATTGATCATCAAAACCCAATATCAACAACTTCATTTTCTCCAGCCCCATAAGTAAAAAAATAGTCCCTACTCCTTAATAAATTAATGCACAGAAAACTCTATGTGTGGCTTGAAGTCGTTTTAAATCCTAGCTACAGGAGGGCCGTACCACAAGAATGTGGAAACCTTTATTAATGCAGACAGATCTCTGGAGGAGCCTTGAAGCCTTTCTAAAGGCTTCCTCTATGGAGGCCAGACCCCAACAATCTCATCCCCTGAACTACTGCACACTGGTATCTATAGCAGACATGAAGTTTTTAAAATCCTAGTTAAAGGAGGGTCTATACTCCAACGGAATATCCTGAATTGAGGCAGAGAGATCTCAATGGGAGCGTTGAAGCCCTTTTAAAGCCTTCCTAAAGGAGGGCGGTACCTGAACAAGTTGAAAACCTAAATTAATGCGCAGAGATCTCTAGACTAGGCTTGAAGCCTTCTGAAACCCCTCCTTAACGGGGCGGGAGGGGCATACCTCAACAATATTGCAACCTCATTTAAAGGAAAGAGATCTCTAAAGGAAGCTTGAACTCTTAAAACCATTGCTACATACAGGCCGTAACCCAAAATCTTATTCCCTGTATTAATGCAGAGATATTTACAGGTGGCGTGACACCTTTTAAAATCCTTCCAAAAGACGGCACGTACTCCGACAATATTAAATGAGGAATTAATGCAGAGAAATCTCTTTAGAGCAGCCTTGAAGCCTTCTTAAAGCCTAGCTAAAGGTGGGCCGTACCCGAACAATTTGATAACCTGATTTAATAGAGTGTTCTCAAGACATGGTTTGAAGCTTTCTTAAATCCTTCCTTGAGGGGGTACACTCCAAGAATATATTAATCTAATTTAATGCAGAGATCAATAAAGAAGGCATGAAGCCTTTTTAAATCCTTCCTTAATAGGAAGCAGAGCCCGAAAATATTATAACATGATTTAATGTAGAGATCTCTATAGAAGGCATGAAGCCTTTTCAAATCCTTCCTCAATGGGGGGGAACATCCCAACAATATTATAACCTGAATTAACGAAGAGATCTCTACAGAAGGCTTGAAGGCTTTCTAATCTCACGTAAAGAGGGCCGTACCCCAACCATTTTACAACCTGAATTAATGAAGACATCTGTACAGGAGGCTTGAAGCCTTCTGAAATCCTACCTAGGGAGGGCTGTATCCCAACAATTGTATAACCTGAATTAATGGAGAGAGATCTCGAGACAAAGCCTGAAGCCTTCTTAAAAACTAAAGCAGGGCTGTACACAAGAAATTTTATAACCTACATTAATACAGAGCTCTCTAGACAAGGCTTGAAGGCTTCTGAAATCCTTGCTTGAGGGGGGTATACCCAAAGAATATTTTGCCATAATTTAATGCAAAGATCTCTAAAGAAGGCATGAAGCCTTTGAAATCCTTCCTCAATGGGGGGGCACAGCTCAACAATATTATAACATGATTTAATGCAGAGATCTGTAAAGAAGGCATGAAGCCTTTTAAAATCCTTCCTCAATGGGGGGGGCACAGCTCAACAATATAATAACATGATTTAATGCAGAGATCTCCAAAGGAGGCCTGAAGCCTTTTTGGTCCTTCCTAAAGAGGGATGTATTCCAACAGTTTTACTACCTGAATGATACGGAGAGATCTCTATAGGAGGCCTGAAGCCTTTTTGGTCCTACCTAAAGAGGGATGTACTCCAACAATTTTAAAACCTGAGTGATACAGAGAGATCTCTATAGCAGGATTGAAGCCTTCCTAAATACTTCCTAAAGAGGGCAAGTACCCCGACAATGTTAAAGGTGAATGAATGCAGAGAGATCTCTAGACAAGGCTTGTAGCCTTCTGAAATCCTTCCTTGAGAGGGGTATACTCAAAGAATATTTTAATATAATTTAATGCAGAGATCTCTAAAGAAGGCATGAAGCCTTTCTAAATCCTTCCTCAATGGGGGGGGGGACAGCTCAACAATATTATCACATGATTTAATGCATGTTAAATTCTCTGTTGAAGGCGTGAAGCCTTTTAAAATCCTTCCTTTATACGGACAGACCCTCAAGATATTGTAACGTGATTTAATGCAGAGATCTCTACTGAAGGTGTGAAGCCTTTTCAAATCCACTCTGAATAGGGGGCACACCCCCAAATATTAGAACAAGATTTAAGGCAGAGATCTCCAAAAGAGGCTTGAAGCCTTTTTGGTCCTACCTAGAGGGATGTACCCCAACAATTTTAAAATCTGAATGATGCGGAGAGATCTCTATAGGAGGCCTGAAGCCTTTTTGGTCCTACCGAAAGAGGCATGTATTCCAACAGTTTTCCAACCTGAATGATACGGAGAGATCTCTATAGGAGGCCTGAAGCCTTTTTGGTCCTACCTAAAGAGGATTGTATTCCAACAATTTTAAAACCTGTATGATATGGAGAGATCTCTATAGGAGGCCTGAAGCCTTCTTAAATCCTTCCTAAAGAGGGCAAGTACCCCGACAATGTTAAAGGCTGAAATGCTGCAGAGAGATCTCAAGACAAGGCTTGAAGCCTTCTGAAATCGTTCCTAAAGGAGAGGGATCGCCGAGCAATGTTTTAACCTCAATTGATGAATGGATCTCTACAAGAGGCTTAAATCCTTCTAAAATCCGACCTAAGGATGGCTGTAACTCAACAATTTTATGAGCTGAATTACTGGAGAGAGATCTCTAGACAAGGCTTGAAGCCTTCTGAAATCCTACCTAAAGAGGCCGTACCCAACCATTTTACAACCTGAATTAACGAAGAGAGATCACTAGACGAGGCAAGAAGCCTTCTTAAATCTAATGGAAGGCTGTACCACAACATTTTTATTATTTAAATTAATGCAGAGCTCTCTAGACAAGGCTTGAAGCCTTCTTAAATCCTTTCTTGAGGGGGGTATACCCAAGGAATATTTTAACATAATTTAATGCAGAGATCTATAAAGAAGGCGTGAAGCCTTTTCAAATCCTTCCTTTATACAGACAGACCCTCAAGATATTGTAACATGATTTAACGCAGAGATCTCTATTGAAGGCGTGAAGCCTTTCAAAATCCTCTCTGAATAGGGGGCATAACCCCAAAATATTAGAACAAGATTTAAGGCAGAGATCTCCAAAGGAGGCTTGAAGCCTTTTTGGTCCTTACCTAAAGAGGGATGTACCCCAACAATTTTAAAACCTGAATGATGCGGAGAGATCTCTACAGGAAGCTTGAAGCCTTTTTGGTCCTACCTAAAGAGGGATGTACCCCAACAATTTTAAAACCTGAATGATGCGGAGAGATCTCTACAGGAAGCTTGAAGCCTTTTTGGTCCTTACCTAAAGAGGGATGTACCCAACAATTTTAAAACCTGAATGATGCGGAGAGATCTCTACAGGAAGCTTGAAGCCTTTTTGGTCCTTACCTAAAGAGGGATGTACCCCAACAATTTTAAAACCTGAATGATGCGGAGAGATCTCTACAGGAAGCTTGAAGCCTTTTTGGTCCTACCTAAAGAGGGATGTACCCCAACAATTTTAAAACCTGAATGATGCGGAGAGATCTCTACAGGAAGCTTGAAGCCTTCCTAAATCTTCCTAAAGAGGGCAAGTACCCCGACAATCTTAAAAGCTCAATTAATGCAGAGAGATCTCTAGAGCAAGGCTTGAAGCCTTCTGAAATCCTTCCTACAGAGGGCACGTACCCTGACAATATCAAACGCTGAATTGCTGCAGAGAGATCTCTAGACAAGGCTTGAAGCCTTCTGACATCCTTGCTTGAGGGGGGTATACCCAAAGAATATTTGAACATAATTTAATGCAGAGATCTATAAAGAAGGCATGAAGCCTTTCTAAATCCTTCCTCAATGGGGGGGGGCACAGCTCAACAATATTATAACATGATTTAATGCAGAGATCTCCAAGGGAGGCTTGAAGCCTTTTTGCTCCTACCTAAAGAGGGATGTACTCCAACAGTTTTACAACCTGAATGATACGGAGAGATCTCTATAGGAGGCCTGAAGCCTTCTTAAATTCTTCCTAAGGAGGGCAAGTACCCCGACAATATTAAAGGCTGCATTAATGCAGAGAGATCTCTAGACAAGGCTTGAAGCCCTCTGAAATCCTACCTAAAAGAGTGGGATACCCCAACAATTTTTTAACCTGAATTAATGAAGACATCTCTACAGGAGGCTTGAAGCCTTCTGAAATCCTGCCTTCAGGGGGGTATACCCAAAGGATTATTTGACATAATTTAATGCAGAGATCTCTGTAGAAGGCATGAAGCCTTTTTAAATCCTTCCTTAACAGGGGCATACCCCCAAGATATTACACGATAATTTAATGAAGACATGTCCGAAGGAGGCTTGAACCCTTTTTAATCCTACCTAAAGAGAGCCGTACCCAAACAATTTTACAAGCTGAAATTAATACGGAGTGATCTCCAAAGGAGGCTTGAAGCCTTCTGAAATCCTTCCTACAGAGGGCATGTACCCTGACAATATTAAACGCGGAATTCCTGCAGAGAGATCTCTAGACAAGGCTTGAAGCCTTCTAAAATCCTATGTAAAGGAGGGGATATCCCAACAATTTTAAAACCTGAATTAATAAAGACATCTGTACAGGAGGCTTGAAGCCTTTATAATCTCACCCTAAAGAGGGCCGTACCCAACAATTTTACGACCTGATTTAATACGGAGAGATCTCGAAAGGAGGCTTGAAGCCTTCTGAAATACTACATAAAGGAGGGCTACACCCTAAGAATTGTATAAACTCAATTAATGAGAGCTCTTAGAAAAGGCATGAAGCCTTCTTCCATCCTTCCCTGTGGGGACGGGGACGGGCGTATCCAAAAAATATATTAACATAATTTAATGCAGAGATCTCTAAAGAAGGCATGAAGCCTTTTTAAATCCTTCCTCAATGGAGGGGGGGGCACAGCTCAACAATATTATAACATGATTTAATGTAGAGATCTCCAAAGGAGGCTTGAAGCCTTTTTGGTCCTACCTAAAGAGGGATGTACTCCAACAATTTTAAAACCTGAGTGATACGGAGAGATCTCTATAGCAGGATTGAAGCCTTCCTAAATACTTGCTAAAGAGGGCAAGTACCCCGACAATGTTAAAGGTGAATTAATGCAGAGAGATCTCTAGACAAGGCTTGAAGCCTTCTGAAATCCTTCCTTGAGGGGCGTATATCCAAAGAATATTTTAACATAATTTAATGCAGAGATCTCTAAAGAAGGCATGAAGCCTTTTTAAATCCTTCCTCAATGGGGGGACAGCTCAACAATATTATAACATGATTTAATGCAGAGATCTCTATTGAAGGCGTGAAGCCTTTTAAAATCCTTCCTTTATACGGACAGACCCTCAAGATATTGTAACATGATTTAATGCAGAGATCTCTATTGAAGGCGTGAAGCCTTTTTAAATCCTTCCTTTGTAGGGAAAGACCCCCAAAATATTGTAACATGATTTAATGCAGAGATCTCTACTGAAGGCGTGAAGCCTTTTCAAATCCTCTCTGAATAGGGGGCATACCCCAAATATTAGAACAAGACTTAAGGCAGAGATCTCCAAAGGAGGCTTGAAGCCTTTTGGTCCTACCTAAAGAGGGATGTACTCCAACAATTTTAAAACTTGAATGATACGGAGAGATCTCTATAGGAGGCTTGAAGCCTTCCTAAATACTTCCTAAAGAGGGAGAGTACCCACAATTTAAAAGCTCAGTTAATGCAGAGAGATCTCTAGACAAGGCTTGAAGCCTTCTGAAATCCTTCCTTGAGGGGCGTATATCCAAAGAATATTTTAACATAATTTAATGCAGAGATCTCTATAGAAGGCATGAAGACTTTTTAAATCCTTCCTTAATAGGGGGCAGAGCCTGAAAATATTATAACATGATTTATTGCAGAAATCTCTATAGAAGGCGTGAAGCCTTTTTAAATACTTCCTCAATGGGGGGGGGCACAGCGCAACAATATTATAACATGATTTAATGCAGAGATCTCCAAAGGACGCTTGAAGCCTTTTTGGTGCTACCTAAAGAGGGATGTATTCCAACCATTTTACAACCTGAATGATACGGAGAGATCTCTATAGGAGGCCTGAAGCCTTCTTAAATCCTTCCTAAGGAGGGCAAGTACCCCGACAATGTTAAACGCTGAATTAATGCAGAGAGATCTCTAGACAAGGCTTGAAGCCTTCTGAAATCCTTCCTAAAGGAGGGGATACCCCAACAATTTTTTAACCTGAATTAATGATGACATCCCTACAGGAGGCTTGAAGCCTTCTGAAATCCTTCTTTGAGGGGGTATACCCAAGGAATATTTTAACATGATTTAATGCAGAGAGATCTCTAGACAAGGCTTGAAGCCTTCTGAAATCCCTCCTAAAGAAGGCCGTATCCCAACCATTTTACAACCTGAATTAACGAAGAGAGATGACTAGACGAGGCTTGAAGCCTTCTAAAACTAATGGAGGGCTGTACCCCAACATTTTTATTATTTAAATTAATGCAGAGCTCTCTAGACAAGGCTTGAAGCCTTCTTAAATCCTTTCTTGAGGGGGGTATACCCAAAGAATATTTTAACATAATTTAATGCAGAGATCTATAAAGAAGGCGTGAAGCCTTTTCAAATCCTTCCTTTATACGGACAGACCCTCAAGATATTGTAATATTATTTAATGCAGAGATCTCTATTGAAGGCGTGAAGCCTTTTAAAATCCTCTCTGAATAGGGGCATATCCCTTATCTCTAGACAAGGCTTGAAACTTTCTGAAATCCTTCCTAAAGGAGGGGGATACCCGAACAATTTTTTAACCTCAATTAATGAATGGATCTCTACAGGAGGCTTAAAGCCTTCTAAAATCCTACCTAAGGAGGGCTGTAACTCAACAATTTTAAGAGCTGAATTACTGGAGAGAGATCACTAGACAAGGTGTGAAGCCTTCTGAAATCCCTCCTAAAGAGGGCCGTACCCCAACCATTTTACAACCTAAATTAACGAAGAGAGATGACTAGACGAGGCTTGAAGCCTTCTTAAAACTAATGGAGGGCTGTACCCCAACATTTTTATTATTTTAATTAATGCAGAGCTCTCTAGACAAGGCTTGAAGCCTTCTTAAATCCTTTCTTGAAGGGGGTATACCGAAAGAATATTTTAACATAATTTAATACGGAGATTTATAAAGAAGGCGTGAAGCCTTTTAATATCCTTCCTTTATACGGACAGACCCTCAAGATATTGTAACATGATTTAATGCAGAGATCTCTATTGAAGGCCTGAAGCCTTTTAAAATCTCACCCTAAAGAGGGCCGTACCCCAACAATTTTACGACTTGATTTAATACAGAGAGATCTCGAAAGGAGGCTTGAAGCCTTCTGAAATACTACATAAAGGAGGGCTACACCCTAAGAATTGTATGAACTCAATTAATGCAGAGCTCTCTAGAGAAGGCATGAAGCCTTCTTAGAACCTTCCTTAATAGGGGCAGAGCCCGAAAATATTATAACATGATGTACTGCAGAAATCTCTATAGAAGGCGTGAAGCCTTTTTAAACCCTTCCTCAATGGGTGGGGGGCACAGCTCAACAATATTATAACATGATTTAATGCAGAGATCTCCAAAGGAGGCTTGAAGCCTTTTTGGTCCTACCTAAAGAGGGATGTATTCAAACAATTTTACAACTTGAATGATACGGAGAGATCTCTATAGGAGGCCTGAAGCCTTCTTAAATCCTTCCTAAGGAGGGCAAGTACCCCGACAATGTTAAAGGCTGAATTAATGCAGAGAGATCTCTAGACAAGGCTTGAAGCCTTCTGAAATCCTACCTAAAAGAGTGGGATATCCCAACAATTTTTTAACCTGAATTAATGAAGACATCTCTCCAGGACGCTTAAAGACTTCTGAAATCCTACCTTCGGAGGGCTGTACCCCAACAATTTTATAAGCTGAATTAATGGAGAGAGATCTCTAGAGAAGGCTTGAAGCCTTCTTAAAAACTAAAGGAGGTCTGTACCCCAGCAATTTTATAACCTGAATTAATGCAGAGCTCTCTAAACAAGGCTTTAAGCCTTCTTCAGTCTTCCTAAAAGAGGGGAGTATGCTCAAAGAATATTTTAACATAATGTAATGCAGGGATCTATACAGAAGGCATGAAGCTGTTTTAAATCCTTCTTGAATAGGGGGCATACCCCCAAAATATTGTAACGTGATTTAATGCAGAGATCTCTATTGAAGGCGTGAAGCCTTTTAAAATCCTTTTTTAATAGGGGGCATACCCCCAAAATATTATAACATGATTTAAGGCAGAGGTCTCCAAAGGACGCTTCAAGCCTTCTTAAATCCTTCCTAAAGAGGGCTCGTACCCCAACAATGTTAAAAGCTGAATTAATGCAAAGAGATCTCTAGACAAGGCTTGAAGCCTTCTGAAATCCTACATAAAGGAGGGCTGTACCCCTAGAATTTTATAACCTCAATCAATGCAGAGCTCTCTAGAGAAGGCGTGAAGCCTTCTTAAATCCTTCCCTAAGGGGACGGGAGTACCCAAAAACATTTTAACATATTTTAATGCAGAGATCTCTATAGAAGGCATGAATCCTTTTTAAATCCTTCCTTAATAGGGAGCAGAGCCCAATAATATTATAACATGATTTATTGCAGAAATATCTATAGAAGCTGTGAAGCCTTCTAAAATCCTATCCAAAAGAGGGGGATAACCCAACAATTTTTAATCCTGAATTAATGAAGAGATCTCTACAGGAGGCTTGAAGCCTTTCTAATCCTACCTAAAGATGGCTGTACCCCAACAATTTTACAACTTGAATTAATATGGAGAGATCTCTATAGGAGGCTTGAAGCCTTCTTAAATCCTTCCTAAAGAGGGGACGTAATCTGAAAATGTTAAAAGCTGAATTAGTGCAGAGAGATCTCTAGACAAGGCCTGAAGCCTTTAAAAATCCTATCTAAAAGAGCGAGATACCCCAGCAATTTTTTGACCTCAATTAATGAGGACGTCTCTACAGGAGGCTTGAAGCCTTTTGACATCCTACCAAATGAGGGCCGTATCCCAACAATATAACAAGATGAATTAATGTAGATAGATCTCTATACTAGGCTTCAAGCCTTTTTAAATCCTAGGTAAGGGAATGGCCGGGCGCCTGGGGTCTGCGAGATGACGTAGTCCTCCTCCAGAACTTGTTGTAGCTCCTTGATGCCTCTTTAGTCTGGACCTAGCTCGTCCCTGTAGATGGCAATCAGTGCCCTTCTCTCACTTCCACTAGAAATCCTATAACAATCACAATCGCACCAACCTCAGCCTTGAAGAACCCACACAAGCAATCCACATGCACACTTTTTGATGTTTTTTTAATTAAGATTTTAATTATGATGTATTGGTATTTTAATGCTTTTGTTTTTAGTGTATTTTAGTGTATTTTAATCATGTATTTTAACCTCTGTTGTACCACACCTCAATCCTTGAGGAGAGGCAAGTTTGCAAATTTTATTTATTTATTTATTTATTTATTTATTTATTTATTATCGTCATCATCATGATTATCATGATTATCATTTTTATTTTGTTGGTTTTTCTTTTCTTGTTAATATTAACAGTATTAAACCACTTCACACTCTTCACACCACAACAAGCACAGGCAAGAGATTTCTAAATACAACTTAATATTATAACTCTCCACAGACACTCAAATCACAACACTCATGCAAGGCTGCGACTCACCACAAACAATTCCCCATCACACAGAACAAGAACAAAATCACACAACACCAATGACTGCCACCTGCAGATCTCAGCTGAGATCAGACTAACATGGCATCAAGGAGCTCCAACTGGTTCTGGTGGAGTATCCTGTCATCTCGCAGAGTCTGAATCAATGGAGAAGCTTTGAGTAGGTGCTGCAGAAAAAGCCTGCATGGTACAAAGGCTTATCCTTAATAAGCAACCCAAATAAAGAGCTGCCTCTTTCCTTCCTGGTTTTAGGACAGATTAACCACTGGTAATGGGGCCCCTTCTCAAGGAATTGAGCCAGGGCCATTTTAAAAGCACACAAACTGGCAACCATCACTAAATCCTGTGGTAGGGAGATCTAGTGTCTTACTTTTATCTCCCCCCCTTTAGTTTCAGGGCACCACCTAAGATGGTTCAAGGATTAACCTGTCAATCCTTCCTCCTCTTCTTCCTAAGGTCAAAAGACCCAGACATTGCAATCTGCCCTCACAGGCCAGTTGCTGCAGTCCTTCAGTCATTTTGGTGGCCCTTTCCTCCAACTTCTCCTTCTCTCCAACATCCTTTTTAAATACAGGGAGCTCTATACTGTATTCCAGATGAGACCACGCTATAGGTCTATGCAAAGCCAGAAGGACTTTGGAGTTTTATTTCTGGCCCCTTTTCCAATTATGGCCAACTCAGAAACACAGCCCATTTCCCAGAGGTCCCAGCCATAAGCCTCACACTCCTTGGCCAGTTGTCCTCAGCTCACAACCCATGCTTATATATGGGAACTTTATAAATGTTTTGTCCTGATATCGTCCGTTTACAAATTCATCCCTTGAATTTCCCTTTTAAAGCCCATTTCACCCCCACCCCACCCCCATTTGAAGCATTTTAGCCCTCCATCTTTCTTTCTTTACATTACATTCCTTTGCATTACATTACATCACAACACATTACATTTCTTTACATTACATTATTTATTGTCCTCAGAAAACATGACTACCTGAATCCCACCCACCCCCCACTTCAGGATTTTAAATCAAAAAATTCTTTCATCCCAACCTTGGTAGGTATATACATTTTGCATTGACTTCTGAGACTCTTTTGCCTACAAGCCTGTAGCTTCTCCAACATATCTCCACAGCTTTGCCTCTTAAATTAATGGCTCTTAAATTTAAACAGTGAAACAGTTCCCCTGGGACAATGTTATTACTTTGAGGGAACTGAGTTTGATCTCTTTAACGCCTCAATAATACTAACAGCACAGCTGCTGGGGAAACTTCTATCCTATTGTTCCGTTCTTGTGGGGCTTCGGTCCCCAGCCGCAAGCTGCATGGCCTCAGGACCAGGGGAGACCTTGAAGGCCCCTAATGCTAGGCTGGGGGAGAGGGCTGAGACCCCATAAAGGGATCAGGGAGAACTGGATTACCAAAACTCCCATGTAGCTGAGGCCCCTCAAGAATTACCGTATATTTTTAAAACATATTAAATGATAACAAGACATACTATTTGTACCTGAGACTCCCGGGAATAAGGATGTCATGTCTCTATCCCACAGAAAGTAACTTGGGAGAAAGCTAAACTCAGCCCATGAAGGGTCTCCTATGGACTCATCCTGAGACCACTCAGGAATTAAGTTTTTAAAACATATCAAATGATAATAAGGTATAATATTGAGAATTACTGGAAGATAAACTGACCCATGAAGGGCCTCCCTGCTTTACAGACCATTTCCAGTTAAGTAGGACGGAAGGATAATGGCTGGGAAAAGGGTTTGCCCCTTCTGGACCCTACAACACCTGTCCTGCTCCCAGTGGCTCCAGCAAACATCTATCCCGTTAACTGGTTTTGCTGGGCCAAAGGAGGTTTTACGTCCTGGGAGCCTGCAGCAGCCATTCTTATTCTGAGCGCTATAGAAAATCCAGGTCAAAAACTTGTAGCACTGTAACTCTTTTAAAAACAGATGCTTTTACTATACTACTACATTTTTTACTTTGCACATTCTCCAGAGCTAGTTTCTTACAATATTTTAGGTTTCTGGGGTTGGGTTGCTGAGATCCCAGTCACAGACAATCAAATTAAAAGGGATCTCAAGGGTCATCTAGCCCAACCCCGACAAGGCAGAAGTCCACATCGAAACACCCGTGAAGGGTGGCCAAGAACTTCTCTTGATTTTAAGAGCCATTAATTTAGGAGCCAACAATTAATTTAAGAGTCTCCTACATGCCCCCCCTTTATTTTCACATTTTTTTTTGTCTTACTCATCCTTGTAGTAGTTCCTGTATGGCTTTGCCGTTGCTTCTACAGCAGTCAGTCTTACCTGCCTCACCTGGAACACTATTGCCACTGTTACTCTTAGTGTACCTGCTGTTTTGTAAAAATGCAGCTAAAAATCAAAACTCATGACATCCCACCTCCTGAAATAAAATTGAGCCTCTCCCCTTTCAAAAACAGTTCCCTACTCAACTAAAATGTGGGAGGAAAAGAAAAATATTTAAAGTCACTCAAAGCAATGAAAAAACATGGCTAAAGGAAAGAAACAGGGTTAAAGACAAGTATGAAAGCCATTGACAAAAGCAAAACAAAAGCCTTCACTGCACTAGTGTGAGATGAGGAGTGCCTGATATGTGAGAATGCTAATAAAACATGGGGCATGGCCCATCTGGATTACCTGCTGCACTCCAACTACATTTCTAAACTCGAAGAGAGCTCTTGAGTGGGGGCCTCCTGGCCAGTTATCAGTCTACACCCCACTGAGCCACAGAATGGCCGAGTGCAGGCCTCTCGCTCTCTCAGCCTGACCTAAGGCTAAATAGGGTTTCTGTAAGGACAAAATGGAGGGCAAGGGAGCTGCACACAATGCACTGAACTTATGGGAAGTGGGCAGGACACCTGTTGATGGGGAGGCAAAGAAATGGAATAGCAAACAGTACAGAGCCTGAATGAAACCTCAAAACTACCTGAGGAATCAAGACTGCCTCTCCCAAGCTTCTAGAACTTTCAAAACATTGGGAGATTGAGTGTAACTTGGATGGCCAAAACAGTTTCTATCTAAGGACCATGGTGACAAGGATTTAGAAGCTTTTCTGAAAGACGAGGCTTCCTGAGACAGGAGGAAAGCTCTCCAGCTTAAATCTCAGGGAATGTTAAGAATAGGGCATGTGAAGAACTATCCCCGTCATGAACAAAGTGCTCCTCTGCCCACCATCAGGACCCTGGCAGGACATGAAGGACAACCCTACAATTGGCCAGTGCTACATCCCCCCATCCAAAGAGTTCCTGTGCAGAGATCTGGAGGTCTGTTTGGTTTTGCCAATGGGTTTAGAAGAGGCTTGCCTTCCAAACTCTGTCTTATGCAAATGAAAAGGGAGCCAATCTATTAATTAGCCTATAAATTAAGGGGGCTTGTGCTGTATATCCCATCTACACCATGTTACAGGCAATTGAGGAGGGGGACAGTAGGTCTCCTGAGCCTTTACTGCTAGTATCTAGCTCAAAATCCCCCAGCCATGTCTACAAATGGAATTGGGAGGCAGTATTACAGGTTTCAAAATGTCTCAGGAACCCACCCCCCCAGGCCCTGTAGGGAGCTCACCTGAGACAGGGAGCCATGCCTGAGGGAATAACAGCTCCCTTCCTCTGATTACAGAGGGGAGCAACTTCTCAAGATTCTGTCCTTCCTCTGGAAACTAATGGGGTTCAAATGCCAAATGTTACACTACTCTCAGGTTCACCACTGAAGCCTTGAGACTTATTACAAGTCAGTGGTCTTGAACCCACCCTGGAACCAGGAGTAAACGCAGCACCCCAGGAAACCTTCATTTCTCTTCATACCTCTGTTCATGGATTTCAATTAGAGAATGTCCCCCAATTCAGCTGTTTCATTTTCCCATCTCCCTCTCCCATTTTGTTCCTCTACAACATGTAATTCGAGCTTGGAGAATGAATCACCAGGAAGGATGAAATGCTCTGCTAACTGTTTTGGGGTGCTGCCCCTTCACAGGGCCCCTACTGGTAGGGGGATGCAGCTCAGGCTGACCTCTGCCCAAAGACCTCCGAAGGAGGAGGCGGCAGCCAGACTTCCATCTCTTCATCCTTCTGTGCAGAGACTGTCACGTTTGCCCGATGCAGAAGGCAGAAGGACGTTCCTGCCAGAGGACAGTAAATGCTCCCCTGGTGTGATGGGCAATGTTATGGGGACCTGCAATGTTGTGTTGATCTGGTCTCAGCTGGGACCTGCAGGTGGCAACCAGTGCCTTTCTCTCACTTCCACCTGAAAACCAGAAAACCTATCACTTTCACCCTGCCACTAACCTCAGCCTGGAACTGCTGATCACCCTGAAGACCTACAGACCCCCAACCTGCCCTAAACACACTTCCAGACCTACAAGAGACAACTCATCACACATGGATTCATATAGTGGCATGTCTAGGCTCAACAGCTCCTAGGGTAGTGGGCTGGGGCGAGCGGGGCAGTGGCAACGGACACAGGGTGGCAACAGCGAGGGGGTAGTGAGCACAGCGGCGAGCAGCAGCGGGCACGGCAGGGGCAGGCGCGGCAGCGGGCGGCGGCAGGGGCAGGCGCGGCAGCGGGCGGCGGCAGGGGCAGGCGCGGCAGCGGGCGGCGGCAGGGGCAGGCGCGGCAGCGGGCGGCGGCAGGGGCAGGCGCGGCAGCGGGCGGCGGCAGGGGCAGGCGCGGCAGCGGGCGGCGGCAGGGGCAGGCGCGGCAGCGGGCGGCGGCAGGGGCAGGCGCGGCAGCGGGCGGCGGCAGGGGCAGGCGCGGCAGCGGGCGGCGGCAGGGGCAGGCGCGGCAGCGGGCACAGGAGGTGGCAGGCAAGCATAGGGGCGCAGCAGTGAGCAGGGGCAGCGGTGGGCAGGAGGGCTGCTGCTGCCACTATCTCCACACCAGGTCAGGAAGGACGCCAGCAGGTGGGGGATGGTGGACGGCCAGGCCCGGGCAGGAGGGTGGGGGGTTGGCTTTTTTGCATGTGCCCCAGTTGCCCCACCCTAGATACACCTCTGGAATGGCATGCCCTTCTCCAACCCCAACACCTACACAAAGCAGTGAAAAAAACAGATCAACAAGGCAAGCCTAGCACCACAAACAACCTAACACAATACACAACAAAACTAAAAAACTACATAGCACCACTGATTGTCACATGCAGTTCCCAGCTGAGACCAGATCAATGTGAGATCAAGGATCTCCCACCAGTTCTGAAGGAGGATCCCCCATCCTCTCACAGGCCCTGGGTGCCCAGCCTTTTCTCTCCCACAGAGAGCCCCCCCACCTCAAAAAGCTATGGACCTGCAAAAGGAAAGCATAGTTTGGATGGCCATATTAGAGGCCAAGCCCATCTGCTAATCTACACTGGGAGTGAGATTACAGGACCCCACAACATTGCCCGCGACCCCAGGGGAGTATTATCCTGCTCCACTTTCAGGGTGACACACCCAATCCTCTGCTTAGGAATGCCCCCCTGCGTTCTGCATAGGACAAAGAGGAGGGTCTCTGTACAGAAAGAGAAAAAGAGGGAAGTATGACTGAAGAAGGGGCAGCGTCCCAGAACAGGAAGCAGAGCATTTCTCCCTTCCTGGTCACCCATTCCCAAAGCTGGAAGTAGATGTTCTGGAGGAAAAAAATTGGAAAGGAGGATTGGAAAGAAAAACAAATCCACTGGCAGATTTATGAACAGAAATAAAGTTTTCTTGCTGTTCTGCATTCATCAAGGGAGAGTTTCCATGGCAGCTTCACAGTGAAATAGTTCCCTTCAGACAATCTTATTACTTCAAGGGAACTGAGTTCGATTCCTTTATTGCCTCAATAATACTAACAGCCCAGTTACTGGACAAACCTCTATCTTACTGCCCCGTTCTTGCAAGGTTTGGGTCCTGGGCTGCAATCTACACGGCCTCAGGACCATGAAGGCCCCTAATGCTAGGCTGGGGGAGAGGGCTGAGACCCCTTAAAGGGTCAGGGAGGACTGGATTACCAGAACTCCATGCAGCTGAAGTACCTCAACAATTATGTCTTAAAACTTATTAAATAATAATGTATAATAATGAGAACTCTTGGTAGTTGAAGCTGAACTTAGCCCATGGGGGCCTTCCTATGGACTCATCACAAGGCCCCTCAAGAATTATGTTTTTAAACATACTGAATTGTAATAAGGCATAATATTGAATATTGGTATTTGGAGCTAAACTTGACCCATGAAGGGCCTCCCTGCTTTTCAGAGTCTTCCTAGTTAAGGAGGACTTGAATTATAATGACTGAGAAAAGGATCTGCCCCTTTCAAGTGCTACAACAGCTGTTCTGCTCTCAATGGCTCCAATGACATCTATGCTCTTAACTGTTTGCTGGCCCAAAGGAGGCTTTACCTCCTGCAGGAAGAGAACTTGGGAGCCTTCAGCAGCCATTTTTATTCTGAGTGCTGCAGAAAATATAAATTAAGAAGGTCTATTGCAGCGCTGTATGTCAGTCATAAAAGATGCTTTTACTACAGTATTTATTTTTACTCTGCGTATGCTCTAGAGCTAGTTTCTCTTCATATTTTATGTTTTTGGGGTCCTGATGGCTGAGATCCCAGTCATAGACAATCAAGTTAAAAGGGATCCCAGGGATCATTTAGCCCAACCCCGACAGGGTGGAAATCTAAATTAAAGCACTCCTGAAGAGTGGCCACAGAATTTCTACTTTAAAATTTCCAAGGAAGGAGTCCCCTTGTTGCATGTAACACTGGCAGACTAAGACTGTACAGCATATAGTAGCCCCCACCCTCTCTCGCATTTAAAATCCCTTTTTTGTTCTCTGATCATCAGGACTACTTAAAGAAACAACACAGACACAGTTTTTTTAGAAATCTTTATTAGAAATTACATTTTAAATATCTAACTGTTTCTAATCATATATGAAATATACCAACTAATGTCTCGTTTAACTGTAGTATGCAAATGTTTTAAATTAGCCTTCTGAAATTATTATAAATCGCCTTGAATCCCATCCTTGGAGAAAGGTCAGATATAAATGTAATCAAGGAATAAATCAATGAATAGTGTGCAACTTTTTCCTGCCAGTACCAGTAAAGGCTGCAGGAACAGTCAGGGTGGCATTGAGGCTTTACATTAATAAGCCACCCAAATGCACAGCTGCCTCCTTCCTTCCTTTTTTTCTCAACCTGTTTTAAACATGTGCCTTTCTTTTTGTGGGTAGGGTCTGTGGGACTTCTCCCAAAATGAAGAGAGAAGTCTTCTTGCCACAACCAGACAAAAGCCCTGGCTATTTCCAAAGCTTTACTTGTGCATAAGCTGTATTTTTGCAGTCATGATATTTCTATTTTGTTTTAAGAGTTCTTGTAGAATGTGACAGAAAATCTCCTTGGTTCTTCCGCTTTTGGGCCGATTTAGAAAGGAAGAACCAGCAAACTGAATGAGGTTGAGGACCTGCCTCTGGTACTACTCTTCATGGCTGGAGGTTTTAAGACCAAGGCCACCAGGACCTCTGAAGCCATGGACTGAAATCCAAAGCTCATGCTAGAATTGACTGCCTGTGTGTGTATATCTGGGGGCAGATGGGGGACACCTTGGAAAAAACCAGGCAGACAAACCTTAACTGGTCTGTTTAATACATAGGCCTTGTCCCCTCGATTTACTCCAGGAGCGGCGCTGCCAGGATTTTCTATTCCTCTATCAAGCAGGCAGGCCTCAAGGCTGCAATCAGGAGCAAAAGTGAGGGCATCACCTTCTCAGTGGCATCTGCAAGCTAACTAAAAATGGAGGAGGCACAGCCATTTTGGCACTGGCTCCCTGCTGAGTCTTTCCAGGAGCCCCCAAACTGCTTCAAGCATATTTCACAGGAGATTCCCGGAGGGTGAGTTCCTAATCTATGGATGGCAGCCATTTTGGGTCATCTGCTCTCTGTGTGTATGTGCAGTGTAGGTTGGAACAAGATTCTTACCTGTCTCCGTTGCTCTTCTGCGTGGCGGCACATTCCTAGAGTTGGTCGCATTTCATTTGATGGATTGAACAAACGGCCATCCCTGTATTAATAATAATAAAAAAATAGTTAGACTCCAGTTACATGAAGAGCCATCCTTTGACTTTTTCCCAAAGGTAAACCTCTACACGCAGGAGGCCACTGGAGCAAAGCCTGTGTCATTTGTGTGGGGAAATAAGAGGACAAGCCAACAACACAGTTCCTCCTTAGATTGTTATAATTTACAAATTACAGATAGTGAAGATAATCATTTGGAAATGAAGATGCTATGCTAAAATACAGAGCAAACATTCTCTGTTCTTGGAGGCACTTCTAACAAAAAATTATGTGGACCAATGATGCCTTAATATCCCCCCATCACCAACCTATAAGCCTCCAGTTTGTGGTTTACTCCCTTCAGTTCTTTGAACTATCACCTCTCATAATCTATATTTTTCACCACTTAATTGGTTCTTATGAGGAAAGCTTAGGACCCTTCTGATCTGTGCCACTTTAGGAGGTTCCTAGTCTCATTTTTGCCATAAGAGGCCCACTCAGCCCTGCCTTTGAAAAGCATGTAAGCTCAGACTTCCACCTATTCCTAAATAACATACATTACTTAAGCAAACAAATGAATAAAATGCACATTTCCTGTCACACATTACTACTGCTCGTCCCCTCAGATGTGTTTCCTGTTTCTTTCCCATATTCCCAGTTTCTCTCACCTGTGAAGACCTTCACATTTCCCTCTTCATCTCTTTTTTCTCTCTGCCTCAAGTCCTGCATTGGAAGAAAAAAAAGAGATTTAAATTAAATAAACAAAAAACAAATAAAATAGGCATTTTCCCTCTTTGTTGCCCTCCTTTCCTGTCCCACAACCTCCAAATTTCATTCAGTCCCTCAAACATTTTTTCCCTCCTTCCTGACAAAAAAGACTCTTTTCTTTCAAAGTATGGCTTCTTCTCCCCTCAGTTCCTTTTTGCTATTCCTTAAATGCCTTCAATTCTTCTTTTCAATCTTATTTTTTTCTTGTCTTTCAGTTCTGTATTAGGCTGCTCTGTCCTTCTGTTGTTTTCCCAACCAAACCCACACTTCATTTTTTTCTTTAAAAAACTTTTATACAACTAATGTTTTAAACTGTATCCTGTGCTTTTTTTTTAATGCCTGTAGGCTGCCTTGGATCCTCAATAAAAAGACCGGAATTTAATAAACAAACAATAAATCTCCTTCGGCTCCTTTTCTGTTGTTCTTTAAATGCCTTCAAATTTTCTTCTTTTTAATGTTAATATTTAAGTTAACATTTAATATTAATATTAATTAATATTTATTATTTAATATTAATATTATTTAATATTCAATATGAATTTAATTAATTAATATTAAATTAAATATTAAATTACATATTAAGTTAATTACATTATTGTTTAATGTTATTATTAAATATTAATAGTAATATTATTAATAGTAATATTGTTTAATATTAATATTTAATATTGATATTTGAACTCTATTATATTGGTGATAAAACAATGCAAACACACAGTAAAGATAATTCATTGTTTTGTAAAAAAAATGTGTACAACTAACCGTTCAAACTGTATCCTGTGGGGATTTGGTTAATGTTTTTCAAAGCTGCCTTGGATCCTGTATAAAGAAAAAAGCAGTAAATAAATTCAACAAGTAATAATAATAATAAAATTCACCTCATCCCGTCATGGAAGGTGTGGAGAGCCTTCATTTCCCATTCAAACTGCACACTGCCAAGATTTCTGGCCTAATTTCTTCTAAAAACCCTTCTTTATTTTAAAATGTAACTTTTTGTCCCTTCTCTTTGGCTCCCATTTGCTTTGCTTTGTTTAAAAGTCTTCATTTTTTCTTCCTTTTTAACCTTTCTTCCCTATATTTAATTTCTTACTGTACTGTTTCATCTCTGCATGTGAGTGCTTTATTTAAAAAAACATTTTTCTATAAAGAAGTAGTAAATAAATTTAATTGTTCAGAAGCAAGAGGCAGTAAATTTTTCTATAGAAAAAGGCAGTAAATAAATTAAATAATAAAATTCACTTCATCCCCACAGGAAACCTGTGTATGGCTTTGGGTTTTTCTTTTTGTTTGCTTATTCTTATATTTTTATTATATTATATTATTATATTGTATTATTTTATATTTTTTTACTTCACTTCAAGTGAGCATTATAGTCTGTTTACCTTGCGGCGTTTTTCTTTTTAACTAAACTACCAATTAATTATTTCTTTACTTGGTGCAAAAGTTATCTTTTAAACTAGGCTCCTTTTATTTAAAGCGTCTGTCAGCCACCTCCCCGAAAAGGAGGGCAGGAAATATAAACTAAAGACATAAATGAAGAAAAACCCACCACGCTCCCCCTCAGGAAAGCTTCGGTTTCATCATTAAAGACTTCCATAAATTTAAAAAAAGGAACGCTGTGGGCGTCCCTCACATTGCCCCAAAGGAAACGCCATTATTACTATTACCACCACTATTATTATTACTATTTTCCAGCTTTTTCCCCATAGCTCTGAGTCAAGCCCCCTCAGGTTTAA
Source organism: Iguana delicatissima (assembly GCA_948472985.1). NCBI lineage: Eukaryota > Metazoa > Chordata > Lepidosauria > Squamata > Iguanidae > Iguana > Iguana delicatissima. Next base: position 1,098,484 of record CAOKZL010000132.1, read on the forward strand.
TAAAACAGTGCACTTAAAAGACACGTTAAAACAGAATTAAGCTATTCCCATGAAGGAAGCGCTAACCAGTCAATGGAAAAGGTGCGACTCAGAAAAATTAAAGGCTCTCACACGTCCCCGCGGCCGCAGCCGGGGCCGAAGCCGCCGCCTCAGAGCCCGCTCCGCGGCTGCTGCCGCAGCTGCCCGGCTTCCCTTCATGATTTTCCAGCCCCGCCCTCGCCCTCGCCCTCGCCCTCGCCCTCATCTTTAGGCTCCGGCTGGACACCGCGGCTGCCCGTCACGGGCTTGGTGAGCGGAGCAAAACAGGAGCCTCCCACCCGCGGCGCCTTCCCTCAGCCAACTGAGCCGCCTCACTTTTCGCTCAAGAAAGAGTTCGGATTTGCCCGCCTTTTCTCTTTCGCCCCGCCCCCTCAAGCAATCCCAGTCTCCCATTGGTCGACAGTCCAGCCCGTGAGAAGTGGGGGGGTTCTTTTCAGGGCTCTTTAAAAAAGGCGGGAAAGGAGCCCGAAGAGTATAACTCGTAGAAAAATAATATAAAATAAAATTCAAAAGAATAATATAATGTTGCATCATAATATTAATGTGGCACTACATGGAGGGTGCTAGGAAGGAAGAAGAGGCGCAAAGATACATTCTCTACTGTATAGATACTGAGTAATAAAGTTATATAAATACACTGAAAGGGAAAATAGAAAACACCTTCCCTGCCGTGTAGGCATTCAGAGGGAATAAGGAAAAGAAATGCATTGAAAAGAGGGGAAAAACCACCTCCCGTGCTGTGTAGGTTGCTCGAGGGAATAAGGAATTATAACTGCATTGACAAGGAAAATAAAAACTACCTTCCCTGCTGTGTAAGCTGTTTGAGGGAATAACGAAATACAAATGTATTGAAAAGAAAATTTTTGTAACAAAACACCTTTCCTACTGTGCAGGCATGCTGAGGGAATAAAGAAATATAAATGCATTGGAAAGGAAAATAAAAACCCCTTCCCTGGTGGGGAGGCAGGCTGAGGGAATAAAGAGCTATAAATGCATTGGAAAGTAAATAAAAAAACCTTTCCATAGTGGGTAGGCAGGCTGAGGAAATAAAGAGCTATAAATGCATTGGAAAGGAAAACAGAAAAAAAAACCCTTCCCTGGTGGGTAGGCAGGCTGAGGGAATAAGGAAATATAAATGCATTGGAAAGGAAAATAAAAACACCATGGACTGGAAATAAACTCCAGTATGACAGTGGGTACGCAGGCTGAGGGAATAAAGAGCTATAACTGCATTGGAAAGGAAAATAAAAACCCCTTCCCTGGTGGGTAGGCAGGCTGAGGGAATAAAGAGCTATAAATGCATTGGAAAGTAAATAAAAAAACCTTTCCCTAGTGGGTAGGCAGGCTGAGGAAATAAAGAGCTATAAATGCATTGGAAAGGAAAATAAAAACCCCTTCCCTGGTGGGTAGGCAGGCTGAGGGAATAAAGAGCTATAAATGCATTGGAAAGGAAAATAAAAACCCCTTCCCTGGTGGGGAGGCAGGCTGAGGGAATAAAGAGCTATAAATGCATTGGAAAGTAAATAAAAAAACCTTTCCCTAGTGGGTAGGCAGGCTGAGGAAATAAAGAGCTATAAATGCATTGGAAAGGAAAATAAAAACCCCTTCCCTGGTGGGGAGGCAGGCTGAGGGAAGAAAGAGCTATAACTGCATTGGAAAGGAAAATAAAAACCCCTTCCCTGGTGGGGAGGCAGGCTGAGGGAATAAAGAGCTATAAATGCATTGGAAAGGAAAATAAAAACCCCTTCCCTGGTTGGTAGGCAGGCTGAGGGAATAAAAAGCTATAAATGCATTGGAAAGGAAAATAAAAACCCCTTCCCTGGTGGGGAGGCAGGCTGAGGGAATAAAGAGCTATAACTGCATTGGAAAGGAAAATAAAAACCCCTTCCCTGGTGGGGAGGCAGGCTGAGGGAAGAAAGAGCTATAACTGCATTGGAAAGGAAAATAAAAACCCCTTCCCTGGTGGGGAGGCAGGCTGAGGGAATAAAGAGCTATAAATGCATTGGAAAGGAAAATAAAAACCCTTCCCTGGTGGGGAGGCAGGCTGAGGGAATAAAGAGCTATAACTGCATTGGAAAGGAAAATAAAAACCCCTTCCCTGGTGGGGAGGCAGGCTGAGGGAATAAAGAGCTATAAATGCATTGGAAAGGAAAAAAAAACCCCTTCCCTGGTGGGGAGGCAGGCTGAGGGAATAAAGAGCTATAAATGCATTGGAAAGGAAAATAAAAACCCCTTCCCTGGTGGGAGGCAGGCTGAGGGAATAAAGAGCTATAAATGCATTGGAAAGTAAATAAAAACCCCTTCCCTGGTGGGTAGGCAGGCTGAGGGAATAAGAGCTATAAATGCATTGGAAAGGAAAATAAAAAAACCCTTCCCTGGTGGGTAGGCAGGCTGAGGGAATAAGGAAATATAAATGCATTGGAAAGAAAATAAAAAAACCCTTCCCTAGTGGGTAGGCAGGCTGAGGGAATAAAAGCTATAAATGCATTGGAAAGGAAAATAAAAACCCTTCCCTGGTGGGTAGGCAGGCTGAGGGAATAAAGAGCTATAAATGCATTGGAAAGGAAAATAAAAACCCCTTCCCTGGGGGAGGCAGGCTGAGGGAATAAAGAACTATAATGCATTGGAAAGGAAAAAAAAACCCCTTCCCTGGTGGGTAGGCAGGCTGAGGGAATAAAAATATAAATGCATTGGAAAGGAAAATAAAAACCCCTTCCCTGGTGGGGAGGCAGGCTGAGGGAATAAAGAGCTATAACTGCATTGGAAAGGAAAATAAAAACCCCTTCCCTGGTGGGTAGGCAGGCTGAAGGAATAAAGAGCTATAAATGCATTGGAAAGAAAAATAAAAACCCCTTCCCTGGTGGGTAGGCAGGCTGAGGGAATAAAAGCTATAAATGCATTGGAAAGGAAAATAAAAACTCCTTCCCTGGTGGGTAGGCAGGCTGAGGGAATAAAAGCTATAAATGCATTGGAAAGGAAAATAAAAACCCCTTCCCTGGTGGGTAGGCAGGCTGAGGGAATAAAGAACTATAAATGCAGTGGAAAGGAAAATAAAACCTCCTTCCCTGGTGGGTAGGCAGGCTGAGGGAATAAAGAGCTATAAATGCATTGGAAAGAAAAATAAAAACCCCTTCCCTGGTTGGTAGGCAGGCTGAGGGAATAAAAAGCTATAAATGCATTGGAAAGGAAAATAAAAAACCCCTTCCCTGGTCGGTAGGCAGGCTGAGGGAATAAAGAGCTATAAATGCATTGGAAAGGAAAATAAAAACACCGTCCCTGGTGGGTGGGTAGGCTGAGGGAATAAGGAAATATAAATGCATTGGAAAGGAAAATAAAAACACCTTTCCTGGTGGGGAGGCAGGCTGAGCGAATAAAGAGCTATAACTGCATTGGAAAGGAAAATAAAAACACCATCCCTGTTGGGTAGGCAGGCTGAGGGAATAAAGAAATCTAAATACCTTTAAAAAATACCTTCCCTGCTGTGATTGGCAGGCTTAGGGAATAAAGAACTATAAATGCATTGAAAAAGAAAATAAGAAACACCTTCCCTGCCGTGTAGGCCCTCTGAATGAATCATGAAAGAAAATAGACATTTAAAATGAAGATAGCTAAATCTTTCCGTGCTGTGTAGGCCCTCTGAGCATATAAACAGAATAAAAACCGTCCAGATAGATTTTTCTGGCCCTGGGGTTTCCACCAAGCCTACTTGGGTGGAAAGGGGGAAGGGGGAAGGCAACTAGGGGGGTTCCAAGGCTCAAAGCCCCACACAAGGACCCCATGTATGGGCGGCCCTGACCCTCTCATTCCCTGGAAGGTGGATCCGCGTGAACAGGAGCAGTCTACCTGGGGCTGGTAGTGTATTCATGGGGATGGGAAACTGTAGTGAGGAGATGAAACTGAGAATCCCTGCTCGGCCATGGAAACCCACTGGGTGACCTTGGTCAAGTCACACTCTCTCAGCCTCAGGGGATGACACAAGGGCAAGGCCCTCTCTGAAGAAATCTTGCTGTGAGATTGGCTCTGGGCCTCCCTGGGGAGCGCGTTAGCTGTGAATTTCACACATGGCTGATTGCGGTTGGACTAGATGACTGCTGAGTAGCCCTTCCAAATCTCTTGGATTCCATTTCCACTTGCAAAGAAAGGGGATTTTTTAAATTTTCATTTTCAATGTATTTTTATTCTGTTTATTCGCTCAGAGGGCCTACACAGCACAGGAGGCATTTTTTATTTTCAGTTTCAGTTTTTTCATCTTATTCACTCAGAGGGCCTAGACATCTGGGGTGGACTAGATGACCTCTGGGTGACCCTCCCAACTCTGTAGCATTCCATTTCCACCTGGAGAGAAGGGGAATTTTGGGTGGGTGTGTTTTCTGTGGTGCAGAGAGTGGGAACCTCCTATTTCTCTCCTTAAGCAACACGCAGTTTTTTAAAAAAATTCTTTTAATATTCAATGTATTTTTTTCTTGTTTGCTTAAAGGGCCTACACTGCAGGGAAGGTGTTTTTTATTTTCTTTTTCAATGTATCTTTTTCCTCTTCAGGGCTGCTCAGAAAAGGTGGGAACGGAGACCAAAGGGTGTAATTCGTAAAAAAAATAAAATAAAAATAAAAATAAAAATAAATCCTAAAGTATCATATAATATTGCATTACCATATTAATATAGATCTGCATTGGGGGGTGCAGGAAATGAAGGCAGAAAGGGAGGGAGGGTCCCAGAGTCTAGGTAGCCCATCACCTGCACCTGGAGAATGGGGAAACCACATTGGGGAGAATGACAGAAAGTCCAGGTGGACAGTGAGGGAGGTTTTGTGGCCCATATAGGTGGCCCTGACCCTCCCATTTCCAGCAAGGTGGATCCTCATTCAACAGGAGGAGTCTATCTGGGGCTGGTGGCATATAAATCAGGGTTGATGCAAAAGTAAAATGAAGAAACGGTGGGAGCTGATGGAGAATTTCCACAGCCTGGGGGGAAAATTCCTCCACTCCTCTCTCTTCCCTTGGTTGAGCCTCCAGCAGCCAGAGAAGTCTACCTGGAATAATAGACAGCTCTTGAAAGATGCAAAGGAAGAAAAGGAGAATGATAGGAGTTTGATTCAGCTTGATTCAGGCCACAAAACATTCAGAAGGCAGCAGTTTCCCAAGCTAGCTTAAAATCTCTGGCTGCTGAAGAAGCTCAGGATGATGGCTGTTTGTCTTTCGCCAGTACAGACCTTCCAAGCAGCCACACAAGCTACACACAGAGTAGGGCTGGGGAACTACAGGCCCTGGGGCTAACTTCAGCCCTCTCGGGGCTCCCAGTCTGGCTCTCCAGGCTCTTCCTCAGCTGTCTGATCGAAACTGATGCGGTGGAGCAGTGAATCCATTTTTGTTTTTAATCTGAACTTCAAAGAAGTTATTGAAAATGCTCAGCCAGTTTGGGAAACCAGGTTCTCCCCTTAGTCAACTCCCTGTAAAAGTCTGACTAAAACCAGAGTGGATTTGTAAACCTGAAGTTTGTGTCCGGAAGTTATACCTGCTACTGCCATTTTGCGTTTAGGAAATCATGCCTTTAGTTCCCACCCCTGCTTAACTGCTCTCGTTGTCCTCTTTGTTGGGGGGAAGTTCCTAATTAGCTCTAGGTGCTGTCACCAGCCAAGGGCCGGCTGTGGTTCCTCACCCTCTAACACGTTGCCTGCGCAAACTGAAATATTCCCAGGCCGGAGAGATAAGGAAGTATAACTGAGTAGAAAGACCTATTATGTACGGTGTAGTTTAGGGCATGCACAGTTAGGGGAACTGCACTTTAGCTTTTACTCGGGCTATAAAAACTGACAATAAAGTGTATCTGCCCACCGTTCTTCCTTGTTGTGCAGCATCTTGGAGGGAGGTTCCCCCTTGGATCCAAGTCTATGTGTGTGTGTTTTGTGGTGAATTCCTTTCTCAGTGATTTAGGACTTCTCTGCATCTCCACGCTCACTCTGGAGTATGGCAGAGATGACATTTTGGTTTTTTCCCAACAGATGGACTGACATGGGAGTCACCAATGGCCAGTGAAGAGGGTTCATGTCCATTCACCATGAGGCGTTCATTTTGGGGTTTTCCAGCTCTTCCCAGCCCATTCTCAATGGTTAGGATCTCTCTCTGAAGGCTTCATTGGCAGTAAGACCTTTAAGATACAATATGTGGTATTTTTGGCCCCACCCCTTTCACCGTCCACAACTACTGCGTGGCCCCTGAGAACATTTCTGCTATTGAACCAGAGCGGAGTGAAGTCTCTGGCTTTGATGCAGAGCAGTGGTGGGAACTGTTCATCATCCATTGCCATTAGCTGTGTTGGTGAGGACTGATGGGTGGGAATCATAATCCAGTGTCTTCCGCCGGTCCACACTTCGGCTGCCATAGGCCATGGGTGATTTTCTGTCCTCCCTTTCCTTCCTCACACCAGCCACTGCCATCTCCTGCCCAGCCTTTTAGAAGGCAAATCATTGTACCACAGACATGAATTTATTAAGAGAAAAAGGGTAACACGATCAAATCAGGTTCACTTTAAATTTTATTTACAATTCTTTACAGTACAGGCTGCCTATAAAACATTGGCTGCAGGACGGTGAATGCAGGGAGGGCAGGTAAGAAAGAGGGAGGCAAGGACACCTCCTTCCTTCCATTTAACATGGAGTGCAATGAATTATTTCAGAAACGGTGAGTGGGCCCATAAGGCATGTTAAAGTCCAGAGACGAGAGCAGCGGCAGCAGCGGCAGCAGCAGCGGCAGCAGCACAGTCCAGCCACGGTGAAATGCAGGGCAAGGAAATTGGCACAAACAGCAGTGGAGGAAGGTGTAGCCGGAGCAGCCACAAAAGAGCATTTGCCGTTCATACAGTTGGATCCCCTGCCTGTTCCTCAGCACAAAGGAAGACCTTGCTCTGAAGCCTGACCTGCACAACACAGCCTGGCCATAGCTTGGAAAAAGTACGTTTTTTTAGAGAGGATGTTTTGTTTGCTCTGCAGTTTCCAGGATCTAAGAAATCCAAAGAGATGTAGTCCAAGAAAACTAACTCTTCCAGGCTCTGATCCTGACCCTTCTTTGCTGCTCCCTGTAATCCACCACCTGATTTTCCTCTCTAGTCCAGCAGCGGAAAACCTCATGGTTGCTGGATGCTTTGGCCTTGAAACCCTAGGAACTGTGGCAGCTGCAAGCACCTTTCATAGTGCACAATTAAGACATTTTAATACCCCTTTAACTGCCATGCCTACATCCTATGGTATCCTGGGATCTGAAGTTTGTTGAGAAACTAGAACCCTCTGGCAAAGAATTCTGAATACTTCATGAAACTCTGAGCACCAGAACTCTATTGGAAGGAATCGTAGCAGTTAAAGTGGCGCCAAAGGGCTATAACTGTGTAGCGTGAAAGAGACTGAGTCCAGCCCTTCTGAAAGGCCAAGGGTTGTGCAGTCTCCCTCTCCCAGCTTTCCCGCTGCCTGCCACCTCTCCATCACATGCACGCATCCCTGCATGGACTGCACAGTGCTTGTTTGCATGCCCTAGCTGTGGTCCTGCAGGTCCAGGCTGTACGTGTGATATAAAGCACCCATTGCATTTAAGCTGTGTGTGTTTAGCAATGTGCAGTTTGCAAGCAGTGCAACCTGCACGATGTTGGGGAGGGGTTGTGTGGTGCCATATACAACACTGGTGGCATGTGGGGGGAGATGGGCAGCTTATCCCCACCACCAGGCCAAGGAATGAAGACAAGCGCCAAGACTGAGAGGAGATTAGCAGCAAAGGATGGCATTCTGTGGTCGCTTTATCTCTCTGAGCACAGTAAGTGGTTCAGCGTTAAAAGCAGTGGAAGACTCCAAGCTGTCAGCAAAATGCCAGTGGCACTGCTGAAGCGGTTTGGTACCCTCAGGAAAGGAAGTGACACTGGGCTGCCGCAGTATCCGTGCAACCCAGAGAAGCGAAGAGACCACAGTGGCGGCTACCACGTCCCTGGGGTGGTGAATCCACTCTCCAGCCCTCAGTCCAATGCTGGAACCCAGTCCTAATTAGGCCTGGTACCTTGGAGAGCTCCTGTAAGGCCACACAGCGCCTGGGGTGGATTTACTGTCCCAGTGACATGGGAGTTACCTACCAACCTTGGTGAGACAAGAAGGGGCCCGGAACAGCCAAAGTGGAGCACCTTCATTTTGATAAGTTTTCCTGGTTTAGAGTTCTAACACCTTTCCCTTCTGGAGACCAAGAGTCAATAAAATGTTTATGCTGTAATTAACATGTTAATCTTGAGGTGCTCCACGACACTCTTGCTTTCCTGCAACTGAGAGACTACATGGCTTATTGGAGAAGCCTTCTACATTGTTTCCAGAATGAGGATGGAAAGAGTATTTGAAAACTGTCAGAAAAAAAGGGGGGGTTCTTGAGTGTTGGGAAACATTGACAAGGAGAATCCAAGATGAGAGAGAATTTTTACAGTCTGAGACTTATTCAGTGCAACAAAATGCAGGTAGGTCTTTTTTGAGCAGAAAACAACATTTTCTGCACAGAAAACAACACAAAATAAGTACTGAACTGCCAACATTCCTCAAAAACTGTGCTTTTTTTGTCAACTTTCTCACAGCAAGGGGAAAATTGTAAAATTATGCATTCTTCCCTGCTGGAGAAAGATTTCCATCCCCATTCTAGGAGGACATTTAGCTCGTTTCAGCCTTGTTCACCCCCTCAGTTGGAAACCCACAGTCTTGTTTTTCATCTCTGGCAAGAGTAAGGATGGGAGACTCATCAGATAGGAACTGCTCACTTTTTCTCTAAATGCTTACAAAAAAATTTGAAGTATTTTATTACATGTTGTACAAACAAAAGAGAATACTTAATTTAGAGGGCAATTAGGGGTAAGGGGGACAGTGGAACCTCCCTCTCAAATCCCAATGAAACTGGGAATGTCTGAGCAGGTTTTTAAAAGCCCATCCTCCCACCAGGAGAAAGGCAGATACAGCAGGGATGCCCCACAGGAAGAAGAGGGGGAAAAGAGGAACAGCAGGGAGAGGAGGAGAAAAAGGCAGACCCTAAAAAAAAAATTAAATAAAATTGGCAAGCATCAGGCCTGTGGCTGCAGGCTGTGTCTGCCTTCCAGAGGATACAAAGACATGAACTGATCCTCTTTGGATGCCTCAGAAAACACGCCTGGTCAGACCTTTGTTTGCAAAGCGAAGTACAATTCCCAGAACCCCCCATGTGGGCATACAGATAGGGGGATCTGGCTGGGGAATTATGGCAGTTGTGGTCCAAACAAGGAACTTTTCTATACTCTGGCTAGTAGTCTGACTAGGAAGGCAGAAGGCATAAAGTAGTCACACTTCGGGTAAGGGTTGCTCTCCATGGGATGGGTTGCTTTCTTGGGTCTTTTCCTTGCTACATCGTTCTAGCACTTTGATCCAACTTTCTTATGGCTGCATCCTATGAATGCTGGGAGTTGTAGTCTGCAGAGGCAGTGGTGCTCAGTGGCAAAGAATTCCAAGTGTCCTTCCCCAAACTACAGACCCCAGGATTCCACAGGATAGACCCATGGAAGCTGAAGTGGGATGAAAGTGTAGTGTGAAAGGTATTTCATCGGCATATTGGCTGGACCTGCCCCTCCATCTAAAATGCTCTGGAGTCACATCCTGTTCTTCCTCACCTCCTTTCCTGCTTGCTTGAAACCCAAAGAGAGTGTACAATGGGCTGAGCAGAAGGGAGGGAGGGAAGGTGGATCTGCCAGGGGGTTCCTTTGAACCGAGTCTCCATTTGCCAAGCAAGGGGGTACGTACCCCACAGAAGAATGTAGCCCGTGAGCTCCAGCGGTGGATCCGCAGAGAATAAATACATAGTGTCTATAGGTATGCATATATGTACATGGATGTACACACAGATGCAAGCAGGAGGCTTTCTTGGAAGGCAAGGGGGCATGGGGATGCTGGACATCAGGGTAGATGCAAGTAAGCCAGAAAGCTGAGAGGCAGGCGATCCACTGCAGGGAGTCCAGACAAGGCCTGGCAGGGCTTCCTCTCCCCTGCCCAAAAAAGAGAGTTTGATTCTCCATCCCTCGCTGGAGCCTTGGAGGCAGAGCGGCTTATCCGCAGAAGGCCAGGCACAGGGGGATGCTGGATGATGGGCTGGTGTTGCTCCAGATCAGGGGCCAGGGTCTAGCTGGAAGGGATGTAGAGGGACTGCGTCTTGCGGCTCCTTCGGGAGGGCGTCGTGTTCAGGATGTCCACACTCTTCCGACTGGAGCTGACGACATCCGTGACGAACCCGGAGCAGTCGGAGCAAACGTCCTTGAGCACCGAGCCGTGGGCGTAGATGTAGGGGAATTCTTCCTCCACACTCCGCCAGCGGGTGCCCTGCAGGGGGCTGAAAGGCAACAGGGAAAGGAGCTTGGTTGGTGGTGGTGGTGGTCATTTTATTTACACTTTTTCTCCAAGACTGGGGCTCAAGACCATTTACAAACTAGAGTTATTACAGTGTAGTTAAAAATATACAGAAGTTTAACCTTAAAACAATCAAGAACATTAAAGCAATTTAAAACATACTCATTAAAAGGATATTTTTTTTTTTAAAAAAAGCAGTTGAATACATTACAATGTAAAACAACACAGCCTCCCTCCACTTGTTCGGAGTTGTCAGAAATGGCCTTTGCACCCAAAACCAGGTGAACCCCATGGCAAGCCCTCTTTTAGTTTAGGGTCACAGAGGGTGCATCCTAGCCCAGGAAGGAGCCAAGATCTGTCTCAAAAGGAGAGCCTGGCAAAATACCACCCCTTGTTCTTTTTGGACAACTCCTCACTCCCCCCCCCAGAAAGCACGAGGAGAGGACAAAACGAGACAGTGCTTACTGGAAAGTCTCTCTCTTCCGGAAGGTGGGTGCCTTGAGCCCCAGTGAGCCTGGCAGGGTTTCAAAGCCCAGGGCGTAGACAGGGATGTGGGCAAGCTTTTTCGAAGGCATCTTGATCTGGAGAGACAAAGCAAGAAAAGTGCCTCAGCCGGAAGGGGAGACCTGGCTGCTAGGGCTACACTATGACAGGGGATTACCACTGCCACGGCTGATTTTAATTTGGGAAGGAAGCGTCCACTGCAGAGCTGGAGAGGGGTAGGAATCCCATGGCTCAAGGCTGTGTGCAGCCACCAACTACATCCTTGTTTTGATCGATAAAGTCCTATACAGCTTGGACCCAGGTTATGTGAAGAACCGTATCTCCCCTTATGGATCCAGGAGAGTTCTGAGATTGTCTCAGGTGTGTTTGGTGGGAACAAAGGAGACAGGGCTTTCTCAGCCTTGGTCAACTGGCAGCCTCAGCTTTCCTCATCCTGTCTATATTGGGCAGAGGATGATGGTTCTTGTAGGTAAACAAGATCTATATGGTGTCACGGTTCCCATCCTTGGTAGAGATCTCCAGAAAGAAGAAGTGCTTCATGGGAGAAGCGGGAAAGGGGGCATATTTGTGGCAGGCAAGAGAGAAAGGGAATGCCTCTTACCTTCAGACTGCAGGAGCTGCAGACAGACCTAAAAGCAAAGGAAGAAAAGAGGATTGGGGACGGAGAGATGGAGTAACTCATTAAGGACTTTAGCCCACCCAGCATCTGTCAATCCATGGCATGCCCTGCTCTCCCAAGAGCACCCACTCACCTCTTGCAGAAGAGACAGGTGGGAGGCCAGGAAAAGAGAGCAAACTTGGCCTTGCAGCAGCAACAGATCTAGGAAGGCAGAAAAAGGAAAATTCATTAAAAAAAAAGGCATTTATTTAAATGTAAGAGTTCCTGGCTGTTGGATATCCTGTTATGATGACAAATGGACACATCCAATTCAGTCAGTGAGCAGCTTGACTCGCACTCCTGTTTTAATGGCTTCTTCAAAGGGGTCTTGGAACACCATGCTCCCACTGCCTATCTTTGGGCCTCGTGCAGGACCTCACCTTCCCTTTCTTCATGCTGCTGTAGAGCTCCTTGCTGTGCAAAAACTTCTCCATCTCGGCTTTCACCAGAACTCGGCGCACGTTGATCATCTCCTCCACCGTGAGCGCCAGGCTCTCCACCGGGTGGCTGAACTCTTGCTGGAGAGGAAAGAATTAGGGAGGGAGGGAAGCAGCCTGAGTAAACCACTTTGCGCCAGTATCGTGGTGTTGGAGGGATCCCCAGAGATCATCCAGACCAACCCCCACCAGTGCAGGAACTGCGAGAGGCTTCCCACCTGGCAGCAGCATTCCAGGCTCTCAAACAGAGACTGCACAGAGACTGGAGAGGTTTTTAAAGCAATATATACACCTTTTGCTCATTAGTCAATACTTTATTCACTTTTTATTTATAGAACTATAGATTAATGGAGATGGAAGAGATCCCAAGAGCCATCCAGTCTGCCATGCAGGAATACACAGCCGAAGCACTCTCTTGGACAGAAGACCATCCAGCCTCTCTTTAAAAACCTCCAAAGAAAGGGACTCTGCCACACTCCACTGAGGCAGCAGCAGATTCTACTGTCTAGCTGCTTTTATTCTCAGGAAGCTCTTCCTAAAGTTTAGGTGGAACCTCTTTTCCTATAGTTTGAAGTCATTACTTTGTGTCCTACTCTTATATCCCACGTTTCCCCCCAGCACCAGGGCTCATGGCAGCTCACAATTTAAAACAAATACAATACAATACCTATAAATGTCTAGGGGGCAGGATACCCGAAAGACCACTTTCTCCCATACACAACAGGGCAGCACAGGCCTTGTTACACATCCTGCCACCTCTGAGACTAGGCTGGTGGGAAGACACGGCACAGTTTTCTTGCTTTTGGCCCCCTTTCTGTGGAACTCCTTCCCAAAGAAAGTCAGACCAGCTCCATCTCTTCCAAGTTTCTGGCAGGCAAAGAAGACTGCACTGTTTCACTCCATCTTTGGCTCTTAAAACTAAGGGTGGATGCTCTGGCTGTTTCAAAAAAATGTTGTCTGGCTTTAGAATTATTTCTTTAAAGAGAAATTTGGACTGTTTTATTTATTTGTTTAATGTTTTCAAAGTGTTTCATTAATATTTTAGTTTGCAACAATGGAAGGAAATTGAGGACTCAAGGGGGAAAGTGGGTAGAGAGAGAAACAGGGACATTTTAAAAGGAGCCAAAAAATGGCACGGCCGAGGATTAATCAGAACTGACCTTGCCAACCTGGGACAGTTGGAGGGGATGGGAACAAAAGGAGGATGGCCAGCCTCAGTAACTGATGGGCGAAGAAGCCTGGACACAGAGGCACACAGAGATGCTCCATGGTAGGCCACATCTTAGAAGACACTTACCAGCCACAGGTATTTCAAGTTGCCCTCTAGGGGAGGCCCCGAGCCAGCCTCTGACTTTTCATCCACCGAACTGAGGAAGCCCTGCTTAACTGGGAAAGGGCTGGCACCGTAGGGGACCTGGTGGTAGCTTGCTGGGACTGAACCTGAAGGAGAACAGAACGTTGGCAGGGGACAGTCAGCACCTGCTCGGGCCCATCTTAGAAATCATGCAACACTGGTAAATGTTGTTACGTGCGATGACATACGTGCAATGAATCAGGATGTGTGATAAGGCCACAACAAAGTCACATCCCCAGACTTATCAACAGTGTGCCCCTGTGCTGATGCAACCTCAGCACTCACACATGCAAGATCACACGAAGCCTCGTGTCCAATTGTCATCAGTGTATGTGCCAGGCATCGGTGCATGCATGTTGTGTCCATTGATAATGGGACAGAGCATTTGCGTTCTTTGTTTTATACAAGAGTTCTGGAACAGGAACCCCGCATGTATGGAGGGTGCACTGTAATGGAGCAGGAACCAAGTTACTTTAATAATGTGACATTTCCCCCAATACAGGCTGATTTCCCTTATCTGGAAATCCAACATCTGAACTCTCCAAAATCCGAAATTGTCCACATGGCTGGCCAAGACAGTGGCAACTTTGTTTCATGCACAAAAATTGAAAAAAGTATTGTATAAAATTTATTTCAGACTATGTGTATAAGATGTACATGAAACATAAATTAATTTTGTGTTTAGACTTGGGTCCTATCTCCAAAATATCTCATTATGCATATGCATATGCAAATACAGGTATTCCAAAATAAAAAAAAATCTGAAATGCATAACACCTCTGGTCCCACAGCATTTCGGATAAGAGATCCTCAAACTCTTCAAAAACTTATTCTGAAAGAGAATTCTAAAAGAATTTTAACAGGAATTGATGCTTGTTTGTGTCATTCTTATCAGTCCTAAGTGTTGTTTTCTTCCACTGGCCAGGGTGGTGGTGGTGGTAGAGGAAGCTGGTAATTTGTTCAAAAAAGTTATTTTCATGAGTTCTGCCATGATGTTATATATCTGAGATGCAGACAACAGCTGCCAGGAATAAAAAGCTAGCACAGAGACTGAGCATTACTTCTGGAAAGAAAAAGCCAGCTTCGTTCTACTCTCAAAGCTCTTTCCAACTGACAAACGTCCACTCAGTGGTTCTCAACCTGTGGGTCCCCAGATGTTTGTGGACTTCAGCTGAGCATTGACCATAGTGGCTGGGGCTTCTGGGAGCTGAAGTCCACAAACATCTGGGGACCCACAGGTTGAGAACCACTGACTTAGCGAGAACATTAAGAAAAGATTCAGGCAACACAATGAGCCCAGAATTGTAAACCCCCCCCCCCAATATCAGAGTCTGGTTAGTTACAGAAGGCAGAGGGGCTTTGAGAGGTGAAGGTAGACTTGCCCGGGTTCTCCATGCTGGTCCATGCAGGGGTCGGGGTACCTGAGCGGGGCCTCGGTTCAGACCCACTGTGTCCCGCTGAGTACTCCAAATCTATCTGACTGCTCTCGCTTTCATTCTGAAACTGGGCCAGGTCCTGCTCCGAGAAGGAGCGGTCGCGCTTCAGAGACACGTTAGGCCCGGGTTCTTGCATGGCCTCTGAGCTGGGAGAGTCTTCCTCCTGCAGGCGGAGAGATGGGGATGCAAAGCAGCTTAAGCAACACAACGAGTTTGAGATGGAAGAATCCAACATTACTGACAACAGAACACTGGCTGTTAATGCTGGAGGGTTTAGCAGAAATGGATAAACTGTCTGCTTTGACTGGAGAAAAATTATTAGTGACATTTTCAAAAGACTGGGAACCCCTGATTGACTTTTTGCAAAAAAAAAAAAGAGAGAAAATGACATGGGAATTAGTAGGACTGGCTTATCAGAAGAAGGGTAACAGGTAATTTTTAAAGCAGGAACTAAGATCACAATGCCTTGGTGCTTATAACCACCAAGAAGAAAGTCAGAAATCATTTTTCTATTTCTATGTATTTTTTTTCTATATTTCAAGTGATTTCTCTGTCTCTCTTTATCTTTTCTTCTCTTTTTGCTTTTCTTTTTCTTATTCTGCCTGGGGATTTTTTCTTTAAAACAGTTGTACTTTTAAGTGTATTTGCAAAATTCCATAACAACAATAGAAATGTAGGAAGTGGAACAGAAATAAATATGTACAATTACAGCCTCTTCTCCAAAAGCTGTTCCTGCCAGTTGAAGAATCCCTTTTCTCCTCAAAACCAAAAGGCCAAAGTCTCCTTACTTCGGAGGTGAGCATCTCCTCCATCTCTGCTAGGGTGGGAGCCTTCAGCAGGACCCGGGGCCGCTGGCGCTGGGGGGGGTTGCTGGACTCTGAGACGGAGAGGTTGATGCAGGAGGTGGACTTGACATTGCTCGCACAGGCCTTCACCAGGCAGGGGACAGAGCCGAACCCTGGAGGAACAAGAAGAGGAAGGTGCGGGAAGGAAGGAGCAAGCCATCCCCTTACACCCCCCTTTCTAACAGGGAACAGGCTGGGTTGGAAAACCAGGCACTGTGGTTTTCTCCTTTGTCTGATGACGATGGTGGGGGTCATGGTAAGACAGGCTGAATATCCCTTATCTGGATATCTGGAAACCTCCAGTAACTGAAATTTTTTCAGCCGCCCACTCCAGTCTTTGAGGTGACGGCTGCTGTGCTTCTGCTCATTCATCCCTCAGATCCTCCGTCTCTCTCCAGCCTTGCATCTTACACACAACATGAATAAACAAGATGCAGGGCTAGAGAGAGACATTAGGACTTGTGGAATGGTGTGAACCCAGGCACAGCGCTCAGTGGTACGAAGCAACAGCTGCGGTGCTCCTGCTTATCTGTTGGCATGCACCCTGGAGATCTCCTGTACAGTACTGTATTTTATGTATCCGCAGATACAGGTATATCCAAAATCAAAAGAATCTGAAATGTGAAACACTTCTGCTCCCAAGCATTTCAGACAAGGAATACTCTACCAAAACTTGGAATATGCTAGACATGTAAGCAGGCTCTTGCAGTGAATAATTTCCTGCAAAGGCTAGGGACCTATTCACACTACACAATTATAATGCTCTCATTCCAGTTTCAAATGCCACGGTTCCATCTTATAGAGCACTAGGGTTTGTATTTTGGTGAAGCACCGGAAAGCTCAGGTTGAAAAGTCAAAGTACCTCTCCTTAAACTGCCAATCCCAGCAGTCCCCAGGATGGAGCAGCAGCAGCTGAAGTGAAATCAGAGCACTAAAATTCTGCGTTGTGAATGGGTCCCCAGTCACTCTACAGCTTTCCTCTGGCAATCTCAACCAGAGCCTGCAAAACCTCCTTCTTTGGATAACAACTCCCAGAACCTGCTGCTGGCTGGGGAGCCCTGAGTGTCCTTTTCCTTCTCCTTGCTACGGTTGGGAGTTGCCACCCAGAAGTGATGGCCTTAACTGTGGTGACTTTGTTTCTGGGCTGGGATCCAAGGGTCTGGGCTGGATTTCTGAGACCCTCTCTTCAAATCTGACAGTTCAACTCCTCAGTTTTAACTGTTTTTGTGACTTCATTGCCCTTCAGCAAAATGCCACCCCTGCCCATCAATCTTCCTGCTGCCCTGCAGACTCACCTTTCTGATTCTGGTACCGTGCCTCCACGGGCCGAAGCTTCCGCTCCTGCTTGATTTCCTCCAGAATCTTCTCATGGAGTGTCCTCTGCTTCTGAGGCATGGGACGCAGCCGCCGCTCTGAAGCCTGCAAGGAAAGGCAGGAGGGCAGGATGTTTACCCCAAAACCCCAACACAGGGGGAGGAAGCTCACAGCTAAATCACATCCCTGAGAGGCAGGTCCTCCAACCGCTGCTTAAAAACCTCCAAGGAAGGATATCTCATCTCTTCCCACTGTAGTTCCTTCTTTGTTTGGATCCATCTTGAATCCCAGTCTTCAGAGGAAGTCAGGATATAAATTAAAAAAATAAAAAGGTGGCACTTTCTTTGCAATAAAAACACTCCCAGGTCTGCCTGCAGAGATGGCAGAAAGCTGACTGAGGCTGTTTACCTGTCTTAGGGGCGGCCGGGATCGTATGAAATCAAGGATGAGTGCATGAGCATCCTTCTTCACTCTGGGAGGAATGTCACCGTCCACCTGATGGATAATGCACACAGAGACCGAAAAGGAAAGATTATACAGGCTCATTTATTTTCTATTGACTCGCCCTCTTTGCCAGGGAGCGGTTCTCCTCTCCTCTCCTCTCCTCTCCTCTCCTCTCCTCTCCTCTCCTCTCTTCTGAGTTAATGGACTGCATACTACTTTTGCCCTTTGAATTCAGTCTGCAACACTTCAAATAAGTTGAGGACAAAGGGAGAAAATGAGAAGATGAGAGGGAAACCGGAACATTTTGAAAGCAGCAGAGAAAGCGGGAGAGCAGAGAATTAACTGGGACTGTCCCTGCCAAATGGGGACAGTTGGAGGATGTGCAGTTGCAAGAAGAGAGGACAGGATGTAGGAGTGAAGATAATGTCAAACAGTAGGCCCTGCTAAAGCAAGTGGGGCAGGATCCTTGGTGTAGGAACTTTGTGTATGTGCTGCAAACATGTTTCTGTTTCCCTTTGTCAAACACCGCAGAAGGGTGGAAATGGCTGTTTGTTTGCTGTAGACAGGGAGGTGGAAGAGAAAGAAAGAAAAATGCAAAAGGGGACCTCTGGCAGCTGGTGGATCCCAGGACAATGAGTTGGGCAATGAGTCCCCTCCAGGTTTTCATCCAGGCTTCCAAGAAGCTCCCTAAATAAGTCCTAAATAAGTTCAGCACCTTGGATAGTTCCTGTACAGTTAGCCAAAAGCCATGTGTTACTCCACTGACATGGGAGTCCCAGTTTTGCTAATCTGTCTCTCTCTCTCTCTCCTCCCCCCACTGCTTTGTCTCTCACGGTCTATTGCTTTGGCTTTTGCTGCCACTCCTCTCTGGCAGGATGGATCCAGGACTTTTTAATGACCAGAAAGGATGAGGACAGACTTTGTCCCAACTGCCCTGGACACCCCCTCCCATTCTCTTTGAGTATAGTTCCAAGCCCAAGAGAAGCTGCAAGGGCAATGGTGTTTCCCAGTGAGACTGTAATGTGATCAGCCATTTCTCTAGTAATCCAAAGTATATTGGATGGTTTGGTCTGGAATGGACAATGAAGAACCATTAATTTTACAAATCATTTGCTCTTCCTAGATCAAAAAGCTGCTAGGAATTGGCTCAATAGCACAGCTGCTTGCATTTTTCAGATCCCTCTTATGGGTGTTGCTATGGGGACTATGTTGGGCTGTTTGCCAAAGGATCATTACAGCTCCTGCCCCCCATCAGCCACTGCCTCCATGGACCCTGGCACTCACCATGACCTTCCGGAGCTTATAGTTGCGTGCCCGGATGTCCTGCATCAACATCTCGAAGGGGGTCAGCTGGTACTCGGTGGGCAAGAGGTTGAACTGTTTCTCCTGCACCTTCTTGAGCTTGACTCCATTCCGGAGCTCCCGCATGAGCTGAACCCAGAGCCGAGCCTGCAACATGTTGCCTAGTGGTTAGAATGTGTTGGACTACAAGTCCAGGGACTCAGTTCAAATCCCCACTGAGCCATAAAGTTCATTTTGGGTTAGTCACTTTCACTCTCTCTCTCTGCCTAGCCTACTTTATAGGGTTGTTGTGATAAACCATGTGCACTGCTTTGAGGAACAGTGAGATATAAATGGAACAAATAAAGAATAAAGGTCAAGAAATCTCAGCCCCCACCTGCCAAGAGACTTTCTCCAGGTTTTCTCCTCCATGGATGTTGGAGAGATTTTCTGCAACACCATTTATCCCTGCCCTGCCTTGCTGGCTCTCCTGAGCCCTTACCCAGTCTGTGTTTTTCAGGTTATCCAGGTCTGCAACTGACCGGTCTCTCAGTTCCTCATCTTCGTCCTTCAGTTTCGTCAGCATCTGCACCCAAGCACCAAGAGAAGAGGACACAGATTAGACTTAGATGTGTGATCCACATGAGGTGTGTGATCCACACGAGATTTAATCTAACCATGTTTCCAGAGTTCTGGAGAGGGGGTGGTGTTCACAGCTTGGAATAAAAAGTGACTTTTTCAGCCAATAAATCCCAGAATCGTCCAGGCCAGCAGGATGAGTGAATCTCCAAAATCTCCAGTTGTACAGGGACCTCTCAGGAAATGAAAGTCACAGAGAGTGAGGTCATGTCCTTTGGGGCACCAGCCAATAGGTTATATCCAAGCTGTACCATTCTCCCTGGACTTTGGTTTTTAACACTGGCTTTTTAAAGCATTTTTTGGTTTTTAAATCTGGAGGTTTTTAAGGAAAGGGCTCTTGCAAGTGTTATGCTTTGTTTTAAACTGTACTTTAAAAAAATTTTCAAGTATATATTTTAAATGGTCTTAATACCACTAATAGTTTAATTGTATTTTAATGTGACTTTTTGTACATTTTTAACTATATTGTAATTATTTTCATTTGTAAGCTACTTTGAGTCCCAGTCTTGAGAAAATGTGGAGTATAAAACATGATAAGGACTTAGTTTTTAAATTTTAAATGTTATATATCTTGTCATGCATTGCTTTGGTGTGCAGAAAAGCCACTGATGGATTTATCTACAAAATTAAATCATTAATCATTATTCTCTCACTTCTAATAATCTGTTCGCTACATTTATCGATGGATTTATACACCATCTTCTTTGCAAGACTGAAGATTCAAGGCAGCTTTCCAATTAAAACGATCACAATACAGTTTTAAAAACCACTGATTAAAACAAGGACAGGAATCACGCAGCCTCCAGACTGCAGCTCCCAGCAGAATTATAGCCCCTGGTAGGAATGCTGGGAACTGCAGCCCAACACCATCCAGAGTCCAGCAGGGTCCTTCCTCCAACTTTAAGAGGCAGCTCATCAGAGTATTGGCTCCTAAACTTTGGTCCTCCAGATGTCTTGGACTTCAGCTCTCAGAACTCCTGACAGTTGGCCAAGCTGTCTGGGGCTTCTGGGAGCTAAGGTCCAAAATGACTGGAGGACCAAAGCCTGGGAACCACTGCCTCAAGGCAACTGGGCTGTGCTGCATTTTACTTCCACCTTTGTTCTGCAGCAAACCAGAGAAAAGGCATCAGGTCAGCAGGGGAAGGATTGTCACTTCTCCGAGAAGTCTCTTCCTAGAGAAAATGGGGCCCTTCTTTGTACAAACATTTACTCAGTGAGATCCTAATCTAAGCCAAACAGGAGCTGTCCCAAGTGAGAAAGACTAAGTTCACAGGGATATCACACGTGCAGAAAGACCAGGAGGTGTATCACCCAGCCGCTCTCCTTTGTTCCTCCCACACCCGGCAGGTGCCTCCTGGCTAAAGATGACACTGAGGAGGACCTTTGGAAGGGGAATGAAGAGAAAATCCTGCCCTGGCCGTTCCTGGAAATTAAGGAGCTTATCACACAAGGAAGGTAAATTGCAATCACAGCATCTTTGGCTCGGACTTGTCACATGAAGTCACTCCTCTGCTGTTGATCTCTGGGTGGGAGATCAGTGGGAAGCATTTCTTTTACAAAGGAGGTCATTAATGAATTTTCTTGCATTTGTAAAAGAAAATTCCAAACAGTTAGGGCAGCTGCAGTCCAATGCTGCTTAAGGATGCCAGGTTTGCGGGGGGAGCTGATATTTAAAAAATAACACCAGAAAACTGGAGAAAGGGAGAAACAAGTAAAAATACAGGCAGGAAAAGCAGAAGCAATGGAAAATGTGGGGAATGGTGTTATCCCAGCTGAAAGCTTGGTTTAAGTGGAGGAGGACCACTGTGCATCAAGGAATCACAGCTTTGCACCTGAGCCTGCAGCACACATTCTCTCTGTGCTTTCAGGGAAACTGAGTGTGTCCTGGCCCATGTACCCACTTGTATTTTTGCAAAGTGACTGCCTTGTTGCACTGAGAAGAGAGGCCATAAATTCCCTCCCAAGCGCTTTGCTGGAGCCACTGCTGTGGCTAAAGAGGTGCTTTTCTGCTTCACTGAGCTGCTTATGTGGCTTGCTCAATGCCACCTGTTTCCCAGCTGGTCAGGTTCTCTGTTGGGGGCTGTGCCATGGGGCAGGCCTGAGGTTCTTGGGCAGGCTGCAACAAGGAGTGGCAGTTGTTGAGGTGCTTCTTGGAATAAAGTTGGCATAGAAAGAAGAAATGCTGGGAAGCGACACCAGGAAGGAACTGCAAAGGGGGCACTCAGTCACTTGGTCTGTACAGGCACCCATCAAAGAGCAACTGCTCCTGGAAGCTACCTTTTTTAAAAAAAACATTTTACTGTCTTTAACCAATTTTTAGTGTTTATCTTAACAATCCTTTCTTGTTGTAGTCTTCTTTCCTTTTCTATTTTTTTAAATATCTATTTGTTTTTGGAATTTGTTGCTTCATTTTGTTTTGTTTGGATATATTTTGTAATTTTAACAAAGTTTAGTAAAAAAAAAAAAAGAGAGAGAGAAGAAGATAATAATAATAGAAGTCATAGTGACAATGATGGTGATGGAGGATCACATTTGCACATTACCCAGGCATGCACTCCAGTTAGGACCAAGCCCGCACTGCAGGAACAGCACTGCTGCTGCTTATGCAGCCATTCTCCTCTCCATG
This sequence comes from Iguana delicatissima, assembly GCA_948472985.1. Taxonomy (NCBI): domain Eukaryota; kingdom Metazoa; phylum Chordata; class Lepidosauria; order Squamata; family Iguanidae; genus Iguana; species Iguana delicatissima. The sequence continues at coordinate 1,120,436 of CAOKZL010000132.1, forward strand.
ACTGGGCGCTTAAAGCAGCCCTGGCGCAACTTGCCCACCCCTGCCCGTGTCCCAGGCCTGGAGGGCACCCACCTCCTTGGTCTCCTGGATCTTGCGCAGGAAGGCCTTCAGCTCCACCGTCTCGAGGAAGAGGGCCCGGCAAACTGCCTGGTAGTGGGCCTGGGCCTCCTGGGGCTGGCTGAGACGCACTGCGCAGAGGCGCATGGCCTGGCTGAAGGTGCGGACGGCCCGCAGGGTCCCTCCTGCCATGGCCTCCTCCTCCTCCTCCTCCTCCTCTTGCCCACCGTAGCCTTCATCCGCCGTGCCACAGCCGCTGTCCTCCGAATCGCTGTTGGCCATCAAGTCGATGAGGCGCTCCAGTTCGGGGCTGAGCTCTCGCTCCTCATTCTCATCCAGGCCCCAATCCAGGGCTCGGTAGATGGCAAAGCCCAGTGACTGCACCATCTGTGGAGAGAGTGACCACCGAGCCCAATGGTCAAAGCACACAATTTGTGACAACATCCATCTTGGAGCATGCCCAAGCAGGACCCCCTCTGGCCCAGCCTGCTGCTCCCAGCATGCCCCCAGTGGCTGTCCCCATGGGAAGCCCACCTACAGGAGGACTCAAGGGCAACAGCCCACACTGGGGTGGGCAACTGCACAGGAAGCGAGCACATTTCAGCATGCCCAAAGTGATGCAACCTCACTTCTGGCCACCATTTTGGCTGGGTTTTTTGCAGGTCTGGAGGGCTTTGGAGAGCCAGGGAAGGAAAACCGTCATATTTGGGGGATATTTGGGGGCCAAAATATTGCCTGAAAAAATGTTTAGTTTGGAGGCTTTGGGGGGACTTGGTTTTATTTGCTCTGAGATCTCATGATATAGACAGAGGTGCAATATAGCCATTTTTATTTTAACAGTAGTTTGGAGACTATAATGTAAGTTTCGCATCACCTTCCCTTCACTGGAAGCAAGATTTTCATCCACTAGGAAAGTATGACTTCCTTATGCTGACTTAGTTTCTACCATGGAGAAATCTTATCAGATTTTTTATTGCTGGACCTTTTGAAAAAGGCAGCTAAGATATCATCATCATCATCATTATTATTATTATTTCAACCCTGCTTTTCTCCCAAGGGGACTCAAGATTTAAAGGACGTAACTTTAAAATGGGGAAGGGAACGAACGAGTGAGTGAGTTGAAAAGTCTGATTTTTGCCCCATCTTGGCTATCATTCCTTCTAATATCAAACTCAGCTAATGAATGCTGACAGGATTATATTGCTAGAACATGATGGGCAGAGCAGGATGAAGGACTGGCCTGACTAGAAAAACACTGAGCATTGCAGAACTACAAATAGCTGTTGCGGAAAGCCCCAAGGAGGTGCTTGATGCCTTTAGAAACATTTACAATAAATGGGAAAGAATGGCTGCAGCCAAACATTTACAATAAATGGAGGCATTTGCAAGAAACAGAGAAGAATGGCTGCAGGAGAGCACTGTGTCATATTAACCCTCCTAAAAGGAGCACTCCTGTTCTAGCGACCAGTGAGTAAAGACAGAACATAGTTAATAGCCACAGAACATAGACTGGCCGGTTGAAAACAAAAAAGAGAATACGTGGTGTGCCAGGGAATACAGGAAGCCAAATATCCTTATTGGATGCCATCCTGATGCCAAACCAGCCTAGTCTCCGAATGAAAAGTTTGTGGCGTTAGCCATTTTCATACAGTTCAGTCTGGGAGGGTTAGTCAAGGTGTCCTCCTCTATTAACAGGGGGACTTAAGTGTTTGTGAATTATTAATAGCTCTCACACCAACTCCTGGCTTAGCTACCAAGACAACAGACACCCAGGAGAGACTGGTTGGTGAGGCCAGACTTGTTGCAATCCAGGACCAATCTGGGGGTGGCGGGGGAGGGATGGGGAGAGAAAGAAAGAGGGGAAACGGGAAACATCCTAGACCTGTTCTCAGCTGAAGAACATGTGGACGTCAAAAAGACTCAGAAGTCCTGCACATCCCTTTGAAAACCTGTGAAAAAAATTATGCCATTTGTTTCTGCTGATCTTCTACCTAGCTGGAGGAGATGTGACCTTTTTCATCCATCAGCTGGGAGGAGAAAAAGACACTAATACTTTCCGGGAGAATGCTTTTTTGGGGGGAGGTTAAAGGGAGGGGGCTGAGAAAACCCAAAATTATTCATCATCAAGCCTCCAAGAATGCATCAGGGACTCACCTGAGCTTCTGCAGCTGGTGTCAAAGTCAACGGGAGTTCTGCAAGAGGAAAAGTGCATTTTTAATATTCCTTTCTCTCTTGGAACCGGGTGAACATTATTATCACAGCAGTTAAAACAAATACAGCTAAAAACTTAGCTCATACAGAAGTTTTAAAATGCAATTTAACTAGAAATGCAACTCAAAGTAAAAATACTGGAGGGAGGAAGAGAATAGGTGGATGGGGGCCTGGGCATTGCCAATTTGGTAAAGAAAAAACAAACATGCCAGGGACAACCATATGTTCCATGCCACTGCCCAGCAGGGTCTTGAGGGCTTCATCGTGCTTACACTCCATCTGTATTGCATGGGATGGAGTAAAATGTACTCCACCTAAGGTTAACAGCATTATTGTGACATAAAGATGCCATAAGATTTTTTTTTATCACATGTTTAAATGGTCCTAAATCACCAGCCAAGTACAGGGTTCAAGAGCTCTCCCTTCAGTTCGTTTTGCATCCCGCCCACCAGCACAAAACATTGAATTCCATATTTGAATATCAAAACGTTGTTTGTCTAATCTGGAATTTTGTTCTGGCACCTTAACTCTCAAAGCACAGGCCATACAAACTGCCTTGTACTCTGCACATTTCCTTCCTGCTTTGAAAATCTGATATGGTGGAGATAGATCTGACATTCAGATTTTCAGGCATGACGAAAGCAAACAGAATGCCAAAAGGGCTCATTGAACCAAAGGCTTCCTTGCATCATTCAGATCCAAAAACTCTGGACAAGAAGACAGCCAGAAGCATTGAGAAAAGAGAAGTGAGCAATATCCTTGACACTAACTTTCTTGCAGCAAGTTATTTCCTCACACGCTTTCCCCAGCCCATCAACATGACGATTAATTCCAGGATGATTTACATGAAGTCATATATAACATCCTCACTGAAGTATCAGCCATCAGCAGGATTTTTGTTAGCTGTACTTGCCTGTGACTGAGATTTAACACAGTATCTTCTGCATAAGACTGTGCCCTTCTGCTGATTCAGACCCTTGCTCTGCCTGTCCTTGTATTGACAGCTCTGAGTGACAGTGACTCTCTCCAGGGATTCTGGTAGAATTGTCCCCTAAGCCTGACTCTGCTTAGCTTCCTAAGATCAGGTGTAGTCCAAAAACATCTGGAGAGCCACAGCTGCACATTCTTGGGCAAAGTGAGTGCCTCTTTTTAAGCCTTCTTTGCACCTCCAGCATGATCCTTTTCCAAAATTGCAAGAGCTGGAGGGCTGTGATGTCGCTTTCAAAGCATGCAACCCCACCCAAAAAGTGTAGAGAGAGCAATGAGACCCATGCACCTTGTGTGCAAGAAAGACTACAAGATTACCAAGCCAGGCATCCCAGATTTTACAGATGCTAGGAAGACTGTGCTAGGAACAGGGCCCTTCTCTGCTGCAGCGCAGATATCCTGCTAATATATTGCTGCTGTTCCCTGGCATGTTCCTTCAGGGACCATCCTGCTGACGCAATGCTTTGGCCCGCTCCCCACTCAGACATTAGCGCGGGCCTGCAGGCTGAGTTGGCTTCTGGGCTAGAACGACTTAAATGCACCAGGAGAGTCACCTTGGCTTTGCATCGCTGGCTGGAGGTGAAGAAGCCAGCAGGGCTTTAGCACCAGATGACAATCATTAAAGCTGGCTGTACAGCCCAGAACTGGGTGAGCTGGTTTGGCTGTTCTCAAAGCACTCTGAGTAAATATTATCAGAACAAGCGGCCATCGAGCAGTTCCTTCTCCTGCAGAGGTTCCGATGCAACTGTCTTTGAACAAGGACGGAGACAAAATGCCACCCAGGGGACTGACCCTCTTTGCACTTTGGGTCATGTCTGCCACTGCAGGTGTTGTTGTTTTCTGAAAACATTCAATTTGCTTTTGTCCCTCTGTGCATTTCTTACTTATGCGGATTTTCCCAGCACGCAATTAAGAACATCAAAATGCAAGGGGGAGCTAAAAAACCCAATTACTTCCATTGTACTGTTCTCTCTTTATTGCACTCTCTGGGGATTACTTGAAGAGATTTGGGTTTTAAAAATAAAAACCACTCAATTGTATTTGCGGACAACAGAGAGATGACAAAATGTGGTTGTGGGCTTGAAATAACAGTTGCCAGCCAATTGCTTAGAGCAGTTGAAACAAATACAGTGAAAAATTCACAGCGGACAAAAGCCAAAAAGCCACTGAACTATTGGAAAATAGAAATCAGACAAAAACAAACTACTAAAAAGAACCACCACCATCTTAATAAAAGTAAATAAAAACTCAGCACATTATCCCAGGTCTTTTTCCCTCTTTAAAAAAATCAGTTCTGAATGTCCTGCCAGAAGAAGCAGGTCTCCACCTGCCTGTGGAAATATAGCAAGGATGGTGCCAGTCTAACCTGTCTCAGAAGGGAGTTCCAGAGCCTGGGAGCAACTACGGAGAAGGCCCTGATGCTTGTGTTCCCAGCAAGTGTACCCCTGACAGGGTAGGGACAGAGAGAAGAGCCTCTCCAGAAGTCCACAAAAGACGGGTAGGTTCATATGGGAGAATATACTCCTTGAGACTCCCTGGACCTGAACCATATAAGGCTTTATAGATCATCACCAAGCCAGCATGTTGGTGTGGTTTGAGCGTTGCACTGGAGATCCTGGATACTAGGCTTCATTTCCCTGCTCAACCATGGGAACCCACTGGGTGACCTTGCATGCCCCAAACACTCTCAGCCCCAGAAAGCCCCAAGATCGGTTCACCTTAGGGTCACCATAAGTCGGAAACAACTTGAAGGGACACAACAACAGGTCAACACCAGCACTTTGAATTGTGCCCAGAAATGGAACAGCAGCCAGTGGAGCTGTTTTGACCAGGGTATCGTGTGCTCCCCCTAGCCAGCCCCAGTTAACTCTTTCATTGTCTCAGTCTTTCACAGCTGGTAGTTCTTGAAACTGAGATAATAACAGAGAGGACTTTCATCTGATGCAGCATTGCTCTGCTGAAGCTCTCAGAAAGAGCTCCCACATCAGGGGGCTGAAGCTTTTAGGCTTTCTTCATCTGTAGCAAACGTTGTTTTTAGGGACTAACCACAGCAACAAATCCATGAGCAATGAGGGATGCAGCCAGTATGTGGTGTACCAGCCTTGCCTTGTGGAGGGGATGCTGACAAATTTTGTTTTTGAGGGTGTTCATGCATCTGTCAATGGTTGGCAGCAATCACAGCAGTGCTGAAGTTCATTGCAACATCTTGGTCCATCAGCAGATTTTGACTGTGCCTTCTCCAGCTGCATATCATGAGAATGGCATACAACATAATGATATGGAGGGCTACAGCTGAATTTAGCTGTCATAATTTCCAAATTGCTTTTGGTAGAAGAATGTGCAAGTTAGGTTAGCAATAAGACCTCTGTGCTCACATCTTTTAAACAATTTGTGTCTGAACATTTTTGAACAGACATTTAAACCCAGGATATTAACAGAAAAACAATTTTAAGAAAAGGAAAATTATTTTTTTCCTACCATGAATTGCTTTAAGTTTCTTCAGCTGATATTTAGCCTATGTATAAAATTTACAATCTGAAGCATTTTCAGAGTGCTGTTAAGATCATCTTAGGGCCAATGAAGGAGTCAGTGTTTTGGACTTTTGACCCAGGTTCAAATCTTCACTTAGCAATGAAACTAACTGGGTGACCTCTCACTTGCTCTGCTTACTCAATGCCACAGGAGTGTTTCAAGAAGAAAGATTAGAAAACAAGGATATTACCCAATGCCTGTAGCAGAAAGGGCAGGGTAGACATATATGATGACAAGAGTTTTTTTCTGGACCATAATGATTTATCTGTTGCATGGAAGAGGTGATGGGAACATACCCAGCCCTACCTGAGGATCAAGGATGTAGCCAGGCTAAGCCAGGTAAGAATTACAGGTGACAAATAAAAAAGACGCCTGAGGTGGTACCAGACGTAACCCGCACTCAGCCCATGGTCAACACTGTCAGCAGGGCTCAGACAAAGGCCTGCCACTGTTTCCAGAAAAGCAGCTGCCTCATTTGCATTAACGCTTGTCTTCACCAGGAACTCTGGGTGTGACAGTAAACTTGGCACCACGTCAACCCACCTTCAGCAAGCCTCCGGCTGTGTTTGAAGTGGGCAGAGAGAGTAAACACTCCCACAGGAGAGATAAGCAGTTAGGGGCACACCCAAATGAGAAAGAGTTTTGTATGCATGTCCTAACATCTTTCAGTTGCAAATTTCTGGAGTTTCAGGGAAGGACAGAGAAAATTCCCTGTCTTTGTTCTCTAAGGCACAGCAATACTCTGCTACAAGGTATTATATGTGGGTCTGCCTCTCAAGATGCTTTGGGAGCAGCTGTCTAACTAAGGAACTCCATTTCTAGTTTGGCAGTGGGACACCTGAAGGACAGCTGGACTCCATATGAGCCTGCCCATTCAGAGGATATTAGCTGTGGATTTCTGTGCCTGCACAGATTGGACTATGTGACCCTTGGGATCTCTTCCAACTCATGTGATTCTATGATTGTCTAGTGGGGGAAAGGCAGACTTCATTAGTAGAACCTCAAGATCCACCAGTCAGAGTCAGGTGCAAAAGACACAGAATGAAGGAAAATACAGACAGTTCTGACCATGTGCAGAGCCTGGGCACTGGTTCCCACAACCAGAACTGAACCCAGTTCAGAACTTAAAAGGCACTGTGATTCTAGGCGGCATCAGTAGGAGTGTAGTGTCTAGGTCGAGGGAAGTGATGGTACGAATCTGTTTTGCTCTGGTCAGACCCCACCTGGAATCTTGTGCCCACTTCTGGGGACCACAGCTCAGGAAGGATACTGACAAGCTGGAATGTGTCCGCACGAGGGAAATCAAAATGACAGAAGACCTGGAAAATATGGAGCCCTGTAAGGAGCAGCTTAGGGAGCTGGGTAAGTTTAGCCTGGAGAAGAGAAGGTTAGAAGGTGACAGGATAGCCATGTCTAAATATTTGAAGGAATGTCATATGGAAGATAGAGCAAACTTGTTGTTTGCTGCTCCAGAGACTAGGACGTGGAGCAAGGGCTTCTAACTACTGGAAAAGAGATTCCACATAAACATTAGGAAGAACTTCCTGATGGCAAGAGCAGTTCAACAGTGGAATACACTGCCGCCTCAGTGGAGTGTGGTGGATCTCCTCCTTTGGAGGTTCTTGACTGGAAGCCCCAAGAAACTGGGTTGCACTCTAGGACCTGAGGATTCCTAGTCCCAGAATACATACAGTTGGCCCTCCACATTTGCTGCAGTTAGAGACTCTGGACCCTCACAAGTGGGAAAACTTGTCTGTGGGGAGGGGGCAGAAGCATGGTGGGCAGAGCAGCCACCCAGGGTCCAAACCAGGTCAGGGAAAGGAGAGAGGAAAGGGGGGTGTCCGCATGGGGGCCCAATACTTCCTTTCTCTCGCCTCTCACCTTTGTGGTGCTCAGAAATCAGGGTGCACACCAATCCTAGCTGGCCAAGCAGTGGCTGGTGGAGGAGGACCACAGGTGGGCTTATAGAGGGCTGTGTGGGCCTAGTCAGAGATGCCAAGAGAGAAAGTTCCCCCAGAAAAGAAGCACTTGAGGAGGGGAGTTGGACTAGCTCACAATTAATCAAATCTGTGAATGTTAAACTGACAAATGTGGAGGGCCAAAGGTACTCATGAAAGACTGGCACCTCTCTTTCACCGGCTGCCGCACAGGCTTGCTTGTTTTTACAGGGCAGCGCCTGAGCAATCCTGGCCTTAAGTGTAATTACACTCCTCAGAAGCATTCCGCAGAGGTGAAGTGCGTGTCCCTGCAGGACGCTTTGACCTCTGAGCTCAATAAAGATAATCCTGGGCTCATTATGGCCTCAGGGCCCCACCCAGCTCAGCGGGGCAGAGGGAAATTTCAACTTTGGACTTCCGTGAGAGCAAGCAGGCATGGGGTAGGCCAAAGGGAAAGTGCCTTCTCCAGACTTTCACCTCCCCAAAATTATTCACCACAGGGAACTGCACCCAATCTGTGGATACCCTTGGTACCCTGCACACAGCTTCAGAATTACCATATTCCTGTTAGAAGACAGATCTGGGAAGAGGTCATTTTGGGATTCTGGAAACTATAGTCCAAAAATGTCCCCCTTCCCAACTATTAAAATTTGCAGCCCAAAATGCAACTTTCCACACTCTGTTAAAAAACATTTGTTCTTTTAATTTTTTCCCCCTATCAGTTTGCATTTTAAGCAAGTTTCCCCTGACATCAAGCATGTCCCTCCCTTGATTCATACAGAAGCAGAGAACCACTTAACCAAAGCCAGGGAAACCTTCAGATCCCCTCTGTTTCCTAAATTTGATTTGCAGAGAACAGAAGAAAAGAAGAAATGTAAGAAAAAGAGAAACTGAAGCCCCCAAAGCTAAACCAGCTCCTACAGAACAGTACTTCTGCAAAGGCCCTTGTATCTGATTTATGGCCTTCCTGCCATTTCCTCTTTCTGCTTAGCAGAAAAACCTGTTCTATTATTCATGTATCATGGTCTCAGCCTTCCAAAGAGAATGCATTAAGCACATGGGGGTTTTGTCCCCAAACCGCAAGCCTATGTCTCCTGTTTTCTCTTTCTGAAATTCTCGGAAGCTCCCAGTTTTTTTCAGCCTTTTTACCCAAATCACCAGCAAAGAATCTCCCACCTACCCCCCCACATCAAAAACAGCCAGCCAGCAACCTTGTAGGAAAAGGAGTTGCACTGTACTAATATCATTGAAATGTTCCTATTGTGTTTTGTAAATTACTGTGTTTTATTGTGTTTAATAGTTGATTGCTGCCCCAAGTGCCACATAAACAGTAGGCATGTGGGAAGCTCATTTTTAACATATACATTAAAAATAATTCTAGAGATGCTTATGTTGTTAAAGCAAGGTCTTATCCCAGCAGGCAGCACACTTTTGCTGCGTGAAGCCGCCTCAGACTCAGAAGGGTGAGGAAGACTTTAAAAACCTTCTGACGGGATGCCACAGAGAAGACGGAGCAAGCTTTGCTTTCTCCTGCTCCAGAGACCAAAATAAGAACCAACAGATTCCAATCACAAGGGAAGAGATTCCAGTTAGAGAACTTCTTGACAGCCGGAGCCACTCGACAGAGGGACAGACTGCACCAGAAGTCTCCAAGCAGAGGCTGGGCGGCTGGGCCTGTTTCAGGAGCGCTGCAGTCGTCTACTCCTGAATGTTGGGGAGGGGGTCCCTAGACGGCCCTTGTGGTCCCTTCCAACTCTAGGATTCTAACTTCCCTCATCTGTCAAAAAAATACATTAAAAATGATCTTCCTTCACATGCGTCTCAATATTTTGTTTCCCACCAAGACGAATCCAGCAGGCTTTGGTAGTACATAGCATTATCCTTAAGGAGGAGACACAGAGGAACAAGTAGAGGCTTTTGCAATATTATTCCCTTTTTAAAGAGAGATCTTGGCAGATGGAGAGAAAGTGGGAGGACAGTTGTGGGGTGGGGGCCATAAGCCTGGTAGTTCATCTTGGAGGGGGTCCTTTGCCAGACATGGGCAGTCTACCCATCGGGAGGTCATTGAAATAACTCCCAGTCCCGCTTGGCACCCAGCAACCAGCCTCCTCTGCAATGGGCGGGTGGGTTGCACTGGATTGGACACAGAAGACCCCCCCCCAAGTTATTTATTGACAAACAGTTTATATCAGAGGGTTTTAAAGAAGGGTCCAAGACACCACAGTTCGAACCCTATCGGTTAGTCCTACGCAGAGCAGACCCGGTGAATCCATCCGTAGATGGTAGGTCCACACATAGACAAACCAATCGCTTCCGACGGCCTCACCCCGGCCGGGAGGTAGCACCAGGATTTCAGCCAGTGTCGCCACAGAGAGACCGGTGGGGGCAGGGGCTCAGGTGGGCAGGGAGGGGAGCCCACGAGCCCACCCCCACCGGCGCCAGAGCAAGAAGCGCGGCAGTAATCACGACGGTGGTGAATAGCAATACCGCACGAGGAAACATTCGCAAGAGGCAGTTGGCGGCGGGCGAGCGGACGGGGAAAATGTGGGAGCAGCTTGGACCCCGGCAGCTTCGCTTCCCCCTCCGCAAGGGGAGGAGAAGAGATTTCGCTGCCCTTCCTCCAAGGCGGAAACCGGCCCCCTCCCCGCACGTCTGGGGAGTCAGGCCCCCGCAGTCGGGGGTCCCACCCAGTCCCCTCCCGGGGGGCGCCCAAGGAGACCCCCCTCCCCTCCCCTCCCGACCCCCGGCTCCCTCGCTGGCTCACTCACCGGCCACGCCGTACTCGCCGCGGGCTGAGACGGTGCCGTCCTTGTGGAGGAGGATGTCGGCGGTGTCGCGGATGCGCCCGGCCGGCCCCCAGCGCGGGGGCCCCGGCGGCGGCGGCGGCGGCGGCGGCGGCGGCGGCGGCGGCCCTCCTCCTCCTCCTCCTCCCCGTCCCCGCTGGCCTCCCGGGGGCCGCCCGGCGGGGGGACGATCCCGCGGCAGCACTGGAAGCAGACGGCCCAGGCTTGCTCCTCGTTGACGGGCTGCTCGTAGGACTTCAGCACCTCCTCGAGGGACAGCTCCGAGGGCGCCGCGCGCTCTTCCCGCGCCGCGCCGCCCCGGGGGCCACCACCGGCGGGCCCCGCTCCCGCCGTCGCTGCGGCTGCTGCGGCTGCTGGCGCCGCCGGCGGGGAGGGGGTGCCGCCCGCCGGGCCATGGCCGCTGCTCCATCATCGGCTCCCCCGGAGGCGGCGGCGGCGGCGGCGGCGGCGGCGAGGCGGGCCGGTTTCCATAACAGCGGCGGGGCGCCTGGAGGAGGGGGAGGAGGGGGAGGAGGCAGCGGAGGCGGCCGCGGCGAGGCGGAGGGCTGGGCCAGGCGGGGCGCTCCGGCTCCGGCCGCCGGCGCCGCTGCTTTGTCATGCCGCCTCCGCCCAGCCCAGCCGGAGGAGGACGCGGCGGCGGCGGCGGGGGCGGGGGCGGGCAGGCCGAAGCAGCAGCCCCCGCCGCCGCCGCCGCCGCCGCCGCAGCAGCAGCCTATCGAGAGCCCGGGGCGGCCAGGAGGGGGCGCGCCCGGCCCCCCGCGCGCGCGCGCGCGCCCGCCAGCCAGGGAGGGGGGCGGCCGGCGCACTCCCGCTTCTCCCTCTTCCGCCGCCGCCCCGCCCAGGGAAGCGGGGCGGGGACGGGGCGGCGGAGGGCTCTCCGGAATCCCACCTCCCCAGCCAAGGAGCTGGAAACCCCGGGGTGGAGTGTATCTTTCCGCGCCGGGATTCGGCGATGCTCCCAACCCACGGGGCCTCTGAGCGCGTGCAGAGTGGCTCAACGGGCAGGGTCGCCACGCCTCTGGGCACCTGCGGAGGGGGTGGCCCCTGAGGGCATATAGAGGGGTTGGACAGCAGCTACAGGGCGGGAGGAGCGCGGTGCCTCTGAACGCATGCAGAGTGACTTACAAGCAGTAGACAAAGGGGATTATGGGAACTCTGTCCCGTGCTCTGAAAGCAGCGACAGAGAAGTGGAACTGCCGCGCCTCTGAGCGCATGCAGAGTGACTCAGAAGCAGGAAAAGGGAAAGGGAGTGCACTGCCTCTGAGCACGTGCAGGGTGATTTCTAAAACAGGTCTGTGGCAAATGTATAGGTATCTGAAAGTACCTCTCATCCTTGGGGAGAAAGACTCTTAGGCACATTCAGACACCCATATGATCCACCCCCATAGCTCTAACAGCAGAGCCTACCTTCTGCCAGGGGAAGAGGTTCGCTTGATGGAGGTGTCTCATTGATTCTTGCAAGGAGAGAGGTATCCAGGCTTCTTAGCTCTGAAAAAGGATTTCAAGGGCAACACTCAATCCTGAAAATAGGCAAAGTACCTTACAGCCCTCAGAGTGAATTTAGAATCATAGGGCTGGGGAAAAAAACCCAGGGTCATCCAGTCCAACGTCCTTCTGCCATACAGAAATACACAACCAAAGCCCGCCTTTTGACAGAAGGCCATCCAGCCTCTGCTTAACAATCTCCAAAGGAGAAGGCGACTCCCTTACACTCCAATTATTTGTCCATACGTTTCACTTTTCATCTGTGAAATGTTGGAAGGTATGTCCTCTCCTTTTACACAGAGACACACCAGTCCAGAGAAAGTAGCAGAAAAACCAGCAGGCCAGACCCTGCCAAGTATAGCCATCTAATCCCCCAGCCCCCATCCTTAATCCCTTTGAGAGGCATCCACACAAGAAAGCTCTCCGGCTGTGAAGGGCCTTTTTCTACATCCACAACCCACAAGTGGCCTACAAACAACAGACAATAGAGAGGTGAGAAGAGCTGCATTTGCAAGGGACGTGTGTTGCCTGTTCCTACACAGCACACACAACAGTTTGTTGAAGGGGATCTGGACAGCTGAGGAGGCTCAGGTGTGTATTTCTGCACGCCAGGGAGTTGGACGAGATGGTCCCCTGCAGCTCTATGATACTGTTATTCCATGAACTCAGTGTTTCACCCACAACCTTTCCTTACTGGGGAAAAGGTGATGGCATGCTTATTTAAGCTACTGCATGCTTTTATATATGGAACAAGCTTGCATGACACTTTGGTACTGATGATAACAATAGCAAACAGTGATGTGTGTGCATAAACACACACGTATACACCCCTGCATGACAGTGTAATTTCATAACTCTGAGCCTTTTTTTCAAGTTCAAGAACAGGAATGCTAACATCAGTTTTGAATATAAGAACCAGGGCTGGTAGCAGTGCTAGCTTTCCTATCACACCTTTCACTCTCCACTAACAGTGATTAATTAAAATACAAAAAATTAAAATATCCCACCTTATATCACAGGGTCTCAAGACAGATAAAAATCAATTTAAACAGTTTAAAACATGTTAAGGTTAAGACAATGAGGAATAATTTTGGTGGTCTAAAATAACAATTATAATATATTTAAGAACTAAAGCCAGTTGGATGAGTCTAAAACATGTGTCCATTTGGATAAAATCTTCACTGCTGTCACCACCCTGCTGCAAGGCATTCATAAACTGCCATATTTTAACCCGGTGCCAAAATGAAGCTAACATCGGTACCAAGGGGAGACTGTTTCATCACCACTGGGCCACAGGAGACGAGATTCCGCTTCCTGAGTGGTGTAAGGCATTCCCTCATATCCATGGATTTAGGACCAATGGATTCAACCAACCACATCTTGAAAATATCCCCGCCCCCAAAAAAGACAAAAAGCACACTTTGATTTTGCCATTCTGTATAAGGCATGCCATTTTACTGCACCATTGTATATAATGGGACTTGAGCATCCACACATTTTGGTGTCCACAGGGAGATCTGGAGCCAAACTCAAGTGGATACCAAGGGCCCGCTGTATGAGGGACTTCGTAGAGGCAGGTCCCACCAGCAGATTTTGAACGTCAGGCAGGAGACTTGCTTACCTCTTCCAGGGCAAATTTTAAAAAAGCGTTCGCTGTTTTTCAAGACTAGAGCCAAGCCAGAACACAGCCAAAGGGCCCAGGACTAACAGACCAGGCTGTTTATTCTCTTCCAATCTTGTCTTCCAGTCTTACTAATTAGGGAGAACAAGATTACTCCAGGGCACCAGATATATACATGGGATGGTTAGGTGGAAATGCAGCAAATGGTTCTTACTATCTTGGTCTCACAACATTTTTCTTGGAGCTAGTTTAGTTTGGCACTAGACTATTCATAACTAGAAACTCTTCATCACATAGAGAAATACGTATGAAAATCAATACCTTAACTACAGGGTTTTCCTTTATCATGCAGAATAGAAAAAAGAAATGAATTTACCCTGGAAAAATGCATTTTTTAAAAACGCTCTCTTTTGAATAAACACAAATAAATCACACCTCCATTCAAACCTGCCTCCTTAATCATATTATTTGAAATCCAGAGTGTTAACACTAAAAACAAAGGATTGATACAGGTAGGAAAAAGGATGCAACAATCATTTTTTTCACATGTAAAATATTCAATGCTTTTCTCCCCAAATTGCACAGCCACTCTTGAAATGTTGACCTCTCACTACCAGTTGAGAATCACTGTTGGACTGTTAATTGCACTGTTCAAACAGCATTCCGAATAGCTTAGAGCAGCATGATTATGGAGGGTTGAAAAGGCTGCCTCTCTGAAAGGGCTGCGTGGAGAAATTGATCCCACAAAACATTAAGAGTAAGATGATCCTGGGATCAAGGACAGTAGGAGTTTTCTGCAGTGAGGCAGAGGCCAAAGACAAATGGGTTCCCAGAGTAAAACTGAAAACAGAGAGTTTACTTTGTGGGCGGGGGAAAGAGAGAAAATATTCTAAAGCACATAGAAGGAACTCACTGCTATAAAACAGTCCAGCAATAACTGGCATTCTTAATAGCATTCCACATACCTACAAAGTGTTCCATTGAATCCTTGTTACTATACACAAATGCACCAAACAGGCTGGGTTATGTCGGCCAACTGCCTTCACCACATTTGAAGTGAGGTAGGCCATGAACACGCAAACATAGCCCAGCTGGTCTGTAGGGATGGGAAATGAATTAGACCACAACTTTTAAAGAAACACAGCCGCTCATACAAGAGTGATGGGGGTTGTGGTAGATTGGAAAGGGTTAGGGACAGACAGAGTCACTGTGGCTTAGTGGTTTGAGGGTTGGAGTAGGACTGTTAGAGACCTGGGTTCAAATCACTGGTCAGCTCTGGAAATCCACTGGGTGCCGTTGGGCAAGTGACACCCTCGCAGCGTCAGAGGAAGGCAAAGGCAAACCCCCTCTGAACAAATCTTGCCAAGACAACCCTGAGATAGGTTGACTTTAAAATTCCAAAAGTCCATGAGATCACTCTGCTATAACTGTATAGCATGAAAGAAACTGTGGTGCTTGAAAATAACATGAGGGACATCTTAATCCATATTCACCAGTCCCAAGGACGAAGCCATCACCTTCATTTTTGGAGGCAGCATTCAAACTAGTGTGGTTTAGTGCTTCAACCATTGGAATATGGTTCTGAGACTGTGGTTCGAATACCTGTTCAGCCATGGAAACCCACTGGGTGACCTTGGGCAAGTCACACTCTCTCAGCCTCAGGGGAAGGCCAAGACAGACCCCCTCTGAACAAATCTTGCCATGATAGGTTCACCTTAGGGTCACCATAAGTTGGAACTGATGTGAAGATACACAGAAATCACAATCATATTAGCTGCCTTATGGGAGGGGGAAGCGAGATATACATAAAATAAGTGAGTAAACAAAGAGAGCTTTCTTGCAATGACACCCGGAGTTGTGAGATGGCATTTTTTTTACAAAAAACAAACTAAAAAATAACAAAATTATTTTTGTGGAGGCCCTGGAATCCTCAAACCTCTTTGAGGGGGACACTTAAATACATCTCATGAACCTCACTTTCCCTGCCTCTGCTTTAATTAAAAAGCACACAGATTTGCATCCGTCTTACTAAAGGCAACCTGTGTTAACATTGGGAGTTTGCTCAGCTCACCATGATATCAGATGTGTCCTGGAGCCAAATAGCAACCATGCTGGCCCAGCAAGCTGTGGAAAGTTTCAAGTTAAAAAAAAACCACATTAACTTAAAAATAGGCAAAGCTATTGTTAGTGACACGCAGAGTGAGAAGGAACCATTGCTCCCTAAGTGAGGACACACATTTCCTGGGGAGCAGAGATGTTACAAAGGTAACTTGCAAAATTCAGGATCCTGAGCCAAATATTAATTGCAGAATTGCACAGATTGGGACAACCTCCCCAATTTTTCTCTAGCCTTGTGGTTGATTAACCTCAGTGACTATAAGCCTCTTTAAGAGACTGACACTGCCCCCCGAAAAAAGTTGAGAAACCCTGCCCTTATCAGTGCTTTTGAAAGAGAATCTATATCACTTTGCATGTAGCAGGCAGCAGCTATCTGGATGACTTTGTGTTTGGATGCTGCATACCCTCCAACATTTAACAGAGGAAAACAGGTACACAGATGGCCAAGCAACTTCAGTGTGTGATCAAGATGGTAAAAATAATTAATGAGGAAAAGCAGTTTGCTTTTGCCTGAAACTTCTCAGGAGGGCAAGGTCTCGCCCACTTCATTCTTCTCTATTCTTAACTGAGAGTAAACTACTTTTGCATTTTGAACTCAGGCAGTTTTTCCGCGCTGTACTATTTTAGTGCTATTATTCCGCTTTCAACATCCTATGGAATTCTGCGGTTTGCAGTTTTCCATAGGATATTGAAAGCAGAATAATAGCGCTATATCAGTACAGTGCGGAAATAACCTCAGTTTGCAGCAACTGACATGAGTTGAGAACAAAAGGGGAATGTGGGAGGAGGAGGAGGAGGAGGAAACTGGGACATTTTAGAAGCAGCTGAAAAGGTGAGATGGCAGAGGATTAATTTGGAGAGTTGAAGGGTATGACACTGCTTTTTCTTCTGAAATTTTGGGGCAGTACAGCATGTTATAGTGGTTTGAGTGTGGGACTATGGACCCTGGAAACCAGGTCTGATTCCTCTTTGCTGGGTCATGGAAACCCATATCACACATTCTCAGCCCCCAGAAAATCCTGTGATAGGTTTGCCTTAGCATCACCACAAGTCAGAAACAACGTGAAGGCACACAACAACAGCTGGACCGGGTCCCCCTTGCTGTCTTGCTCTTGAGTGACAATGGGCCTTAATCTTGCTTTGGCACAAAGCTCAGTCTGCCTTGCCTTCCCTTAACAACGTCTCAGCCTGCTTCCAGCTTTCTCCTTCCACCACTCCAGGCCCACTGGAGGACATTCCTTTCTGGTTCCATCATTATATTTGCAGTGGCCAAATATTTACATGGCCTTATCATCTCCTCTCACCTTTTGATATAATAGCTTTGGCAACCACACAACACGTGTTCTCCCCCATATGAGTCAAAGCAAGGAATTCCAGGACACTCCCTGCAACTTTCTTCCACCTTGCTTCCTCACAAGAAGACTTGAATTGGGGGTTTCAAGTGTTTGATATCTAGGCAGAAGATGGACTTTAATTAATACAGTGTACTTGCTTATTGATTGCCAGACCTGCATGTCATCAATTTTGACTATCCATATTGTTGTTCTGCAAACCTGGCAACACAACCTGAGGACCAGTGAAAAGGAGACCTGGAAAATCTCTTCCTGGCCCTCTCAAGCTATGTGTTCAAATCTCTCAGGAGGGAGGGAGCCAGGCTACATCCATCCCATCTGCCATTTGCAAAAGGTTGCTGACAAGGGCTTTAGGAGAAATGGAGACAGACTCTATAACCCCCTTCCTGACAGTTCCAGCTGAAGCCAGTTTTCTTAATTGGTCCCTAGGAAAGGGAAAACAGCCAGGCGCTCGCTGTCAGAATTTGGCCCGACTGTTCTCCCTTGTTCAGCCTGTTTTTCCCAGACTGTGGTCCGGCTGCTCCTCCAAGCGAATTTACGGTCACTCGTAGGACGCCTGGCATGAGGAGCAGTAATAGCTAATGGACAACTGGAAAAAAACATATTGCCAAGCTGGGAATCCATCCAGCCACTGCTGAGAGTAAAACTGCAGGACCGATTCTTGCTAAAAGAAGGCGCACTGTGCAGAAATCGCTGCCTGATGGCCTCTTTGGCAAAGTGCCGGAGGCTGGTTTCTGCTTGGCTGAAAGATTACTTTCATCCCTTAAGGAAGGAGAGAAATGCTCCAGTGAGGTCAAGAAAACTGCAGAGGTGGCTCTTTCTTGGCCTGGCTCAGCAGGAAGAACAACCACCCACAGTTTTTGCATGCAGCAGGGGTGGGAACTGCATGACTCTTGATGGACTGCAACACTCCCCTTTGCTCATCAGTCCCTGATGAGAAGTGATGGGAGCTGCAGTCCTATGCTATCTGGAGGGCTAGGTGATTTCTGCACCACTTTAGAAGTCAAAAGTGGCAAGTT
This sequence comes from Iguana delicatissima, assembly GCA_948472985.1. Taxonomy (NCBI): domain Eukaryota; kingdom Metazoa; phylum Chordata; class Lepidosauria; order Squamata; family Iguanidae; genus Iguana; species Iguana delicatissima. Next base: position 1,138,559 of record CAOKZL010000132.1, read on the forward strand.
CCTCCTCCTCATGTCCCAAGGTCTGTAACTTCCAAGTACAGATATGCCTCTGTTGAAGGATAATGGGAATTGCAATCCAAAATATCAGCGGGGGACTTATTCCCACCTCTGCTGGGCTGGGAATCCGTGGATCTGTGATTATAACCCTTGTCCTAATAAGCAGCACTGAAAAAGATTCCCTGTTGAATCATCATAATCAACAGCACGTGTGAATCCACTCTTTGGAGCCCCAAATACATACAGAAACCTATCCATTACTAATGCGCATGCGTAAAACAGTGCGGTCGGTCTGGGTTTTGCAATGACAGGCGCGACAAACCCAGCCCTCTTTTTGCTTCCGCGCCACTACAAAGATGGCAGCCACGCATTCCCGATACGCCGGCCGCCTTCTCCACGGCCACTACCAAAATGGCCTCCAGGCCTCCCTGGGAGGCGGGGAATAGTAAGGGAAACAGACTCCGCCTATATCCCTCCTTCCCATTGGACAAGACGCACAAGCAGTGGCCAATGAGGGCGCAGGGCGCGCTGGTCGCCTCTCGGCGGCTGTGCGGGCGAAGAGGGGGGGGGAGCGGCTGGGGCCTCGGGCGGCCGCGCGGCGGGGGCGGCAATGGCCGGGGAAGAAGAAGGGCGGCGGCGGGCCGGCAGGAGCCTCTCCGTGCTCCTGGGTAGGTGGCTGCCGACGGAGGGCACTCTGCCAACGCTCAGAGGCCCTCTTGCCTGGCAGGAGGAAGGGGAGTTGCAGTCTGTGTATGCTCAGAGGCCCCTTTGCGTGGAATGCAGCGGTCCCACCTTCAAGGACATGCAGTCCATGCTCGGAGGCTCCCGTTGTAGGGGATATAATATTCTCATGGTGGGGATGATGGTGATGCCACAGTCTGTGCATGCTCATAGGTACTCATTGCAAAAGGATGCCGTGCTTCTTCTTTTGGAGAGGCATTCGGTCTGTGCTCAGAGGCTGTGTTTGGCAGGGATTTGCATTCATCTGGTGGGCATAATATGGCAGTGGTTGTGAGGAGGGATTTGCACTCTTTTTATGCTCAGAGGCTCACTTGTGGATGTAGGCTCACTTAGTGGAGGTGATGCTACCTTCTGTGCAAGCTCAGGAGCTAGCTTTGCCAGGGACGTCGCTGCCCTCTCTCTGTGCTCGGAGGGCATAGCAAGGGATGCAGTGCCTCCCTAGTGGGGAGGGAGCTGCACTTAGTTTATGCTCAGAGGCTCTTAGACTGAATCCTGAATAAGTGGTTATCTTTTCTGTCACACCATCCAACACAAATCCTTTGCTGGTGTTTACTGATGCTAAGTTTTGTTGTCCAGTTTCTCAGGCCAATGCATTTGTCTCTCCCCACTCCTTTTTTGTGTTTAGCGGGGAGATCTAAGAAGCAGAAATGCGGAGCACGAAATGGACAGGAGCTGCAGGAAAAGGCTCTGCATATTTTGAGTTCCCACCAGAACTTGGATGACCTCCTGCTGGAGGTATGAGATGTCAAATCTTTCACTTTCCTCATTGTTGCTTTGCTTTCATAGGCGTTCGTCACTGAGTACGTGCTTCTGGTTTGGATGGAGGGGGGACCAGCTGTGAATTGTGTGAACTGCACCTTCCAGCAGCCATTGCCAACAGGACCAATGGTGAGGAGTGTTGGGAGCTGCAGTCCACAAGGTCTAGAGCAATGGTTCTCAACCTGTGGGTCCCCAGATGTTTGTGGACTTCAGCTCCCAGAAGCCCCAGCCACTATGGTCAATGCTCAGGGCGTCTGGGAGCTGAAGTCCATGAACATCTGGGGACCCACAGGTTGAGAACCACTGGTCTAGAGGGATACCAGCTTCCTACACCCATTGCAGAGAGCTTTGAAACACTTAGCAACCACCAGATGTTCTGTCTGAATTCTGTTTCTTTAGTGACGCATCTTACCCTGACCACCCACCCAGGTGCATCTGGTGGGAGTACGGGAGGCAGGGCCTTCGCCATGGCTGCCCCCAGGCTCTGGAACTCTCTCCCCGGAGAAATCAGGCTGGCACCCTCCCTGCTTTCTTTCTGCAGTCAAGCAAAGACATTTTCATTCCAACAGATCTTTGATGTGTGATTAGGTGTGGACTGTCTGACAGAATGTGCTGGATGTTGTTGTGTTGCTGATGTGTATGGGTGTGTAAGTTTTTAATGACGTATTTTAAATTTGTTTCAATTCTTTTTGACTGTTTAATTGTGTTTTAACTTTTGTATTCTGTGGTTTTTAACTGTGTCTTTTTAATTGTAAGCTGCTTTGAGTCCCAACGTGGGAACAAGCAGGGTATAAATAAAGATGATGATGATGATGATGATCATAATAAAAATTAGTTACCTTAACTTATCCTGAAGAGAATATTTGAACAGAGAGTGATTTTTGCCATCTTGGTTCCAGGACTGTGAGAGCTGTAGTTACTCTCCACCCGCTTTTTTGAGCTTTGCATTTGGATTAAAGAGAAATGTACACACATCTAAACCAGATATTTCTTGCCTGTCTGTGGAATATTTTTCCACCTTAGGACATTTTGTGAGAATGTCTTATTTTGAGGAAGTAATGCATTTCTTTCTGTGTGTAAAATGCTTGCCATGTTGAAGAATACCCAAATGTTTTAAAAGACTGTCAGTAGGTATACGTTGGGTGGAGGACAGAACGCTTGACACCTATGTAGCAGTAAAAACTATCTGATCACCCCTCTCCATTTTTGTCTCCACCAGGTGGGAAATTCTGTGTGTAAGAAGGCATTAGTTCCTGATAATTCAGACACATGTGGCAAAGAAACTTCAGTTACAGATCAACTTGTGGGTGCGTGAAAGAGAACTTGTTCTGTTAGAAGGAAAGGCTAAAAAAATCAAGTCAGTCTGTTCAGCCAGATAAGAATATTCAGCTGAATGCGTCTGCCTAGTCCAGTGTTGTCAGCATGAAATGTTGGCAGCAGCTCCCTAGGACTTGGGGCAAGGATCCTTCCTGGCCCAGCAGCCTGACTCTTTTCTGCTAGAGATGCAGGCAACTGAACCTGCAGACTCCTAACAGCACACTGTCTGCACGGTCCCTGCTCCTCCTCCTCCTCCTCACCCCGCCCGGCTTACTGTTTCGTAGCAAGATTTTCAAAACCAACTTGAAGCCAGCAATAGGACTCATGCAGCCCTTCTGACATTGTGGGACTGCAACTCCTATTAGTGCTAAGCCCTCAGAGTGGCAAGGTGTGCTGGGAGTTGTACTCCCACCACCCATCTGGAGAGCTGCCTGATTTCTACCCCTTCTTTCCTCCCTGTTGCAACTCTGAGTAAATCCTGCCTTCTTTGCTTTTGTCTTATATTGAGAATGGCCTGTGTTTATGTCTGTGTCTCTCCTTTTGTGTCCTAGTCTCAGCTCTGCAGGGCCAGGCGGCTGCCCTGGGCGTACCAGTGGGCGTTCTCTCAGCCAGAATGGCTGCCAAGATCGTGGAGGAGATCTCTGCAGAGTCTGGCCAAGCTGTGCTGCTGAAAGGAGAGCAGAGAGTAAGGGGCATTAGTGTCATATTGTTGTTTTCATGTATGGCAAGACTAGAAAAGAAGCAACCACAGCCTACTGGGGGAACTTGAGCCCTTAGAACAGTGTTACTTAGCTTGAAACAGGCAGAGAGAGGGTTAATGAAAATTTGCAGGAGTCTGTACTACACTGTGCATCTCAGTGTGGCTTTGAATAGACAAAATGACATGAGATCACAGCTTTCCTGTGAAAAGCTGGGAATGGGGAGGCAGCCTCTTTTCTTTGGCCTTCTGGCAGGTGAGGAGAGAAGCTTGCTCTTTCAGAGTAAGAATTCCTTTTGTTTTAAACCTCTGAAGTAGAAACCTGCTGCTGGAGATTTTGCCTTTAGGCTTCCTCCTGGGGGAATATGTGTGCCACATCCTGCACAATTTTGCTGGCTCACAGATGCATCTTATGCACTGTGAGGACCTGAGCACATGGTCTTCCTCACAGAAGATTCGTGCTCCCATCAGCTGAGAGTTTTCTGTGCTATGACGCACTTTCTCCAGCCATTAACTAAAGCCATCAGTGGCTTTGTCTTGTCTGGACCACCTCCGGATCTGTTTTGGTTGTGGTGTTCCCACACAGGCCTGAGGCTGTTACGTTATTGTATAGCAACACTGAAGTAAACCTAATATGGGGTTTTCTGGGGCTAGGAGTGCGTGACACGTCCAAGATCACCCAGTTTGTTTCCATGGCCAAGCAGGGAATTTGAACCCTGCTCTCCAGGTTTTTAGTCCAATGCTCAAACTGCTACACCGTGCTGGTTCTCTGGCTGTTATACAACTTCTTGTATTGTAGAGACTGCAAGCTCATAATAAGAGGGCCCACCTGCAGAAGGTTCAGCAGTGCTTGACTTTCACCAAGTTCTGCTGTGGTCAGCAGATGAAAATACCTTTGCTCATCCCACTGCGTTCTCTGTGCATCCCTGCAGTGGGCAATTTGTTCATGTGCCTTTCTGGTGTCTGGCTGTCATCTGTTCTGTGAGCAATGGGTGGACTCTAGCCTTCATTCATTTAGGTTGGGAAATAAGTTATGAACTTATTAGTGAGTTGCTCTGAATTTGCTACCATCCTAGTGGTGGCATTGTGTGCCTAGAAAAGCATTCTTGGTGGTGGCTAGACTTTGTCTTAAAGCCACCTGATTGTCTTTTGAGATGAGAGCGTTATAGGTTCGATATGGTATCAGAAACAACAGTCTTATGCTGCAACAGACCACAGCTATGTGAATTCATGTTTTTTTTTAAAAAAAGTAGCCTTCTCCACTGTTGATAGGCCTTGGACTTCCTTATTTTTTTGAGCCATCTTGGTACATTGCTGTAGCAGAGAATATTTCCTTAAGACAAATTTAAACGAAAGGAAACTGTACTTCCTAGCAGTGTAGCAGATTTCCTTACACAAATTCAGTCTCCTTGTGGGCCCTAAGAAGCAGCTTAAACAAATAAATAAATGTTGACTTTCCATTTGGATCTTCTTGAAAGTGCTGTTATTCAGATTTTACCATACTTAGATCTAATCAGTGATAGTTTAAAAGGCAGAGAATTAACTGACAAAAGATATTCATGTCAATGAATTGCACTGTTCTCATTTTCAACTATAGAAAAAGTTGTCTTGCTTGCTCCACACCTTGAAGGATTTATCTATGCAGAATGTTTTCAGCCATTTGCTGTTTGCTCAAGAAATGTGGAAAATGCAGGTAAGATGGGTGAAAATCCTAAAAAAGAAACCATGTACTCATGTGCTGAAGAACAGCTAATTCGATTACTGGATTCTTGCCTCTCAATGCATGGATGCTGAAAGGCAGCTTTTGAGCGCAGTGGAGAAAAACAGGATTCTTCTGATTTTTCCTCTGATGTCTGAAAATGTCTGTCAACCGGTAGTAAATGGTGGCATACAGGCAGTGGTGCAATACACTGGCAGTGGTGGCAAGAGGGAAAAGGCTGTGGGCACAATAACCATGACCAGAAGTAAAGGTGTTACGGGGAACAGGCAGCTTGCATCTGGCAGATTTTGTCTGTTTGCCCTTCCAGTGTCTCTGTGCATCTCTGGAAAAGGTGCTAACAAGGTTCTGGTCTCAGTGGTATGCTAAATAACCCTTGGCCTTTGACACCCACCTTCTGCTGTTTCCGAGGGATGCGCCGATGATCTAATAAAAGTGCTGTTTCTCATAATGGCTATTGATTGCCTCAGAGCATTAGTACTGTTGACGCTGGCTGTGCATAAGGCAGCAAGTTGGCTTGTAGGAGCATCTGAGACCCTCAAGCAATGATGGTGGGGTTTTTTTGAGAAATTGTGAATTGGAAAATGTTCATGGAATTTTTTTCCAGTGTCTTAAACAGAGCAGGATCTAGCTTGATTGTGTTAATTTGACTTACATTTACTAGACGGCTCTTGCACCGCCTTCCAACTCTATAATTTTTATGACACGTAGCCATACCATCAGGGCTTTTAAAAGCTTAAAGTCTTGGCAGGTAATCAATATTTCATGGAATGATACAATTAGAAGGGGCTGCAAAGGCCATCTAGTCTGACGTCTGGCCATGAACAAAGACTCGAAGCAGTCCTATGGGAGAGCTTCAAAGAAAGAGAGCAACACTGCACACTGTTAAACAGCTCTGAATTGAGCAGAACTGAAACATTTGATACTATCTGTGTTGGGGGGAAGAGTAGTTAATGTGGTTTAAACACTATAATTCAAAGAAATCCAGAGCCTCACGTGGGACCTATTTTTATTAAAATGCTTGTGTTTAAATTTTTGCAACTGCATGTATTTCTGTTACATTGTTTGTTTAAATCTAAGGGCTAGAAGGTATTGAGAAGAGTTGACGCCTTTTAATTTTAGCACATAAAGAGAGCTGAGCATGATATGCCAGAATTATGTATACTTAATCTGTTTCTAACGGAGTTGAATTCTCTTCCACTGAGGTCATTATAGGGCCCTTCCAGTTTCCCTGTTACTTTCTGTAGCATCACCTGAATTACTCTTGCCTGGCATCCATTCCTTGTTGCTGGATGAAACAATAAGTTGTTCTGATTTTAGAAATAGAATTTTCTGTGGACAAATGAAGCATTAGGTCATTTGCCATGTTGAGGCCAGCGCTGGCTGTTGAAGTCCCACATGTGGCCGCCAGGTGTGGCCGTTCTAATCAGCCCCAGAGTTCCAGGCGGGTGACTGCAATGCTAGGCAGGCAGCCTAAATACCTAAACTGGTTGCACACGGGGAGGGAGCCCTTGGTACTGCACCACACTGTTTATTTTCAATGCTTTTCTCTTTTTAAAGGGTATGATTTTAACTTCCTTAAATTTTATGGACAGTTTTAACGATAGTCCAGCTTTTGTATGTTATGAACTTTCAGCTGTGCCCATTGTAACTTTTGTAAACTGTCTTGAGTCTCAAGGCTGGGAAGAAAACTGGAAATAAATAAAACAAGAATAATAATCCGTCTTTGCAAGACTCTTGCTCTTACAGTGGCGTTTTTTCTCCTCAGAGCCCACTCATCCTGGACATTGCGTGGCACCTACACAGAGAAGGCCTCGTTAGCTTGGAGGAGCTTCTAGAAAAGTAAGTCAAGGCTTAATGCCTTGCATGCCTTCCTGGCTGGACATAAATTGGCCAGACTTTTGGTCTCTTTCTGTTTGCAGCGATTTGGATTTTCTGCTTCGAAGATAAGGATGCTCTTGCACAGGCAGTGCTTCTTTGTATGCGAAGGGAGATTTGCAGTGAGCCATGCCAGTTTATAAAGAAGAGTTTCATCAAACGATCAAAAACCTCCAGCAACCTTAAAATGAAAACAAACTTGAGAATAGGTCGCCAGGGACAACTAAATGTAGCCAGGGCAGAGCTTGGAATTAAATTTTTTGGATTACAATTCTAGAATCCCTCAGATGGGGGCTAATGGGAGTTATAGTACAAAAGGCAGTTGCCTTATGGGAAAGGGCAAATGAGGTCAACCCCAGTTGCTTTTCTTGTGTCTTCATAGCAATCCGGATGCCCCCTCATTGGCCGACTGGTTGTGCAGCAGCCTTTGTCTTCTGTGCCACCAGATAGGAGGCTCTTCCCTGGACACAGAGACCCCAGGGGACATCCTGACAGGTAAGCTTGGCCTCTGAAAGCAACACATTTTCTGAGCCTTGGCAGTTCCATCTTTGGTGAAGACTAGCACAAAGGGCCTGTGAGTCTAAAAGCTGCAGCCAAGTAGCCAAACAGTTGCAGAATTTCTCTGTCTCAGCCAACATGCAGGATATTCTTGGGCTTTCTTTCCTGCCAGCATAATTTTCTGGTTCAGGGCTGGGGGACTGGCAAGGCTTTCCCTTTCCCCTAATGTACCAAGGACCGGCACCATATTTGTGTCCATTACAGTTGTTTGTTTGTTTGTTTTGTGAGAAACCCATTCCATACCAGTAGCCTGTAACTTGCAGACCAGCGTTGGTCCAGTAGCACTGGTTTCATTGGCTGCGAGGTGCACCTGATGTCTTCCTGCTCATGTCTCTCTCTAGTGTAGAGGGGACAATAGCTTTGGGGTCCACATGGTGCCCCTTTGCCTGTCTTTGCTCTAGACTTGGGATTCACACTGTCCAGTATATGGAATTTAAAGCCCTGTGGTTCCCTACATGCCAACATCTCTTCCATTCACCTTTACACCTTCTTGAGCATTCCCATCAGTGTAACGAAGCACTTGACAGTAGCTCTGCCTTTAATTTGTAGGTTTTGCAGCCCTCTTCCTTCATCACAGATTTCAAAAAACACCTGAGCTGGGAAAGAAGTTGGAATTGCAGAAGCTGCCCAAAGTAAGGATTGAGCAGTGTTGCCAAGGATCGTTGTTGTTGTTGTTGTGTGCCATTAAGTTGTTTGTGAAGCTGCCTGGGGGAATTTGAGGCATTGTAGTCCAAAAAAGTAACTTCTTTTAGCTCTACTCCTAGCTGGTAGTTCATGGACAAAACTATTAAAGGAGCAATCCTGGGTTGTCAGCTGTGAATCTGTGGATCTTTGAAACTTCTAAAAACTCAGGCAGGCTTGAGAGACAAGTGTCAAGGAGGCCTGGGACTAATTAAAAGGCTGTGCTGGAGTTTGCATATATGGCAGTGAGGAAGTTTGAGGGATCTAAGAGGTTACCTGTGGCTAGCTCTCTTTACTTGTTCGACATTGGCAGATTTGTTGATCTTTAAGTTAGAAGCTGGCAGAATAATAGAGAGTGTCACTCACTTGGAACAGTTCTGCTTAAAAGTTAATGACCATCCTTTGCGTGTTGTGTTTTTTTGTTTTGTTTTTACAGATTTGCAGCACTGTCCTTGAAAGGATGCTGGCATGTAAGTTTTAAATGTGGAAAGTAATTGCATTGAGACCTAAATTATAGTGGAGTTTGTTGATGTGCTGGGTTGTATTGTACATAATTAGCTTTTCAATTGCATCTGTTTTTGTAGAGTGGAAATGAGGATAAATTTCTGTAACAGGAAATGGGAGTAGCTTGAATGATACCTTGCACAGAGTGTAGCAATGCTGTTTTGGACTACTACAACTCTCAGAATCCACAGCCAGCCCAGCCAGTGTCCATATTGTTTATGGATTCTGGGAGCTGTAATCTAAAAAAGTAGGTTTTCCAGGGTTTGATGATGGAAATGACAACATGTTTTTAACTTCATGTATTACTAGCTGGAGTCAACAATAAGATGCAAATCTCAAGATTGTGCTTCTCTACGAATTTCAGCAACACGTTCCAAATACATGCCCCTCTCCACATCAGATCTGTTCCGTGGGGTAGTTGTCCTCACGCTGCTTATCGAATCTCTCAGCATGCCATACCAGTGTCAGGTTCGAGCCCTGCACCTCTTCAGATTCCATGCCAATAGCTTTTATCATGTGCTGACATGTTCATGCAGCAGCTGGTATTCACTACAGCGGCACTTGCCCACTTCCTTGGACATTGTGCCCCAGTTAACATCCGCAGTATCAATATCAGGGTATCCTTTCAGCACTAAAATTGTGCTTCCCAAGAGCTGTAAAGTGGTTCAAGGTCGAGGTTAATTGTTTCTCTCTCTGCCTCTTAAGAAAATGCTCTTAATGGTTCCAGGCTGATGAATTGTTTCTTTTCCCTCCTTCTCTTAATGAGGTCAGCTCTTTAACAGGATGAGCATAATTTTCCTGTGTGTGTGTGTGTGTGTGTGCGTGCGCGCGCACACACACATGCAGGCTCTTTTCCTCATTGGTGTCTTCTGGGTTGTTTAACCTTATTCTTTCTAGCTTTCTTTCACCTCCTGAAGATGCTTTCAAGATTTTTGTTTGTTTTTTCTCTGTTTAGGGGTGCTTGATTCTGTAGCCAGAGAGAAGCAGGAAGATGCTTTTATTCTGAAGGCTGTGAAAAGCTGGTGAGCGTCTCTCCCTTTCTAGAATTTTTTTTCCCCCAAAGGAGTGTGTAGTGTTCGTTGTTGTGGTGAAATTATGAGGGGAGCACGCCTTGGCCCTGAAAACAGGCAGGGTTTTTTTAGCTGCTTTTTTAATTAAAAAAAATTAAAACCCAAGAACTCTAAGAAATTAAAAAGAAAAGAAACCACATATGCAATGAAAAATGTGCTGCATACCAAACGAGAGGTATACAGTCTTCTCTCCATATCCACAGTTCCGTATCCATAGATTCAGTTACCCACAGCTTGAAAGTATTAAAAAACAAACAAACCACAAAGCCGACTTTGATTTTACATAAGGTTATTCCAAAAAGGTGCTGCATTCCAAAATCCAAAAAAATCCAAAATATGGAGCACTTCTGGTCCCAAGCATTTCAGTTAAGGAAGGCTCAAGCTGTATATAATAGCTCAAGATAAAATGCCGTTCCAGGGAGCGAAATGGGATTGGGGAGACATCTTAGTTTTGGTCAGCTTATGTAATAAAGGGAAACCAATCACTATAAAGTTGTTTTCGTGGAGTTCATTTTCAGAGTGTCTATTCTGACATGTCAATTTCTCCATAAGTGTGCATGCCCAATTTTTTTCTCACCAATTGTCTCTAATGACAGGCAGTGAAAACCCTTCAGTTTCTGTGCCATCACCAGTCTCACAGCCAAACAAAAATTTTGACATAAGATAAGAACAGTGTTATTCTGACTTTCTGCTAACAAAAGACAGTGCTCAAGGCAGCTAATGCTAGTATTAAAAGGATTTAAATACTAAAGCTGTTGTTTATTTTAATCAATGAATAATGGAAGGAGTTAAAAGGATGGTTTAAAGACATGTCCTCACACTCTTCCTGAGAACAGAAAGAGTGGGAACTGATTACTTTCTCATGTGAGGCAGAGATAGTGAGCATGGAGCAATGGAATGAAATCTGTTTCTAGTAAAGACCAAATAAGTTTGTCTGTCTAGACTAGAGAGTCAGCCTGGGGTAGTGATTTGAGCCTTGGACTATGACTCTGGGGACCAGGCTTCGGTTCCCTGCTCAGCCAAAGAAACCCAGTGGATAACCTTGGGGGCATCACACACTCTCAGCACCAGAAAACTCCATGTTAGGTTCGTCTTAGTATCACCACAAGTTGGAAATGATTTGGAGGCACACCACAACAACAACATACAAATCTGTATGTTCTTTATTCTCTACCCTCAGCCAAGGTTCAACTTGACTAACATGGGAATGGGAAATCCCAGACCAGGCTGTGAATTTTGTTGGACTACAACTTCCAGCAGCCCTAGCCAACATAACTAATAGCAGGCATGCTGGGAGATGCAGTCCAACACCAGCTGGAGGGCTCCCTGATGGCAACCCATGCCCTAGACACATATTTTTGGAATTAACAGGGTTTCTTTAACTTTTGCAGTAGTTGTGGCTTCATGATTTTTAATCTTCAGCTGTGTTTGCAAGCATTCTTTATTCTAGCTGCAAATTGCAGGCGCTACTTCCTTTCTTTTTTCTTTCTCCTGAGATCATTATTTTTAGGCCCACTTAGTGCAGTTCCTGGAAACTGGTATGCTTAAATCTTTCCCCAGTTGTCAGTTTCCCTTCTGAGCTTTATCCCTCACTCCTCTTCTTTTCTTTCGTGTGGCAGATTACCGTTCAACAACAAAAAAAAATCTGTATTTTTTTGTGAAAGTTGTTAAAATAAATGATAAATATTTCCATATATTTTGACAGCCTTCCCACTGAATGACAGTTCAGCAAGACAATTGGAGTGATTAAACAGTAATCTGTGTGTGGTGAATCATTGATCTTGAGCACTCAAGAGTTTTTCTTTCTTGCCTTTCACTGGTAGGCTCCGTGCTTTCACCGTGACGGCATACCAAGGCATGGTACCTCCTGAGGCTCTGCAGGAGTTCTTCAGTCACACCTTGGCTCAGGTTCTTACCTACAACCCTCAGCTAAAAGGTAGGACTCCCGGGATCAGAGAGGAGTTCACTGGGCCAGGTGGAGGCCCATCAGACACCTGCTGAGCGGACTAAGCTGGGATTTCTGGAGGCTCACCCTGATGGGGAGTGCACACAGAAGCTACTGAAGAGGCCTAAGAATACACGCACGCACGCACGCACGCACATACATGTTTGAACCAGGTCCTGCCAGGGTGTCCCTGAAATGCCTTTGTTGTGGTCTTCAGAGATGGACCTAAGGCAAGGGTGGGAAACATTTCTCAGCATTAAAAAAACATTAGGGCTGCATTTCTGTCATGGGGAGGATCAAATTTCCCAGGGGATCTTAACTGTGTTTGTACTTTTCTTACCCTATGCTGTCTTAACTTCTGTGGAAGAAGGTGGAATGTGGGGAGACACCCACACGCCTTTTGATTCTGCAGGCCTGACCTTGAAGCCCCAGGCCAAGAGCTGCTTTGCTCCTCCTGTCGCATGCCCTCCCTGGAAGGCAGCCCTACAATGCCTTATGGGGAGTGTGGGCTCTCCCTTTTCTCACACTCTCTCGTTCTTTCATTCAGCTCTTCATCGAACAGCCCAGGAATCAGTTCTTGGGGTTACTGACTGCCCTACTCTGTTAGGCAAAAGCAAGGGAATTGCTGATTCTTTTTATTTGTCAGCAGCAATAGTCTTACCATTCTGTGAAGTGAGTTTTCTTTTCTTTCCCTCTTCACCAAACAGTTTCTGATGCCATCCGCCTGCAGAGAGAGTGGAGCTTTGCACGAACCAGCACAGTGCTCACCTTGCTATACCGCAAAGTAGGTCTTCTTAATGGGGTCTGAACAGGAGTATTTTAGCATAGTCCCTTTCCTGACCTTTTTAAAAACAATCTCTGTTACTTAAAATTGCTTAATTCCTGGAGTTGCACCTTTTGGCTTTTATATTACAGTCTTCAGAGGTGTAGTTCAATGCTCAAACCATTACACCATGCTGGCTCTCCATACACACACACACACACCTACGCACACATATGCACACACATAGATTATACAAATATTGTAATTCTCTTTCTCCTGCTGCTCCATTGCAGCCTCCAACTAAATTTAACAGAAGAGTCTTCCACCGATATTCTGGAGGAAAACACCAGCTGATTGTTGGGTGATTTTCCTACTTCCTTAGATTTCCTGTTTTGTTGCCCCTTCTAGCTGTTTGTGCTGTTCAAGGCAGAGGAGCTGATCCACCATTTGCAACAAGTTCTGGAGACAAGTGAAGTGAATTGGCATCACATCCTCTCCTGTGTTTCCACGCTATTAGTCTGTCATTCTGAAGCAGAATCCCTGATTAAAGGTAGATACGGAATCTGGAGGAGGTGGCTGGGCTGTTGTCCCTGGCTGTCTAGAAGGCCAAAAGCAACAGGTGTGAGAAGTAAAGTGTCTGGTGTCCTGTGACCCAGGGGGCTGCTGGCTGAACACTTTGGAACTAATCACTGGCTGCTGGTCTGATCCGGGTTATTGGAAGGGACTGTATTGTCCCTTACAAACCAGCGCATGCTTTGAGACCTGCTGGGGAGGCCCTTCTGTCTCACCACCCTCACAGTTCCATGTTCCTGGTGGGAACTTGGAAGAGACGGGCCTTCTCAGTGTTTTAAATTGTTACTAAATTCATGTTTTAATTGCACTGTTTGTTCAGTGCTTTTTAAACATTCGTACCACATACAGTTTTAGCTGTTTTTTAATCATTGCATTGTAAACCACTTTCAGTCCCACTTTGGGAAGAAAGGTGGGATATAAATCAAATATATAAGTAAATGTATATAATAAAGGTGGGACATAAACTGAACACATAATTAATGTCAAATAAATCCTCCAGTGGGAATGTAACAGAGGTCTTGCTGGGCCTTTCTTCTAGACTTCCTGGGCCGTTTGCTGAAGAAAGCTTTTGAGAACTATGACTTGGAAAACATGATTACTGCCTTCCTGATAGCCCGCCAGGCAGCCCTGGAAGGGCCTGCGATATTCATGCCTTACTCAGGATGGTTTAAGGTAAGTGCCCCCCTGCCAGCCTAAACTGTATTGTTAGTTTCACTGAGTCTGTGGGAACTTGGTAAGTCAATACTTAGGCAAATTCAGTGGGTCTGCTCTTCTTGGGGCAGTTGTTACTGCTTGGCTAGGAAAGGCACCAGATCCTGCCTGATCTTGGAAGCTAAGCAGAGTCAGTCCTGGTCAGTCCTTGGATGGGAGACCACCAGCAAATACCAGGTGCTATCGGCTACAGTTCAGAGGAAGGGACTGGCAAAGCCACCTCTGAGGATTCCTTGCCTTAAAAAGCCTGTGAAATTCATGAGGTTGTCATGAGTCAACAGGAAGTTTGACATGCCGACATACAATGCCAACAAAGACTCCAGATCCCATCATCTCGGCAGCAGAGGCGTGGCTCACTAGATCCCTGCATCACATGTGGCTGCTCTGAAGTTTTTTCTAGACCTGTTGAGGGCAGGAAAGGTTGGCCACCTGGGATTCTCCTCCTCTTGCTATGCTATCTCTGTCCAGGTTGCTTTTGGGAGCTCCAGTGGTTTCCATTGCAGCAGTAAGAAGGCCTTGGTCTTCCTCTTCAAGTTCCTCTCGGAGCTGGTGCCTTTTGAAGCCCCACAGTATTTGAAGGTGAGGAGAAATGGCTTGTTCTACTGTGGTGGACAGGCACCAATTCATGAGCCTCCGGTTTGAGTAGCACTGGTCTAAAGGGCTCCCCAGTGGTAGGGGGAGACTGTGTGAAGCAGTGATGGGAATCCTTCAGCCCTTCAGATGGTTTTGGCCTTCAAGTCCCAGTAGGCTTAGCACAGGCAGTGGTGGAGAGTGCTGGGCATTGCACTTGAGCAATAGCTGGGCAGCCACAGGATTCCCACCCTGGTCCACAAAAGTACAGAGCTAAGTTGTAAACTAAATATTGCTATGTGGTGGAACTTAACTTCTGGAAAGTCGTAGGAAGATGGCTTCAGCTGGGGTAGTGCCTGAGGGAGGCTGGGGGCTCCTGTGTCAGTTGGGCAGCAAATCCGCTCCAGATTATGACTAGCTTCAAAGGAACTCTCCAAGGTGCTGAATCTAATTGGGGTTAGGGTTTGGAATGGGCCTTGTCCAGAAAAACAAACTGTGTCTTGGAGCTGTTGGCTTACCTTGGTTTTGATCTTTTCTCTAGGTGCACATTATGCACCCACCATTTGTGCCAACCAAGTACCGCCCATTGCTTCTGGAGTATATCACTTTGGCGAAACTCGTCTGGCTGATTTTAAGGTCAGTAGGGAATGCCAGATCCTTTCTCAGTGTCCAGTTTCCATAAAGAGAGTGAGTTGCCAGAGCTTTGTACTTGTGGTCTCTCTCTTCCAGATGCTGGACTACAGCACCCAGAATGCCCAGCTAGCATGGCCAACAGACATACTAGGTGAGGGATTTTGGGGGCTGTAGTCCCAAGAAAGGCACATTTCTTCAGGCTCTGATGGTGTGTCACTCCTGTTCAGGGATGAGCTGGTTCTAGGACTGGGCCTTACCTCCTACAAAGACCCCTCCCTCTTTCCATTCTCACACTATCAGGTTGTGCTTCCCTTTTTGTTAATATTCTTTCAGGTTTCGATAGAAGATATGGGCCTCTATGAAGATTTATCATCCCCAAAGGAAGCCGTCCAGGTATCTGAGAACCAGTTGGGCCAAAGATCCAAGAAATACCATTACCTATGAAATGATGACCTCTCCCAAGTTGAGATCAGCCCTTAATAATTGGCTATTATTAATGAATCAGAGCAGGAGAAGCAGTGTGACTTCATAGTGATAGAGGATACATTTCTTAGATGTACTCTTAGCAATTCCAATGAATTTCAGACTATAGTATTAGGATGATAGCATGTGTGGTCTAGAGGAGTGTCTGGCCATGTGCAGTGTGTGGACCACATGTGGCATCCAAGGGCTGTTCCTGTGGCCCCCAGTGCTCTTCTGGGGGTCATTTAAAAAAAAACCCAAATGCCCTCTCAGGGGCACGGGGGCATATTCACTTTGGTTTAGACTTCTTGAGAAATTTCCATGAGAGGGATGTATGCATCATCCTGCTTTGAGGAGTTCAAGCCAAGTTGTTGATTTATTCACCTGTTTCTCCATCTCTTTCTGCATTCTGGTCAGAGGTGTTCAGAGCAGCTCACGGTTTGTAGAAATGCAGCATAAACAACAATCCAAACTGTTGTTATTTTTAAAATACGACAGGTGAAACTGCTGACTGCAGCACATCAGGTTCTGAATCTAGGTGTTCACTTTGTCCCTGGTGGAGGGTGTCTCCCCTATCTTTGTATGCTGCTTCATTCCTTGTTCAGGCCTGTGAATGGCACAAAATTGATTTGGTTGATCTCTGCTTATTTTTGCTGTTCGTATGATGGCTGCTTTTTGTGTGCTAGATCCAATATTGCATTTGTTTTCTGAAGCTGCTGCTTCACATTTGGGAGCCCCTCCTTTAATTGCAAGGCATAAAATTGATGAAATTAGGAAGATACGCTTCTACACAGTTTCCTGGCACAGCTAAATTTCTTTTGGTGATCTGACTCTTTTCTTGATCGACTGTCATCGTTCCCGGTGGCAAAATGTTCTGAGCCATTTGTGTCTCCCATGGGTAGATGAGAGAGTTGCAGTTCACAAAAGAGCGTGCTAGGAAGACTTAACAGAATGAGATAAAGATGTGCTCTCTCTTTTTTTCTTTGTACTGCATGGGTGGATCAGCCACACTGTCAGGCAATTCAAGATGTCGAAAAGGCTATACAGATATTTGAAAACACTGGGAAGATCCCAGCGAGTGTGATGGAAGCCAGGTATGGTCACCTTCAATCTTGTTGTTCTGTCCTATCAAGTTGTCTCCCTACTTATGGTGACTTGATGCTTATGGCAAGATTTATTCAGAAGAGATTGGGCATTACCTTTCTTGGAGGCTGAGATTGTGTGACTTGCCCAAGGTCACCTAGTGGGTTTCCATGGTTGAGCAGTGATTCAAACCCCAGTCTCCTCCTCATTTCTTTGTTCAACACTCAAACCATTTACTTCATTCTGGTTCTTCTCTTTGATGTCACCATGTTGGTGTTCTGGGCTTCCGGCTGATTCTGACTTACGGTTACCCCATTGCAGAATTTTCTCAGCAAGATTTATTTTGAAGAGGGTTACCATCACCTTCCTCCTAGGGTGAGAGAAAATATGACTTACCCAAGGTCACCCACTCCTTTAGTCTCCCTTCCCTTAAAAAATTCTGTTTCAGTGACATAAGAAGGAAAGTGGGCAAAGAAAAGATAAGAAAAGTTACTATTACAAAAGAAAATGAATTGTAGTTGCTGGTTATTACATGCATCAGCTGTTTCCCAAAATGTTCTTGAAGAAGGAAAAGAACCAGCTAGGAATGAATATTCATGAGGCTTGTCCAATCTGGCTTTTGGCTAGCGTTCTGGTTTTTAGCCACTCCACTTACTTTTGCCGGTTTCCTTGTTTCAGTATCTTCAGACAATCCTATTACTCTACCCATTTTATTCCTGCTTTGCTTGTGGCACGTGTGGTTAGTATCCTTATTTTGTTTTCTTTTGTTTTTAGGTGAGAAATGTAATTTCAGCTGCTTTACTGTTTATTTTAGTCATACATTTATTTATTTTGTGCTATAAACACCCACACAAACACAAGATAACTCACAGATTTAAAAACACAACGTAACAATTTGTGCCTATGGTTATTAGTAATTCTGGTAAGTTGACTTTAGTCAGATCTGTAATGGTAGAATGAGATGCTTTCTATTAATTGGTTTTTCTTTTTCATTACAGTTTTGGGGGGAGGTCGGAGTTCCTTTTGTGATTTCGTTGGTTCATGTTGTTGTTAGGTGGTGTTTATGGTAATAGATTAGTGTTTTAATGGTGCACCTTGGTTTTATTTTAATTTATTTTTGCTTAGTGTTCGTTTTAGTTATACATGTATGTTGTTTGTCTCTAGTTTTTTCTTTTTCTAATTTTCTTTTTGTTGTTGTAAATCAGTTCATTTGTATTAAAACTAATAAATATGAATTGAAAAATAAATATTCTATTTAAATCTGCAGTGTCAAAACTGGTATTTAAGTACTTTTTTTAAAAAAATTGCAGCTTCCTGAAACACCTGATTCCCGCATGGCTTTCATTGATTCTCTCAAAAGGTAAGAAGGAGGATTGGGTAAAAGAAAAAAAGTTACCACCTTGATCTTATGCTTCTCTTCCAACATTGCTTGCGAGGATACCTTATCCTGAGTTTATCACAGCCTCTCTGGATTGTTTCCTGGTTGGAAGCAAAGATCAGCCTATTGTCTCCTTGGTCACCCGGGGAGGGTGAGCCGGCTGGTTTTGGGAGCTTGTTCTCTTCACCCTGGACTTGCCATGGGTGGGACCACTGAGGGCTCCTGGGAGTTGCAGGCCAGAAGAGTACTTTTTCTGAACTTTGTTTTTCATCTGTTTCGGTGTAAAAATGTATGTCTTCTTAAAACAGGGCTGAAAAAATTCCTCCAAACATATATGCCACGTATATTGAGGAATGCCGAACTGCTAAAGAGAAGCTCTTCCAAGGTGAGAGGAATATTTTTGTCTCTGTTTACCTTGGTGTACTTTCCATAGGATGTTGAAAGTGGGATAATAGCGCTACAACAGTCTAGTGCGGAAATGGCCAGAGACACGCCCAGCTCACTGATTTCACAATCTGGATTCTAGAGGAAGTGGTTTGGTAGGCACTGACCCCTAGTGGTTGCTTTGGTCAATTATCGAATTGTCCATTGAACGAAATCAGTTGCTCTGGCTTCCTTTTTTTACTTTTGGTGCAACGGTGCCGATATTGATGGGGTTGCACTGCTTGTTTAAAAGCTGAACGATTGCTGTTCCACATTGCCTGGGGCAACTGAGTGTAACACAACACGCCTGCTAAATTGGCCCGCTTTGTACGTAGGAAGTCCCAGGTTCAGTCCCTGAGATCTCATATTCAAGGGGTCACGTAGGGGAAGGGGTTGGGTAAAGGACTTGGAGCATGGCGGCTGCCAGTCAGTAGTCTGGCCTGTTCTAAAGGGAGCTTCCTCTTTTCTCTAGATAGCTCAGCTGAAATGGAGACAAGTGATCTGAAAGAGCCCTTGGAGCTGTTCAAGGCTGAACTTGAGGCACTCAGGCTGCTGATTACAGATCAAAATAAACAGGATGGTATGAGAAGGCAACCAGGCTGCCAACCGGGGAGAAAACAAAAACAGAAGAACCAGTTTTCTCGGCAGTGATGATGGGGGTGTCCTGAGGCAGGAAGTGTGCAAACAAGTTTATATCCTTTATCCAGTCTGGAAGGAAAAACCTGTCTGGTCTCAGGTCCTGCCTTCTTGAGATGCACTGTGTTCCTCCGCTCCAACAACTTCCTGGTTCTTGAAGCCTGAAAATTGAGAAGAATAATTATTGTCTGGTTGGCAGTTTTCTTCTGTCCTGTCGAGGGTTTCTTTTGAAGCAAATGAAGGCCCTAGAGAGCCCAGTGTAGTCAACAAATACCTTGTCTGTCAAGGGGAAGGACTCTAACTGCCAGTGACTAAGCCCTGGGGGACCTTCTAGAATTGGAGTCAGGTGGCACGCAAACACTGAGAAACCACCAAGTGATGGAACCCTAGCCGTTGTATAGTTGGCCCTCCACATTTGCTGGTTTGGCTTTCATGGATTTGATTATTTGAGAGGTTCTCTAACCACTGCCCCCTCAGCTGAGGTGCTTCTTTTCTGGCAGAGCCTTCCCGCTCAGCTGCCCCAATCAGACCATGCAGCCCTTTAAAATCCTGCCTCTGGTCATCCTTCTGCTCTCCACCAGCCTCTGCCTGGCCAGCTAAGGAGGGCTCACTGCCTGATTTCTCAGCGTCACAAATCCTTTCTTGATGCCCCACCAATGTCCGAGGAAGGAGACTGGCGAGAGAGAGGAAGTATAGGGCCACTGTGCCACCCACCCCCTTTCCCCCTCCTTTCCCTGAGGTGGTTGGGCCCTGCATGCCCACTTTCCCCACTATTCCGCAACCACCTTCTCCTCCACCACCATGTTTTGATATTTGTAGTTTTTCCTGACCCTACCGGATATGGAGAGCTGGCTGTATAGACTGTTTTGTCTTCTGATATTTCTGACCTGCATGGGCATCCTTCCACTCAGCTCTTCTCTCCTGGGACTCTTTGTTGCAGAGCTGCCTGCTCAGATTGCTTGCATCTCAGAGAAACTGTCAGGTGTTCTGGGACACATCAAAGATGAAGATGAAGCTGCATACATGGACCTTAGAATCCAGCTGAACCTTTCTGATCCTGAAGTTCAACAGCAGCATCAAGAGGTGGGTTCAGGGAAACCCATCTCAAAAAATTCCTTGGCTTAAGGTGGGGTGTCCATAGTTTTTCATGTTGTCTGTGATGACAGCTTCCCAGTTGCAAAAACTGACAAACATTGTTTATTAGTAAATGAAAATGAACAAGTATGCTAGGTGCAGTACAGAACAGAATCCAAAGTTTCACAGTCTCTGGCTACAAGCCTTTCTAACTGCAGTAGGTAAGTCAAAGAAGGAGCAGAGGCACACAGATTCCCCAGAATACATGCATACGTCTCAAGGGGCATATGCTGTCAGAGGATTCCTTGCACTTTTCCACAACTAAGACAAGGCCTTTGTTGGCAACTTTTCTTAAGGTCTCAGCTTGTATGCAAGGGCAGTAACGGAACTAGTGACTACTTGAATTTTGACCAGGAGGTTCTTAAAACTACTTTCATGCAAGATAGCTCTCCAGGTGACAGTGTGGCTGTGCTGTTCCATGCAGCTTTCATGCTGGAAAAATGAGACACCCCTGTGACCAAAAATGTGCCCTGAAGCATAGCCTTTAGCGTTCCACCCAGCTGACGGGTGACTTGATTGTTTTGAAAGGCCTCGTTAAACATCAATAGGAAATGGCAGCTCTTGCTTCCTTGTCATTGTGGTTGGCAATGATAACCACTACTTGAGCATCCCTGCAGTGCCCTGGCATAGAAGAGAGCAGACTGTTTCTCTTTCTCACTTTGTCTCTCACTTGTGCTCTCTCTCTCTCTTTCTCTCTGTTCCAGGCTGTTGATCTCCTGCTGACATCATTTGGCAAGAATGTCATGTCTGCTTCCTACTTCCTCTCGCCAGAGAGGTAAAAGTAACATGTTATACGTGTGTGCAGCTTGGGCAGTGTGGTTAGATCACCTAGAGATCCATTGTTCACTCAGGCAGCAGTGTAACGGTGCAGTTTGTGTTTCCCTGCAGGCAGGGGCCTTGGGCCTCCCTCTTTGTAAAAATGATCTGTGGGCACCCCCAGGTCTTGCAATCCTTGCTGAGCCGCCTTTGTCAACTTATTTATCATCAGGTGGGTTTCCCGGTCTCGTGTTTGGGTGTTCAGATGTCAAGGAGCGATAGTGCTCCATTCTGCTGTGGTCAAGTGCTACTTGGCTGAGTCAGGGCCAGGATGGCAGCTCCTGAATCAGGGGCTAGACCTCAGCTGCATCATCAGAAGTGGCAGCCACAAAATCTGTGCCCTGGAAGCCCAGTGGAGCATTGCTGGTAAAGTATACCTGTCCATCTAGAATCTGCCAAGGAGCTGTAGATATTTCCTGGCTTATTAACAGAACAATAGTGTCGAAATTGAGGGAAATTGCAGTCCTGCTCTGTTCCACTTTGATCAGAAGTCATCTGCACTCCCTATGTCCAGTTCTGGCACTACCTGGGATACCCTGGTATGGCAACAGTTTTCTAACCTTGGAAAATTTCAAGGCTTCATTCAGGGCCAGTTGCCTTAAATGAGAATGGCTTGCCCACCCTAACGAGGGTACGTTGTGTTTGGCTGTTTGCAGAGCTCTTCTCTGAGGGATGATCACATCATCGGCCTGGCTGTCTTTGCAGTTCACTTAAATGAAGCAAAATTGTTCATTCCTGTCATTGATATCTGCTCTTCACTGGTTCATTTTGCCACCTCCCTAAGGGGCCTTTCTGTTACTGAACTCTGGGATTATTTTTTGGTGTGCCAGACAGAAGCATCTGTAACTTTCTGCCTAAGGTAAGCTTCTTTTTCTCTCAGATGCTCTGGATAATATGTCCGCCCTTTAGGAAAAAAAAAGGGGGGGCAAGGGAGAACTGAGTTTGGACATAAAGTTGTCTGGATGATCTTTGGCTGGTTGCTCTCCCTCAGCCTGCTCTACCTCACAGGAGGATTGTGGGATGAAATCAGTCGGCGGGGGTAGAAATGTAAGCAGTCATATTTGAAAAGGGGCTGATAGAACTGGCCAAAGAAATAACAGTTTCCCCCTCTGTCTGTAGGTTTTGTACCGCAGTACTTTCTTACTGTTTGTGCAAGTTTGGTTCCCTTCCTCGTGACGACTTATGCTCCTTACTTCATCCTGGTTTTGTAAAAAAGGTACTGTAATTTTTTTAGGTGAACAGCAATTATCTTACATTTGGCCAAATTCCAACACCCAGGCATCTTTCCACCTGCATGATTACTTTTTTTTATATATGTATATTTTATTTAAAAAATTCAGTTGAAGTATTTGTACATTATATAGACATGAAATACCTATATATTCCACATTGTGTAAAATTACATTTAAAAACAACAGTATTCTTACACTATTAATATTGTATGAATGGGGGAGTCTATATGATCAGTGATCCACTTGAAAAATGATTTTTTCATAAGATATCATACATATTCTTAATTAATATGATTAAATATAATGCATTTTGTTACTCATTTAACCCTTCTTTAAAGTTCTTCTAACAGCATCCTCTCCTTATATTCTGACTGCATTTCTTACTTCTGACAGACTCTTGCATAGTTGATTTTTGATTTCTTAAATATTTTCTCTCCTCCTTTCTTTTTGCTGATGGTTTGCTTACTTCTATAATGATAAAAGTGAAAAAAATAACGAACAAAAAAGTAAGAATACAAAGTAACAGAAGAAATAACGTTTTTTGCTCATTGCGTGTTTTACCTCGTTTATCTATCAGATTTAGTTTATCACAGCATTCATGAAATATCATGAAATGTCTGTACTCATTTTTTGTTTGGAATGTTTTCTAATTGGAGACCATTCTCTATCTTCACCCTGCGTGATTTCTGACCTCTGGTGTGTGTGCTAGATTCTGTCTGGCTGATGATTCAGGCTTCTTTTGTGCATCTTCTGAGGCACGATTGGTCTGCTTTTCTCAAATGCTGCTTTGAAATTTCTGTTCCAGGTTTCAGGATTCTTTTTAAAAGAAACATACCATCACTGTTTCATCATTTGGGGGCTTTTGTTTGAGAAAAGTTATGTCAGCCAACCTGTAAAGCTATAAGAATTTTTGTGGGTTTGTAGCCAAGCTTGGATAGAAGGAAGAGAAGGGATGTGAAAAATTAAAAAAAAAAAAAAAGGCAGGGATTCTTGTGGTGAATGGAGGGCTAGAATGGAAAACAGCTGATGGCCACACTGTGTAAGACTGCTCTTTCCTTCTGTTATCCCTAAGCTTACTAATAGTCAAATCCAGCAACAGTCAAACCGTCTTTATTTTTCCTCAAAAAGTCACTAAGGGATTTCCACTCTTCAGGGGATCTTCCGAAAGACCCATCTTGAATTAACAATGGCCCTTTCCTCTTTAGGACTGTGCAATGCTTGCCCTTGAATGCCTCCTTCTTCTGCTTTGCAGCTTCAGTATCTTGTGCCACGGCTTTGCTTAGAAGCCCGAGGTACTGGCTGGGAGGGAAGCGCAGATGACCTTCCCTGGAAAACCTTATCTCACCCCAACGTCTGCTCTTCAGAAGCTGCCCTCTGCTTGTGGAAGGACCCACGTTTCAAAGAACTGTTACAGGAGAAAGTGTTCCAGGTAAATACTGTGTGTGTGTACCTTGGTCATCACCCTTCTCTCTTCCCTTTTCCCCTCTCTCATCAACCCCCCTCCCCATTTTTGATGTTATCCTACCAGGGTTTTTCCTTGTTGTTCAGATGCCATTTGATTACCGCTGGCCGTAAGATGTGAGGCACCAAGACTGGTGTAGCTGGAGGCTGCTGGTTCTTTCCAGAGTGTTTGTGGTTTGAACAAAGGCACAATAACAGTTCCACAGTAAAGACCATAGGCTCCTTCTGTCGCGTTTTCCCGTCTGAACAGGCAGCCAAGCTGATTCCGCGAGGGACGGCATGGCTGATAGTGGTGAGGGTTTTCCTGTTGCTTTCTTGCTGACTCTTTCTGCCTTCCTTCTAGCTGACTCTCCAAGAGTGGCTGCTGATGGAGCTGGGAATCTATCCTGAGGAAGATATTCTTTCTGCTGCTGAGAGGTGAGGGACCACAGATGGAGGCCTATTGTGGGGCTTTCTTGGCAAGGTTGGTTCAGAGGGGATTGGCCCTTGCCTTTCCCTGAGGCTGAGAGAGTGTGACTTGCCCAAGGTCACCCAGTGGGTTTCCATGGTTGATTGGGAATTGGGACCATGATCTCCAGAACTGTAATCCAGCTTTCAAACATCTACACCATGCTGGCTCTCTGGAAAGACCAGAGAAACCATCAGATCTCTGACACTTTCTGTTCAATATGGTGGCCTTTTATTATGTAATGTTAACAGCAGTAGCAATGTAGTTTCTCTTCCAGCAACACACAGTAACCTGTGGAATAATGTAGTGGTGCAGGGCTTGACTTGCCTGAGGCCCGATGAAATGTATGGACTGGTGATTATATTATGCTCTGTGTTCTTACCAAAGTTTTTTATATTGAAAAAAAGCCCACATCTTATGCATAAAAACTTTTTAATCCTTTCTGTTGTTGTTGTAATTGTTTAGCTTTGATTTTTTTTACCTATTTGTTAAATGTTTTTTATGTGATTATCATTATGGTTACTAGATGTGGCATGATTGATCTTGTGTAAAACACATTATCTTTGTCTCCATAGGTTCCAATAAAAAGTTATTATTTTTTTCTTTACAAAGGGAAATTGGCCAAAGTTATCCACACCTGTGCTAAACATTTGCCACCTGTTTCCCGGCTGGCTCTCTGTTTCTGTATGCATATGTGTGTGTGTGAGATGTTAAAAAGTCTTGGCTTCCAAATTAGGTCTAAGTAAGATTCTGCACCCCCACAGTTCCTTCTTCTTGCTTTTTGTTTTAAAAAAATTATTAATTTTAACACAGTCTATTACTGAAACACTAAAGTAAAACACTGAATACTAACTAACTAAAAAATGAATGGGCTGTGACCCCCCTGCAAGCCAAACTGTAATGAAAGAAAGAAAAAAGAAATTATTCTACCACTACAGATTCAGCTAAACAATTCTAGTAGAATTACTTCTAACAATAGCCACAAATTATTGCGTTGTTAGACTTCTTCATGCTCAAAAAGTCCATAAACAGTTTCCAGTTTTTGAAAAAAACCTTCAGTTGGCTTACCTTTCAAAACTCACATTCATTTGGCAATTTGGGCCAGCTCAGCAACCTTAATCCATTCTTCTGTTGGTGCCGCTTCAGTCAGTTTCCCCCTCTTCTTGCCTTTTGCATTAATGACAGAAAGTGGGGCTTTCTCCGTCTCTTGTTTCCTACTTGCAGGCAGGAATTCCATTACTGGGCTTTGTACCAGCACTATCTTCCTCTGCCTGCCGCCGCTGGAGGCTGTGATGGAGACCTGAGAGAGATGTGTGCTGTTCTTATCTACACCATCCTGGATTTCTGCCAGAGGTATGCAGCTGCCTAGGTGATTTTCCACACGTCAAGGTCCTGACTAAGTTGCGTCCACAAATGTATTTGTGGGCAACAGGAAGCAACCCACGAAGTACCTTGGAAAGCTTGTTTCTTCACCCACAACTGAGTAGAAGACCCAGAAGACTCGTCAAAGAGATTCTTCCCTTCCTTTCCCACTCCACCCCCAGAATCTTATTCCACTAAAAGATTGGGATTATCAGTAGTATGTATTCATTCAGTTGAATTCTGTTGGCCTCAGAGGAGCTGCAGCATATTTTCTAAGATGCTCCCAAAGTATCTTGATCTTTGAATTTAATGTCTTTCTAAACTAAGAGACTTAACATTCCTGCCTTTTTCTTTAATTCTAGGTCTGAGTTGAGCAAATGCAGCCATCCAAATAAACCCAAATTTTCCATGTCTCGGAGGAGAGGAAACCCTGATATTTATGGGAGATTACAGGTGGCTCAAAGCTTTATGCTGTACTTTTTGGGGGCTTGCATTTTGTCTTCCAGCTAATGTCAAAATGGTCCTTTCACCAGCGGCCAGAGGGGAAGATACCAAAGTGTTAGGGATGGAGGCAGAGAGAGGCAGATACTTGGAGCGCTGGTCATAGGACAAGCGTGGGGAGCCTCTTTTAGCTGGAGGGCTGTGGGCTATGTGAAAAGTGGAACCCAGTCTTCTCCCTGTAAAGAACGTGAGGGAATTACGAAGGCTGCTTCTAATGAACTGAGAGGAAGGGAAAAGGCACCAAGCTCACTGAAAGACTTTGCAAGTAGTCTGTGCTCACAATCCCAAGCAAGCCTCCATGATTCCTTCCTGATCCCTACAGGAAGAAGGCAAGAAGAGAAGAACTGACAAAAGAGCAGACCCTGTGTTGAAAGAGCAATATACAATTTACAATAATTATACATTGGTATCTATACAACAACAATAGACAACAGTATATAATTTACAATAATTTGAATTTGCAGTTTAAGGCATATATGAAACATAAGTGAATTCTGTGTTTAGGCTTGGGTACCATTTCTGAGATACCTTGTTATGAATATGCAAATATTCCAAAGTCCAAAAAGATCCAAAGTACGGAACACTTCTGCTCCCAAACATTTCTGATAAGGGAAGCTCAAGCTGTATGGCTCATTGGCACCGTCTTGATCCTGGATTTCCTTCTGTGAGGTGACAGGCAAGACTGAGAAGGACTGGCTTGTGCCATCACCCCAAAAAACAACCTCCGTTGCTTTGATTGCAGGAGATGCTGCTGGAGCTGGAGTTGAAGTGGAGGAGAGCCCCACCTGCAGCCTGTGGCAAAGAGGAGCACTTCTTGTTCCGGGTTTTCCAAAAGAGGCTCAAAGGCCTGGGCGGCGGGACTGCAGTGGGAGAGAAGATGTGCCGGCAGCAGGAGCTGTTCCTTCAAACCAGGTGAAGGTGCAGGGGCTGCCAGTAAGCTCAAGCGACTCTGGGGCCAGTTAGAAGTATGGATAAAGGCTTCTCGTAAAGGCTATCAGATGGCCACACTTGCCTTCCTGTGTCCTACCAGGCTTTTGTGGGAGCAGAGGATTAGATTAGGTGAAAGCCATAGAGGTGGAAAGGACCCCAAAGTCTCTCTCATCCAACCCCCTGCCATGTGAGAGTATTCAGCTAAAGCATCTCTGACAGATCCATATCCAATATCTTTCTCAAGACCTCCAAAGGAGGAGATTGTACTGCCGTCTGAAGGAGTCCATTCCACTCTCAAACTCTCTGGTTATCAGGAAGTTCACTGCAATATTTAGTTCGACAGTCGAATACACTGCTGCCTGGGAATGTGATGGAATCTCCTTTTGAGGTTTTCAAACAGAGGCTCTGTGGCCATCTGCCAAAAAGAAAGTTCGGATTGTGTCTTTCTGCGTGGCAGCATTGGGTTATACTGGATAGCCCTTGGGGTCTCTTCCGGCTCTAGGGTTCTATGGTTCTGTGTTTGGTTGGAATCTCCTTTCTTGTAATTTGAACCCACTGGTCCAAGCTCTACATTTTGGAGCCCTGCAGAACACGCTCCCTGCATCTTCCAAGTGATGACAGCCCTTCAGGAATTTAAAGATGGCTATCTCTTATCACTTTTCAGTCTTCTCTTCTGCAAACTCAGTGTACTCATTCCTTCTGAGGCTTGGTTTCAAGACCTTCTGTTGTCTTGGTCAGCCCCTAGACATTCTTCACCTTCTTGATAACTTATTCCAGATTTAAGAAGGATAAGTCATTAAACCTGGCCCTATATCTGCTTATTCAGGTTGCCATTGGAGGCTTGAGAACATATTAAAAGTCTACAGCAAACTAAACATACTTAGGTTAAATTCCACTGGGGTTGTTTTATTCTGAAAGTTATTAGATTCTGGTTTTTAAATATTGTTGTTATTATTCAGGATACTCTTGGGTCTCCCTCCGTCTCTTCTTATTGCAACACGGCAGAAAGGAAAGGAAGTTGCTTTGGACTGTGAAAACTTCTTCTGTTTTGTAAACACGGAACTGGTGCGTACTAAAAAAACAGCTGGAGTCTTGGAAACAGCCCTAGAGGTTTGCATTTTGCAATCTTGAACAGCTGGGAGTGTTGAAAACTGATTTGTTTAATCACCTTTGGGGTTTAAAACAGACTCTTGATATTTTAATGCCTGTATGAGGTCATTTTCTTGATTTTTTTTTCTTTTAAAGAGACTGCTGCTCTTATTTTCAGTCTACAGTTTTGGGAAGGGGGATTCTGCTCCCCTGCTATGATATCCTTCTCATGTTTTGGTGTCTTTACAGAGGAATGTCTGCTCCAGAGGCTGTACGCTCTCTTATGACATCACTGCTCACTTCCTCAGGGTAAGTGACAACATATCTCATGGTGTCTTTTGTATTTAGGATTGCACACCTTTGGCAGGAACCAGTGCTGTGGTTGTTTTACTTGTAAAGCACCATGTACATAGATGGAACTATATAAATAAACAGTAATAATAATAGTGAGACATCTGAGAGGCAGAATTCTGTCATAAGAAAATAGAAGAGAAACTGGTGGGTGTTTGTGGCATACTGAAAAAGAGAGATTTAAGAAACTGGGCTGCAAGCATTGAAAACTAAGCTGTAATGAGAGTAGATATGGCGGTCGTGGGAGGTGATGCCATCTTGCCTTTGTCTCTGGCTATGAAGTGCTTTAGGCAGTTGCATGGCTCCACCCCGCAAGCGTGGCTGCCTTGTTGCTCTTGTCTGTGCCAAGGAGAGCCAGATGGTCACAGTGACCAAGTGGGTCACAAACTCTTGCCTTTGCTGCTCCACCAGGGCCTGCTGAGCACCAGTTTGGAGTGTGACAAGCCAGCGCAGGAGGTGACTGCTGTTTTCACACTGTGTCAAGCCAGGTGTCCTATAGTCCTTTGTTCCGCAGCGGTAGGTAATCTTTGCTTTTTATTTTGCCTTTTTAAAAAACCTCTTAGAGGTATTTCTATAAGTTTTCGGTCCATAACATGATGTGAGTTCTGTTAACTTAACGTGCAGGAACGTTCAAGACATGCAAGGTTGACAATTAGGAGGTGGCTTTTAACAAGTTTGTGTTTTCCCTAAATACCAAATGAAAATACCAGTTTCAGTGAACTCAGCTATGTATTTCATTGTAAGCTATTGTCAACATTCAGAAATTACACAATGCACATATTTCTGTCTTTGCGAAAGTACCACATTCCAAATTATAGGATTTTGTTTGTTTGTTTGGCATCTTGTTCAGACTGAGTAAAAGGGAAACTTTCCAACCCTCAAACAGGTGAGATTCCTTGTAATAAGGGACACCTGCCAGTCCTTTCAGGGACAAGCTTTCTGACCCTCAAACAGGGGTCTTCCCTTATAGTAATAAGGGACACCCGACAACCTTAGCAAGAAGCCCTATTGACCTATTTGGAAAGGGAATTGCTCTCCTGCAGGCTTCTACAGGTGTGTTGATTTTGATCATAAGGTGCTGCTGCATAGCTGAATTAATTCTGTTTTCTTCTGCAGCCTCTTTCAAAATGGCCACACAAAGTGGTATCATATCACTTCCTGCCACCATTTTGAGAGGGACTGCAGAGGAGAAGGGAGGTTATTTGGGAGAAGTATGGAACTTTATTTTATTTAAAGTATTTCTGTCATGCCTCTCAGCTCACAGGGGCTCCCAAGATGATGAGCAAAGAAAAACCAATTAAAATAATACAGAGACAAAAAGTGTTTTAAAGACATGTTAAAATACTCTTTTAAAACTCCTAAAAGTTGTCCAAAAACAATAGAAGAATCCAGTTTTAACAGATTGGAAAGCTGGTGGGATATTTTCATGTGTTTTTGTATGTTTTGGAGGGCTTTCTGTGTGGTTTGGGGCAAAAATTGTCCACCAAGTCTGCCAGTTTTTTTCTTTTTGAAAAGTTGAAGGGGGGGCTAGGGGCTTTAGTGGGCAGGTGGGGGGCTTCAGAGGCCACAGAACTGGGGTCCAGAGGCAGTACGAGGCCTTTGGGCTGCATTTGGCCCACCTCTGGTAGAAGTGAACACAGCTTTGACAAAATGGCTGACTTGTGCTTTCTTGGCTCCATCCGTGAAGCGGTGGTGGCTCAGGCTGGAGCCTGTGCTTTGCTCAGAATGGAAGAGGCTCTTCGACGCTCCCTTGGCACAGGGGCTGCAAAGCCTCAGGAAGCTGCAGGCTTCTGTCAACAGGTAAGCCCAGCAAAGCCCAGGCACGTGGAGCTTGGGTCTTGCATTCATGTCTCCCACTCAAGATATGTGGAGTTGTTTGGGGAGAGGGACATTTTATTGCCATCTCAGCAAGCTTGGTCTAGACAGAGATGGGCAACGGTGGAAGAGTAGGGGGCCATATTATTCTCTACTCTCCAAGACCCTGGGGGGCCATATCTCCCACCACACCTATTGTTTTAAAAAAAACTTTTTTTGCCCTGAAATCTCCTCTAGGGACAAGAAAACTGACCTATAGACCCACCCCCATAGGAAGGTTTACACTAGAACAGACAACTGTGGTTGGGCTGCACTTCCCATCATCCTTCATTGTGGGCTATATGGACTTGGGCTGATGGGATTTGTAGGCTAAAGTGGTCTGGAGTACAGTAGTTGCCCACCCATGATACATACTCAGTCAGAACAGTAACCTGAGGAAGTACAAAGCTAGCATTTACACACGTCTAGCCAGTGTGGTTAACACTGAGAGTGTCTCTCCCAAATTTCAGACCTTTTCTCATCCCTACCTGGAGATGCCAGGGCTTGAATCCGGGACTCCCAACGTGAAGCATGTGCTCTACGTTGAGCCATGGCCCTTCCCCTTAAAAAGGCTCAACATCTGTGAAAGCCAAGTCACAAGAAAACCTGATGAGATGCTACAGTTGTGGGTCACTGTGTTGTCTTTCCCTCCCAGTTTCCTTTCATCAGAAGCAGCTTCCGTGGTCATCGACGTACCGTGGCTTTCTGCTGCCTTCCTGCATTTTGCTCCTCAACAGCAAATGGTGTCTAAAAAGATGGGAGAGGTGCTGGAACGGCTGGGACCTGAGACAGAAAAAGTAAGAGATGATGTTGGATCATTTTCCCCTTCAGGTGCTTTTGGGGGAAAAAACACCAACAACCGTTTTTCAGGAAGGGGGTATTTTGAGTTACGTGCAGCCATGGGGGGGGGTATGTGTGTGTCCATGACAACAGAGAGAAAATTTTGGTCTGCAGGCATCAAGTAGGCTGATGGGTGAATTGGTCTGTAATTTCTTAGTCAGTAGCTTTAGTGGTGTGTGTGTGTGTGTGTTTTACACAGCTCCTGGTGTCCCTTCTCTTCTTCTCAGTTATGGATTTCATCTCAACAAGAGTAGCACCACAAGTGAGTACCCCTTTCAAACTGACTGGTTGCATTGGATAAATTTAAGAAGTTTCATTGTACTTAGTTTTACACTGAATTTGACCTGTACATATTTTGACTAAGTTGCTTTTATCTATAATAATGAGAATCTGTATACTTGTATGCCTTATAGTTACAAACCTGTGAATCTAGAGACCTGAAATTTGATATGCATTTAGAAGCCCCGGTGGTGTTCAGTTCATGGTTATTTAGTTTCTAAAACCAAATTTATTAATTTTCACTAAATTTTAAAGTGTGTTTGAAGCTTGCAGTACCATTTTCAGTCACTAAGTGGCAGACTTTCCTAACTAAGACATAGGTTTGCAGTTGATATTGTTTGAACTGTGAATGACTAAGTCAGAGGGCCCAGATATATAGCTGCCTCTTCTCTTTTCCCCTAAGGTTTGGACTGGGCAGACTCGTTACCTTATGAAGTTGTAGGGGTACACCATGGTATCATGTGTGTGTGTGGGGGGGGTACATCACTTTGGGAACCTTGGTAGCCCCCAGAGATAAAGAGAGAGGTGCCACCAGGGAGGTGCAAGTCTGCAACTCTGATAGAGGTGTAACTTTTTATGAAGGTTAGAGTTATTCCAGCCCCTGCAAAGCTAGTTCATTTATATGTTGTTTATACACTTCTGCATGTAAAACATTACAGACTTCCTTTGTTTATCCTGAAAGGAAGCCCGTGGAGATGGTGACTGACTCATAGAATTCTGCTTTTTATGGATGGGTGAATTGAAGCTTCAGGGTAGTTCTGAGTCTTCCTCTAGGGATGCCTCTATCAATAGAAAAGGTACACCTGTGCATTTCATTTTTATTGATTTGCAGGAAGGAGTGGATGTTCAAAAGGCCATTGACTGGAGTGGCAAGGTTCTTCAGTGCTTGAAGGACCAAGGGGCGGGCTGGCTGTCGGTCTTCAGTTCAACAGGGCCAGGTGTGTGTAAATGCTTCTCCGTCTTACTGTAGTTCTCAGCATACCTCTGGCAGCAGTGCTAAAATGAGCACTTGATGACATCTCTCGTTTCTTCTGGTGTTACAGGCCACAGCCCTAATCAGATCCTGCGTGGTGCTGTGTCGGATCAGCATTTGAAGCTGTTGCCTATTGCCTTCTATAGGTAAATTTCAGACTGCATTCTTTGTGTGTAAGAAAATCCCAGGCAGGGGGAAGTTGTCAGAGAAGGAACTGGTCATGCCAATCTTGTTTTGAAGTAGTTCAGCACTTGCTTCTCTGAGTTCTATGCTCTTTCCCATATGACCAACACCACCCAAAAACCAAATCCTTGATAACACCACATAGCAAACGAGACAGAGAGATTTTTTTCTGTTATGTATTTTGTGCCAGTGCATAATACCCTTAAGATGGTGTCATGGGAAAGGGGGTATGGCCAAGATCTGAAGTTCTCCAGCTCTACCCCATGCCTTTTTCCACACCTCTCCCCTTTTCTTTTGAAAGAATTTTTTTAAAAAAATCCTAATTCCCCTGCAGCTATCTGACTAGGAACAGGACTGGCTGCCTTTGTTCCCTGTTGTTCCAATACCCAGTTTGGACTTCCTAGTAAAAAAGGAGCCAAGAGATTGGAGGCACCTCTGCTGGCGGCATGTGGTGCTGTAGTGGCCTGGAGGCTGCTCATCTTGGCTCACTTGCTGCTTTCTCTCCCCCTTCCTTGGCACTTCCCTCTTCAGCCTCTTCTTCACCTTTGACTCGGACCAGCTGGCCAGCGAGCCAGGGTTCCTGCATGTGGCGATTGACATGTACACCCAGTTGCTGCAGCTCTTTATGGATGGGGCAATGGAGGTGGGACTGAGCCTGAGAGAGCAAAGGCCGTGCACCCGGGAGCCTGTGAGTCAGCTGTTCTCTTTGTTTTACATCAGATGATTTGGATAACATCTCCCATACCACTGATCCTTGCTGATTGGGCTTTGAGGAGTTGAGGACCAAAACATCCCTAGCTTTGTTTTGCAAGGTCATACCAGGACTTATCTCCTTCCTTCCTTCATCCCCACTATCTTACCTGCCCACAGAATGTATTTATCTGTTTGGACTGACTTCCATGATTCATTATTTGGACCATGCCCAGCTCTTATCTGAGGGAACCTAGAATTATTTATGGCTTGGCGATGCAACTCTTGTCTGTGTGTGTGTGTGAGCATGTGCACACACATATGTATGAGAGAGCAAGAAAGACTACAGCTACAGAAAGAAAGAGTTATTGAAGTGAACAGCCGCATCTGTCGGTCTTGACTTTAGCTGTCTTCCAAGACCACATTTCTCCTTTTAAGTAAAAGACCATACAGAAGTCGATGTCTGACTAAAGCTTAGTTTCAGTAGATTTAAATGGGGGTAGAGGCAGACAATTTTTCCCATACTTACCCAGAAAAAGCGTTTAAAATGGAGTTTTTTAGGGGTAAAGGATTCTAACGGCTGGGGTAGGTCAGTACAGACATCTCCTGATTAACTGACAGTTAAGAGGCCTAAGAAAGGCCACTGTCAGAAAGTGGAATTGGTTGAAAAGCGGAGCCCAGTCTTTCGTTGGTTCTCCTCCTCTTGCCTTCTTCCTGGAGGGAACATGAGGGAATTATGGATGCTTGCTTGGTGAGCCTCCGTAATTCCGTCATGTTTAAGTAGGGGATCAACTACAGCAATGATTTTCACCCTTTGGTCCTCCAGATGTTTTGGACTTCAACTCCTGGAAGTTGCAACCAGTATAGTCATTGCTCAGGAATTCTCAGGGTTGAAGTCTCAAATATCTGGAAGATCAAAGATGGAGAACCACTGGAGTACAGCAGTGCTTGAACCTGGTTTTGTCTTCTCCAGGAGGAGTCGTTAACGCTGATCAAGAGAGCGCGCCAGTTCCTGCTCCATTTAATTCCCCAGTGCTCTCGGGAGAGTTTTTCCAACCTCCAACAGGTGGGTGAAACTCTTGTTTTTTGCCAGCTCAAAACTTCAGAAACCCTGGTCATGTGGTTCTTGTCCTACAGAGACTTTCCCATTAATGCAGGTACTTCAGGACACAAAACCAGCGGCTTCATTATTACTTTTGGACATTTCCTCTGCAGTGTTTTCCCTGTTGCTTTTATCAGGGCATACAATGCAAGGGGGTAGGACCACTTGTCCGAAAGTCAAATCCAGCCGTTACCTGGGGAAAATACAAAGACTCAGCTTTCCAGTTCTGGAGTGAGGAAACAACCAGCTACAGGGAAACAGAAATTAGTTCTAGCTTACTGAGGAAGGAAAGAGGCAAACTCCAGTACTGGACTGCACAGCATTTGGAGGGACTTCCTGGTCTTTCTGTCTGTGATGTGTTTGCTGGAGATACCAGGCGCTGAACCTGCACCCGCATGTCATTCTGTCAGTGAGATTGTTCTTCCACTAGGCAGCAGAGCTTGGCATACAGTAATCGCCTCCTTATCCACAGGGGATGCGTTCTAAGATTCTCTGTGGATAGCTGAAACTGTGGATAGTACTAAACCTCTAGCTTTGTAGGAACCGTAGAGAGGCTTCATATTACCACATAGTATGAACCTTCTTTATGGCCCCTGCAAAGCTAGAAATGCCTCTGGCATCACCAGAAGTAGTCCTCTAGCTTTGCAGTGTGAACATAGAAATGCTGTCTGGTGGTATGAAGCCTCTCTGTGGTCCCTGTGGAGCTCAAGGGCTGCTTCTGGTGACGTCGGAGCCATTTCTTGTGGTGTGAACAGGCTGCATGGGTGCCATCGCCATACACTGTTATTTTCTGTTTAATATTTTTGGACTGTGGGTAACTGAAAAGGTGGAAAGCAGTGCTGTGGACAAGAGGGGCTTATTATAGTTCCCTTCTCTGGACTACAGCTCCTAGAAGTATTCTGGGAGTTGTAGTCCAGAGATCTTCAGCATGCTTGCTACAACCGGAGTGTCAGTTTTACTCCAGATGCATAAGTAGCTAACTCCTGGCCTCATCCTCTCTTTCCCCTTCTTAGTTACTGGACCTCTGTGGAATCCTGGACCCAGAGATCAAGGCTGCCCTTGTAGATTTTGGCCCAGACGGGGACCTGCTGGATGAAGAACCACTCCTTTTCTGAAGTCCAGCCTGAGTTGGAGAGGGAGGAGATGAAGAGATGTTCACACAGGTGGGGTGGAAAGATGGATAGAAAACCGCAAGCATCTTGCCCAGGGTTTCATCCGTCCAAAGTCCCCTGTAAATAATTTATTACAAGCATAACCATGACTTTGTCACAATAAAAAGTAGGTTACAAATTCTCTGGTTTATGGTTTTGTTTGTAGATTGGCTTTGGGATTTAGTTTTGAACAAACTGTCTGGTTTAAGCTGGGGTATTCCATCATCCTAACAGAATCACCTGGAAAGGCCACTTGCCTGTGTCTGTGGACCATGCACCTTTTTAACAGGTGGGAAGTGGTTTTCTGACCTTGATCCTCCTCCCCGCCACCCTTCCAGAGGGCAGGCCAGGGGAGCCCTTTCCCTCTGGCAAGATGGACGTTGCTCCTCATGACACCACTGTGGTATTGGATACAAGCAAAGAGAGAACGAGAGAACCAGAATCATCACAGCAATGGGAAGCTTCTCACAAGTGGCAAGCAGACGTTGATTTCTTTCCCCCCCTCAGAGTCCCTTTTCTTGTGAACCTGTTAAAAACATACATTTAAAAACTCCCACTCAGGCCCAGATCTGTGGCTACTTTCTCTCAGGTTGGCTCCTGCTGCGGCTGCTGCATCGCCCTGAGTTCCTCTTTTACCAGCTGGCTCTCGGCAGCTGTCCCCAGGGCTGCGTCCGGCCGCGGCTGGGGTGGGGCCTCCGCCTGCTCGGGCTCAGCTGCCTTGGCTTTGTCCTGAGTCTGGGTCAGGGGGTGCACCATGGACATGTGGACGTTGAGGTTGTGGGCCTTCTCGAAGCGCTTCCCGCACTGGTCGCAGGCAAACTCCAGCTCCGCCTCGGCTTTGTGTTTGGTCATGTGGTATTTGAGGGATGCCCGCTGACGGCACTGGAAGCCACAGATCTCACACCTGGAAAGGGGGAAGCTGGAGATGAAGAAGGGGGAGATGTGCCCTTGGGCCCCGTGGCGCTTTCCTCTTGCTCAGCTTCAGAAAAGGTAAGTTACAAGGAGCTGGGCATGTTCCACTCAGTGAAGAGGAAACTGAGAGGTGACATACTTGCACTCTCTAAATACCTCACGGGCTGCCCTAAAGAGGAGGCCTGTTCTCTGCTGCCTCAGAGGGGAGGTTTGAAGTTACAGGAGGGTAGATTTCAATTAACATGAGAATGAACTGTTACGGGCCAGGAGTCGGCTTCCTCAGCTGAACAGCAGCCTCGAAGGAGGACCTGCAGGAGCAAGCGCACCGGGACCTAATCAGGCTGGGATGAGAGCCAGCCGGCTCCAGGCTTCTTAAGGCAGGCAGAGGGCAGTAGCCCAGCGCCAGAAACAACCTGTGCGTTGCTGGCCCTTGTCTTGTGTTCTCTGGACTCCCTGCCTGCTTGGATTTTCTGACCCTGGGCTCTCTGACCATATCGCCCACCAGAGTCCTGACCCGCGGACTGTTTCTGGATGACGTTTCTTCCCACGCTGAAGAGGCAAGCTGTCCTGACTGTCAGGATCTCTGTTGACCGTGAGCGGCCTCCTGCTGACCCTGTGCTCTGTCGCCTGGTGTGGACAGCAAGTGTCTGTGACAGGAACGTCTTGACAGTGAGGGCAGTTTGGCAGTGGAAGCAACTGTCTACAGAAGAGTTGGGGCCTCTTTCTCTGGACATCTTTAAAAAAGAGGCTGGACAGCTACCTGCTGGGGACACTTTAGCAGGAGATCCTGCATTTTGGAGAGGAATGGACTCAGTGGCCCCGAGACCCCCCCAGCTCTAGGCTTCCATGATCCTAAGTCTCTCGAAGCCTCATCATTCTTAGTTCTCCGGTCTACCAGGTGTTACTGAGTGGAACCTTCACCCAGATTCTGTCCAAGGATCTAGGAATCAGTGTGGGATTGCTGGGTATAATGTGGCCCGTTCCATGCAGTGTTGCTTTCTCAAATTGTGCTCTTGCGATCCTCTCTACAGCAATTTTATTCAAATGTTCTGCCAATTTGTTTGGAATTGCTCCCAGCGCATCTATCACTGCTGGTGCCTCTACGCAAGGGTTTGACTCTATTTTTCCTAGAATGCCGAGGTCTATCAATTGCAGCCAAGTGCAAGAGTGGCTCAGATGAGGTATAAGAAACGGTGCTTCTGGCACGTGCTGAGATCAGGAATTTGTGACAGATGCTAGAACACAAGTTTGCAAGCCCTTTTGCACAAAATCCCACCCTGATTCCTCTTCAGTAATCTAATCTTGGAGACTGGGGGAATCTTTTTTAAGGTGTTGCTATTGTTATACAGTTGAGAGTCATAACCCTATGCCAATCTGTTATAAATCTCCAAGCAGTTTACCAGGAGCTCCCTGGTAAACTGCTTTCTGCCTGCCCCTCCTATACAAATTGGCTCAGGTGACCTGGCAGCAACTTACTGGAGAGGTTTGGCTCCCGAGTGGCGCATCTGGTGCACAGAGAGGTGCTTCCGCTGCTTGAATGTTTGGCCACATTCATCACAGATGTAGTTCCGTACCTCTGCAAACAGAGAAAGTGGGGAAGGTGAAAGAACATGACAGTTGTAGTAGAGTGGAAACTAAGCTTTGTAAGGAACTGTTGCGGCAGCTGGGTATCCTAGGAGACTAGGAGAAGTCTCAACAATGTGACATTGTGTGCCTTCGAGTCATTTCCAACTTATGGCAACTCTTAGATGAACGTTTCACAGAGTTCTCTGGGGCTGAGAGTGTGCAATGCACCCAAGGTCACCAGTGGGTTCCCATGGCCGAGCGGGAATTGAACTCAGGTCTCCAGAGTTGTAGACCAATGCTCAAACCACTGCTTCATGCTGGCTCTCATTTAGGCCATAGCTGTCTTTATATAATCTGAAAGGCCTTCATGTATATGATGGAATGAATTTGATTTTTGCTGTTCCAGAAAGTATTCAAATTAGGAGTCAAATTAGAGGGAAGCAGATCTTGACCAAACATTAAGACAGTGCAATGGACAGTCTTGAAAGGGAGGTGAGCTCAGGGTAGCTTTGAGGGGTGAATTTCTGAACTGGCAGAGGGGTTGGACTACATGGCTTTGAGATGCCTTCCAGCTCCATGATATTTTGTGGCTTATTATTATTTTTTAACCTGGGTTTCAAAGTTTACCAAGTGTTACTGATTGGAAGTTAGGACCAGCAGTGATTCAAATTCTGTCTAAGGCCATTTCCACACCAGACTGTTATAGCACTATTGTTCCACTTGCAACATCCTATGGAATCCTGGGGTTTGCAGTTTTGGGACAGGACGGCAGGCCCCTTCCAAAACTGCAAACCCCAGGATTCCATAGGATGTTGCAAGTGGAATAATAGCGCTATAATAGTCTAGTATGGAAATGGCCTAAGATATCACTGGATGATATGGCAAGTTACAAGTAATGTCCTTTTTTGTAACTGTGCTAATGTGATGCTACCTTGGGCTATTGCTATTGCTGTTGCTATTGCTGGGCTACAACACACAGCTGGGCCAGCGCTCTGCCTTCCTTCATGAAATCCCCATTCTCCTGCTGAGGGCAGAAACCCACCTGTGTGAATGAGCTTCACATGGCGCTGAAGATACCGGTCAATCATGAACACCTTGTTGCACCCTGGGTGTGGACAGGGCCTTTCCCGGACCTCTTCATGGTGCTCCTTGATGTGCTTCTACACCACAGAAAAGAATGAATGCCACCAATGTTTATTGGAAAGGAAGAAGGAAATCTTAATTTCCCCCCACAAAATCCAGACAGTTGTGGAAAATACAAAATCCAGCCAATTCTTCACACACCTTCATGCCGTCCGCCCCTCGATAGACAGCTGTGCAGCCCTGGTAAGGACACTTGTAAATGGTTGGCAGCTCTTCCCTGGGGGAAAGCAGAGAAAAGGACAGTCAACAGGAGAATGCCTGCTGTCATTGGGAATCTCACTTGCCTCAAGCATTTGGTGCTCCTTACCGTTCGCACTTGATCTTCTTTTTCCATCCAGGTTTGGGCCCTGGCTTCTTCCGAATTTTGGGCTCTTCCAACTTTGCTCCTTTGCTTTCGGATTTTCTGTTGTTGGACACCCTGGTCAGAGAAAGGAAAAGACAGCATGGGGCTGTTGTTGCTGTCTCCAAGCCAGTGTGATGTAGTGGTTTGAGAGAGTTGCACTGGAACTTGGCAGATCCAAGTTCAAGATCCAAACTGAGTCATGAAACTCACTCGGGTGACTGTGGACCAGATTCTGACCATGGACCATAGACTCTCTCTCTCTCTCTCTGCCTGGTGTACTTCACAGGATTGTTGTTAAGGACAAAAGGGCAAAGGTTGTGAGCTGCAATCCAACAAGATCTGGAGGGCCCATGCAGAACAGTGGAACAACAAACTGGACTTGGTACACCTAGGGGCTCATCCTAAAGGAACAATGGAAGGACTGAGTGTCCTTCGCCCAGTCTCTTTCCTTCTCTGGCTGAACTACCTTGCAGGACTCCTGTGAGGACAAACATGTAGGGCCACTCTGAGCTCATTGGAGAAATGGCAAGTTCTAAAGGTAATTAATACCATTCTCACTCTCCACTCCATATGCTTGGAATGACCTTCCTGAACACTTGTGGACTGCACCTTCCTTTGTTATTTTTACATCTTAGTTAAAAACCTTCTTGTTTTCAAAACCTTTTGGAGTTTTAGTTTAGTATTGTTTTATAATTTTGTATGGTTTGCTTACATGTACTTGTCAGTGTGCTGTATACTGTATTTTTTTGTATTTTATCTGGATAATTTGTTTTTCAGTTGTATGGTAGTTCTATTCTTCTTTCCTTCCCTTTGCATTTGTGCCTATATACATACAGTTTAGACTGTATGCCTTTGGCAGGACCCACTCTTTTTGACTGTTTTACTTGCCCAGTGCTAGTACGTAGATGGCACTATATAAATAAATGCTATTTGTAGTACATAAATATATATAAAGAAATATGACAATGCTTGTGAGGAATGCAGAAACCTTTTGCTTGTGCCATAAGAGAATTCAGAAAGGGGCAGGCAGTTACACTGGCCACCTCTCGGGAGTGCTGTACCAGTGGACTCTGGCACTGGCAGGGGTTGGACTAGATGGCCCTTAGAGGTCCATTCCAACTCTATGATTGTATGTTTATGAACCTCTTCATGACAAGAAGAGGGCACTGAAGGCTGTACAAGAGAAAGCTACTGCTCTTTTTTTGATGCTGGGCACCCAGAGAGACATCTCTGTGTGAGAAGGAAAAGCCCTCACCTCTTGTCCGAGTAAGGCTGAAAGG
This sequence comes from Iguana delicatissima, assembly GCA_948472985.1. Taxonomy (NCBI): domain Eukaryota; kingdom Metazoa; phylum Chordata; class Lepidosauria; order Squamata; family Iguanidae; genus Iguana; species Iguana delicatissima. The sequence continues at coordinate 1,179,295 of CAOKZL010000132.1, forward strand.
AATCATCTGAAGATCGCGCTCTCTTCTCATTCTCACCGTCGCTCGACGAGTCTCTGAAAAAGCAAACAGACTCTTTACTAAAGCAGAAGGTGAGCAAAGAAGCTTTACACAATACTCCCACTCACTGCATGGGAAGCAATTCGACAACTGACACTGGTCCCTGGCAGCTGACAGAGATCCAGCCATCCTTTGGCCAGCTGCCTTGAGTTCAAGAGGTGACAAGCACTGTTTCTCTGAGAGGCAGTTGCTCAGAGCAAGGTGCTAGAGCTCAACATGGAGAGACAAGCAAAGAAAACACTTTACAATCTGTGGCTAACGAAATCCCCAAGAACTTGCCTTTTGGGGTATCAGCCAAATAAATGAAAGCAAGAGTGTAGAGTTGCTGGGCTTGGTTTTTAAAAAACAAAATAAAAAACAGGCTTAAAAAAATAGCATGAATTTTGTAGGTTTTGAGAAACAAAAAGGATTCTCCCAAAGATTTCCCAGGGAAAGATTTTTCTGAGGTTTCCACACACCCCAGCTATTTGTCACCAAGTTAATTATCACCCTAAACCTCCCCAGTGAAGCTGTTTGGAAATACTGCCAAAGGTGGTATGGCTTTGCAGAGTGCAGAAAAGTGACTTTTTTTACTATACATCTCAGAATCCCCAGACAATGGCCATCCTGGGAGCTGTAGTCCAAAAGGCCACTTTTCTGAGCTTTGAGGCCTCTTCAGATTAAGAGTGCTGCTTGCAAAGTGAGCTGAGGGGGGCAAAAGGCACCAAGCCAACAGACTTTGCAAGCAGCACGCGGGCATGTGGTCCCAAGCGAGCCTCTGCAATTCCCTCTCATTATCTACAGGAAGAAGGCAAGAGGAGAATTGTATATAATCTCATTAGGTATATGCAAATATCTCAAAATCCCGCAAAATCCGAAACACCTTTGGTCCACAAGCACCTTGGGTAAGGGATAGTTAACCTGTAGTCAGTTTTACTGGTGACAAATGAAACAGCAGGGGGTACATGGCACAGAAACATTCCAGCATCCCCTCACAGCCAAGGAGAGAAACTAAACTAATGCTACCGAGATTTCCTTGGCTGGCAATCCAATTTTCTATGACTGGGTAAACAGGGAGTCCTTGGGCTGGGGTGCACACACCGCTAGAACGGTGCTGATGAAAGATGGACTCCCAAAGGTTATACAGGTTGAGCCTCCCTTCTCTGGAAATCTGAAATCCGAAATCCTCCAAAGACCGAATTTTTTTCCCCCACCAGCCACCCACTTGCACCTTTGATGTGGCACCTGTGGCACTCGCACGTTCATCTGTCAGATCCTCAGCCTCTCTCTTTTTGCTGCAAGCTGCCCGCTTCTGCCTTGGAGGTGGCAGCTGTGGCACTCCTCCTTCGTTTCTCAGATCTGAGGAACACCGCAGCCTCTGCTTCAAAGGTGGAACTGGGTGGCTGGCAGTAAAAAGAGAGAAACTGAGGATCTGTGAAATGGTGGGAGGAATGGGTTTATGCCAAACAGTATACTTGGATTTCTGCCATTTCACAGATCCTCAGTCTCTCTTCAGCCTCATATCTCCTACACAACACAAGTATTGAACGAATGAGATGTGTGGCTATTCCAAAAAGAGTACTGTATTCCAAAATCTGGAAAAACCCAAAACACAGAATACTTTTGGTCCCAAGCATTTTAGATAAGGGAGGCTCAATCTGTACAGTGCAGAAGCAAACTAAATTATCCAAATGGTTGCTATTACATCCTCTTTTCATCTAAGAATTTTTCAAAGCTAAGCCCTGCAAGCTGTGCTTAAAATGACAAGTCCCAACACAAGTTTGTAGTAAAGGGTCACCCAATTGTGCCTGTTGATCACTGCCCTGACCCTCCCCACATCCCACGGCTGGGCCTCTTCAGTGAGAAACGAGTTCCCCTACAACCATGTTCATGCTTGTAAAGATGACATTTCAAACCCACTCTTCTCTCACCCCTCAGAAAGGTCACTGAACTCGTCTTTTACCCGCTCATCCAGGGCTGCAGGCAGAACCGGCTTCTCGCTCAGCGGCCCTAGAGAAACAGAAAATGGGGCAGGTTACAAGCGGAGGGTACCCATAGAGCTGCTGTCATCCCCTGAAACTGCTGTGCCACCCAGGAGTAGGGATCTGAGCATGAATTTTGCCAGGTAAGGGAAAGTCTTCTCCTCCAACATGATAAGGTGTGTTTGTCTCTTACCGCCCTGGCTGAGGAAATATTCATTGCAAGGAGGAAAACTGCAAAGAGCGGGAAGGAAGCATGAAATGTGACTTTCTAAAAGCAATTCATTCCTGTTGTTTATGATAATGTTTCAAAAAGCAATGTGCTGCCATTACAAGAAGGCCCTACTCTCAGATCACCACCTTCCCAGGCTCAGGAGAGGAGAGGGAGAGGGCTTTTCTGGTGGCTGCTCCCAGGCTTTGGAACTCCCTCCCTGGAGAGGCTGGGGTGGCTCCTCCTTTGCTTTCTTTCTGCCAACAAACAGAAATTTCTGTTCCCATGACCTTTTAAAAATTGACTGCAACAAATTTTAATGGTGCGCTCCCTTATCTTTGGTATTTTAATTAATTTGTTTTAAAGGATTTCAATTCTGTGGATTGTTCAATTTCACAATAACTTTTTATATGTTTTTACTTACCTCTGTAAATGCATTTAACTTGTTTTAATTTTTTTAAGCCACCTTGAATCCCAGTATTGGGAAAAAGGAGAGAAATATGTGAATAAATAATCCCATTGATAATGTGTTCCTGTGTTTTAAAAGAAAGAAATTAATTGCTTTCTGTTAGGTTAAAAAGAAAGCAACTTCTGTTACCTTAGGAGAAATCAGAGAATGGCATGAACCTTGAGAAACCCCTGTCAGGATGCCTCAAAAGGTTAAAAGGGGATGTGATAGCCATGTTTAAATATTTGAAGGGTTGTCATGTTGAAGATGGGGCAAGCTTGTTTTCTGCTGCTCCAGAGACTAGGACATGGAGCAGTGGCTTCAAACTACAGGAAAAGAGATTCCGCCTAAATGTTCTGAAGAATTTCCTGATGATAAGAGCAATTTGATATTGGAATATGCTGCTGCCTGAATGGAATGTGGTGGATTCTCTTTCTTTGGAGGTTTTTCAACAGAGGCTAGATGGCCATCTGCCAGGAGTGCTTTGATTGTGTATTCCTCCATGGCGGCTAGGGATGGACTGGATGGCCCTCTTCCAACTCTAGGATTCTATGAAAACCCTCCTCCAAAGATCTTAAAGCTCAGGCAGGTTCCTACAGCAGCCTGTGTAAAACTGAGAGTCTGGATCCACACTCTGGTTCCCCACAACCTCTTACCGGGACTCCCGTTGACAGGACAGGCTGGCCGGGGCAGGTTTTCCTCCTGCAAGGGGGTCCGGGGCGGTTCTGGCAACAAATTCAAACCCTGGCTGCCAGGGAGCTGGTTTTCTGTGCTTGGTACAGGCAAAGCAGTCCCGCTGTTTGCAGACGCCTGGCAGGCAGCTGTCCTAGCTGGACCGTGACGAGATGGCAGGTGTATGGAGGCCCCCTCAGTGCTCTTGGCATCCACCCCATTGCCAGTGACGTGCTGGGAAGTGCCCTTGTTCAGGTCCTGTTTGGCAGGCAAGGTGCTCCCCGCTAGTGGGCCTCCACAGTCCGAATCGGTGCTCATGATGTAATCGTGGCCTTCCCCACAGCCCCAGACGGCCCGGACAATCCCGCAGTACTCGGAGGACAGCACGCTCTGCAGGCTCGGTGCGATCCGGCAGCTCTCGGCGTGGGTGTGAGCCCACATCACCAGGTTGTGGAGGCACTGGGGACTGGAGGTGATCACGTCTGCTGTTTGCACGGGTGTAGGAAAGAGAAGGAACAGGCAGGCAATTAGAATGGCTGTCCCACATCATATAACATTGGTGGGCAAAGTGTGGCCCAGAGGCCTCATATGGCCCCCAAGCACTGCCTCTGTAACCCTCAGGAGCCCCACTGGCAACCCCCAAAGCCTGAAGAATTTTTTTTCCTGTGCTCGCTTTAAGGCAATTCTTTGCCCTACAAACACGACTGTTTATTCTGCCACACAGAGAGTTCCCCCAAATGGCCAAAAACTAGTCACAGTGGCAGCTGGAAGTGACAAGAACTCTGAAAAGTCAGGTCTGAATCCTCCTTCGGCCACGGACACCCACTAGGTGACTTTGGGCAAGCCACAGGGTCTCTCTGTTTCAGAAAGAGGTGATGGCAAGACAAGATCTGAATAAATTTTGTGAAGAAGACCCTAGTCGACATTGAAGCCAACACAGTATTGTGGTCTGAATGTCCAACTAGGAATCTGGGGACTGGCGTTCAAATCCCTGCTCAGATACGGAAACTCCCTGCCTTGCTTTGGGCAGGTCACACGCCCTCAGCCTCAGGGGGAGGTAAGAGCAAGGCAAGATCAAATCCTGCCAAGAAAACCCTAGGAGAAGGTTTTCCTAAGTCGGAATCAACCAGAAGAAGAGACCAAGTGTGTGGTGTAGTGTTTAGAGTGTTGGACCAGGACTCTGGGAGATCCAAGTTCAAATTCCTGCTCAGCTGTGGAATCCCATGGTGTGAACTTGGGCAAGTCATTCTCTTTCAGCCTTAGAGGAAGGCCATGTAGTGATACTGTAGTGTGACAGGGCCCCAGCAAAGAAGGCTGGAGAACAAGTCTGCCATTGCATGTGGCCTGCTGATTGGCACTCCAGAGAAAGAAAGCAAGAAAGCCAGCCAGCCAGCCATACTGGGCGCTGTTGGCCACTGGAGCTAAGGCACTTAAACCCCAGGGGCTAATATGGGGGCCCAAGCTCCCCAACAGTCACGAGGGCAGGCCAAGCAGTTATGTTTTCTTACGGAATCAACATGCAGCCACAGCATCAGCCCCGGGGAATAAAGCTGTGCAGTGCCAAAACACTTTGACTCACCCAGACAGGGGACATTTCCTTCGGCGGCAGGCAGAGGAGACTGGACAACAACATCGCTCCTGTTCATGAAAGAGGAAGCAGCACAAATCAGATGCTTGGCAGAGAAGGCAGGCATAGATCAGATGTTGCTTTTCATCTAAAACCAAACTTTTGCAAACTATGCTTTTCTTGGTGGTTTTTAACATACCCAAAAAGCCAAGCTTTCCCAGGGCATTTTGGCCACACATACCCAAGACCCATGCAAGTTAGTAGTACCCCAGCTTGACAGCGGAATATGCTGCTGCCTGGGAGTATGGTGGAGTCTCCTCCATCTTTGGAGGTTTTTAAACAGAGGCTGGATGGCCATCTGTCAAAGGGAGGGCTTTGATTGTGTCCTCCTGCATGGCAAAAAGGGGTTGGACTGGATGGCCCTTGGGGTCTCTTCCAACTCTAGGATTCTAGTAGAAATGATCTGCAATCCTTCAACAGCCTGACAAACAGCAGATCCTTCTAGTTCACCAGCATTGGCTTGATGTCTGGCAGCTGGACCTTCCTGCTTGCCAAGCCTGTGTGTGTGGCTACCTGACAACCCTGTGCCCACCTGAGAGCGGAGAAAGTGGCTCCACCTACCTTCCTCGGGGCTTGAGGTGGCCTGTGGTGGGGGAGAGGTTCACCTTCTGGATGAAAGCCTTGAGGATGCTGCGGCACTTGTAGAACTGGGCATGGCACTTCTTGCAGACGAACTGAGGGAGGGCCGGGTCAGGAAGGGCCGCCACCCCCACCAGCCGCTGGAAGTCGGCAAAGAAGACGCGGTCCAGGCGCCGCTGCTTCTCAGAGCTCCCACCCATCACGGGAGCCTTTCCGAAAGCGTGCCGCAGGCTCCGTGAGGAAAACTTCCCGTGGCACAGCCGGCAATAGCCCGTGCTGAAGCCCCGGCCAACACCTGCAGGGAGGAGAGCGCCAGGGGAAGTTTAGTTGGAGATCAGCAAAGACACACAGCTCCTGAGCAGGCAGCCAAAGCTGCCTTTTTCACACTGGTATGGGCGTGCTGTGGGCCCTGAAGTCCCCTCAAACTCCAAAACTTCTGCTCTTCCCCCTAAAAAGTATTTCACACTGATACTTGGTAGATTTTGGGCCAAAAAAACAGCCAAACACATCCACAGCTAGCTAGAAATACAGTTTACTTTCCTCACCCTCTAGAAGTCCCAACCTATAAAACAAGTAAAAAGACAGTTTGCCAAAATGGAAGTGAGAAGTGATGCTGTTTCGCTTCTGGTCTACTGAAATGCAATGGTATGGCCCCTGGGAGGAGAAAACGGCCCCCACCCTCTCTGCAGACCCCCCCCCCCAGCTTTATACAGGTTGAGCATTTCTTAACCAAAATGCTTAGGACTAGAAGTGGTTTGTCTTTCGTAATTTTTGGATTTAGGAATATGATACCTTTTGGAACAGTCTCACATCAAGTTCATTCACTACAGGTGTTGTGTATGAGACGTGAGGCTAGAGAGGGACTAGAGCAGTGGTTCTCAACCTGTGGGACCCCAGATGTTTGTGGACTTCAGCTCCCAGAAGCCCCAGCCACTATGGTCAATGCTCAGGGCTTCTGGGAGCTGAAGTCCAAAAACATCTGGGGACCCACAGGTTGAGAACCATTGGACTAGAGGATCAGTGAAATGGTGGAAAGCCAAGCACAGTGCAGTTCCACTAAACATATCCTAACTACATTAAGACACAAAATAACTCTGCCCTCCCCAATACTAACTGTAATGAAAAGGAAAAATCAATTGATATCCATGTCTTATTTTACTATTACAGATTCAAATACATTCACAACTTATTAGAATTACTAATAATCATAACCACAAATTGGTTCATTAGATTTCTTATTGCTCAAAAAATCCATAATCAGCAGTTACTTTTCTATTGCTGATGCCTTTTATTGGCCCCAGTCCTAACACGTCCAAGAAGGAGAGAGGCTGACTGTTAGCCTGTGACCCTGGAGACCAGGATTCGATTCCCAGCTCAGCTGTGGAAACCCATTGGGTGTTCCTTGGCGTGTCACAGACTCTCAGCCCCAGGAAACCCCATGATAGCTTCGCCTTAGGATCACCATCAGTTAGAAATGACTTGAAGGCACACAAAGCAACAAAATAATTTCAACTCCATTTTCTTTTTTGCAGTTACTTTTCTTTTTTTTTCAAGATTTAATATTTATTAATTTTTGAAGAAGCTACAAACAAACTAAATAAAAAAAAGAAGCAAACTATACATAAACAATATACATGTGTTAACTAAACCCAAACTGAATTGAACTAAACTTAAGACTAAAACATAAAAGCACAACCCATGACTGTTCCAAACCAGCAGCTGATTTCTAGCTACTTCCAGTTTTCTTTTCTCTTTTTCCCCATTTCTTACCAGTGCCCTCTGACATTTTTGGCAAGCCATGAACTCCCTGAGGGTCCCAGACCAAAGCAGCACCTTCCCAGCCCATCAAAACTGCCTGCTGCCCCAGGTGCTCTGATTGCCGGACTTAAACGGATCACCGGAGGGAGCCTCTGGTTGAACATTAAACACTAGCCTGGGCCTGCTGCCAACTGTAGTGACCCTGCCCGGGTTGTTGCTGTCTCTTCATGGCCCGTTTTTTCTCTCCAAACCCCCAAGAAAGCCACCTTTCCTCGATATTTGAGGTTTGACTTCTGTTTTCCTTTTGGTGGAGTGTGGCCTTTGGTTAACTCTTCACCTCCTGTTTGGCTAAGATTCGCCCAGGCTAAAAGGACAGGGGAGGCGGCAACAGGGGTGCTTCAAACAAAGAATGGAAAAGAGAGGCTTCCCGTCCTGCTGGCCTCTATAGGAATTTGCAGGGTCTGTCTTCAGGGGAAGATGCTTAACTTAGAGAAGGTGCCAGATTTAGGACTCCAGCAGCCAACATGGCTACTCCTGAGCAAACTGTTCACATTCGTGTTTGCTTCCAGAGGGCAGCTCTGGTTTCAGGGCCACACAGGCCACCTGGGCAGGATTTCCGGGTTTGGAAGAGGGAGGGTTTGTTTCCTGATGCCAGCTTGCCCACTCATCAGAGACTTGGGTGGGTTGCCCTCCAGTACTGCCAACTCTGACTGGCAGCAGCAGCTCTCCTAAACTTCTGACCCGATTCCTCTCCTGGAAAGATCCTGGGTTCCCTCTGGGTGATCTCCCATCCAAGGGCTAACCAGACCTGCCCCCGCTGAGCTCCCCAAATCAGACCAGACCACACTGGGGGATGCTCAGGTTGGGATGGTCATCCGTGTGGCACTTAAAAGTAAGTAAAAAAAGCAGCCTCCAGTCTGCATGGCTGTTGGAAACAACTTGTTAGCCCAGGGCCAGCCATGCCACCCCAACAACCCACATGCTGGTATTTCAGGGCTCTGGCAAAGCAAAACTCAACCAAGCAATTCTGCAGTGGGTTGCAAATTTCAGGCTGGGGCAATGCATCCCTTGAGCGCCCTTGGGCCAGTTGCTCATAGGCCCCCCCTCTGTGCCAGGTCTACCCCGCAGGGTTGTTGTGAAGCTGAGCGAGGACGAGGGAGGCAGCCAACTGTGCCCTGGCAGAAGCGCAGGCCAGAAAGGCAACTTCTAACATAAGAAACAACCGAAATGAGCGGCTGGAGGTAGGTGGGGCGCGCGGGTGTTGCTCCCTCCCTGGAAGAAGGCACCTCTAGAAAAGGGGCCGCGGGAAAAGCGCTTTGCACATGCTCGGATCCGGCCTCTTCCATCGCCCTAAAGCCCACGACGATCCGGCGCGCCCTGGGCTCTTGGGGAGGAGCTGGAGCGGGAGGGAAGGAGGAGAAGGCCCCCGTGGCCCCGCTCCTTCCTGCCCAAGCGCCCCCCTGCGCCCCGCGGCTGCCCGCCGCCCCGCAGGGCGCGCGCCTTCCCTTCCCTTCCCTTCCCTTCCCTTCCGGGCCGCTCGGAGCAGGACGGCGGCGGCTTGCCCGCGCGCAGCCGACCGGACGATCACTTTCCCAGGGCCCCCGCACTCTCACCCGCCGCCGCCGCCGCCGCCGCCGCCGCCGCCTCGGCCGGCGGGGCCCCGCGCTGCTCCGGCTCCCTCCGCTCCGGCTCCGGCTCCGGCTCCGGCTCCGGCTCCGGCGCCCGGGCTGCGGCAGGGCGGCCACGGCGGGCCCGGGGGCTGGCGGAGGCGGCCGCGTCCCGTAGCCTCGGCGGCGGCGGCTCCGGAGCCGCCGTGGCCGCTCCGGCTGCGCCCGCGGGCAGGAACCGGCCGCGCCGATCGCGCTTCATGGCCGCGCCCGCACCGCACCGCACCGCACGGCACCGGCTGGGCTGGCTCCGGCTCCGGCTCCGGCTGCGGCCGCGGCTCCTCGGCTCCTCGGCTCCTCCGGCCCGCAGCGCCCCTGGCGGATGGAGGAGCCGCCGCCGCCGCCGCCGCCGCCGCCGCCAGGGAGCCGGGGCCGCCCGGGGGCCGCCTGGGCCGGGCCGCTCCGCGCTGGCATCCCGGCCTGGAGAGAAGCGCCGAAGCGGGCGAGCGCGGCGCGGGGCGGGGCGGCGCGGCCCCTCTCCTCTCCTCTCCTCTCCGGGCCGCCGCTGGGTGGCTAAGGGCGGCCCGAGAGACCGGCCGGGGCGAAGGACGCGCCTCCGGGCCGTCGCCCCCGGAGACCCGCCTGGGGCGGGAGGGCGGGAGACCGGGGCGCATCTCCAGCCCGGGCTGGAGGAGAGGAACTTTTTTTTGCGGGGGGCTCCAGCTGCCAGCGTCCCACGTGGGTTGGGGGATGCTGGAAGCGGCAGTCCAAGAGGATAACTTTTCCCCTGCAGTGAGGAGAGCGGGAGGGAGGGGGGGAGGTTCTGGACCGCGAGATTTTTTGGCCTGACCCGCTCTCGTTGGGAGTTTTACCTGCAAAACGCCAAAGATGTTCATGGAATAACAGGGATGGGGGGACCGCAGGGGCCATCTAGTCCAACCCCCTGTGCGCCTGCGAGTTATTTCCGACGTACAGACCCCATGGCAAGCTTATCACAGTTTGTTTCCTTGGGGCTGAGAGTCTGTGACGCACCCAAGGTCACCCAGGGGGTTTCCGTGGCCAAGCCGGGAATCGAACTCCAAGCCGTCCAGGCGGGAAGCCGAGGCTGCCTTGGCTTGACCGACCCGGGCAGGGATGTTCCCTGGAGGTCATCCAGAGAGCCCAGCAAATAAACATCACCCTCGCCACCTGGAAGGCCGCGGACCCTCCGCCCGGGTCCGTGCGCGGCCCTCCTGCCGGGGGCGCCGGAGAGCCGCAGCTGCCAGTCAGGGGGCAGAAGGGCCGGAGGGCTCCTGATACCGTCTGGATTCGGCAGCTCAGCAGGGCGCTATCCAGTTGGCGCTTGGGTGGGAGGCCACTGAGTGGGGAGAAGACTAGGTACTGCATTTCCAGGCAGGGCTAGAAAAGCCGGGACCCTGTGTGGAGAGCTGTGGCCCTGCCAGTCAGAGCTGGCAGCACCAGGGGAGACAGGCCGCTTCCCATGTCCCCAAGGTGTGCTTTAAGCAGCTGGGGCAGCCCCCAAAAGGTGGGTCCCAGGCCTGCCTGCCTCCTTCAGGTGGAGGTGTTTAGGGTTGGACAGGGAGCACTTTATGTAACCTAAACCTAGCCAGTCCCAAGATATTTCCTCCTCCTCTCCCTCCCTCCCTCCCCTTGCCTCGCGCCACCAGCCAGGAGACCCGGGGGCTGTGGGGCTGCTTGGCCACGACGGCGAGGGGATGCTGGGAGCGGCCATCCAGACAGATAACTTTCTCAGGTCCTGTTTCCTCCTCCTCCTCCTCCCCGTCCGCAGGGCACGCGGCCCACCCCGACCCAGAAAGCAGCAGCTCTGCAGCCCCACCGCCCCCGGGCCGCCACAGACAGCAGCTTGCACGCCTGCGCTCCCGCCTGGCTTCGCCCCGTGCTCCGCGAAGTCCCCCGCCCACCCCAGGGCCCGCTCAGCTAAGCACCGCCCCTTCCTGAGCGCCGCTGGCCAATCACAAACCAAGGACGGAGAGACACCTTTCCTGGCAAGAGGGCCGCCCTCCCTTGACTTCAGCCGCCCGGTCTCCGTCACGCCCATTGGTCCGGGTCTGACTGGCCGTCTATGTGCTGTCCCGGCGGGCACCTCTCCGTAGCAGGAGGGTTCCGGCCGAGCCATGGCCGCCTCGGCACACGCCCCGGCTGCGGCCGCCTCGGCGGAGCCGGCGGTGAAGCCGCTCCAGGGGGCCATGAAGCTGGCCAGGGGCGCCCTGGAGCTGGACACCGGAGACCGGCCGCGGGTAAGGGGCGGCGGGCGGCGGGCGGCAGCTGGGGAAGACGGAGGGCGGCTGGGCCGGTTCCGAGTACGTGTGAGCGCGTCTCCCGTGTTATCTCTTGCTCCCCGCCTCCCTAACCGCCCAGTCTTGCCTTGGGTGGCGAAGGAGCACGCTCCGTTTGCGCCGCTGGGGGATTGAGGCGCCCCTTTCCTTTTGGGGGGCTGGGAGTACCCCCTTTGCTTTTTTGGGGGGAGGAAGGACCCCCCACCCAAATCTTTCTTTGGCATCCGTGGGGAGGGGCCCGCTTCTTTTGCTCCGATAGAGAAGGGGTCTCAACCTCACCCTGCCAAATTCCCCTCCCCTGCAAGAGAGGGAGGGTGTGGGGTGGCCGCCTGTGTTGTGGGCCTTCAGGTGATTTCTTACCTGACTCTGTCACGGCAAGATTTGTTCGTGAGGGGAGTTGTCCTTTCTTGCAGGAACTTCCTCTGAGGCTGAGAGAGTGTGACTTGCCCAGGGCCATCCACTGGGCTTCCATGGCGAAAGGGGGATTTGCACCCTGGTCCCTCAGGGTCCTAGCCCAACAGTCGAACCACTAGCAATGCTGGCTGGCTCTCTCTAGAGACCCAAAGAAAATATGGGGAGTATCTTGCCAAGGTTAGGGCCATTTTTCAGTCCAAGGTATTCTGTATTCTGGACCTGTTCAGCAGAGCTGGCTGTAGTTAGAACCACTTGCATTGGGTGACTACTTCTGAAAATACAATGTTCCCTTGGCTGATCCTGAGGGTGGCTTAGTAAGCACAGACCCCACAGGACTTACCTGAATGGGATTTTTCTTTGGTCTCTTTCTGGTTGGCAGGAAGCCTACGTGGAGTACCTCAAGAGCATCAGCTACATTTCCCAGGCCCTGCTGGAAGAGGCAGCGGCAGCCAAAGGTGGGTCACCGTCCCCCTCCAGTGTCCGACGGTGCCATCTCTGGACAGGTGCTGTGGCCCGTAAACCTCTGGGACCTGAGCAAAGTGTTCTACATGGGATGAGAAAAAATAAACGCAGATTTTCTAGGACTCCATGTGGGACCAGAACATGTTGTGTAAAGCTGGAGAGGCCCTTCTGTCAGTCCCACCATCGTCACAGGTATAGGTGGTGGGAGCAGAAGAGAGAGGCTTCTCAGTGGCTGCCCCAGACTTTGGAACTCTCTCCATAAAGAGACTAAATTGGCCAATGGCAAGGAGGGAGCAGTCTTAGTCTCTTTATGGAGGGAGTTCCAAAGTCTGGGGGCAGCCATTTCTTTTGGACAGTGAGGACTGTTTTTATTCTGGCAGGCTTTTAGAGCTGATGCCACTGAAGGACTTGTAAGAGGGTGCTGGATTGTTTTAAATTGCCCTGCATTTTTAACTGTGTTTCATCCTTTCAAAGTATTATGTCTTAAATCACTTTAGTGCTATAGATAGCTTAACTGGATTTCAATGTTGATTTTTTTGTTTGTTTTTAACTGTATTGCGATCATTTGAATTTGTAAACTTCCTTGAGTTTTAGCCTTAGAAGGAAAGATTGGCTGTTAATAAAATTTAATCTTCTTAATAATCATTATAATTTTTTAGCACAGGGGATTCACCACAGGCTACACTAGCCCTTCCCCCCAGAAAAAAACAAAAGCAGAAGTATCTCAAAGTCTTTTTCTACTTTTGTAAAAAAATACTTTTTGGAGGGGGCGGGTAATGGGGCAGAGTCAGGAAGCTCCAGAGAGCAGCAAGTTTAATTTTGGTCTGATTTTTTCACCCACCCCCCCGCAAAATCTAGTGGCTGCAACATTTGAGTTACGCCACTCTTAGGATGCCATTGAGGCCCAACAAGAGGCATGAGCCTTTAGCATGCTCTGCGCCACCCAGATGAGTTTCTCTCCTTCTTGATGGCAACTTCCCGCCCCCTGCCATGGCCTTACCAGAGTGTTGGTTGGACAAAACTGGCAGGATTTCACGGATCCGGAATGCGGAGGATGCTTATGAGAAGGGCCATTGTTTGGTTGCCATTGGTTGAAAAGGCATTGCCCCAGGCACTGGTTTTTGAGCAGTTCTGCTGAATAGCCTGGCATTTGGGAAAGGGGGCTGGGGCAGAGAACGGTTTTGCTTTTGGCCTTCCTGGAGCTCAGAAAAAGTTACCCCTGGATGGAGTGTGATTCTGGAGAATATGGTCCAAAAGTAATTTTTACTCCGGCTGTGGCCTTTCTTGGACCCCTGAAGGGTGGCTTGGGACCCTTTAGAATGGGCTAGCAGATGGGTTAGGTGAGAGAGCCTCAGATAAGTCCTTCCAGGCAGGGAAGTAGAGGGAGGGTAAAGTAGGGTTGCCAGAGAAAAGGAGCAGGGATCTCAGGGCAAGAGTGCTCTCTAGAAAAGTACGTGTGTGTATTTTCCTCATTTGTTGGTGTATGCTCTTTGTATCTGTGGTTGATACTCCAGGTGTTGTGGTTGTGACCTAACCCCCGTGGCATTACAGGAAGTCATTCTTAGATTTCAGGGTTTGGTGCCAGAATCTCAGGGCCTTGTCATAATCAGTGCTTTGGATTAATTGCTCAACCAATCAATCAGACTATTTATATCCCACCTTTTCCTCAAAAGTGGGACCAAAGGCAGCTGCAGGATAAAAAGAGACACAGCAAAGAGACACTTTGAATTGTGGTTGGGAACAGACGGGTAGATTTGGCTTTGGCTTGTGATTGGAGTGAGGTACCACACTCTCCTTCCTTCCCCTTCTCCCCTGTAGCTGATGGAAGTGACGTGACACCCGACACTCCCAAGATGCTGAAGGTAGCTGAGCAATGCCTGGAAAGAGCCAAGAGCAGCATCGCCAAAATTGGTGAGCATCACTTATTTGTCATGTGCTGTTCCTTTGCCCTGACAATGGAGGGAAGACCAGATAGGATGCAATTAATTTTTGGCTATGCCACTGTTTGTCAAACCCCTCTCTCCTCAGAAGGCAGACAGGGTTCTGTTATGTACAAACATGTTCGGGTATCAGTGTGAGGGTATACTCCCCAACACTTTGGGGAGTAGAAGATCAGAAGTATTCTTTCCAATGGCCAAAGAGACCTTGGAAAAAGTTGCTGGGGGGCAGGGGCAAAACTCTCAGAATCTCCCAGAGAACATGCTGGGAGTCCTAAAATCCTGTGGAGTCAGTTATTCCAGGCCACAGTTTATACTTGTCTGCCTCCGCCGGATTTTCAGAGTAGAATTTTGGCAACACATTTCATCTGACCACTTAGATGCTGTCAGCTGACCTGTTACTCTTTGACCATGGACAAATATTGTCCAAGCAGACAGCTGGCAGGCTGCCTTCTTTTTTTTCATGACTATATTCTTTGTTAGGAAGAAAGGCAGGAGGGAGGTCAGCTTGCCCTGCAAACACATTTGGGGACAAATCCAAGAGGCAGAGCCAAGTTGTGCCAAGTGAGTGCTGCAAAGTGTCCTAACATTGCAGCCACACCTGCCCAGGTACCAAGGAGATTCCATCTTGCTTGTGGTAGGGCCTGGGGAGAGACCAGAGAAACTGAGGAGTCCTCGCAAGACACTCAAAAGATGGTTGTTTTATTAGTCAAAAAGCCCAACACGTTTTGGCCTGTGTATACTCTTAACAACAAGTTAATGTGGATCAATGAATTTTGGTATCCACAGGGAGTCCTTGGCCATTTCCCAACAGAGTGCTTTGATGTACTGGATGTCCTTTTTTGGCAAAGATAAGAACATTTACAAGTATTTTTGACAACCCTGCTTGCAATACACACGCACACACACGCACATACAAGGCTAGGTGCCAGAAAGACGTCTCAACAGATTTGTTTCAAGGCAGTTTCTGGCAAATTTTGCTGGTTGGCTTGGCTTTGCCCGACACTCGCTATATCGCAGAGGTGTTTCTGGCATTTCAGAAAGTGAGATACTGAAAACAGTTCACACCTAGAATTCTTTTATTTTCTGTTCTGTTCTGTTTGCGTTCCCTTGGTCACTGCCATTCTAGTTTCTTGGATGCCTAAACTGTATTCTAAATGCTCAAGTGGAGTGTTAAGTTATTGCAGAGCTGGAAATTTAGGGACTAAAGGAAAACTTCATCTGAGGGCACAGACTTCTTATTGGAGGGATAATGCCCTCATTTTGTCTCTCCCCATCCCTCATAGTTATACCCCTGGTGTATCTACACTGCACGGTTTATGGCATTTTGATATCATTTTAAATAGCCATATATACATCCTATAGAATCTTGGGGTTTGTGGTTTTGTGAGGCACTTAAAAAATCTTTGCTAGAGAGCTCTGCTGCTGTGGTTCAAGGAAGGGAGCTTTTGCTCTTTAGCAGAGAAATAGCTCCCCAAACTCCAACTCTGTCAGATGAAACCATGGCGGTTAAAGTGCTGTCAAAGTGCCCTAACTATGCAGTGTGGATTCCCTCACTGTGTCTCTCTCTTCCCCTCTCCCCTGCTCTCCAGGGAAAGGAAAGACAAAACTGGCAGCTGAGAGGATTTTAGGGCCTGCTCCAGTCTCCCGACACCGCAGAGTCTTCTCAGACGAAGGCGGAAAGCTGTCACCTTTCCTGCCTCCTGAGATGTTCCAAAAGCTGCAAATCACCCAAGTTCAGAGCATCAAGAAGTGAGTAATGCGTTACCAGCTCACCCGTGGTCTTCCTCAGAAAGAGGGTACGTGAATAAGACAAGGGTTATTAATCAGATTTTCTTTTTCATAATGGTTGGTATTGGGCTTGGGGTGTTCTGAGTTTCTTTGTGAGATAGTTAGTGTAGTTAGAATGCGTTTAGTGTAAGAGATGAGAATTTTAGAATGGGTTGTGTTACTATCTTTTGGTTTGGTGCAGTTTCATTTTGGCTCTAGTGATACCTGTTTATTGTGTGTGGTTTTTTTCTTTTCTTCTGTTCCTTTCCCCTCTTTTTTCTGTAATTATGGATTGCTTTGTTTGCATCCTCTGCTAACAGTTAGTAAATAATAAGTCTCAGAGGGAGGGCGAAAGAATGAAGGCCAATGGTGGCTGTATCTGCCGTGTTTGAGGGGGACAGTCCATATGCTCTGGGTTTTAGCCTAGATGTTAAAAGACTCATTTGTGGACTCAGAAGCCCCCCCCTTCCCCCACCAATCTCCTAATCTTCCCTTTTAAAAAAAATATTGACCTAGTTCTCTGGCATTTTTTCACTTAAAAACTGTGCAGAGAGCTCCCGCCCTCTGGATGTGCAAAAACACCTCCAAGACCCACACAGAAAGCTCCTCAGTACCCCCAAAGTATCTCTATTTTTGTTGGAGACTTTCTCAAAATGGCAACAGGAAGTGACACTGTGTCATTTCCGGTCACCATTTTGGGAAGAACTAGGATGAAGCCACAGATATTTGGGAGAACAGCTGGAGGGAATGCAGCCCAGATGGGGGTCAGAGGGCGGAAAATTGGCCCCTGTGCAGCCCCATATCAAGCCCTTTTCCTTTCTGGTCAGGGAGCTCACCCCACTGGAGGAAGCCTCGCTGCAGAACCAGAAGCTGAGGGCTGCGTATGAGGCCCGCCTGGCCCGGCTCAACCCCAGCCAGG
Organism: Iguana delicatissima; assembly: GCA_948472985.1. Taxonomy (NCBI): domain Eukaryota; kingdom Metazoa; phylum Chordata; class Lepidosauria; order Squamata; family Iguanidae; genus Iguana; species Iguana delicatissima. The sequence goes on from CAOKZL010000132.1 coordinate 1,196,011, forward strand.
GCATGCAGAAGACATCCCTGGTGAGTGGGGTGTAGGGAGCGGGGCTTGGCTGCGGAAAAGGGACATGCTGGGGTGCATGACGGGTAGGGTGGGCAGGATGCAAGGCTTTAAGCCCTTTCACAGGACTTTTTGGGGGAGTGTTTTTTGGGGTGAGCAGTTGCCTCAAGGCCGGTCTCTCCTCCACAGACACTTTCTCTTCAGCGCCAGATGATGGAGAACTTGGTCATCGCCAAAGCACGGGAGGAGACCGTATCCTTTCATGGTTCTTGCAGTACAGAAGGTGCGGCATGGTGCAGAGAAGATGCCCAGGGTCCAGTCGTACACAATCTGTCTTTTTGACCTGCCTCACAGGATTGTTGTAAGGATAAATAGAAGGAGGAGGTGGTGGGTCATGTAGGCCACTGCAAGCTTATTGGAGAAAAGGCAGGGTATGCACTTAACTGATACATTGGTTATTTATCACCTCTTGAGCCACCAGGTCCCCTGAGGCATGAGGTAAGAACTCTTTAAAAGCATTAAATACAGGCATCACCTGCTTTTTGATGGTCTGCTTGTTGAAGATCTGTTCTTTTGGTCTTTTTCAGTTGTAACTGGAACCCATATATTTGACATGTAGTCTCTAGACAGAGGCCCTTTCCACGCGCGGTTATTAAGGCGGGCCAATGCGTCTTGCCATGGAGGTCTTCTGCACGTTGGAGCGGACTAGGTTCGTTTTATTTGCCTTCGTTCCACATGTAATTCCGACTAAATGCACCCCCATGTGGTGGTAAAGCGCGCTATTTGAAAACTGGAAGAAATCGGTTTTCCAATTTTCCAGATCGATCCAATTTGTACTTTCACAGTGGTGCAGACATGTACATTTGCAGGGAATTTGTGGTCAGGGAAGGGCTCATGGGAGGGACCAGGGGGTAGTCTGGACTTTCTCACGTACGGAATGACATACTATACCATGCCAAAAAAGGGGGGGGCAATCACAGCCGACGGGGCGGGGTGAGGGGAGTAGCGGAAGTGGCCATGGTGGAGGCAGTGTGGATTCATGAACTCGCACTCCTCTGAATCAGAATGGAACATACGCAGTAGCTGTGCGGAAGAAAATGAGGGAAAGTCCGCCTTATTTCGAGCCCGGAAAATCTGGTAAGAAACGGCACGAACCGATTCACCAACCTTGTGCAGAAAGGGGCAGAGAGATAATAAAATCAATCCTTTTCTTTGCACCCCTGTTTGAAAGATGAGAAGCATTGACCAGCCTGGCATTTTGTAGCCACATCTGAGCTGAATCAGACCTGCTGAAGGTCTGTCTTGGTAACCCTGGCTCTAGCTTGGAGCACAGAGGAGCCGCAGGGAAGTGCTTTGCATGCAAGGTGTTTAGTCCCGCCAAGATGTCAATATTTGTGTCCTCCCTGCCTCCACTAAGGTAGGGGAAGAATGTTGACAGACCAGAAGGCCTCCCAAGGGGACCTGCTGCCCAGAGAGAAAGCAGATCATAAAAAGGAAGGGAAGGTTGGAGAAGACATTGAGGTGGTTTCACCTGGCAAGAGAGAGGCTGTCTGGCTGGAAGGTGCAGCAAAGATTCTGGAGAGATTTTGGAGATGCTGTTAGCAAAAGTACTCTTTGCTGTTGTTTTTAATTATTTTATTATTAAATTGGGTTCATAATTCTGCTTTCTCTCCAAAATAGGGAGTGTTGGAGAAGCTGTTAGCAAGAATGTACCAAGCATGATTGAAAACAGAGATAAATTCAGATAATGAAGAGGCAGTTAGATTGTAAATATTTTGTGAAACAAAGAAAAAGACACATAACAACATAACAACACACCCGGAAGGAAGTGTTAGGCATTCATGCTGTTGAAAGCCTCTTCCTCAGCATTAAGTCAGTTGCCAGAGGTGCCACAGGACCCATCACTCAGCTGAAAGGAATGAGCCCTATGAAGAGCAGTGGAGCAACAGCTTCAAACTGTAGGAAAAAAAGATCCCCGCTAAACATTAAGAAGACCTTCCAGATGGTAAGAAGTTTGAGAGTAGAATCTGCTGCTACCTCAGTGAAGCGGGGTGGAGTCTCATCCTTCTTTGGAGGCTTTTAAGCCAAGTCTGGATGGCCATCTGTCAAAGGGAGGGCTTGGATGGTGTTTTCCTTCATGGCAGAATGGGGTTGGACTGGATGACCCTTGGGGTCTCTTCTGGCCCTAGGATTCCTTGACTGTAAGAGCTGTTTGGCAGTGGTATAGGCTGCCTCATGGTGGACAGGGCCACATTCTCCTCGTTGAAAGTCTTTAAACAGTTATTGAATCTTTAAGGAGTGCTTTAGCTATGCGATTCTACATGACGGGTCGGACTAGATGACTGTGGTGGGTCTCTTCCAGATTCTGTGGTTGTGACGCCTCTGGAGGCTGCCTGGTTGTAGGAGGCTGCCATTAACACAGTTCACCTGGCCAGTGCTCATAAAGTTTACCTTCAAGGCCTTTTCAGTGCCTTTGTAACTCCCCCGTGAGTGTCCTGCTCACCACCCTGTCTGGGTTTCCATGAGGTCAGACACCACAGGGCTTGGCTGGAGACAGGACTGGACCTGCAGACCTTCTCCCTCCCCCTCATGCAAATGGCTGCATCCCGTCCACCGCTGGCTGACCTGGACGGGTGGAGTTTGCCCTGGATAGCTTTGTGTGTTTACCTGGAGCCCACACCTTCTCTTCAGAGGCACCTGGTGTCCCGATCCTGTCTGTGGCAGTGACCTCTTCAGGGTGGGTGCAGAGATGGGAGGCAGTGGGAGCACGTTGCCCATTGAAACCTTAACTCTGCTGCACCCCAGCTCCAGCGGAAGATGGAGGAACGCCGTCTGCGGCTGCAAGAAGCTGCCAACAGGCAAGTAAGATCCAACAGAGGGTTGTGGGTTCGGGTTCCTTTGCATCCCACAGTCTCCTGACTGCCCCCCTCCCGGCCTCATGGCTTGAGGGAAGGGAAGAATCAGCCCCTTTCGCCCTGGCTGGGGATTTCCTTTTCAGCCTGGGTGTGTGGGGTATTGTTCTAGATTAATCCAAACTTTAGTCCAAACTATTTTAATGCTAGCCTTCAGCCTCCTGGATAGTTTAAAGATCAGTCTAAAAATGAGAGCAGATTTACACCCCACACACACACACACACACACAAACCCCAAGGCGGAAGGAGGAAGCATCAGGTACACGCCGCTGCCAGTGGCTTCCATGCGGGGTGGGGAGAGGGCAATGAATCTGCTCTGGGTTTTACTCTGAACTTTAATTGAGCTATCTGAAGTGCCAAACATCTTCCCACCTGTGAGGTATGTTCAACACCTTGAATAGTTCCTTTAAATTCCAGACTAACTCCCACCCTCGTGTGCAAGCAACTGTTGACTGTCAGCCCTTTCTCTAACCTGTGTGTGTGTGTTGTGTTGCTTGACTCAGGAGGTTCTCCAGCAATGCAGTGCTGACCCCAGAAGAGCAGGAGCAGCGGGCAATCTATGCAGCCATCTTGGAGTATGAGCAGGATCACGTAGGTGAAGGACTTGGGCGTGGGGGTTTGGATACTCCAAGAATGTGTCTGTGTGTCTGTAAACGGAGTGCCTTTTTGGAGGATTGTGTAAACTTTAGAGCGCCTGGCGTGTGCTTTCAAAAGCTGAAGGATGGAGGAGTGGATAGCTTTTTATCAGAACACGACAGTGTGAGAGGGAACAGTAGAATGGTGCCAAGATTTGGAAAAGGTGTGCAAATTCAGACCCAGAGCTTGGTAAAGTTACCATTTTTGTTTAGACTCCCAGCATGGTCAGTAGGTTCTGGGAGCAGGAGCCCCAAACCTGGAACTTTTCCAGTGCCCGGGCCAGAATTTCTGAGACAAATGGGGAGGACAAAGATGGTTGGTTTGTTTTTTGCCTACAGTTCATATCTTCCCAACTCATGTGCTGTCTGGGGGATGCTGGGAGTTGTGTTGTTGTTGCTGTTGTTGTTATTAAAAAGTAACTTTTCCAAGCTTGGAAAGTAGAGAGGGGGAGGATGCCAGTGTAGAGTCAGCCTTCAGAGGATGTCCACCTGCTCCATCCAGCCACAGCATCCTATCACCAAGGTCCCCACCAGTGACGCTGGCCCTCTCCTACTTTCCCCATAGGACTGGCCAAGGCTATGGAAAACCCAGCTGAAGAGAAGCCCCAATGACCTCTCCCTGGTGCCCAAACTCATCTCCCACCTCCTCAGGTAAGGCGCAGGCTGTTGGAACTTGCACCGTTTCATGATTGGTCTTCTGAGTTTTGCTTTCTAAGGAAGAATGAGAATGCAGGGCTAGAGCCAAGAGTAGCATGGAAGGAGGATGAGCACAGATCTCACTCAGCATCACCTTGCCACTGTGCCAGTTTGAGAGGGCAGGCAGCAAGCGGTTCCTGGAGCTGGGCATTTCCCTACCAGACCGTGGACAGTTGCAGTTTTGGACTGTGACTTTCAAAATACCCCAGCCACTTCCAGTTTTACATTTCCCCCCTCCTATATTATGGGAGAGGGGGATAATGCAGCTGCCCCGCATGCCACGCAGTCCTAGGTCAGCACTTAAATCATACTAGCCCCTATGTGTTTGTTTTCATGCTTGTCTCCAAGTTGACTCTGACTTGTCAGTTTTATTGTATTTTTAAACTTATTTTATATATTTAAATATGGTATTCATTGCATTTTTAAACTTACTATATTTGTGTGGGTGCGTATGTGAAAGATTGGAATGAGGTCATGGCGAAGGGGTGTGACCACCTGAGGAAGCCCAGAGGGCCAGACCGGAATCCCCAGAGGGCCGCATTCCTCTCGAGGGCCTGAGGTTCCCCAACCCTATCTATGCTAAAGGGAAGCAGAAGTTCTTCTGCACTCTGGTTTACTGACTTATCCCCCTTCCTTCTTCCTTTCCCCTTTTCCTCCAGCTTTGCTGACCACCCCATCTGCCAGTTGCTGAGGAAGCTCCAGTGCTCAGTCTACAGCCGGGTCTACCCGCTGGTGAGCCGGAGTGCAGCTGACTTCCAGCCAGCTGGGAAGGTCTCCCGAGGCCTCTCCCTGTCCTCCTCGCTGGACTCAGAGGCCTTCCTCTCCCCAGCCCCTGAGGCAGGACGGAGACTGCGGTCATCACAGAGCCTCCACTCCATGTTCTCTGTCCAAGAGAACAACAAACTCAACCTCCGCCACAGCCTCTCCAGCACCCCTTTCATCGAGGACCAGAGCTTGAGCGCACCAGAACGGAGTGGTCCCTCAGGGCCCCGAGAGGAAACTACCACTGTGCTGGCTGACCGGGAGAGCTCCTTTGAGGACCTGGAGCAGTTCTTATCGGCTTCCGAGAGGTGGCCTGTCCGCCCCCTGCGAGAGTCCCCGGCGGGGAAGAAGGCCTCTCAGCAAGACCAGCTCAAGGCCGTCGTGAAGGACATTCACAACTCCATCGGTGAGGGCCCCATGGGGTGTGGGCAGGCCTTTTGGTTTGGCAGGCCTTTTTTCATATTTAATATTTATTAGTTTTAGTAGAGAGATACAGACTAATTCACAACTACAAAGAAGAAGAAAAGGGAGCAAACTATAGACAATGTACATGTATAGTGGACCACCCCCATATTTGCAAGGGCTCAGTTCCAGGACTCCCCCGGAAATTGCAAAAAATGTGAATGATCATGTTCCATATTATTAAATGGCAGCAGTGTGTGCCATTTCGTGTATAGGGCACAATGCCATGCAGTCAGAGAAATGGAGGGTCCACTCTATAATTAAAGCAAAAACAAAACTGAAACTAATGATAAGGCCCATTACTAAAAGACTAATCTGTTACGCTAAACAAAACCTACCTACCCTAACTAACTGAAACAAAGGAGAACTCTGACTTCCTCCAAGCACTTTGTAAACAAGAGTTGTGGGTTTAAGTAGACACCCAGTTCTGGTTTTGGATACCTAGTGGAAACAAATGGACAATCACAATAAGTGGCCTATATGATTTTCAGCCCTCCTGATAGCTTCTGCAAGTTGCTACAGACCAAAAACTAATGGTGATGGCCGTAAAGTATAAGCCACTTTGTCTCCCAGTTTTGGGGAGGAGGTGGGGTATAAATGTAACAACCACAGCCTTCCACAACTTGTTGCCCGTTGGATGTGCCAGCCTATAACTCCCATCAGATGACTGTGGATGATGGAAGTTGTTCTCCATAGCGTCTGTGGGGAGTTCTTGGTTAAGGAAGGCAAGGCCTCCTGTCTTCTGGACACCAGAGGGCAGCCCTGCTTACCATGTCTGCATCTTTTTGTTTTCTCCGGGAAGCATATGCAGTTGCTGAATTGGTGTCTCTTTTCCTTTTCTTCAAAAAGACTTCTTGTAAAGGGTTTGCCAGATCAGAAGCCTCCCAGAACCCTCACTCTGCCAGACATCTTTCATGCAATCTCTGATTTCACAGCACTTGGGGTAGGAAGGCAGAGAAAAAATGGCCATGGACAACCCAACAGAGGTCTCTTTCAGACTGTGGAACTGCAGCACTTTGATACCAGTTCAACTGCCACGGCTGCATCCTATGGAGTCCTGGGTCTGTAGTTTGGTCAGAAGCACTAGTGATCTCTTGTTGGGAATTCTCAATGTTCCTCCCTAAACTGCAAGTCCCAGGACTGCATAGGCTGGAACCACGGCGGTTACAGAGGAATCGAAGTGCTAGAGTTGTGTAGTGTGAAAAAGAGCCAAGAAACAACTTTATTTCCTGGAATGTAATGGTTGGAAGGGATCCCTAATGATTTATGGTAATCATGCGGTGTAATGTTTTATTTGTCTTTTCTTTATAATTAATAAAAAAATTTTAAAAATATATGAAAAAAGGAAAGGATCCCTAAAGCACGTCTTGCTCAACACCCTGACAGTGCAGAAATCTTTGGCTAAGGCAGCCCTGATAGTTGACTGTCCCACCATTGTTCGAAAACTCCAAACTTTTGACTAAAATTTGACCCATATGTTTATTTTCTCTGATCCCCTTTCTTTCTTCTCTTTTCCCCCAGCCTGCCTTCGTGGAATAGGCCCAGGGTGCAGGCTGCTTTTGGTGTTTCTGCCAAGCCGTAAATCCTTTCTCTCTCCCCCAGACAGGCTGCTCTCCCTAACACTGCTGGCTTTTGAGGGCCTCAACACAGCGGCTGCCAAGGACCAGTGTGTGGCACGCCTGGAGGAAGCTTTTTTTGCTCCACTTTGGGCCCCGCTCCTGGCCGTGTACAGGTAAGGGCATCTCATCCTGGCTAACTGAGGACTTGGTTGCCTCATGCCAGATGTCTTCAGGGGATTACAGTGGCTGCCCATTTCAAGAAAAATGCTGCTTGGGGGACCAGGATCTTCCCAGATTTCAGGGCCTGGGACGAGGAGCTTGGTGAAGAGAAAGTCGAGGGATGCCATGATTGTCCTCTTTCAGTACCTGAATGGCTGGCACAGGAAGGAAGGGGCAGGTTTGTTCTCTGCTGCTGCAGAGGACAGGACCAGGGCTAATGGTTTTAATAAAAAACGTATGAAACCAAAAAGAGGAGAACTGAGCAACAATAAAAAATTGCTTCCCAAACCTGCTCAGGTTACTTGCTCCTGAATTAAAAGGAAGACAGGCCTGCTGTTGAGGAGGGGAGAGAAGTTGGTGGCCATGCAGCTAATTGCAGTAGCCCTAAAATAGGCCCCATGTTGGGAGAAAGGTGTTAACTAACCATGAGCTCTCTAACATGTCTCTGGTCTGGCTGGGCTTAGCTACCATGGTGCCCTAGGAGTGCAAAATTGCCATGCTGGCTGCATTTTTCAGATGCTTCCAATTTTCCCCCCACTTTGCTCCTGTCCCACCCTGCATTTAGGAATGTCTACAAAAGCCGGGAAGCAGCTCTTTCCAGGAGCATGGAGCTGCATAGGAACGTCCCTCCCACGGACATTGGCATCTCTTCCAAACTCCTCCCGCAGGGCAGCCTGCCCAGGGGGCCCGGATCCTACCCCTACTGCACCGCCGTCCAGGAGCTGATGCTCATTCCTCTCGGCAGCTGTCCACAGAAGAAACTGGAGTGCATCGGTGAGATGGAGGGCAGGTTCAGGGGAACTGCCCGCAGAGGTGGAACCCCCCATATATGGAAGACGCACTGTACTTCCACTTTCTGACAGTGCTCTGTTCCCCAGCCCAGCAGATAAGTGGAGGAAGCCTGTGTAAGAAGAGGGGTGTGAAGCATACACAGTGGGGTGGGGTGCAGGGATGTGCAGAAAAGCTGGGAGACTGTCCAGGGATGGTGTCACAGGGAAGCAGCTATGGCTGTTTGAAGCAGGGTCATGGAGCTGCTACATCCAGCCTTCAATGCTGACTCTGCTATATTGTTCTGCTCTCTGACTGACTCCTTCATAAATAGCAAACATATATTAATTAGTAAAAACAAAGTTTTCTGTGACAGCAACAAGGCATTTCATCACCACTGCATCATCCAGGGCCAACTGCATAGGTTTTTTTGCACCATATTCCCTCTGTGTGTGTGTGTGTGTGTGTGTGTGTGTGTGTGTGTGTGTGTGTGAGATTCACCCACTTGCCTTGCTTTTTCTGCCCTGCAGTGCGGACCTTGCGTGTCATCTGTGAATGTGCAGAGGAATACTGTGGGAGCTGTGAGGGCCAGCCTCAGCCAGCAGCAGCCGCCATGTGAGTAGTGTGGCTCAAGCTCTGGCAAATGGTGGGCCTGTGGGGATGGGAAAGAGGCACTCCCTTGCACATAGGCTATGCGAAGTTTCTGCCCCACATTTTTACCCCAGATCATGTGAGGAGTGATTGTGGGAGCTGGGTATGTTTAGCCTGGAAAGGAGAAGATTGAAAAGGGGCTGTGGTGGCTGTCTTCAGGTATCTCAAGATATGACGGCAGTCTCCATACACATGTTGAGTATCTCTTATCTGAAATGCTTGGGACCAAAGATGTTTCTAATTTGGATTTTTTAGGAGGGGGGGATTTTGGAATGCCTGTATTAGCATGTACATAAAATACAGTACTGAGACACTGAGGATCTGAGATACAAATGAGCAGAGGTGCTGGAGTTGCTGCCTCAAAGGTGGAAGCAGGCAGCTGGTGGCAAAGAGTTTCAGTTTTTGGAGATTTTCACATTTTAGATTTCTGGATAAGGGATACTGAACCTGTATTTGTCAAGTGGAGAGGAGATATGATAATCCTCTTCATAGAAAGAGGAAGCAAACTTATTTTGTGCTCTTCCAGTGGGGAGGACCTGTGAATTCAAAATTTAAAATTGAAATTGAAATTGTGGAAGAGTCCATTTTTTAAAAAAATATGATTCTGGGTAAACTTTGGGAAGAACTTGCTGACGGTTGGAGCAGTTCAACTGTAGAGTGGGCTGTCCTTGCCATGTGATGAACTCTTTTAAACAGAGTTTGGAAGACCACGTGTCAAGGATGCTTCTGCATAGCAGAAGGTTGAACTGGATGATCCCTGGAGTCCCATCACATTCTGTTCTGTTCCTATTCTGTTCTGTTCTATTCAGTCCTCTCCTCCCAATGTCAGCATAAGCCTGATAGGACAAGTGCAGGAAGGCAAAGGCTGCTGTCCGTTATCGTCTGTTGCCTAGCCAGCTGTCTTGGAAATTCTTAAACAGAGAAGAGATGGCCTTTACTAGAGGGAAAGGGTTGGTCTAAATGTCCCTTAGGATTCTTCCCAGCACTTTAATTATGCAGGCTGAGGGTGAAGATAGTGGGTGTTTGTGGCTGGCGTTTTTCCTTTCCGCAAGGAAGGCCATCTTCTCCTTCGTGTGGCAGAGGGCACACCCGCAGAAGCCCCGTGCGCGGCCATTGGATCATGCTCACTGGCCCCAGGCCCTCCAGCGCACAAACACACACTCAGCAAAACTAGGGGGAGGACGGCCCGGCCTTGATGCAATCCCTTGTGACAGCCAAGGGACCCCCTGCTGGGCTGGGCCGGAGTGCTGACTCGTCCGTGTCTGCTGCCAGCGGCGGTTGCCGCAGCCGGCTCTTTGAGGATCTTGTGCGTTCAGGCGCTGGGGATCTGTCACAGAGACTTAGCCGGTCGGCAGCAGAAGGCGGCAGCGAAGGAAAGGGAGAGTGGAGACGGTGCCCTTCCAGCCAGCAGGGAGTGGGGGGCTGTCAAAGGAATTAAACCGGTTGAGGGCAAGATGGGAATGTCACTGCAGGGCCAGAGCCTGTGGTGAGGTGAGGCGAGGCGGTGGTGCCCTGAATTTGGAGACAAAGCTCCCTGCCCGAGACAGGCTAAAGGCTTAGGGTGTGGAGGGAGATTGGGCAAGTGGCGTTCCCCTTCTGGACTGTTCCACAGTGTTTTTATCTCAGTCTCTTCCTGCACGCCAAGGCCGGGAGATCTTGGTTTGCCATTTCTTCCCGCCTGCCTGCATGCCTGCCTGCCTGCCTGGCATCAGAGTCCCTGCTTGGACCCCTGGGTTTGGAGGCATGGAGGTGGGGAGGGAGGAGAGAGAAAAGGACTTGGCATCTGGACAACAAGTGGTTGAGTGCCCCCCTCTGGGAATTCTTGGGCACGGCCTAAGAAGGTCTCTTATAAGTGAGCTCCCTTGTGCCATCCTGAGCAACTGGGCAGGTTTGCTCCAGCCTCCCTTTCTTCCCCCTCTTGCTTACTTTGCCCTCACTTGATCCATGCCAGGGAGAGTGCCAGGCTGAATGCTCTGCCAAAGAGAGAGGCACTTTTCCTTGCAGAGAAAAAGAAAGACGAACCAGGAGGCCTCAGACTGGCCTTGCCAACTAGGGATTCTGGAAGTTGTAACCCAAGAAAAGTTCACTTTTCCAAAGTGTAGCCATGATGACACCTCCGTCCTTCTCCTCCTCCTTGCAGTGGTGCAGATGACCTCCTCCCCATCCTGTCCTACGTGGTCCTGAAGAGCAATCTTCCCCAGCTGGTCTCGGAGTGTGCGGCTTTGGAGGAGTTCATCCAGGAAGGGTAGGTGAAGGGTCTCTTTTGCAGCCCCTCTCCAGAGGCACATTTGCAGGTGGACCTCAGTTAAGGAAGTCCATGTGCTCCTGGCCATTACTTCTTTAACAGAAAATTTCATCTTAGAGGCAGAAGTAATAGGGAAGGAATAGTGATAAGTTCCTTGTTGTGGACCTTCAAGTTGTTTCTGACTTATGGTGACTCTAAGGGGAACCTATCAGTTTTCCTAGCAAGATTTGTTCAGAGTGGTTTAATTTCCCTTCCTCTGAGGCTGAGAGAATGGCACTTGCCCAAGTTCGCCCAATGGGTTTCCTTTAGTTCTTATCCAACTCTCAATTGCTTGTTTGTTTTTACTCATGGACAATTCCCTCTCTTTAAAAAAAAAATGCCTTCTTGTTTTAGCACTGTTTCCCTTTTACGGAGGGAAAAGTGAGGAATCGGGGCTGAGAGGAGATGTGCAGGATCACACAGAGAGCCCAAGGCAGAGGCGGGATGTGGCTCTGTGGCCACATCCTGCCAAGGGATTTAAGCTCCAGTTTGGAGAAAACAAAGCCACTGCTCCAAGGAGCTGCCTTTCTGCCCTCGGAGACCCTCGGCCCCCACTGAACCCAGCCTAGTTTGTATTGACGTTCAAGCCATCCCAGCCTCCCCGCTGGGAGCCTTTCGAGACTCTGCCATTGAGGGATCAGATGGTTATCCTTGTGAGCTCACTTCTTGGCCTTTCGGCTTTGATGAGTTCATTATACCTCTACCTGATTTCCTCATTCCCATCCACCCATCCTCCCAGTTTTGTCTGTCTGACTTGGACTATGGGGCGTGAGGCTCACTCCTTCACCGCCGCCGTCTCGGGCTGTCAGCTCAGCTTATGCATGGCCCGCTAACTGCTGAGCCGGAGCAAGACGCAGCCAGCATGTAGGTGAGACAGGCGAGACGTAATCCAACATGGCAGTTGCGTGGGGATGGCAGTCCAGCTCGGGAAGGGACCGGCATCTTCGCTGTGGCGGTGGAGGAGGCTGCCCTACAAGTAAAGAGGGAAAGAGTATTCATCGATACTCGTTTCCTGGCTGGAAAAAGGGTTTCCCCAACCTTTTCAGGAAGAATAACACAGTGGCGAGAATTCTGTGGAGTTTTTGCCCTGTATTCACACATCCCATGGTGTTTAGGAAAATTATTTTGCGTGAGTTTGCGTTTAAAAAAACAACAACCATTTGCAGATGGTCATATGTGTTTTTTGTGGAAGATTGCTGTTTTTCATGCAAGATTGCAAACAGCAATCTTACATGAAAGAAGTAGCCACAAGGCTTTGTTGTATAAGATTATGTTTTCCTAAACGAAACTGAGCAATCTCTTACAAAAAAATATACATGGCTGAACAGAAACAGTGGGTTTTTTTGTGCAAAAACCCAGAATTCTCATGGACTTAAAGGCACAGAACTACAGCAGCGTGGCACCTTACCCTCCTTTGGGCGGGAGTTCCAAAGTCTAGGGGCTACCACCAAGAAGACAGTGTGCCATGTCCCCACCAGCCATACCTGTGAAGGTGGTGGGATGGAAGAAGAGCCTCTCTTGTAGATCTCAGGGTCCAGGCAGGCTAAATGGGGGGGCGGGATACAGTCTGTCAAGGTGGCCTGGACCTGAGCCATACATGGGGCCTTATAGGTCACAACCAGCACTTGAACGGTGCCCATAAACAGGCCAGTGGAGCTGTTGGACAGGGGAACAGTATGGTCCCGATGGAAAAATCATAATACTTAAATGGGGAATAATGAGGCAAAACCTTGAAAAAAATACAAGTAAAATTGGAGATTGGAAAAAATTATCAGAGAGGAGGTGTTCCTCTCTGTTTTCAGTCATGTCTTCTTCACCACTGTTGTATTATCCCTGGAGGGACTTAAGGCTTTACTAGCCAGTCCTGTTTCTTATCTGATTGCCTTTGCCTTCTACTGTTTTTCTTTTTGAGAGACAGAGGAGAAAAGAAAGGCCATCTAGTTCAACCATCACCCTGTCCCACACCCGGTTGGTTGCTCGCACATTCCCTTCTTGTCACTCTGCTGCCTGCAAACATTCAGGAGTCAGAATCTGGCCCTGGCGTGGGAACACTGTAAGGTTGCGGGGAAGGAGAGGACAACTGCCTGAACTTCCCAGCCGGCGTGGCTCCAGTGGACATGCAGTGCAAGAACTGTAGGCCAAAATGCCATGTTTCCAAGCTTTGTTCCTGATCTATTCCGAGGCTCCACAAATATATCTAATCCCCTTTTGGGCCCGGGCTGTCTGAAGATGCGCATTCTCCCCTATGTGCCTGTGGAGGCTTTGAAACCTTCAGCGGAGGCTCTTCTTGTGATTATGCTACTCTCTTGGGCAAGTCCGGTGGTGATGTAGGACGGGAGAGGCAAATACTGGAGAGCTCCCAATGATATCCTCAGGAGAGAAAGGAGGGAGCTATGCCTCTGAGTGCCCAGTGGATGGTTTTTATTTTAATTTATTTTTATTTTGAAACAAGCCCAATGCATTTTGGCCTATGTGTATATTTCGTTGGCCTTCTCCAGGGGCTGCATGTAAAGCTCTGGAAACTTCTGTGCTAGATACCATGTCGGTATGTGTGGGCTTTAAGGAATACGGTTGGCCTCCCACATTCACCAGGGTTAGGGACACAGGACCCGTGAAAAAGTGGAAAAACTGCAAATACCAAAATGTGTGAGTGTGTCTGTGGGGAGAACAGGCACTCAGGGTCCAAAGCAGGGCAGGGAAAGGGAGTGGGCCAGCATGGTGCCCTTAGACTTCCTCTCTCTCACCCGTCTCCTTCTTTGGGTGTATGTGGGGACTTTGGGAGAGGGTTCATGGTACTGAGAAATTGGGGTGCAAGCCATCCTTAGCTGGGCAGGCAGAAGCAAACATTTAAAGGGCTGTGCAGCATGATCAGAGCCACTGAGAAGGAAGGTTCCCCCTGGGAGATCAGGGTTCATCCCCTGCTCAACCATGGAAGCCTGCTGGGTGACCTTTGGTACATCACACACTCTCAGCCCCAGAAAACTCAATTCACCTCAGAGTTGCCGTAAGTCAGAAGTGTCTTGAGGGAACACAACAACAACTGTGATTTCCCTGCCTAGTGTGATAAGCTCCCAAGTGCCTCCTCTCAAGTGTTGCCTGCCCTCCGTCTCTCCTCTGTGTGTGGGTGCTGAAGGGGACCTCTGCCCCACATTTTCTTTCTCTCATTTTCTTGCAGGTACCTGATAGGAGAGGAGGGCTATTGTCTGACTTCTCTGCAGAGTGCCATCTCCTACGTGGAATCCCTCCACCGGCCCATCCTGGAAAAGTAGCTGAGAGCTGCCCCTTGCTCTGGTTGGGTGGCCGGATGGACTGCTGTTTCTCCCCGTCTCCCTCACACATTCTCTCTCCTGCCTCGCTTCTCCCATCTGAGGGACAGCAGCTGTAACAGAAGTTTGCCATGGGGCAGACATCACCACCTCCACCTTGTCCCCTCTGCCTGTAGGAACTGAAACTTGCTGACCAAGCTGCTGGTCTCTCCCGCTTCTCTCCTCCACCCTAGACTTTGTGCAGTATTTGAGGGGTGCAGGGGGCTGCCTTGAGGCCTTTGTGTTAACCACAAAAGCCCTTGCGGGCATGCCCGTCCAGCCTCTGATGGCACAGAGGTGCGTGTGGGGGGGTGAGGTTGGGTTTTGCAGTTCTAGATCTAGGGGGTGCATTGTTGTCTGAGCCTGTCGTTGCTGCTGAGCCTGTCATTCCTGCACCACTGAGCATGAAGAGAGAGGGAAGAGAAGCAGGAGGGCCAGGGCTATTTCTCTCCCCCACTTCACTAAGGGGGAGCCTGTAGCTTGCTCTTTCACTGCTGCTCCCACCACTCACTGCTCTCACTTTGATCACAACCACGCAAAACAAGCCATGGTGGCTTCCCTTGCAACCTTCCTCCGAGGGAGCCTTGACCAGAGAGCAGTTTTAGGGGACTGGCCTGGACTTTGGGGGTGGGAGGAGAGCCTACCTTGGCATCTGCTGCCCCCACCCTTTCCTCACCTGCACAATCCCTCCTCTTGTGTCCCTGCTGTCACTACAGGGACCTGCGACTCATGCCACTGGGTGGGATTATTCTCTGTTTGGGTCAGGGCCTGGCCTGTGGCGTTTTAAGTGGGAGGGGAGGGAGGGAACTGTAGCATGCACCCACATGCATGCTCCTGCACTGGATAAAGGAAGTACATCCCTATCCACACTCCCCCATTCCAAGTGTCCGCACTATAGATTTTAGAGCCCATTTGCAAAAAAGAAGCAAACCCCAAAGTCTAACACTGAATGAAGGGACTTAGAAATGAAGGGAAAAAGGTGTGTGCATGCATGAATGAGCCTGTGTGTGAGTGTGAGAGAATTCTCAGAGGTTCATATAGTTTACTGAAAAGAAAAATGAAGCTGGAGCCAGAGAGCAACACAGAGGCCAAGCCGCAAGCAGTTGGTCAGGAGGGTCTCTAGATGAACTTGCACAAAGCCAGCAGGCCTGTTTTGGAGTCAAGGTTGGGCCAACTGACTGTCTCTTCTTCGCTTTTAAAAAAGCGGGGAGGTATGAGTTGGCTCTGGAGCCAGGCGGCTGGGCTCTCCTGCTGAGGAACAAGGGGGTTCTGGAGGAAATTTCTGTTAAGCTTGGGGGAAACTTCTGTTAAGGCAATGAGCACTGGAATTTTATCAAGAGTGTGTAAGGATCTACTGCTGCAGTTAATGCTCAATGCTGCCTTCTCTGGAAATGCGTCTTTTGTCTGTATCTCACCACCTGTGGACCCCAGAACCTCCTAAAATATTTGTGGTCCCACCCGCTCTCTGGCTTCACTCCTGCGGGCCTTCTGTAATAAACACCTTTGTCTTTTGCCTGCTCACCAACTGTTGTTGTTATTTTAAGGGGTGGGGGGGGAGTGTTGGAAAGAAGGTGGGGTTGTTGGGGGGACGAGTATGCCTTTCTCCATGCTTTTCTAACCCCCATCCCCCGCCAGATGGGTGGCCTCGCATTCAGGGTCTGATCATTGAGTGAAAGCAAGTTTGATTGCACTTTCTGGAAAGACAGTGTTCAGAGCAGACCTGCCCGAGGTAAATCTTTTGGTCTTTCTACACTAATTTGAAATCAGCCTTATCTTGTGCCTTGCTGTGGATTCTGCCACATGGAAGACGAGGCAAGCTTGTTCTCTGGTGCTGCAAAGACTAGCAAATGAACTAATGGAGTCAAATTACTGAGGCAGAGAGAAAAAATCTGAGTACATTTAGCATGAAGAAGACTGGAACATGACATTATAGCCCTCTAAGTATATGAAGGGATATCAGGGAGATCGACTGTTCTTGACCTGGGGTCCATGATGTTCTCACATGGAGTCTGCAAAGGTTTGAAGAAATGCTGCGAGCTACAGTTGAAGGAAGGAAGAATGAATGAATGAAACGAAGACAGACAGATGTGTGGTCATACATTGATTTCGAAGAGCAAGAATCTTTTGCTAGTGATAGGCATCATTTGTAGTTTCATTATAATAGCTCAAACCATTCAAAAGTTACAGAAAAAAAACTTTGATAGCAAAAAGGTACCTGCTAATTCTGTGTGCAATCAGAACATGGAAGTGAACGTCACTTGGTAGCTCCAAATTTGAAGAACTGAATAATTTTAAATCTTTGATGCACTTGAGGGTTTTAAATCCTGAGTTGAGTTTTGGTAGTCCATAGCAACAAAAGATATCCCAAAATATCCATTGCTGTTGTGTGCCTTCAAGTTATTTGTAATCTAAGGTGACCCTATCATGGGGTTTTCTGGAGTTGAGAGTGTGTGATGTGTCCAAGGTCACCCAGTGAACTGAACTCTGATCTTCAGGGTCATAGTCCAAAATCACACTGATCATCCATCCATCATCCTACCTTTTTACCATTATGGGACAATCTCTTGTGGAAACCCTAGTGAGCTTTTGGAAAACCCTAGGGTTTTAGGGAAACCTGGTTTGGAAACGCTGCTTTTCTAGTATAGGTGTAAAATTAACAACCAGAACAGTGAGATGTGAACAACACAAAATCACACATACACGGGTTGGAGCCAATAATAGGGACAAACAACTGGAGAGAGCAGATGGAAAGCACAGAAAAGCACACCAAATAGCATTTAAGGTTTATTAAATATATGAAAATGTTTATTAAAAGCTGCAAGAGACTGATGACAATTGCCTCCAAGTGGGGACCATGTTGTGGCAAGGACATGCAAGGCTGTGAAGATGTGTTGGCATCTGGGGTCCTCCTTTCTGAGCCAAATGGGGCATGGGCCATTCCCAAGGGCAAGCGGAGAGAAGGGTGATGGTATTTCTGGGGAGAGGGCCAGCCGGGATCACAACGTGCCTCTCTGGGGCAAGTGGAAACAGCAGAGGTGGAGACTGAGTGGTCTTCCAGGTGTAGTTGGAACTACACCTCCCATCAACCCCAGCCAGTTGTGAGGATGCTGGGAGCAGCAGTCCAACATCTGAATGACTCCCAGCCCTGTCCTGTAGGCTAGAATTGTCTACAAAGAACAAGGCCAGCAGGAACACAGTGATCCCGGAGCTTGGAAAAATTACTTTCTTCGGATTACTGTGCCTAGAATCCCCCAGGTGAGCAAGGCTGGGGCAGGAGATCCATTGTCCAGACTCCCTCCCCCAGTTCTTCACTGGGTTTGCTTCATGACGTGTGGTGATTGTTGTGGTAGGTCTCAGCTCACTATGACTGACAGCTGCCTGGCAGGTCCAAAAACTGGGTGCTCAGAGGATCTCTTCCCCACCCTCCTTTTTCTCAGCTGGATCCAGTTCAGTTCAGCTCAGACAAGAAGTATTCAGCACCTCCATCTGCAGTGGCACCCAGCCAAGTTCTTCACTTCCTCGCCTTGTGCTGCCCGACCTCCCCATTGCCTTTTAGTGGCCAGCCAACGGCTGGTTGTCTTCCCGCAGCCAGCCAGAGAGAAAGAGGCGCCCCCTGAATACGGGAGGGGCCTCCGGGAGGCCAGCGAGGTCATTTTCCTGCAGCTGGCTGCTGAAACTAGAGTGAAAACTGGAGAGGGTTGCTGTCCCCTTCAGTGTGGCGCAGAAGAGGGAGTTTCATCAGGTGCTGCTTCCCAAGCCATCAGGTAACAAGGCGCACCTGTTGGAATCCCCCTTCCTGCTGACGCACAGAGCCCTGGCGAGGCTGTGAGTCTTCCGAGACGTGGCTCTGCAACTGCGGGACAGCTGTCTTCCTTTGGACCTCCGGCTGGGGGTGGAGGAGGAGGAGGAGGAGGAGGAGGAGGAGGAGGAGGAGGAAAATCTTACCCTTTCTCCTAAGGGGTCGAAGACCTTCCTCTTTGATTTGCCCAATTAAGCTGCTGTGACATGCCAGAAATTGCTGCGGTGGGTTGCAACTGGTGGGGGGTTGGGGATTTCATTTTATGTATCTTTATAATGTCTCATCGTCCTTGTGCAGTTGGCCCTCCATAGCTGCGGATTCTACATCCACAGAGTCAACCAACCATGGCTTGAAAATATCCTCCCCTTGAAAAAAATTCCTAAAAGCAAACTGACTGCCATTTTGTATAAGGGAACCGTTTTACTACACCATTGTACATAAAGGGACTTCAGCATCCACAAATTTTGGTATCCACGAGGGGTCCTGAAAACAAACCCCAGTGGATACCAAAGGCCCCCTCTATGTGTTGACTTCCTCCCTTTTGGTGAAAAGGGCATTATAAATAAACTTGATTGTGATGATTATTGCTGGTCACAGCCACTAAAGATACCAGAGCCCCCTTCAGTTTTCCCTCTGGCAACCTCAGCTGAAGGACGACCGGTCACTGCTGGCCCCCTGTCCCGTCTTCCCCTGGCCACTCAATGGCCATAGTGGGAGGCAGCCCAGGATGAGTAGGTGAAGAGCAGAGGGAGAGAGAGGAGAAAGTGGGGTACCCCAGGATCTGGCTCCTTCTCTGTTGCTACAGTTCCATCATTTGACCCACACTGCAAACGGATTGGCCCACAAGCGCTTTGAGGTTAAAGAGGCCCGTCCTCAGCTAGCATAGCCCAGGGATCCGGGGAGGGGGGAGGAGGCAGCCGGCCCCCCCACCCATTGGCAACCCACCCCAAGGCAGCGCTGCCCCCTTTCCCTACCCAGCATGAGGGAGCCCAGAGAGGGTCAGAGGAGAGGGGTCAACAGAAGGGATGGTTACAGCTGGTGGGGCCTCCCGGTGAGGAGGGGGTCCTCAGATCTTCCCCTCCAGCGCCAAGGTCTTCAGGTCAGCAGGTGAGAGGGCGCTCAGCACGGTGTGGGAGACGGCTCTCTTCTCCACCAGGGAGGCCACCGCCTGGCCCACCTCCAGGTGGCTCACGTAGCCTGGGCCCAGGCGCTCCGGAGTCGTCACTCCCATGTTAATCTTCACCTGCGGGGCAGGGAAAGTGGAATGGAGTACAGAGACGGGGGAAAGGCCCATAAAGCCCTATATGGCTCAAGTCCAGGCTATTTGGCGGGCTGTCTCTCCCTGTGTGAGCCAGCCCAGGCCCTGAGTTCATCAAGAGAGGACCTGTGTCCTGTCCCTCCAGCATTGCAAGCACGATTGGTGGGACCCAAGACAGGGCCTTTTTAGTGGCTGACTCGAAATTGTGAAAGTCCCTTCCCAAGGGCCCCCTCATTCTCCTCCTGTCAGCAGGCAAAACCCCTTTTTATTCTGAAAGGCCTTTAAAAGAGACAGCTTTATTGAATAGGCTAGGAGGTACTGTATTGCTTTAACTATTGTTTTAAAGAACTTTTAATCTTTTTTAATTGCTGTTTTATTCTTTACCAATGTGTTATTGTTATAATACTATACATAGTTTAATTCTATTTTAATATTCACTTTTTTATGTTTTTAAGAGAGAAAGTGGGACCAACTGGAAGAAAGGAAGCCAACTGTAACCACTCTCCCTCTCCCCAGTGACCACCCACCCACCCACACCTCCCGCCAACCAGGCACTGACCTCGTTCAGCTTGCAGGGGATGTCCGGGTACTCCTCCCGCACCATGAGGGAAAAGGCCAGGGCTCCAGCCGCCCCCAGGGTCAGGAAGCCCGTGCCTGGCATCAGGAGACGCTCACCGGCCCCTCCTGGAAGAAAGAAGAGGACCCCTGAGGCACCCATGTCATGAAGTGGAAGCTTGCCCCACAAATTCCAAAACGCTCCCCCACCAATGCTGGGGATGGGGCTTCTGGGAATTGCTCTCCAGAAAAAAGAACAACTTTTCCAAGATGATATGGTGGTTGTGGGTTGCTTTGATTTCTCTTGAAGCCTCATCTGGAGTATTGCGTTCAGTTCTGGGCACTGCATTTAAAGAAGGGTATGGACAGGTTGGAACAGCTTCAGAGAAGGAGCAACAAAGATGATAAGAGGTATGGAGAACAAAACATATAAGCATAGGATGAAAGAATTGGGCATGTTCAGCTTGGTGAAAAGAAGACAGAGGGGTGACATGGTTGCACTCCCTAAATACTGAAAGGCTCTTTCAGGAGTGCTTTAGTTTTGTGTTCCTACATGGCTGTTGGGTTGGACCGAATGAACCCTTGAGACCATCCTCTTCCAACTCTACAATTCTAGGATTTTATGAGTTGGCTGCTGTCTGAAAAGGCCCTGCTCTACCAAGGCATCTCACCAGTAATGAAAGTGTAGGATCCGTTGGGATTGTCCTTGACGAGAGGAAAAAACGCCTTCCAGGCCGTGAAGGTGCTGAGGAGGAGTGTGTCCAAGACCTGTGGGAGAGGAGGATGACCTGGAGTGGAGGGATTTTTCTCCACAGTGAAACTCCCACACCAGGAGAACCGAAAACCACTCAGAGAGGATAACACTCATGCTCGCTGTCTCCTCTTCAATCCCTCTCTTTCAAATCACAAACATGCAGAAGTATTTGTAAACCCTCTTCTCATTCTGCCCACCGTGCTTTGAGAACTGGGAAATTCTTCCTAACATCTCATTCAAACCTGTCTCCTTGCTTTCCAAGATACGCTCAGGGGACTGTTGTTTCCACCCCAGCCTTTATTTAGGAGAAACAGGGTGGTGGAAGCTAAGGAGAGTGCTGAGGCACTTTGTGGAACATCTGCCAAAAGTCTAGCGGCTTACAACAACCCATCTGTTGTTCCCAATGAGCCCAGTCTGCTGGCCAAGGAGGAAGCCCCATTCCTATGGCAGGACGTGGGTCCCAGACTGGGAGAGACGGGAGACATAAATTAAGTAAATAACCAAGACATTACTTTCTCTTGATATTTGTTCTGATTGAAAATCATAGTCACTTCTACTCATTATGGGAGAATAGTTATTGAAATGGATAGATTTAGCAAAAATGGACAAATTCGATGAGTTTGATTAGAAAAAGGTCATTAGTGACATTTCTCAAAGACTGGAAATTCCTGTTGACTTTTTGCAGAAAGAAAAGAGAGAGAGAGAGAGAGAGAGAGAAAGAAGGAAGGAAGGAAGGAAGGAAGTAGGGAAGGAAGGAAGGAAGGAAGGAAGAAGGAAGGAAGGAAAATTACCTTATAATTTAGGATTTTGAGGATTAGCAAGAGTAGGTTATTGAAAGGAGGAAATTTGTTGCAATATTAGAGACATAAGAATAACTATATGCATTTATAACTGTCAAAAGGAAGAACGGAAGTCACTTTTTGTTTCTTTTTGTTTATTTTCTTTCTTCTTTTTTTACATTTATTTTTCTGTAACTCTTTGTTGACTTTTAATGTCTTAGAAAATTATTTGTCATAATTTTTTTTTAAATAAGAGGATTGTATTACTTTTCCAGAGCAAAAACTCACTGTTCTAAGTGGCAAAAAAGCACTAACAAACCCCACGCAGGGGATGGAAATTCTTCTCACCGCTGTCCCCCAAAAACCTCATTGTAGGGATGCTGTTTCTCTCACCCGATGGAGTTCCTTCAGCGACTGGGAGAGCGGGGGACCCCCTTGCCACCAGCTGAAGCCCAGCGAGGAGACCACATCCGTCACCTTTCCTGCCTCCTTCAGGAGGGCCCGCTTGGCAGTCTCTGCCCCTTCCTCGGATCCTGGAAGGAAAAGCGAGCAGGTGTTTGGGAAGGAAAGTTGCACGCCTAGACAACCATCTCCCTTCCAAACTTTGTCATAGAATCATAGAGTTCATGGGGTTGAACTGGATGGCCCTTGGGGTCTCTTCCAGCTCCAGGATTTTGGGGTTATGATTCAATCCATTTCATCAGATGCACTAACGGAGGTGGAGATATCACCCCATGTACCCATGGCTGTATTTCTAACTCCATCCACGCATCTGAGAAAGTGGATTGAAACCCACAAGTGCTCAGGCTAAAAGAAGTCCTTCTCAAAGATGCCGCTTGATTCCTTCCCCGCAACTGATGCCATGGAAGGCCATGCTTCCAAAATGCATCAGCAAATGTGAATAATCACTACATTCACCTCAATCAGCAGAGGACATTTTTCCCTCCAGCGATATGGCTGACCACCTCTGAGTACGCCCAGGAAAATGCTATGATTTCCCTGGGGGTTGCCGTAAGTCAACAGGCGCCTTAAAGGCAGATACAGACACACAAAGATCACCTAAGCTTTCCACCTTTTTTCTCTCTGAATCTCTTTGGTCCTTTGTGTGAGTACTTATTTATTGCTCATTCGCTGAAATATTAAAATACTTATATCCCGTCCTAGATCCTACAGTCTTGCAATAAAATCTGTTTCAACAAAGTAAACATATTAACCGTTTAAAAACGTAAACATTCAAAAAACATATTTAAAACAATTGAAAAAAATCCAGAAAATTAACATAATTTTAAACTGTTACATACATGTAGATTTGGGTGAAATAATTAGGTCTCAGTGATTGGGTATTCTCCCCACTGCTTCCCCATCCATACAGAAAAAATATTTTAGCAATGGTAGTGCAAGCCCACCCATCTGCCACCGGAGACGGAGGATGATGCTGTTCCCGAATTTTCGCCCAAGGCCTTACCTACGTCCCCAATGAGCGTGTGGAGGCGGTCACAAGCCGAAGGTGTCAAAAACTGCCTCAGTTTCTCCAGTCTGGTCCCATCCCGGGAAATGACAGCAACCTGGAAGCCTGTGCGGATGAGACAGAACATCAGAGCTGGGTTGGCACGACCCGATCCGTGTCCGAACAATTGCGGGTCAGCCGGAGAGCTGAGACTTGAATGTGAGATTTGGTTGATTTAGACCTAATGCTGAGGATCAATCTTGAATGTGCAACACATGACTTGATAAGAGAAACAAGAGTGCTTCTGCACCTGTACAAAGTGCATTTTTACCAGACACAAAGGAATTGTTCTCCTTCTAGGCATCTTTGATTAGCAGTTTCCATGGTAGACATGGGCCCAGCGGCGCCTTTGTAGAAACGAGCCAGTGATAACAGAATTCTAATCACATCTTGGAAGTAATAAATTGCAAATAATTCATCTCCTTCAAGTAAGTTACTTTAAAAAGAAAAAAATCTGTGGGGGGAACGAAATTTCATTTCAAAGGCGACATAGCGAGTAGCAACAATGTTAGATTTTTGGTGACATATCTCTTATTTTTCTTTTAAATTTACGTTGAACTGGCATTTTAAGGTATTTTGTCAGGAATTGATCAATTTTTATGATATTCTTGTATTATCCTTAATTATAGACAGACAGATAGATAGACAGACAGATATTTTCAGCATAAGATACATACATGTGTATATATATATGTATATGTATATGTATGTGTGTGTGTGTGTGTGTGTATAGTAACAAAAAAAATAACAAAGACAACATAGAGAATTACTTTTCTCAACACCGTAATTAGTAACAAGGGAAAACTTTTTTGTTGCTGTAATGGACAAAGGAAAGAAATTATCTGAAATAATTCAACCTCTTAAGTTGGAGCCGGGTGCACCAAGTCCCATGGCAATGTGGTTAGTGCAGGCTCGACTGTAGAGCCTTAGTGCTCACACCCATGGATGTGAATACACATTCATGGATTCCCACCCATGGCTGTGCATTCTCATGGATCACCCACACCCGCATGCACACTTTAGAGCAAAAAGGGCTCCTGTACCTGCTGTGGTTGTGTAGAAAAGCAAATTTCCTTAGGTGTTGCTTCTTTTCTAATTGCTGAATTTCCCTCTTGTGCACAACCGCTAAAGGTATAGGAGCCTGCTCCGGTTTTCGGTCTGGCAACCTTAGTGCTGATGCTTGGATCAGGCTTCTTGGCAGCACAAGTCTTACCTTTCTCCAACAGCGCTTTGACGATCCCTGAACCCACTGTGCCGGCTCCGCCCAAAACCACCACCACCCGGTCCGAGGCAGACATCCTGGAAAGGAGAAAGAGAGAGAGAGAGAGAGAGAGAGAGAGAGAGACCCTGATGCAAGACAGGCCCCCTATGTGCCAAATGGGGCTGTGTCTCCCATGCAGGGGAATAAGTAGAGAAGGCACCTGCCAGCCCCACCTCTTTAAGTCCACCCACCCTCAGCTATCCCCACCTCCCAGTCCTCCTCACCAGGCGTCTTCTTGAGGGCAGGAAGGAGCAAGAAAGAAGGAGCAACCGGATGCTGGCTCAGCTTCACAAAATGGCAGGGGCTGGGGCTGTGAGGTCTGTCCCAATCCCCTTGCCCCAAATCCCCAAAATCTATAGCAAAAAAGAAAGCAAAGCTGCTTAAAGTTCTGCAGACTACAGGGGTCAAAGCATAGGGCGTGTGGCCCTCTGTCCAAAGCTGGTCTCCCTTTCTCAAGGAGAGGACAGGCAGCAAGCAAACAGGCAATGGACTTGGGGGTTGACTATGGGTTTTGCTTTTGTCCTGGGAGCGCAGAGGAAAGACAACCAAAAGGAAGATTGGAGGGAGGTGGTTTGGGCAGGCAAGGATGAAACCTCTTGAGGGAGAACAGCTGGTCAAGAAGGGGAGAGGGGCGAAGTGGGGCTCCGTTCCAAGGCAATGCGATGCTTGTTCCATGTGCAGAAACTGACACGCGGGAGAGAAACGCATGGATCCCGGCTCCGTCAGTTCATGCGGCCACCTGGCTTGGGAGTACCCTGAGCCAGGCATAGGCCATTCAGTGGTGCACCCAGGCACCCTGCGAAGCCATGCTAAGTCAATGGGCTTAAATCGTTGTGTAAGTGCGTAGGAGTCTTTCAGTAGCCTGTCAGGTTATGGCAGCCCCATGGACTTCACAGGGTTTTCTCAGGCAAGGAATCCTCAGCTCCTTCCAGTTCCTTCCTCTGAAATACAGCCTATGGCACCCAGTATTTGTCGGTGGCTTCCCATCCAAGTCCTACCTAGGTCTGACCCTGTTTAGCTTCCAAGATTCAGTGGGATCTGGTGCCTTTTGGGTATTTTGGCCCTTACAAGGCTGAAATTGCTGGCTGCAACCATGGCTATGTGCTGCCTCAGTTGTGACCAAGTAAGGTCTGCATCTTTGCAAATGCTCAGCCCAGACTTCAAGGTGCTGCAAGAGGCTTTTCAACAGCGCAGGGCTGACCCTGCATTGTACAACTAGGGCAGAACGAAGCATTTATGTATATTCTACTTAATATTCCCTGCACCAGACCCCAAAGAGAGACTTTTTTGGTCTTCTTGGTGCTTAAGAAAATTAACAGGATACCTAAAATTATTAACTTTGGGCTGACATAGACTGAATTGTTTTGATGAAAAACCTGTCCAACCATGGGGTTATTGTAGGAAATGGGATTTTATTGGGGGAATTTGTTTAAATCTGCACCATTGGGATGCAGAGGGATTGAGACAATACCTGGGAGGAGCCCGCAGTCTCTGTCAATTTCTGCACTACACTGTTACAGTGCTATTATTCCATTTCTATTCCAGTTTAGGGAGGGGCTTTTAGAATTCTCAGCCAGAGAATTCTTTGGCCTCAGGAAAGTACAAACTCCAGGATTCCACAGGATGTTGAAAGTGGAATAATAGCACAGTAACAGTGTAGTGCGGAAATGGCCTCTGACAACACTGGCTTCCCCTGCTGGGCCTGCAGGCTGAGATCGCCACCTTGTGTTTCTCCGCTGGCCTGATTTAACTCGGAAAGCCATTCCCTAAAATTCCTCGCAACCAGAAGCCAAGCACTTTCTTCACTGTATTTTGCTGTTGTGTGCCTTAAAGCTATTTCTGACTCATGCCAACCCTAGGGGTGCTTTTTTGTTTGCAAGATTTGTTCAGAAAGGGGCTTACCCTCGCCTTCCTCTCAGGCTGAGAGAGTGGGACTTGCCCAAGGTCACACGGGGGTTTCCATGGTAGAGCGTGAATTCGAACCCTGGTCTCTCAGTTTCCTGGTCCAACGCTCAAGGCCACTGCACCACGCTGGCTCTCATTCTCATTTCATCCGGCTGGTATTGGGTGGAAATTCTGGGCAATGTAGTCCACAAAAGGAACTTTCCCAATCTGTGGCACGTATCTTTTTTTACTGCTGCTAAAATATTTTACTCCTATATACTCGTTGAGCATACACCTCTGACTTGTTTGTTTTGGATCCAGATGCAGTTAATAATTGAAAATCAAATAATTAAAAATATTATCTTATCAGAGCATCAAATGTTTTATTTTGGCTCAGTGCAACTTTAACACAATGTGACAAGGCAATGCTTTCATTGTAACTGTACTGTAGTATTTATAATTGAGCTGCTTTACCATTTGTGATTGTTTCAAACACTCGGTAGACTTAATTCAATAAAGTGAGCTATCTGTAAACAAACAGAGCTAGCAAAACTTTTTCGGCTTCAGACTTCTAAGGCTGCTGAAAACAAAGACTGAACTGTATACAAAGTGGAGGTTCCATATTTATATATAAAACTGTTTGCAAAGAAACTGAAAAACATATTTCCTCATCTAAAGCCATTCCCGCTCTAGCCTTTTATAGCGCTATTATTCCACTTCCAACATCCTATGGAATCCTGGGATTTGCGGTTTCAGGAGGGCCCAGCTTGGCCCAGGATTCTACAGGATGTTGACAGTGGAACAATGGCGCTGTAACAGTCCAGCGCGGAAACGGCCTAAGAGGACGGAAGTGCCGCGGGCGCCCCCTCGCGACGGCGGCGCGGCACAGAAGGGGTGAACGCCCCGGCGCTTGGGGCGTGACGTCACGTCCTCTTGGGGCGGGCGGGGCGAAGGGGGCCCGGAAGTGGCTGGAGGGAGCGGGGAGCGGGCGAGCGGGCGGGGTTGAGCGCCGGCAGGTGAGCGGTGGGTCGCGAGTTCGAATCCCAACGGGCCTGTTTAGCCCGGGAGGGGGCGGTTGGGAATGGTTTGGGAAACAGGGGGCCCTGGACCCCCAGGGGGGTCTAGGGGGAGCGGAGGGGAGGGGTCCACCCAAGACCCCAGCCCCAAATCCTTGCGGTTCCTCTCCCCGCCATTCTGCCCCCTTAGAAGGGACGCCCTGCCCCATTTCCCACCCTCGTGCCGCCCCTTCCCTTCCCTCCCCTTCGCTCCCCCTCCGCCCAGTTCTCTTATTGCCAGCTATTGCAGCCGCAGGAGGAGCGACGAAGAGCCCCGTGTCGCCCGGAAAGCGGCGGGGGCGGGGGCTTTCCTCCTCCTCTGGGGGGGCGCGTGCCGTGCTGCGGTTTCCCCGCCCGCGCGAGGCACCGAAAGCAGGGCGGCAGTTACGCCCCCCTGCGGGGGAGGGGGCCCTTGAACTGCCTCCCCCCGCCCCCCCGCCCCCGGATCTTGCCTTGCGCGGGTTCTGTTTTTGGGCGTTTTGCATTACCACTTACAAATTCTGGACTGCCGCTCCCAGAATTTGGGTTTTTTTGTAGCCGAAATAGCATTCCCCCCCCCAGCCTTGCTTCCTTCCGTTCTGTTCCTTTCCAAAGTTACAGCCCTCATCACCTTAAAGACATGTTGGCCGGGGGATTCTGGACGTTGTAGTCCAACCCCCCTCCCCCGCCCCTCTCTCCCTCAAACTCTGCTTCCAAACTCCAGTATTGGGCCCTTCCGTTCTTCTCTAATTGCAAAAGGACAGCCCTCCCCACCCCCTTAACAGCATGCTAATATGTTGGCTGGGGGGTTCTGGGAGCTGTACTCCAAAAGGCATCTTGCCTCCCCATTTTGGGTATTTAGGCCCTACAAAGTGGCTATATCATGATTTAAAACAGTAATTAGAACACTTTGAAACATCACCTTAGTAATTTTAAAACACCGGAAGTGAAATAAGAGTTAAGAATCAATAAATGTAAACTCAGCATGGTGAAACTGAGAAGGGGTTTTCCTGCCACTTGGCCGGTCTCATCAGAATCACCAAGGTACTGGGGAGAAAGGGTGGTGAAGGAAACTGGCAGGTAAAGAATGCTAGAGGTGAACCTGGAGGGTACCCGATGTGGTTGCTGGTCATTCCTTTGTGCCAGGCACACCTAGCCCTCCAGATGTTATTCTTAGGGATCACAGAACCCTAGATTTGGAACGGACCCAGGGGCCATCCAGTCCAGCCCAATTCTGCTGCGCAAGAATGCACAGTCCAAGCCCCCCGTTTGACAGAGGGCCACCCAGCCTCTGTTTAAAACCCCCTCGAAGAAAGAGGAGACTCCACCACACTCCACTAAGGCAGCAGCTCATTCCACTGTCAAATTACTCTTACCACCAGGAAGTTCTTCCTAATGTTCCGGTGAAATCTCTTTTCCTGAAGGTTGAAGCCGTACTTCCATAGTGTCCTGGCCTTGGGGGTAGCAGAAAACAACCTTGCCCCATATTCCATATGGCATCCTTTCAGATAGTTAAACATTGTTATCATGGAATGGGAAGGGGGATCAGGATCCCTCTCTTTTCCCACTGCAGGATGACTTCTGGCGCGGCGCTGCAGGAGGAATACCGCCGGTGCTTGGAAAGAGATTTCCGCCGGGGTCACACGGGCATCTGCACTGACCAGTCCCTGAAGGAACTGCTGTGGCACCATCTGCTGGCGGATCCAGACCTGCACTGCGCCCTGCAAGGGGAGGACACCCTTGCCATGCTGGCCGGGGCCCTGCGTGGACACCTGGACCTGGGAGCAGCGCTCCGGAGCCTCGCAAAGGCCTTTGAAGTGCTGGAGCTGGCAGCCATCAACCTCTACTTCTTCCCCTGGCGGAAGGAGTTTGGCACCATAAAAGTGAGCGTGGATGGGGGCTTTGTTGGGGGGAGCATTGCTGGGAAAGACAGGAGAAGGGGGAGGCAATGTCAGCACCAGTGAGGCCTGTTATTAAGCCACCTTGGGTCCCATCCCAGGAGAAAGGCAGAGTTTATATATATGCAAATACAGGTATTCCAAAATCTGAAAAAATACAAAATACAAAAAAATATGAAACACTTCTAGTCCCAAGTATTTCAGATAAGGGATAACTCATCCTGTAGTTTCAACCTGGTTGCAAATACTGATTTAAAACAGTCCTAAACAGGTTTACAACGTAGTACAGAAGATAAAAATACAGCAGGTAAAAGTAAAGACCTGTAGCAGCAACCAGTTAGTCACCAAAAAGACTGCCTGAATAAGAGAATCTTTGCCTCTCAACAGAAGGAGACCAGGGAGGGGGCAAACGTTGCCTCCAGCAGGGAGGAATTTCATAGCCTAGGGGAAGCCACTGAGAAATTCCTGCCTGGTTTCTTCGCTACATGTGCTTGTGATGGTGGCCAAGAGCAGTCTCCTTCCTGGAAAGCCTGGGCCCTCACCCAGGCTCATTCATGGTTGGAAATGGAAGAGTTTTTAGGTGAGGAAGGCCCAGCACTGATGGGGACGTCTCTCTTTTCACAGACCTTTTCGGGTGTCTACGTGCATGTTCTGCAGGGAATCCTGCCCGAGGGTGACATTGCCAGGAGTTTCCGCCGCCTGGGCTACGTCCAACGAGACAGCCTCCACCTGACCATCTCCCAGCTTCCTCCTGGGGCCGCCCTGCTTTGCACGGCATGTGGGTTTTTTGCAGCCAGGGTGGAGTGTGAGATTCTGGGGAAGCTGGTGGAGGAGCTGGAACCTTGCGTCCTGTCGCCAGAAGACCTCCTGAAGGCCCGGAAGGAGTCGGGTGGCAGCTTGGAGACCTCCGTGGCCAAACTCCGGAGCCTGGTTCGGTGGCCGAGGGGCAGGGAGTCCCAGGTGGAGCCGCCTGAGGGGATAGATCTATACCGCGAGGGTCCGCCAGAACCCTTGGGGAGAGGCGGGCTGCCCTCAGACCATCCCCTTCCCCTCTGCGAACGCGGCAGCCCCAGGAGCCGGGAGCAGCACCTGTGGAGTCTGCCACAGGGGCTCAGGGAGAACAGGAGCAAGGTGTGGGAGGCAGCCCCAGATCAGCCCTACGGCAACGGGATCCTGGCCTCCGAGGAACGCGAACTGGAGACCTCCTTCTCGTTTATCTCCCTGAGGCGGGAGCTCAGCCGGTCGGCAGAAATGGACTACCCCGCGCAGCCGGGAGGCTGGTTGTCTCCCGGCACTCCCTACGACAGCGCCGGCTTCCAGGCCCATGGGGCGAGCGGCCTGGCCTCTCCCTCTGCCAGGCAACACCGGAGCCCGCAACTCAGCCCCGCTGTGGCTCGCCGGGCCCAAGTCCTGGGAGTCGCAGAGCTGCCCCGCTACCACCTGCATTCGTGCCTGTGCCCGGGGGCCCTCCCGGCTTCCTGCTGCAACACTTGCCGCTCGCTGCACGGCTCTGGCTGTGAGGGGGCCCAGCTCTGCCGGGGGAGCAGCCACCAAGTGGAGGAGCTCCAGAGCAAGAAGCAGCAGCGCCTGTGGCTGCAGCGGACCGAGGTGGACAGGCTGCTGCACGAGGGGGAGGGGGGCCCTGGCAGTAGCATGGGCGGCCCAGCTGCCCCCTCTGTCTTTGCCATTCCGGTGCTCTGTGACTGTGCAGAGGGGCTGGCTTTTTCTCTGCCCTTGCTACTCTGTTTTCGGAAACATGTTGCAGGGAAAGTAACACCACCAACCCGCAAACCAGCTACTAACCAGCACTCAGAAATGTTTAGGAGACTACAGTTCTCAAAATCCCCCAGTTTGCACAGTCACTGGCTGGCTGGGGGAATTCTAGAAGCTGCCTTTTTTTTTTTTTAAATGTGCCTCAGCTCTGCCACGGATGTGCACAACTTGTGGAGTGTGTCTCTTTTTCTTTCAAAAGCTGACAAGACTTTGGCATCTCCTAGTCATTGGGAATCTAGGGAGATTGGCGGTTCCTATGGTCTGGTGCTGCTTAAAATCCCGTTACATTTGCTTGGCAAAGGAGGTCTTTCCTGGCTTTGCCACTGACAAGCGAGTCTGCCCCTGACTTCAGGCAAAAGGTGGCTTCCATCCGGTGTCAAATAGGTTGGTCAAGGATGGGGGAACAGAAAGGAAATGGTGCTTTGCAATACAAGGCATGGAAACAGTTTGGCTAGAACAGTGGTTCTCAGCCTTTGATCCCCCAGATGTTTTGGACTTTTAACTCCCAGAATTCCTCAACAGTAGCTGTTCTGGGAGTTGAAGTCCAAAACAACTGGATGACCAAAGAGTTGAGAACCACTGGGCTAGATGTGCATCTTCTCCATGAGTCAGCCCCCCAGGTCAGAAAAATAGCTGTTTGTAGATTACAACTCCCAGAATCCCCCACACACTATGCTGATTGGAGTCTTGTGGGAGTTGTAGTCACTGTGTGTAGGGAAAGGGCTTGGGTCAAGTGGCGCAGGAGTAGCAGACACATTTGGCTGCCCCTCCTCTATTAGACCTGTCCCTGGTTTCTCGGGCCTCTCTATTGGGGTGTTTGGTGGGCACAGGGTACCTTTTCAAACAAGCACTTAATGCTATGCCCATATGACAGACGTGAGCTCCTGTTATGCAAGACCTGAGCTGTCTCCAAGCCTTGGACACATGTGTCACAACCATTACCTCCCTGGTGTCTTAACAGGAGTTTAATTTGAAATAAACTAAGTAAAAGCCTGTCTGGTTTTCTAAATGTCCCATCCTTCCTTCTCTCTCCACCCTGCCTGGGTTGCATGGGTAGTTTGGAAGCCCAGGCCAAATGGCTTTCATTGGCAGGGATTACAGCTTAATACCAGAGCCCTTGCTTTGCATGCCAGAGATTTTCTGTTTGGCCCCCATGGCATTTCTGATTGAGAAGAATCTCATGTGGCAAATGGCTTGGGAATGGCTTGTCTTTGCCTGGAGTGCCATGAAGCTGCTGCCAATCTGGATGGCCAAGATGGTTGAGGTGGACCAGCTCTGACTACTGTGGTGTAAGCCAACGTCATTTCTATCTCTGAACTAACGAGAGAGAGCTTCCCAATAGTTACAGAAGAGAACTTGAAGTTTAAAAATGGCAGCAAAATGATGCGTCAGACTGCACTGGTGTTGTTTCCCAAAGCACAACTGGGGAAAGTTGCTTATTTGGGCTACCCTTCCCACTTGCTGTATGGTCTGGGGGATTTTTGCATCCCCAAAGTAACTTTTCCAAATGTGGTTTGAAAGGAACGGCCCCCCGTTTTTGCAAGGACAGCTTTGGCTTCCACACAAAAGTGCAAAGGTGATGAGAATGCAGCTGGCTTTCTCTCTGGAGACTCCCTTCCTCTTGGCCTCCATGTGCCAGGCTCCTTGCCAGTGCCGGGCCAGCCACCGTCACGAGCGTGGGCGGCTTTCCTCTTTGGCACTGAGGAAGCCAGGGGAGCTGGGTGATTGTTGCTAGGCTGCAGTGCCAGCAGCAATTCTATGAATCAGAGAAGCTCCCCTCACCAATCTGGAGGGAGTTGGCTCTGAAAGAGTGATACAGAGCTCAGAGGTAGAGTCCTTGATCTTCCTGCTGCCTCTTCCCCCCTCACTAAACAAAACTGGAGAACAAGCAAAGTAGCAAAGGCAAGGATGGAATCTGCAGAAGTGAGTAAGGCACCAAGGGGATCCTGCACGTGCACCATGGTGGATGATTGTGAACAGAAATAGCTTGCCTCCAAGATACTGGAAATATATACGGTATAGATTCTTTCTTCCTGCAGCAAACCTTGTGTGTACAGTGTACCCGCCATTCACACAATTTGTGGGGAACAGCAAAAGCTATTTTAGAGAGTTACAACCCCCTTTGGGGGTTGGCAGATACGCTGTGCTGAGGTGATGTGGGAAGAGCGTGTAACTCAGCATGTGGAGATTTACAATATACAGTAATCTCCTCTCTTATCCATGGTTTTGCTTTCCGCAGTTTCAGTTACCTGCAGTCAACCATGGCCCAAAAATATTAAATGGAAAATTGGAGAAATAAACAATTCATAAATTTTAAAATTAAATCTTGAATGTCCCACTCTGTCCTGTGAGGGATGTGAATCGTCCCTCTGTCCAGCATATCCACACTGCATATGCTACCAGCCTGTTAGTTACTTAGTGTCCATCACGGTTATCAGATCGGCTGCTGCAGTACCGCAGTGCTTGTGTTCAAGTGACCTTTCTTTTACTGAATAGTGGACCCAAAGTGTAAAAACTTTATCTCAGGTATGGACATATAGAAAAAAACATAGCATATATAGGGTTTGGTGCTATCTGTGGATTCAGGCATCCACTGGGGGTCCTGGAACGTATCCCCCATGGATAAGGGGGGACTACCATGCTTCCCTGTAGCCTTGGGCAATGCCTTCTCGCAGGAGCACTGTTTTTGTCCCAGTGAACATTTAAATTCAAGACCAATCTTGCTGTACCAACCACACTTTCTTTATTCAAATGGTCCCATCCTGCCAGGAGGCAATCCTGTTGGCGCTTCTCCTGGAAACTCCCTTAAGTCATCCCAATCAATCTGTGGCAGCCCCAGGCCAAGACCCTGAATCTTCAGCAGCACAGGCAGAGGGGTTGCAGTGGGCAATCCAGGTCCATCTGCTAAGCCACACTCTATTCTTGCAGAGAAGCAAGATCTCCTTTTGCCCGTGATGTGTGTCCCTTGCCAGCTGGTGCCGGTGCCCTTCCTCATGGCCGGCTGCGTTTGCTTGCGCACTCCGCCCCGGCGACACTTGGGGCTGCCCGCTTGTTGCGATGGTGAGGGAAGGTAGGCATGAGCTCTGGCTCACAGGCTGGCGGGAAGAGGGAGAAGTTGTGTCAGATGGGGCTCGGACAGAGCTGGGGAAAAGGGAGTTGGTCAGGGAAAGACTTACGCAAAGGCTTCTCCTTGAAGTAGGAGCTCTCCAGGCAGTCGCCGGCCGTAGCTCTGTGCCAGAAAAGAGAGGGAGGAATGAAGTACTTTGTTGCGTTTGTACCCTGCCTTTCTCCCACTGTGGTTAAGCAGAGGTCCAGATTATCTGAGCCAGCCTGGATTTTCAGAGCAAAGCTTTTCTTTCGAGCCTGTTACTCTCACAGGTAGACTTATGCTTGCATATGCCACTAAAAGGATGTTAACCAATGAAACCTATTACAATATTGAAACAAAATGGAACCTATAACAGTACAGGCTTCCTCTACTTATCTAACAGGTTAGAGACCAGAGGACTGCCAGAAAAGTGGAGCCCCTATACTGTACTGTAGGAAGTATCAAGGACTTACGGAGACTTGCTTGGGACTGACCAACTGCATGCTGCTTGCAAAATCTTCCAGCTGGTTTAGCGCCTTTCCCCCTGCCTCAGCTCACTTTGCAAGCAGTATGTGCGTGCGAGTGGTCCCAAGTGAGCCTCTGCAGGCAAGAAAAACTGATGACAGAACCCCCGTTGAATTAATGGAGCTTGTCCTTAATTTGGAATCAGCAAAAGAGCAAATTGTCTGATAATAGGGTGTCAAAAGGTGGGGGTTTCCTGCATTAAAACACAACTGAACTGAAAACACTATAAAACCAGGTCAGTACAAAGTCCAGACTCTGCCTGTTCAAGCCCCTTCCTCAGTATCCAACTGCCAAATGCCCCTTCTGAACAAGAAAGGATCTTTTCTAGGCAGAAGTTCCAAGGGAATGGGAAGGGTGTTCCAACGCAGTGGGGACAATGCTGAAGCAGGGATTCTTTCTTGTCTGTGAGGACAGACACAAACATGCCCTGCCCTGCCCTGCCCTGCCCTGAGCTCCAGTTACCTTTTTGTGGGGTCGTACATGAAGAGGAAGTTGAGGAGGCGAAGCCCAGCCTCTGAGAGCCATGGAAACTTGTGCTTCAGGTTGTTGTAAGGCTGCTTCCGAAGTGTGTACTGACTCACCAGCGGCAGCTTGGAGAAGCCCTGGAGGGGGAGGAACATAAGGGCAGCCATTTTAGGTCAGACCAAAGAAGACTGGGATGCTCAGGGTGGCAAGGGAAACACTCACTGGCCAGATGGTCTCATTGGGGGTGCCCAGGAGCTGGACAATCATATCGATCTGCTGGATCTCGGAGCTCCCCGGGAGCAGAGGCTTGTGTGCCAGCAGCTCGGCCAGTATGCAGCCTACCGCCCTGCAGAGGTAAAACTCAAGGGTCAACGTCCAGAAAGCCGCACTGGCAACAACACCACTCCACTTGTAGGACCAAGACATGGCCAGAATCTTGTTTGACACTCATGCAGCAAAACCACCCACTGCGCCAGCAGTCAATTCACAGCCCTGTCCCTTAGTGACTCCCTGCCCTCACCAGCTGCCTTCTTGCTGACTGCCCTCCCCACAGCCATGTTCTGGGGCTGGGGGGGGCAGTAAAGGTTCCTGCAGCCAGATGCACAAGCAGCAGGAATCTCCTGCAAGTGAAGGTTTCTTGAAAAGACTGGAAACTGTTCATGGACTTTTTTGGGCCATAAGAAATCTAACAACGCAATAATTTGTGAGTATGGTTGTCAGTTGCTTGTTTAGATGGATCTGTAATGGCAGAACAGCCTTTTTCTGATTTTAGTTATCTTCTCTTTCTCATGACAGTTTAGTTGGTGGGTCAGAGTCCTTTTGTGTTTTAGCATGTTACTGTTTACTCAGTAAATTAGTAGCCTCAGGCCGTGGAACATATCTGCTGTGGATAAGGGGAGACTACTGCAGTCCAGATAACTGTAGCCAGTGCAGAGTTCAACAGTCCTCCAAAATACACACACAGAGAGAGAAGCCGTTCAAGAAGATGGGGCTGTTGCCAGCAGAAAAGCCTCCCAGCTGCTGCCAAATTTACAGGCAGCCATGCCTGAGATACCAAGTTCTTGGTTGCTCAGTGTTTTCTGTTTAAGTGCCATTGAATCCTAAGACCCTCCTCCTTCTCTCTTCTCCCAGAATTCAAAGGATGGTGGTAACCCTTCAGTATCCCTCAGTCTTGCTGAGAAGGGAGCACCTCAGCTGCGTTGGCCACCAATTTTTCAGACTTGGGGAGGGAGCCATCATCTAGAGCCAGAAACTCCTTGGATTCCAGAGAGTGAGCTATGATAGCCATTAAACTGCTGGGTAGGTGGGGAGATCCCCCAGCTGCAGTCCAGTCAATAAAGGGAACATGGAGGCAGGAGGCACATAGTTACACTTGGCACAGCTTTATCCCCTGGGGATACAGTCTAGGATGTCAGCCTTTATCTTGTAATTCCTTCACAGAGCCATAGACCTACGGCTGGAAAAATGCACATTTTTTTTCTTGCTTCCTCACCCTGCTCCCTACCCCTTCCCAACTAGGAACACTTGGAGAATGGGGGAAATCCTTTCCCTACCACATATCTATGGCGGTGGTCTGTGTTGTCGTCCCCAGGAGGAGTTCAGGGGCTCGGTACCTGGAAGATGTAAAGAGGAGAGAAAGAGATGGGGTCTAGAGAAAGGGAAAGAGAGACAGAGAGAGATGGCTTCTAGAGAGAGAGAGAAAGAGGTTGTACTCCACACTTTTTCTATTTAATTTTCACTTATTTTACATTTATTTCTTCCAGGCATTTATGACCCATGGTGTCCCATGGTGTCCCTAAGGCTAGCCTATCACAGGGTCTTCTTGGCAGAGTTTGTTCAGAGGGCTTTTTGTCTTTGCTTTTCTGAGGCTGAGAGAGTGTGACTTGCCCAAGGTCACCCAGTGGGTTTCTGTGACTGAGCGGGAATTTGAACCCTAGTCTCCCAGAGATCAATACCCAAACTAGCTCTCATAATAAATATTTATTTATAAATATTTACTATTCTATATCAAAGATCTCAGGGCAGCTTACAAAAAGCATTATAACCACACATGTAATAATCTGTGGTTAGAATTATTAGCAATTTTCATAAGCTCAATGTTTGTACATCTGTAGCAGTGAAGTAAGATATGGGATAATCATTTCCCCTCTTTTTATTACAGTTTGTAAGGGGACATTCAGGATTCTTTTGTGTTTTAGTTAGTTGGTGTAGGTGGGATGTTTTTAGTGTAACAGACTTGCCTTTTAGCAACAGGTTTTGTTATTATGTCTTAGTTAAGCTTTGTTTTAGTTTCAGCTAAGCATTTATATCATTTATGGATAGTTTCCTTTTCTTTTGTTACCCTTTTTTTCCTCTGTAGTTGTGAATTAAATCTTTTTGTCTCTCCACTGAAATTTAAAAAAGTTACAAAGTTTAAAACAATACACACAAAGCTTTGGCAACCAACTAAGGGTAGCAGGTCCTGGAACTAGAGCTCTTCAGCTTGAAGGAAACAGAACAATGGGCAGCTGCATAATCCATTTTGCAACTTTACTCAGAAAGGGCTTTTATATATAGGTGTGTATATGCGTTTTGCCATTGTTACGGCTCACATCCCCGGTAGCGTCCAGGTCGGTGGGGTGGTGAATCCATTCCAAGTTGCTCCAGACCTTGAAGGAGCTATCCACAGTGCTGAACTCTACCTCACCTCCTAAAATTGGTCCAGCACTTTGAACAGCACCTTAAAAGTTCACACTAAAACTTACAGGAGAGTCACTGCCCCAATAACATGCCAAACCATCAGTCTTTACAGATCCTTGGGGACTTATTTTCCATGCAAGAAGCCAAAACTCATAGAGAATAAGACCCTCAATGGCTACTAGTCACCTCCAGTATCAAGAGGCAGAATCCTTCTCTGTACATCTGTTGCTGGGGTGCACAAGATGGAGTGGCTTTTGCATCACGTGCATTACTGAAGCAGATGTGCCAGGAAGACAAGCACATTTTTGGATGAATCTATGGTCTGGAAACCATGAAGAGGAGCGGCTTAGGGATGTTGAATCTGAAGCCTTGAGCTCACTGGGGGTAAGGTGGGCTAAAAGTGACAACAAAAACGACACTGTTTGAAAGGGAACCTGCACAGGAGGTACTCAAAATGGACTCACCAGAGGGTGACAACCTTGGGGGTCATGGGCTTCAGGGGCACTCGGTAAGCCCGGGCCAACCCAAAGTCCGCTGCAAGAGAGAGAAGAGGGTGGGGGCAAGGTCAAAGGGCAGTCTGCTTGCGTCACAAGACAATCAGATACATTAGGGACAAGGGAAGCCGAGGGCTCCTGACTGAGACTCACCCGTCTTCACACAACCTTTGTCGGTCATCAGCAAATTGGACACCT
Source organism: Iguana delicatissima (assembly GCA_948472985.1). Lineage (NCBI taxonomy): Eukaryota > Metazoa > Chordata > Lepidosauria > Squamata > Iguanidae > Iguana > Iguana delicatissima. The sequence goes on from CAOKZL010000132.1 coordinate 1,234,212, forward strand.
TCAGGTCCCTGTCAGTGGAGGAAAGAGAGGTTCCAGTCCCATTTTAAGGACTGCAACTCCTCGAACTGATTCTGAGCGCTGTAGACACATAACCTAGTACCCAATTATATGTGCAAGGGCTCTGGGAGCTGCAGTTCCAACGTGCTTGCTGGGGGCGCTAGGATTTGTACTGGAAACATGCTTGTTCGGGGGGGCTGGAGTCTCAAAAATTCTTACTGGAGGATTGGGTAAGCTATAATCCTAAAACACTTTTTCAGGGGCTCTGTGAGTTTCATGGTCCCCGAGTTCTCCTGGAGATACTTGGGAAGGACCGTTTCCCAGCTCTTGAGAGATTTGAGGGGAATCTGTGGAGCTGGATGCCGAATCCCTGCCCTTCCCTCACCTGTGGATGATGAAGTTGTCGTGAAGATACTGCAGGCCCTTCAGCACCTGGAGAATGATGCACTTCACCTGCAGGGGAGCAAAACAGAGAGGAGGAAGAGGGAACAAATGAATGAGGGATCACTTCTCCCCCCATGCTAGATAAAGTCATTACCTTTAAACCCCTACATGGTTTGGGGTCCAGGTTACCTGCAGGATGGCCTCCTCCCATACAATCTGCCCCTACACTGAGGTCCTCTGGGGGCCATTTGCTTAAACCAGCTGGGACTACCTAGACCGGCAATGGTCACTCAGAGGACCTTCTTGTTGGCTACCTCTGGACTGTGGAATGACCTGCCAGAAGAAATTCAACAGCAAAGCACGCTGTCTGAATTTAAAAACATACCAAAGACCTTTCTCTTCTGGCAGGCCAACCTTGTTAATTTTAAACTATTTTAAAATGATTTTAAATGAGCGTGAATGGGCCACTGTGGACCCCTTCCTCATTCTCGGAAGGCCAAGCCAAGTGGGGCGGCAGCTTTCCCCGTGCACTGGTTGCCCCTTGACCCGTACGCACCTGAGCTTCTGAGAAGGGGGCCTGCATGTTCTCCAGGAGGCTAGCCAGGTCCTGCTCACAGTAGCCCATCACCAGGAAAATGCTGCAGGGAAAACCATGCAGAGACTAGCCCTCTGTTTTGAAAGTAATCCCATGAAAGCCATGGGAAATATTATGGGTTTTGGGGAGTCTGCCCCATACCTCTCCAGGTGGTTGCCCACCACCACCTCTTTCAATTCCACAATGTTGGGGTGCTGGAGCCTGAGGAGGAGTGTGATCTCTCGCAGGCTGCTGATGGGGATTCCTGTCGGGTACAAAACAGGCCCTCATTAAGTGGTGGATGAGACTAAGTCAGGAGCGGAAAGGACAAAAAAGCCAGACAAATGCCATGAAATAAATGATACGTAACAGGGCTACTCAAAGTGGTGGTCCCTGAAATGCTGCCAGCCAATCAGCCATTTGCTGCTGACCTCTGGTGACTTTTGTTGTGCCAACTGCAAAGCATAAAATACATCATGCAAGCTTTCAAAACTTCACCGGCTTCTTCATCAGATAAAGACCTTGTAGAGAACACTTGGAGGCTTCTTCCAAACTGCAGCCAGGGATGACTTTTTCTTTTTACCAGGTTCTGCTCTCTCTCTCTCTTTTTTTTATGATTTCCATTTTGGTGGCCAAATGTACAAAATGATGCTTTTTTGCTTTATGTGCTGAGGGTGGCTGATGGGGCGAGCTAATTTGCTTTCCCCTTTTCCGTCTGTTGTGCTATTTACCCAAGCTCAAGAAAGGGATTTTGGAGGTGGCTGCTGTCTGGAAGGGTCAAAGGAACGAGCCATTAGATAACATGGTGTCAAAAGCTGGGGGCTTCCTGTACCTCTGTACACCTCCTTTATTAAGTATTTATGCCTTTGAAAGGAGTCGTGCGGTGCTGCCTCTTTTGTGAACTGGCACTGAAAAATGACTAAAATCATCAGGACAGCGGCCATGCTGGTCCACCTTCGGCCTGTTCCCTTGACCCAAACCCCTTCCTGCTCACCGTCTTTCTCTTTATCCATCCGCACCTTCTTCAGAGCCACAATCTCGTCTGTCTGGGTGTCCCGGGCGCGATCTGGAAAGGCAGCAAAGTAAGAACTCGTTTCTTTGGCCAACCACCTTCCTCTGCCCTGCCGCTGAGCGGATCTGTTAGGGAGGGGGAAAGCGCAGCCTTTCTCCTGCAGGGCAGGGGGCTGGACCAGATGACCCTTTTTGCCTCTTCTGTGGTTTTATGCGTCCCTGGACCTTGGCTTAAAACTGAGGGCCGGGGGGCTGCGGCAGGAGGCACCGCTCACTCACACACAATGCCGTAGGTCCCCTCTCCGATCCGGTTGAGCTTCTCAAACTCCTTCACACTCCGACATCTTCCCAGCTGAAACAAGAGAAGGAGGGTGACAGAAACTGGACAGAAAGGATAGGTGGCTGCTGAGGGGCTTGAGGGTTAAAAAGAGAAAGGCGGCCTCCCATCCATGGACTAACCAGGGCTGCCCCTGCTTAGCTTCCAAGAACAGGTGGGATGTAGTAACTTTAGGGTATTTAGGTCTTCCTGCAGCCCCCCTAGAAGCTGGCGGACTGCAACTCCCAGCATTCCTCGTCACTGGCCCAGGGGTCTGCTGGGAGCTGCAGTCCAACCCCAGTGGAGGGCTGGACCCTGGCAACAAACCCTAACTGGAACCCTTTGCAGCAGTCACCCCATCCATCTTTCCTCGTTTACCTTCTTTCCTTTCGCCTGCCCTTTCGCTTGTATTCTTTTCTAAACTGTAAGCCCCTCGGGGCACATACGTTCCGGTTCATTCACTGTGAAGCACATGGATTCATCTACGGGTCGACTCTTCATCGCACATAGAGTCAAAGGTCTCCTCTGATTGCAATTAACCCCGGGTGGGAACCCTGAACCCTCCAGATGTTGCTGGACTGCAACTCCCAACACTCTTCACCACGGTTGCTGGGAGTTGCCGTTTAACGCCGCCTGGAGGAGACCGCAGGAGTCTCACCCCTGCATGAGCCGATGGGAGTCTGGCCACGGCTTGCGCGCGTGAGACGTGCGCTGCCCCCCACCCCCGCCGCCCGGGCTCACTAGTGCGTGTGCACTGCACAAGGCCGAGAGCCCACAACTCTCCGGTGGATGATGCGGCGCAAGGAATTTTGCAGGCAGGGTTGCAAATAATAATCTTATACGTATATTGCAAAATCTTCGCGAGCTCCCCCGCCCCGGCGAGGCCAGGCAATCAGCGGGTGGAGCAATCAGCGCACCCCACGGACCTCTGGGAGCTGTAGTCCTCCCCCTCCTCCCACTCACCCGATGCGCTGGAGGGACGGTGAAAAACCCGCCGCCGCCGCCGCGGAGCTGCTTCAGCCGCAGCGTCTCGGGCTCCGGTTCCGCCGGGGCGGCCCCGGCCATGGCGGCCCCGGCCGAGCCTTCCGCCTCGCCCCTCCCCGTCGTCTTCTGGGGACCGCCGCCTACTGGCCCGAAGGAGCGCCCGCCCGCCCGCCCGCCGCCCGCCGCCGAGGGACGCGAGCGGCGGAGGCGCCGGCCCTGTGCCGCTCGGGGGGGAGCGAGCGCTCTCCGGCGGAGAATGCCGGCTGCCCCTCCCTGAACTGCAGATCCCAGGATTCCACAGTTCACAGCCGTAGGCGGAGCATCAAAGCAAGAAGTGGTCTTGCGTCGCAGAATCTATGGCCATTTCCGCACTGCAGTTTTATAGCGCGATTATTCCCCTTTCAACATCCCATGGAATCCTGGGGTTTGCAGAGCAGGGAGGAGCCTTTGAGGCCCCTCCCTAAACTGCAAACCCCAGGATTCCATAGGATGTTGAAAGTGGAATAATTGCACTCTAAGAGTGTAGTGCGGAAATGGTCTATGAGTCTAAGGTGTCCCAAAAGGCTATCTAGTCTAACCCCAACCATGCAAGAATCCCTGGCTAAGGGCCTTCCTGCCCTAAACTGTTATAGTGCTCTTATTCCACTTTCACCCTCCTATGCAATCCCAGGGTTTGTAGTTTGGGAGGGGTATTGAGAATTCTCAGCCAGAAAGCTCTTTGGCCTCAGGAAACTACAAACCCCAGAATTCCACAGGATGTTGAAAGTGGAATAATAGCACTATAACACTGTAGTGCAGAAAGGGCATAAAACAGACCTCATAGGTGGTGATTCCACCAGTATTAAAAGAAAAAGTCTCTTGCAAAGGAGAGTCTGCCACCTCATGCCTATAGAACACCACCCTCAGATATAAGACAGAACCAGAGCTTTGAAAAGTTCCTTTCTTTGGAGTATAAACCCATAACTGCAAAGGCCTAGGAGATTTTGGAAGTGGTTGCCCCCCAAAGGTAAGGTCTCCAAGGTCCCATGGCAGCTCTTCTTGCTCAGAAAGAGCTTGCAGGAAAAATGGAACATCCTCAAGCTTTTCCCGGTTATTTATTAGTTTTAACACAAACAATCTAACTCACAGTGAAAGAAAGATACATTTGCAAAAAAGGAAAAGCAGAAGAAAGAAACCCCTAAAAACATTGAACTAATATCTAATTAGTTTCTAATAATAATATAAAACAACCAAAATGGACTGGGGAGTGAATTTTCCTCTGTTACTGACCTGCTTGCAGAGTTTCACAGCCATGGGTGGGCGGGTAGGGGAGATGGTTCACCCTTGCACACGTTGGTTTGGCTGGCTTCTGCCCTGTATCACCCTTGGAGGCCTACTCTATGTATCAGCCTCTCTGGAATACCTTCGCCCAGGGGTCCCACAGCCAGCCCCAGGGAACTGGATTGCTGGCTGGGGAGAGCGTGGGGAGAATCCAGTGCTCAGCAGTGCAGTTCTCTTGCTTGCTTGGTCTCCTTCGGCCAAAGAGCAAGAAGGCTTTTCTGCTGCGTACCTGAAACAGGTGTGGTTCCCCACCATTATCTCTTCAGACTGGTCACAGGTTGGACTCCTAGGTGGCCAGAAGTTGATAAAAGGACCCAAGACAGGCAACAGGATAACTAACAAAGAAAAAAGGACCCCCACTCCCTCAATCTAAAGAGCCAAAGGTGGGGAACCACGCCTATTTTGTACCATCTGCTGCATCATTTACCATCAATAAAGACGATCTTATAGCAGTATAATGTGTGAATGTTTGGAACCAAACACAGGCCTTTATCACACCAGGCAGGTAAATCGCAACTACAGCAAGATAACAACATTTAACTTATCACATGGTGTCACTCCCCTTCTGTTGGTCTATTGGTGGGAGACTGTTTCGAAAGCATTTCTTTTATTAACAGAAAAATCTGTTAATGACCTCCCTTGTAAAAGAAATGCTTTCCAAATGGTCTCCCACAACTGAAGGGGGCCGACTTCACGTGACAAGTCCTAGCCAAAGATGCTGTTTTCTGGCTGCAGTTGTGATTCACCTGCCTGGTGTCATGAAGCCCAAAGTCTCAGAGAAGCCTGGAACTAAACCCAGTTCCAGAACAGAACAACCTGGAGTGCGGCCTCCTTTTTTCCCTACCGCCTTCCACTTCAGCCGGCATCACTGGCTTTTCCAGTGGGCATTTCCACGCAGCAGAAAGAGCGGTCTGGAATTGATGGGACCCTTAAAAGCCAGTTACCAAACACATTTATTTGGAAGCGAACATCCAATTCCTGCATTTTACAGCTGGCTGCGTTTTGCCCCTCTTCCTCCTCCTCTCCCTCCGCCTCCAGCCGTGGCTACGGAGGGGCGGGGAAAGTGAAACCACCACAGGTTCCATGGTCACAGATTCCTATTTATCGAGGGGGTCCAGGACTGGGCTGCTGGATTTCCTTGATGGGTTGCAACCACCCCGAGCACCCTCGATGGGCAGCAGTGACGGCATGGGCCTTCATTGGTCTTTGGCGGTCTTATAGGCATCTATGGTGCTGGGCTTGCTGTGGACGCTGTACATCCCATAGTCTTCGGTGTCCCGGATGGTTCTGGTCTCGGGGAGAACATCGGTGACGCTGTTGATCAGAACTTCATCCGAGGGCCCGGTGACAATGATCTTTGGGATCTGCCACTTCTTCTTCCCCAGTTTATCAACAGAGGCTGCAGGGGAGAGAGGAAGCAAGAAAGAGCTGCTTAGGTGGGGCAGGGGGTTACGCAGGGAACGACTCTGTTTCCTGCCATCTCACAGTCTGGGGCCACGTCAAGGTTGAGCTGCCCTTGTCTGAAATGCTCTGGACTTCAGTGTTCCGTATTTTTTTTTTATTTTGGAATACCTTTACATCTGTGGGCTTGATTTTCATGGATTTGATTATTTGCAAATTTCTTCACTCCCTTCCTCCCCCACCTCAAAGACCTCTTTTCCAGCTAAGGATGGCTTGCAACCTGATTTCTCTGCCCCACAAACCCTCTCCCATGCCCCCTACACCCAAGGAAGGAGAGGGGTGAGAGAGAAGAAACTTACAAATTAAAATGCTTACAATACAGTCAAAAACATCCAGAACATCAACAGTAAAATAGAATTAAATTATTAACAATAATGAAAATAATCATATATAGAAAAGGGGAGAGCCAGTGTGACGTAGTGGTTTGTAGTCTTGGACGATGACCTTGAGGAGCAGTGTTTGAATCCTCTCTGCTCAGTCATAGGCACCCACTGGCTGGCCTTGGGCAAGTCACACTCTCTCAGCCTCTGGCAAAGGCAACCTCCCCCAGACAAATTCTGCCAAGAAAACCCTGTGACAGGTTTGCCTTAGGGTCCGCATGAGTTGGAAACAACTTGAAGGCACACAACGATAGATAGATAGAACAGTTACATAGATATATACACACACACATATATATGCATATCTATAGCTACAGTTATATATAAATGCACACACACACACATATGTATGTATGTATCTATACAGTTCCATATATGCAAGCAGACCTATAAACACATGCAGGTATGTACATACATATCCTGGGGCTGCCAAGCACAGCTGCGTCCCTTGGACCACTGTTGTCATTGAGGTCCTCGGCCGCCCCCTCACCTTCTCCTGCGGCCGGGGGCTTCTTTACAGCTCTGGATGTTGACGGCTGGGTGTTGGAGTGGGCTTGTGAGGACAGGTCTTGATGGGCTGGCTTGGAGCCCTTGGGCTTGCTGGTCTCTGCGTTTCGATGCATGTGAGCTGCTGAGGAGAAACCAAAAGGTTGGCAAGCGTGGGAAGACGAACCAAAGCAAGACAAGTATTTCCCCTTTAATTTATCCTAGTTCTTTGTCAAAAGAGCAGAGTCTCTTTTGCTCTACAACTCCCAAGATCTGCCAGCCAGCAGATTCTGGGGCTGGCGCATTCTCTTGCAGAGGGATCTTGTAGCATCTTTGAGAAAGGAATTGATAGCACAAACTTTTGTAGACTTAAATCTGCTACATCAGAGGCATGGAATGATATGCCTAGGAACAGAACTTTGTAGCTAAGAATGAGCAGGTTGTACGTATGAATAGCAGTAACAATGCAACACTTGTGTGGGTATGATGATGACAAGTCCAGTTTCAATGATTTAATTGGGGGACAAAATTAGAATGAAAAGTGTTGCCTAAAGCCAAGGTGAGTAGATAGCTCTGTAAATGGTGGAGGGAGCTGCGGGAATGTAGAGTGATGCTATCTGGAAACCAGAAAGGAGATGTGATAAATGCTTTAATACAAGGCAGGGAATGCCAGGCTCTTGACATTGATTATTCTCCTCTCTTTTTGCAGAGCTTAGGAAAGTTATATATATATATATTTGTCTACAACTTCCATCCTGGGCTGGGGGATTGTGGGTGTCATCCAAAAAAAGTAACTTTCCCCAGTGAGAGTACAGTGATATCTAGAATTCCCTTGTAGCAGAAAACCCTAAACCTTCTGCAAACGATACATCGCAGGATTCCCTAAGATGAAGCCAAGGCAGTTGAAAGCGGTATCCCATTGCAGCAACGAGATAGTGCAGAGACAACCCTGGCCCCCCGTCCCGAACTGGCTCCCCCTGGAAAACCGGCGCCCCCTTCCCACCTCTCGCCCTTCGGGCCCCTCCTCCCCAGCCGCCCCTCACTCTGCTCATGCCCGCTGAAGCCTGGCACTAACCTGCGCCCCTCCGGGGCATCCCTCCGTAAGCAAGAGCATTTTACCTGGCCCCACATCTGCATGTTTGCTGTGAGACCGCCCCATAGATGAGCCACCGGTCCCTCCGCCCCCTACATTGGCTCAGCCGTGGGCCTGCTGGCCCGGCCGGGCCCCTTTGTGACTCGGCGCCGTCGTCACCACACAGGCGGCCGGGCGGGGGCTGCAGTTCGGCAGGGGGGCCCTCCAGGGGCCGGGCCGGGCCGGGCGGGCCGCTGTCGGGACGACGCTGAACGAGCCATCGCCCCTGAGAAGGGCGCGGCCCAACAACGGGGAGTTGCGGGGGGAAAGTAACTTCCCTAGGCGCCGCTGTCGCTGCCCTCATTTTTATTCAGCGGGCTTGCTTAAGCGCACCGCGCTACCGTCGCCGCCCTCGCGCCCAACGGCTCCGGCTCCGGCTCCGGCTCCGTCGCCACAGCAACCGCCGCCAGCAGCGCCACCGCGCCGGGCGGGGCGCGTGACCCTCACAACCACACCCCTCCTCGCTGCTCCCTGGCCCACGCGGGCGCCGGCGCGGCCCGGCCCGGCAACCGGGAGGCGTGGTCGCGGCGATTGTCTGACATCTCACGAGGCGAGGAGGAGGTCGCGCGAGAGCTCAGGCGCCGGAGACTGGCGAGGGGAACCCGGAAGCGGGCGGGGAAGGACCCGGAAGTTCGGGGGAGGAAGTGGACGGGAGACTGCGGCCAGGATGGACGGTGAGGGGGTTGCCTCTGCCCGGGGAAGGGTGTGTGCGTGCAGCCTGCCAAGGGGCTGGGGTCTCCTTGGGGTGGGCGGCGGGAGCCTTGCTCTTAACGGGAGGGGGTAATTGGGGAAGGGGGAGGCGAACCCCACGGGTGGAATTGTTAGGAAGAGGAAGAATGCTTGCTGAGTGACGTCAGAGTGGCGTCATCGAGGTGTGACGTAAGCGCGGCCCTGCCTTGTCCCCCCCCAGGGTGACTATGTATGTCTACAAACAATCTGTGAGAGGCGAGGGGGGTCCTTTGGTGTTGCCAGGCTGGGCCTCCTGGGGTGAGCCTTCCCCTCCCCTCCCCGGCCTACCTGTTAGGGGTGTCAGAGTATTTTTTTCCTCCTCCCCACCCCTCCTCAGTTGAGGCCACTGTGGTGTCGTGGCTTGGGATCTGGATGAGGACTCTGGCGGACCCGGGTCTGAATCCTTGCTCAGCCATGGACACCCACTGGGTTGATCTTGGGCGAGTCTCACTGTCTCAGCCTCAGAGGAAGGCAGTGGTGACCAGCTACCTCTGAAGGAGAGGGTTCCCAGAAGTCGCGCTCAGCTGGAAGACCCATTATGACAATGGCCATTTCCACCCTATGCTATTCTAGTGCTATTATTCCACTTTCAACCGCCTGTGGAATTCTGGGGCTTGTAGTTTACCGAGGCCCAAGAGCTCTCTGGCTGAGAATTCTCAGTGCCCCTCCCTGAGCTACAAACCCTAGGATTCCACAGGAGGTTGAAAGTGGAATAATAGCACTATGACAGTTTAGGACAGAAATGGCCAGTAACAACAAACCCCTTCAGCCAAGCACTTGCGCTTTCAAAACTGCCTCACACATAGAGTGCAACTTTGGCATTAGAGACTGTTCAGTTTCATGCTTAGGTCCCTTTCCAAACGAAGAAGTTGACAACCAGAGCCTGAGAGAAGTTGAGTTTTTGGACTATACCTCCCAGAATCCCCAGAGCTGGGGGATTCTGAGAATTGTATTGGCAATCCAACTGCTTGCTAGGCAGGGCAGCAATCTAGCTCATGGAACTGTCTTTGCTACGTGTATGGATAAGGCAACGGGCAGTTTGGGGTTGTGGTTTATCACATGTTTACTCTGTGTGTGTGTATGTTTAGTATCTGTCTGACTACATAATGTGCTTGGAGTTCTAAAGAAGTACTCAATACCCATCCCCGTCTAACAATCTAGTCACTTTGTAAAGATATGGAGAATATGCAGCTTGGATTGCTTGCTTGAGTGCTTTGATACAATTGACCCTATGTGTGTGCATGTGTGCCTTCAAGTTGCCTGTTCACCCATGAATTTCCTAGGGTTTTCCTAGGCAAAGAATACTCAGAGATGGTTTTGCCAATTCCTTCCTTTGAAACAGAACCTACAGCACATGGGATTCGTTGCAGGTCTTCCATCCAAGTACTAACCAGGGCTGATCCTGCATAGCTTCAAAAATCAGATGGGATCTGGTGACTTTAGGATATTTAGACCAGGCAACTTTGTGTTTAATTTATTGAAATTATTCCCCTTCAGAGCTGGGAAGCTGCTTGAACAACTCATAATTGGGAAAGAAAAGGCAGAAGATTGGTCAGTGTGCTTCTGACCTCTTACCAAATTTTTCAGTTTGGTTAGCGAAATGAAATATTGTCAGAAACAGGCACACACTGGTCAGAAGTTGTTCACCTGGCTGGTATTGCTTACTAAGGAATTACTTTGGTGGGCCAGGTAGAGTCAGACTACCTGCTCAGATTTCTTCCAGAGTGGCTCCTTTAACAGCCTATGATGTTCCACCAGTTGTCTCATGTCATTTCCTCTTCCTGAATGCTGAGCAGGTGACACAACACTCACCTGCATTTATCAGGGTGGTACTCTCGCTTGTGGCAGGGCAGGTCCAATTCAGTGAGCAGCGTGGGAGAACAGAAGAGAAAGGAGGTGGAGCTCTCAGACCTGAGTGTTAAAGTCTGGATAATGAGAGAGAGAGAGAGAGAGAGAGGGCAAGTGCTTTGGCCCTCTGGAGCCAGACTTTTATTTGGATATGTGTCTCCCATGATGATGATGATGATGATGATGATGATCATTTATATCCCACCTTTCCTCTGGTAATGGGACTCAAGGTGGCTAACAACATATTTAAAACAGTACAAGTTAAAAACAATACAAAAAATTCATAAAAATATACATATAAGATTTAAAAAACAATTAATGAAGTTAAAAACATTACACATTACAAATATTAAAATACATTTAAAAACCTATACAGACCTTAAAAACATAACTGTGTGGTATTAAAAGCCCAACCTCAGTCAGTTTGTTAACACCTGATGGCACAAAAATGTTTTGACTTGCAAGTGGAAGCAGAGCAAGGGTGGGGCCCTCCAGACCAATCTGGAGAGGGATTTCTGAAGTCTGGGAGAAACCACCAAGAAGGTCCTCTCCCTTATTCTCACCAAGGAGCCTGGGAGGGTATGGGACAGAGAGAAGGGCCTCTCCAGATGGTCTTATAGCTCTACTGGGCTCATATATGGCCTGTGAAACCCATGACAGGGAAGGAATTTAGTTCCCACAAGGCTGTTACTGCTTCTCTAGAATTTCAGAGCTGGAAAAATATTCCAGTGGTTTGGTGCCCCTCCTTTTTCCAGACACTTGAGAAATCGTTCCAGATATTGCTTTAGGGCCAGAGGAATGTTGAAAATATGTGTGTCCTAATAAATTTGATAAGAGTTAATAACTTCCCTATGAGACTCCTCTGTCCTTGAAATCTTCCAACTTTGTCATCTTTCTCTTCACAGATACGCTCTTCCAGTTAAAGGTGAGTGCTAATACGGAAAGATTCATTCTTGTCAGAACTTGGATTTCTTGCAGCAACTCTTTGCGTGATGAGCATGTGTGTTGGTGGCTGCTAGCTTCTGGTCAGGGAGCTCTGCTCTTTTTGAGCACAGAAAGTCTGCCTTCTGACTGTTAATCTGGGAGTGACAGCTCCGGTGGGTCCACTTCAGATGAGTGGATCTTTGGCTGAGTCACCAGGGTTCAATTCCCTGCTCAGCCGTGGAAGTCCACTGGGTGACCTTGGGCATGTCACATGCTCTCAGCCCCCAAAAAATCCCTTAAAGTTGCAAACAACTTGAAGGCATACAATGACAATTAGTATTTTGAGGGACTTGTGGGGTGGGATGGGTATATTTTGCCCAAATATTGCCCAAAAATCATGCAGAAATTTAATACAAATTGAGAAGGGACTTTGGGGGGGGGGCTGGTGGAGGGGGCTTCAGGGGTCACAAAAGTGCAGCTAATGACTCCATACAGCCTGCAGGCTGCACTTTTTCCATCGCAGTTCTACTATTTGAAGTATAGCAGGCAGAAATGTATGCAGTATTGAGTTGTCCCCTGCAGGGATTGCCTCCTCCTCCTTCCGCCAGATTTAGGATGCTGCTGTGAAATGTACCTGCGGGCAAGCAACACTGCACAAAGTGCTTTTCCTTCAGAGCCCCTTTTAACAGCACGAGTAGGACACGGCCCCTCAGCTGGTAATTGGATTATATGCCATCAGAGAGAGAGCACTTGCTTTCTCTTCTGATCTGGCTTAATGCAGAACATTTAGGAACTGCAGGAATCGAGTCTGTTCTGCAGACAGCGCCTGCTCCTCCTCCTTCCCCTTTACTTGCTGAGCCTTTCCTTCTCTCTGTCTCTCTAGTTTACAGCCAAGCAGCTGGAGAAGCTTGCCAAGAAGGCCGAAAAGGACTCCAAAACTGAACAGGCCAAAGTCAAGAAGGTAATGGAACTGAGCGCTGCCGGTCAGATGACTCAGAAAGACTGGTGCCTCGCCAGTCAATAAGGCTTCCTCCTGCACTCCTCCTCCCCTTGTGGAGTCTTTGCTGTCTCACCTGTTGCTCCCTGTACAGTTTCTATTTTTTTTTATGTTTGAGACTATCAGCTTTTCCCAATCTCTCCTGCCTTCTGCTTCTTACAAATTTATATGCTTTTGTATTTCAATTTCTGACAATGGTACTCCAGGTTTTCTGTTGCTTTATCCACTTGGAACATGCTCTCCTTTTCCTCCTGTAGGACCTCCTTGTGAAACAGTTCCATTTCTAAACATCCTAGTTTTACTCAGTCTGTGTATCTGTCCACACCTTCTTGAGTCTTTATTCCATCCTTCCCCTCCAAACCTGTTTTGTATAATAATGAAGATTGTGAGTCCTTCAGTGAGGAAAACTTCATTATGGGCACTGATGGCAGTTAAAAGTGCCATGTGGTTTGCTTGTATGGGCTAAGGAAGTTTCCCGCATTTGCAGGAAATGTGTAGGAAGCAGCAAACAGACAGTTGATCTTCTAAGGGCTGCAGTTCTGAGTGGACCCCTCCTGACAGTCTCTCTTCCTCCTCTCTGCGCTCCAGGCCCTTCAGCAGAAGAATGTGGAGTGTGCCCGGGTCTATGCCGAGAATGCCATTCGGAAGAAGAACGAAGGCTTGAACTGGCTCCGCATGGCTTCCCGGGTGGATGCCGTGGCCTCCAAGGTCCAGACGGCAGTGACCATGAAGGGGGTAAGGAGGAACCTGTTGAAGCTATGGCCTTGGCCATCCTTTCGCTCCTGTTTACTGAGGTGCTTTGCACATGGCTCTAACTCATCTTGTCTGAAGTTGTCCCTTTTGCCAAATAGCCAGAGCTTGAAGAAGATAGTTTTGGGGGCACACAGCTCCCAGAACCCTCCAGCTATAATCTGTGCCCTTGGTTGGTCAATCTGTAGCAATGGCCAGGTTGCTTCCTTGCATGTCAGAAGCTCAGTGGCTTTGCAGGAGGGAAAGAGGCCTGGCTGGGGGGCCTGATCCACAAGGAGGAAGGGAGGGAGTGTGGAAAAATCTCAGGGCTTTTCTCTGCTGCTTTTCAGTTTCAAATATTCCGGCACAGAGAACCAGGATGCCTCAGAGCACATTATTAAAACACATTATTAAAAGAGGCCTTGTGTCAGGATGCTTCTGTGCACATGCAGAGTATGTTTTTTCTCTTGAAATGATCAAATTTGCTGTTTTAAAAAATAGGTACACAGCCAGAATCCTGCTGGTTAGCCCCAACTAGAGTAGACCTGTTGTGTTAATTACTGAGCGCAGAGTTAACACATAGGTAAATCCATTTGATTAGGTGGGTGTGCTAAGGACTAGCTGTAGGGTGAAGGTGTCTGAAAAAAGTCCCGTTTTCGGAGCTGCGGGCAGCATTCCCTGCCGTTTGGATCTTCTCAGCCTGCCTTCTGCCCTTGGCCCTTCCTGTTGCGCCTTTGGCTACAGGGTTCAAGCACCAGCACTGGCCTCCGTTTCTTGAGGAAGTTTTGCTTAGATTCTACTGCTCCTAAAATACGACATTTCTGACTCCCTCTTGCAGGTAACAAAGAATATGGCCCAAGTAACCAAAGCCCTAGACAAAGCTCTCAACTCGATGGACCTCCAGAAGGTTTCTGCTGTGATGGACAAGTTTGAGCAACAAGTCCAGAACTTGGATGTTCACACTTCGGTAAGTGGTTGTGTGTCCATCTAGGGGATGGCCGTCTCTGTCGTAGCATTCCAGAGTGATGGGGAGCGTAGATAGCCAGCCAGCTTCCAAATGAGATTCTGCACCTCTGAGGCAGTCTGTTCCATTGTTGAACAGCTTTTACAGTAAAGTAAGCAAGTAATGTAAGTGACGATGCAGTGAAGGAACCTACATCATTCCTTTGCTGAAGTTCTGCCTTTGGGCTGCCTGCAGGTGATGGAAGACTCCATGAGCTCAGCCACCACATTGACCACACCCCAGGAACAGGTGGACAGTCTGATCGTCCAGATTGCTGAGGAGAACGGCCTGGAGATCATGGACCAGCTGAATCAGCTGCCCGAGGGGGCCTCGGCGGTGGGCGAGAGCTCGATGCGTTCCCAGGAGGATCAGCTATCACGGAGGTGTGTTGGCTTCCCAAATGGCTACAGGGTTCTTGCTGCTGCATCCTCCAAGGGCTGGTGGATGTTATGCAGCACATGGCCCTGCGACTTCTTTAATACCTTTAGTCTACACCTTGCTGTATCCTGTCAGCCCAGGGCAGAGAATGCCAATTTGATCCCATAGTAGATGGCTTGGAGTTGGAGTACAGCTCTTCATTGGCTGTACTGCTCAAGATTGCTGGGAATTGTGCTCCAGTGACACTGGATGAGGGGCTACTTGGTTGTCCCCTTTGCCACAGGGTATGCAGTGTAACTTTCTGAGAGCATGGAGAAACAGGCGACTAAAGGAGGAAGAAGGTTGGGAGGCTTTGCCCACCAGTCCAGTGCAGTCTGGGTTTTATCTTAAGTGGCTGATACTGCTGCCCAGCTTGGCAGAATTGACCTGTGTAAATACACTCAAGGGTCTTTTTGCTTAGCAGTTTTTAGGACAGTGACCAGCCACAGGCCTACGGAAGGATGTGGTGTACTGCAGAGCATCATGAGGACAGTTGCTTTTAGGAGGAGAACAAATGGAAAGCCAGGGAGAAATGAGAATGGAATGGCATGTCTTGAAAGAAAAGCAGGCTGGGGGAAAGATTTGATGTTTTGTTGCCAGTCCTTTTTGTGTAAGCCAGTATGTCTTCAGCTATCCTACGTGAGGGACCAGCACATTTCTTCCCCAATGTACCAAGGAGCACTACCAATACTTGTGCCTGTTAGTTACAGCTTTTCTTTCTTTGCTGGAAATTTGCTATGAACTGGCAGTCATGCCACTTTGCATAGCACTAGTCCAAATATGCATGTAAACACAGCCAAAGGCACCAGATCCCATCTGATCTTGGAAACTAAGCAGGACCAGCCCTAGTTACTACTTGGATGGGAGACTACTAATGAATACCAGATGCTTAGGCACTATTTCAGAGGAGGGAACAAGCAAAACCGCCTCCCCGTGTTTCTTGCCTACAAAAACCATGTGAAATTTATAGGACTGCCATAGTTCAACAGGTGACTTGAAGGCACATACACACAGAGTCCAAAATACAAACACTGATCACCTCAGTTCCTTTTTTCTGTGCCTTTACTTCACTATCATCTGCTAATTTCCTCCCTGTCTTTCCCTCTCCTTTCAGGTTGGCTGCCTTGCGGAATTAGCTCTCCCTCCCTCCTCACGGACTGTTGCTGCTGCCTTGTTTGCCTATGATTTTTGTGGGGTTATTGGTAGAGGTCCCCCTCCAACGTTCCTTTGCTCCCTCTCAGTTCTGCTCTTGTGTAACCAGAAAGAAGGGTGATCCTTTCAGCTCCTTCTGTGTTCAACGGTGGACTTGACCTCCTCCTTTGAAAGCTGTAGCCGCCCACCAAAGAAGCAGCATCAGCAGTGGATATCTCTGTGGGTGCATCCTGGGACTTTTGGTTGTTGGGTGGTCAGGAGGGAGGATGCCTGGGAGACAGGGGTAGGGCAGCTTTCCTGGGCTGGGTTTGTTTTTGTTCTCCCCACACACCTTTCAGCCTGCAATTTCCATTGTCCTTTTAGAGTCTGTTCACATTACACAAGTACAGCACTATGATTCCACTTTAACTGCTGTGGCTGCATCCTGTGGAATCATGGGATTTGCAGTTTAGGGAGAGGCATTTAGAATTCTCATCCAGGATACTCCAGTGCCTCCCCAAGCTACAAGGCTCAAAATTCCACAGGATGGAACTATGGCACTTAAAGTGGAATAATAACACCGTAATTGTGCAGTGTGAATGAGCCCATGGTCTGGTGTTGGTTGGCCAGGAGGAGCATATCACCCTTGCCATCCCGGCACAGCTCTTGTGAGATTTGGACTGTTTGCATTCTTGAAGAGGGCCTGGACCTTTCTTCTTCAGTACCTGTCAGGACAGAGTTGGGCCGGGTTTCTTTCTGCCAGTATCACTCCTTGTCCTCCTTGGTGAGCTCTCTTAGAGTCCACTTCCCCAACCCAGAACTCTCGAGTGACTGGAAACAGGGTAATGGGAGTTGTAGTCCAGCCACTCTGGAGGGTACCAATGAGGGTTGGGGAAGGGTGGTTTATGGAGACAAGGCCTGTTGAAACTGAGTGAGATAAGATTTGCAGTGTGTAAGGAGGATCCCCTGCCTTGGATTTGCACACCTTTAAGTGACCTTTGAACACTGCACTCCTTTATTCCCCTTCTCCCCTGCCCCCCCACCAATAGACACGAATGCCTCTGTGCTTTCTCTTGTGGTTGAGCCATTTATGGGCATCAGCTCCTCCTTCCTGTTGGACTGCAGTATGTTCCATTTTGTTCAGCCAGCTCTGGCCTGCACGCCCATTTCTTAAAGAGATCACAGCTGGGAGGAGGGAAGCCCTTTCCTCCGTCCCTGTACAGAAATGCTTTGGTCTTTTTTCTTTTTTACCGTCTTGGAGGCACTTGCCTGTTTGGCCTGGGACACACCTTCTCTTGTCTGATCTGTGACCTCTTAATACAATGGGTGGAAATGCTGAGGCTTAACAGGCTTCTGGTCCTCAGCCCTGTTGCTTTAGCCCATTTCTGTTTGCAGATGTAAAAGGAGAAGATCCCTCCTGCTTTCTTTAGAGCTCAGCCTTCCTGTAAATCCATGACAGAGAAGCCCCTATTCTCCCCTGTTGCTGCTGGTATTTAACAGGAGATCACTTATTCATGTTCTCTCTTGCACTCTCTTTCATTTTTTTATAGCCCACTTCTGTCTGCTGAGGGCTGCTAATTGGCTGCTGCAGGCCCCAGTCCTTCAAGGTGCACTTTTTTTTGCATGGTGGGCAGAGGGGAGTGTGAGCATAACCCTTGCAGTGGATTCTCCAGCTGTCTTTTGGGGAAAAAAGTCATCTTATGTTGCCTTTTTTTTTAAGAAAAAAAGATAATTAAAGTGAATGCTATCATTTCTTTGATGCTGTTTTAAATAAATGAATTCTCTCTGGTAGTTACATAACATTGTCCAGGGACTTGATGCCCCTTTTCATTAGCCCGGGTGGCGTGAGAAGAATGGGGATGCACAACTGGGGGTTCCCAACAGCTTACTGGTCAGCAGAGCCAATGGGTGAAAGACGACAGGGGTTGTGGGCCAGAAACACCTGCGGGGTTGCCTACCTCTGGAGGAGAGAGAATCCTGCCTTGCAGCTTTGGTCCTGCTGGGACTGACTGGGAATTGTAGGAGGAGCTGCTGCGGAACTGAGACCAGAGGTCTTCCTGTGGGCCATGGGAGGGGATTGTGCAGCCCTTCAAAGGTGGTTGGATTGCATTGCCCAACATCCCATGTCCTTGGCTGTGCTGGGTCAGGCTGCTTGGATTTCTTGATCAACACTGTCTGGAATGCTGAATAGTTCCTGTCCCTGGTTAGGGGACCTGAGAGTCAAATCAGTACCCACCTTGGTGGTGAAGGCCTTGGCTTTAGCTCTGTGTGGCCATGGCTTCTTTCTTTGAAAAGGGCCTTTTCAGAGGGGGCTCTTCCTGGTTGACAACATTTTCAAACTGAAATGTTGAGAGACCAAGAGACTAGCTACACAGCTGTAGCAGTTTGATTCCAGTTTCTCTACCATACCTCCATCCTGGGATTTAGAGTGGGATCGAGTTCTCTCCTAGAGAGTTCTAGTGCTGTTGTTCAAGGGTGGGTACTAGAATTTTAAACACCTCCCCAAACTACAAATCCCAGATGGATCCAAAACAGTTAAAAGTGTTGGTGGTTGTGTGTTTTCAAGTGCTGCAGACTTACGACAACTCTGAAGCAATGGTATTGTATTGTTCAGAAGAGGTTTGCTCTTCCTCTGAGGCTGAGAGAATGGGCTGTGCTCAAGTTCACCCAGGAGGTGTCCATGAGCAATGAGTTTGAACCCTGCTCTCCCAGAGTCTTTCTGGTCAACTCCAGTTTATGCCAACTTTTATCACAGTGTTTTTTTCACAAGATTTCTTTAGAGGTTTTCCACTGCCTTCCGCTAGGGCTGAGAGAGTGTGACTTGCCCAAAGTTGCCCTGGGAGTTTGCACAGCTAAGCAGTGATTCGAACCCAGGTCTTTGAAGTCCTAATCCCACACTCAAAAGCCCTCCACCAGGCTGACTCTCTGCTAGAAGTGGTTATCAGACATAATTGTGTACTCTGGGACTCTTCTTTCCACATAAGAGGAGTTAAGTGCTTGTTTTCTGCCAGGAATCTTTCCCGTTGTATCTGCCTTTGGTGGGAGACATCCGCAATGTCTCCGTGTTGTGTCTACACACCACAAACTCCAACTGCAAGTTAATTCTTTCCTTTTTTCAAAAACCTCCTGCAGCATATGGTGCAAGAGGCAAAAGGTGGTCTTTGTGTCCTGTGCAGCCCTTACGCATTCCCATGGGACGTGCAGCCATTGCTAGAACAGCTGGTTCCCGTCTCCCCCTTTCTGTCTCCTCCCCAAATGATCGGTTGGACCCTGCAGCAAATAGTGGTGACACTAGAGGGCTCCCTATTCCTAAAAAAGATGAGTGCTGGTTTCTGCTTGTCTCTTTCCTTGGTCCAGATTTGGATGTGCTGTAACAGTGGAGTCCTGCCTGGAAGCGGCACACCCTCCTTACTTTTGTATTGCTGGGTTTTCAAAATAGGAATAAGAGCCCGTTGAAGTTCATGACATACAGGATTTGACAGTTAGGCAGTAGTCCCTAACAAGTTTGTGTTCTGACTAAATACCCAAATGAAAGAACTGATTTCAGTTCACGTAGCCATATATTTTTTCTGGAATATTAACACATTCCACATTCATAAATTGCACGAGGCACACATTTCTGTCTCTATGAAGGCCCCAAACCCCAAAATACAGGATTTTTTGGCATCTCACCCACTCTATAAAAGGCAGATTTTTCAATCCTCAAATAGGTGACATCTCCTATAATAAGGGACATTTGACAGCTATACAGGGGATAAGCTTTCCATCCCATAAATAAGGGGTATCTCTTATAAAGTGATGTCTTACAAGCCCCCCACAGCTGTCAGCGGGGAAAAAATTTGTTAAACATAGAAATTTAACTGTATGAAACAAATAAGGGAATGCAAGATAACACACAGAAAGAAAAAAACACACATCCAAAACTACTCATAAGACTACACTAAACAACTAAAATGACACAACATGGCAGGGATTAAGACTGGTTTGACTTCCAACCTCTCAGTTGATGCTTACAAGCTAAAATATTGATAAACTTCCTCTAAATTGCTAAAAATATAATAGTGTAACAATGTAGTAAGCAAAGCTAGTAAATCTAATATAGTTAATTTAATCAGGTAAAGACTCACCAATGTTGCCATGGCGTAAGGCTTTTGTGTGCACTGTTGAGTGGCAGCATGAGCTAGGACTGGCAGAGAAAAGAGGGGAGCTGCCATTTGCCTGCTAGGGGCCCGGGGCCCTGGGCATCCATAAAGCCTCCCCCTGCCACCTCCTGCCCTGGCAGATAAGATGGCAGCGTGCCACGCTGGGTGATGTGTGTACATGTCATTGGTATTTCTTGTCCCAGGTCAGGACCATCCCAGGGCCGAAACCAGAGATCTGCAAATGATTTCTTGTGATGTTTGGGGGGAGGCGCTTTGGTGAGGTCATTAAGCAAGATGCATTACCCATAACTGCAGAAAGTATTCTGTTCCGATATATATTTTTAAGAAACTCAAGTCTTACATATGAGGATACCTTTTTCAAGGCAGCCCTCTTGCCCGAAGAATCCTCCTCTTGCTCTGAGAGCTAGAGAAGAGGATCCAGACCCCTGAGGTCTGGGAACCCTAGTGTACACTCTGCCTCTGATAAAGCAAATAGCACACACCAGCGTTTATGCTATAAGAAAATCTATTAGTCATGATGGGTCACGCAGCACAAAACTTTGTTAGGTTTGGGTGCATCAGGATAACACAAAACACTGCCTCAAGCGTAGCGGTTCTCCAGAGAGCTACCAGCTTCCTTTCCATGTCTCTGTAAGAATTTTGAGATCTCAAGTTGCCTTTCTGTGCTGCAAGACAGTTTGCACCATGCGCATGTATGCACTGCCAGCCAGTCTGCTGCAGGAGGTGATGTTTTCCTCGCATGCCTCTTGCCAGAGAGGCGTGTGGGATCAAGCCAGGGTGCTGGCAGAGGGGAGAGCTGGCTATTCCTTTTCTGCTCCAGCTCTGATCCTCCTCTTCCCACGCAGAAGCCTCTCTGCGCTGCAGCCAGCGAGCCAAACGCAATCGGAAGCTGCGTTCCTTCCCAGGTCTGTTTGTGCAGGTGCCCATGACAGCCGCCTCCGCGACAGGCTGTTCTTGAAATGCCAACGGAAGCTACTAATGAGCTGGTTGATGAGCTAATTAATTGGCTAATGAGGAGCACTTGGACAAAGGCTGGGGATTGGGAAGGCAACAACCGCCGCCTGGGTGGTGTTGGAGGGGGCTTGGCAGGGTGGGCTCCCTCTGCTTCGGGTGAAGGCTAATTTTGCCCTCCTGTCAGCACCCCCCCCCACGTCCACTGGTTTTTATTTAGCGTCACTTTTGGCCCATGTTCACCATTTTTCCATTGTGGGAGGGAAGGCTGTGGGAGACACCTTTGGGTGCCTTTTGGTGGTAGCTGGGGTGATTTGGGGGTGAAAGGGGGGCTGTGGGCTGTGTGTGTGGGCTTTAAATTGCACAGAGCCATTGCTGTTCTTCCTCTTGGAGAGAAGTGACTCAGGGATCTGTCTTGGGCCCAATGCTACTCAACTTCTTTATCAGTGCTTTGGATGAGGGAATAGAGGGCATGCTCATTAATTTTTCAGATGACTCCAAATTAGGAGGGGTAGGGTGTTTGAATTTTAAATATGTATTTTAACTTTGTTTTAATTTTTATTGGGTGGTTTAATTTGTGTTTTAACTTTTTCATTCCATTATTTTTAACTATTTTTTAAAAAATTATTGTAAGCTGCTTCAAGTGGAGTATGAATAATAATTAATAATAGTTAACATTCCAGAGGACAGGATCAGAATTCAAAATGACCTTAGTAGATTATAAATCTGGGCCAAAACTAACAAAATGAATTCCAACAGGGAGAAGTGTAAGGTTCTACAGTTGGGCAGGAAAAAAAATGAAATACACAGAGATGGGATGGGTGACACCTGACTTGGCCACAGTTGATGTGAAAACCATTTCTGCACTAGATGGTTATAGCACTATTATCCCACTTTTGACATCCTATGGAATCCTGGGGTTTGCAGTTTCGGGAGGGGCCTCTGGCCTCTGGCCCCTCCCGTAACTGCAAACCCAGGATTCCATAGGATGTTGAAAGTGGGATAATATCACTATAACCATCTAGTGCAGAAATGGCCAAAGTGATCAAGGAGTCTTAGGAGACCACAAGCTGTCGGGAATGCTTTGGTGGTGTATTCTTGCATGTCAGGGAATTGGACTTGATGGCCCCTGTAGTCTTTTCCAGCTCTATGACTCTTGCCTGCAAACTTTGATTTCCTTTGTCTGCTTCTGCACTGTATAAATTGTTGGGAATCTTCTTCCCTTGCACAGAGGTAACATGCAGCCAATTCAGAGATCCTGTTCACATGGACTGCCATGGGGAAGTGGAGTGCCTGTCGTGGCAAACTCTGGGAAATTTGTTAGTTGGTTGCTAGAAAGAGATCCTAGAAACGGTCAGCTAAAGGACTGCTGTGCTGTTTCTGTTGTAAGCCACCCACTTCCTCCATTTACCACCCATAAAACTTATCTTACTGCAGTGATACCTGTCAATTTTCAGTCCCAGCTGAGGTCTCACGGAGGCAGGAGTGGGAACCAGTTCCTGCCTGGAGAAAAAAGTCTGAGAAAATGAGGCAATAGCCATCTTTAAATGTCTGGAGGGAGATGGAGTAAGCTTATTTTGTGCTGCTCCTGAGGATAGGGCACAAAACAATTCTTCAAATTACAAGAAAGGAGCTAAGGAAGAACATTCCACAGGTAAGAGCTGTTTAGCCATGGAACAGAGTAGGAAAGCAAGGAATGTTTGTTGCTATTCATTCCCAGGTTGGAAAAAATGGGTTTTTCTCACAACCAGGAACCCCAGTTGGGAAGAACAACAAACCGGCAGGAATTTTGTCCCATTAACTACTGTTATTTGATGCCTTGAAATGTTGTTCAGGAATTTCCCTGCAGAGAAAAATGTAGTTCTTTTGTACGCAATCACACACATGCACACACACTGTTTTCTGCCCAGAAAATAGGTTTCCTATGCAGAAAACAATGTTGTCTGTGCAGAGTGTGAAAGAGTGCGTGCGAAGCCACAGCCTTGCCTTACCGAGTACCACTTAAAGGGAAAGAAAGGTTTGTTTTTCTTTGAACCATTGCTAAACCTCTGCTGAGCACTGGGAACATGCTTGGGCATTGTGAAGCACGCACATGACACACGATGCGCTTCCCTGTTGCATAGATACAGAGATACTGGAAGTGGTGTGGAGAGAAGGGAATGGTGTCAACTTAGCAGTGAGGATAAGAGCACAAATATGAGGAGGACATGGGGGAACGCTTTGATAACGAAGCAAAGTGGCACAAAGGGAAGGGAGAAGGATGGAACCTTCAGCCCATTGTTTGGCTGAATTTCATGCAGCGGAAGATTTTGGGAAAGGGGCAGCCGTGACGCTTGGAATGGGTTTGCAGGAAAACACCTCCTCTCCTCTGCTTTGAAGAGGCCACCTGCAAAGGAGGTGTTGTTGGGTTTTCTAGAGGAGAAACAGGAGCAAGAGAAAGAGGGTGAGCAGGGTGGCCTGGAATCTGGGACGGTCCGCACTATCAGGGTACCCGTAGCGAGTTCGGCATTCTCCTTCAAGCTCCGTGAATGCGATGGGGACGTCATCCGGAGGGACAGCTTCATTGGCCATCTCATCCCGCACCTAGGGAGAAAGGGGGGTGTTGAAATCTGTGGGGGGAGGTATTGGCAAGGCTGTGAGGATGGAGATGCCCACAAAAGACTCAGAGTTGGAGGGGGCCCCATGAGCCCTACCTTCCACTCAGTGCAAAATTCCAGCTAGCTACCTCTCCGGCCTCGTTTGGAAGACATCCAGAGAAGGAAACCTCCCCGCAACTGGGAAACCCCCTGCAGTTGGAACCCTTTGGATCTCGGGGATCTCACCTGCTCCACTTTCTGGAAGACCCTCAATAGGTTGTTGGCCAAGGCCCCTCTCACTTCCTCCTCCGTCCATTTCCGCCTCAGCAGCTCTGCGACTAAGTCTGGGTATCCAGAGACATTCTTCAAGCCCTCTGGGAGTCTGTGTGAGAATGAAGAGACTGCTCCCTCAGCAAAGACAGGGAATTATTGTTGCCCTTTCCTTCTGGGAACCTCCATCCTTTTAGTCTCAGCTGGGGGAAAGCCCCCCAAATCCCCCCCCCTCAAGCACGTAGAAAGGGAATCACTCAGAAGAGCATGGCTGAAATCTTGCAGCACAGAATAAATTTCTGCTGACGGAGTTACATTGCTCTTGCCTTAAGGAGCCCCTACACCAGATCCGATCTGATCCTGGAAGCTCAGCAGGGTCAGCGAATGAATATTAGATACTGTAGGCTATATTTCAGAGGAAGGAACTGGCAAGAGGATTCCTTGCCTAAGAAAATCCTGTGAAAAAATTCATACCTGTCACAAATTGACAGGTAACTTGAAAGCACACACACACTCACACTCACTCACAGTGAATACCCATGTCATGCAGTGCATGAGGACAAATGGTCAGTGTGCAGGGCTCGCGTCCTGGTTTGCAACAAAAATGCACAATGCTCAAGGGCACACTACTCTCTGAAGTTCAGTATTGTACTGCATGCATTCATGGCTGATTATTTATTTACTTCTATCCCTGTCTTCCTCAGCGAGCCTGCCCAAACCTTAAGGTCTCCAGAGGAGAGGTTTTTCTGTGTCCGCCACGATTGCAGACGCAATTGGTGAGGACACAACAGAAGGTCTCACGCTGTGGAACACACTCCTGTGGGGAGCTAGATTAGCCTTCTCTTTTTTGGCAGCAGGGATATAAATAAAATAAAATCTGGCAGTTGCCAAGAGACTCCAGGCATCAAGGCAAGACCCCCCAGCTTAAGCCTGAACAAGATTTTTGGGCCAGCCTGACCCAGGTCGTCTTTACAGGCTGTCAGAACAAACATGCACGCAGCCCAAGACACACACAGGCATCTCCCTCATATACCTGGTAACCCCATCGTAGTCTCCTCCAAAACCAACAGCCCCTGCCCCAGCAACGCGTTTGACGTAGTCCAGGTGGTCTGGAGGCAAGAAGAGCAGATGGTGAGTCAGCCCCTGGTGGGGGTGAGATCCTTTCCTTTCCTGCTCTCCTGCTCACCCCCGTCCTGCTCACCCCTCTGCTGGACTCACCTGCTACCTGGGAGAGGTTGGCTTTGTCGCTGCAGGAGACGTAGTCATTGTAGAAGTTCACCATGACGAGACCATCAGACTTGTTCTGCGGGGAGAGACGGGGAAGAAGAAGCCAAGGCTGACACACAGAAGCCCCTTCTTCCTCCCCCACTTCATTCTAAGAGGCCCAAATGCCTCTCCTAAGGGCTAATGTTGGGCAGTAAGAGCCTGAAGCCAAAAATACGGTGGGTGTTTTAGGCTCCACCCCTTTTGGCCTTAGCCCCGCCCACCCCTGGAATGCAGCCCCTGGGAACGGCCTTTGAGGCAGAAGCAACCAAAGGGGCTTCCCTGGTGGTCTCGTTTCAGGCTCTGGCTCACCACTCGGAGGAACACGTCATCTGGGACATTGCGCCGGTGTGCGCATATGGCATAGGCAGAGGAGTGGCTGAAGATCACGGGGGCTCGGGAGACGTCCAGCGCATCGTTCATGGTGTCCACAGAGACATGGGCCAAGTCGACCATCATGCCCAGGCGGTTCATTTCCTTCACCACGCGCTGTCGGGTGAGAAACAGGGGAAAGATTTTGGAGACCACAGGGCAGCTTCTCCTCCAGTTTTATGACTTGGGACTCAAGCAGCACCAAGAGCAACCGCCAAACAGTGCGATGCTAGACATGTCTACCCAAAGGTAAGCCCTGCAGAGTTCATCTGGACCTCCTACGGCAGAGGTGGGCAAGGTGTGGCCCTTGATTGATCCAGACTCTTTGGACTGACATTTTTCTTGGAAAAGAGAGAGAGGGAGAGAGAATTTCCTCTTTTGGAAATCTTCAGGAGTGAAAGGAGGAGGAGGACCAGAGGCAGGTTAAAAAATTTTTTTTTCACAACCTGAACAACCAATCTCATAAATTTTCTTAGTCTCCAAGGAGCCAGGAAACCATTGACTATTTTGCTTCGCAGAAGGGCAAGCTTCTCTCTCCCTCTGGTCCTTCTATGCAGTCTCCACTCACCTTCCCAAATTCACTCAGGCCCTGGTAAACAGGCTCCTCTGCTGTGGTGTCCACCAGCCAGTTATCAGCCCTATGAAGGAAAGAATGTGCCAGATGAGGGGAGGCAAGGAAGCTGTCATGCCTTTTGCTACACGGAGAAGCAAGTCTTATGCGGATGTCCTGAGGATGCTCACCCCAGTGGTGCGCTATCAGTAGTGAGCCGTCCCAGGTTTTAGTCTGAATCTTGCAGGAGCTCTCCAAGGTGCTGGGGGCAGAGTTCAGCACTTTGGAGAGTACCTTTAAAAGTTAACCTTCTCCCACATAAACAGCAAGACTGCAGTCTCCACATTTGCTCAGGGGCATTGGGTCTGAGGTCTTGCCATTTTTATTACAATTTTTCATTTACAGTAAAAAAAAACAAACCTGAACAAAGCAGAAACATAAGAGAAGAAAAAGAAATAAAGAAAAATATATAAAGTACATAATCAATCTATGCCTCTGTCTATCACAATAATTCCTCATCTTCCTTTCTATAACATATACCTACTAATATCTAAATCCAAACTTATGCAATATTTTCTGTAGAAAGTCAATAAAGGGTCAGTATTCATTAACAGAAACTACTATTGCACTTCCCTCGGGGGCCTTGGCTTAATGTTCCCGGCCAGAACCCTGGTTCTGAAAGCAGAGTCCAGAGGAGACCCAGCGCAAGCCAAGCTGCCGCCGCCGCCTTACCAGGGTGTGTTGCAGCTGTGAGTCAGGGTCATGTAGCGCACGCCCAGCTGGTAGAAGGTGCGCAGGACACCCAGGCTGCTGTCAATGGAGTGTCCGCCCTCCACGCCAATCAGACTGGCCACCCGGCCGGCACGGAAGGCATTCTCAATTCCTACAAAAGAAGAGGCTCACAAGAGAGTCCCACGGCCAAGCAAGGGGTGGGGAGGTGGGGGTAGAGTGGTATGGTGGCACTTGAATATTAAAAGCATCTCTCATCACCACATTTAAAAATATCTGCCTGCCTGCCTGCCTGCCTGCCTGCCTGCCTGCCTGCCTGCCTGCCTGCCTGCCTGTCCGTCCCTCCCTCCCTCCCTCCCTCCCTCCCTCCCTCCCTCCCTCCCTCCCTCCCTCTCTTGAACTATTTAGCTATTTTATCTATCTTTTAGCTAGTTAGTTATCTTATCTGTCTTCCATCTATCTATCCATCTATTTAGCTATGTATCTCTTTAGCTATCTTCTATCTAACCATCTAGCTATCTAGATAAATAGAATAATTTTCCAGCTAGTTATTTAGCTATCTAGCTATCTCATCTATCTTCTAGCTAGCTAGGTAGCCATCTGTCCGTCCGTCCGTCCGTCCGTCCGTCCATCCATCCATCTTCTAGCTAGCTATCCTATCTATCTATCTATCTATCTATCTATCTATCTATCTATCTATCTATCTATCTATCTATCTATCTATCTATCTATCTATCTATCTGAAGATAGTTAGCTATCTAGCTAGATAGCTGGACAGCTAGCAGATAGATAAAATAGCTAGCTAGCTATTTTATCTTCTAGCTATCTAGCTATTTTATCTCTGCCTTCTTTGTTCTGTCTATCTATTTATCGAGCTATTTGCTCTGGCTAGCTAGCTATACCTGCTCAGAGACAGGTCTGCTGGAGGGCCCCACCTATGGGAACAATACTCTATGCAGGGCCACGGGGCCACGGCCTTCTTTGCCGTAGCACTCCGGTTGTGGAAGGCCCTCCCCTCGGCAGCTTTACCTGTGAGCCATCTGCTTCTGACCTGTGTACTCTTGGAGCCTTTTGGCCGCCTGCCGTCTTGATTGCCTCTCCCTCTGCACTCACTAGGAGGGTGGTTCTGTTGACTGGATATCAGCCAAAGGTTATTCTAGGTCTCCTCCACTCACATCTCACAGGGATGAGGCTAGACATTCTTGCCTCTTATCTTGTTTATTCTCGCCTCTTATCCACGGAACCTGTTGCCAAGGACATTTCTCTCTCCGCTGTTATGAAAGATAACTGGTACTGAATTGTGCCCAGAGCACGAGAAAGTTGCTTTTTTGGACTAAAGCTCCCAGAATCTCCCATTTATCTATGCTTGGAGCTGCAGCCTTAAAGGAACTTTTCTGGTCTTGTTGGAGGGTGTGTTCCCCAATTCCCAGTGATTGCCATTCAGGATGAATAGATGGACTGTAAAGGGCGGAGGACGGATTGTCCATTGTCCACAGCCAGGGAACCTCTCTCCATCTTCTTTTATTCCTTACCTGCACTGTCTGTGACACACTCAAAGTCGTTTGGGTATTGCTGGCACATCCGATGAATGACATCAATCTGCTCCAAGGTTCGCTTTACGGCGTCTTTATTCTGGGTCTCACAGGGCACGTAGGCTGCCCAGAACTGAATGAGGAGGAAGGAAAGCGAGAGGACAGTCTTTCTGAGATCACAGCACCACCTTTCATGTGCGCTGTCTCTCTTTAAGCTCCACATCTAGGGAATGAACTGCTGGGAAGCCATAGAATATCAGCAAACTTTGCCATATTCAAAGTGGTAGTATGGAGAACCATTCTGTTATAGAGCTTGGAATAATAAGACAGTTGTTGCTGTTGAAACAAACTCCCAGAAATTATCCCAGCCAGCTTGACCTTGCTAGGGGATTCTAGGAGTAGTTCCCGGGCACGTGCATTGCTCTGTTCCTTCACCTCCCCGCTTACCTGCCCCCCGACGCGCCCAAGGCGTAGCTTGGGGATGTTGGTGTGAGTCCTTTCCAGGAGGGTCAAGTTGGCTGCCTCCAAGGAGAGCTGGTTGTTGAATTCTGCCAGCAGCTGCCAAGGCAGGTCATTGTGCCTGGAACCAGGGAGGGAGAAGAAAATCCACTGAGCTGGGGTGTGGTGCGGCCCTATCTTGTGGTGAGACAGGGGTAGGTGAAATGCACCTCCGGGGGCTTTGTGTGTTCCCCCCTTAAGTCTTTCTTACAGCCCACAAGAATTGCAGACCCCTAAACCAACTCTCTTCTGGCCAGAAAGAAGAAAAGGGATAAACTGCCTTTCCTGGAAACTCTCGGAAGTTGCACTTTTAAGTTGAGAGCATGCAGAGAGAGGCAGTGTGGAGTAGCTGGTCTGAATGTTGGACTATGACCCTGAGTGCCGGGGTTCGATTTCCGCTCGGCTGTGGGAGCCCACTGGGTGGCCTTGGGCACATCACACATTCCCAGCCCCAGAAACCTTGTGAGAGGTTTGCCTTAGGGTCACTGTAAGTTGGAAATGAAGGCATACAACAAGAAAAATAAGGTTGGAAACCATGAACCCTGTGAGGAAAAGCTTAGGGAGCTGGGTATTTTTAACCTGGAGAAGGGAAGGTTAAGAGGGGACATGATAGCCATGTTTAAATATTTGAAGGGGTGCCCTATGGAGGATGGGACAAGCCTGTTTTCTGCTGCTCCAGAGATGGGACACAGTGGAGCAGTGGCTTCAAACTTAAAGGAGATGCCATTTAAACATTAGGAAGAACTTCCTGGTGATATGAACAGTTCAACGGTGGAATCTGCCGCTGTCTCAAAGTGTGGTCGAGTCTCCTTTGGAGGTTTTTCAAGAGAGGCTGGATGGCCATCTGTTGGGAATGCTTTGATGGTGTTTCCCTGTATGACAGAAGAGGGTTGGACTGCATGGCCTTTGGGGTCTCTTCCATTTATAGTAGACTAGATTTCAGAATGTTTTTACCTTCATCCTTTTGTCTCCCAGTGGGAAAGCGTTCTTCAGCACACTATATCATTTCCAAATGTCGCTTTGGAAACACATGGATCATTTGTCT
This sequence comes from Iguana delicatissima, assembly GCA_948472985.1. NCBI lineage: Eukaryota > Metazoa > Chordata > Lepidosauria > Squamata > Iguanidae > Iguana > Iguana delicatissima. Next base: position 1,263,984 of record CAOKZL010000132.1, read on the forward strand.
TTCAATTAAGGCTGCTTTCCTATAAGCACACTTACAACAGAGTAAACTCTATTGAAGCTGGTGGGGCTTAATTTCAAGTAACCATACCTAATAAGATTGCAGTGCAAATCCATTTCTTAGAGCACAAAATAGCTGGGTAATAAGACCAGTCCTGGTTTGGCAAGGAGCTGGCAGACCTAAAGATGGGGGGCATAATTGCATGTCTGCTTTCATATTAGCGCCCCCTCCAGCTCTGGGAAAGAGATGGGGCAAAAAAAGATAAAGTTAAAAGTAAAGAGTGACTGGCAGGTCGTTTTCTCCTTTTTCCCTGTAGAAAAGGTGGCAAGGGAACAAATTTTAAAGGGTAAAAAGACATGGATTGCCCAGTTAAACTTTTGTACATAGGTGTATGCTCCTTGGCTCATTGTGTAACATTCTTTCATGGCTTGGGGCAATCATGCTGGGCCAAAGTCTAGTCAAACCTGCCTTTATTACCCTTTATTATCCATGAAAGTATAAAACCCTTGCTTCGTGTTTATTTCCATGTGGTTCTGCACTTTTTTACCCACTTGGCTCTCCAATTGGCTGCTGGCATCTGTCCGGTTGCCTTTGCCGTTTCCCCCTTCCCTGATGTTTTCCTGCTCTGGGGGCATTTTTGCGTTCCACTCTCTTGAGCCCCCTGAGTAAATTCTCATTCTGTTCAGTGGAGCTCTCTGTTTAAGGCTGATGGATGACAGGGGAGCTCAAATCCAGGACTTTTGGTAACCACTGGGAAATGGGGACAGAAAGTAGTACTTTTCTTCCCATAAATAAAATAGGAAAACCTTACCCATTATACTTGGAAAAGGGACTTCTAGGAACTATAACTCCCAGACTTCCCCAGGAGGCATGGTGAGGGCCAGGTTGGCTGCAGGGATTCTAGGAAATGAATTCTGCAAAGGGTAACATTACTGAGTTCTGGTTAGAGGTCTTTTCATTGCAGCGGCAGCTGGTGACTTCCATGACAGTGAGGTGGTGAATCTACTCTGGGGTTTAGTCTGAACTTGAAAGGAGCTATCCAAAATACTGTGTATGTATCTGTGGGGTTTTTTTCTCAGACAAAAAACTTGATCCCTTGAGAAAGGAAATCACTCTTCCCCTCTACTCAGAGGCACCCTGACACCAGGCTTGCTTTAATCCACAATAACATACTCTTTGGCAGCCTGGTCTTCTGTCCTGGAAAGTTTGCAACTAAAGAGCAGCAAACAGGGGCCTCCAAAACTTTCCCTTGTTCCTTCCCTTCCTCCTTATAGATCAGCCAGGCACCTTTTCCCTCCTCCAAGGTTGCTGAGCATCTTCCTTCCTCATTCCTAAGATTCTGGGGACAATAACATGCAGGGAAACGACCTGAGCATTTGATAATGATTAACAAAGGGAGAGCAATTCCTTGATAAGAACTAGTGACCTGCAAAGCCCTTCCTGGGAACTTGGCTTGGCTGCTTCACAACTTGGTCTAAGCCAGGATTGCTTAGGATATCCTTTTCCAGGTGGGGTGACCAAAACTGTATATAATATGCCAAGTAATCATAGATTTATATAAAGGTGCAAAACAACACTAGGACTTTTATTTTTCCAATTCCTTTTCTAATTATGACCAAAGATTGAGATTATACACTGACAGCATCATCTGTGCCATGAAAAATGAAGTTACACAAACCTTGAATGGCAACATTGCACAACTGAAACAAGACATCAAGTGCACAGCTGAAGTATGACTCAGTCTGCAGTGTGCCACCATTCCACTTCTACAACCTTGAACTGAATGTGGATGTTCAGGGAACAACAGAAGGAAGAAGCAAAACTGGAGAACCCAAACCACACCTGTGCATTGCCTGTAAGGAGCCCTTGTTGCAACATTGCACAGGCAATGCACAGGTGTGGTTTGGGTTGTCTAGTTCTGCTTCCATGTGCCCAGCTCTGTGGCTCCCCAGCCTCTCCTCTCTTCAAACAGATTATTATATTGGCAGCTGTGTCCCAGATGGCCCAGCTGAGTCCCACATCTCAGAAGCACAACTTGTGCTTGCAAGGCACTTGAACAGTTGACTATATGAAGGTACATCCAGTCCTGGCTTTTGGACATCTGGGAGTGGCAAATGGACATATATAATTTAACCAGGGAACCTCATGAATCTCATCTCTCTTTTAATGCCTGTTAGCTGAAAACCACAAATAAAAAAATGATCCCCAAAGGTGTAACTTGTGCAATCCCAGCTCAGCTGTGTTTTAAAGTTGTTTTTCTAAGCTTTGGTAAGAGTTCTAGGGATTTTTCTTATTTTTAATGCATGGATTTTCTGGTGGTGGGCAGGATAATAAAAATGGCTAAGATCCAGATGGGTTTAACTGTTTTTGCAGCTCTATATTTGCTTCCTCCCTTAAAAAAAAGAAAAAAAAGAGAGAGAGAGAAATAACTTTTGACATCATCTGAACGTTAGGACTGTATGTGGTGGAGAAGCTTCCATTGGTGAACCTTCTGAATGGGAGAAAGGATATCTGGTTAAGACTTTTTTTAACAAATTGCTCTGTCTGGTGGCACTGGTATACCTCTAAGTATAGTGAGGCAGTCACCTTACCTATTGCAAGGGAGCTGCAGGGTCTCAGAGGTATACTCTCCGACATTTCAGAGATAAAAGCTGGGGCACATGTGGTCTAGTGACATCAGAGTGTGGCCAAGAAAACAAATGTTTTTCATAGAACCTTAGGATCCTAGATTGCTAAAGCTGGAAGAGACCCCAAAGGCCACCGACTCCAATCCCATTCTTCTATACAGGAGGACAAAATCCAACTACTCATCCTAACAGACTGCCATCCAGCCTTCCTTTTTCAACTTTTGTAGGCTTTGTATTTTAAACTATGTTTGTTTTTACAGTTGTAAGCTGTATTGAGCCCTAAACTGGAAAAAAAGTGGAATATGAATAAATTTCATAATATGGCTGTGTTAATCTAAAACAATTCCCAGCAGTTTTCATCTCCACCAGGAACAAAGACTTTGTAAAGTGAATAGGATTTGTCTGTTTGAAAGGTGCCTGTCCTAAAATACTTTGGATTGCAACATGGACAGGACATGCCCAAAGACCGCTTGGAAAAGCTCTTTCCCCTCCAGCTACTTTAAGAATTGCAGCTAACTGTGAGAGATGTCAGGTGGGGGGTGTCCAAGTGGGTATATGGGTTCTAGAGCCCTTTCCAGTGGCATACTCAAAAGTCAACAGCAGCTCAATGGCATAACTTGGGTTGTTCTGCATTCAGGCATCATGGTCTCTGCTACCCAAAAAATCTTGAGCCTTTGACCCTGTGCGCCCTGGATCCATTGCTCCCCTGATCAGCCCTGGCAGAAACACTGCCAGCTCAGCCTCCCCAAGAAGGGAGGGGAGGCTCTTCACTGCCCTCGTTCCCCTCCAACTTTTCCACTGCAAGACAAAGGAAGGAAGGAAGGAAGGAAGGAAGGAAGGAAGGAAGGAAGGAAGGAAGGAAAGGCCATCTTACCCATCTATGACAGGTGTCACCTCCATGATTCTCTCTGCCTCCAGCCGATATTGGTCTGCCAAACTGAGAACTAGGTGGGAGAGGAGCAGGCAAGTGACCAGCCGTGGGCCCATGGTGCCCACTGTTCCCTGCCAAGGGCTGGATCCAGACACCTTCTTGCAGCAACCTTCCTTGGAGGCCTTTGCACTTTGCCAGGAGTGATTCTCAGCACGAAGCGGGACCTCCCTTTGATGTGTGGAGGCGACTGATCACTGCCTTGGATTCTTGGACCAGGGAGATCCCAGCGGGTGTGCATGCTCCAGGGTATAGTACACTCCCCTTCCCCCAAAGCCATAAAAAGCCTTGGAGAGGAGCCATGGAGTGTTCCTTGGCCAGAAACAGGTTGTTCTGCCTGGTACGTGATTTCAGAGGCACATGGCTATCCTTGTCCCAGACTTCCGTCCCCGCTGCATCTGAGAGATCTTCTGACAGACAGCCGTCCCACCCACTAGGCAGCATGGTTTTCCCAGACCTTTGGACATAATGGGTGATGTGTAGCAGAGACCCCTTTCCTCCTCTTGGTCCTGAGAGCAGGGCAAAGTTAGGCCCCCGAAAGAGATGCAGCAAGCGGGAAGCAAAGCTACTGGTTGGCTATTTACAGGTGTTTTTCTAGTTACTTTTTAAATTTTACATTTGGACTGAAGCACCAACAATGGAAGACTGGGTTCTTAAAACTGCAAACTTTGCCCAGGTTGCCAAATGGAGCTGGATTTTGAGAGATAAACCATTTAAAGATTTCCTTTTTGAAAGACTGGAAACTGTTTGTTGATTTTTTGAGCAATAAGAAATCTAATGATATAATAATCTGTGGCCATGGTTATTAGTATTTCCAGTAAGTTGAATCTTGTCAGATCTGTAATCTTATCTGTAACTAAACAATCTTATTAGCACTAGTGACATTAGTGACCATATCCACAAAGTTACCACTGCATTGTTAGATTTCTAATTGCTCAAAAAGTCCTCTATGTTATTTCTTATTAACACTGAAAGGTGAAATTCATCGACAGAGAAAAGAGAAATGAAAAACAATTAATTAGGAAGCTGGGTCAGCATATCAGAGATCAGACTATTTATCACGTCCTTTTAAGTGTTGAGGCATCAAATGAATTTTAGGAGATCCATCAGTCATGATGTGACAGTCTACAGACAGAACGTCTTACCAAAATCCGAGATGAGATGAAGGCGGTCTCATTGCCCATTTTAACTGTATAGCATAGGTTTTTTCCCCCCTGCAAAAGCAAGAGGAATGTGGGTTAAAAATTACCTGGGTCTCATGGGATGTTTAAAAAATGGCAGCCAATTCACTGTGTCAGAATCATCCAGGCCATAATATTTCCAGTTGCCATGCATGGATGTAGAAGCTAGAAAGTGAAGATAGCTGAAAGGAAGAGAATTAGCTCATTGGAAATGTGGTGTGCTGGGAGAGAGGAACACAGGTCCTGGGCACTGCCAAAAAAAAAAAAAGACCAATAATAGCTCCTGGAGCAAATCAAGCCGGAATTCCCCCTTGCAGCCAAAAGATTAAATGTAGGCTGTCAGACTTTGGACATATCATGAGTAGACAGGAGTCACTGGAAAAGACAATCGTGCTTGGTAAGACAGAAGGCAGCAGGAAAAGAGGAAGACTGCTGCATTATAGGTGGGTGGATTCCACCAAGGAAGTCTCTGCTGCTGCCCTGGGTTTACAAGACCTCAGCAAAGAGCTACAGATGACAGAATGTCTTCCAGATCTCTCATGCATAAGGTTGCCAAAATGAAAGCCCCGCAAAACAAATTTATTTATTCATCAGCTTTTGTGGAGCGCAGTTGACCATACGAGATGCATGGAGTGTTAGCTGAAGCTGCAGGTACATTTATTGTTGTTGTTGCTCATGTATTTGTATCCCACTTCCGCCCGTCCCCCCAATACTTTGGGTTGCCATATTCTACCTCCTCAAATCCAGGGACCCAATTTGCATGCTATGCAAACTAACCCAGTTATGAAAACTATTCCCATTTTCATCCTGGTCATCCTAAGCAAATCGGACACGTCTGAGTTATCTGAGGTTGAGATTGCTTCAAACTTCATACTATTTTCCTACAGTTGCGACTGATCTGAGAGGGCCAGTCTAGCGCAAGGTGTAAAGGGCTGGGCAGGGAGGCGAACCAGGAGGACCTCACCTCTGCTCCGCCGCGGAATTGGCCGCGCGCCTTTGGCCCGCCACGGTCTCCCAGGGAACCTCCCCGGGGGACTGACAGGGAGAGCGAGGCCGCGTAAAGCGGACGTGTACATCTCTCGTGGTGGTGGTGTGCCCGAGTCATCTCGGACTCACGGCGACCCTGCAGGGGCGTCTTCTGGGGGCGGAGAGTGCGTGACACCCCCAAGGCCACCCAGGGCTTTCCATGGCCAGGCGGGGAACCGACGCCGCGTCTCCAGGCGCGCAGTCCGAGGGTGCGGCCGGTAGACCCACGACGACGACGACGATCTGACACTTCTAGTGATGCGCTCATCCACTGTTCACCCTTGACCAAAAGCGAGGCTCCGTGGAAATCCCACGGGACGCCCCTGAGCGCGACCGCCAGCCGGTCCACAGAGCGAAACGCGGGGGAAAGTAAGGACGGCGGCCGGGAAAGGAGGGGCCAGACCCGTGGTCCGATTTCCTCCGGAGACAACGGAGGAGCTGAGCATTTTCCGGCAGCGAGACAACAGCAGCCCCCTCCAGTTGCTTCTCAGCTACCCGGCCTTCCTCGAACGCCTGCGAGAGGGCGCGCGGCGCCGGGGCGCGGAGCCCGCAGCCGGGCGGGCAGTCCAGCCCTCCGACCGCCGCGCCGGCTCGGGGGCCGCCGGAGGCTCTCCGCGAGTCGGCAGGACGCGAAGGCGCGCGGCCCCAGCCGCAGCGCTGCCTTAGAGGGCCGTGAGGGGCGGATTCTGGGAGCTGCCGTCCCAAGCCCGCGAAAGAGGGCCGTGCCCGGAAGCCGGCCCGCCTCGGGACTGGGGGCTCTTGGGCCCCCAGGAGGCGCCCGCAGGCTTCAAAGGCCCCGGCCCCGGCCCCGGCGTGGCTTTGGGCGGCCCGGGAGGGGGCTCCCTCTTCGCCCCGCCCGCCCGCCCGCCCGCCTCCTGCTCCTCCTGCTCCTCCTGCTCCTCGCCTTCCCTCCGGGCCGCCGCCCGCCCTCGCCCGCAGCACCATGGCCCGGCTGGACGTGACCGAGAGCTTCGCCGGCCTCCGGTTCCCGGGCCACCTCCACACCCAGGACTCGCTCCGGGCCGCCGCCGCCTTCCCCTTCCGCGGCTCCGACGTCCTCCTGGCCACCTACCCCAAGTCCGGTAAGCAGGAGGAGGAGGAACGCGCGTTCCCGTTCCCGACGGGGATCCCCCCGCCCCAAACCGCCCTGGTGGCTCTTGCTCGCGGGCTGGCTGGAGAGTTCCCTCTTTGCCACTTCGCCGGACTCGGAAGCCCACCCACGGCCAGCTACTGTCCCCGGTAACGAGGGGCCGAAGGGGCATCACGTTTCCAAAAGTCGTGGGAAAGAGGAGAAACGCAGTCACTTCAGTGGCGGAAGGGAGGGAAGGTGATCATACACCTGCTGCCAGATGTGGTTGGGTGCAGAATGCTAGGAGTTGTAGTACAATGGGGTCTGAGGAGCTGGAGGTTTCCCACCCCTGGAGGAAGGGGTAACGGCTTGTAGTAGGATTAAAGGGCATCTTCAGGCGTTTCTAGTGGTAATGTGCACAATAATCCTTGTATTTCCTGCCATTTTCTTACCAGTTCCTCCTCCAAAGTAGGGGAAAAAAGAGTATCAAGCCATGTTATGATTACCAACAAGTAACTTTCCAAGCAGGACAAAGAATAATGAAAAACAGCTACTTATGAAAACATTATAGCAAATAATAGGAAAGGACTGGATTGAAGAGGCAACTGTCCAAGCTCCCTCTTTGTATTTGGCATTGCAGGTTTGTTTCTTTTTCAGATATTGCCCTTTCCTCATTTAACTCTGCCCTGGGATCTCTTGCAGATGGCAGCTGATTTATCTCCCCTCTGAGCCTGCCAGTGATGCCCTAAAGAAAGGCACTTGGCACAGTCCCATCACCTTTGCAGGTGCTGCTGCTGCTGGGGATATGAAGGGGGGGTCTTCTTGTAGGCTCTGGAATTCCTTTCCTCTGTAGCCTAGGAAGGCCTCTTCCATCCCTTCCTTCTGAGAGGAGGTAAAGACTACAAAATTCCAACAGGCTTAAACCAAGCCAGTCTGAAAAGTCACTGAACTTTGGGAGTTTGGAGACTTTTGTGATTATATGACTAATCAGTTTTGCCATGGGAATAGAAAGCGTTCTGAAAACAAACTCATACAATCCTTGGAAGAGACCCCAAAGGCTGTCTTACCCAAACCCATTCTGCCATGCAGGAAGACCCAACCAAAGCATTTAAAAACCTCCAAAGAAAGAGACTCCACCACACTCCTGGACAATGGCGTATTCAGCAGATGCAGTCCAAGAAAGGTCATTTTTCTGGATTTTAGTTTTTATGAATTGTGCTCCCAAGGATAGAGACACAGTTCTTTGGACTACATCTTCCAGAATCCCTCCCCAGTTACTGGCTGGGGGATTCTGGAAGACGCAGTCCAAAAAGGTCATTTTTCCAAGTTTTGATAAAAATGTAACACTAAAACAGGAATCCCAGCTGACTTATGTCCAGGTTTTTCTTCCTACGCAACAGGTGGAGATAAAGCTTGCCCAAACAATCTTTTTAAAGAAGCTCTTAAAATAAAAAAACACAGGATAGGGAGGGAGGAAGGAAGGAAAGGAAGAGGTATCAGGTGGAAACCCACACAGCATTAGAGGAAGAAGTTCTTGGCACCTCTTGTTTCGTTTCAGACGGGCAAGCCTGGGCATGGGGCTGCCTTCAACTTCCGGCATTACACCTCAGCCTTTGGAACAGCTCTGTAAAGATGTGCACAAAACCAGGGGCTGAACTTTTGTAACAGGAAAGAGATTTGCAATCTTGGCTGTCCCTGCCCACCTCTTTTCTATGCTCACGTCTGCAGCAGAGATGGGAAAGGCCAGGAACCCACTGGTGTCTTAGTTTTGCACGCACTCCTCTACTCAATTGCTTTGGGCATTTTTGGTTGGTATAGAATGGCTGAATTCGGTCCAAGGTTGCAGAAACAGAGTCAGGCATGCGCTGCCATGGCTATTCACTGTGCACTGATGCATTTGCAAGTGGATGTACCTTGCTTCTGAACATGCCCATTTGATTGTGCAGTGTCACCCTCGGGATTACTTTGGTGGTCTTTCCTTCCACCAAAAGTTGGACTCGATGGCCCATGTAATCCCTTCCAAGCTATGTTTCTTTGACTCCTCCAGCAAGGTGGCACTGTGTAACTGCTACCTAACTCTGTGAGCATGATGTTATGCTCTGATGAGTCCATTTGGGATCTCAGCCACTTCCAGATCCAGTCACTGAAACAACACTGGACGGAGCGTGGAGGGGAGAGCAGCTATCTGTAGGCAACACAGGCCCAAAGGAATTCTGTGTTTAATATCAACGTGTTGGGTGAGGTTGTGATATCAAGTTGACCTGTGGCCAAATTGATTGTTAAAACAGAGACAGAGAGACAAAGGGATAATGCTTGATTTCACCAGAAGAGAGGAAGCTGTGTTAATTTGAATCTGAGCCATTGTTCAGACAGAGTGAAAATTTTCTCTCACCCTGACTGACAGGATCTCTCCAGCAGTGTTTCAGAGAAAAGCTCAAGGGGTGACGTTACAGGCATGCCTCAGTTACTCCTTT